>CM068304.1:20843902-22126772 GCA_034768395.1 Linum lewisii
CACTGGTTTTGTTTGTTTTTGTTATTTGTTGGTTGTTCACAGGTTTATGCACCGCCGCCCTCTCACGGGCTCCCAAACCGACAAGGCTAAGAGTATAGAGAGACCAGGCAGTTCTGCTCCACCAAGACAATCACAGATTCCAAGGAGAGTCAGAGCCAATCCACCTCCATCCGTCACTCCAATCAAGATCGAGGAACAGAAGGAGAGTTCCTCATCTCCATCTTCACCGTCATCTTCATCCGCCGCATACACCGAATCACTTTCACCTCCTCCATCTCCCAGGATGACTGATCAGTTACCACCACCAGGCGGTCATCAACCACCACCACCACCGGTTGCACCAAAGAGTCTAGCTGACTATAACAAGTCGAGCGCGACTAGCGTTCGATCTTCTATCACCGTACCGCGCATTGAAGGAGATCCTGACTATGAGATCAAGATTCCATTCTTTACTATGATCTCTAGGGATCTACAATTTGAAGGCAGGCCGCTAGACAATCTGTGCACGCATCTGGCAAATTTCCTTTATCTCTGCAGCACTTTCAAGAGCGGGAATCTCGACAAGAACACTCTATTCTTGAGAGCTTTCCCGTTCTCTTTGAAAGGCGCAGCTAAGAGGTGGCTCACTGGCAAACCACCAGGCTACTACACTGACTGGGAGACTCTTGCTGAAGACTTCGTCAAAGAGTACTTCCCTCCTTCCAGAACCACAGCCTTCAAAGACAGCATCGCCAGATTCTCTCAGAAGGAAGGAGAGAGCTTATATGATACTTAGAATGAATTCCAAGAACTTCTCTACAACTGTCCTCACCACGGTTTTGAGTAGAGGCAGTTAGCTGAAATCTTTGCTCGAAGTCTTCGTGAAGAATCTGCCAAATTGGTCAATTCCCTAGCTGAAGGGGATTGCACTACACTTACACCTGAAGCTGCTCTTCTTCAATTCGCGAACTGTGCTTCAAAGTCAAGAAACTGGGAGGGACAATCTGAAGGATCAAGAAGCAAGCTCGTTCTCGAAGCAACCATTAAGGCAGAAGTAGAGAAGCATCTGAAGAAGTCTTCTACACCTATCAAGTCCCCGGCAACGGCGCCAATTTGGTGAATACAGTTTTAGCGATATCAAATAACTACCAAGCTGGAAAGCAAGGGTAGATCGTATTCCACGGGTCTTCTAATAATCGTCTACTCAAATATAAAGGCATATTATTCAGGTTTAACACTTTGTGCGTGGTGTGAGTTCCACGACTTCTAATTCTAGAAAATGCAAGGAAATTAAAACGAAAAGAAAAAGGGGGATTCAAAGTCTAAGCTTGTCTGTCATCTTTGTTAAGTCAACCTAATTTCTCAATCTGTCTTTTGCTTTTCGTTTTAATTTCCTTGCATTTTCTAGAATTAGAAGTCCTGGAACTCACACCACGCACAAAGTGTTAAACCTGAATAATCTGCCTTTATATTTGAGTAGACGATTATTAGAAGACCCGTGGAATACGATCTACCCTAGCTTTCCAGCTTGGTAGTTATTTGATATCGCTAAAACTGCATTCATCAAATAACATCTTTGGTTGTTGGCGAAACCCTGACCAACGAAGTTCACCTCAGCGGCAGACCAGGTGTCTGCTCTACCAAAGTTCTGACAGCAGCCTTCGTTATGTGTACAGGTTCCACACCATCCGCGGTCAGCTGCGAAAAGTGAAACTGACGGGGGACTAGTAAGAGCGCCGACTTTAATGAGTCATTCCTGGACTTCGACTTCAATATATTCTTAAATATTCCAGCGGCTCTTTGCTGCTTTGGTTTGCCTCTCCCAAATTCTGGATTTAGAGGCGCATCTTTGAAAATGGAGAAGAGCAGCTTCTGGTGTGAGGGCGGTACAATCTCCATCGGCTAAGGAATTGACCCATTTTGATTATTCCTCATTCAATCCTTGAGCAAAGATCTCAGCTAGTTGTCTCTATTCGAAACCATGATGAGGGAAACTGTAGAGGAGTTCTTGAAATTCATTCCAAGTGTGATATAAACTAGTTCCTTCCTTTTTTCTGAATCTGGAGATGCTGTCTTTGTAAGTAGTTGTTCGAGAATGAGGGAAGTACTCCTCGACAAAGTCTTGAGACAACCGTCCCCAACTTGTGTAGTAACAGGGAGGTTTACTATTCAACCACCTCTTGGAAGAACCTTTGAGATAGAATGGGAAGGCTCGCAAGCACAAGGTGTTCTTGTTGAGATTCCCATTCTTGAAGGTCTCGCAAAGAGAGATGAAGTCAGCCAAGTGGGTGCAAGGGTTGTCAAGCGGCTTCCCTTTAAATTGTAGATTCCTAGAGATTATTCCCAGGAAGGGGATCTTAATCTCATAGTCAGGATCGCTGTCATTAAGTGGTACAGAGATGGATGATCAAATACTAGCAGCGCTCGGCTTGTTGTAGTCCGCAAGACTTCTCTGAGTAGTCATCGCGGTAGGGAAAGATGGATCGGAAGTGGCTTGTTTCTAAACTTGCTTAACCTGGCAAAGATCAAAAACAAAAACAACCGGTGTAAAATTGAAGTGTGATGCAAAAATGAGAGATGGAAAGGTAGAAGAATAAAGTGCCAACTCTTCTTTCGGACAATTAGAAGAGTGGCAACGGCGCCAATTTGATGAACGTTGTGAAGCATATCAAATAACTACCAAGCAAAAAGCAAGATAGATCGTATTCCACAGGTCTCTTCTAATCGTCTACTCAAATATGAAGGCAAATTACTCAGGTTTAAATCACAAGTTGTGAGTGGTGTGAGGTCCACAACTTCTAAACAATAAAGCAGGGAAATAAGAAATCACTACAAAAAATAGGGAATTTCGCGTCATTTGAAACGAAAGAGGATGGCGTCGGTCGGTCAAAGACTGACGCATAATACGACGTGTGTGTTGACCCGCGTAAATAGCATCGGTTAATAAATGACCGATGCTAAATGAGGCTAAAAAACCCGACGCTAAATTCCATTCTGAACTGATTTGCTGGTTCAACCAACGGGTAATTTAACGTTGGTTATGATAAAGTGATTTTCGTCGGTTATGTCCAACGTTATATACAAGGGATTATTGCATCGGCTGTGAGAAAGTAAATAGCGTCGGTTGGTGACCGACGCTATATACACGGAAAATAGCGTCGGTTGATGACCGACGCTAAATACATCACATATAAAAGCCCCTCTTCGACGAAAATAACTCATTTCTCGCGGAAACAACTTATCTCTTCTCTCTCTCCGAAAAAAGAAAACCCTGCCCCCTCAGTCGCCGCCGCCCCGTCGCTGCCGCCCCGTCGCCGCCGCTCATCTCGCCATCGCTCCCTCATCTCGCTCATCTTGTAAGAGCTTCTGCCCTCATTGCTACTTTTCCAAGTTTGAGTTCTATTTCTCTACAGCAGCCGTCTTGCTGCTTTTCGACTGCTATATTTCATGACCTGTGATTAACGTCCTTTGTGTGATTAAAGGTTTGAAAATTAGGAAAGATGAAGGGAATTTTGGCAAACCATATTAGATTAGCCAATAGCTTAAAATGGGGTGGTGTTTAAGTGTGAAGTAGCTTGTTTGCTTGGTTTGATTCAGTATGGCAGAATGTTGGTTGTGACTTTCGAGAATTTTGGCAAAGTTCTAGCAACAATCTTACACGAAAAAAATGACATTGGTCCAGTGCCCACCTCCCGAAATAGTGGTATAATCCATCTTGAGGTTTCGAATCTGGAACTGATGAATTGCTTGCCGAACCTGCATTTGCCTTCTTCCTAACATCAAAGTCCATGATATTAAAATGTGGTCCAAGTCTAGTGATTTTGACAGTTGAACTACACTCCTTTCATACTATATTTTGGTACACTCTTAACTTTAACTTTTCTGTTAACCAGCTTGTTGAAGGATTCACAAGTTCTCTTCGGGACATTGCTGAGGAGAGGTACGAATTCTCGTACTCAGCAATCTACATGTCAGTGATCAAAGCACCAACAACATTGTCGATGCTCTGATTGAATTTCTGATGTTCTAATTGAATTTATGTTTGACTGTTGTTTGGTAATGAATTTTTTATGTTATTATTGAAGGTAGACACACAATCAGAAGCTTTGAAAGCCTACTGCTCTCTTCTTCTTCTTCTGACAAGGTATGTTGTCTTCATAGTGAATTAATATTTTTATGATTGTGTACCTTCAAAGGAATGCCATATTCATAGTTTTATGCGGAATGTTGTTTAATGTGGATCAGAAAGTTTATGAATAATCTTGGTGGTGTTTAATGCGATTTTCTTGCGGGTTATAGTTGGTGTTTAATTGTGTGTTCAATGGGATTTTCTAATTGGTGTTCATATCCATGGATCTAGTATTTTCTTATAACCGGTTAAGATTAGTTTCTTATAACCTGTTAAGATTAATTCCCACTAATGTTAGTTTGTTAGTAGTTCATCATTAGCTGTAATTATGATTAGTGTGATTCAACCTGTTAAGATTAGTTTATAAATTTTGAGTAATTTTAATTATAGCTAAGCATATATAGCTAATTTGTAGGAAAATGTATGCTTGCCTCTGCCTATGCCTCTCATAATTGATAATTTCTTATAACATGTATGCCTATGCCTCTTATAAAATGTAAGCATATATAGTGATAATTTCTTACAAAGACTAGTTAATAGTGTATTCTTAGCCTAGCTACTTATTAGGTACTTTATAGTATATCCTACAACATATTATCTTTTTGATTACGTTAATTAATGTAGATTAGGATTTCCACCGCTGAACACTTCTACTCTAAACTAAATCAGGTAGATCCCAATGGACAAATATTGGATATACAAACCGAGATTGTCACCGGAGTTCATGGCTGGCTTAGAAAGCTTCTTGAATTTTGCTTTCTCCAATAACAATGGAGGGGAACAAATTCTCTGTCCATGTCCAAAATGTTGATTTAAGAAATGGCTATGTAGGGATGATGTTTACGAACATTTACTTCGAAAGCCATTTCCTCAAGGCTATACTCTTTGGGATCGACATGGAGAACGTAATTTCGCATCATCTTCTGGGATTAATCCATCTACAAGGGTTCATAACTATGATCCTACAGGATCCCTCCGTGCAATGATTAATGATGCTTTTGGTGTCTAACTAAGGAGGTACCCGAGACTACTGATGCTTTTGGTGTCGTTACTGAAGGTATAAACGAGGATGATCAAATGAATGAAGATAATGGTCCCATGCTCGAGTACAGTAACATGAACATCCCTAATGACATGGAGGAGCCAGTTGATGAGCCAGTAGAGGAGAATATTAATTTGAGGGATTTACTAAAAGATGGGGAAACAACATTATACGAAGGATGTACAAAGTTCTCAAAACTATCCTTCATTTTAAGGCTTTATCATATCAAGGGGATGCATAACATCAGTGACAAAGCAATGTCGATGATTATTGAGTTGTTGCATGAAGCTTTTGGGTTTGCCAACATACCACCAACAGGATACAGTGCCAAGAAAATGATCAAAAATCTTGGTCTGGGGTACACTAAGATTAATGCCTGTGCGAATGACTGTATGTTGTATTGGGGGAATTCCTTGAAAGAGACTGTTTGCAGAATTTGTAAGAAGTCTAGATACAAGGATGATGGTGGTGATGAGGTAGTTGTTGGAAGTAAGAAGACACGAAAGGCGATGAAAATATATTGCTACTTTCCTCTAATTCCAAGACTGAAAAGATTGTTCATGTGCCTTACAACAGCTGAGAGTATGGTGTGGCATTCTACAGAGAGAAGTACTGATGGAATGTCACGACATCCACGAGACGGTCAAGCATGGATTGACTTTGACACTAGGTATCCTGAGTTCGCTTCAGATCCTAAAAATATTAGATTTGGTCTGGCTACTGATGGTTTCAATCCTTTTGGGAATATGAGCCTTAGTCACAGCACTTGGCCAATTATACTTATGTCGTACAACACGCCTCCTTGGGAATTTATGAAATCAACATGTATGATGTTGTCTAGTATTATTCCAGGAAAGAAAGCTCCTAGAAATGATATCGATGTCTACCTGCAACCTTTAATTGATGAGCTAAGAATGCTGTGGGAAGGCGTAGAAGCATATGATGCAGTGAAGAAAGAACCATTTCTGTTGAGGGTAGCTTTAATGTGGACAATCATCGATTTTCCTGGACCTAGTTTATTATCTGGGTGGAACACTTATACAGGTCAGGCTTGCCCCATTTGTAATTTCGATCAAGAACTGTTACGTTTGGCGGGAAGTGGGAAAAATTGTTTCATAGGAAGTCGGCGTTTCTTACCTGCAGAACACCCTTTTCGTTTGCAGAAAACCAAATTCAATGGTGACATTGATTTAAGGGAGCCGACCAAACTATTGTCTGGCACTGAAATTTTGAGCCAAGTTGAGAACATCATTGTCACTTTTGGAAAGACGAATGAGAGTGACAAGGTGGACCAGCTAAGAAGAAGTCAAAAAGTGATGGAGGAAACAAAAAGAAGGCAGAACAGTCGAAGAAGAAGAGTTGTTTCTTCCAGTTACCTTATTGGGAGTTCAATAAGTTGCGACACAATCTTGATGTTATGCACATAGAGAAGAATGTGTGCGATAATCTTTTATACACTTTAATAAACGAGAAAGATTGAAGTAAGGATCACCTGAAAGCAAGGATGGATTTGAAGATAATGAAAATTAGAAGGGACCTCTGGCCAAGACAAGATGGGAAAACTTGTCCAGCGGCTATATACACAATGGGCAAATGGGAAATCCAAACAATGCTCGAGACCTTGAAGGACCTTACAGTACTAGATGGATACTCGAGCAATATATCTTGTTGTGTTGATGTGGATAACTGTAAGATATTAGGGTTGAAAACACATGACTGTCATATCTTAATGCATGAACTACTACCATTGTCCATTCGGAACGTATTGCCATTGCAAGTATCCTTAGTAATAGTTGAATTCAGCTCATGCTTGAAGCAATTATGCTCAAAAGTGGTTCATATTGATGGGTTAGATGCACTCGAAAAATGGATTGTCGTAGCTTTGTGTCGTTTGGAGATGTAATTCCCCCCATCCTTTTTCATAGTAATGGTCCATCTAGTGGTTCATTTAGTTGAAGAAGTTAGACTAGGAGGACCAGTCTATTACCGTTGGATGTATCCTATAGAAAGGTATGATTACAATCAGTTACTCTGTTATGCAATCATTGACAGTGATTGTTACTGATTATAATCTTTGTCATATTCAGATTTCTTGGCAAGTTGAAATATTTTGAGCGAAATCGATCCCAGCCTGAACGTTCAATTGCTGAAGTTTGGGTTTCCGAGGAGATCTTTACTTTCACTTCCTTATATTATGAAGCTGGGATTGAAACTTGATTCAACCGTGGTTCTCGGCTCCATGAACATGTGGAAGATGAAACACTTCACACGTGTATGTTCCCTTCCATTGGGCGTCATGTTGGTGGTGAACACCCATTCAAGTTATCAGATACGGAGTGGCTACAAACACACCGACATGTTCTTATAGGTGCCACTGAAGTTGGGCCATTTCTCCAGTAAGTACAAAACTGAATTGTATGAAATCTTACCGTGTCTAGTATCTTCTTTTAATTTCAAACTTTGGTGGTAATGGGGAATTACTAGGGAGTTCCAAGAAATCACTAGACAACGACTTCGTGGTAGACCATTAGCGAAAGTTGAAAAAGCTGTTCATAGGGACTTCATGCAATGGTTTAGGACTCGAGTAAGTATTCTCCAAACCTCATTTATGACCAAGTACGTAGGATGTTATGATGTTATTATTTTCATATCATCTACTTAGGATGTTATTATTTCATTTTCAACAGATTCTAGATGACGACCAAGTAGTCCATTCAAAAAATCTAAGATTGTTGGCTCGAGGTCCTCGTCGGAATGCTTTCAGATTTAACGGTTATGATGTTAATGGTTATCGGTTTCGAACCAGTGCTCGTGATAAGGGTCTCGACACTCAGAATATTGGTGTGTACGGCAGTTATGAAACTCACAGTTACGCAAATTCTATGGACAATCGACCTCATACAAGTGAACTAGCTTATTATGGAAAATTAGAAGACATAGTTGAATTGAATTACTATGGTGAATTTCGTGTGGTATTATTCAAGTGCAAATGGGCTAATACACACAGTCCTAGGTATGTGAAGAAAGATTTCACACTGCTTTAATTTCTCACACTTGCTGTATACTGGACGTCATTTAGATGACGAGCCATATATTGAAGCAAAGGATGCTCAAATGGTCTACTATGTCGAAGATAAAGTGGAGAAGGGATGGTGTGTTCCTATACATATCAAACCTAGAGAAGTGTATGACATGGGCGAGCACGAAGGAAGCTCCGTTCATGAATCTTATAAGCTTGTGAATCCAGAGTTTTCGGATTTTGATAATGCCACTGTTGTACCCCTAACCAGGCCTGGAACTGCAGAGTTTGATGATTAATTAGGGTTCGTTAATTACATGTTTGACAAAGTTATTGATCTCCAAATAATGATTGCATGTTTGACCTAATTCGGTTTGTTTTTGTTATGCAGACATGGCTTCTGCACATAGAGATAAGTGGGAGGTTGAGCTAGTTGATCCTGCTGGAGTTAAGACTGTAGATGAGGTCTCCGGGAGCCAGTTGTTGAGCCGCCTTCGAGATGGTAAGAAGGTTGTCATCCCTTTTGGCCGCCTAGGACCTGAGAGTATTGGTCCAGCTTCTTTGTTGGGCGGGTTCTTAGGCGCGCTGGCTAAGGATCACAACTACATTCCGATTACCTACGAGTCGTGGGAGAAAGTAACAGATCAAGAGAAGAATGATTTGATGGAGATCGTATGGTTAAGTGATAAACTCTAAAATTGTTAACCTTTAGTCAATTAGTTTGAGTTGAATATTATTAATGAATTGATACTGAATTTGATGCAGTGATGTATCGTGATTGAGCCACCAAAGATGAAATCATGGGCCAGTTCTTACATCTTGACAGATATTAACAAGAAGTGGCAGGACTTCAAAACCAAATTGTGGACCGGACATACGGTTAACACGCTTAAGGCAAGGATGAAGAAGGATGCTGAAGCCACTGGCGAGGAGTTCGACATGAGAGAGTTGTGGTGCCTACGAGGGCGTGGGCACTAGAGCCCAAGCCGTCTAGGGATCCCTCCTCCTATGTGGGCACAGTTCGTGGATCTGAGACTGAGGCCGGATATGGTGGTAAGTAGAGTTGAAATTGGAAATGAGTTAAAAGTATTTTATGACTTTGATTCTGTTGCAATACTGATATGAATTGATTGTTCAAATTACAGGAGTTGGCTCGCAAGAAGTCTGCCGCTAAGAGGAGCCATAAGTCACCCCACACTAGAGGTTCAAAGAAGCTGCGGGTTAGAGGGTTTGAGTTGGTAATAATCCAGATTTAATTGCTAGTTATTTATGTCTTTATGTTTATAGAAAGTTTACTAAACATGTTTAGTTCGTGCACAAGTAGGCAAAAGAACGGGGGAGGGTGCCATCTAGAGGTGAGTTGTATGCTATCACTCACACGAGGAAGGACAACACTTACACCGATCCTAAAGTGGTAAGTCCTGTTTCATCTATCTGAAGTGGTGTGTATCTAATCAGATTAGGGGTTTTAATTTTTTTCTTTTCATTTCAATGTGTAGCCTGAAATTCTAGAGTACACCCGTGATCCCTCCATCCCAATAGAGCCTTCAGTGAATGATGCACTAGGCCTGGTCTATCCGAAAGAGCATAGTGGTCGGGTTCGCGAGCTCGGATCTGGTGTCACCCCCTCTATGGTATGTATTGTGGTATATACTTGGAAATTATTTTAAACTAACATTTAAATAGTAATTTTCTAATTATCTATACTTTCCATGTAGGTTAATATGAGTAGGAAGCGTGGTGGAGCCAGTCAGAGTAGTAGTTCAGCTACTACTACTCATGTCTTCGGTCTTTGTCTTACTGAGGATCGTATGAGGACGTTGGAGGCTGAGGTTCAGCGACTGAGCGGGCTGGAGGCTGAGGTTCTGCGCCTCAGTCAGTTGGTTGTAGATGGAGGTTCATCATCCACAAGGACGGGGAAGGGGAACGAGACGATGAGACCAGATTATCAACGAGGCGAGGATGAGGGGTTGTATGAGACCGATGATGATGAGGATGAGACCGATGATGAGGAGGATGACACCGATGATGAGTAGATAGGACTAAACACTTAGATGTAGTTGTGTTGCTTATTTAGTTTTGGATGGATGCTATTTACATATGTTGGATGTTTTATCGGTATATTAGTTGTTTTAGTAAAATTTGCTATGACTTCCCGTTTGTGATGGTTGTAGTGAAAATGAGATAGCGAAAATGTGCTTTGTATGCAGGTTTTGGTACTAGAAGAGTATGAGAATGAGAAGAAAGTAGGAAAATAGGTGAACTGTAATCTGTAAATTACGTCGGTCAATAACATTTAGCGTTGGTCAGACCTGACGCTAAATGGACCCATAATTTAGTGTCGGACATTAACATTCAGCGTCGGTTAAGTCCGACGCAAAATGGGCATTTCAATTAGCGTCGGTCAATAGTATATTACGTCGGATAAGACCGACGCCAAAAAACCCTAAACCCACCTGACCGGTTAACCGACCCGTGGGTTGCTAAGGCGCAACAGCATCGGTTGATTGCCATTTTGTGTCGGTTGTTGTATCGACCGGTGCTAACATTTAGCTTCACCGTTATTCGCGTCGGTTGGATCGACCGACGCAACATGTTTTTAGAGTCGGCTATGACCGACGCTAAAAACCCGATCTAATCGATGCCATATGTATATTTTTTTGTAGTGAATGAAACAGAAAATAGTTGGAAGTTTGGTTGACTAAACAAGACGACAGACAAGCTTAGATTTCGAATCCCCCTAAGATCACCAGAACATTGGCGATCACAAGACCAGCGGCTTTCAATCCTGATTCTTTCAGTTCTCAGACACCACCATAACTCCTGACCCATAGGTTTAAGACTGGCAAACGTTCACTCTATCCGATCTAACTCCCAAGATTAAGTGACCGCCCGTGTGTTTGCTTCTGCAACGGAAAACTAACTGGCGCGATTACTAATGACTAATGAGTTACTCTTGAAGCGGATTAACCCTAACTGGTTCCTGCAAAGAGAAATTGTTCCAATGAATATGTTAACTGTTGATTTGGTGTTTTGAAGTGAGGCGAACGTTCGCTACTATCCTCAGCTTAACTAGAATCCTAACTAGGTGGCCAAACCAGAAAGAGAAACAAAAAGTAGTGAAGAACAAACCAATCATGGAAGAGAAACTGATTGAAACTTGATTTAATTCCCGCTGATCCGTGACCGCTTTAAAGCCCCGAGTCACTTAGCTACTCATACTCGAAACAGAAGAATCAAGAACAAACAAAGAATACATCTTCAACCAGGAAGAATAGAGAAGAACTGCAAAACCTAATTTCAGATGAGTTTGTGAAGCTTCAATCTCCTGAATCTTCAACTCCTAGCACTGAGTTCTCCAAGATGGAAGGATGGCGTCACGATCTTTTCCTCGCTCCTCAAGCTCTCTAAACTCTCTCCCGAACTGTTCTAAGTCTCGAAATTAATCCAAGGTAAGTCTATTTTGAATGTGGCCTCCGATCCTGTATTTGTAGGATTTCGAAGCCCAGACGAAAGAGAGAATTAATTTTCAGTGAAAACTTTGAAATTTTCGCCGAAGACTTTAGGTGAAACTCCGGCTTAGTCTTCTATCTCCGACTGACCATCTTGTTCTTTAGTTTTTGACCGAGGACTTTGGAGTGTTCGGCGAGGACTGATTTCTCTCGGTTGGCAGTTAAACTATCAGCATACTTTTCGGCAAAGACTTTTGAGTTTTCGCTAAAACTCTAGTTAATGACCGGGCAGTGTTTCTTTATGACTTGGTTAAATTCTGGATCAATTTTAGGACACTCCTTAAGGTTCCTTTGCTTCTCGAGCTTGTCCATGGCTATGTATTTGACGGCAAAAACCTGTGCATTCTAAAAAGCACTAGAAAACCATCAAATAGACCCATAACGGGCCAAAGTAACCAAAACGACATGAATTAGAGCATTTAGGTGAAAACATGCTAAATTACCCTAAAACCAGAGATTCAAGCAAGGAAATGTAGCTTAAATGAGGCTGATAAACATGTAAAATCGAGTGTCATCAAGCACATACCCCACACCATTCACAATTGTCAACATAGACAGAAGCTGAAGGAGAGTTTGTGGGTGCGCCAGCCTTCTTTATGTGTTTCTATACTTTGGCCTTGATCTGTTCATCAAGACTTATCGGCTCTTAGCTGCTTTAGATTGTCTCTCCCAGTTTTTGGACTTAGAGGCGCAACTAGCAAAGTGAAGTAGAGAAGCTTCTGGTGTGAGGGCGGTGCAATCTTCTTCAGCCAAGGAGTTAACCAAGTTGGCAGATTCATCATTCATTCCTCGGGAAAAATCTCAGCTAGCTATCTCTGCTCAAATCCGTAATGAGGGAAGTTGTAGAGAAGTTATTGGAATTCATTCCAAGCATCATATAAGCTCATTCCCTCCTTCTGTCTGAACCGAGCAATGCTATCCTTGTAAGTTGTGGTTCTGGCTGGAGGAAAATACACCTCAACAAAGTCTTGGGCGAGATCGTCCCAAGTGGTGTAGTGATCGGGTGGCTTGCTGTTAATCCATCTCTTTGTGGTGCCTCTGAGAGAGAATGGGAAATCTCGCAAGCACAAAGTGTTCTTGTCGAGACTCCCACTCTTGAAGGTCTCGCACATGGAAAGGAAGTCTGCCAGATGAGTGCATGGGTTGTCATGCGGCTTTCCTTCAAATCGGACATCCCTAGAGATCATTCCCAAGAAGGGGATTTTCATCTCATAGTCAGGATCAGCATTGTTGTGAGGAACGACGATGCTTGACCAGACGCTAGTCGTGCTTGGCTTGTTATAATCCGCCATAATGCGCTGAGCATGAGGAGGTGGTGGAGGTGGATTATGATCCTCCATTCTGGGAGAAGGTGATGGTGACTCTGATGAAGTGGACGACGTGGAAGAAGAAGTGGAGCTCTCCTTCAACTCCTCAACTTTGATATATAGGGGTAGATGATGGGGGTGGATCGATTGTCACTTGCTTTGTCACTCGCTGTTGCTTGGTCGGTGCATGATTATTCGGCTTGTTTGAGCGCTTAGTCTTGTTAGGCTTGAACTATGAAAGAGTGAACAAGCGGTTCATATACTTGCATACAACCTCCAAGTCAAAAAAACAAGCACAACCGGTGTAAAATCAAAGTGTGATGGAAAGTGATAAGATGGAAGGTAGAAGAATAAATGCCAACTCTTCTTTCAAACAATAGAGAAGAGTCCCTGGCAATGGCACCAATTTGATAACGATGTAAACAAGGTATCAAATACTACCAAGATAAAAGCAAGATAGATCGTATTCCACAAGTCTATTCCAATCGTTTACTGAAAGAAGTTGGCAAATTACTCTGGTTTAAACAAGTTGTGCGTGGTGTGAGTTCCACAACTTCTAAACTATCAGGAGAATTAAATGAAATTGCATTAAAAGACAGATTGATTGATTGACTAACAAATTGATAGACAAAGCCTAGATTTGAATCCCCCTAAGATTACAAGGACATTGGCGATCACAAAACCGGTGACTTACGATTCTAATTCATTCAGTTCTCGGACACCACCATAACTCCTTACCCTTAGGTCTAAGTCCGCGAACGTTTGCTCTATCAGATCTAACTACCATGATTCATTAACCGTCTATGCGTTCACTTCTGCAATGGAAAACTAACTGGTGCAATTGATTGAGTTTAATGAGTTACTCTAAAAGCAGATTAACCCTAAATGGTTCCTACAAAAGGCACACTCCATTGAATAAGTTAATTGATTGATTTGATGTTCAAAAACAAGGCGGATGTTCGCCAACTATCCTTATTTTAACAAGTATCTAATCTAGGTGATCAAGCTAGAAAAGAAACACAGAACACGAAGAACAAATCAATTATCCAAGAGAAACTGTCCGAATTAAAATCTAATTATCGATGATCTGAGACCGCTTTAAAGCCCCGAGTCACTTAGGGTTCATCTAATCTAAGGATAAAAAAGTATAGTGATGACACTCGATTTGACGTGATTATCAGCCCCATTTAAGCAACATTTCATACCCTTTGATGCCATTTTGATGAGTATTTGGTGCATTTGTCGTAACTTTGTGATTATCGGCTCCTAGTGCGTACATTGTCCATTTCTTGGATATTTTTACCATTTTTGTGAGATTTTATGTTGAGCCCCTAGGTTACCACCTTATAGAGGACTCTCTCATGAGTCCAGCGCTTCAAACGGGGACCAAATCGGAGTTCAAACGGAGCGGGAATCATCAAAACAAGTTGGAGCTGGTTTTTAACTAACATTTTCGGCGAAAATTCCTTCCTATTTTCGGCGAAAATTCCTTTGAAAATCCGGGCAGAAACCCTATTTTCAGCCTTTTCCAACTTGTAAAGGGTTTCTGGGGTTATATATAGACTTTTTGAAGCCAGATTAGATACACACGAATTTTAGCTGATTAGCCACGACTTTACGGTCGATAGATAGAGTTTAGAGAGTTCGAAGATCCGTGGAGAGATCGTGATGCCATCCTTCCGCCTCGGAGAGCTCGGAGCTTAAAGTTGAAGATCTAGGAGATCGAAGCTTCACCGGAATCGTCATAATTAGGTTTTTCAGTTCTTATCTGTTCTTCCTCTGTATGATGATTTCCTTTGTTGCATTTGATTCTTCTGTTATCATTATGAGTAGCTAAACTTGTAGAGCTTAGATTAGATGAACCCTAAGTGACCTAGGGCTTTAAAACGGTCACAGATCGACGGTAATTAGATTCGAAGTTCAATCAGTTTCTCTTTGCATGGTTGTTTTGTTCTTGATTGTTTATGTTTCTTCTCTGGTTGATCGCCTAGATTAGGGTTTTGCAAGCTAGGGTTAGTCGCCAGACATCTCCCTGCTTTGGCACACAAACTTGTCTTCCTTGATCACCTAGTTTAGATTCTTGTTAAGTTGAGGATAGAAGCGAACGCTCGCCTCTCTTTAAAACATCAATTCAAGCAGTTAACCTTATAATTGGAGTGTGCCTTTCGTAGGAACCGGTTAGGGTTAATCCACTGCAAGAGTAACTCATTAATCATTAGTACTTGCACCAGTTAATTAAGTCGTTGCGAGAGGCGACCGTACCCGGGCGGCTAGTTAGTCTTGGTAGTTAGAACGGATAGAGCGAACGTTCGCCGGTCTTAAACCTAAGGGTAAGGAGTTATGGTGGTGTCTTAGTAATTGATTGAATGAGAATTGAAATCCGATGATCTGTTGATTGCCAATGCTCTGGGGAACGAAGGGGGATTCAAAGTCTAAGTTCGTTTGTCATCTCTGTTTTCAAACCCTAATTTCCAATCCGCTTTAGTTTAATTTGTTTTAATTTCTCTGCATTTCTTAGAATTAGAAGTCGTGGAACTCACACCACGCACAACTTGTTTGCATTCGAGTATTTTGCCAGTTTTGAAGTAGTCAATCTTAGAAGTCCACTGGAATACGATCTACCCTAGCTTTTGTTAGCTTGGTAGTTATTTGATCATTGTCCTGCAGACGCATCAAATTGGCGCCGTTGCCGGGGACTCTTCTAATTGTTTGAAAGAAGAGTTGGCAAATTATTCTTCTACCTTTCCGCCTTACCATTTAATTTTCCTCCATATTTCCTTGATTTACCTGGGTAGTGCTTTTGAGTTTTAATTATGCAGGATTATAGGTGGGATGACCAGTACCAAGGGTGGTACATCAATGAAGCACCATATATTGAAGACTCCCAAGAGATGGATTTACACACTTATGAGCATCAACAATGGATGGCAAGCACCCAAGCCGCGATCAACAACCTCCAATCAATGGACGATGCTGTTGATGCAATGAACACTGCGCTCAAGCAACTAGTGCAATTGAAGGGAGAAGATACTCAAGAGCATTTCGAAGAAGAGCCAGAAGCTACACACCACCAGAAAAATCACCAAGATGTGTATATACCGGCTCATCGGCATCGACAACAGACGGCAAGAGTAGAATCCGCCTTGGATGATCTCCTTTCGAAGCTACAAGCTCGTAACATGGTGGAGGCCGAGCTCGAGCAACCAAATCCACTAATGGAAGAAGATGCTCAAGAGCCGTACGAAGATGAACATGACAATCTCACCCATGACTATTGCGAGCTAGAAGCATCTGATGAAGAATCCTTGGCGGTGGCGGTTGATGAAGACATAGAGCCAATCCATCTTGAAGTTGAAGCTGAAGAGGAGCACGAAGAAATCGAGGAGATATCCTCAATTGAGCTTCCGCCAAGCCAACCTATAGATCAAGCCAGAGATGAGCACGTGGGAATCAAAGACGTCAAGGATTTAGAAGTATACACACTCGATCCCGAGAGACATCTAGATGATCATCAGGTAGAGAAGATGGAGCTCATTGACCATGCCACGCCGTACTACCTCTTTCCTCCTCCAGAAGGAGAATTCAAGAAGAACTGGTCATCCAACCAGAACCGCGATCTATTGGAGCACTACCGGCTGCATCACCCTTCTGGAGTGCTACATGGCACTCAACCGCACACCTTGAAGAAGACGATTGACTTCAAGGAACTCCTAAGTTGGGGTCCCTAACAGGTACCGTCCGGCTCAAGAACGTTAAAAGAGAGCACTTTGTGGGAGGCAACCCACGGCTGGAGTCCGTTTTTGAATTATTGAGTCAGCCTTTTTCGTCGTTCGAGTCGGTTTCGGGGAGCCAAAGTGTCAGTTTTCTTTTATTTTCGTCTGTTTTAATTTTTTGTGTCAGGTCAAATTTTCGCCGAAAACTCCTCAGATTCGGCGAAAACTTTAGTTGGTTCGAGTCTGTTTTCCAGTGGGTTTTCAAAGTTGTTTTCGCCAAAAAACTTCCAAAGTTTTCGGTGAAATGTTTAGTCTGTTTGAGTCTGTTTCTGTTTTTGAAATAGTTTTCGCCAAAAACTTCTAAAGTTTTCGGCGAAATGTTTAGTTAAGTCATCTGTCTTTGTTTTCAAAGTAGTTTTCGCCGAAAACTTCACCAGTTTTCGGCGAAAACTTTAGTTGGGTCAGAAAATTTTTGAAAACCTTTTAAAAAAAAAAGAGTCAAAATATTTTTAAAAAAATTCCCCTAAACCGTCTTCGTTTTGACTTTTATTTTGTGTGGATCCGGGACACTTGTCCCGGTTTCCTTTTGATCTTTTTGTTGTTTTTGTTGTGTAGGAACTTGAGTAGCCACTTCGCTCTACTCCGGACTCTCCGTGGTCATCCGCTACACCGACCATCACCTTCCAGGTTCTTCGTATCTCTCTACTCTAGATTAGTTCTGTGAGGACACAGAACCGTTTAAGTGTGGGGTAGGATGTTAGAATTTGCCTGATCTTGCTTGCTATCTATGATTCTGTGGTTCAAATTTGAAATTTCTCTAGCATAGAATTGCTCAATTCTTGATTTGTGATGTTAAATTGACTTCAATTTTGAACAATGACGTCTAGACTGTTCCACTTAGAACCTGTAACCAACGTGTTGGCACTGAAATCAAATGAGTCTAGGTCAGAATAGATGATAAATCACTTCTGTAGTTGAAACTTGAATCAATTGACTTGTTAATAACAAAGCTCGATCACACCATTCTAAGATGATAAATGCTAGCTTCTCCCATGTTTTCACTCCATAATTGTTCACCTGTGATTGTGGCTAGAGATTAGGCGGAAATTCAATTTGAAATCTTGTGTAAAAAGTTATAACTAGCTAGGATCAAATGACTAAATGGTTAAAACAAGTAATTAAGTTGTGCAAATCAATGTTAAGTTCTTTAAAGTGCTGAAAATAAAGCTAGGCAAGCCTGACACCTAAGTGAAGTGTTCCGGTTGAGCACTAGCATAAGCACAAATACTGTGAGCTAGGCAGGTCCAACACCTAAGTGAAGTGTTTGGTATCGAGCACTAGTATGCAGTAAATAAATTAAATGGAAGAAGTCGAAACTTGAAATTAATTGTTGTTTAAATCGGTCCTAGCTAGAACATGTAACGTACAGATCTAGAAACGGATGAAGTCGAGTCGATAGCCACGTCACTTTTCCTACCTCCGCATCCACTTCATGGCTAGAGCTTAAAGTCTTTTTTTATTAGAATTGGTGTTTTCATAGTCGGTTAATTATGATTAATTGTTTTGCGAAGAATGAGCTTTGTTAAAACCACTACTTGAAGTGCGCAGAAATTAGTGAGATTGAAAACTTGTTTGGTTGATGTTCTTGCATGTGTAGGTCACGTTTTCTACGTGGAACAGTCTAAACCAAATCGTTAGAAATTGAATCTCAGTTTAATCTTGTGTCATTCATGAATTTGATTGTGTTCCACTTCAGTTTGCTTGAGGACAAGCAAAAGCTTAAGTGTGGGGTATTTTTATGACACTCGATTTGACGTGATTATCAGCCCCATTTAAGCAACATTTCATACCCTTTGATGCCATTTTGATGAGTATTTGGTGCATTTGTCGTAACTTTGTGATTATCGGCTCCTAGTGCATACATTGTCCATTTCTTGGCTATTTTTACCCTTTTTGTGAGATTTTATGTTGAGCCCATAGGTTACCACATTATAGAGGACTCTCTCCCGAGTCCAGCGCTTCAAACGGGGACCACATCGGAGTTCAAACGGAGCGGGAATCATCGAAACAAGTTGGAGCTGGTTTTTAACTAACATTTTCGGCCAAAATTCCTTCCTATTTTCGGCGAAAATTCCTTTGAAAATCCGGGCAGAAACCCTAATTTTCAGCCTTTTCCAACTTGTAAAGGGTTTCTGGGGTTATATATAGACTTTTTGAAGCCATATTAGATACACACGAATTTTGGTTGATTAGCCACGACTTTCACTACAAGAAAAAGATGATTTTGTGGCAGGCGACGGGGCCGTCTGCGAGTAGCTTAGTGGCAGGCGCCTGAGCTTACTCGCAGACGCCATCTGTCTGCCACTAGCTTGTGGCAGGCGGCCTGCCACTAAGCACGGCCTGCCACTAGCTTGTGGCAGGCGGCCTGCCACTAAGCTCGGCCTGCCACTAGCTTGTGGCAGGCGGCCTGCCACTAAGCACGGCCTGCCACTAGCTTGTGGCAGGCGGCCTGCCACTAGCTTGTGGCAGGCGGCCTGCCACTAAGCCCGGCCTGCCACTAGCTTGTGGCAGGTGGCCTGCCACTAAGCACGGCCTGCCACTAGCTTGTGGCAGCTTGTCTGCCACTAAGCACAACCTGTCTGCTCCAACGTTCCTCTCTACTTTTTCACCCTTTTTCCCTCTTCCCCGTTCTTTCTTTCTTTCTTTCGGGATTCATTCATCCACACCGCCACTATGCCAGATCGTTCCTACTCTACTCAGCTAGGTCTTCTACCTTGAAGCTTCCTCCTCCTAGCTCTTCCTTCTGTTTCTCTCCTCTGATTCTCCGCTTCGGAGACAGCCAATCGGCGGCGGCAGCAGAGCGGCCGACTCCTCCCTCGCCAATCCTCGCCACCACAGGCAAAAGCTCGAGGTCTATAACGAGGTCCTCAGGAGAATTCAGGATTCCGCTCACCAAGACGCCGATCATCAACCACCGCAGCTTCCCTCCTCCAACCAACTCAAGGAACATGCTGCATTTGCAATAGGCTCTTCCTCCTAGTCCTATGTCCTATCCTATCGCCATATCATTATTCATTCGTCAAGCTTTCTTCTTGTTTTGTTCTGGTGTAATCTCTCTCTATGTACATACAACGCTAAATCTGATATATATCATATAAATGTGTATGTATATTCTTCTCTAATTCTTTTCTTTTCTCCTATTTCTATCAAATGCAACCCAGTTCTCTGCAAATGATAGTTGGGTTTTTTCATTTTGGGTAAGATCAATGTTTGTTTCTTTTTCCAAATGAATCCACAACTCTGAACACAATTTCATTCCCATCAACAGATAGATCATTAACGCAATTTCGAACTCACATTTAATTCCACTAGAAAAATTTTGATCACTTAATTCCCTTTTGACTCAGACGGAATCGACCATCCCAATAGAATTAACTTTGAATGCATATTCTGACGAAAATTGGTAATTCCGACCGGAATTGGACTGGTGGAACAGAGAATGTGGGTTTAGTGCTTAGTGGCAGGCGCCTGCCACTAACCTCCGCCTGCCACTAAGCTTAGTGGCAGGCGGCCTGCCACTAACCACGCGCCTGCCACTAAGCTTAGTGGCAGGCGCCTGCCACTAACCAATGGCCTGCCACTAAGCTTAGTGGCAGGCGCCTGCCACTAACCACCTGCCTGCCACTAAGCTTAGTGGCAGGCGCCTGCCACTAACCACCTGCCTGCGAGTAACTTACTCGCAGGCGGGGCCTGCCACGTGTTGGGCTTCCTCGCAGCTGCTTTACTCGCAGGCCGCGTCGTGCTTAGTGGCAGGCCCCGCCTGCGAGTAAGCACTGTGTTTAGTGGCAGGTTGCCTGCCACAAAGCACGACGCGGCCTGCCACTAAATCGTCCGTCTGTTGTAGTGTTTAGGGTCGATAGATAGAGTTTAGAGAGTTCGAAGATCCGTGGAGAGATCGTGACGCCATCCTTCCGCCTCGGAGAGCTCGGAGCTTAAAGTTGAAGATCTAGGAGATCGAAGCTTCGTCGGAGTCGTCAGAATTAGGTTTTTCAGTTCTTATCTATTCTTCCTCTGTATGATGATTTCCTTTGTTGCATTTGATTCTTCTGTTATCATTATGAGTAGCTAAACTTGTAGAGCTTAGATTAGATGAACCCTAAGTGACCCAGGTCTTTAAAGCGGTCACGGATCGGCGGTAATTAGATTCGAAGTTCAATCAGTTTCTCTTTGCATGGTTGTTTTGTTCTTTATTGTTTATGTTTCTTCTCTGGTTGATCGCCTAGATTAGGTTTTTGCAAGCTAGGGTTAGTCGCCAGACATCTCCCTGCTTTGGCGCACAAACTTGTCTTCCTTGATCACCTAGTTTAGATTCTTGTTAAGTTGAGGATAGAAGCGAACGCTCGCCTCTCTTTAAAACATCAATTCAACCAGTTAACCTTATAATTGGAGTGTGCCTTTCGTAGGAACCGGTTAGGGTTAATCCACTGCAAGAGTAACTCATATATCGTTAGTAATTGCACCAGTTAAGTTAAGTCGTTGTGAGAGGCGACCGTACCCGGGCGACTAATTAACCTTGGTAGCTAGAACGGATAGAGCGAACGTTCGCCGGTCTTAAACCTAACGGTCAGGAGTTATGGTGGTGTATAGAAACCGATTGAATTAGAATTGAAAATCGCTGATCTGTTGATTGCCAATGCTCTGGTGATCTAAGGGGGATTCGAAATCTAAGTTCGTCTATCTTCTCGTTAGTCAACCTTTTACTTTTCTGTCTTTTATTTTCCTACTTTATTAGATTAGAAGTTGTGGAACTCACACCACGCACTAAACCTGAGTAATTTGCCAGCTTCTTTGAGTAGTCGATTAGTAGAAACCCTGTGGAATACGATCTAGTCTACTTCGGTAGATTAGCTATTTGATACCGCTAAAACTGCAGCATCATTTAGCTACTCATGTTGAAAGCAAGAGAATCGAAGACAACAAAGGAATTCATCATACAAAGGAAGAATAGAGAAGAACTGTAAAACCGAATTCTAACGACTCCGGGGAAGCTTGAAACTCGAGAAATCTTCACTCCTTGCTCTGAGCAATTCGAGGTGGAAAGATTGTGTTAGGATCTCTCCAGGAACTCCAAGATGCTCTCTAAACTCTATCCATCTCTCTCAGGATTGTGTATTGAATGAATGATATCAGTATATTTGCGCCGCTGCTTTATCTAATAGGTTTGCAAACCTCAGCCGGAAAAGGCTTCAGTTCTCGCCGAGAACTTCAATGTAAAATTAATTCTAATTTGCACCGAGAAAAACCATGCTTCTTCATAATGTTATTTGCTAGAACATTGAAGTTCTCACTGAGAACTTCTTTGTAAACTCGCTGATGGATTTCGACGAGAATTCTCATTGAATTTGAAAGCAACTTCTCGCCGAGAACTTAAATATTCTCGGTGAGGACTTCATGTGCTGGGCAGTTTGTCCTTTCTGTGATCGGTTTGAGTCTCCAATTGATTCCTGGTCACTTCCTGAGCTCCATCGCTTCCCGAACACGTCCAATAGCTACATATTTGACGGAAGAAACCTATGTACTCAATGAGACACTAAAATACACATCAAACAGACCTAGAACGGGCCAAAATAACCAAATCAGTAGGAAGTAGTGGTAATGAAGGAAAACACACTAAACTACCCCTAAAACCATGTTACAAGAAATGAAATGTCGCTTAAATAGGGCGGATAAGCACGATAATTCTAGTATCATCAGACTCCTATTTGTTGTAGTTTCTAGGAACATTCGTGCAAATTGCGTGATTATTTCCCTTTGGCCCACTTTAGGGTGATTTGATGTCGTTTTGAGTTGTTTTTATGACATTTCAAATTACCACGTTTCTATGAGCTCGACGCCTAAAACGGTGACCAATTCGTAGTGCAGATGGAGCGCGAATCATCCAAATAGTAAAAAAATCACCTGCGCAGGATTAGTAATAAGTACGTCAGGGAGAACAATAAAAGTACACTGGTGCACTTTTCTATGCATCTTGACGCACTTTTCTATGCATCTCAGCCCAATTTTTACCCAGTTTCGGATTTTTCTGGATTTTGGGGTTTTTAAAACCCAAAATAGGGAGGAAACATGCATTATTCATTAGACATTTGATTTCTGACTGAGACACGACTTGGAGAGAGTTTGGAGCATATTTTTTAATCCCGGAAGACGCTCGGAGCTTAGGAGTTGAAGATTTCAAGATCCAAACCGCTTGGAATCGCGAGAATTAGGTTTTTCAGATTTCCTGTATTCTTCCTTTGTTTGATGAATTCTTCTGTAGTGTTCGAATCTTGTCTGCCAGATATGAGTAGCTAAACTCTTCTAGCATAAATTAGATGAACCCTAAGTGATCCAGGGCTTTAAAACAATCACGGATGGCAGGAAGTAAGATTTTAATTCAGGCTTTTCTTATTCATATTTAATTCGTTCTTAAGATCTTTTCTTTTCTAGCCTGATCACCTAGATTAGGTTCTTGTTAGGATAAAGGATAGTGGCGAACGTTCTCCTTGTTCTAGAACGTCGAATTAAACAGTTAATCTTTTCAACGGATTCACCTGACCAATAGGGTCCATTTAGGGTTAATCTATTTCAAGAGTAGCTCATAGAATCAATTCAGGTGCACCAATCAGTTATCTGTTGCAGAAGCGAACACACAAACGGATAATTGATCTTGGTAGTTAGTTCAATGGTAGCGAACGTTCGTGGACTTAGACCTAAGGTGATATGAACTGATCCGCAACCGTGGGCGACGACCCTATACCAATAAGCTAATTAAAAGAGATGATGAGTCTAACCTTAGAAACCGGGTGTGGATAGGACTTGGACCCGCTAGCTATAACGAGCGAGGAACCCGAAGTATAAAGTCAAAGGTGCCACACCAAGGGATGGATGCCCTAGATGATAAACCAACCTTAAGCTATGCAACAATTCGCAAAGGCTTGAAGGAACAAGAACAAAAGTTCTTAAATTTAAGTGTTTAATTATCAAAGTTTGAATTACAATGAAGGCCGATGGCCTTTATTTATAGGAGAGGTTCGGAATCAAGCTCTCCTATTCCTCCAATGACTCTAACTATTGAAAGAGTAAAATAACTAATAAGGAAAAATAAAGAGTCCTAAATTAAGGGGTCATTTTCCGCTACGATTATTCACCTGAAATCCAGCTGAATTCCTACTTACGCTAAAATCCATGTTTTCCGTGCATAATAGGCCCAACAAAGCTGGAGACATTCAAAACCGGCCGGCTATGAAAACCCTTCCGGTTGGGTTTTATGAAACTCGTTGAAACTAGATGGCGACTGTCGGATTCTCCAATTTCCCCCTCTTTAGACCTATGTGCCCCTGTTCATAATCTCCTATGTTCGTCTGAACTCTAAAGCATAAGTTTTGTTCATCGTGAATCCACTTTCTCCCGACCAGGAAAGGGAGTCAGCAGTCAATTCTCCAGCAAAGGGAGTCGGTAGTTAATCTCATGTATAGGGAATCTCCTTTGTTCGTTTAGATTAATCAGCCTAATCACCCATGTAAAGTTTGAGTCCTCCTCCTTTCTATTGTGCACCGGCGGCGTGTTAAATATTCTTCTAGCGGCGGAATCGGTGAAGCTCTCCCTGTCAGCTATTCTACGGTGGCTATTCATTTTGGCTGCGTTTGGTCAAAATCGTGCTAGAATTCTCATTTAATTGATCCAAACCGTTGCTGCAACAGTTTCAACAATAAGCTGCTATATTGGAGGCAAAATCAGGTTTAAGAGCTCTGTATTATTGATGTTATAGCTAGGTTCACATGGAGTTCGACATCATTTGTTTTGGATTATCCCCTTTTTTTAATGACAATAATTAATTGGTTTGTTTGGAGAAGCATTGACTGATAAGGTTCAGATGGTAAGATTAGTTTTTAGGTTACGCACAGAGAGCAAAAGACATGTTCTTAGGTTAGGCATGTAGTGGATGGAAATCCAGGAGACATTCATGTTAATGTTAGGTTTCTCAATGTGAGGTTCATGACTCATCATAAGAAATAAAGATATAACTTAATTTCAGGTAAAGTTGCTCAAACAAGCTAATGTTTATCTAATCTTTAATCACTAATGGAAAAATGGTCCTTCAAATATGTGCAGTAATGATTGAATGGTACAAGAGATAAACCAATAAGTGTAACATTTGAAGGATTTATGTCCATCAGTCCAAATCCGCATAGGAACTAGTTAAGTGTTGGACCTGATTAATAGAATTAATTCGGGCCGATTAGGGATTAATATGTCTTGCTAGAGATTAATATTAATCAGTGGTATGGGCCACGGCTAATCGGACCAGGTCCTACAAGGTCACACGCCTATAGTATGGACCAGATCATTTAATAGGCCCAATCCATGGTGGATTGGGACTACTGGGCTGGCAGCCTATTAGGGTTAGGAAGGGATTAGGGTTTCTGCCCTAATCCTATAAATAAGACTGCTAGGGTAGCAGTCAATCCTAAGCCAAATACAGTTTCTCTCCGGAGAAAACCCTAGTCGTCATAACCCTAAAAGTCGTTCTTCGACCAGAAGTTCTAGCAAGCTTTAGCAAGGAAGATCCGGATCCCAGCTAGCGTGGACTAAGTAGAGGAGCTACATCTGAAGCTCTTTGGATCGATCTAAGTTACAGGGCTACGGAGGTATAGTTGAGCTAATCACTTCAAGAGGTTTGTCGTGATATCCTTGTTATTGATAATATGCATATCGAGCTGTTCTAAGATGTAGATGTTGATTTGTATTCCGCTACTGTTTCTGGTTTTGCATCTACATTTCCTTCGAGTGTTTAGAGAGCCCTCGTTTGCATATTTTTTACAAAACGAATTGCATTCTTATAAAATTATTCAATTAAGAAGGGGATATCTTATGTCTAATATTGTTGATTAAAATCATTGTTTCTAAAAGTGTTCAAGGATATATTTATAAAGTATAAACTGATTAAAAAACATTTTATTATTACTGTTCCGCCGCCGCTAGCAGCCGACCGCCGACGCCGATTGACGACGCAGCAGCGAACGAAAGCAGCGGATGGCAGTCACAACTGCTGGGTTTAGAACCCAGCACCACATTCTGCCAACAGTCCAGCCCATCTCGGTTGGGCCCAAATCCGTACTGTCCAGATACTAGCCCACTCACCCTGCCCCTTTCTCCCCTGGTCGGCCCGTTTGGCTCGGCCCGGACCGGGTTGAACCATCTGGTTCACCCAGTTTGGTCCGACCGATTTTGATTCGGATTAAAAAAAGACTTTTTTTCCTATTTCTGTTTGGAACAGATTTAATTCGAATCGATTTAAGGGCAGTTTTTCGATTTTAATCATTGGTTTGATTAAGTATTGAAAAGTTTTAAATTCATAATTAATTTCCTATTTACTTTTAATAATGAGTTATTAAATTGAGTGGGAGTTTTAATTGATGGAATTTATGGGCAAGTTTTAAAATCTATATCCATGACACTTGTAGATATTAACGATAATTCCTATAATTGAATGAATTTTATTGTTGAAGCAACTATAATAAAAGAGTTTATTATTAGGGTTTAATTAGAATAAAATAATTTTATTCTATCTAATTACCACCTTAATTAAAATTGGTTAATTAGGGTTAGATCTATCAAGCATGCTAGATTTAAGGTCATTCACTCATGCAGTAGTGAATGAATGAATGTTATATACATGTTTTATTGTGTATATTGTGCGTTTTGTGGCAAGGCGTACAGGTTCTTGGTGATCGGATAAAAGGTCCAACCCTAATTTAATTTATTATTATTTTATTTTGGGAAATACGGTTTGCGTACCATTTATTTTGTTGTAATTTTATTATTTGTAAGTTAATAAGATAGATTAGGAATCTTGTATTTAGTTTACAAAAATATGTAATTACAACAAAGGAGGGATGGACGCTAGTCAAAGACTCAAGGATAGGAGATCCTTAGATGGTGAACATGAAGCGCTTTTCCAAGATTAAAGGGGGCCAAGATCCGATCACCTACAAGCGTTACTATCTGAATGCTTAGAACCATATTTTAGGTTGTTGTGTATGTCTCTTGCACGATTAGTTTACTAGCAAACGTAGATAAAAACACATCACCTAAAATGTCCCCAAAGTAAAATTGAGGCAATGCTTTACCATAACAAGACATGTGATGCCTTTACAAGAACTAGGCCTTTTCTGCCAAAGTAGACTTATTGCACTGGATAGCAAGGGTGGATCTTAGGGGTCCAGAAGTTCGTTTTTTGTCGTACTCAACGAATACAAAAGACAAAGTTTTGGTTCGAATCATAGTCGATTTTGTGATTGTCACATAATCAACCAAGAGTCACAAAAGGTTTGTGATTGACCAATGGGTTAGTCTACCTATATTAAAAAAAATTAGTGGTAGTGCCAAAGTACTGCTAAATTTTTGATTGATTTAGGATCTTGGGAAGTATTTCATTCAAGGGGACACACTTTTGTGTGAATGAAGTACACATATGCTCTTAATTTTAGAGAAAATTATTGAGCTATGCATATTTGAAACAATAATAGTTTTTGCACTTTATTTTCATAGAATTATGGTTAGTCAACTCGTTTATCATATCACCAAATGAATTTATCCTTATGAAGGAGAAAATCAAAGCATTATGAATGCTAAAGGCTTTTGAAGCCCTCACCACTCATAGAACAAAGTAGTGTTCTTAAGGAAATATCCTTGAAATCCATACTTTAAAATTCAAATAGTCACCTCATATGAGGAAGAGAAGACTATAAGTGAATTTTAAAAGACAATAGTTGATTGTCATGTGCCACGTGTTGTCATTCATAGAACCACCTGGAGTGAACTTTATGAATGCATACTCTATCCTTGGTACCCCAAACGACCAAATCTCTCCCAAAATTCATACAATGATTGCATGAATTAAGCGGGAGGAGAACTAGAAGCAATGGTTGCTTCTCGTCCGGAGTTGGCTAGTTTATACACATTCTTGTGAACCACTTCCACTACAAAAAAAGGTAGTTTAGCGTCGGTCACCGACCGACGCTAAATTTAATAACGTCGGTCGACAAAATCGATGCCAGATGTGGTGATGTTAATATTTAGCGTCAGTTTTAGGTCGACCGACGCTACGGCACTGACCGGCCGACGCTAAATACGCGTTCACATCACAAAAAAAAAGCTGCAGATGCAGCTGCTTCTTCTTCTTCCCTCCTTCTTCTTCCCTCCGTCTTGTTCAGATGCATCTGCTTCTTCTTCTAGCCTCCTTCTTCTTCTTCTTCTTCTAGCCTCCTTCTTCTTCTTCTTCTTCTAGCCTCCTTCTTCTTCTTCCCTCCTTCTTCTTCTTCTGCAGATACATCAAAAATCCAGTGAGGAGGAAAGCAAAAACCCTAAATCCATAAATCGAAGTATAGATCTGACGAAGTACCTTAGGAAAAGGTGGAGCGGCGGCGGCGGTCTTGGAAAAGGTGGAGCGGCGGTGGCGGCTTTGGAAGAGGTGGAGCGGCGGCTTTGGAAGAGGTGGAGCGGCGTCGGCGGCGGCTTTGGAAGAGGTGGAGCGGTGGTGGCGGCGGCTTTGGAAGAGGTGGAGCGGCGGGGGCGGTGGCTTTGGAAGAGGTGGAGCGGCGACGGCTGAAGAAGAAGAAGAAGAAGAAGAAGAGAGGTTTGGGTTTAGGAGATGAAGATGAAGAAGAAGAAGAGAGGTTTGGAGTGGAAGATGAAGAAGAAGACGAAGAAGAGAGGTTTGGGAGATTGGAGAGAGGCGGCTGGAAGAAGAAGATGGGGAAGAAAGAGATAATGGAGGTGGCTGCATAGGGTTTCGGCGTATTAGGGTTAATATTTAGCGTCGGTCGACCGGTCGACCGACGCTAAAACGCGAGATTCTATTTAGCGTCGGTCGAACGGTCGACCGACGCTAAACACTTTCGTTTCAACCGACGCCAAAACGCTCTTTTTTGTAGTGTTCAGATATGGTGTTAAGGGTAGCCGAGTTTAAAGTATTAAACAAAGGAATGAGAAGTGTAATACCCACATAGCACTATACGAGCAAGAGATCGTAAATGAAATGGATTTCAGACAGAATCATTTTTGTAACTTGGAAGAAGTAAGTGGAAGAATAAAACTCCGCATTGACAATGATGCTAGGATGGCATGCATTCCAGTGGAAGTTTTAGTTTCAATAACACCAAGAAGCAATAGAAAAACTCATAATCCACAAACATTTGGCACATAGACACATTAGTTTGCTACGCATGAAACAAATTTAGATAGTTGGTGTTTCAATCTCATTTTCTTATGAGAGTTTTGATACATGCGAAGCTTTAACTAGTGGGAAAGATGACTAGGTTGTCGTTCTTCTGCCAAAGTGAAAGAGCAAGTGATCTTTTGGCCCTCACACATACGGATGTGTATGGATCTACGAGTTCAATGGCTCGTGGAGGTTTAGATACTTCATCACTTTTACTGATGACTTAAGTAGGTATGGGTACATCTACTTAATGAATCAGAAGTTTGAATCTTATGAAATGTTCAAAGATTGACAAAATGAAGTACAAAACCAATTGGAAAGAAGATAGAAGCCATTCGGTTTGACCGAGATGGTGAATATCTTAGCCAAGAGTTTTTCTGATCATCTTAGGAGTTGTGGAATCATTTCACAAAGTCACTCCTCTTGGAATGCCATAGTTGAATGGTGTGTTGGAAAGGAGAAATTGAAACTTGTTAGACATGGTTCAATCTATGATGAGCTTCGCTAATCTTCCAAATATTTTTCTGGGGACATGAAACTACTGCGTTTACATTGAATAGAACTCCATCTAAGTCTGTTGAAAAGACACCATATCACATATGGACTGGTATGGTACTAGTGATATCTTTTCTAAAAGTTTGGGGTCGTGAACTTTATGTTAAGCCTATGCTTTTGGATAAACTAGCACCAAAATCAGACAAAGTGCCTATTTGTAGGTTATCCTAAAGAGACGAAGGGATATTACTTCTACAATCCTGAAGAGAACAAAGTGTTTGTTGCTCGTGATGGTGTCTTCTTGGAAAATGAGTTCATTTTCAAGAAAACAAGTGGGAGAAATATTCATCTTGAAGAGACTCAAGATGATGAGCAACAATGGATACTGATCCAACTACATCTGAGAACCCGATTGAATAAGAAATTGTTAAAAAAAGTGAAGATGTAGAGGAAACGCCAAAGGATGAGCAATATACTCAAGTTGTTGCTGTTCACTCCAAATTCATTAGTCTAAATGGACTAGAATTTAATCTAAGAAGATTTGTAATCTTCATTATGAATGGAACTCTAGGCATATTGCTTCTTGAAAGTCAAGAACCAATAACCTAAAATCAAGCAATGACGAGTTCAGACTCCTAATCTTGGCAAGAGGCTATGATTTAATCCATTCAGATTATCCCATCGATTGCTACATTTCATGATTATGAATATGACAATTGGATATCAAAACAGCCTTCCTGAATGGATTTCTGGAATAGGATGTGTACATGACACAACCAATAGGTTTTTAAGATACTAAAATCTTGGGAAGGTATGCAAACTTGAGAGATCCATGTTTGGACTTAAGTAAGCATCAAGGAGTCGAGACCTCATACTTGATGAAGCTGTTAAGGAAATTGACTTCATCTTATGTATAGAGAAAACTTGTGTCTACAAGAAATTCAGTGGGAGCAATGTAGTCTTTTGGTCTTGTATGTGGATGACATACTAGTCATTTGAAAATGTGTTTTCAATGAAAGACCTGGGTGAGGTAGAGTACATATTGGGCTTTACGATCTATAGAGATAGATTAGGGAAGCTCTTTAGTCTATGTCAAGAGACTTATACTGATAAGGTTCTTGATAGGTTTGATATGAGGGAATCCAAGAGGAGAGACCTTCTCATGAACCATGACATACGTTTCAGCAAAGAATCGTGTCTTTAAACACAAGCTCAAAATGAGATATGATGAGTGTTCCACATGGTTTGGCTATAAACTCATTATGTATGTCATGACATGTACTCGAAGAGATGTTGCATCATGTGCAACAGATTCCAATCAAATCCATGTGATTTTTCACTGGATTGTTGAGAGCATCCTTAAGTATCTTGTTAAAGACTTATGATTATTCTTCAGTGATTGGAGGTGAAAAGGAAGTTGACTATTGAATGGTATTGTGATGCCAACCATTTGACTAATCATGATGGCACATATTCATAATCCAGATACGTCTTCATGGAGATGAATGAGTAGTATGCTGGAAGAGCACCAAATGGATTTTGGTGGCTCAATCTGGTATGAAACAATAGTACATAGTTACAGTAGAAGCGACAATGTAAGCTATGTGGATCAATAAGTTTCTGATAGAGCTTGATGTGGTTCTTTCACGTCAAAAGGAAGTAAGTGTTCATTGTTACAACAATGAAGCCACTTCTCATTTGAAGGAACCAAGCCCCAAAGGCTGGGTCAAGCAACATGGATATGAAGTAATGTCTACTTCAAGGCTATGTGAAGAAACACTTGATCAGATTGTGCAAAGCTTCAACAGATGACAAGTTGGTTGATCTGCTCACTAAGCCTCTAAGCGGTGTTAAGCATAAGTAGCACAACTTGGCAAAAGGACTCGGACAAGTTGTTAGAGATTGTCTTGGAAGACCTTGCTTAGATTTTATGTATACATTATGTAATAGAGTTTATTACATGAGATGTATGACATTGGAGTTATTGTTTCAACAAAACGAAATAGTTTTCCTTCTCATTTGATTTTGGCTTAGAATCGAATGAAATGTTCAAAAGTTGAGTACCGTTCAATGGGATCATCACCACAAGTCGCTGATGCATGAAACCCCATAAGTGAACTGAACCTCTCAAGCTATGTTTTGTCCCTAGTCTGGAGTTGTTAAACTAAACATAAATGAACTCACATAAAGGACTAGTTTGAATGATGGTTGTGATAGTCGCGAGTTTCATGGAATATAGAGACAACGTGTTGTCCTGCCATATACATGGGTATGTATAAGTGTTGCATACTGGACATGACCTGCTTTGGAAAGTAACCCAAGACTTTCTAAAGTTATACACTTCTAGTGGATTCCTCCGACATGAGTATGGTATCACCTCATTCAATGAGTGACTCACCTTTGATTCTGTAAAATGCTCACCTGAATAAGGGAGTTATAAAGGCATTGTTTTCAGGTAGTCACGATTTGAGTGGGAGCATGATCGATACAAGACTGTAGATGTCTCTACTGCTGCAAAGTAGGATATAGTGACCCAGGCCCCTTGTAGAGTGAGAACTGTGGAAATGCATGGCCATGCTCAAATGGATTGTTCGTACAATCATTTGTTTTTTAAACAGTTCAAGAATCTCAGTGACAAGTAGAAAAGTTTTGAGCTATAAGTGAGTAACCACTCCATGTTATCACGTTCTCAAAATGGTCGACCAGGAGACACATGAAATCTTAATGGGAGACTGAAGGATTTATGTCCCTCGGCCAAGTGGGAGACTGAAGGATTTATGTCCATCGGTCCAAATCCGCATAGGAATTAGTTAAGTGTTGGACCTGATTAATAGAATTAATTCGAGCCGATAAGGGATTAATATGTCTTGCTAGAGACCAATATTAATCAGTGGTTTGGGCCATTGCTAATCGGACCAGGTCCTACAAGGTCACACGCCTATAGTATGGACCGGATCATTTAATAGGCCAAATCCATGGTGGATTGGGACTACTGGGCTGGCGGTCTTTAAAGGTTAGGAAGGGATTAGGGTTTCTACCCTAATCCTATAAATAAGACTACTAGGGTAGCAGTCAATCCTAAGCCGAATACAGTTTCTCTCTAGAGAAAACCCTAGCCACCATAACCCTAAAAGCCGTTTTTCGACCAAAAGTTCTAGCAAGCTTTGGCGAGGAAGATCCAGATCCCAACTAGCGTGGACTAAGTAGAGGAGCTACATCTGAAGCTCTTTGGATGAATCTAAAGGTTATGGGAGCTACTGGAGGTATTAGTTTTCGAGCTAATATCACGCTTCAAGAGGTTTGTCGTGATATCCCTTGTTATTGATTAATATGCATATCAAACTGTTCTAGGATGTTAGATGTTGATTCGTATTTCCGCTACGTTTCTGGTTTTGCATCTAACGATTTCCTTCCACATTTCCGCTCAACCAAATGGTTGGAAACAATGTTATTGAGGCCCTATCGAAGTCCAGGACGTTCATAGTTGTGTCGGGTTGAAGTTCTAAGCGAGTATGCGTAAATTCGTTAAGGTGGGCAGAGTGTGATACACGCCATGTGTCATGATACACGCCGTGTATCATGACCTGACTATTTAATACGGATTTTCACGGAAATTCAAAATTTTCCCCTCTTTCTCTTTCCCCGAAAATCCTCTTGACGAACCAAAATTCCCCAAGTTTCAATCCTTGATTCCGGGAGTAGTGGAGCTTCGATTGGCAATCCGTTTATTGCTACGCGTTTGTGGCGATGAGGGGAAGAGATCGTACTTTGAGTTTCTGGGTATTTCGGAGTAGGCTGCTCTCGGTGAAGAGGAGAAAAGCTACATTTTTTTGTGTCTGAGAGCTTGGCTGTTTGGGTTTTCTGGAAGAGTTTAGAGCCTCGTCTTCTTGACAAGTGAGGGTTTAGCGTACGATAGGTAGTATTGGTAGGTGTGAGGAGTTGCAACCTTGACTTAGTTGAATATAGGTTATGCATGAAATTGAAAGAGAATAAAAGGGGAAACTGTACTACAATTGATTTTTATGTGAATTATGATGATTGTTGCTTGTTGTGTGGTTGTTAATTGATGAATTGATTAATGGTTGTGGGCTGTTGTATTGTGCTTGAATTGGGGGAAATGGCTAACAATGTTGCTAAATGGATCAGACTTAGTAATGAGTCTAGGAGGGTCGGGATGTGATTCTGTAAACTGCATCTATACCTTGTGCTGTCAGTTGTGGTTGCAGGAGGGTGGTCTTGCCAATGTGGGATCGCCCTAATCAATAATGAAAAGGTGGATGGCCTTGCCAATGTGGGGTCATCCTATGAAGGATGTACAGGAGGGTAACCCTAAGACTCACGACATGGCTATCCATGTACTTGCAAGTGGGGGTGGCCGGTGAGCTAGCAGTTTATCCTAAAACTGTTTGTGTTATGTGTGGATTGTTGAATGAAATGGATTGTGATTGTAAGTGTGAAATCCGATGAAATGATGCCATATGTAGTTGGATAACTTGATGTTATGTGTTGTTGGATGACTTGAGGTTATGTGCTGTTTGGGTGGACCTAGTGCTAGGTCGAATGGGGGTTGATAATTTGATAGCGATATAGAATTATGATTTGGAGTTATGATATAGAATTGGATAATAGAATAGGGCGATGTGATTACATGAATTGGTTGAGTTGATATTGTGTGAGTGATTGAGTGAAATGGATGCTATGTGTATGATGGTGGTTGATAGCGTAATATCTGACTAGTGTATTAAGGTTGGAGTTTGTTGTCGTTATGTAGTGTTAAGTTGACTTGTTTCAGTGAATGATCCACTTGTCTATTTGTGTGGTTGACTTGTGTGAATGTACGATTGACTAGGCGGCTAGAAATGGGAGTGAGGAGTTGAAACAGGACTTATAATGAAACTAGGTCTTGCATGAAACCTTGAGAGTAAAACTGAATAACTGACTTGTAATTACCGTGTGATGTTTGTGCTGATTGATGTGTGATGTGGGGATTGGGATGAAAGATGGTGGCTAATGTATTTGACCTAGAAATGTGAGATAAGATGGGATGGGATGAGTGGAATCTCTGTGATTGTACCCATAGTTGTCGATTGCGGTTTAGTGTAGAGTTGTAACATGGTTTTGATACGTGGAATTGATTGAGTGGAATTGTGTTGTGGAATTGTGCTGTGGAATTGTGTTGTGTAATTTTGTTGTGAGCTTGAATTGTGGGATTGTGAAATGGAATTGTGATATGCTATTGCATTGTTGATGTGTGTGATCAATGTGGTTATGTTTAATGGAATTAATTGATAGAACCGAAAGGAGCCAATGTTACCCCAACCAAAATACCGTGGTGTTAGAGTCTAATTCACATGGAGCCATAGTGGTTGAAATCTCCGTTGAGGAAGGATCCCAATGGGATGCGTCGTGAGCTCCGTGGCGGAAGGATCCCTTAGGGGATGCGTCAGGTTATCTTCCTACGTGGTAAGATCCTACGAGATATGGATGATATGATGGCCGGCGGGGTAGCGGGGGAATAACTCCTTATGGCGCCTAATTAACTCACATATATAATGGAAATGAGAAGCATGTGTGTTTTGTGTATGATGCGTTTGTGAAGTTCCTTGGATGTGTTGTGAATTGTGTTGTTGGACTGAGATGTGAGATAGAGGTTGAATGGTTTAAGGGTGATGATGTTGATAATTGTGAATCTGTGTTATGTGAGTGGTGTGGTTGATGTGTAAGTGTCGTTGATGATAGTGAGGTGAATTATGAAGTAATGTTGAATCGGATGCTTCATGAATATGGGTTGTAACATCCCCGCCCAACCGAACGGTTTGGAACTTGAGTTTTGATGGTTTAGACATTGGAAACAATGTTCTTGAGGTTCCATCGAAGTTCGAGACGTTCATAGTTGAGTCGGGTCGAGTATACAAGAGAGTACGTGAAAAATTGTCAATGTGGGCAGACCACGATACACGGCCGTGTATTACAATACACGCCGTGTATCATGATATACACCGTGTATCATGGTCAGACTATAAAAGGCTGATTTTACACGGAAATTCATAACTTCCCCTTCTTTCTCTTTCCCCAAAAACCCGTATTTGAAGAAGCCAAAAACCCTTTAGCTTCAATCCTCGATTCCGGGAGTTGTAGAGCTCCGATTGACGATCTGTTTGTTGCTACGGGTTCGTGGCGACGAGAGGAAGAGATCGCTATTCGTGGTTCTGGGTATTTCGAATCGAGGTGCTGTCAGTAGAAGAAGGAAGAGCTACGTTTTTGGGACTGAGCCAGAAATCTCCAAGAAACTTCAAACCTCGATTCCGGGAGTTGTAGAGCTCCGATTGGCGATCCGTTTGTTGCTATGAGTTCGTGGTAATGAGAGGAAGAGATCGCACATGGAGTTTCTAGATATTTCGGAGTAAGCTGCTGTCGGTCAAGAGGAGAATAGCTACGTTTTTGGTGTCTGAGAGCTTGGCTGTTCGGGTTTCTAGAAGAGTTTTAGAGCCTCGTCTTCTTGTCAGGTGAGGGTTTAGCGTACGATAGGTAGTCTGGTCGGTGTGAGGAGTTACAATTCAGACCTAGAAAAATGTAGGGCCTTGCATGAAATTGAAAGAGAGTAAAAGGGGAAAACTGTTCTGCAATTGATTGTTCTGCGAAATATGCTGTTTGATGATTGTTGGATGTTTGTTAATTGATGGATTGGTTTATGATTGATGGCTGTTTGTGATGATTTTGATTGGGAGAATTGATTAACATGGATGATAAATTGATCGAAACTAGTAAAGAGTGATAGGAGGGACGGGTCTGTGAACATGAGAATTGTGTATATTATGCTATTGTCAGTTTGTGGTTGCAGGAGGGTGGTCCTGCCAATGCGGGGTCGCCCTTAATTGATGAACAGGTGGATGGCTCCACCAATGTGGGGTCGTCCAATGAAGGATGTACAGGAGGGTAACCCTACGACTCATGACATGGCTTCCCCTGTACTTGCAGGTGGGGGTGGCCGGTGAGCTAGTCGTTTACCCTTAAACTGTTTGTGCCGTGGGAGGCGTTGAATGTCTTGTGATGTGTGGTTATGTGTGATATGGGATTATTGAATGATTTGGATTGTGTTGGGTTACATAATGTTGGGATTGAGATGATGCTTGGTGTTAATGTATGAATTATGCAACGTGCCTTTTAGGTAGAATTGATGTTGTGTGTGAAGATGGTTGTTAATGTGTTTAAGGTGGTAGACTTATGACTTATAATTGGCTAATAGAATTGGTAAGGGAATTTGTACGTGGAAGTGGACAATAGAACCGGTACGTGGAATTGACTTATGGAATTGGTTAGGGGAATTGGTGAATGGAATTGAGTAATGGAATTGGGTGTTCTGAATGCATGAGCTAGTTGAGCTGAGGTTGTATGACTGAATTGTATGAAAATGATGCTGTGTGTGTTGGTGATTGATTCTGTGTCTTGTGATTATTGTAATAAGGTTGGAGTCTTGGATGTGGATTGGTAAATGGTTGAGATGAACGAGGATGTTAGAATTGGTCGAATTGTGGCTAGGAATCATGTTAGATGAAATATGTGAACTAGATAGATTATGTGGTTTAATCTAGTAACGCTCAATAGGAGAGTTGAAATGGTAAATTGATGTTGTCTTGATTGTTATGGTTGTGTGATTGTATGGTTGACTTGTGTGAGTGTATGGTTGACTAGATGGCTAGGAATGGGAGTGAGGAGTTGGAACTGGACTTAGGATGTGTTAGGTCTTGCATGAACCCTCGAGAGTAAAACTGGATAACTGTCTTGTGATTACTATTGATGAGCGTGCTGATTGATGTGTGATGTGGGGATTGGGATATAAGATGATAGCTAATGTAGTTGATCTAGAAATGTGAGATAGGATGGGGTTGGATGCGATGAATTCTATGGTTGTATCTATTATTTCCGATTGTGGTTAGACTAGAATTATGTCCTAGAGTTGGAACATAGAATTGGTGTTTGGAACTAGAACGTGGAATTGTGTGGTGGAATCATGGTGTTGATTTGTGATGTGGATTTGTGGTGTCAATTTGGGATGTGGATTTGCGATGTGGATTTGCGATGTGGATTTGTGATGTGTAATTTGTGTAGTGGATTTGTAAAGTGGAGTTGATCAAATGGAATTGGGTAAATGGAATTAAAATGATAGAACTGGAAGGAGCCAACGTTACCCCAATTGTGTTTCACCCACCGACGGACTGGTGGTTAGGGCCTACCGACGGACTGGTAGATTAGTCTCCCGACGGGGAGTGGTATTGTGGTATTGTGGTATTGTGGTATTGTGGAATTGTGGAAATTGTGAAGTGTTCCCCATGCGGTAGGGGAGCACGAGGACCTCCCATGCGGTAGGGAGGTGCGTCAGGCCGGCGGGGTAGCGGGGGAACAACTCCTTATGGCGCCTAATGAACTCACATAGATAATGGAATTGAGATGCATGTGTGCTTTCTGTATGATGTGTGTTCGGACGTGTTTGTGAATTGCCTTGTGATGTGTTGTGAATCATGTTGTCATGCTGAGATGTGAGTTAGAGGTTGAATGGTCTATGATTGACGTTGTAGGTAATTGTGAATCTGTGCAATGTGAGTGGTGGTCGATGTGTGAGTGGAAGTGCTGTCAGTAAGGAGTTGAGATGTATTGTGATGTAAGGTTGATCTGTGTGCTTCATGATCTTGGTTATATCGTTGTATTTGTGAATTGATGATTTGGGTTATATGGTCGAGATTATGAGTTGTGGGTTTTGATTTGGGGAGTGCACCTGTGAGATCACTTAGATAATTGAAAGAGGAAATGCAGCGTATGTGTGAATGTGCGAATGTGTATGAAGAGGTATACATGTGTGTGCTTTGATGGTAACTTGTCTTGTGATGCTAAACTGCTTATTTGTGAAGCAATGCTAAATCGTATATATGTGAGTCAATGGTGAACCGTAGGAGTGAGGATCTTTGTTGTTGAAGAACTAGTTCTGGTATGATGTTGATCTTATGCATGTTGATTTCTTGTGTACTATTGTTATCATGGATTGTGGAGGTTGATTTGATATTGAGCTCATGTGATCGCCTAGTATCATGTTAGGAATTAAAATGAGCTGGCTGTGTCAGATTCCGTTGCTTGATGTGTGTGTGGAGTTGGGATCGCTCCTAGGCTAGGTTCGGCGCATAGGTAGACCCAGTGGGTTCACTCAGTTTCATTAGGAAGCTGATCCCCCCCCAGTTTCTCTTTTCAGGTGTTCGGTTGAGTTCGGAGGAGTTGCAGGTTGGAGTTGTGAAGTGAAGAATTAGGAAGCTATTGTGGAGTGACCATTGTTTTAAATTTAGATTTCAGTTGACACTTTTGGGTTGGAAGATTTGTAATCGTTTTGAGATTTTGTGATCGGTTGTGATCGGATTTCGGATTTCAGTTGTATTTCGGTTTTATTAAGTGGAGGCCTCCTTCGTTTTGAACTTGTATTTAAGAGTTGTGTCTGTTTCCGCTGCGTTTTACTCTTTTCTTTAAAGCTGGTTCTTCAAGTAGCACTCAAACCGGTTCGACCACGGGTGAACTCGGGTCGGTTTGGGATGGGTGCTACAAGTGGTATCAGAGCCTGGTTAGTTGCTGCTGTGTTGGTGATTCGTCTCTTCTTCTAGAGGAGTAATTAACCTCATAGGAGGAAGGGAAGAAGCACCGGCACAGGACCAACTTTTCAGGGATTTTCAAATCGTTTTGAATTGGGTGGGAAGTTTTGAAAGGAAAGTGTTGTGAATTTGAAAGGAAAGTGATTTGAAATGAAATGTGATTTCTGCAAATTGGTCAACTGAAAGTTTTGTGTCCTCCTGTAGTGAAGATGGTGGCGGAGTAGTTGAGAGTGGAAGTAGTAGCAGGTTGGGAAATTGGTTAGAAGAGTAGAGCCTTGGAGAATTTGGTTAAGTGAGTAGAGTGCTTGAGGGTGTGAGTTTTAGTCGAAGGTGTTAGCTTCATAGTTCTTGTTGGTGTGAGTGTGCTTTGTTGAAGCTCTTGCGTTGTGGTTGTGCTCTTGAGTGAGTTTTGTTTGATTGTGTTTTGGTTGTGTTCTTGTTGTGAGTAGTGCCGTTGAGGTTCGGTTGTGCGTGTCTGTTAGGTAGAAGTTTGAAGTAGTGTGGGAGTAGTGCCCTTAGAAGGTGTGTGTTGCTAGAGCCGTTAAAAGGGAGTTTCGGGAGGTGATGTGATCCTTATGTTGCGGCGTTATGCTGTGATTTGTGGGTTCGTTGCTAGAGCGAGTTGGGTTGTGATTTCGGGGACGAAATCTTTTGAAGTTGTGGAGACTTGTAACATCCCCGCCCAACCGAACGGTTTGGAACTTGAGTTTTGATGGTTTAGACATTGGAAACAATGTTCTTGAGGTTCCATCGAAGTTCGGGACGTTCATAGTTGAGTCGGGTCGAGTATACAAGAGAGTACGTGAAAAATTGTCAATGTGGGCAGACCACGATACACGGCCGTGTATTACAATACACGCCGTGTATCATGATATACACCGTGTATCATGGTCAGACTATAAAAGGCTGATTTTACACGGAAATTCATAACTTCCCCTTCTTTCTCTTTCCCCAAAAACCCGTATTTGAAGAAGCCAAAAACCCTTTAGCTTCAATCCTCGATTCCGGGAGTTGTAGAGCTCCGATTGACGATCTGTTTGTTGCTACGGGTTCGTGGCGACGAGAGGAAGAGATCGCTATTCGTGGTTCTGGGTATTTCGAATCGAGGTGCTGTCAGTAGAAGAAGGAAGAGCTACGTTTTTGGGACTGAGCCAGAAATCTCCAAGAAACTTCAAACCTCGATTCCGGGAGTTGTAGAGCTCCGATTGGCGATCCGTTTGTTGCTATGAGTTCGTGGTAATGAGAGGAAGAGATCGCACATGGAGTTTCTAGATATTTCGGAGTAAGCTGCTGTCGGTCAAGAGGAGAATAGCTACGTTTTTGGTGTCTGAGAGCTTGGCTGTTCGGGTTTCTAGAAGAGTTTTAGAGCCTCGTCTTCTTGTCAGGTGAGGGTTTAGCGTACGATAGGTAGTCTGGTCGGTGTGAGGAGTTACAATTCAGACCTAGAAAAATGTAGGGCCTTGCATGAAATTGAAAGAGAGTAAAAGGGGAAAACTGTTCTGCAATTGATTGTTCTGCGAAATATGCTGTTTGATGATTGTTGGATGTTTGTTAATTGATGGATTGGTTTATGATTGATGGCTGTTTGTGATGATTTTGATTGGGGGAATTGATTAACATGGATGATAAATTGATCGAAACTAGTAAAGAGTGATAGGAGGGACGGGTCTGTGAACATGAGAATTGTGTATATTATGCTATTGTCAGTTTGTGGTTGCAGGAGGGTGGTCCTGCCAATGCGGGGTCGCCCTTAATTGATGAACAGGTGGATGGCTCCACCAATGTGGGGTCGTCCAATGAAGGATGTACAGGAGGGTAACCCTACGACTCATGACATGGCTTCCCCTGTACTTGCAGGTGGGGGTGGCCGGTGAGCTAGCGTTTACCCTTAAACTGTTTGTGCCGTGGGAGGCGTTGAATGTCTTGTGATGTGTGGTTATGTGTGATATGGGATTATTGAATGATTTGGATTGTGTTGGGTTACATAATGTTGGGATTGAGATGATGCTTGGTGTTAATGTATGAATTATGCAACGTGCCTTTTAGGTAGAATTGATGTTGTGTGTGAAGATGGTTGTTAATGTGTTTAAGGTGGTAGACTTATGACTTATAATTGGCTAATAGAATTGGTAAGGGAATTTGTACGTGGAAGTGGACAATAGAACCGGTACGTGGAATTGACTTATGGAATTGGTTAGGGGAATTGGTGAATGGAATTGAGTAATGGAATTGGGTGTTCTGAATGCATGAGCTAGTTGAGCTGAGGTTGTATGACTGAATTGTATGAAAATGATGCTGTGTGTGTTGGTGATTGATTCTGTGTCTTGTGATTATTGTAATAAGGTTGGAGTCTTGGATGTGGATTGGTAAATGGTTGAGATGAACGAGGATGTTAGAATTGGTCGAATTGTGGCTAGGAATCATGTTAGATGAAATATGTGAACTAGATAGATTATGTGGTTTAATCTAGTAACGCTCAATAGGAGAGTTGAAATGGTAAATTGATGTTGTCTTGATTGTTATGGTTGTGTGATTGTATGGTTGACTTGTGTGAGTGTATGGTTGACTAGATGGCTAGGAATGGGAGTGAGGAGTTGGAACTGGACTTAGGATGTGTTAGGTCTTGCATGAACCCTCGAGAGTAAAACTGGATAACTGTCTTGTGATTACTATTGGATGAGCGTGCTGATTGATGTGTGATGTGGGGATTGGGATATAAGATGATAGCTAATGTAGTTGATCTAGAAATGTGAGATAGGATGGGGTTGGATGCGATGAATTCTATGGTTGTATCTATTATTTCCGATTGTGGTTAGACTAGAATTATGTCCTAGAGTTGGAACATAGAATTGGTGTTTGGAACTAGAACGTGGAATTGTGTGGTGGAATCATGGTGTTGATTTGTGATGTGGATTTGTGGTGTCAATTTGTGATGTGGATTTGCGATGTGGATTTGCGATGTGGATTTGTGATGTGTAATTTGTGTAGTGGATTTGTAAAGTGGAGTTGATCAAATGGAATTGGGTAAATGGAATTAAAATGATAGAACTGGAAGGAGCCAACGTTACCCCAATTGTGTTTCACCCACCGACGGACTGGTGGTTAGGGCCTACCGACGGACTGGTAGATTAGTCTCCCGACGGGGAGTGGTATTGTGGTATTGTGGTATTGTGGTATTGTGGAATTGTGGAAATTGTGAAGTGTTCCCCATGCGGTAGGGGAGCACGAGGACCTCCCATGCGGTAGGGAGGTGCGTCAGGCCGGCGGGGTAGCGGGGGAACAACTCCTTATGGCGCCTAATGAACTCACATAGATAATGGAATTGAGATGCATGTGTGCTTTCTGTATGATGTGTGTTCGGACGTGTTTGTGAATTGCCTTGTGATGTGTTGTGAATCATGTTGTCATGCTGAGATGTGAGTTAGAGGTTGAATGGTCTATGATTGACGTTGTAGGTAATTGTGAATCTGTGCAATGTGAGTGGTGGTCGATGTGTGAGTGGAAGTGCTGTCAGTAAGGAGTTGAGATGTATTGTGATGTAAGGTTGATCTGTGTGCTTCATGATCTTGGTTATATCGTTGTATTTGTGAATTGATGATTTGGGTTATATGGTCGAGATTATGAGTTGTGGGTTTTGATTTGGGGAGTGCACCTGTGAGATCACTTAGATAATTGAAAGAGGAAATGCAGCGTATGTGTGAATGTGCGAATGTGTATGAAGAGGTATACATGTGTGTGCTTTGATGGTAACTTGTCTTGTGATGCTAAACTGCTTATTTGTGAAGCAATGCTAAATCGTATATATGTGAGTCAATGGTGAACCGTAGGAGTGAGGATCTTTGTTGTTGAAGAACTAGTTCTGGTATGATGTTGATCTTATGCATGTTGATTTCTTGTGTACTATTGTTATCATGGATTGTGGAGGTTGATTTGATATTGAGCTCATGTGATCGCCTAGTATCATGTTAGGAATTAAAATGAGCTGGCTGTGTCAGATTCCGTTGCTTGATGTGTGTGTGGAGTTGGGATCGCTCCTAGGCTAGGTTCGGCGCATAGGTAGACCCAGTGGGTTCACTCAGTTTCATTAGGAAGCTGATCCCCCCCCAGTTTCTCTTTTCAGGTGTTCGGTTGAGTTCGGAGGAGTTGCAGGTTGGAGTTGTGAAGTGAAGAATTAGGAAGCTATTGTGGAGTGACCATTGTTTTAAATTTAGATTTCAGTTGACACTTTTGGGTTGGAAGATTTGTAATCGTTTTGAGATTTTGTGATCGGTTGTGATCGGATTTCGGATTTCAGTTGTATTTCGGTTTTATTAAGTGGAGGCCTCCTTCGTTTTGAACTTGTATTTAAGAGTTGTGTCTGTTTCCGCTGCGTTTTACTCTTTTCTTTTAAAGCTGGTTCTTCAAGTAGCACTCAAACCGGTTCGACCACGGGTGAACTCGGGTCGGTTTGGGATGGGTGCTACATGGGTTCTACCGTTGCATTTGTGAATTGATGACTTGAGTTTATTGTTGAGCTTGTAAATGGTGGATGTCAGTTTGAGGAGTGCACTTGTGTGATCACCTAGATAATTGAAAGGGGGAATGCGGTGTATGGGCAAGTGTGTGGTTGTGTATGAATGCGGATGCATGTGTTTTGCATTGATGGTAACTTGTCTTTTGAAACTAAACTACGTGTATGTGATGTAACATTGGATTGTATGTATATGATGACACTCGATTTGACATTTCCTTGCTTAAGACATGGTTTTTGGGGTAGAATAGCGAATATTCACTCAACTACTCTATCTCGTGCCATTTGTGTTACTTTGGCCCGTTTCGGGTCTATTTGATGGTTTTCTAGTGTTTTCATGTTAGCACAGGTTTTTGCCGTCAAATAAAGTAGCCAAGGACGTGTCTAAGGCATTGGAACCTCGAGGAATCGCACCGGAATCGATCCAAGGAGTCAATCAAACCGAACCAAATCCTGCTCCCATTTACGCTGAAGTTTTGGGCGAAAATCCCCCAGGTTTTCGGCGAAAACTCAAGAAGAAATCGGCTGAGTTCAACAACTAAACTTTTCGGCGAAACCTACAAGTTTTCGCCGAGAACCTGGCGGTCCGAAAATCACAGGAGATGAAGCCGAGCAGTCAACTCATTTATAAAGGAATTTTTGGTGAAAATTCTCTTAGGTTTTCGGCGAAAATTCCAGGCAAAATCCGGCGGTATTAGGGTTAAGTATAAATACTTAACCGGCGGCCCAAAAGAAAAGATACCTATTAATACATCATAATTTCAGAACTCTCAAAAGTTCTGGAGCAGAGTTTAGAGTTCGAAGAGCCAGGAAGAGATTGTGACGCCATCCCTTCACCTCGGAGACTCGGAGCTAGGATTGAAGATTACCGGAGAGCGAAGCTTTGCCAGAGTTGTCTTAACTAGGTTTTACAGTTTCTATCTGTTCTATCTTTTGATGATGAACTCTATTTCTGCCTTTGATTCTTTCGTTATGAATATGAGTAGCTAAACTCGTAGAGCTTAGATTAGATGAACCATAAGTGACCCAGGGCTTTAAAGCGGTCACGGATCGGCGGTAATTAGATTCGAAATTCAATCAGTTTCTCTTTGCATGGTTGTTTTGTTCTTGATTGTTTATGTTTCTTTTCTGGTTGGTCGCCTAGATTAGGTTTTTGCAAGCTAGGGTTAGTCGCCAGACAGCTTCCCTACTTTGGCGCATAAACTTGTCTTCCTTGATCACCTAGTTTAGATTCTTGTTAAGCTGAGGATAGAAGCGAACGCTCGCCTCACTTTAGAACATCAATTCAACCAGTTAACCTAATCATTGGAGTGTGCCTTTCGTAGGAACCAGTTAGGGTTAATCTGCTTCAAGAGTAACTCATAAATCATTAGTAATTGCACCAGTTAGTTTAGTCATTGCGAGAGGTGACCGTACCCGGGCGGCTAATTAATCTTGTTAGTTAGAACGGATAGAGCGAACGTTCGCCGGTCTTAAACCTAAGGGTCAGGAGTTATGGTGGTGTATAGAAATTGATTGAATGAGAATTGAAAACCGCTGGTCTTGTGATTGCTGCTACCTTGGTGATCTAAGGGGGATTCGAAATCTAAGCTTGTCTGTCGTCTGTCTAAACCAACCAATCATTCTATCTTTTAATTTCATTTTAATTTTCCTGCATCTTAATCTAGTAGTCGTGGAACTCACACCACGCACAACGTGTTTAAACCTGAATAAATTTCCTTCATATTTGAGTAGTCGATTAGGAGAAACCCTATGGAATACGATCTGCTTAGCTTGTTAGCTTAGTAGTGTTTGATCACTGTTTTACAGCTCATCAAATTGGCACCGTTGCCGGGGACTCTTCTATATTGTTTGAAAGAAGAGTTGGCATTTTATTCTTCTACTTTCCATCTTTCATTTTCCATCACACTTCGATTTTACACCGGTTGTGCTTTTTTTTGTCTTTTGCAAGTTAAGAAAATTCAGAAGCAAATCACTTCCGATCCACCTTCCCCTACCTCAATAGCTGCTCCAAAGAGTCTTGCGGATTACAATAGGCCAAGTGCTACTAGTGTTCGGTCTTCCATCTTCGTGCCGCGCAATGAAGACGGTCCTGCCTATGAGATCAAGACCGCCTTCTTGGAAATGATCTCTAGGGATCTACAAATTGAAGGAAAAGCCTCATGATAATCCATGCACACACTTGGCGGATTTCCTTGCTTTTTGCGAGACCTTTAAGAGTCGGAGCCTCGATAAGGATACCTTGTGCTTGCGAGCCTTCCCATTCTCACTTCGAGGCGCCGCAAAGAGATGGCTCATTAGCAAGCCACCCGGTCATTACACCAACTGGGAGGATCTTGCTCAAGAATTCATAGAGGAATACTTCCCTCCTTCCAAAACAACTGCTTACAGGGACAACATCTCAAGGTTCAGACAAAAAGAAGGAATGAGCTTATACGACGCTTGGAATGAATTCCAGGAACTCCTCTACATCTGCCCTCATCATGGCTTCACTCAGAGGCAACTAGCCGAGATCTTTGCTTGGGGTATGAATGAAGAGTCATCTGAATGGGTTAACTCCTTAGCTGATGGAGACTACACCGCACTCGCACCGGAAGCTGCTCTTCTTCACTTTGCAAACTGCGCATCTAAGTCTAGAAGCTGAAAGAGACAGTTTGGAGCAGCTAAGAGCCGACCAAGCTGTGAAGATCAGATCAAGATTGAAGTACAGAAACTTATGAAAAAGATTTTTGGTAACTGGTCTTCAGAGGAAGTGAACTTTATTGATCAAGGCTTCACCAACAATCAAAGAGGCTACCCCGACTATCGTCAGTTCAGACAACCTCCTCAACAACAAGGAAGCTTCCAAGAGCGTCCTCCTTACAACTTCGGATTCAACCAGAGTCAGAATCAGTACTTGAGCAATAGTTATCAAGATCAACCTCAGAGATCTACATCAGGGAACACAAGGGATATCGAGGTAGACAAGAAGCTCGACCTGATCATGGCAAGGCTCGATATCTATGAGGAGAAATTCAAGCTTCAAGCCGTCTTAAATCAAGAACATGAAGCTCGAGGTCAACGAGTGGAGAGCATGGTGAATAACATGTTTAGCTTGCTAACTAGTAGCCCCCTCCTTAATCAATCATCGGTTCAAGTCGACTCTACCATTAGGAAGGAGCACGTCAAGGCCATCTCCACAAGAAGTGGCAAGCAATTAGCCGATCCTGCAGCTCCTGAACTGGCCATAATTCCTGATGCTATAGCCATTGACAAGCCAGAGATAGAGAAGAAGAAGAGGAGGTGACTGCCCTGCCTTCCCTGACAAAGACAGCACCTGCGCCACCTCTCCCTCCATATCAGCCTCGGATTCCATTTCTTAAAGCCGCGCAATGAAAAGAGAAAGATCATGATACCCGGTACAGAAAGTGGTATGGATACTTGAAGAATACAGATATCAAGATACCAGTTACTGATGCTATCCAGATGATACCGAAGGTTGGAAAAGTCGTGAAGGATCTTGCGAAGAACAAGAAGAAGGGAGAGTTGTCTTCCGTCTCCCTTGAGGAAGAATTCTCCGCCATCTAGAGCCAGGCGACACCGATACCTCCCCCAGCTATGTGTCAAGATCCCGGTGCTTTTACTTTGCCTTGCACTATTAATGATGTGAAGATTGATCGTAGTGTAATTGATCTAGGTGCTTCTATCAATGTTATGCCTACTTGCCTGCATGAGAAATTGAACCCAGGAGAGTTGAAACCAATTAGCATGCATTTAGTGTTTGGCGATAGATCTATTAAACTACCTAGGGGAATAATAGAAAACGTGGTTGTCCGATGTGGTCCTTTTACTATTCTTACTGACTTTGTTGTCATGGATACTCGAGAGGAAGATGTCACTCTTCTCCTAGGCCGACCGTTCATGGCAACAGCCGGCATTAACATTAATGTCCCGAATGGCTCGTTGACATTAAGGGTCGGCAAGGACACCATGACATTCCGCCTCAAGGACGGTATGCAAGTCCCAGTCAAAGAAGAGATGCATTGTTTATCTGTTGAAGCTGTGGAGTTGGCTTCGGTCAACTCTAGTTCTAAGGAAAAATCTGGAGTTTCTTTAGAAATTTGCTTGCCAGGTGTCGGACAGGTCCCTAATCTAAAGAATGAGCTGCCGGCACAAAAGCCAAGAAAGAAGGAGGATCCGACGGCGTCCCCTCATGAATTGCCAAACGTTAAAGATCCTGGCGAGATAAAGAAGGAGAATAAAGAGAAGACGAAGGCGGTTTGGAAGCTGATTGCTCAGCCCCCGTCTACCGAGCCACCGGAGAAGAATTATCCTCTGAAGGACGCTTCTTCGAAAGAACTGTTCGGGCCATTCAAAATTTCTGGTCACCTTCCCGATGGACGAACCAAGCTAATTCACGCACACGGGAAGAAGTTCACACTTGCCGGAGGATCCCCAAGGCCATATTTCATGAACTCCGACTCGGGCATAAGAGAAATCCTGAGTTGGGATGTCTCTTTATCGCCGTCCAGGTATCATCCAGCTCAAGGACGTTAAGCAAGAACGCTTCGTGGGAGGCAACCAACGGCTGGAGTCCGTTTTTTATTTTTGAGTCAGTTTTTTTTTCGTCATTCGAATCAGGTTCAGGGGAGCCAAAGTGTCAGTTTAATTTCCTTTCGTTTTGATTTGTTTTGGTTGGATTTTGAAAAAAAAGGGTTTAAATTAGGTTTTCGGCGAGAATTATAATTTCTCGCCGAAAACTCTCATAAAAACAAACAGTGGCGTCCTCTTTATTTTTTGCCTATTTTCGAAGAAGTTTTTGGCGCAAAACTTCCATAGTTTTTGCCGAAAACTTGTGTCTGTTTTGAAAATCAGTTTCTTTTTTTCGGCCCGATTCTAACGCATACTTGATCGTTCAAATCGGAGCTCTATAGCTCCGGTTATCCCTGAAACAAGTTTTTCAAGTTTTTGGCCAACTTCGTCGCTTTCCGTCCATTTTCTTGAGTCGTGCCTAAAAGGTTAGTTGTTGGGTTTTCAATTTTGAATCTTTTGACATGCTGATTATTGAATTTCGACGAGTTTAAATTTGGTCTACCTCATTTTGCGTGCCTGCTGTTTTGGTGTGATTTTTTCTGAACTACTTGAGCTTAGATGATCTAGATTGCTCTAGGAGTGTCGTGCCGTGAATTTGAAAAAAAAAAGAGTCAAAATATTTTCAAAATACCCCTAAACCTTCTTTGTTCGACTTTTATTCTGTGTGGATCCGGGACACTTGTCCCAGTATCCCTTGATCTTTTTGTTGTTTTTGTTTTGTAGGAACTCGAGTAGCTACCCCGCTCCGCTCCGGGCTATCCGTGCTCATCCCCTACACCGACCGTCTCATTCTAAGTTCTTTGTATCTCTCTACTCTAGTTTAGTCCTGTGAGGACACAGAACGATTTAAGTGCGGGGTAGGATGCTAGAGAACCTTGCATGAACTTGATTTCCCTTAATTGTGTTTTTGTGTGTTCCGTGGTGCTTTCCCAGTTTCTCTAGCATTAGAATTGCTCAGTTCTTGATTTTTGATGTTAAGTTGTGTTCAATCTGTCATAATGATGTTTAGACTGCTTAACCTAGAACATGCAAACCAACATGTATACTTTGATGCTAAATTGCCTGGTCAGAACAGATTTTTAAAAAATCACACTTGTAGTTTGTAGCCTTGATTGCATGAAAATGACCGAATCTGACTAGCAAACCAAATGTGAGCTTTTGATCCATTGCACGTAACTTGCAATTTCAATTCTTTTTTAGTGGTTTTCTGTTTGCTTGAATGAGTTAGAATTTGCATGAGACCTACTCAAGACCACACGATGACACGAGTCCTAGAATGATAGGGGCACCTAGATTCAGCTACTAAGCCAGATAGCCTACCTAACGTTAAATCCATTAGGTTTAAACCCTTGAGCTTGACCTATTCTTTCGGTTCGATATACATTATAGCCATTTCCCATTCTTTCATTCCCCGTTGATCCCCTGTGGTTGTAGTTCTAGATTGACCTACCGGAAGTCGGTTTGTAGTAACCTTCCTATAGCCATTAAACAGGTGGTCTTAACTATTATGTCCAAACGTGTAAACCCCTCTAGCAATTAAAAGAAAGAATTGGCACAAAGAAAAAAAAAGAGAAAGAGAAAAATAAAAGAAATGTCGAAAAAGAAAGCAGAAAAGAAGAGAAATCAGAAAAAATCAGAAAAGTTTCAAGTTTTTAGTTCAATAAACGTTCTTCTCCCTACAAATGGAAGAACGAAGTCAGAAGAAAAGAGTATAAAGAAAATAAAGTGCTAGGTTGCTTGAGGGTATCATAGGACGAGCGTTCACTATTCCACCCGTGTCTGGTTAGACCGTAGGAAGCCATAGGCTAGATTCGAGGGAAGTTAGTCGAAAACTACATCGCACCAAAGCCATCATCATACATTCCCATCATCCATCTCATCATAAACCCTTGTAGTATAGAATTCGTTACAGTCCTAGCAGGGAAGTCCTTCTTGACTAGTTACTCGTGTTGTCACAGTGGTGGAGATGTGGTCGAATTGCAAACTTATGACAGAATTCAGTAACAGAAAATGATTGAGAGCATAAACACGTCCCTAAACACAGAGAGTGAGAGTTCCCCGTTTACTAAATATTTCCTGTGTGAGGAGTCTGGTCGGTCAAATCAAATTCGTGCATAATTGGTTGCTATTACTTGTCGTGTGCAGTTTATAGTGAGACCAGGTTGTTTGGCTGATCAGTATTCATGTTAGGTTTCTTGTTCTAGGAATTATCTGTCTAATAATTCATTGTGTTTGATTGAACTCCAATTTAATAAATCTTATCACTTGTGAACATGAACATTTCTATTCAGTTTGCTTGAGGACAAGCAAAAGCTTAAGTGTGGGGTATTTTGATGACACTCGATTTGACGTGATTATCAGCCTCATTTAAGCGACATTTCCTTGCTTAAGACATGGTTTTTAGGGTAGAATAGCGAATATTCACTCAACTACTCTATCTCGTGCCATTTGTGTTACTTTGGCCTATTTCGGGTCTATTTGATGGTTTTCTAGTGTTTTCATGTTAGCACAGGTTTTTGCCATCAAATAAAGTAGCCAAGGACGTGTCTAAGGCGTTGGAACCTCGAGGAATTGCACCGGAATCGATCCGAGGAGTCAATCAAACCGAACCAAATCCTGCTCCCATTTACGCTGAAGTTTTCGGCGAAAATCCCCCAGGTTTTCGGTGAAAACTCAAGAAGAAATCGGCTGAGTTCAACAACTAAAATTTTTGGCGAAAACTCCAAGTTTTCGCCGAGAATTCGGCGGTCCGAAAATCACAGGAGATGAAGCCGAGCAGTCAACCCATTTACAAAAGAATTTTCGGCGAAAAATCCCTTAGGTTTTCGGCGAAAATTCCAGGCAAAATCCGGCGGTATTAGGGTTAAGTATAAATACTTAACCGGCGGCCCAAAAGAAAAGATACCTAATAATACATCATAATTTCAGAACTCTCAAGAGTTCTGGAGCAGAGTTTAGAGTTCGAAGAGCCAGGAAGATATCGTGACGCCATCCCTTCACCTCGGAGACTCGGAGCTAGGATTGAAGATTACCGGAGAGCGAAGCTTTGCTAGAGTCGTCTTAATTAGGGTTTACAGTTTCTATCTGTTCTATCTTTTGATGATGAACTCTGTTTCTGCCTTTGATTCTTTTGTTATGAATATGAGTAGCTAAACTCGTAGAGCTTAGATTAGATGAACCCTAAGTGACCCAGGGCTTTAAAGCGGTCACGGATCGGCAGTAATTAGATTCGAAATTCAATCAGTTTCTCTTTGCATGGTTGTTTTGTTCTTGATTGTTTATGTTTCTTTTCTGGTTGGTCACCTAGATTAGGTTTTTGCAAGCTAGGGTTAGTCGCCAGACAGCTTCCCTGCTTTGGCGCATAAACTTGTCTTCCTTGAACACCTAGTTTAGATTCTTGTTAAGCTGAGGATAGAAGCGAACGCTCGCCTCACTTTAGAACATCAATTCAACCAGTTAACCTAATCATTGCAGTGTGCCTTTCGTAGGAACCAGTTAGGGTTAATCCGCTTCAAGAGTAACTCATAAATCATTAGTAATTGCACCAGTTAGTTTAGTCATTGCGAGAGGCGATCGTACCCGGGCGGCTAATTAATCTTGGTAGTTAGAACGGATAGAGCGAACGTTCGCCAGTCTTAAACCTAAGGGTCAGGAGTTATGGTGGTGTATAGAAATTGATTAAATGAGAACTGAAAACCGCTGGTCTTGTGATTGCTGCTGCCTTGGTGATCTAAGGGGGATTCGAAATCTAAGCTTGTCTGTCATCTGTCTAAACCAACCAATCATTCTGTCTTTTAATTTCATTTTAAATTTCCTGCATCTTAATCTAGAAGTCATGGAACTCACACCACACACAACGTGTTTAAACCTGAATAAATTGCCTTCATATTTGAGTACTCGATTAGAAGAAACCCTGTGGAATACGATCTACTTAGCTTGTTAGCTTGGTAGTATTTGATCACTGTTTTACATCTCATCAGTATATGATCTAATGCTGAACTGTAGGAATGATGCCTTCGTTGTAATGATGAACTGGTTGAGGTTTGATGGGTGAGCTTATGCATGTTGATTTGTCGTGTATTATTGTGATCATGATTGTGGATGTTGAACTGAGTTTTGAGCTTATGTGATCGCCTAGACCATGTTAGGGAATTAAAACATGAATGGATGTGTCTGGTTCCATTGTTGGTTGTGTGCGGAGTTTGAAACCGCTCTTCAAGCTAGGTTCGGCGCATAGTTAAACCTAGTGGGTTCACTCAATTTCATTAGGAAATTGATCCGCCCCTCTTCCCCTTTCAGGTGCGCGTGGTTAGGTTGAATAGATTAAGGTTCAGGATTTTAGTTAGGTTCAGAGCAGTTGTCGGGTTGGAGCTATGAGGTGAAGATTTGGCGCACTACATTGGAGTTGACTCTATTTTATATTTTTTTTGTTCAGTTGACATTTTGGGATTGGGAGTTTGTAAACGGATGTCGTTCGGATTTCATATACTGGTTTTTATCGTTTTGTTGGATTTTGACAACTCAGATTGAATTTTGGCTTTACCTTATTGGAGGCCTCCTTCAATTTATGAACTCATTTATATGTTGTTTCGTATTTCCACTGTCATTTTACTCGTCGTTTAAAATGCTGAATCTTCGAGTAGCATTCGAATAGGTCCAACCACGGGTAAACCCGGGTCGGTTTGGGACGGGTGTTACAAATGGTATCAGAGCCTGGTTTGCCTCTGCTGTATAGGTGAGTTGTTCTTTCTTATAGGGGATTAGCTACCCTCTTAATGGAAAGAACAGAACGTCGATGCAGTACTGGCAATCTGGGGATTTTCAAACTGTTTTAAGGTGAGTGGGAAGTTTTGAAAAGAGAAGTGTTGGTTTTGAAAGGAAAGTGTTTGAATTGCAAAGTGATTTCCAAAACGGTCAACTGAAACGTTTTTGTGTCCTCCTGTAGTGAAGAGGGTGTCGGAGTAGTTTGAGAGGGGAAGTAGTAGTGAGTTGGGAAGTTGGTTGGGAGAGTAGAGCCTTGTAGATTTTGGCTAGGTTGGTAGAGTGTTCGAGTAGTGTGGAATTATAGTCGAAGGTGTTAGCTAGTAACTTCCTTGCCTTGCTTGTGTTGTAGTTGTTCTCTTGAGTGAGTTGTGTGTTTGGTTATGTTTTGGTTGTGTTCTTGTGGTGAGTAGTGCCATCGAAGTTCGGTTGTGCGTGTCTGTTAGGTAGAAGTTCGAAGTAGGGCTGAGTAGTGTTCTTAGAAGTTGCGTGTTGTTAGAGCTCTTAAGAGGAAGTTTCGGGAGGTGCTGTGATCCTTGTGTTGTTGCGTTTTGCTGTGATTTGTGGATTCATTGCTAGGGTGAGTTGGGTTGTGATTTCGGGGATGAAATCTCTTGAAGTTGTGGAGACTTGTAACATCCCCGCCAACCCGAACGGTTTGGAACTCGAGTTTGGGTGGTTGAGACGTTGGAAATAATGTTATTGAGGCCCCATCAAAGTCCGGGACGTTCATAGTTAAGTCGGGTTGAAGTTACAAGCGAGTACGCAGAAATTCGATAAGGTGGGCAGAGTGTGATACACGCCGTGTATTTGTGATACATGCCGTGTATCATGACCTGACTATTTAATACAGATTTTCACGGAAATTCACAACTTTCCCCCTTTTTCTCTTTCCCCGAAAATCCTTTTGGCGAACCAAAATTCCCTAAGTTTCAATCCTTGATTCCGGGAGTTGTAGAGCTCCGATTGGCGATCCGTTTGTTGGTACCCGTTCGTGGCGAGGAGGGGAAGAGATCGCACCTTGAGTTTCTGGGTATTTCGGGGTAGGCTACTGTCGGTGAATAGGAGAAAAGCTATGTTTTTGGTGTCTGAGAGCTTGGCTGTTCGGGTTTTCTGGAAGAGTTTAGAGCCTCGTCTTCTTGACAGGTGAGGGTTTAGCGTACGATAGGTAGTATTGGTTGGTGTGAGGAGTTGCAACCTTGACTTAGTTGAATATAGGTTATGCATGAAATTGAAAGAGAGTAAAAGGGGAAACTGTACTGCAATTGATTGTTATGTGAATTATGACGATTGTTGCTTGTTGTGTGGTTGTTAATTGATGAATTGATTAATGGTTGTGGGATGTTGTGCTGTTCTTGAATTGGGGGAAATGGTTAACAATGTTGCTAAATGGACTAGACTTAGTAATGAGTGTAGGAAGGTCAGGATGTGATTCTGTAAACTACATCTATACCTTGTGCTGTCAGTTGTGGTTGCAGGAGGGTGGTCCTGCCAATGTGGGGTTGCCCTAATCAATGATGAACAGGTGGATGGCCCTGCCAATGTGGGGTCGTCCTATGAAGGATGTACATGATGGTAACCCTAAGACTCACGACATGGCTATCCCTGTACTTCCAGGTGGGGGTGGCCGGTGAGCTAGCTGTTTACCCTTAAGCTGTATGTGTTATATGTGGATTGTTGAATGAAATGGATTGTGATTGTAAGTGTGACATCCGATGAAATGATGCCATATGTAATTGGATAACTTGATGTTATGTGTTGTTGGATGACTTGAGGTTATGTGCTGTTTGGGTGGAAGTAGTGCTAGGTCGAATCGGGGTTGATAATTTGATAGCGATATAGAATTATGATATGGAGTTATGATATAGAATTGGATAATAGAATAGGGTGATGTGATTACATGAATCGGTTGAGTTGATATTGTGTGACTGATTGAGTGAAATGGATGTTATGTGTATGATGGTGGTTGATAGCGTAATATCTGGCTAGTGTATTAAGGTTGGAGTTTGTTGTCGTTATGTGGTGTTGAGTTGACTTGTTTGAGTGAATGATCAACTTGTCTATTTGTGTGGTTGACTTGCGTGAATGTACGATTGACTAGGTGGCTAGAAATGGGAGTGAGGAGTTGAAACGGGACTTAGAACGAAACTAGGTCTTGCATGAAACCTTGAAAGTAAAACTGAATAACTGACTTGTGATTATCGTGTGATGTTTGTGCTGATTGATGTGTGATGTGGGGATTGGGATGAAAGATGATGGCTAATGTATTTGACCTAGAAATGTGAGATAGGATGGGATGGCATGAGCGGAATCTCTGTGATTGTACCCATAGTTGTCGGTTGCGGTTTAGTGTAGAGTTGTAACATGGTTTTGATACGTGGAATTGGTTGAGTGGAATTGTGCTGTGGAATTGTGTTGTGTAATTGTGTTGTGAGCTTGAATTGTGGGATTGTGAAATGGAATTGTGATATGGAATTGAATTGTTCATGTGTGTGATCGATGTGGTTACGTTTAATGGAATTAATTGATAGAACCGGAAGGAGCCAACGTTACCCCAACCAAAATACCGTGGTGTTAGAGTCTAATTCACAAGGGTGAATGCTACAACAGGTAGTCATAGTGGTTGAAATCTCCGTTAAGGAAGGATCCTGATGGGATGCGTCATGAGGTCCGTGGAGGAAGGATCCCTTACGGGATGCGTCGTGTTATCCCCCTACGGGGAAAGATTCTACGGGATATGGATGATATGATGGCCGGCAGGGTAGCGGGGGAATAACTCCTTATGGTGCCTAATTAACTCACATAGATAATGGAAATGAGATGCGTGTGTGTTTTGTGTATGATGCGTCTGTGAAGTTCCTTGGATGTGTTGTGAATTGTGTTGTTGGACTGAGATGTGACATAGAGGTTGAATGGTTTAGGGGTGATGATGTTGATAATTGTGAATCTGTGTTATGTGAGTGGTGTGGTTGATGTGTAAGTGTCGTTGATGATAGTGAGGTGAATTATGAAGTAATGTTGAATCAGGTGCTTCATGATTATGAGTTATAATGTTGCATTTGTGAATTGATCACTTGAGTTTAATGTTGAGCTTGTAAATGGTGGATGCCAGTTTGAGGAGTGCACTTGTGTGATCACCTAGATAATTGAAAGGGGGAATGCAGTGTATGGGTAAGTGTGTGATTGTGTATGAATGTGTATGCATGTGTTGTGCATTGATGGTAACTTGTCTTGTGAAACTAAACTACGTGTATGTGATGTAACATTGAATTGTATGTATATGATCTAATGCTGAACTGTAGGAATGATGCATTTATTGTAACGATGAACTGGTAGAGGTTTGATGGGTGAGCTTATGCATGTTGATTTCTCGTGTATTATTGTGATCATGATTGCGGATGATGAACTGAGTTTTGAGCTTATGTGATCGCCTAGACCATGTTAGGGAATTAAAACATGAATGGCTGTGTCTGGTTTCATTGTTGGTTGTGTGCGAAGTTTGGAACCACTGTTTAGGCTAGGTTTGGCGCATAGTTAAACCTAGTGGGTTCACTCAATTTCATTAGGAAATTGATCCCCCCTTCTTCCCCTTTCAGGTGCGTGTGGTTAGGTTGAATAGCTTAGGTTCAGGATTTCAGTCAGGTTCAAAGCAGTCGTCGGGTTAGAGCTATGAGGTCAAGATTTGGCGCACTACATTGGAGTTGACTCTATTTTATCTTTTTTTGTTCAGTTTACATTTTGGGACTGGGAGTTTGAAAACGGATGTAGTTCGGATTTTGGATACTGGTTTTATCGTTTTGTTGGATTTTGACAGTTCGGATTGAATTTTGGTTTTACCTTCTTGGAGGCGTCCTTCGGTTTATGAACTTATTTATATGTTGTTTCGTATTTTCGCAGTCTTTTTACTCGTCGTTTAAAATGCTGAATCTTCGAGTAGCACTCAAATCGGTCCGACCACGGGTAAACCAGGGGCGGCTTGGGATGGGTGTTACAGATGGTATCAGAGCCTGGTTTACCTCTACTGTATAGGTGATTTGTTCTTTCTTATAGGGGATTAGCTACCCTCTTAATGGAAAGAACATAACGTCGATGTAGTACTAGCAATCCGGGGATTTTCAAACTGTTTTAAGGTGGGTGCGAAGATTTGAAAAGAGAAGTGTTGGTTTTGAAAGGAAAGTGTTTGAATTGCAAAGTGATTTCTAAAACAGTCAACTTAAACGTTTTTGTGTCCTCCTGTAGTGAAGAGGGTGTCGGAGTAGTTTGAGAGTGGAAGTAGTAGTGAGTTGGGAAGTTGGTTGGGAGAGTAGAGCCTTGTAGATTTTGGCTAGGTTGGTAGAGTGTTCGAGTAGTGTGGAATTATAGTCGAAGGTGTTAGCTAGTAACTTCCTTGCCTTGCTTGTGTTGTAGTTGTTGAGTGAGTTGTGTGTTTGGTTATGTTTTGGTTGTGTTCTTGTGGTGAGTAGTGTCGTCGAGGTTCGGTTGTGTGTGTCTGTTAGGTAGAAGTTTGAAGTAGGGCTGAGTAGTGTTCTTAGAAGTTGCGTGGTGTTAGAGCCGTTAAGAGGAAGTTTTGAGAGGTGATGTGATCCTTATGTTGCTGCGTTTTTTCTATGATTTGTGGATTCATTGCTAGGGTGAGTTGGGTTGTGATTTTGGGGACGAAATCTCTTCAAGTTGTGGAGACTTCTAACATCCCTGTAACACCCGCCCTGAATCGACCCAGGTTTACCCGTGGTTGAACCGGTTAAGAGTATCACTCGAAGATACAGCGATAAAATAAGAATAAAAACAACCTTGAATTCGACTTAAAACGTTAAACCAGAGTAAAACGGAAGTGCCTCCATTATTCAAATCCAAATCCGATTACAAAAGTGAAATACAAAACCAAAGTTCATTTCCAAATCCAAGCTCAAACAAACCGATACAAAAATATCCCAACCCAAAATAGTCAACAAGACCCAAAGAAAACATGGTCAACTCCTGGTCCAAGCCATCGAAGATCTTCTCCACGCCAACCACACCTCGGCACTCGACACTCAATTGAAACACCTGAACTTAACTCACTCTTTCTAACCACGCGAACCTGAAAAGAGAAACTGGAGGGGGATCAATTTCCTATTGAAATTGAGTGAACCCACAGGGTTTAACTATGCACCAAACCTATCCAATGGAGTGATTCCAAACTCCTCACATAACATCATCAATGGAATCAGACTCAGCCTTTACCCATTTGATTCCCTAGCACAGTCTAGGTGATCATACAATTGCCATTCTCAGTCCAACAATCTCGATCCACATAAAAAGTAATATAACAGAGTTCAATATGCACACATATCAACATCTTATCACCAAAAAGTTCATCATTATATAATCGGGAAGCGTCATACATACAACTAAACCTCACATCAAAAGTCATCTCGCAAAACACCATCAATGCGCACACACATACACAACTCACAACATCATAAAACACATTAACCACTAAGCATCAACCCATAGTTCAACACAACAACACCTCACAGCTCACAGATCAATCTAACACAGTCCACAGCTCAGCACATCACATATGAGTTCACAAACTCAACCAACGCAACACACACAGACACACATGTCAAATCACACTTAATTTAACTAAGTGAGTTAATTAGGCGTCATAAGGAGTTGTTCCCCCGCTACCCCGCCGACCATCACATCATCCAGACGCATCCATTAAGGATCCTTCCCCGAAGGAGTATACCATCAAACGCATCCATATAGGATCCTTCCACGAAGGAGAACAAAAACCGACCTTGGTAACCCAACCAAGGGATTCTTCCCAGTGAATCGGACTCAATCTCAACTAGTTTTTCGGGTGGGGTAACGTTGGCTCCTTCCAGTTCTATCCATTTAATTCTATTGAGCACATCCACAACAAATACACACATCAAAATGAAATCCCGTTCAACCAGTACCATTTCACAATTTCACAATTTCAAGTCCACAACACAATTCCACATCCAATTCCATGTACTAATTTATTTACCAATTCTCTTAGCCAATTCCATGTACAAATTCCAATAACCAATCCAAGTCATGATTCTACATTACTAATCACATTAACAACCACCATCTCACATAACACCATTTTCACCTAAACATCACATAATACCAAGTCATCCAAACACACATAACATCACTTCATACAATGTCACATTTACAATCAGAATCTATTTCATTCAACATTCCACATAACACAAACTATTTAAGGGTAATCGGCTAGCTCACCGGCCACCCCCACCTAAAAGTATAAGGATAGCCATGTCGTGAGTCTTACGGTTACCCTCCTGTCCGTCCTTCATAGGATGACCCCACATTGGCAGGGCCATCCACCTGTTCATCATTTATAGGGCGACCCCACATTGGCAGGACCACCCTTTTGGAACCACAAACTGATACAACAGGTGTACATATAATTCCACAGGTTCACAACCCAACCCTCTTACACTCATTACTAAATCCATTCAGTTTATCATCAGTGTTAATCATTTCCCCAATCCCAACACATCACAACAACCAACAACCATCAACCATCAACCAATCTATCAATTCACATTCACACGATAATCAATCAACACAACTCACATAGCAATCAAATGCAGAACATTTTTCCACTTCTACTCTCTTCCAATTTCCATGCAAAACCTATATTCATCTAAGTCAGGGTTTTAACTCCTCACACCAACCATTACTACCTATCGTACGCTAAACCCTCACCTTAGCCTAAGAAGCCCCTGAATTATATCCTAGAACGTTCGTCTCGCTATCCTGAATCCACTGGTCCTGGCAGTTTGGCAATCGGAGTCCTGACGAAGGAGTTACGCTTGAAACTCTGAATCACTAATTGAAGCCCCTAAACCAACTGCCAAACGAACCCTTAAGTCAAACTCCCAATAGCACCCCAGAAAATCAGAAACTACAGAGAGGTCACTTATCTTTCAAAAATTGCACTTTGATCACTGAACTTTTGAAAGGGTGCCGCTTCGATCCTTCATCTTGAACCTCCGGCTCCGACGACACTCCTCGCCGCCGGCACACTTCCGCCGCCTCCAATGACTCTCCCATTTTCTTGGAATGCCAAACTCCATCGCCGGTGACCGCCGCCGCCTCCCGTCCTCGAGGAAACGGCCACCGCCGCCTTCACTTGTTCCTCCTCTCCCGACTAATACCAACGACCGCTAGCCTTCGACTTCGGGAACCGCTGCCTTCTCTCCTCCCAAATGAACTACACCAACACCACCTTTTCTCTCCTCTCCTCTCTTTTCCCACGTGGAGTCCAACCCCTTCGATTACTTTGACAACCGCCAACTCCCCCTTGGATTCCGTGCCCTCTCTTCGTGCCCACCAAACATTTTCCCTTCTCTTCTTCATGCTGCAGCCGCAGCCAATGAGCAGGCCCTGGCCCAACTTCACTCCTCCTCTTGCTGAATGGACTGAAGCCCACACAAACCCATCCCGCCAATGCTCCGGCCTTCTCCTTCCCTTGCTGGACGCCACCTCCACCTAGCTGGGCCTCGGGCCCAGCTTCTCTCTTCGGCTGCTGCTAGTTGTTGGCTCCCATGGACGGCTGGGCCTTGAGCCCAGCCTCCCTCTTTACTTCTACTCCCAACTCGCTCACAGGTCAGACCAAATGGTTCGACCGGTCCATTACTCCCAACGATTTAGAACTCGAACCCAATAGTTGACTGAAAAATTAAATTCGAATTAAAATGCTCAAAGTTTTAACCAACAAGATCTAACCAAGAATTTTATATTCTAACCGAAGACCCGAAACCGGGATGTTACAAGTCTCCACCACTTCAAAAGATTTCATCCCCGAAATCACAACTCAAATCATCCTAGTAATGTAATCACAAATCACAGACACAACGCAACAGTTCAAGGATCACAGCACTACTCAAAACTCTTTCTTAACAGTTCTAGTAACGAACACACCTTCTAACACACTTCACTTACACGAATTCGTATTTCCACTTAACTCACACGCACAACCGAACACTTAAGGCACAACATGCCACAAGAACACAACCAAAACACACAACTGAACAGAGCAAGAAACTACTTAGCTAACACCTTCGGCTAGACCTCACACCCTTCAAGCATTCTACCTAACTTAACCAAAGTCTACAAGGATCTCACTCCTCCAACCCACCTAAAATCTCCAGCTACTATTCTTAGCCACTCGAGCACCAACTAACCATCTAGAGTCCGTCGTTACAGAAACCTTCTTCAATCTAATTTTCAAAACCCAAACACACTTTTCAGAAAGGTGAAACTTTAATAAATTCCTTTTAAATCGAAACCCAAGTTCCTCGGTTTAAAATCAAAACCGCAACCATACTCTATCTTAGTTCAAAATACTCAAATACTTTCAACCCTCTAAACACTGGTACCATTGAAACACTCACCAACTTTCGAAACAAGAACGCTTGAGCAAATTGAAAGCACAGAAACTCATGACTCAACTTTGAAAAGATAAAAGCGATTTCAAACTCATTTCGAATCAACCAAGAACCCAAGACAACAATTCCCACCCAAAACCAAAATTAGTAAAAATTCGACTCCATCTCGGTTAAAATACCAAATCATTTAAACGCTCTTCAAATCCGCCACACCAATTACTCGAAGAACTAAACCAAGACTCAACACTAAAATCACATTGACAAAACAGACCAAGAAATACTCATTTCCCAAAAGCTCAAATCCTTAAATGCTTCTAACTTTTCCAATATGGAATGAAATTCTAAACGAACTCGGCAAGTTAAAATCTCATTCAAACCACAGCTGAAAACAAAGCAAGACAAAATTCCCATGAACTAAAATCTTCTTTGAAAATTCTTTTCAACAGACAAGACAGGTTCCTGTAACACTCCTTGACTCCTTTCCCCATCCGACTCCGAATTCTCTTACAAAACACACACCCAAAGCTTCCACCTCAAGCTAGCATCCTAACTTCCGTTTCTACTCTAAAGTTCAAGCAACTCTTTTAACCCGACACTCTATTCTCACTCCACCACTGCTCAGCAAAACTACTTCTCATCCCATGACTTTCTTCGTGGCTCAGGAGGACCGAGGACAAACCGATTTCAGTTGACAACTTTTCAAATCACTTTCATTTTTTTCAAAACTCACTTTCAATTTCAAAATCCCATCCCGGTTAAAAAAAGTTTGAAAACCCCTAGAATGCCAGTACTACATCGATGTTCCGTTCTCTCCATTAAGAGGGTAGCTAATCCCCTAGAGGAAAAAACATCTCACCTATGAAGTAGAGGCAAAACAGGCTCTGATACCAACTGTAACACCCACCCCGAACTGACCTGGGTTTACCCGTGGTTGAACCGGTTAAGAGTATCACTCGAAGATACAGCAATAAAATAAGAAGAAAAACAACCTTGAATTCGACTTAAAACGTTAAACCAGAGTAAAACAGAAGCGCCTCCATTATTAAAATCCAAATTCGATTACAAAAGTAAAATACAAAACCAAAGTTCATTTCCAAATCCAAGCTCAAACAAACCGATACAAAATAATCCCAACCCGAAATAGTCAACAAGACCCAAAGAAAATATGGTCAACTCCTGGTCCAAGCCATCGAAGATCTTATCCACGCCAACCACACCTCGGCACTCGACACTCAAATGAAACACCTAAACTTAACTACTCCTTCTAACCACGCGAACCTGAAAAGAGAAACTAGAGGGGGATCAATTTCCTATTGAAATTGAGTGAACCCACTGGGTTTAACTAAGCGTCGAACCTAGCCAACGGAGTAATTCCAAACTCCTCACATAACATCATCAATGGAATCAGACTCAGCCTTTACCCATTTAATTCCCTAGCACAGTCTAGGTGATCATACAGTTGCCATTCTCAGTCCAACAATCTCGATCCACATAAAAAGTAATATAGCAGAGTTCAATACGCACACATATCAACATCTTATCACCAAAAAGTTCACCATTATATAATCGGGAAGCGTCATACATACATCTCAACCTCACATCACAAGTCATCTCGCAAAACACCATCAATGGGCACATACATACACAACTCACAACATCATAATACACATTAACCACTAAGCATCAACCCACAGTTAACACAACAACACCGCACAGCTCACAGATCAATCCAACACAGTCCACAACTCATCACATCACATATGAGTTCACAAACGCAACACACACACACACACGTCAGACCAGACTTCATTTAACTAGGTGAGTTAATTAGGCGTCATAAGGAGTTGTTCCCCCGCTACCCCGCCGACCATCACATCATCCAGACGCATCCATTAAGGATCCTTCCCCGAAGGAGTATACCATCGGACGCATCCATATAGGATCCTTCCACGAAGGAGAACAACAACCGACCTTGGTAACCCAACCAAGGGATTCACCCTAGTGAATCAGACTCAATCTCAACCACTTTTTCGGGTGGGGTCACTACAACAAAAAAGGAGTTTTGGATCGGATTTACTATTGGCGGTTGTACAACCGCCAATATATAATATACACTGTGGCGGTTGTATAGTGGCGGTTTTAACCGCCACTAAATATGTATTAATTAGTGGCGGTTAAAACCGCCACTAAGCCATTTCAAAATCGCACATTCGACGAGGATCGCCAGCGTGGCTCCTTCTTCTTCTTTCTCCTTGCTCATTTGCTGTTCTCACTCTTCTCCCACAACCTCTTAACCCAGGATCGCCAACCCACCACTGAACCCAAACGCCGCCGCCTCTTCTCCTTGTTCATTTGCTGTTCTCGCTTCCACCGCCGCCTCTAGGGAAGCCGCCTAGGCTAAGAAGGCCGCCGAAGCCTTGGAGAAGAAAAAGGAAACCGAGCGCCAAAGCCTTGCCGAAGCCTTGGAGAAGAAAGCCGCCGAGCGCTGCCGCCGTAAGATCCCTTCTCTGTTCTATTATGATTTCATACTATTGTAGTGATTAATTTTATTCTTCTTTCTGTTCGTGTTCTATTGTTATGGATTCAGGAATCGAAACCCTAAATCAACAAGGGGTCAGGCTGTGTATAATAACAACAATAATGGATCCAAGGCAGAAGAGAGGCCGGCGACCGGAGCAGGAGCAGGCTGTCGTTGTCGACGGTGATGGGGGGTCAGAGGGTGAACGGAAACGGACGACCGGAGACAGTAAACGTCCAACTCCGCTTCAGACGACGTTTTTTTTTTAAATTAATAATCAATAGTGGTGGTTTTAACCGCCACAATATATTGTTTGTGTCGGACGTTTTCGTCGCGGTTTCGCCTTCCAACAGTGGCGGTTGTGCAACCGCCACTATATATTCAACAGTGGCGGTTATAACCTCCACTGTGGGGAAAAAAAACCGCCACTGTTGGGCCGTTTTGTTGTAGTGGGTAACGTTGGCTCCTTCCAGTTCTATCCATTTAATTCTATTGAGCACATCCACAACAAATACACACATCACAATGCAATCCAGTTCAACCAGTACCATTTCACAATTTCACAATTTCAAGTCCACAACACAATTCCACATCCAATTCCATGTACCAATTCATTTACCAATTCTCTTAGCCAATTCCATGTACAAATTCCAATACCCAATCCAAGTCATGATTCTACATTACTAATCACATTAACAACCACCATCTCACATAACACCACTTTCACCTAAACATCATATAATACCAAGTCATCCAAACACACATAACATCACTTCATACAATGTCACATTTACAATCAGAATCTATTTCATTCAACATTCCACATAACACAAACTATTTAAGGGTAAACGGCTAGCTCATCGGCCACCCCCACCTACAAGTACAAGGATAGCCATGTCGTGAGTCTTAGGGTTACCCTCCTGTCCGTCCTTCATAGGATGACCCCACATTGGCAGGGCCATCCACCTGTTCATCATTTATAGGGCGACCCCACATTGGCAGGACCACCCTCCTGCAACCACAAACTGATACAACAGGTGTACATATAATTCCACAGGTTCACAACCCAACCCTCTTACACTCATTACTAAATCCATTCAGTTTATCATCAGTGTTAATCATTTCCCCAATCCCAACACATCACAACAACCAACAACCATCAACCAATCTATCAATTCACATTCACACGATAATCAATCAACACAACTCACATAACAATCAAATGCAGAACATTTTTTCCCCTTTTACTCACTTCCAATTTCCATGCAAAACCTATATTCATCTAAGTCAATGTTTCAACTCCTCACACTGACCATTACTACCTATCGTACTCTAAACCCTCACCTTAGCCTAGAAGCAGCCCCTGAATTCTATTCAAGAACGTTCGTCTCGCTGTCCTAAATCAACTGGTTCTGATGGTTCAGCAATCGAAGTCTTGACGAAGGAGTTACGCTTGAAACTCTGAATCACCAATTGAAGCCCCTAAACCAACTGCCAAATGAACCCTTAAGTCAAACTCCCAGTAGCACCCCAGAAAACTGAAACTACAGAGAGGTCACTTATCTTTCGGTAATTGCACTTTGATCACTGAACTTTTGAAAGGGTGCCGCTTCGGCCCTTTATCTTCAACCTCCGGCTTCGACAACACTCCTCACCGCCAGCGCGCTTCTGCCACCTCCAACGACTCTCCCATTTTCTTGGAATCGCCAAAATCCATCGCTGGTGACCGCCGCCGCCTCCCGTCCTCGAGGAAACGGCCGCCGCCGCCTTCACTTGTTCCTCCTCTCCCGACTAATCCCAACCGCCGCTAGCCTTCGACTTCGGGAACCACTGCCTTTTCTCCTCCCAAATGAACTACGCCGACACCAGCTTTTTTCTTCTCTCCTCTCTTTACCCACGTGGAGTCCAACCCCTTCGATTACTTTGACAACCGCCAACTCCCCGTCGGATTTCGTGCCCACTTTCCCCCAATCCCTCTCTCTCTCTTCGTGCCCACCAAACAGTTTCCCTTCTCTTCTTCATGCTGCAGCCGCAGCCAAGGAGCTGGCCCCGGCCCAACTTCACTCCTCATCTTGTTCAACGGGCTAAAGCCCACGCAAACCCATCCCGCCAAGGCTCCGGCCGTCTCCTTCCCTTGCTGGACGCCACCTCCACCCAGTTGGGCCTCGGGCCCAGCTTCTCACTTCGGCAGCTGCTAGCTGTTGGCTCCCATGGATGGCTAGGCCTTGAGCCCAGCCTCCCTCTTTACTTCTACTCCCAACTCGCTCACAGGTCAGACCAAATGGTTCGACCGATCAGTTACTCCCAACAATTTAGAACTCAAACCCAATAGTTAACCGGAAAATAATTTACTCCACCAATGAAGTAAATTACACTCACGAATTAAGTAAAATTAAATTCGAATTGAAATCCTCAAAGTTTTAACCAACAAGATCTAACCAAGAATTTTAGATTCTAACCGAAGACCTAGAATCGGGATGTTACAATCCCCGCCCAACCGAATGGTTTGGAACTCGAGTTTGGGAGGTTGAGACGTTGGAAACAATGTTATTGAGGCCCCATCGAAGTCCGGGACGTTCATAGTTGAGTCTGGTTGAAGTTACAAGCGAGTACCCAAAAATTCGTTAAGGTGGGCAGAGTGTGATACACAGTCGCGTATCTGTGATACACGCCATGTATCATGACTTGACTATTTAATATGGATTTTCACAGAAATTCAAAAATTTTCCCCTCTTTCTCTTTCCCCAAAAATCCTTTTGACGAACCAAAATTCCACAAGTTTCAATCTTTGATTCCGGGAGTTGTAGAGCTCTGATTGGCGATCCGTTTGTTGGTACCCGTTCATGGTGAAGAGGGGAAGAGATCGCAACCTGAGTTTTTGGGTGTTTCGGAGTAGGCTGCTGTTGGTGAATAGGAGAAAAGCTACGTTTTTTGTGTATGAGAACTTGGCTGTTTGGGTTTTCTGGAAGAGTTTAGAGCCTCGTCTTCTTGACAGGTGAGGGTTTAGCGTATGATAGGTAGTATTGGTCGGTGTGAGGAGTTGCAACCTTGACTTAGTTGAATATAGGTTATGCATGAAATTGAAAGAGAGTAAAAGGGGAAACTGTACTGTAATTGATTGTTATGTGAATTATGATGATTGTTGCTTGTTGTGTGGTTGTTAATTGATGAATTGATTAATGGTTGTGGGCTGTTGTGTTGTGCTTGAATTGGGGGAAATGGTTAACTATGTTGCTAAATGGATCAGACTTAGTAATGACTGTAGAAGGGTCGGGATGTGATTCTGTAAACTGCATCTATACCTTGTGCTGTCAGTTGTGGTTGCAGGATGGTATTCCTACACCCCACCAGGGTCCCCAGTCAAGGGAAGAACCCTAGGGCCATACAAGAAGCGGTAAGGCCAAAGAAAGCTCTCCAACGATTCATGAGGCCTAGGTACATGACCAAATACAGGCTCGGGCCCCCACCAATAGCCAAGCAAGCTCGGATGTCAATCAGGCCATCCCTACAATGGATGCCGATCAAAGCACCCGATTCGAGTCCCGAGCCGGACCGAGGACCGAGCCTAAGTCCCCTAATACACCTTGGACCGATCCTCATGAGCCATGGAGGCAATGACCACACATGGGCTCCTCTGGAAGCATTTCTGGAGTATAGGATATGGAGGACAGAGGAATTCCTGACCAGAAGAGGCTGGTGCCCGAAGATAGGCCCCGGTACGAGCCTCGGACCAGGCCAAATGCAAGAACTAGGCCCCATGCCAAATGCCACGAGCCCCCGACCTGCACCAGCCCTTAAAGACCCTATGAGAACATTCCTGAAGACCTAGCCGAAGCAGAAAGAGGAAGGCTTGGCCAAAATTGGAAAAGGCCCAACACAGAGCTAGCCCCGGGCACCGAGCCCGGCGCCGGATGCCACAGAGGAGCGCTCAGTGCCGAGCCAGCAATTGGCTCGGGCCTTTTGGGAAATTCCAACGGCCCTGCATACTTTGAAGACCCAAGATCACTCTCTAATAGACGGCACACTGCGTTTAGAGGAGAAATGAAGGAGGATCCACATAGGGAAGTGCTCATACACGATCTGGGTCCATACATGCAATCCCATCGAGGTAAGGATTCCCGTCCGGGCCAGGAATCCTAGCTGCCACGTCCAGAAGACCACGTTCCTAAGTCCTTCTAGGACTGAGGCACGAAGGGAGTGCCTAATCCAAGTCAAAATCCCTGCCCAGCCAGCCCAAGACTTGCCCGACGGCCACGGATGCTGCCCGGATTTTGTCAGTTTTTCCTATTTAGGCTTATTACTTCGGTTCCAAGACTTCTTTTGACTTGTTTTGTATTTTCCTTTCTAGTCTTTGATAAGTAAGATTATTTTAAGTATTTTAAGAGTCCTCATTAGTATTTAGATTATTTTAATTCTAGTTTAGGATGTAGCTAATAAGGAGGAGAGCTTGTTCCCTCCCTATATAATGAGGCCGCCGGCCACCCTTTTGTATAAAGACTTTTTCAATCAATAAACCCCATTCAGAACTTTTTTCTAAAAGCCTTCGAGTATTTGCTTGATGCATTACTAAAGGTTTGGCTTATCATCAAGAGCATCCATCTCTTGGCGTGGCGCCCTCGACTTGATACTTCTGGTTCCTAGCTCCTTTATAGCTAATGGGTCAAAGTCCTCTTCCATCCGGTTCCATAGGTTCTTCACGAGTGCTAGGAGATCAGCTTGTGGTGTTTAAGGGTCGTCTGCCCACGGTTGTAGCGGTTCACATCAGGTATTGAAGTCCCTCATGAACCTCATATAAAAGATGGCCAGTCCATGAAAGCTCCTAACACCAGTGATATTTTGTGGGGTTGGCCATGACTTTATAGCTTCGATCTTGTCTTAATCAACCCTTATACCTGCTGAACTAACAACAAAGCCAAGAAAGACAAGGTGATATGTGCAAAAGGTGAACTTATCCATGTTAGCATACAATTGTTCTTTACTTAGGGTTTCTAAGACAGATTTTAGGTGCCCTAGGTGATCATCTAGGTTTTTGGAATAAAGTAGGATGTCATCAAAATAAACCATGACAAAGTTTAGCTGATTTAGCATACGATAGGTAGTGAAGTTCGATGTGAGGAGTTGTAATTTTGACCTAGTTGAATTTAGGATTTGCATGAAATTGGAAGAGAGTAAAAGGGGTTAATTGCTCTATAATTGATTGTTGGTTGATTTTTGGTGATTGTCAATTGACGAGTGCTTGCGAATTGATGAGTTGGTGGATGATTGTTTGCTGATTTTTGTGTGTTAGGATTGGGGTGATTGATTAATGATGATGATAAACGGTTTGGCCCTAGTAATGAGCGATAGGGGGATGGGTTTATGATCTGGTTAATTATATATATGTATGTTGGATTGTGTTAGTTGTGGTTGCAAGAGGGTGGTCCTGCCAATGTGGGTCGCCTTATTAATGATGAACAGGTGGATGGACCTCCCAATGTGGGGTCGTCATATGAAGGAAGAATAGGAGGGTAACCCTAAGACTCACAACATGGCTATCCATGTACTTGCAGGTGGGGGTGGCCGGTGAGCTAGCTGTTTGCCCTTAAATTGTTTGTGATATATGGGATGTTGATTGAAATGAATTGTAATTGTAAAAGTGAGATTGGATGAATTGATGATATGTGTTGTGTTGAGTGAAATTGATGTTATGATGAATTAGTGTTGTGTGCTTGATATGAGTGAAACTGATTTTATGTGTGATGGTGATTGATAGCGTGAAATGTGGATATTGTAATAAGGTTGGGGTCTTGAATGTGAATTGGGAAATGGTTTAGGAGAATGAGGAGGTCGGAATTAGATGAATTGTGGCTAGGAATCGTGTTAAATGAAATATGTGAAGTAGATGGATTATGTAGTTAAATATAGGATTGCACAATTGAAAAGTTGAAATGGTAAATTGATGTTGTTATGGTTGCTGCTAGTATATGGTATTGATTTGACTTGTTTGAATGGATGATCGACTTGTAGGTAGGTGTGGTTGACTTGTGTGAATGTATGGTTGACTAGGTGGCTAGAAATGAGAGTCTATTTCCAAGTGTGCATGAGTTATGTGGCTGTGATTAGTTTAGAGTTGTTAGGACACTCTGAATGACGTGAGAAGCTGGAACTTGACTTAGAATGAAATTAGGTCTCGCATGAACCTATGAGAGTGAAACAGAATGGCTGTCATGTGACTGTTGTAAGATGATTGTGTTGATTGACATGTGATGTGGGGATTGGGATGAAAGATGTTGGCTATTGAATTAGAATTAATAATGTGAGATAGGATGGGATGGGATGGGATGTGATGAATTTCCCGTGATTGTATCCATTGTTGCCGGGTTGGGTTTGACTAGAAATATACCATGGAATTGGAACAGGGAATTGGTACGTGGAATTGTGTTGTGGAATTGATTGAATGAATTTGGTTAAATGGAATTGTTTGGTTGATGTGTGTAGTTGTTGTGGTTGTGTTTAATGGAATTAAAATGATAGAACCGGAAGGAGCCAACGTTACCTCATCCGTAATACCGTTGTGTTAGAGTCCGAGTCACTGGGGTGAATCCCATGACATGGAGTCATGGTGGTTGAAATCTCTGTTGAGGAAGGATCCCTATGGGATACGTCGTGATAGCTCTGTGGAGGAAGGATCCCCTTGGGGATGCGTCATGTTATCTCCCTGCGAGGAAAGATCCTGCGAGATATGGATGTCGTGATGGCCGGCGGGGGTAGCGGGGGAACAACTCCTTATGGCGCCAAATTAACTCACATAGATAAATGCAATTGTTAGTTGATGTGTGTGCGTGTATTGTGCTGGATGAGCTTGTGTGTACTGATATGTGAAGTGTTGTGATTTGTGTTGGATTGATCTGTGAACTGAGATGTGTGGATGTGCTGAGCTATGGGATTGATGTTGCATGGTTTATGATTATGTTGAAGTCATGAATTGTGCATTGTTTATGTGGTGAACTACTCTTGGGTGATAATCTATATGGCTTAGGGAAGTCTAATAACTCACTTAGTGGCTTGATGCAGTGACCTGTGACTGTGTGCAATGTAAATGCGTATGATTGATGTGTGTGCTGAATGGTTGAACATAGTCGTGAGATGTATTGTAAAGTGATGATGAACTGTGTGCATGATGACTTGGCTATATCATTGTAATTGTGAATTGATGACTCCAGTTATATAGTTGTAATTGTTTCTTATGAATTTCGGGTTGAGGAATGCACCTATGTGATCGCCTAGCTTGTTTAGGGAATTAAAACTAGTAGAGGCTGAGTCTGATTCCATTGATGGTGTTTCGTGAGGAGTTGGAATCACTCATTTTGGTTAGGTTCGGCGCATAGTTAAACCCAGTGGGTTCACTCAATTTCAATAGGAAATTGATCCCTCCAGTTTCTCATTTCAGGTTCGCGTGGTTAGAGTGAGTGAGTTAAAGTTCAGGAGCTTCATGGTGCCGAGGTCGAGGTGTTGTTCGCGTGGAGAGGATCTTCGGAGGCGTGGATAGAAGTTGACCATCTTATGGATTTATGTTGGCTATTTTTGGGTTGGGATGTTTTGTATCAGTGGATTTGAACTTCGGGATTGTAAAGGATTCTTGGTTTTGAATTGTACTTTTGGGTTGTAAGTTTTGGATTTTGAATAATTGAGGCGCTTCCGATTTACCTGGCTTGTGTTTTAATTCGTTTTTCCATGTTGTTTCTCCTTTTAATAATTGATGTATCTTCGGGTGATGCTTACAACTTCTCACGTCTCCCATCACTACCTATCTTATGCTAAACACTCACCTGACAAGAAGACGAGGCACTAAACAATTTCTAGAAGCCCTAACGAACAAGCTCTCATTTTCCAAAAATGTAGCTTCTTCCTTCCCTAACTGACAGTGCCTCGCTCCACAAATTAAGAAACCGAGATCTGGGATCTCTTCCTTTCTTCGCCAGGAATGCACTGGAGAAAACGGATCCTCGATTAGGTACATGTAGCTCCCAGAATCAAGGTTTTAAGTGGGGAAAACCTTGGTTCGTCAAAAGGGTTTTCGGAAAGAGAGAGAGAGGGAAAACTTGCATACATCCATCAAAATACATCTTTTTATATTCATATCAAAGCAAATAGCGTGTTTCATGTTACACGGCGTGTTTCATGAAGAAACACGATGTGTTTTACAGACACACGGCCGTGTGTTTCCTTTTGCCAAAATCGACGAACCTTTCCGAATAATAAAGTGCGTCTGTGTATCTATCATACACAGCGTGTATCATGAAGACACATAGTGATGTGATATTATTACATGTATTTTGAGCCTACGATTGACCTAAGAAATTCCCCTTTTTTTTCTCGTTGTGCCATGGTTTGTATGCTTTTAGAGTCATTTTACACAATTTGCACTTTTGTTGCCCAGGGGTCACTTGTGGACCAATTTTATGTCTATTGGAGTTGTGTTAGTGTACTTTTCAGGCCATGGATGATATTAAGGGTGACATGGAGTCCATAGGATTGAACGAGAGCTTAATCAGAGTTTAGACGAGGGAGATAGGGCCATTGCAAGTTTGAGATTTCTGCGAGCTGCCCAGCACAAGGCTTCTCCGCGAGAACATTGAAGTTCTCATCGAGAATGAATTCACATTTGAATTAAAAGTCTCATGAAGAAATTAATGACAAATGCTCGTCGAGAATTTTCAAATAATTTACAAAGAGTTTCTCGGCGAGAACTTCAATCTTCTCGCCGAGAACTTGGCTATTTTCCAGCGAAGAGTTGGAGATCTTTTTATAAGCAGCCCTGCCCCCATTGGGAGAGACTTCCATTCTATTCTTGATCATCACCTACTACCTCATCAACCCTAGAAGACAACTCTGGAGCAAATTGAAGTCATTGGAGCTTTGATTGAAGCCAACAAACCTTAGGAGAAGTGCTTACAAGTAGAGAATTGATGATCATCACAAGGATCCATCAATGGTGCTCTTGATGACCAATCTTCCTCCTCTTCTCTTTACTCCCTTGGCCATGTGTGGCTAAGTTTCTAGGGTTCATCTTGGATGGGTATAGTAGTCATGCTATGATAGAGGGATGATTGTATTAACTTGCCATGATTGATCTTGGTTGTGTGAGGATGATTTCTAGACTTGTTCTTATTGCCATTTTATGCCATGTTTGCTTGGTTTGGTCTAGTGAAAGTGATTTTATGCATGAGAGTGCTTGGATTGCATGGATTGTAGGTCTAGGGACTGAAGTGAGTGTGTTCTAAGATATTAGATCATCTTATTTCAACCATATTCACATGATTTCTCTCTTGGGCATTTTATCAAACACTTTGTGTGCATGTGGTTTTTCATTCAATTGAGTATCGAAAGGCTACTTTGTGATTCTCCTAGTGTTAGGGCATTGATATGAAAGTGTTTTTCCTAGCCTTGTGGTCATAGAGTTCTAAGAGAGGGTCTTGTGTCTTGGCATTTCATCAAACACCTAGAATGCATCCTTCTTCACTTAGCTTGAGAGCGAGAGCCTAAGTTGAGTGGTATTAGGATACGGATTTGGTGCTATGAGAGATTATCAAGTCTTTAGAAGTTAAATGTGTGGTCATCCGAATGCAAACTCGATCTTGATTGGCTTGTTTCTTCATTTAGTCCTCTTGAGCATGATGAAACTATCCACTAAGTGAACCCCCTTTGTCTTTGGTTGAACTGTTTTGCTCTCTTGTTTAGTTATCGTCTTTCTTGCTTAGTTTATTGCTTATGTTTTTGAACTATTTGATCAAACCAGACTCTTTCTAAATGTTTAGACAGTCTACCAATTGTGTGAGTATTAGTCTTTGAGAGAGCCCTCGAGGAATATGACCTTGAGTGTGCTAGTAATCGTACCTTCTAGGTTGGTTATTGGCACGTCACACGGCGTGTTGTTGAACTATACGTCGTGTGTTCTTCACTGCACAGCGTGCTCATTTGTAACTTCAACCAGACTCAATTACGAATGTCCCAAACTTCGATGGGACCTTAAGAACTGTAACATCCCCGCCCAACCAAATGTTTTGGAACTCGAGTTCGGGTGATTGAGGCATTTGAAACAGTGTTCTTGAGGTTCCATCGAAGTTCGGGACGTTCGAATTTGAGTTGGGTTGAGTTAAATCACTTTGGGGGTGCATTTGATGATACGTGGGCCGTGTTTCAAGCATTGAGTGATTGAAATTCGGATTTTAGGAGTTTCTTCAATTTCATTTTTCATTTCTCCCTCTCCTCTTCCCCAAACCGTGTTTGAAGAACCAAAACCCCATTTGGGTCAATCCTTGATTCCGGGAGTTGTAGAGCTCCGATTGACGATCCGTTTCTTGCTACACGCTCATGGCGGCGAGAGGAAGAGATCGCTGGTCGTGGTTCTGGCTGGGTCGGAGCAGGCTGCTGTCAGTGGAAGAAGGAAGAGCTACGTTTTTTGTGTCTCAGCCAGAAATCTCCAAAACTTCAAACCTCGATTCGGAGAGTTGTAGAGGTCCGATTGATGATCCGTTTCTTGCTATGAGTTCTTTGTAATGAGAGGAAGAGATCGCACCCAGAAGTTCTGAATATTTCAGAGTAATCTGCTGTCGGTGAAGAGGAGGATACCTACGTTTTTGGTGTCTGAGAGCTTGGTTGTTCGGGTTTCTAGAAGAGTTTAGAGCCGCATCTTCTTGTCAGGTGAGGGTTTAGCGTACGATAGGTAGTGTGGTCGGTTTGAGGAGTTACAATTCAGACCTAGAAAAATGTAGGGCCTTGCATGAAACTGAAAGAGAGTAAAAGGGGAAAACTGTTCTGCAATTGATTGTTCTGTGAAATATGCTGTTTTGATGTTTGTTGGATATTTGTTAATTGATGGATTGGTTGATGATTGATGGCTGTTTGTGATGAGTTTGATTGGGGGAATTTATTAACATGGATGATAAATTGATCGAAACTAGTAAAGAGTGATAGGAGGGACGGGTCTGTGAACATGAGAATTATGTATATTATGCTATTGTATCAGGTTGTGATTGCAGGAGGGTGGTCCTGCCAATGTGGGGTCGCCCTATAAATGATGAACAGGTGGATGACCCTGCCAATGTGGGGTCGTCCAATAAAGGACGTACAGGAGGGTAACCCTACGACTCATGACATGGCTTCCCCTGTACTTGCAGGTGGGGGTGGCCGGTGAGCTAGCCGTTTACCCTTAAACTGTTTGTGCCGTGGGAGGCGTTGAATGTCTTGTGATGTGTGGTTATGTGTGATGTGGGATTACTGAATGATTCGGATTATGTTGGTTTATGTGATGTTGGGTTTGAGATGATGCTATGTGTTGTTGGATGACCTGATGTTATGAGTTGTTTTGGTGGAAGTGGTGCTATGTGGGATGGGGGGTTGATAATGTGATAGTGATATAGATTTATGACATAGAATTGGATAATGGAATTGGTACATGGAATTGGCTTAGGGAATTAGTAAATGGAATTGGACAATAGAATTGGGTGAAGGATTTGGGGCTTGGGTTGACTGTTTGACATTGCTTGGTTGCTATGCGTGTTTGCCTGGCTTGTGATTGTGCATGTGGTTTGGAACTGGTCGACGATGGAATTGATGTGGGAATTGTTATTGGACTTAGTGATTGGAATTGCATTGTTGATTTGTGTAATTGATTTGGATTGTGATATGTGGATTGAGGTTTGGAATTGGATTAATGTTGGAAATTGATGGTGGAACTGTTGATGGTCTTGATGATGTGAATTGGATGGATTTGAGGAGAAATTGATGAATGAAATTGGTAGATGAATTTAAGGGATGAATTGAATGAAGTGATTGAATGAAATGTTAGAATCTGAAGGAGCCTGCACTGCCCCCTAAAACTGCACTATGGGTGCTAAGTGCCTCTTCGAGGGAAAGAGGTGCGGTCACGTCTTCAAGGGAAAGGCGTGATTTGTTTGGTTGAGTCAAGTTTACGATTCCTTTAAGGGAAAGGTCTCATGGTATCCTCCAAGGGAGAGGATGCGTCTTGGACCTCTCCAGGGGAGAGAGGTGCGTCAGGCCGGCAGGGGTGGTGCGGGATAAACTCCTTATGGCGCCTAATGAACTCATCTAGATAATCACTTGAGATACATGTGTGTTGTGTGAGTGAGTGTGTGTGTGTGGCTGGTGTATGTTGTGTGTATTGGATTGTGCTGGTGCAATGCTTCTAATGAGCTGTGGTTGATGTCGGTAACTGTGATTTGTGAGTTGTGTGGTTGATGGATAAATGTGGGTGCTATTCGTGTTGGAAGGTGTACTGTGGCTAAGTGTTGTATCGTGCGTCTGATGACTCCGTTGATGATGTTGTGTTGGGGATTGATAACTTGAGTACACTGCTGAATTTTATTAATTGTATATACACCGGAGGAGGTAAGTTCTTGTGGAATCACCTAGTGCCATGTTAGGAATTAAAATGAGATTGGCTGTGTCAGATTCCGATGTTGTTTGTGTGTGGAGTTGGGATCGCTCCTAAGCTAGGTTTGGCGCATAGTTAAACCCAGTGGGTTCACTCAGTTTCATTAGGAAGCTGATTTCCCCCAGTTTCTCTTTTCAGGTGTTCGGTTGAGTTCGGAGGAGTTGCAGGTTGGAGTTGTGAAGTGAAGATTAGGAAGCTATTGTGGAGTGTCCATTGTTTTAATTTTAGATTTCGGTTGACACTTTTGGGTTGGGAGATTTGTAATCGTTTTGAGTTTTGGTTTCGGATTTCGGTTTTTATGTAATGAAGGCCTTCGGTTGTCTTTGAGCTTTATTTAAGAGTTGTTTCTATTTCCGCTGCATTTTACTCCTTTATTTAAATGCTGTATCTCAAGTAGCACTCAAACCGGTTCGACCACGAGTGAACCCGGGTCGGTTTGGGATGGGTGTTACAAGTGGTATCAGAGCTGGTTAGTTGCTGCTATGTTGGTGATTCGTCTCTTCTTCTGGAGGAGTAATTAACCTCAAAGGGAGAGGGGATGAAGCATCGGCACAGGACCGACTTTCCATGGATTTTCAAACTGTTTTGAAGTGGGTGGGAAGTTTTGAAAGGAAAGTGTTGTGAATTTGAAAGGAAAGTGCTTTGAAATGAAATGTGATTTCTGAAAATTGGTCAACTGAAACATTTTGTGTCCTCCTGTAGTGAAGAGGGTGTCAGAGTAGTTTGGGAGTGGAAGTGGTAGTAGACTAGGAGGTTGGTTGGAAGAGTAGGGCTGTTGTAGATTTTAGCTAGGTTGGTGGAGTGTTTGAGAAGTGTGAAGTTCTACTCGGAGGTGTTAGCTGGTAGTATTCTTGCTTCCTTGAGTTGTTCTTTGTTGTGCTCTTGTGTTGCGGTTGTGCTTTTGTGTGAGTTTTGTTTGATTGTGTTTTGGTTGTGTTCTTGTTGTGAGTAGTGCCGTTGAGGTTTGGTTGTGCGTGTCTGTTGGGTAGAAGTTCGAAGTAGTGTGGGAGTAGTGCCCTTAGAAGGTGTGTGTTGCTAGAGCCGTTAAAAGGGAGTTTCGGGAGGTGATGTGATCCTTGTGTTGCGGCGTTATGCTGTGAATTGTGGATTCGTTGCTAGAGCGAGTTGGGTTGTGATTTCGGGGATGAAATCTTTTGAAGTTGTGGAGACTTGTAACATCCCCGCCCAACCAAATGTTTTGGAACTCGAGTTCGGGTGATTGAGGCATTTGAAACAGTGTTCTTGAGGTTCCATCGAAGTTCGGGACGTTCGAATTTGAGTTGGGTTGAGTTAAATCACTTTGGGGGTGCATTTGATGATACGTGGGCCGTGTTTCAAGCATTGAGTGATTGAAATTCGGATTTTAGGAGTTTCTTCAATTTCAATTTTCATTTCTCCCTCTCCTCTTCCCCAAACCCGTGTTTGAAGAACCAAAACCCCACTTGGGTCAATCCTTGATTCCGGGAGTTGTAGAGCTCCGATTGACGATCCGTTTCTTGCTACACGCTCGTGGCGGCGAGAGGAAGAGATCAATGGTCATTGTTCTGGCTGGGTCGGAGCCGGCTGCTGTCAGTGGAAGAAGGAAGAGCTACGTTTTTTGTGTCTCAGCCAGAAATCTCCAAAACTTCAAACCTCGATTCGGAGAGTTGTAGAGGTCCGATTGATGATCCGTTTCTTGATATGATTTTGTTGTAATGAGAGGAAGAGATCGCACCCAGAAGTTCTGAATATTTCGGAGTAAGCTGCTGTCGGTGAAGAGGAGGATAGCTACGTTTTTTGTGTCTGAGAGCTTGGTTGTTCGGGTTTCTAAAAGAGTTTAGAGCGTCATCTTCTTGTCAGGTGAGGGTTTAGCGTACGATAGGTAGTGTGGTCGGTGTGAGGAGTTACAATTCAGACCTAGAAAAATGTAGGGCCTTGCATGAAACTGAAAGAGAGTAAAAGGGGAAAACTGTTCTGCAATTGATTGTTCTGTGAAATATGCTGTTTTGATGTTTGTTGGATATTTGTTAATTGATGGATTGGTTGATGATTGATGGCTGTTTGTGATGAGTTTTATTGGGGGAATTGATTAACATGGATGATAAATTGATCGAAACTAATAAAGAGTGATAGGAGGGACGGGTCTGTGAACATGAGAATTATGTATATTATGCTATTGTATCAGGTTGTGGTTGCAGGAGGGTGGTCCTGCCAATGTGGGGTCGCCCTATATATGATGAACAGGTGGATGACCCTGCCAATGTGGGGTCGTCCAATAAAGGACGTACAGGAGGGTAACCCTACGACTCATGACATGGCTTCCCCTGTACTTGCAGGTGGGGGTGGCCGGTGAGCTAGCCGTTTACCCTTAAACTGTTTGTGCCGTGGGAGGCGTTGAATGTCTTGTGATGTGTGGTTATGTGTGATGTGGGATTACTGAATGATTCGGATTATGTTGGTTTATGTGATGTTGGGTTTGAGATGATGCTATGTGTTGTTGGATGACCTGATGTTATGAGTTGTTTTGGTGGAAGTGGTGCTATGTGGGATGGGGGGTTGATAATGTGATAGTGATATAGATTTATGACATAGAATTGGATAATGGAATTGGTACATGGAATTGGCTTAGGGAATTAGTAAATGGAATTGGACAATAGAATTGGGTGAAGGATTTGGGGCTTGGGTTGACTGTTTGACATTGCTTGGTTGCTATGCGTGTTTGCCTGGCTTGTGATTGTGCATGTGGTTTGGAACTGGTCGACGATGGAATTGATGTGGGAATTGTTATTGGACTTAGTGATTGGAATTGCATTGTTGATTTGTGTAATTGATTTGGATTGTGATATGTGGATTGAGGTTTGGAATTGGATTAATGTTGGAAATTGATGGTGGAACTGTTGATGGTCTTGATGATGTGAATTGGATGGATTTGAGGAGAAATTGATGAATGAAATTGGTAGATGAATTTAAGGGATGAATTGAATGAAGTGATTGAATGAAATATTAGAATCTGAAGGAGCCTGCACTGCCCCCTAAAACTGCACTATGGGTGCTAAGTGCTTCTTCGAGGGAAAGAGGTGCGGTCACGTCTTCAAGGGAAAGGCGTGATTTGTTTGGTTGAGTCAAGTTTACGATTTCTTCAAGGGAAAGGTCTCGTGGTATCCTCCAAGGGAGAGGATGCGTCTTGGACCTCTCCAGGGGAGAGAGGTGCGTCAGGCCGGCAGGGGTGGTGCGGGATAAACTCCTTATGGCGCCTAATGAACTCATCTAGATAATCACTTGAGATACATGTGTGTTGTGTGAGTGTGTGTGTGTGTGTGGCTGGTGTATGTTGTGTGTATTGGATTGTGCTGGTGCAATGCTTCTAATGAGCTGTGGTCGATGTCGGTAACTGTGATTTGTGAGTTGTGTGGTTGATGGATAAATGTGGGTGCTATTCGTGTTGGAAGGTGTATTGTGGCTAAGTGTTGTATCGTGCGTCTGATGACTCCGTTGATGATGTTGTGTTGGGGATTGATAACTTGAGTACATTGCTGAATTTTATTAATTGTATATACACCGGAGGAGGTAAGTTCTTGCGGAATCACCTAGTGCCATGTTAGGAATTAAAATGAGATTACTGTGTCAGATTCCGATGTTGTTTGTGTGTGGAGTTGGGATCGCTCCTAAGCTAGGTTTGGCGCATAGTTAAACCCAGTGGGTTCACTCAGTTTCATTAGGAAGCTGATTTCCCCCAGTTTCTCTTTTCAGGTGTTCGGTTGAGTTCGGAGGAGTTGCAGGTTGGAGTTGTGAAGTGAAGATTAGGAAGCTATTGTGGAGTGACCATTGTTTTAATTTTAGATTTCGGTTGACACTTTTGGGTTGGGAGATTTGTAATCGTTTTGAGTTTTGGTTTCGGATTTCGGTTTTTATGTAATGAAGGCCTTCGGTTGTCTTTGAGCTTTTATTTAAGAGTTGTTTCTATTTCCGCTGCGTTTTACTCCTTTATTTAAATGCTGTATCTCAAGTAGCACCCAAACCGGTTCGACCACGAGTGAACCCGGGTCAGTTTGGGATGGGTGTTACAAGTGGTATCAGAGATGGTTAGTTGCTGCTATGTTGGTGATTCGTCTCTTCTTCTGGAGGAGTAATTAACCTCAAAGGGAGAGGGGATGAAGCATCGGCACAGGACCAACTTTCCATGGATTTTCAAACTGTTTTGAAGTGGGTGGGAAGTTTTGGAAAGGAAAGTGTTGTGAATTTGAAAGGAAAGTGCTTTGAAATGAAATGTGATTTCTGAAAATTGGTCAACTGAAACGTTTTGTGTCCTCCTGTAGTGAAGAGGGTGTCAGAGTAGTTTGGGAGTGGAAGTGGTAGTAGACTAGGAGGTTGGTTGGAAGAGTAGAGCTGTTGTAGATTTTAGCTAGGTTGGTGGAGTGTTTGAGAAGTGTGAAGTTCTACTCGGAGGTGTTAGCTGGTAGTATTCTTGCTTCCTTGAGTTGTTCTTTGTTGTGCTCTTGTGTTGCGGTTGTGCTTTTGTGTGAGTTTTGTTTGATTGTGTTTTGGTTGTGTTCTTGTTGTGAGTAGTGCCGTTGAGGTTCGGTTGTGCGTGTCTGTTGGGTAGAAGTTCGAAGTAGTGTGGGAGTAGTGCCCTTAGAAGGTGTGTGTTGCTAGAGCCGTTAAAAGGGAGTTTCGGGAGGTGATGTGATCCTTGCGTTGCGGCGTTATGCTGTGAATTGTGGACTCGTTGCTAGAGCAAGTTGGGTTGTGATTTCGGGGACGAAATATTTTGAAGTTGTGGAGACTTGTAACATCCCCGCCCAACCAAATGTTTTGGAACTCGAGTTCGGGTGATTGAGGCATTTGAAACAGTGTTCTTGAGGTTCCATCGAAGTTCGGGACGTTCAAATTTGAGTTGGGTTGAGTTAAATCACTTTGGGGGTGCATTTGATGATATATGGGCCGTGTTTCAAGCATTGAGTGATTGAAATTCGGATTTTAGGAGTTTCTTCAATTTCAATTTTCATTTCTCCCTCTCCTCTTCCCCAAACCCGTGTTTGAAGAACCAAAACCCCATTTGGGTGAATCCTTGATTCCGGGAGTTGTAGAGCTCCGATTGATGATCCGTTTCTTGCTACACGTTTGTGGCGGCGAGAGGAAGAGATCGCTGGTCGTGGTTCTGGCTGGGTCGGAGCAGGCTGCTGTCAGTGGAAGAAGGAAGAGCTACGTTTTTTGTGTCTCAGCCAGAAATCTCCAAAACTTCAAACCTCGATTCGGAGAGTTGTAGAGGTCCGATTGATGATCCGTTTCTTGCTATGAGTTCGTTGTAATGAGAGGAAGAGATCGCACCAGAAGTTCTGAATATTTCGGAGTAAGCTGCTGTCAGTGAAGAGGAGGATAGCTACGTTTTTGGTGTCTGAGAGCTTGGTTGTTCGGGTTTCTAAAAGAGTTTAGAGTGTCATCTTCTTGTCAGGTGAGGGTTTAGTGTACGATAGGTAGTGTGGTCGGTGTGAGGAGTTACAATTCAGACCTAGAAAAATGTAGGGCCTTGCATGAAACTGAAAGAGAGTAAAAGGGGAAAACTGTTCTGCAATTGATTGTTCTGTGAAATATGATGTTTTGATGTTTGTTGGATATTTGTTAATTGATGGATTGGTTGATGATTGATGGCTGTTTGTGATGAGTTTTATTGGGGGAATTGATTAACATGGATGATAAATTGATCGAAACTAGTAAAGAGTGATAGGAGGGACGGGTCTGTGAACATGAGAATTATGTATATTATGCTATTGTATCAGGTTGTGGTTGCAGGAGGGTGGTCCTGCCAATGTGGGGTCGCCCTATAAATGATGAACAGGTGGATGACCCTGCCAATGTGGGGTCGTCCAATAAAGGACGTACAGGAGGGTAACCCTACGACTCATGACATGGCTTCCCTGTACTTGCAGGTGGGGGTGGCCGGTGAGCTAGCCGTTTACCCTTAAACTGTTTGTGCCGTGGGAGGCGTTGAATGTCTTGTGATGTGTGGTTATGTGTGATGTGGGATTACTGAATGATTCGGATTATGTTGGTTTATGTGATGTTGGGTTTGAGATGATGCTATGTGTTGTTGGATGACCTGATGTTATGAGTTGTTTTGGTGGAAGTGGTGCTATGTGGGATGGGGGGGTTGATAATGTGATAGTGATATAGATTTATGACATAGAATTGGATAATGGAATTGGTACATGGAATTGGCTTAGGGAATTAGTAAATGGAATTGGACAATAGAATTGGGTGAAGGATTTGGGGCTTGGGTTGACTGTTTGACATTGCTTGGTTGCTATGCGTGTTTGCCTGGCTTGTGATTGTGCATGTGGTTTGGAACTGGTCGACGATGGAATTGATGTGGGAATTGTTATTGGACTTAGTGATTGGAATTGCATTGTTGATTTGTATAATTGATTTGGATTGTGATATGTGGATTGAGGTTTGGAATTTGATTAATGTTGGAAATTGATGGTGGAACTGTTGATGGTCTTGATGATGTGAATTGGATGGATTTGAGGAGAAATTGATGAATGAAATTGGTAGATGAATTTAAGGGATGAATTGAATGAAGTGATTGAATGAAATGTTAGAATCTGAAGGAGCCTGCACTGCCCCCTAAAACTGCACTATGGGTGCTAAGTGCCTCTTCGAGGGAAAGAGGTGCGGTCACGTCTTCAAGGGAAAGGCGTGATTTGTTTGGTTGAGTCAAGTTTACGATTCCTTCAAGGGAAAGGTCTCGTGGTATCCTCCAAGGGAGAGGATGCATCTTGGACCTCTCCAGGGGAGAGAGGTGCGTCAGGCCAGCAGGGGTGGTGCGGGATAAACTCCTTATGGCGCCTAATGAACTCATCTAGATAATCACTTGAGATACATGTGTGTTGTGTGAGTGTGTGTGTGTGTGGCTGGTGTATGTTGTGTGTATTGGATTGTGCTGGTGCAATGCTTCTAATGAGCTGTGGTCGATGTCGGTAACTGTGATTTGTGAGTTGTGTGGTTGATGGATAAATGTGGGTGCTATTCGTGTTGGAAGGTGTACTGTGGCTAAGTGTTGTATCGTGCGTATGATGACTCCGTTGATGATGTTGTGTTGGGGATTGATAACTTGAGTACATTGCTGAATTTTATTAATTGTATATACACCGGAGGAGGTAAGTTCTTGTGGAATCACCTAGTGCCATGTTAGGAATTAAAATGAGATTGGCTGTGTCAGATTCCGATGTTGTTTGTGTGTGGAGTTGGTATCGCTCCTAAGCTAGGTTTGGCGCATAGTTAAACCCAGTGGGTTCACTCAGTTTCATTAGGAAGCTGATTTCCCCCCAGTTTCTCTTTTCAGGTGTTCGGTTGAGTTCGGAGGAGTTGCAGGTTGGAGTTGTGAAGTGAAGATTAGGAAGCTATTGTGGAGTGACCATTGTTTTAATTTTAGATTTCGGTTGACACTTTTGGGTTGGGAGATTTGTAATCGTTTTGAGTTTTGGTTTCGGATTTCGGTTTTTATGTAGTGAAGGCCTTCGGTTGTCTTTGAGCTTTTATTTAAGAGTTGTTTCTATTTCCGCTGCGTTTTACTCCTTTATTTAAATGCTGTATCTCAAGTAGCACTCAAACCGGTTCGACCACGAGTGAACCTGGGTCGGTTTGGGATGGGTGTTACAAGAACACTGTTTCCAATGCCTCAATCACCCAAACTCGAGTTCCAACCATTCGGTTGGGCGGGGATGTTATACCTTGTCCATCAGCTCCTCGACTTTCCTCTGTAGTTCCTTTGTCTCATCGAGGTTGGTCTGGTAGCCAGTCTTGTTGGGCAGTGACACACCTGACACCAGGTCGATTTGGTGCTCGATGTCGCGGATGGGAGGAAATCCGCTCGGGGTCTCCACATGGAACACATCCTAAAATTCCTGCAGTAGAGGGGAACAACACTATGAATGAAGGGGTGATGTTAGCATTAAGGCATTCATTGTAAAGGATCACTACCAAAGAATTTTTCTAAACCAAGGCTTGTTTAATCTCACTCTCGGCCTCACTAGCAGGTTTTCTCTCCTCTCAACCTCACTTTTTTGAGCTCTTTGATCGAGTATTTCTATTTTTGGACTCAGGGGCTCACTCATTTCTTCGCTCATCTCTCTTTTCTTGAGCTCACTCTCTTTTTTCTCCCAGCTCACATGGGCAGCTTGTCTCGCCACTTGATCTTGAAATATTTCAGTCGAGGTGAACGGCTTTAGCTTGAACTTCTTGTCACCTTGGGTGATTTCGTACCGGTTGTTTCATCCATCGTGCTTGGATAACCTGTCAAACTTTCATGGTCTTCCAAGTAGTACGTGAGCATCCTCCATGGGCACGACATCACAGAGTGTGACATTGGCGTATTTCCCTATACTAAACGGTACTTGTGCCCATCTTGTCACCTTCAGCTCACCACTGTTGCTCAGCCACTGTAACTTGTAGGGCTTCAGATGTTTTGTGGTTTGAAGCCCCATTCCATCCAGCAATGCTTGGCTCACGACGTTCGTGCAACTTCCTCTGTCCATCACCTTGCTACACTATTTATTTTGGATGACGCACTTGGTGTGGAACAGATTTTCTCTTTGCTCCTAGCTATCCTCGGATGGTTGAGCACTTAGCATTCTTCGGGACACGGCTAATAATTTTCTCGTACAGTCCGACAGCGATCCGACATCAGGTGTAACACCCATCCCAAATCAGCCCAGTTTACCAGAGATCGAACGCCACTCAAGCACAGGTTTAACCAAAAGCACAAAACGACAAACGAAAGTGTACAACCTTTCATTAAAAACCACAATAAAACGGAGGCCTCCAACATAAAATCCAAACTCAATCCTCAAAGGTTTACAAAAGTTCCCAACCCAAATTGAAAATGGTCAACTAAAATATAATAAATACAGAATGAGTCAACTCCAAGAAAATCGTCGATCTTCAGCTCATGGCTCCAAAAGACAACCTTCTCGAACTCAACTATTGACTGCAACTCCAACCTAGTGCTAGCCACGAGCACCTGAAAGGGAAACTGGGGGGGGGGATCAATTTCCTAATGAAATTAAGTAAACCCACTGGGTTTAACTATGCGTCGAACATAACCTGAAGAGGGATCCCAACTCCACACACAAGCAACAATGGAATCCGACACAACCGTTACCAGTTTTAATTCCCTAAAATAGTCTAGGTGATCACATAGGTGCAATTCAACATTCTCGATTCACAATAACAAATAACAAGGCATCATCATACATACAGTTCAACATCTGATACATCCATCATGAACATCAGTCAGGAACATCTTACATACAATTCAACCTTAGGGCAATATTCATATAATTCAGCATCAGATCACAAGTCATCTCACAGTCCATCTCGTACTCACACAAACGCACAGGTTACACATTCACACACATTAGCTTACACAACACATACTCCTCTACTACATACTCGACACAAACATTTATCTATGTGAGTTCATTAGGCACCAATAAGGAGTTGTTCCCTGCTACCCCGCCGGCCAACACAACACGACGCACCCACTCTTCCAGGAGGATCCAAGATGCATCCTTAACGGATCCTAATTCCATGGACTTCCACCACACACTCCCTCAGAAGCTAGCAACTAATCCTCGGTACTTGACCAAGGTGATCTACCAACGTAGACCCGACTCGATTACTAATCCTCGGTATCCAACCAAGGTGATCTACCAACGTAGACCTGCCTCAACACACATCCTTGGGGTAACGTTGGCTCCTTCTGATTCTACCAATTCAATTAGACTCAACAACAAGGACAATTCTCAAACAATTCATTCAAACTATCCATCAAGATTCCTCATCAAAACCACCAACAATTTCTCATCAAATCCATCAACCCATCCCAACAATATACCACTTCCGAATCATCCACACATTTCATCCAAGCAATTCAATCAATTTATCCAAGTCCTCTATCCAATTCCATGTTCTAATTTCATTAACTATTCCATCTACCAATTCCCTTAGCCAATTCCACGTACCAATTCCGTTGTTCCATTATAGACATAATTCTACAACACTGATCATATTATCAACCCACAATTCAACAACACATAACATCAGTCATTCAATCATATGAGGCATCATAACATCCAATTTCACCATCACAACCACATCACACTTAGTTCATCATTTAATATATCACGAACAATTTTTAATTGGTTTCAGGATAAATCGGGTGGCCAAGGACGAAAAGACACTAAACTAGATTAGCATAGGACAATTCAACATTTTGGTACAATGCATGGAACAACTAGGAGCGCGGGTTCTCTCACTGCATTTGAGATGTGGGAACATGTTTTGGGGAATCAGCACAACGAATGGCACAACTCCTAACGTGGCCGCCAAACCTATTTATGCACATATGAAGCCTCAAATTTAAGACATTTCATAGAGCTTTCATATCTTATTCCCAAGGAGAATTTTTACGAGCTTTAAGTCCTCCGAGCCCTTTTTTCATCTTCCACTCAGCTCACCTTATAAATCCTTCATCATCAAACTTCACAAGCACAACTGGGATCACAAAGAATTATTTGGATAAAGATAAGAGAATAAGGATGCATATTTCATTCTTCTAGATTGGACCTCTTTCATTCTAATGATGTGTGACTAAGACCCTAGGGTTAGGTTAGTAGAACACTAGGGTAATTGATGAATTACTAGTATATTTAGTATTCTTGGATGATCTATTTCAATGCAAGATTGTGATCTTGTTCTTCAAGTCCAATTGCCATTCCCAAGTTTTCTAAGTGTTAAATTATTGATTTTCGGCATTGCTTGATGTGAATTGACCTGAAAGGGTATTGATATCATATAGTATCGTGAGTATGCACATAATTTTCCATTGCACTCGATAGAGGGATGCGGTTTAGGACCATTTAGGGTCAATTTCCTTTGTAGCATTATCATACAACTTGCATGAACTAAATTTTTGGTTGATTAGTAGTGATATTTGGATTTGCTAGGGTTTGGTTTTTGTTTTGAGGTTTCGAGAGAGTCTTAAGACGTGTTTTTTTTGTAGATTGTTTATGGAGTACACATTGTATACCTTGAATTGATCATACTGGATCTTACTTCAAGTAATGAGTCTTGACTCTTAGGGGGGACTTACCTTAACCCATCCATTCTCATTCATTCACTCCCTTTATCTAAGTTGTCTTTGATCAGTTTTACCATGATTGATTGAAACCCCTTTCATACTCTTTCAGCCCTTTTCATGTCCGTTGACCATAAGTTGACCTTATTTGACTTTCATTTACTATGATTGTTTAAATGATTTGTTAGGGGAGGTTGGTATCTCTCATTCATAATGAGTAAGTTTCACTAAGGGAACCACGCAAGAATACACCCTAGTATAGGTCAGTATCTTTGACCAACCCTTGGGGGCGATCAAAAGCAAGAAAATGGGCATCTAGAATTGAGTTAAGCTCAACAAAATAGAACTTTTCGGTTGTCTTGTCTCCCTAGATTAAGGTATAAGTTTGTTCTCTTTCTTGATTGCTATTCGGGTGTCTCTTTGTAGGAGATACCTAAGAAAAAAATCTTCATACAAGACAGACATTTGTATTAGTTATAACCCATAAATATACATTTTGAATAAATTGTTGAATTTTTTAGAATAACATCTATGATGATGAATTTAGAAAATTCAATCAGAAATATGAGTTTAGATTTAACTAAAGTTGATTATTGATTGAAATAATCTCATAAATAAAAACCTATAGACATTTATGATATAAAAAATCAACATTTAATTATATTGATTCATATATTAAGCTGTATAAAACAAATAACAAGTCTTGTCACACTTTGGACGATTAGGTCTCAAATTTGAAGCTCCAAGAAACAAAGTGTGACACATATAATAAGAAATTTAGAAGAACAAAAGTCAATGAAAGGGCGTAATTTTAGAAAAGCAAAATTCGCATATCAAAAAAGCAAAAAAGATAAAACCTACTTGTCAATTTCCCCCCTTTTTATAGACCATTTTCTTCCTTTTCTTGTATATTTATACTACTCCATCCATCTAATAGTGGTAGTTAGCAAGTCCAACTGCAAATGACCCCATGATGCATCCCAACACACTTGGTACTGAAATGGTGGCGGCTCCAGTTGGGCTAGGGGCTGGCGATGCAGAAGATCCTCTAGCCATGGCTGCTCCAGCAGCAGACATTGCACCAGCAGCAGAATCCATCATGGGGCTGGAGGAAGGAGCATCGCCTGTAGGGGCATCAGCTCCAGCGGATGTCTCGTTCTTGCCTCCAGCGGCGGCAGTATCATTCTTGCCGGCAGCAGCTTCTCCAGCGGCCATTGTCGTTGGGAGGGCGAGAATAGCAACGAGGGCAACGAAGACGACCACAATAAATGTCAATTTGATTGATCCTGCCATTATTATATGATGTAGATTATGTTTGTGGAAAATAATAATTTGAAAGAAGTGAAGATAAGACAGGTAATAAAGAGGAATTATGGGAAGAAAAGGGATGATGAGTGGAAATTCAAGTAGAAAATTGGATGAATAAATGCTAGAGTGATGGATATGAGGGAGTGGAGAGGGAAATTGTTAAATAGGTTTAAATTTAAGAGTGAGTGGTCATGAAAAAATCCGATTTTAATGATTACTCTTGGGGCTCTCCTTTTTATTAGGATTTTAAAACAAATAGATTCTAATTGTGAGATTTACCCTTTGAATTGGACAAATTTTAGTATTAACAAATTTAAACGAAAATACAACATTGATCACGCAACTCTTGCTTTTTTTCAACTATCTCCATTTTATTTTACTAAATAATACTCGGATTTCAAATCTCATAACATCATTAGTAATCCTTATACTTAACGAGAACCCGACCATTTTAAAATGATTTTAATATTGTTGTTAGTTTTAAAGATAATCTAAATCATTGGATTTAAAGTTGATTTTTGACCAATTGAAAGAATATATTTAAGGATAGTTTTGTTTTATATTAAAAAATAATTCTTTAAGAAAAATAATTTTAGTTTTAACTTATTCGAAAAAGTCTGGGTCAACACCCTAATCTCTAGGCCTTTGGCGACCGATCAATGACTTTTTAATGATCAGTTGGTGACTTTTGGGTGGTAGGTTAATGGCCTTTTAGGGAGACTTCATTGACTAGTTTGCGTAACTAGTTAAAAAATTAACTATTTACAAGACTTCAACTAGTTACATGAATTAATAAATAAAAACAAAAATAACAAGTTACGAAAAAAATTAATTACATAAGAAATAACTAATTATTCAATTATTAACTTAACTAGTCATTTGACCTAATAACAAGTTATACACATATTTAACTAATTAGATGTTCTAATAATTAGTGATAGGATTTTATAACAAGATATAAAATTTACAGTATTGACATTTATCCTATGAAACTAATTGTTGAGAAAAAAATCAATAAGTTATAGCAAAATTTAGTGGTGTAGTGAAATTTAACGACTAAAGTTCAATTATTTGTCATTTTATTTTGGATGCCCCAGTCTACAAGTTACGTTGGTGTCTCGTGGAAACATAAAAGTCATGTTTGCTTGGATCGATGATGTTGTTCGAGGGACCCTTAAAAGTAATATAAGTCTACTTAATTAAGTAGACTATGTCGAATTCCCTAGGGTCCTTATGCTTTAACTACTTAATTTGTACTAAGTTAAACAATTTATCAAGTTTGTAACTAAAGTTCTACCAAGCATGCTAACCTAATAAGAAATAAAAGAATAAACAAGGGTTTGCAACAATCTACATTGAAGGTTTAATATAATCAAGAAGAGGCTTAGATTTGAATAACCATAAGTTAATAAGATAGTCTAATAGATCATTGATGACTTGATAAATACATCCATAATCCCCCGTATTTGACACGTTTTCCAAGTGGTTAATGATTTTACCTAGTGTCTCTAAGTGGCTTTGTGCTTAATTGTGTTAATTGGTCTTAAATAGCCTCTTCGGACCATTGTGGTTGATTTCCAATGTTCTTAAAAGGTGTTGTTGATTGGTTTTAATGTCATTCCATGACAGAGGACTGAAATAAGAAGCAACATGTTAGAACGGTGACTGGATTGGAGTCTGTAGCTCTAGTTTTGGTTAAAATATCGGAAGGAATCAGGCCAGCGGCGACAGCAGAACGGGCCGCGCCCGCGTCCTAATCTCGTGGTGCCCAACAACCGGGTCTCGACCGCTGCATTCTCTTGGCCGCGGGCGTGGCTAGTCCAGCTCCTCCACTTTAAATAGCATATTTTTGGGATTTTTAGAAAGGAGAACCTCTCCATCATCCCTAGACAGCTTGAACTCATTTCCACTCATTCCCAATCATCTCTGTTGAGCCTTCGACGATCGATCAGTGACTTTTTAGTGATCAGTTGGTGACTTTTTGGTGGCAGGTTAATGGTTTTTTAGGGAGACTTCATTGACTGGTTGGCGTAACTAGTTACACTATTTACACGCTTCATAACTAGGCATGAGTTAATAAATAATAATGAAAATAACAAGTTATGAAAAAAATTAATTACATAATAAATAACTAGTTATTCAATTATTAACTTGTTACATAAGTAACTAGTCATTTAACTTAATAACTAGTTACCTAAAAAGTTAAATAATTACATATGCTAATAATGAGTGATAGGATTTTATAACAAGCTATAAGATTTATAGTATTGACATTTATCCTATGAAACTAATTGTTGAGAAAAAAAATCAATAAGTTATAGCAAAATCTAGTGGTGTAGTAAAATTTGACAACTAAAGTTCAATTATTTATCATTTTGTTTCGGATGCCCCAGTCTACAAGTTAAGTTGGTGACTTGTGGAAACAAAAAAAAGACATGTTTGTTTGGATTGATGATGTTGTTCGAGGGACCCTTAAAAGTAGTACTAGTCTACTTAATTAAACTGACTATGTCGAATTCGCTAAGGTCTTTATACTTTAACTACAGAATTTGTACTAAGTTAATCAATTTACCAAGTTTGTAACTGAGGTTCCACCAATCATGCTAATCCAATAAGAAATAAAAGAATAAACAGGGTTTGCAACAATCTACACTAAAGATCTGGAAACAGGTTTAATATAATCAATAAGAGGCTTAGATTCGAATACCCCTAAGTTAATAAGATAGTCTAATAGATTATTGATGTTTGGTCTGCTGGGTAAAAGATTGTCCTCCTCTTGTCCGTTCGGTATGAGGTCGTATATATAGTCCCTCTGTCTTGGTGACCAAGTTACGATCTAAGCCATTCGTGGAGCTCACCCTAGGATTCTGACACGTGTATATGCGCTACCACAACCCTAGGGCCTGTTGTAGTAGGCCTCCTGCTGGCTATCGCCTGTCACCTTGGGCTGGGTTTGCTGATCGTCGCTTATGGTCCTGGGCCTGACTGTTTGCTCGACTTCTAGCAGGCTTTGTCTTTGGGCCGCATGCTGGCTATCGCCTGACGCCTTGGGCTGGGTTTGCTTATCGCCGCTTATGGTCCTGGGCCTGACAGTTTGATCGCCTTCTAGCATGCTTTGTCTTTGAGCCGCCTCGAAGCCCATGGTCACTTGAGCTGGGGCCTATCAATATGTTACTAATAACCCTGAGTCAAAATGGAGCCGTTTATGGTTGCTGACATTCCAATCGGCTTACGTGTAAACTCTAACAACCTACGGGTTAGTGATGTGTCAACTGTGCCAATAATTTAGTAACGCCGTTTGCCACATTTCTAACAAAAGGACTTGTTTGTTATATGTTCTAAGTAGAGGGGCTTGTTTGGTGCAATTAATAGTAGAGGGGCCTGTTTGTTATCTTTCAATAGTACAAGGGCCTCCTGGCTTATTATCCCTCAAATTAAAAGACGGGGATCCCCACTTAAATACATTTCAAACCACAAACACCCAAAACCTCTTAAACGACATCAACAATAAATAACATTTGATAATTCCCCCAAACTGTCAAATGAAATAAAAATAAATAAAATAACTTCCTCGCCTCACTCGCCATCCTTCAGTCTTGTAGCTCAACTCCACTGCCAACAACAAACAACTGTTGCTCCAAGCTCGACGACTACTTGTAACTGAAAAGAGAGGGTAGAGAGGGATCAGTTTCCTAATGAAACTGATTGAACCCACTGGGCTGAACTATGCGCAAAACTACCTAGGGAGCATCTCAGACTCCCACATTGGAATACAACCATGAGACCCATACTTATATTCCATTTTAACATCCTAGTATAGTAGTTCTAAGTAATCAACCAATTCCCTCTATCGCTATTCCCATCATGCATCACACCAAACATCAACAACATCCATATAATATCACAACATCCACAAACCATCATCCCGATCTAGTAAGTACATTAATGTCAGATAATTCAAATCACACACCCACACACACATTCACACAATCAGTTTCAAGTTCATATATAGGTGATTTAGTTAGGCGCCAGAAGGAGTTATTCCCCCGCTACACCACCGACCATCACATCAAGACGCATCCTCAACGGATCTCAATTCCATGGACATTCTCAATTCTTCCCTCGGGAGTTAGCAACTAATCCTTGGTACTCGACCAATGTGATCTCACTACAACAAAATGGAATACTAGTGGCGGTTATTTTCCACAATTGTGGAGGTTATAACCGCCACAAATCTACCAACAGTGGCGGTTGCAAAACCGCCACAATTCGGAAGGATAACCGCCACTAATATGTCCGACACAAATGAAGAAATGTGGCGGATAGCAACCACCACAAATAATAAAGTGGCGGTTATATTCTGGCGGTTTTAACCGCCACTACTGTTTTTTATTTAGTGGCGATTTTAACCGCCACAATGTTTATTACTTTATTGGCAATTTTAACTGCCACAAGCTTGACACTTGTGGAGGTTCTAGGTAGCCTGAATATATACATTGTGGCGGTTCTGGGCAACTTTATTGGCGGCTAAAACCGCCAATGTTGGTTTTTATTGACCAATTTCCAGCTTCATTTTTAGCTCACCAATTCGACCATTAAATGGCACCTGCAATTCACACAATCTGCAATTCACTACTAATACAATAAGAAACAATTGAACTACTAGCACCAATGTAATTATATGAACTTCGATCTTAAACAAGTAGCGCCATCATTCGAAAAGAGAATGCAAGTACCATAAATCACTAACATCACTAACAATTGAACTATCATCACTAACAAACATCAATATGAAACCATAGATCATCACCTAAGCATCATCTTCATTCGAAGTTGAATTGTCGTAGAAGGGGATCAATTCATCATCATCATCTTCTTCACCCTCCTCACCTTCAGCATCCTCCTCATCGTTGTCATCATCAAACTCTTCCTCATCATCATCATCGTTACTTCCAAGCTCCTCATCATCGTTATCATACAGAGCCTTTTCATTCGCAACACCTTTATCGGCAACATTAGAGCTAACTCCACCTGAATGGCCAAAGGGATTGGTTCCTCCTCCCGAACCTCTAGCTGCAAATCCTACAACCCCTCCCTGAAGTGTGACGGGGTTGTAACCTGATTCCGAGCCTCCTAGAAATGTAGCAACAACTCCAAAGTGGTGTATAGGTGGTGGCACATATCCTTCTTGTCCTCCTCTCCCACGTCCACCTGTAGCTCCATGCCTATCCAAGAGCGTGACTATGTAATCATTGGGATTGCCATCACCACCCAATCCAGTATTGTCTCCACTCGCTTGTAGAAAGTAAAACAATATCATGTAAACTTTATAAAAACAAGTTATCTTGACTAAGTAAGATACTTATGTATAAAATCAAGTTATCGGTATTACCTTTCTCATTTTCTCAGTTGATGAAGATCCTTTCTTCTTAACCATTAATTTTGCCATGAACTTCTTCAATTTTCCTTCCATGTTCTTCTTGATATTCTTCTCTGCTTCCTTCACTTTACGATCGAGTTCAGCTTGCATCCTCTCCGCATATGCTCGATCCATCTCCTCTCTCACACGCGCAATCGTAGAGGCATCGACATTATGTTGAGTTGGGGCCATTGATTGTCCAAAAGAACCAGAAGCAGCATCAAGCTACAAGAGTTTGAACTGTAGACAACAACCAATCATCTACTGAGTTGCTAAGATCTTCTTCCGGCAAATTGTACATGTCTCTTGGTTTGAAATGGACTCGTATGCACCACCCATTATCGGTCTTGTCTTCAACGTAATATACCATTCTTGCATCTCCTGCACTGATGTATGGTTCATGTGCATCTCTATCACCTTCATCACGAGTGTGACTAAAGTTAATTTTTGTGAAACCCAAAGCATCTGTCTTCCTCCATGATGGGTTCATTGTATCTGCCCATTTGCATTTGAACAATGTAGTGTATCTACCATAGTAATTCAACTACACAATATCAACCAATTTGCCATAGTAATACATATCACTATGAATGGGATTTGTGTCTCCTGCACTAGACACACTAGCGATGTCAAAGGTTCCACAAACTCCACTATTTTCTGTTTTCCTTAACTGCACACGATCCAATGTACGAAAATGGAGACCGTTGATATCGTACACTGTATACTTTTTGGCTTCCCACTTTAGACCTCGAGCTAGGATCACAATATCAGGATGATCATACCCTTCAGCAGCCTTATCAATTTGATCCTTAAACCATTTGGGAAATGAAATTTGAACTTCTTTGTCAATATCAGTTGCAGTCTTCTTTCTTTCCTTCCATTTTCTCTTTAATACTCGTTTATACTCCCTGCACATTTATTATTCAATGAGTTCACCTAAATAAAGATGGTGTTTCATGCACAAATAGTACACAAAATCTACTTACTGAATGTAAGGTTCCACAAACGGGCAATTCACCAACTCATGACGATGAGCTTGTAACATCTTCATTTGCGAGAGAGTGAATTCTTGCTCACCAGCAATTGGTGTCCCAATAGAAAAAATCACTTCTGAATCACCATTCGGGTCGTCTGGAGCTTCTAAAATGTGCTTATCTCGATTAAATCATGTTTCAACGTTACCATCAAAATAAGCAGATGCAAATGTGAAAAGTTCTTCAGCAATCCAGCTCTCCGCAATAGAACCCTCAGGTGTGCCTTATTCCCAACCATTGATTTAAGTTTTCCCAAAAATCTACAACAATGAGGGAAAATAGAGTTCATAACAACTGACTAATCAGTAAGTACGCGGTACGAAGTTAATTATGGTTTACCTTTCAATAGGGTACATCCAACGATATTAAACTGGACCTCCTCGCTTCATTTCTTCAACAAGATGCAGCAGGAGATGAACTTGACAAGTGAAGAAAGATGGAGGGAATATCATCTCCATATGACATATGGCCAGTACAATTCATTCTTGAAACTTATCAAGTTCTGATATAGAGTGCACAAATGCACACAATTGCTTCAAACATGCGAATAACTCAATAAGAACACTAGATACAGTTACTGGCATCACCTCACGTATGGCTAAAGGCAACAAATCATGCAATATTATATGCAAGTCATGCGTCTTCAACCCAGACATTTTTCGCCTAACTGGGTCTATAAACCTAGAAATGTTACTAGCATATCCATCAGGGAATTTTATACCTTTTAGAGTCTCGAGCATTAAAGTAATGTCTTGTTTGCTCAACGTGAACAACGCAGCAGGACATTTTCCATCTTTTGTTGGCCACAATTCCTTCTGATACTTCATTGCCTTTAAGTCAAGTCTTGCTTTTAAATTTTACTTACTTCCTTTTTTCATTAAACAATGTGCATAGTATATTGTCGGATACATTCTTCTCAATGTGCATCACATCAAGATTGTGTCGCAACAAGTTGAACCTCCAATAAGGAAGTTGGAAGAAGATGCTCTTCTTCTTCCAATACTACTCATCATTTCTAGATGCACCGATATCATTATCGTCACCACGTGCTCTCTTCTTGCCTTTCGTTTTAGGATGTTGTCCATGTTTCCCAAATGTAACATGCACTTATTGTAATTGCTCAGAATCTCTGTCTCGGAAGGATATACCAGAGGTTCGCGTTGATCAGTCGTGCCATCAAACCGTCTTTCCTTTGAACGCAATATGTGACCTTGTGGCAAGAAGCGACGACTACCAAGAAAATAAAACCTTTCGCCATTCTTAAGCCGTCAAGACAGTGTATCTAGATTACATGCTGGACATGCTTTACTAGAATATGTGTTCCACGCTGACAACAAGCATAACCCAGGGAAATCACTAATCGTCCACATTAGCGAAGCTCTCATCTTGAAAGTCTCTTTGCTTCTAGCATCATATGTCTCAACTCCTTCCCAGAAGATGTTTAACTCATCAACAAGTGGTTGGAGGTAAACATCTATGTCATTCCCAGGTTGTTTCGGCCTAGGAATTATACTCGAGAGAATAAGACTAGTTTGCTTCATGCACAACCAAGGCGGAGAGTTGTAGGGTACTACTACAACATGCCATGTGCTGTGACTGATACTTTGAACCCCAAAAGGATTGAATCCATCTGTAGATAGACCGATACGTATATTTCTTGGCTCCTCGGCAAACTCAGGATATAAGCTATCAAAGCTCTTCCAAGCCTCAGAATCACGTGGATGTCTGATCTTACCATCAGAGCTTTGACTAGTGGCATGCCAAACCATGTTCTCTACAGAGCTTGGAGATGCAAATAACCGTTGAAGACGCGGTATCAATGGAAAGTATCGAAATACCTTATCTGGTTGTGGCTTACGCTTGTTTCTAGCGGTCTCACTAACAACGGTGCTATTCTTGTATCTAGGCAACTTACACGTCGTACACTCCAACTTATCTGCATTAACACCGGTGTACAACATACAGTCGTTCTTACATGCATCAATCTTTACGTAATTCAATCCCAACCACTTTATGTCCTTCTTTGCCTCATAACAAGATTGGCAACTTTGCAAACTCAAAAGCGTCTCTCAATAACACCAATATCTTCTCCATTGCGTTGTTGCTAATTTTATGCATGTACTTGATATGGTACAAGCGCAGCAAAAATGACAACCTAGAGAAATTTAGACAACCTTCATACAAAGGTTCTCCTCATTCTTTCACGAGCTTGATGAAATCATCATTACCCTCCACACTAGGTCCAGCTGTTGCATCAGGAGTTGGGAGTTCCGTCTCCTCATTCATTACTAGTTCAACTTTCTCTTCTACAATGTGGTCAACTCCAGCGGAAGCGTCATATTCCCCACCCTGACCGAAATTATCTTTAACAAGATGACGAATTGAGTTAATCTCAGTGGCACTTGGGACCTCTCTTTCTTCTAAACGAGGTCTGGCATCCAACGCTAAAGGAATTCCTACATCATCCACTGTTTCTCTATGACGAGTCCACACGGTGTAGCCTTCAGGAAATGGTTTTGCTAACAGATGACACTGTACGTCGTATCTCGTTTGGAACTTTCTCATTCCACACTTTGAACAAGGGCAAATGATATGCTCCCCATCCCCGGAGTGGTTGAAGACAAAGTCAAGAAATTGTTCAACTCCCACAATATAATCTCGAGTGTAGCGAGGTTGTGTAATCCAAGATTTGTCCATAATTACTAGCTCTAACTATTGAAATTTTATTAGTAAAGGAAAATTGAAGTTAGAATTCAATGTCAGAAGTTAATTAGTCAATCTTACCTAAATTATTATTCAACCTATACAAAGCATAGTAGTCAAAGCATGTTCAAAACATATATATATTAGCATTTTCGGAGCATATTTGTCATATTCAAATCCTATTAACTAAGTTCAATATCACAAGATATTTAGTATAATCGAGCTTAGATATGCAATTAAAGTCTTTATTTGACATTGAATAACACATTTGAATTAAATTTACATACAATTTAGTATATTATATGAACATGGTTGAATAAGCATCTTTGGAAAAATTACACTACACAATTTTTAATGCTATTGACCAATTTTTAATGCAATTAAACTTATATTTGTCATATTCAAATCCTATTAACCAAGTTTAAGATCACAAGATATTTAGTCTAATTGAGTTTAAATATGCAATTAAATTTTTTATTTGACATTAAATAACACATTTGAATCAACTTTACATACAAACTTATATTACACAAACTTTACACAATATTATATTTAGTATTGTACTAATAATGTAAAGAATCACTAACTTGGAATGCTCTGTAAAAAAGTCACATTCAACCGAAAGCCTTCCTCTAGCAAAGTCAACCCAACCTGCGACACAATCATACAACGAACGATTTAGACATCCAAATCACATCCAAGTCAAATAAACAAATCCCACTTGTCAATTCATCACACGAACATTATTTAGCCATAGATATTCGGGAACAACCATGCAAACATATTTATAATCATCAGAAGATCAATCTCAAAGCAACAAATCATCCTAATTCGTCCATGTACAAAAATCCCCAAATTCAAGCAATATCGGTACGAAAAGTTTATGTAAATACACAATTGGAGTGGCAAACGATATCGAAACGATCCCCAATTCAAAGTATAGAGTCAATATATGACCAATTTCATGAACATCATGTCAATTTCTCAAAATCAGAAACTTGATAAAATTAGGGTTTTGGTTCAAGAACACCAAACCCGAATTTCTAAACCTGCAACTCAACTTTTCATGCAACAAAGCACTGAATAATGTTGTAAGAGGTAGGGAGAATGGAGATGAATAACTAGAAGTCCAATGCCGTCGAGCTAGGGAGACAGCCGCCGCGCGCCAATTAATTCTACACATTGTGGCGGTTTTAATCGCCAATACACAACCGCCACAATCATAAAATAATAGTGGCGGTTGTACAACTGCCACTATTGCATCCGCCACTTATTCCTTTTTTTTGTTGTAGTGTCTACCCATGGACACCGGACTCAAAACTAATCCTTGGTATCTGACCAAGGTGATCTACCCATCGAACTCAATCACATTTCCTTGTGGTAACGTTGGCTCTTTCCGGTTTTATCATTTCAATTCCGTTTACACAATCACAACAATTACAACACATCCTCAGATAATTCCAATAACCAATTCAACTTCACAATTCCACATCACGATTCCACATCACAAATCCACACTTATTACGGGCGGTCTACTAGCCTTACCGACCACCTCACCTGTAATAATAAAAACTAAGGGGTGATCGTGTCGCAAGGTCTAGGGCCACCCTTCTGTTCATCCTTCTATGATGATTGTACATTGGCACAAACCATCCTCCCGCACCCAACATTCCATAGTTCCAATAATCACCATGTATATATAAATTGCACAAACAGGAATTAAACTCTCATTCTAACCACCTAGTCAACCATTCAATCAACAAGTCAACCATACATTCAAGCAAGTCAAATCAAGCATCACATATCAGCAACCAATCACAACATCATGGAATTAGCCATTTCAACTCTGCAATTCATGCATTCCTAAATTTAACTCAGTTTGATTGTAATCCCTCACGTTATTACTACCTATCGATGCTGAGCCCTCACCTTAGCCTAAAAGGAGCACCTGAATTATGTCTTACAACGTCTGTCTCGTTGTCCTGATTCCACCCGTCCTGATGGTTTGTCAAACGAAGCTCTAACGAAGGAGTTATGCTCGAATCTTTGTTTCCCACTGAAACCTCCAAATTGTTTTACCAAACAAACCTTTAGAGTCAAATTCTCAACAACCACTCAAACTTACAAAAATGACAAAGTGACCACTTAACGTTTTGTTCACTACTCTCGGGTCACTGAAATTTCTAGTTTTGACAAGCTGGCCCACCGTCTTCTTTGTTGGACCGCTCAGCCGATCACCATCGGCCCCCTTCGCCGTCGTTCCAAGCATCACGGAACATTGCGGAAGCCCCATTTTTGCCATCCGAACCAGCCGTCGCCATCACCAGAGATGGTCGCCACTTCTGACGACTCTTGTCGTTGTCCTCACTTCCCCCCTCCTCAGACCCATTCCTAAGTGTTGCCATTATTTTCCACGCCAAACCATGCGTCCATAGACGTGTTTCTTCCCTTATTGAGACACTGACGTCATCGGATTTCATCTTTACAAGTCCAATCATCTCTCCGAGAAAGTGGGAGCACCGCTGGATCACACCGTCAAAGTCCATACTGTTCCCCTTTGTGTTCCCGTGCGCCGTCACACAAAAACCGAGGAGCTCTCCCCCTTCTCTTTTTCTGCGTAGGAACCTTAACCTTTCTCCTTTTGGACCCTTCACTGAAACAAAGCCTCTAGCCCTCTCCCCTTAGGCTCAAGGCCCATTCTCTTCTCCTATGCTGATTTAGAACCGTTCAGAATCTACAAGTAGGCCAAGCCCTCTTTTATTCCTGTTTTAGCTGGTCACACGCTGCACCACCACCCCCGGGCCTAATTGGCCAGCCCAAGGCTCCTCTCTTCAAAGCTACGGGCTAACAGCCCCTTTCCCCCTATCATATTTAATTATGAAGCTGGCCCAAAGCTTGCGTTAATCCTTGGATCAGTACGTCAAGCTGTTGCATAAGTTCGAGTCAGATCTAATTACAAAGACAACAAAGGCTCCTTACATACAAACTCGTGTTATTATTAAGTGATTGTCATGTACATGCTTCTTACTTTGTTCCCTATAATGTTTATAAAGGTTGTGATCTATCAGATGATGTACTATTGATTGAAGTAGCTGAATCAAAATGGTTTGATTCTGTTGAACACAAGGTTCATGGCAGTACTTCATTTTTCTAGATGTCTACAAAGATTAAGGCAACATGGGTGAAGATGGTGATCTCAGGGGAAGGTGGTTATGAGTTCTTTGATGAATATCTATGCTACCACAAAGCACCTAATAAGAAAGATAAAGGACTGCATCAATATGACTGCTTGAGAGCCAGACTACCTCTACTTGGGGTTGGATATAGCGATGGATATTGATCTCGGATAGAAGATGGTCTGTATATAAACTATAAAGTATGCCTCGGTTTGCAGTTCAAAGTTGTGTCTGCAAGCTAGAAAAATAATTGAAGATCTGATGTCAACGAAGAACACTAAGGAGGTTGAGAGACTGATTGTGTCATTAATAAATAAGGGAAAATTTGTCATTACAAGCCCACCATTTATTTTAATCATTTTTAATAATAATATAGCAATACATAATCTTAGTCCACCAAACAATGATTTTTAACTCTCTCAGAATAGAAAACACTTATTCCCCTCAATCTCCAACCCTTTAATCCCCTAATCCTCATTCTCCATAACAAACGACTCCTTATACTTTTAGTAAAGGTGAGATGAGGGAAAAATAATAGGGCGTGATAATTGATCAAAACAAGAGTTTCAAAATGTGAGGAATGAGAGAACCACCCACTCAATGTAGGACGGGTAATCGGTCAGGTCTCCCCTTATCTAGCAACTGTAAGGGTAGTTATATTGTCTTGCCACTTCTAAGTCGGTAACTCACTAGCTTGATAAAGTACAATTAATTTTATACTACTAGTAAGAGGGATTATTTTTTAAATTGTGTGGTCGAACGTGTTGTCCTATTCACTAAAATCCTAACACCATTCGCATATCCTATGAACCAGGAGGATTAAGACCGTTCATTTTCATTGGTAAATTGTTGGGTTTATAGTTTTTTCACGTTCAAATGTGAGGGGATTTGAAGACTCGATAAATAAAACATTAAATCACCCATATTTGACACATTTTCCACGTGGTTGGTGCTTTTACATGATGTCTCTAAGTGTTTTTGCGCTTAATTGTGTTAATTTGTCTTAAATATCCTTATGGGACCCTTGTGGTCCATTCTCAATGTTCTTGAGGTGTATTGGAGTGGTTTTCAGGTCATTTCATGATATAGGACTAAAATAATAAGCCACAAGTTCGAATGGTGACTGAATTGAAGTCTGTAGCTCAAGTTATCGTCAAAATATCGGAAGGAATCAGGTCAGCAACGACCGTGGCATGGGCTATGCTCGTGTCCTAATCCTGTGGAGAATTTGCGGGGGCTCAAACTGGGTCATGACTGTGGTATGCCCTTGTCCGCAAGCACGACCAACCTCGCTCCAACACTTTTAATATCAATTTTTTGGGACTTTTAGAGGGAGTTTGTCCCTAGTTTGTTTTAGGGTGATGTTGACAAAGGGGGAACCTCTCCAGTGCCTCCCCGTCATACGTACACACCTTCATCTCATTTCCACTCATTCCCAATCATATCGTTACTCATTATCAACACTTGGGATCACATATCAAAGAAGAAGACACCTTGGATTGAAGTATCATGCTTTGATCTCCATTCTAGGGTTTATCTTTCTTTCTTCTATCATGTGTAATTGAACCCTCTTGGATAGACTTATGGAACCCAAATGGGATTGATTAATAGTGTAGTAGTTTTGTCTTGGATGATGATGAACTCTTGTTGTTAATGTCGTTCTTATAGGTGTTATGCTTGATTTTTGGCTTTGATGATTGGCTTGATTTATCTTGAGAGGATGATTATGTCATACGCTTAGAAGTATTCTCTTTATTTTCATTACACTCGAGAGATATGGGCAAGAATTAGGCCCACTTTGGGTGAAAATCGGTATTTTGTCGTACAATTGGCGGCGTCTTACATTTGGTCAATTAGTGATGAGAGTTCAGTTGGTTGGTATTTAACATTGGTTACAAGGTATTGAGAGAGTTTTAGGATACGTGTTTGTCATGTATTATCAGTTTGAATACATGGAAACGAGTTTTATTCATCCTAGATTCACCAACTTGGTAAATAGTCATGATCCTTAGGGGAAACTTGACTACGCCCTTCCATTCTCATTCATATAATCTTCTTTCGCCTTGATTGTCTTGTTTACAATGTCCTTGCTTGAATTTACATATCTCCATGCTCTTTGAGCCACTTGCTTGATCAGTTTACAGAGGTTGACCCAAGTTTTCTTGCTGCTTGTGACATTGTTTGTGATCCTTCAGGAACCTACACCTCACCCCACCTTTGAGCAATTACCTCATCAAGAGTAAGCTAAAATGAGGAACCCCGTGAATATACTACCATATCTTGGCTAGGTATCTTTGAGAGCACCCTCGAGAGCGATCAATGATTAACACAACAAGTTATATGTAATTCATGACAAATTCATAAGTCGTTCCAATTCTCTTGCTACAAGGCCCAACATCACGCACTATTGTGTCTTGTAACCTTACTACCTAACTAATCCCTACACCACACTTTCGAGTCATGCATCTAAAGCAAAGATGATTTGAAGAAATTAAAAGAGAAACTGCTAATAACGATGAACTAGTTTAATTGGCCCTCTGTCGAGCGAAACCGGAAACTCTAGGATGCAAGTTTCAATGTTCTAAGTGGAGATCTGTCATTGGTTGAGTCAACTCTCACCTAACATGCATCTAATTCTAGGAGATCAATCAAGAATTAGAAACAGTAATAATAACATATAACATATGTCTGAATCACATTAACAAAAGTAAATCAAATCATCATTCAAGTACCCTAGAATACCTGGGGTTCGTATCATCTTAGCACGAACAATTTATCTACTCATATATAGAATCAGAGAATAAAAAATCATACAAGAATTCATGAAATCAGGGTTTCGAAGAAATAGTAGAAAAAACCTAATGTTGCTGAGAATCATGAAGCTTCTTTCTTTGATCTTCGATCCAGTCTCTCCGAGATGAACGCAGAAGTTTCCTATGCTCCAAAGCATTGAAATCTCCTCCTAAGCATTAAAATATCCGCCAAATATGGCCTATACTATAACCTCTCTCCTCTTGGTTCGTAAAACACGAGCTCTCCTTATATAGGTTAAAAATCCTTCCCAACATGAAAATCCACTTTCTACCCAAAAAGGGCAGAAAACTTATAGTGTTTCTAGCGCCTTTTCATCTCTTTCAGCGCCAAACTTCTATTTTTCTGTCTCATCTAGTGTGGGTCCAATATGGATCCTCTGAATGCTCTATATCACTTGTCTAGGTTCCCAATTGATGTCTAACACATGTATACTAACACATATACTCCAAAATGACATCAAATAGACCCAAAATGAGCCAAGGTAACCAAAACATATGAAATAGTAAATAGGTGAAAAGGCATGAAAATGCAAGACAATGCTGCTTTGAATGAGTGGATAAACGTAGTATTTCTAGCATTGTCACAACCTCACACTTAAGCTTTTTCTTGTCTTCAAGCAAAGAAAGAATTTCAACAGTCATAAATCCACAAATTCATTAGCTAAGTTCAACTCAAATAGACAATGATTCTTCATAACTCCCCTCGCTTGAAATTATAATAATAAACTCTCGTCCTAGTATCAACCTAGAAAGTTAATGCTTCACTATACTCTACACACCACCACGCCTCACAAATTGCATTCATTTTATCACTGTACTAGATGATGACTCGAAATATGTCATATTTAATTCCATTATTTTATACATAATTGGGTGGTATTCAAGTGTTAATTTTATGTTTAAAATGGTTTTGATCAATTAAATGAATATTCTTCTTAATTAGCCTATTTGGGGTCCTTGTGGTCCATTTTCACATTTTCCAAAGCATTTTTATCAGTTTTCAGGTCATACCATTATTTAGAGCACGTTGGTACGAATCCACAAGTTTAAATGATGGTTGAATCGGAGTCCAGACGCTTAAAATATCAAGTTCTGAAGTTTAATGCAAGGTCACAATTATGCAGAGGTTGGATATGATGGAGATAAAAAATGAGCACGGGATTGATCGCATGGAGAGTAAGTATGACATGAGGTTTGCATATGCAGAGATGCAAATCAAGGGTCAGATTGCTCAGTCTCAAAGGATAGAGCTAAAGACTGCTTAGTTGGTGAAGCTAGTAGGTTCAAATATTCGACAACAAAGAAATCTGTGTGTACCACTAAGCCTAACCCCTGACAGGAGCATTTGAAGGCGGTTGTGGCGCAAGAGGAAGAAGAAATTGAAGTGGTCGCTACTCCCATGGAGACGATCCCTCAAGATAAAGTAGTGGTTACTCCTTATGTATCACCGATCCCGTTCTCTAAACGAGTAAGGGATGAGTCACATGATGAATCTTTTCATGCTTATCTCAAGGTTTTTGAGAGGCAAGAGATAACGTCTCATTTCTTGCATGCTTTAGTGAGGATTCCTTCCTACGCTAAGTTAATGCAAGAGACTTTGCTCGGTAAAGAAAGGGTTGAGTTGGAATCTGTGAAGGTTGTTGAAGAGGTGCTACCCCCTCCGGTGATTAAGGAGACAGATGAAGTGGTAGCGATGCTAGAGAAGGTGCGCGTGAACAGGGAATTCTTGCTTTCTGAGGTTGGTTTCCTTGTTCATAGTTTCTCTTTACTTTAATTATCGTTAATGATTCGTATGATGTGAATTATGCCATTTTTTTAATTGATTGTTGGTTAGGAGCATGCTAAGGTTGGCATTCTTGAATTTTGGAATTTTTGTGAGTTGAAGAGCTAGGATTGTTATGCATGAACTTGATTTTTAGACTTTTTTATCAATTGTCTAGTTGAGTTGAATTGATTGCATGATTCTAGTGCTTCGGATTGACTGAGTTTGTATTGTTGGCATGATGAATGATTTTTTCTAGAATTGTTAGCATAACATGTTGGTTTTGTGCCTACTTTATGTTTCAAGATTTTAGGTTTGACGTTCTATTGCGCATCCAAGGTACACACTCCCTTTCCATAGATTTAATATGATGATTTGAACATTGCGATGGCTTGTTCTTTGTTCGATTGTTTATTTTCAAAATTTTTTGCCTCACTTTGTTGACTTTTGCCATGGTCTATGATTGAAGATGAATTGAATTGTGTTCTGGTCTCTATTTGATTTGGCATGATGAATTATTTGGGTAGGATGCATGAGATTAAGTAGAGGATGCTTATACTTGTTGTTCTTACTTGCCTAGCGCCATTGAGTTACTAATTTACGCCATTCCACATACTTTTGCATATGAGTTTTAGTACTGAAGATCATGTCTTGTGCTAGGATTAGTATGTGCTTGTTCAAGCTAAGCGTGTGGTGGTATGAGGTTGATTTTGGCTTGTGCTATGGACTATGCTTGTTGTTCAATTGTTCTTAGAACTTTCATTTTAGGGAATCTATTTCGACTTGGAAACCAAGTCGTGGAAACTTGTTTGAATAAATCTCGTTTGGTGTTTGTGGTTTGTTTTGAAGGATGCCACCAAGAAGAACCTCTTGCTCTTCGAGCTCCAACACGGTAGAATCTCTCTCTAACGATCATTTAAGGGCTTTGGATGAACAAAGGAAGAAGGCCCCTTTGCCTTTCCGTTTCCCTTAAGATTTGCACTTCGAGAAGTACTTGATTTTGAAGGATCTCCAACCTCTGGAGCATGGTGCAATAGATGCACTCTCCCTAAAGGGCGAGGTGGAGATTATTAGGAGTGTGGTGGAACTAATCGGCTTGTGGGGGGTCTTCAACCTAACGAATCCATGCCCAGATGATGCCCTCACGGAATTTCTTTCAACCTTTGAGCTTGACAACACATATATTTCCTTCACACTTGTTGGGGAGGAGTATTGCTAGACTTTTGATGAGTTAGCAATAGAAATGAACATTTTCACGAAAGAGTAGTTGAGAGGAGCAACTATCAATTGGCCTGACCATGACAAATTTAATAAGCGTGGAGAGCTTAAGAAAGATCATGATGAGATGTGGAGTTACCTCACAAACGGTGATGAAAAGAACTTTCCAACAGATGTTGCTTCTTCAACCAAGGTGAAGTACCACATGTACAAGTTCACCCATCTTATGTGTCAGTTTACAGTCACGCAGTAGAAGGACATCACCATTTCAGGACTTTTGACTTGGATATTGTTTGGGCTATCTTCCACGAGGTGAAGCTTCATCCTATTGCTCTCATAGCGGACTTTTTCAAGCTTGCGACACTGCTTTACTTGGTATATTTTGTTGGATCAAGATTTGTTGGGAGGATTGTCTCAGTTCTTGGCCTTTATTCCAGTTTTGCTGGTAGTTCAAAGAAGCATATCCCCATCAAAGTTAGGCACAAAAAGCCTTGCGGTGAGAGGTTTCAAGTTTCCCCTTAGCTATGAAGATCCTGCAAAAGGGAAAGAAGAAGAAGTTGTTTTTGAAGTTGGTCCTTTTACATCCCGCACAAAGACTACCCGACATCACATTGACAAGTGACTTAATCGTATGCAGGAGGAGTTTATGGCCCACTTTGACCACGCTGATAGGCAGTTTGCTGAGATACTCGGCCATCTCTAGGATTTAAAGAAGTCAAATCCCTCTTTGATCACTTACTAGAGGAAGAGTCGCTTCACTTATGGCGCATCGGGGAGCGCCGTAGGGGATGTCTGATCCTCTTGATCTTCCGATCACTATGAGAAAGGGTTTACCCCTACTCCATCTATCCTTTAATTTTCTGCATTTCAAACTTTGCTTTGTTTTTCTTTCTTTTGTTTCGTTCTGAAAACTTGGGATGACTGTATGATGATGATGATATTATGGATATTTTGAGTTTGGTTTTATGTGGATGGTCAAGGTACAAAATAATGAGATGGAACTTCAAGTCTTTGGATTCATCTTTGAGAGTGAATTCTGGTCTCTCTTCACCTTGAATGTGTGTTCGTCAAATGAGGACATTTATGTGTTTAAGTGTGGGGTGGGATATGCATGGTTGGGATAGATTTGTACCGAGCTATTGACTGAAATGGGTGGTGATTGTGCCAAAAAAATTTCATTCTATCACTGCTTTCCCATTTCACCTCGTAGCTATGACTCTTTAGATTGCATAATTCCTTGTGAAAGTGTCCATATTCTTGAATTATATGATGACATCGGTGTGGTGTCTTGGCTTAGTGAATTGTGTGAGAACCGCGGAATGTCCATCACCCGTTCTTTCTTCCTATTACTAGTCTAGGAACTTGGTTTAATCGATTTAACGAATGATTGACTTGGATTTGTGCAATACTTAGTCTAATCTTCTATCGAAATCCCTAGTTTGATGCCATGTCCAGTCTATATAAGGGACTTCCGAAAAGATAAAAAATTATTTGCCAAAGTGCATGTAAAAATTTGTAAAAAGGTGTCGGTTGTGGGTCAATGTACGAGCTGGCATACGTGCTCGGCTTGCTGTAGTCTGAAAGGGAAGTCTCCATGTGGCATTCTTATTCTAACCTACTCCCGATCATCACTAGGGTTTAGGATAATGCGGGGTTCAAAAAGGATTTCGGTTGCTCCATACCTGGTAGTATCCACAACTAATCACTAAAAGTTAATGTAAAGGTAAGAAAGAAAGGTGCTTAATTGAAAATTCTGAGTTTTTATACCTTATCTAGCGAGTGTCGGTTGCGTCCTAGAGTAAATGTACAGGAGGTTGTATGGTCTTGCCATCTCTTAAGTTGGTTGATCATTAGCTCAATTACATCTGGTTCCTCTCTTACTTTCAGTAAGTTGTCTAGTTTAAAGTGCGTGGTCGAGCTTAATATCCTAGTTCACTAATTACATTGGCCGACGATTCATGATGTTCTTGAGTTGTACATGATTGCATAGGTGCAATTGTTATTATGGGTTTTGCATGAGGACAAGAAACGTTCAAGTGTGGGGTAATTTGATGACTCGAAATATGCCATATTTAATTCCTTGTATTCGATACATAATTGGGTGGTATTTGAGTGTTAATGTTATATTTTAAATGGTTTTGATCAATTAAATGAATATTCGTGTTAATTAGCCGCTTGGGATCCCTGCGCTCCATTTTTACGTTTTAGAAGGAATTTTTATGAGTTTTCTGGTCATACCGTTATTTAGAGCAAACTGATACAAAGCCACAAGTTCAAATGGTGGTCAAATCAAAGTCAAGACACTTAAAATATCAAGTTCTAAAGTTTATCACAACGCAAGGTCGCGGTTTGAAGGGCTTGAGATATTACAACGCAACGCAAGGTAAGAAAAAAGAGCTAGGGTTGCATTGGCGAGAAACAATGTGTAGATGGCGTGAAAACGTCGCACATGCTGGTACCTGTAAGCCTATTTAATCAGATTTGGAAATTTTAGAGAGAGACACACTTCATTTCAAACTCGATTTTGACGAACACTCTCGACCTCTAGCACCTGGAAAACCATCTCGGAGTCCATAAATCATCATCCCATCATCATCCTTCCTCTCCTACATCACAAAACTGGCAGACAATGATCAAGATTAATCCAGACACGAAGAAATTGTTGGAGCTTTTCATCTTTCTCTTCTTAGGTTGTATTTCTCAGATCTCCACTATGTACTGATGTAACGAAACTCCCTAGGCTTCGAGTGAGTGAAACCTTAGGGGGGTTGATGATTGATTACACTTGCGTACCTTGGATTTAGTTCAGCTTAATTTAATTTCAGATGTGATTCTGACCTATGTTATTTTGTCTGATTATCTTGTTATATCCTTGACATAGATGCTTGATTAGGGTTCTACTATGCAAATGGGGATTGTCTTGACCAATGAGTTCTCCATTCATATTTGTCATAGGGATGAGTGTAGTTTGCATCATAACTAGAAAGAGAGCATGTTAGTTATGTCTTTTTAGGTTGAAAAACCCATATGCATTTCATCGAACACTATATGCGCATTCTACTTCTCAATTTAAATGGTGACCAATGCCCTTTTAATTAGTGGTTAATGTGTGGTCCTAAATGTCTTAACCCATGAGCTTAGGATACACGTCGGTGTAGTGTTGAAATATCTCATTTGTCCTATTTTGATCATTCTATCCAAGGTTGTGTATTCATGACTCATGAACCCAAAAGGGGAAACTTACTTGACCCTTACCTCCCATCCATCTCATCCACTCTGTGTTTTGTCTTCGTTCATGATTGAATTGAATTGCTATCAACCCCACTTTCCATGCTCTTTGAGCCCGTGCTTGAGTTGATTTTGTGATAACTTGAGCCAGATGATTTTTCTAAAAACATAAAAGATAAAGGGATAGAGTGGTCCTAGTGTTGAACTGAGCTCTAGTACAAGCTGATATGAACCGATCTGCAACCGTGGGTGGCGACCCTTTACCAATAAGCCGAATAACAAAACTGACAAGTCTAACCTTAGAAACCATGAGTGGATAGGACTTGGACCCACTAGCTTATAGAGAGCTAGGAACCATAAGTATCAAGTCGATGGTGCCACACCATGGGGGGAATACCCAAGATGATAAACTAAACCTTAAGCATTGCAACAACTCGCAAAGCTTGAAGGAACAAGAACAAGTTCTGAAATTTATTTGTATAATTCTTCAAAGTGTGAGTTACAAATGAGGACAAAGGCCTTTGTTTATGGGTGAGGATTCGTGAACAAACTTTCTGAATCGTCCTACAATTCTAATTCCTAAAATAGCTTTAAACTATTCCTAAATAGTCTAAGTAGGAAGAAAAATCCAAAATAAACACTAAAAGTCTAAAAATAGTAAAATCGTGAAAACCAGCGAAACCCTAGGCCGGAGAGAAACCTTAATCCATGTTGGAGATGGATGGGGTGTGAAAAATTCCTCCTTGGCGTGGATTATTTATCTTCGTGTTTCCTACTCTTAGAAGGACTTGGAAACACGAGTTTGAACTCATGGCGTGGGGTTTTCCTTATTTGGATAGGAATCCAGATCGCGTTCGAATTGCCTGGGAGCGCCTAGCATCAGCATCCGGGGGTGGGTCTGTCTCGGATCAGCATCTGTGATGCTTCGGCCCTGCATCACTCTGGCTCGGTCTAGCTCCAAGTCCCTCATGTCCTTCGTGTATCCTTCTCCAAATTAGACTGGGATTGATGGCGGTTTTTCCTTGGGGACTAAGGAATCCTTATAGTCGTAGGATGCATGAAAGGCATGAGTGCTTTTGTGGCTCGACCTTAAGCGCGCCTAGTACGGGCTCTAGCATCGACCCTGTGCTGGTGTCGGGATCAGCTCCAGGTCCGTGGCTGGTTAGGCCTTGTGCTCGATCATTGGGGCCTGGCTAGGGGTCAGCATCCTCTCAAGGGTGTCTTCAAGCTCTAGGTCGGCCTTATGTCTCCAAGGTTGGTGGGTCGGTGCGGGCATCAGTACTTGGCTCGACGCTAGTGTCGGCCTGAGGCCGGTGCGGTCTCGGCCCGACATCAGTGTCGGGGGGCCGGATCGGCATCAACATCAGAACTTGATGTTTGGGATCTGGGGCATTCTTCTCCAGCAAGGTGTAGCTTTCCTGGTGAACCTCTCAACATCCTCTTCATGGCCACCTTTGCTCCATGACTCCAAGTACGAGTTGATCCGGTCTTTGAAGGCTTTCACTTGGCTCCTTGTTAGGGGCAGCTCAGGTCATGTCTAGAGTATGGTTGGCTGATCATTCCCCTCTTCTTGAGAAGGATTCGGCCTCGAATCCGGATCTGTATAAACATCATCGTAGTAAGGGATTAAGTCAGCAACATTGAATGTAGCACTATTTCCATATGAATTAGGAAGATCAAGAACATATGCATTGTTGTTAATCCTTTGAATGACCCTATAGGTTCCATACCCCTAGGCAGTAGCTTGGATTTCCTTTGTTCAGGAAATTTGTCCTTCCTAAAGTGAATCCACACTTGATATCCAACTTCAAATATTTTATCCTTTCTTCCCTTGTTTGCATCGCAGATGTATTGAGCAGTCCTCTTCTCAATGTTGGCTTTTTCCTTCTCATGCAACTTACGAACGTACTCAGTCTTCTTTTAGCCATCTGCATCTAAGAACTCATGTATAGGTAGTAATGAGAAATCCAAAGGTGTTAAGGGGTTAAATCCATAAACAAGTTCGAATGGTGAGTATTGAGTAGCTGAATGAACAGTCCTATTATATGCAAACTCTATGTGTGGAAAACAATCCTCCCATTATTTAATGTTGGATTTTATAACAGCCCTAAGCATTTGTGATAAGGATCTATTCACTACTTCAGTTTTGCCATCGGTTTGTGGATGTCAAGTGGTTGAAAACATCAATTTAGTTCCTAGCTTAGCCCACAAAGTATTCCAAAAGTAACTTAAAAACTTTGAGTCCCTGTCCGAAACTATGGTTTTGGGAACTCCATGCAACCTAACTATTTCTTTATAGAATAGATCAACTATGACTATAGCAAAAAGGAAAAAAAATCTTGGATATACTATTGGCGGTTGTACAACCGCCAATATGTATTTACAATATTTGAAGGTGGCGGGAGAGTTTTCAGCTTGGGAAAAAGGTTGTTTAGTTGGTTAAGGCATAAAGGAAGTGGAAATCCATTGATATTGCTTTGGATCGCAGGAAGTAAGAATGAAGAAATGAATAAAATTGTTCAATTCATAAAAAAAAAGATTGAACTTTGATGTTATACTATAGACAACCTTTTTTTTATGATGCTTTTGGGTACGGTCAATGTTTCTGATGCATAAATTTGGATGCTTGCAAATTAAGGGTTGAATGAACAGTGTGTTTAGTAGAATGATTGTGGCAGCCTGCTAGTTTTTTCCAAGTAGGATTCTTGTGGGGTGGTGGGTTTCATTCATTCTTTTTGTGAAGAATTGTAGGAAAGTTTGTCTAATTGATGTTGCCATTTGAATTACTGATTCCATAATTGTAATGAAATTTGTGCTTTCTAAATTGATCCAAATTTAGAAATTGGATGATTCTTAAATGATTCGTTGTTTGTTTGTGTTGTAGGTTGAGTTGACTTTGATTCACGAAGGCTTTCAGCTGAATTTGACTTTTTCACCGAACATTCCAAGTTAGTGATTCCTTAAATTATGTGTACAATACGAATTATAATATTGAGCGTAATATAATCAATACCATATAATCAACTAAGCATTAAAAAGTGTGTAGTATAATTTTCAAAAAATGCATATTCAACCATGTTCATATAATATACTAATTTTTATGTAAATTTGATTCAAATGTGTTGTTCAATGTCAAATAAAAACTTTAATTGCATATGTAAACTCAATTAGCTTTAATATCTTGATCTTGAACTTGATTAATATAATTTGAATATGACAAATATGTTGTGTACATGCTCATATATTTGAACATGCTTCGACTAATATGTTGTGAACATGCTAATATATATGCTTTGAACATGTTTTGACTACTATGCTTTGTATAGGTTGAATAATAATTTAGCTTAGACTAACTAATTAACTTCTGCCATTGAATTCTAACTTCAATTTGCCTTTACTAATAAGGTTTCAATAGGTAGAGCTAGTAATTATTGACAAATCTTAGATTACACAACCTCGCTACACTCGAGATTATATTGTGGGAGTCTAACAATTTCTTGACTTTGCTTTCAACAACTCCGGGGATGGGGAGCATATCATTTGCCCTTGTTCAAGGTGTGGAATGAGAAAGTTCCAAACGAGATATGACGTACGGTGCCATCTGTTAGCAAAACCATTTCCTGAAGGCTACACCGTGTGAACTCGTCATAGAGAAATAGTGGATGATGTAGAAATTCCTTTAGCGTTGGATGATAGACCTCGTTTAGAAGAAAGAGAGGTCCCAAGTCCCACTCATGAGATTAACTCGATTCGTCATCTTGTTAGAGATGCTTTCGGTCAGGGTGAACATGACGCTTCCGCTGGGGTTGACCACATTATAGAAGAGAGAGCTGAACTAGTAATGAATGAGGAGATCAAACTCCTAGCTCATGATGCAGCAGCTGGACCTAGTGTGGAGGGTAATGCTGCTTTCATCAAACTCATGAAAGAAGGAGGAGAACCGTTGTATGAAGGTTGTTTGAAGTTCTCTAGGTTGTCATTTTTGTTGCGCTTGTACCATATCAAGTACATGCATAAAATTAGCAACGACGCAATGGAGAAGATATTGGAGTTGTTGAGAGATGCTTTCGGGCTTGCAAAGTTGCCACAATCTTGTTATGAAGCGAAGAAGGACATAAAGTTGTTGGGATTGAATTACGTCAAGATTAACGCATGTAAAAATGACTGTATGTTGTACACTGGTGTTAATGCAGATAAGTTGGAGTGTACGACGTGTAAGTTGCCTAGATATAAGCCTAGCAACGTTGTTACTAAGACTGGTACAAAGAAGCATAAGCCATAACCAGAGAAGGTATTTCGCTACTTTCCATTGATACCGCATCTTCAACGATTATTCGCTTCTCCAAGCTCTGCAGAAAACATGGTTTGGCACGCCACTAGTCAAAGCTCTGATGGTATGATAAGACATCCACGTGATTCTGAGGCTTGGAAGAGCTTTGATAGCTTATACCCCAAGTTTCCCGATGAGCCAAGAAATATACGTCTCGGTCTCTCAACAGATGGATTCAATCCTTTTGGGGTTCAAAGTATCAGTCACAGCACATGGCCGGTTGTAGTAGTACCCTACAACTCTCCTCCTTGGTTGTGTATGAAGCAAACTAGTCTTATTCTCTCGAGTATAATTCCTAGGCCGAAACAACCTGGGAATGACATAGATGTTTACCTCCAACCACTTGTTGATGAGTTAAACATCTTGTGGGAAGGAGTTGAGACGTATGATGTGCAAGAAAAGAGACTTTCAAGATGAGAGCTTCGCTAATGTGGACGATAAGTGATTTTCCTTGGTTATGCTTGTTGTAGGGATGGAACACATATTCTAGTAAAGCATATCCAGCATGTAATGTAGACACACTGCCTCGACGACTTAAAAATGGAGGAAAGTTTTGTTTTCTTGGTAGTCGTCGCTTCCTGCCACAAGGTCACATATTGCGTTCAAAGGCAACACGGTTTGATGGCACGACTGACCAACGTGAACCTCCAGTATATCCTTCCGAGACAGAGATTCTTGAGCAATTACAAGAAGTGCATGTTACATTTGGGAAACATGGACAACATCCTAAAAAGAAAGGCAAGAAGAGAGCACGTGGTGACGACAATGATACTAGTGCATTTGCAAATGATGAGGAGTACTAGAAGAAGAAGTACGTCTTCTTCCAACTTCCTTATTGGAGGTTCAATTTGTTGCGACACAATCTTGATGTGATGCACATCGAGAAGAATGTATCCGACAATATATTGTGCACTTTGCTTAATGAAAAAGGAAGTAAGGATAATTTAAAAGCTAGACTTGACTTAAAGGCAATGAAGATTCGGAAGGAATTGTGGCCAACGAAAGATGGAAAATGTCCTGCTGTGTTGTTCACGTTGAGCAGACAAGACATTACTTTAATGCTCGAGACTCTAAAAGGTATTAAGTTCCCTGATGGATATGCTAGTAACATTTCTAGGTGTATAGACCTAGTTAAGCGAAAAATGGCTGGATTGAAGATGCACGACTTGCATATAATATTGCATGATTTTTTGCCTTTAGCCATACGTGAGGTGATGCCCCTAACTGTGTCTGGGGTTCTTGTTGAGTTATGTGCATGTTTGAAGCAATTGTGTGCAACTGTGCACTCTATCTCAGAACTTGACAAGTTGCAAGAACGAATTGTACTGGCCATATGTCATATGGAGATGATATTCCCTCCATCTTTCTTCACTTGTCAAGTTCATCTGTTGTTACATCTTGTTGAAGAAGTGAAGCGAGGAGTTCCAGTTCAATATCGTTGGATGTACCCTATTGAAAGGTAAACCATAATCATTTCGTACGTACTTACTGATTAGTAAGTTTTTATGAACTCTATTTTCCCTTATTGTTGTAGGTTTTTGGGAAAACTTAAATAAATGGTTGGGAATAAAGCACACCTTGAGGGTTCTATTGCGGAGAGCTGGATTGCTGAAGAACTTTTCACATTTGCATCTGCTTATCTCGATGATAATGTTGAAACACGATTCAATCGGGATAAGTGCATTCCAGAAGCTCCAGACGACCTGAATGGTGATTAAGAAGTGATTTTCTCTGTTGGGACACCAATTGCTGGTGAGAAACAATTCACTCTCTCGCAAATGGAAATGTTACAAGCTCATCGCCATGTGTTGGTGAATTGCCCGTTGGTGGAACCTTACATTCAGTAAGTAGATTTTGTGTAGTATTTGTGCATGAAACACCATATTCATTTAGGTGAACTCATTGAACACTAAATGTGCAGGGAGTACAAACAAGAATTAAAGAGAAAATATAAGGGAAGAAAGAAGACGACAACTGATATCGACAAAGAAGTTCACCTTTCATTTCTCGAATGGTTTAAGGATCGAATTGATAAGACTGTTGAAGGGTATGATCATCCTGATATTGTGATGCTAGCTCGAGGTCCAAAGTGGGAAGCCAAACGGTATACAGTGTATGACATCAACGGTCTCCGTTTTCATACATTGGACTATGAGCAGTTAATGAAAACACAAAATAGTGGAGTTTGTGGAACCTTTGACATCGCTAGTGTGTCAAGTACAGGAGACACAAATCCCATTCGTAGTGATATGTATTACTATGGCAAATTGGTTGATATTGTGGAGTTGAATTACTATGGTAGATACACTACATTATTCAAATGCAAATGGGCAGATACAATGAACCCATCATGGAGGAAGACAGATGCTTTGGGATTCACTAAAATCAACTTTAGTCACACTCTTGATGAAGGTGACAGAGATGCACATGAACCATACATCATTACGGGAGATGCAAGAATGGTATATTACGTTGAAGCCAAGACCGATAATGGGTGGTGCATACCAGTCCATTTCAAACCAAGAGACACATAAAATTTGCCAGAAGAAGATGTTAGCAACTCAGTAGATGATTGGTTGTTGTCTACAATTCAAAATCTTGCTGTAATAGATGACATTCCTGATTTTGTGTATGAGACATTGGCTAGGGAGAATCTTATGGCAGAGTTACGAGAGTCCAATGAGTAGATTGAAATTAGTAGTATATCCTTATGTTGTAAAAAATTATCCAAGTGAAAAAAAATTGAGTACTATTTCATAATTTGTTTAGATTCTGTGGAGTATGAATATGGATCAGCTAGTTGCTGGTGGTGGTGGTGGTAGTGGTGGTAATGGTCGTGGTCGTGGTCGCGGACGTGGTCGTGGTCGTGGTCGTAGTAGTGGTCGTACTGGTGGTAGTCTTCCCGACAAGGAATCTGGGAAATGGAACTGTGAGGTTGTAAGTAAGTTTCTTCTATCTTACTTGTAATGTTGAAATGTTAAGAGTTGTGTTCTTTAACCTATGTACATTCAAAAATTTCAGATGCCAATGGCAACATGAAAGTAATGGGTTTGAAGGTGAAAGAGGCAGAAGCAACGTTGGGGCCAAACTTGAAAGTAGTGGTGCGATTGCTTGATGGAGTACTTCCAGAGGGAGGCCATACGTATGAGTTTCTTATATGATACATTGGCATTATTGCTGGTGACTTCATTGGACTGCCCCTTAGATTTGTTGAGTGGAGAGATCACGGGTTGAAGCCGTATAAAGCTCTTGTATGGAAAAATGTGTTTGAGGTAATAATTTTCATAATTTTTTGTTGTAGTTGATGGTATATGTGTATTGTTACTAATCTCTTGTTTGAATGTAATCAGCCAAAGTTTGCTATCTTGCCCCATGATTTTTTGCCACTTAAGAATTACATCATGAAACAAATGGGTAGAGCTTGGTAAAGAAAAAGGAATTTGGCATACAAGCAAGCGGCCGAGAGAGCAACAGGCGCGGATGGGCGTGTTGATAGGACTTTGCTCTCATCGTTAGGCCCAAGTGGAGCTAGCAACCTTGATTGTTGTGAATTCATATCCATACGCGGAGAAGCCCGGAGAAGAGGTAAGTGAATTCCTATCCATCATGTTGCATGTTTTTTAGTTGGAATTAACAACATATTTGTTTTGAATTGATAGGAAATTGTGGCGAAAAATAAAGCCAACAAAGCAAAGCAAGTTAGAAAAAACAGGGGAGGGGCTAGACCATATAATACAATGCAAGCACAATTGATGGTTGAGCTTGGGTATACGCCATCCAGAGGTTTCATTTGGCTGCATGCACATAGATTAGCAGATGGAACATTCTCCTCTAATGTTGCAGAGTTAGCGGTACTTATCTTTATGAAGTAATTAGATTGCTACTAAAATGGTTGGTTTGAGTTGCTTTTCTTGCTTTTGTAGCGATTGATTCAACATTATGAGAACCAGCCAGAAGTTCCTAAGCAGCATGGACCTGGTGACTCTTTGGATTTGGCGCACATAGCGTTAGATGCTGCATATGGAGGAGAGCACTCTGGAAGAGTACGTGGGAAGAGTTTTGGCTATTACCCACGAGTGGTAAGAATCTCATCTAATATGCATTATTAGTTCATATAGTGATTACATTATTGATAAACTACATTTTGTAGTTTGAAGCTGCTTCCGGTTCTTCTGCACAATCAATGGCTCCAACTCAACATAATGTTGATGCCTCTACGATTGCGCGTGTGAGAGAGGAGATGGATCGAGCGTACGCGGAGAGGATGCAAGCTGAAATCGATCATAAAGTCAAGGAAGCGGAGGAGAATATCGGGAAGAAAATGGAAGGAAAATTCAAGAAGTTCTTGGGTAAATTCAAGGGTAAGAAGAAAGGTTCTTCATCAACTGAGAAAAAGAGAAAGGTAATCTTGATAACTTGATTTTATATATAAGTATCGTAGTTAGTCGAGATAACTTGATATTATTAAGTTTTTATGATACTAATTTACTTTCGGATGATGATAGTTAGGTAGTTATACGGTACTTGTATTATTGTCTAGTATGTTATATGGTATTCTAGTGTGTTAATTTGAGCTTCGGATGATGATGATCATAGTTAAATTATGTAATGGTACATTTGGATGATGATGATGATATTAATTAAATGGTGATATGGTACTTGCATTATGTGGTGTTAGTAGTAGTTTATTTGAGCTGGTGTCACTTGCAGGTGCCATTTAATGGACGAATTGGTGAGCTGAATTTGCAGCTGGAAATTACAAAATTAATAGTAACATTGGTGGTTATAACCCTCAATATAGCTGCCCAGAACCGCCAATATGATTGTGCTTCAGCTGCCCAGAACCGCCAAATAATAAGACATGTGGCGATTAAAACCGCCAGAAAATATAATAACAATTGTGGCGGTTATAACCACCAATAATATGATAACAATTGTGGCGGTTATAACCGCCACAATACAACCGCCACTGTACAATATTTGTGGCAGTTCCCGACCGCCACTTTTGTTCGTTTGTATTAGACACTTTTGTGGCGGTTTTAAGATCCAATTGTGGCGGTTGTGGAACCGCCACAGTTAATACAATTGTGGCGGTTATAACCTCCACAATTGTGGAAAATAACTGCCACAAATACTGCGTTTTGTTGTAGTGTATGTAGGATGCATCATCAGCCTTGTGGCATGCAATGAAATGAGCCATCTTAGAAAATCTATCAACTACCACAAAGATGGAATCCCTACCTTTCCTAGTCTTAGGTAACCCTAGTATAAAGTCCATAGACAGATCAATCCAAGGATGCTCAGGAATAGGTAAAGGGTGTATAAACCATAGGGTTGAAGATGTGACCTAGCTCTTTGGCATTTAGAACAATGAGCAATGAGTTTCTCCACATCATGGCACATCTTTGGGTAATAAAAGTGCTCCTTAAGGCAAGCCATGGTCCTGGGCACTCCAAAGTGTCCCATGAGTCCACCTCCATGAGCTTCTAGCACTAGAAAAGTCGTGCACGAATGGTTAGGTAGACAAATCTTGGACTCCTTCATTAGGTAGACATCCTGTTTGCAAAACTTCCCAAATCCTCCCTGCTCACAAGCTTCGAAAATGTCCTTGAAATCAAGGTCAGTAGCATACAAATCTTTAATGTATTCAAAGCCAATAAACTTGGTACTAAGGACATAGATTAGGGCATACCTTCAAAAGAAGGAATCAACCTCTACATTCACCTTACCTTGCTTGAATTGAATGATGTAGGGAAAGGTTTCGATGAACTCCATCCACCTGACATGTCTCTCGTTGAGCTTGTGTTGAGCGCTTAAAACTTGAGGGATTCATGATCCGTGTGGATAATGAACTCCTTGGGCCACAAGTAATGTTGCCAAGTCTTGAGGGCACTCGCCAAGTCATAGAGCTCTTTGTCATAGGTCGGATAATTGAGTGTGGATCCACTAAATTTCTCACTGAAATAAGCCATGGGCCACTTCTCTTGCATGAGGACAGCTCCAATTCCCACTCTAGAGGCATCACACTCGATTTCAAAAGGCTTAGTGAAGTCTGGCAGCATGAGCAGTGGGGATTCAATGAGTTTCTTCTTCAAGGCTTCGAAGGCCTCTTGTTGGGCTGTCCCCCACATGAAAGGGGTGTTCTTCTTAATGACAGCCGTGAGAGGGGCATCAATGGTGCTAAAATCCCTCACAAATCTTCGATAGAAGCTGGCCAGCCCATGAAAACTCCTAACATCCATGATGCTTTGAGGTGTTGGCCAAGATTTGATAGCTTCTGTCTTGTCCTCATCAACCCTAATACCTACTGAGCTAACAACGAAACCAAGAAAGACAAGGTGATCTGTGCAAAAGGTACACTTGGCCATGTTAGCATATAGTTATTCCTTTTTAGGGTTTCTAGGACAGATTTTAGGTGTACTAGGTGAACATCTAAGGTTTTGGAATAAATCAAAATATCATCAAAGTAAACCACCACAAATTTTCCTATGAATGATCTAAGGACTTGATTCATTAACCTCATGAAGGTACTAGGTGCATTAGTTAAGCCGAAAGGCATGACCATCCATTCATATAAACCTAGTTTGGTTTTGAAAGCAGTTTTCCATTCATCACCTTCCTTCATTCAGATTTGGTGATAGCCTAACTTTAAATCAATCTTTGAAAAGATAGTAGAACCATGTAATTCATCAAACATATCATCTAACCTAGGGATAGGGTGTCGATACTTAACTATTATATTGTTTATGGCACGGCAGTCAATACACATCCTCCAAGTTCCTTCCTTATTTGGTACAAGGATGACTGCTACAGCACAAGGGCTCATGCACTCCCTCACATATCCCTTGTCCATCAGCTCCTCTACTTGCTTCTGGATCTCCTTAGTCTATTCAGGGTAGGTTCTGTAGGCTTCCTTGTTAGGCAAGGATGATCCGAGCACCAAGTCGATTTGTTGTTCAATTCCTCTAAGTGGTGCCACTTGGAATCTCTTCATCAAATTCCTGTAAAAGAGAGACAACAACACTAGGTAGAGAAGTGTTAGGGTTAGAAATCAAACATTCCTTGTAGAGAATGACCACGAGGGATTTCCTAGAGACTAGGGTTTGTTTGATCTCACTGTGTGTAGCTAACATGTTTTCTCTACCCTCAACCTTACTCTTTTTGAGCTCTTTAGATTGTTTAATTTCTGTTTTTACACTCATAGACTCTCTATTTTCTTCTCTCTTCTATCGTTCTTGAGGTCTCTCTCCTTTTTCTTTCGGTTCACCTTCTTATCTAATTGATCCTTGAGGATTTCGGTTGGGGACAAAGGTTTGAGCTTGTACACCATGTCTCCATGTGTTAGAAGGTACTTGTTGGTCCTTCCATCATGTTTAGAGTACCTATCAAACTGCCACGGTCGACCATGAAGTATATGTACTTCCACATAGGAACTACATCGCATAAAATAACATCTGTGTACCTTCCAATGCTAAAGGAACATGAACCTGTCGGGTGACCTTCAGTTCTCCACATTTGCTGAGCCAATGGAGCTTATAAGGGTTAGGGTGCTTTAATGTAGGAAGGCCTAATCCTTCCACCAGTTGGATGCTCACAACATTAGTGTAGCTTCCTCCGTCGATCACCTCGTATAAAAGAGGTTATCCCTCCGTTCCCATCCTTCATTAGATGGTTGTGCACTTAAAATTTGTCGGGACACGCCTGAAAATTGTTTGGTATGATCCGGCAGTGCTCTGGAGCTGGGGCGTCTGTGTCGGGTCATGCCGGGGCGTGTATCAGGGCTCCTGTGTGCTCCGAGGCTCCTTGCGGGTATTCCGGGCGGTACCGGGGCTGGTACGGGTCCTCGTCCTTGGGCACTGGCCGGTGTTGGTGCTCCGACTTGGACTGTGTCTCGGGCTGGGGGGCTCGTGCTAGGGCTCGGGCCGGCTTCGGATCTTGGTTTGGCCTCAGTACTCCTTTCGGTCTCTAGTATTGGCTCAAGTAGGGGCATGGAATACATGGTGGACAAGGTGTCCATGATGGTGTTCGTGTCCATGGCGCCCGAGGTGGGCAGGGTGTCCGCTAAGGGTTCGCTATCTACGTCGGCCGGGGTAGCCGCTTGATGAGCCCAACAAACCTGGACCCGCCTTGAGCCTCCTTTCACAAGAAGCCAAACTAAGGCCTTCCGAGAAAAGCTTAACGCCTACATCGAGTCTTGGAGTAAAGAGGGGCATGAAGAAGATGCTGATCGATTCATGAAGACAGGCTACACCCTCTTGGAGATTCAAGAAGGCCCGGGCAGAAAGACTAAATCTTCGGGCCAAGACCAAGACCAGCCGGAGCCCTAACAAGCAAGTCCGCCGACCAGCCGGAGCCCGACCGAGCAAAGCCCGTCGGGCCGCCACCAAAGATCAACCGGCCCACGAACCACCGATCGCCGCCGGATTAGGGTTCTTGCCCTAATTCGGTCTTTTATTCGACATTAAAGACTTCCACTATTATTTTATGTTTTATTCCTTTTTAGTCAGATTGTTTAGACGTTTTAGGATCCTAATTAGGATTAGGAGTCTTTATTTTTATATTATTTAGGAGGTAGTCTTTAGGGAGGAGAGCTTGTTCCCTCACCTATATAAGGAGGCCGTCGGCCACCCTTGTAGAACACAACTTTTGAAATCAATAAACCTCTGTTTGAACATATGTTATCTTCCCTTCAAGCCTTTGCTCGTTGTTGCATCGCTTAAGGATCGACTTATCGTCCGAAGCATCCATCTTCTGAAGTGGCGTCTACAACTTGATACTTCTGGTTCCCAGCTGATATATAGCTGACGGGTCAAAGTCCTCATCCACCCCCGGTTCCCGAAGGTTTTACCTCGTTGCATGATCTCCAACTTGCTGTGTTCAAGGGTCGTCTGCCCACGGTTGCAGCGGTTCACATCAGTTGGTATCAAAGCACGATTCAGCTCAAGGACCACAATCTATCCCAGTCTCCAGGTTCACCTGGATTCATATCCTTTTTATTGCTTTCTTAGAAAATAGACTCGAAAATTCCCTATTGTTTCAATTTCTGTATTCAGTTCTCTTCGAGTTGTAAGGTAAAGAAAAACTGGTGGCCATCATACCATGGAGAAAACCCTGAGTCAAGTTCAAGAAAAATAAAAGAAAAGAGGTCAAAAGAAAAATATAAAGACCCAACGAAAAAGAGGCCACCCTTGCCGAGATAGTAAGATCAATTCTAAGAAGAGGGGATAGAAGATAGGCTTTCGTTGCCCGACCCCAACACCAAGATTGCTTGCTACCGAGAAGGAAGCCCGAGGACAAGACGGAGAGTCACCGAGCCCTAGCTACAAGGGAAACCCTAGGAGCTCAAGTCGCGGCACCCACACACTGGTAAGTATATCCTCAAAGCTTTGAAGAAACTTGCAACCACTTGAAGCTGAAGTGTTTATGTTCTACTTTATTTGAGTGCATCTGTTATATTTTAAAACACGAGAGGAAAAATCAAGAGTGAGTGAGGAAAGTTCTTGAGAGATTTGTGAGGCTAGATATTTGTTCCAACTAACCATGACAGATCAGAGGCTTGCCAATTTAGAAGCTGCATTAGAAAAGACTTCCCGAGTCCTACAACAGGTGCAAGCCACCTTCGCTCAAATGGAGGCAGAAGCCGGCCCAACCCGGCGCCTGGCCCCAGCCCAACCCGGCGCCCTGACACTCGGCCCAGCCCAGGCGCTACCCGACCAGGCCCCAGCGCCCCAGCGCTAGGCCCCAGCCCAGGCGCTGCCCGACCAGGCCCCAGCGCCCCAGCGCTCGGCCCCAGCCCAGGCGCTACCCGACCAGGCCCCAGCGCCCCAGCACTCGGCCTCAACCCTGGCTGGCCCTGCCCTTCCAGCCCCGACACCCGAGCACCCGACCCCGACACCGCTCGCCCAAAACCTGACACCTAAGCACCCAGCCTTGATGCCACCCGACAGACCGCCCGACCCCGACGCCGTTCTGACCGACTCCGCCCCGACACCACCTAACCCCGGCGCACCCGACGAGCTTTGTGACCCCGGCGCCGCCCAGTCCTTCCCCGACCCGAGGCCACCCGACCCCGGAGCACTTCGAGTACCTGCCCGGACCAGAGTTCTCACCCAGTCCATGACCCAAGCCGCCGCTCAAACCCCGAGCCTTGGACGGCTCAGGCCTCGGCCCCCACCCATGAACAACCCTAGTGCCCCCCGACCTCCAAAGTCGGCCCGACGACTCTCTGTTGTATCCCGACGAATCCTCAATGCACAAGTTGTGGAGGAAGGATGGGAGCAACGAGACAACCTCTTTCACACCAGGTGCGTAATTCAAAATAAAATTTGTAGTATGGTGATTGATGGGGGAAGCTGTACTAATGCTATAAGCCACGAATTTATTGAGGGACTTGGCCTTCGAACCCAAAAACACCCGAAACCCTACAAACTTCATTGGCTTAGCAACTGTGGGGAATTGAGGGTCACCCGACAAGCGCATGTTCCCTTCCATATTGGAAGATACAAAGATAATATTTTATGTGATGTGATCCCTATGGAAGCTGCCCACATCTTGTTAGGAAGACCTTGGCAATTTGACAGGTACTCCACACATGATGAAAGAACCAACAGGTATAGCCTCATTCATGGAGATACTAAGTACACTCTGAGGCCAATGTCACCTACTGAGATTCTCCAAGACCAGTTAGATCGAAAGGCCATCAAAGAAAAGAAAGAGAGGGAGCTCAAGAACAGAGAGAAGAGAGAACAAACGAGAGACCCTGTGAGTGTAAAAATAGAATTACCAGACTTTAAAGGTCCCAGAGCTAAAAAAAGTGAGGAAGATAGGAGAGAAAACCTGTTAGCCACCCCGAGTGAGATCAAAAAAACCCTAGTTTCTAGGAAACCCCTGGTGATCATCCGCTACAAGGAATGTTTGATTTCTAACCCTAACACTTCTTTGCCTAGTGTTGTTACTTCACTTTTACAGGAGTTTAAAGATGTCTTCCCCGAAGAAATTCCTAGTGGACTACCCCCACTCAGGGGTATTGAGCATCAAATCGACTTGGTGCCCGGAGCTGCCTTGCCAAACAAGCCAGCCTATCGTACCACTCCAGAAGAAACCAAGGAGATCCAAGCACAAGTGGAGGAATTGATGGACAAGGGATATGTCCGAGAGAGCATGAGCCCTTGTGCTGTCCCAGTCATCCTAGTTCCCAAAAAAGGAAGGCACGTGGAGGATGTGTGTTGATTGCCGAGATATCAACAACATAACAGTTAAGTATCGCCATCCTATTCCTAGGTTAGATGACATGTTAGATGAACTACATGGTGCCACCATCTTCTCTAAAATCGATCTTCAATCTGGCTACCTTCAAATCCGAATGAAAGAAGGTGATGAATGGAAAACTGCTTTTAAAACTAAGCTAGGACTATATGAGTGGATGGTCATGCCATTCGGCTTAACCAATGCACCTAGTACTTTCATGAGATTAATGAACCAAGTCCTTAGAGCTTACATAGGAAAATTTGTGGTGGTTTACTTTGATGATATTTTGATTTACTCCAAAAACTTAGGAGATCACCTAGAGCATCTCAAGATCGTCTTTGAAACCCTAAGGAAGGAGCACCTCTATGCCAACATGAGTAAGTGCACCTTTTGCACAGATCACCTCGTTTTTCTTGGCTTTGTTGTTAGCTCTGCAGGAATAAGGGTTGATGAAGACAAAATCGAAGCCATCAGATCCTGGCCCACGCCTCAAAAAATCACTGACGTTAGAAGCTTCCATGGGTTGGCAAGCTTCTATCGAAGATTTGTGAGGGACTTCAGCACCGTTGCTGCCCCGCTCACAGCCGTGCTTAAAAAGGATGTTCCTTTCCAATGGGAGCCCCACAACAAGAGGCCTTTGAAGCCCTCAAGAGGAGGCTTACCGAGGCCCCTTTGCTCATGCTGCCCGACTTCACCAAACCCTTTGAAATCGAGTGTGATGCATCCGGAGTAGGAATAGGAGCTGTCCTCATGCAAGAGAAGAGGCCCATCGCCTACTTCAGTGAAAAGCTCAATGGTGCCACCCTCAACTACCCGACCTATGAAAAAGAGCTGTACGCCCTGGTGAGAGCTTTGAAGACTTGGCAACACTACCTATGGCCTAAAGAATTCATCATCCAAACCGACCATGAATCACTCAAGTACCTTAAGGCTCAGCACAAACTCAACAAGCGGCATGCTAGGTTGGTAGAGTTCATAGAATCATTTCCTTACATCATTCAATACAAGCAAGGTAAGGAGAACATCGTGGCTGATACCCTTTCCCGAAGGTACACCTTAATCTCAGTCCTCTCTACTAAATTTATTGGTTTTGAATACATCAAAGACCTTTATGCCACTGACCCTGATTTTAAGAGTATCTTTGAAGCTTGCCAACTGGGAGGATTTGGTAAGTTCTACCAGCAAGACGGTTACTTATTTAAAGGATCGAAACTATGTCTCCCTAACCATTCTTGCAGGACTGTCCTAACCCTAGAGGCCCATGGTGGAGGTCTCATGGGACACTTTGGTGTAGCTAAAACAGTAGCCACCCTCAAAGAGCATTTTTATTGGCCCAAGATGAGACACGATGCCGAGAAAATCATATCTCAATGCTCGAAGTGCCAGAGAGCAAAATCTAAACTCCGGCCCCAAGGATTGTACAACCCATTGCCCATTCCTGAGCATCCTTGGGTTGACTTATCCATGGACTTTGTCCTGGACTACCTAGAACCTGTAGGGGGAAAGACTCCATATTTGTGGTTGTTGACAGGTTCTCCAAGATGGCTCATTTCATTGCTTGCCATAAAACTGATGACGCCTCCCAAATTGCTGACCTATTCTTTAAAGAGGTAGTTAGGATGCATGGAGTTCCGAAGACTATAGTCTCCGATAGGGATTCAAAGTTCTTAAGCTACTTCTGGAAGACTTTATGGGCAAAGCTTGGGACCCGACTAATGTTCTCCACCACATGCCACCCCCAAACTGATGGACAGACTGAAGTTGTAAACCGGTCCTTAGCTCAAATGTTGAGAGCAGTCATTAAGAGTAACATTCGGACATGGGAGGAATGCCTACCACACGTAGAGTTTGCCTATAACCGAGCTGTGCATTCAGCTACTCAATACTCCCCGTTTGCACTTGTTTATGGCTTTAATCCACTAACCCCGCTCGACTTATCCCCACTTCCTATCCCATGAATTTCTAGATGCAGGTGGTCAAGAGAAGGCAGCTTATGTCAAGCAGCTCCACGAGAAGGCCAAGGCCAATATTGAAAGAAGGACTGCTCAGTACCTCCACAATGCCAACCGAGGAAGAAAAGAGAAAATTTTCGAAGCCGGAGACCAGTGTGGGTACACTTCAGGAAGGACAGATTTCTGGAGCAGAGGAAGTCCAAACTACTACCCAAGGGAGACGGGCCATACACAGTCCTCCGGAGGATTAACAACAACGCCTATGTTTTTGACCTACCAAACTCTTACGGGGTAAGTGAAACCTTCACAAGAAGAGGGGGATGATGAGCCCAATAAACCCTGGACCTGCCCTGAGCCTCCTTTCACAAGAAGCCAAACTAAGGCCCTCCGAGAAAAGCTTAACGCCTACATCGAGTCCTGGAGTAAAGAGGGGCATGAAGAAGATGTTGATCGATTCATGAAGAGGGGCATGAAGGCCCGGGCAGAAAGACTAAATCTTCGGGCCATGACCAAGACCAGCCGGAGCCCGAACAAGCAAGTCCGCCGACCAGCCGGAGCCCGACCGAGCAAAGCCCGCCGGGCCGCCACCAAAGATCAAGCGGCCCACCGAAGCCCAACCGGCCCACGAACCACCGATCGCCGCCGGATTAGGGTTTTTGCCCTAATTCGGTCTTTTATTTGACATTAAAGACTTCCACTATTATTTTATGTTTTATTCCTTTTTAGTCGGATTGTTTAGACGTTTTAGGATCCTAATTAGGATTAGGAGTCTTTATTTTTATATTATTTAGGAGGTAGTCTTTAGGGAGGAGAGCTTGTTCCCTCACCTATATAAGGAGGCCGCCGGCCACCCTTGTAGAACACAACTTTTTAAATCAATAAACCTCTGTTTGAACATATGTTCTCTTCCCTTCAAGCCTTTGCTTGTTGTTGCATCGCTTAAGGATCGACTTATTGTCAGAAGCATCCATCTTCTGAAGTGGCGTCTACGACTTGATACTTCTGGTTCCCAGCTGATATATAGCTGACGGGTCAAAGTCTTCATCCGCCCTCAATTCCCGAAGGTTTTACCTTGTTGCACGATCTCCAACTTGTGGTGTTCAAGGGTCATCTGCCCACGGTTGCAGCGGTTGACATCACCGCTTCGACTCTAGTTGTCGGGTCTTCTTTGTCTGCACTCTCCTTTGTTGGGTCGTCTGTCTTAGAGGCCACGGGCTCCATCTCGGATAGCATTTCCGGGGTGGTGTCCATGTCTCGGATGTCCATCCCGGACAGGGTGTCTGCGTCGGGCATCCGTACCGCGTTGGCCAGTGTAGTCACGTCAGCTTCAGTCTCTTCTCCTCGGACTTCCCCTTCGTTGATCCTTTGGCCTCCTTGGAGCTGTATAAATATCTTAAATATCTGGTTGAGGTTCTGATGAGCCCCATGTACCCTGGACTCGACTAGAGCAGCCCCTGACCAGGACCCAAACAAAGGCCTTCAAGGAACGGCTCAATTCCTACATGAAGGCTTGGAGCAAAGAAAGACACGAAAAGGATGCGGACTGGCTCACCAGGGAAGGATACACTCTCTTGTAAATCAACAAAATCTCTCCAGAGTAAGAGCTAGATCGGGTTCGAGAAGTGATCCCGAGCCCGGAAATGATGCTGATGCCAGGCTCTGACACCAGACCCGGACCGAGCCTACCAGCTATTCAAGGCCCGAAACTGATACCTACAGGCCCCAGAGTCAAACTCCTCCTAAAAGATGTTCGCAAGACATTCTTCAGAGGTGGTCTGAGATAGAAGATCGAAAGCCTAGACAGAAAACCCGGAGGCCCGGAGCAGGGCCAAGTACAGGCGCCCGGCCTAGCCCGAAACGCTACACCGGATCGACTTGGGGCGAGCCAACAATTCGCTCAGGCCTTTTCAGATTTTCCAAGCGCCTTGAAGGCCTTAGGGTCCCAGGTACAACAGCCACCAGTACTTAGGATTCTGCTCACATAATCCGAGCTGGATTATGTGAGCAGAATCCTAAGTACTGGTGGCTGTTGTACCTGGGACCCTAAGGCCTTCGAGGCGCTTGGAAAATCTGAAAAGGCTGAGCGAATTGTTGGCTCGCCCCAAGTCGAGCCGGATTTTGGTCCACGCTCGGGCATCGGATTAGGGTTTCTTCGGATTTTGCCAGATTAGCCAAATTAGGAGTTTCCTTGCTATTCAAGACTCTTTAAGTGTTTTATTTTAATTTCCTTTCTAGTGTCGATTGTTTAGGAATATTTTAGTCCTTTTAGAGATCTAATTAGGACTCTTGTTTTATTTTGGGTCAAAAACACTTGCGGTCATCTTAGTATGGGTCATATAACAACGTGGTCACCTAAGTTTCTAAATCATAAGCGACAGGCATGGTCAACTAACTATAAATTATAAATTATAACAGCATGGTGACCTAACTATGTTTTCACCAAATCTCCAACGAATTTGCTAGCTCAGAAGAGAACATCAGCCAACAAAATAATATTGTTAACATGGAGAGGATGGAATAAAATTTTTTTGTTGCTGATGTGACCCTCTGAGCTGGCAAATTCACTAAAGATTCGGTTAAAAATCGACGGATATGCCTTTCGGTTATGATTCACATAGTTAGGTGACCACGCTGTTACAAAATATAGTTAGGTGACAACGCTGTTACATGACCCATACTTAAGTGACCGCCAGTGTTTTTGACCCTTTTATTTTTTTAGTAGTTTAGAGTTAGAGTTTAAGGAGGATTCGTAGAGCCTGTTCACTAATCCCTCCCGATAAATAGAGGCCACCGGCCTCTCTTGTAAATTGAACCTTTGATTAAACAAACCCCCTTTCAGAACATTGTTCTTTTTTCCTTTAAGCTTTTGCTAGTTGTTGCATATAGGGGTGGAAATTGGGAGGGAATGGGAGGCCCATTCCCATATTTCCAAAATCCCAATTCCCAATTCCCAAATTAAGGCTCCCATTCCCTATCCCGAATTTAATTCAGGAATTTTTATTCGGGAACGGGAATTCTAATTTGGGAATCGGGATCCCAAATTCCCAAATTCAAATTAACACATGTAATCTTTCTCAAATTTGGCCAAAATTTTGTCACCTAATTTTCATCATCGGACTTCTGCATATGTCGCCGAACTTCCGCCGACGAATTTTCATGTACGTCGCTGGAATTTCTCCGCCACCGGATTACTGTCACCAGCGCCAAACTTTTTCCAACAAATTTCTATTGTCGTACTTTCCTAAATGTCGCCAAACTTCTGCCGCTGGATTTTCGTCAACACCACCAAACTTTCGCCGCTAGATTTTTGTCGTTGGACATTCACAGATGCCGTCAAACTTTCGCCGCCACATTTTCATGAATGTATTGTCGCCAAAAGTTCGCCGCCAAATTTCCATTGATGTCGTCGTACTTTCTCTACCGCCATATTTCCATCACCACCGCCAAAGTTTCGCCGCCGAATTTCCTTCATTAGAATTTAGCAATGTCGCCAAACATCCGCCGCTGGATTTCTGTCGACATCACCAGATTTTTGCTATTGGAATTTTGTCACCACTGCCAAACTTTCACCGCAGATTTTTGTCACTGCACTTCCGCAAATGACGTCAAAATTTTGCTAACAAATTTCCATCGACGTCGCTTGAATATTTTCGCCAAATTTCCATTGATGTCGTCGTACTTTCTCCGCCGCCAGATTTTCATCACCACCGCTAAACTTCCGTCAAATAATTTTCATCGATGTATGTGGAACTCCGCCATCAAATTCCATCTACGTTGTCGGAATTTCTCCGTAGCCATATTTTTGTCGTCGGACTTTCACAGATGTCGCCAAACTTCCGCCGCAGAATTTCCATCTATGTCACTAGAATTCAACCGCCATATTTCATCGACATCACCATAATTTATTCACCGCCAGATTTTCGTCGATATCGACAAAATTTAGCGATAATACCCTAAACCCTAATTGGTGGAATTCAATAGCAAAATTTTGACTCCAGAATCCCAAATGTTAAAAGGATTTTGGTAGTATATCCTGACAATTGAATTATGCAAGTATAATTTATGGCGACATATTTTTTTATTCAAACTTTACCAGCAAAAAGTTTGACGAGTTAAGTCCCAAACAAATTGTTCTTACGGGTTAGACTCTATTTGATGGGTTAGTTTGGTATTTGGGCTTTCCCAAACCCAAACTTAATTTCCCATTCCCAATTCTTAATCCTAAACCCAATTTTCAATTTTAATTTTGGTACATGGGTTCCCAATTCCCTAAATAATTTGGGAATTTAAATTTGGGAATGGGAATTCCCCAATCCCAATCCCAAACTTCCACCCTTGCATAGCTTAAGGTCTAGGCTTATAGTCAAAAGCATTCATTTCTTGGAGTGGCGCCATCGACTGTACATTAGGGTTCCTAGACTTTGTGTGCTAGTGGGTCCAAGTACTTATCCACCCGGTTACATCGGTTCAACTTGAGAGCTGCGAGATCAACTTGCGGTGTTCAGGTCATGGAGCAAAGATGGTCGTGGTTCACATAAGTTGGTATCAGAGCTTCGGTTTAACACTTGCACCAACTCTATCCATGTTTCCAGGTTTAACCTGGATCCATATCCCTTTACTTTCTTGTTCTTAGAAAATTACTTCGAAAATCTTTTCATCTATTTCTTTAATACTTTTATTGAGCATTCGTGTAAGGTAGAAAAAGCTAGGTGTCCATCAAAATCCATCAAGAAAATATCAAAAGAAGTTAGAAAACAGAAAATCATTAAAAAACAAAGCAAGGTGATGAGCTGCAGATAGCGGTCGATCAAATAACTACCAAGCTGTGAAGCTAGGATAGATCGTATTCCACGGGTCTCCTCTACTTCCTTACTCAAATGTGTTGGCAATTTAAATTCAAGGTTAAAAACACTTAGTGCGTGGTGTGAGTTCCACGACTTCTATACTAAAAATGCAAAGACAGGATTGAATTGAAATTAAAGCGAATTAACGATTGATTGAATGACTAAGACAGAAGACAGACAAGCTTAGATTTCGAATCCCCCTTAGATCACCAAGGCATAGGCAATCAACAGATCAACAGTTTCCGATTCTAGTTCATTCAGTTCTCAGACACCACCATAACTCCTGACCCTTAGGTTCAAGACTGGCGAACGTTCGCTCTATCCGATCTAGCTTCCACGATTAATTAGTTGCCCGAGTACGATCGCCTCTCGCAACGACTTAACTTAACTGGTGCAAATTCTAATGATTTATGAGTTACTCTTGCAGTGGATTAACCCTAATCGGTTCCCATGAAAGGCACACTCCAATTATAAGGTTAATTGTTCAACTCGATGTTCTAAAGTAAGGCGAGCTTTTGCTTCTATCCTTAGCTTAACAAGAGTCTAATCTAGGTGGCCAAACCAGACAAGAAGCACAAAGAACAAAGAACAAGTCAAACATGAAGAAGAAACTAATGAATTTTGAATCTAATCACCGCCGATCCGTGACCGCTTTAAAGCCCTGGGTCACTTAGGGTTCATCTAATCTAAGCTATACGAGTTTAGCTACTCATATTCAATACAGAAGAATCAAAGACAAACAAAGAATACACCTCAGGTAGGGGAGACAGAGAAGAACTGTAAAACCTAATTTCGACGACTCCTTGCAGCTTCAATCTACTGGATCTTCAACTCCTAGCACCGGCTCTCCGAGATGGATGGATGGCGTCACGATCCGTTCCTGGCTCCTCGAACTCTTTTCTCTCTCTTGTCTTCGTCTTAATTCTTAGTGTGTCTCCTGTAAAAATTGTGATCCCCCCTTTATTTAGCCGCCTGTTTTAGTATTTATACCTAAACGGGGATTTCTGCTTTTCCACTGGGATTTTCGCCGAAAATCCAAGGATATTTTTGGTGAAAATATCTGTTCAAATGTGGCTCCATCCGTCTATTTCTCCTGGTTGATTCGGCTTAGGGTTTTTGGTGAAAATCCCAAGGTTTTCGCCAAAAACTTCCTCTTGATCGGGACAGTGGATTCCTTCTTATGTTTTCGGCGAAAATCCAAACGTATTTTCGCCAAAAATCTGTGTGTAAAATGAAGCGGGGATTTCATTGAGTTGAATGACTTTTTTGGTTGATTCGGGTGTAATTCTTCGGGGTTCCAACGTCTAAGACACGTCCTTGGCTACCGTATTTGATGGCGAACACCTGTGCTAACACAAAAATACTAGAAAACCATCAAATAGACCCGAAATGGGCCAAGGTAACACAAAAGGCATAAGATGGATCGATTGAGTGAATATGCACTATTCTACCCTAAACACCGTGTCTTAAGCAATGAAATGTCGCTTAAATGAGGCTAATAATCACGTCAATTCGAGTGTCATCAAAATACCCCACACTTAAGCTTTTGCTTGTCCTCAAGCAAACTGAACTAGAACGCACTCAAATTCACAAATGACACGAGATTAAACTGAGATTCAATTCTAACGATTTGGTGTAGACTGTTCCACGTAGAAAAAATGACCTACACATGCAAGAATATCAACAAAACAGGTTTTCGATCTCACTAGCTTCTGCACACTTCAAGTAGTGGTTTTAACAAAGCTCATTTATTGGCAAAACAATTAATCATAGTTAACTGACTACGATAACACCAATTCTAATCAAAAAGACCTTCAGCTCTAGCCATGATGTGGACGCGGAGGTAGGAAAAGTGACATGGCTATCGACTCGACTTCATCCGTTTCTAGATCTGTACGTTACATGTTCTAGCTAGGACCGATTTAAACAATGATTTATTTCAAGTTTCGACTTTTCCTTTAGTTTATATACTGCATACTAGTGCTCGATACCAAACACTTCACTTAGGTGTTGGACCTGCCTAGCTCACAGTATTTGTGCTTATGCTAGTGCTCAACCCGAACACTTCACTTAGGTGTCGGGCTTGCCTAGCTTTATTTTCAGCACTTTAAAGAACTTAACATTAACTTGCACAACTCAATTACTTGGTTCAACAATTTAGCCACTTGGTCCTAGCTAGTTATAACTTTTTACACAACATTTCGAATTGGATTTACGCCTAATCTCAAGCCACGATCACAGTTGATCAAATATGGAGTGAAAACATGAAAGAAGCTGGCATTTATCATCTTAGAATGGTGTTATCGAGCTTTGTTATTAACAAGTCAATTGATTCAAGTTTCAACTACAAGAGTGATTTATGATCTGTTCTGACTTAGACTCATTTGATATCAGTGCCAACACGTTGGTTAGAAGTTCTAAGTGGAACAGTCTAAACGTCATTGTTCAAAATTGAAGTCAATTTAACATCATAAGTCAAGAATTGAGCAATTCTATGCTAGAGAATTTTCAAATTTGAACCACAAAATCATAGATAGCAAGCAAGATCATGCATAATCCTAGACTCCTACCCCACACTTAAACAGTTCTGTGTCCTCACAGAACTAATCTAGAGGAGAGAGATACGAAGAACCTGAAGGGTGATGAGCGGTGTAGTGGTCGAGCACGAAGAGGCCGGGGCAGAGCGGAGCAGCTACACAAAATCCTAGAAAACACAAACAACCAAAAAGAACAAAAGGATACCGGGACAAGTGCCCCGGATCCACACAGAATAAAAGTGGATCGAGATCCGAAAAGAAGAAAGAAAAGAAATGGAAAGGATAGAAACAACCTGATCACTGTTCCGAGGGTGGGGGTGGAGGCGGGGTCGGTAGAGGTGAAATGCCAAGCCGCTGCTCCAGCTGCTGTCGCCATGCGATATCATCCCTGTGTCTGGCAGACTGGTCGGCCATGAATTGCTGAAGAATGGTCCATCGCTTGTTCTGGGTCTCCTCATGTGCTTGATGCTGCAGTTTTAGATGTATCAAATAACTAACCTACCGAAGTAGACTAGATCGTATTCCATAGGGTTTCTACTAATCGACTACTCAAAGAAACTGGCAAATTACTCAGGTTTAAACACTTAGTGCATGGTGTGAGTTCCACGACTTCTAATCTAATGAACAAAGGAAAATAAAAGACAGAAAAGTAAAAGGTTGACTAACAGGACGATAGACGAGCTTAGACTTCGAATCCCCCTTAGATCACCAAGGCAACGGGAATCACAAGACCAGCGGTTTTCAATTCTAATTCAATCAATTTCTAAACACCACCATAACTCCTTACCCTTAGGTTTAAGACTGGCGAACGTTCGCTCTATCCAATCTAACTACCAAGATTAACTAGCCGCCCGGGTACGGTCGCCTCTCGCAACGACTTAATTAACTGGTGTAATTACTAACGATTTATGAGTTACTCTTGCAGTGGATTAACCCTAATCGGTTCCTACGATAGGCACACTCCAATTATAAGGTTAACTGGTTGAATTGATGTTTTAAAGAGAGGCGAGCATTCGCTTCTATCCTCAGCTTAACAAGAATCTAAACTAGGTGATCAAGGAAGACAAGTTTATGCGCCAAAGCAGGGAAGTTGTCTGGCGACTAACCCTAGCTTGCATAAACCTAATCGAGGTGACCAACCAGAAGAGAAACATAAACAATGACGAACAAAACAACCATGCAAAGAGAAACTGATTGAACTTCGAATCTAATTACCACCGATCCGTGACCGCTTTAAAGCTCTGGGTCACTTAGGGTTCATCTAATCTAAGTTCTACAAGTTTAGCTACTCATAACGATAACAGAAGAATCAAATGCAACAAAGGAAATCATCATACAGAGGAAGAACAGATAAGAATTGAAAAACCTAATTCTGACGACTCCGGAGAAGCTTCAATCTCCTGGATCTTCAACTTTAAGCTCCGAGCTCTCTGAGGTGGAAGGATGGCGTCACGATCTCTCCACGGATCTTCGAGCTCTCTAAACTCTATCTATCGACCCTAAGGTCGTGGCTAATCAGTCAAAATTCGTGTATATCTAATCTGGCTTCAAAAAGACTATATATACCCCCAGAAACCCTTTACAAGTTGGAAAAGGCTGAAAATTAGGGTTTCTGCCCGGATTTTCAAAGGAATTTTCGCCGAAAATATCACCACATTTTCGCCGAAAATATTAGTTAAAAACCAGCTCCAACTTGTTTCGATGATTCCCGCTCCGTTTAAACTCCGATTTGGTCCACGTTTGCAGCGCTGGACTCGTGAGAGAGTCCTCTATAATGTGGTAACCTGGAGGCTTAACATAAAAGCTCACAAAAAGGGTAAAAATAGCCAATAAAAGGACAATGTATGCACTAGGAGCCGATAATCACAAAGTTACGACAAATGCACCAAATACTCATCAAAATGGCATCAAAGGGTATGAAATGTTGCTTAAATGGGGCTGATAATCATGTCAAATCGAGTGTCATCAAAATACCCCACACTTAAGCTTTTGCTTGTCCTCAAGCAAACTAAACTAGAACACACTCAAATTCACAAATGACACGAGATTAAACTGAGATTCAATTCTAACGATTTGGTTTAGACTGTTCCACGTAGAAAAAGTGACCTACACATGCAAGAACATCAACCCAACAAGTTTTCGATCTCACTAATTTCTGCACACTTCAAGTAGTGGTTTTAACAAAGCTCGTTTCTTGGCAAAACAATTAATCATAATTAACCGACTATGATAACACCAATTCTAATCAAAAAGACTTTAAGCTCTAGCCATGATGTGGACGCGGAGGTAGGAAAAGTGACGTGGCTATCGACTCGACTTCATCCGTTTCTAGATCTGTACGTTACATGTTCTAGCTAGGACCGATTTAAACAACAATTTATTTCAAGTTTTAACTTCTTCCTTCAATTTATTTACTGCATACTAGTGCTCGATACCAAACACTTCACTTAGGTGTTGGACCTAGCTAGCTCACAGTATTTGTGCCTATGCTAGTGCTCAACCCGAACACTTCACTTAGGTGACGGGCTTGCCTAGCTTTGATTTTCAGCACTTTAAAGATCTTAACATTAATTTGCACGACTTTATTACTTGATTTAACAATTTAGCCATTTGATCCTAGCTAGTTATAACTTTTTACACAAGATTTCGAATTGGATTTCCATCTAATCTCAAGCCACAATCATAGGTGAACAAATATGGAGTGAAAAACATGGGAGAAACTAGCATTTATCATCTTAGAACGGTGTTATCGAGCTTTGTTATTAACAAGTCAATTGATTCAAGTTTCAACTACAGAAGTGATTTATCATCTGTTCTGACCTAGACTCATTTGATATCAGTTTCGACACGTTGGTTACAGGTTATAAGTGGAACAGTCTAGACGTCATTGTTCAAAATTGAATTCAATTTAACATCAAAAGTCAAGAATTGAGCAATTCTATGCTAGAGAAATTTCAAATTTGAACCACAGAATCATAGATAGCAAGCAAGATCAGGCAAATTCTAACATCCTACCCCACACTTAAACGGTTCTGTGTCCTCACAAAACTAATCTAGAGTAGAGAGATACGAAGAACCTGGAAGGTGATGGTCGGTGTAGCGGATGAGCACGGAGAGTCCGGAGTGGAGCGGAGTAACTACTCAAGATCCTACAAAACAAAAACAACAAAAAGATCAAAAGGATACCGGGACAACTGTCCCGGATCCACACAAAATAAAAGCCGAACAAAGACGGTTAGGGGAATTTTCAAAATATTTTGACTCTCTTTTTTTTCCCAAAAATTTTCTGACCCTAACTGAAGTTTTCGCCGAAAACTGGTGAAGTTTTCGGCGAAAACTACTTTGAAAACAAAGACAGACGACTTAACTAAAGTTTTCGCCTAAAAATATGAGGAGTTTTCGGCGAAAACTATTTCAAAAACAGAAAAAGACTCAAACAGACTTAACATTTTGCCGAAAACTTTGGAAGTTTTTCGGCGAAAACAACTTTGAAAACCCACTGGAAAACAGACTCGAACAAACTAAAATTTTCGCCGAAAAATCTGAGGAGTTTTTGGCAAAAATTTGACCTGACACAGAAAATTAAAACAGACGAGAATAAAAGAAATCTGACACTTTGGCTCCTCGAAACCGACTCGAAAGATGAAAAAAAACTGACTCAAAAATTCAAAAACGGACTCCAGCCGTGGGTTGCCTCCCACAAAGCGCTCTCTTTTAACGTCCTTGAGCCGGACGATACCTGTTAGGGACCCCAACTCAGAAGTTCCTTGAAGTCAATCGTCTTCTTCAAGGACAGCGGTTGAGTGCCATGTTGCACTCTAGAAGGGTGATGTAGCCGGTAGTGCTCTAGTAGATCGCAGTTCTGGTTGGATGACCAGTTCTTCTCGTATTCTCCTACTGGAGGAGGGAAGAGGTAGTACGGCGCGGCATGGTCAATGAGCTCCATCTTCTCTACAGGTTGACTCGGCGGAAGTGTAGGTGAGGGTATCTCCTTAATCTCTATGTGCTCCTCTTCGGCTTCAACTTCAAGATGGATTGGCTCTATGTCTTCATCAACCGCCATCGCCAAGGATTTTTCATCAGATGCTTCTAGCTCACAATAGTCATGGGTGAGATTGTCATGTTCATCTTCGTACAGCTCTTGAGCGTCTTCTTCCATTAGTGGATTTGGTTGCTCAAGCTCGACATCCACCATGTTATGAGCTTGCAGCTTCGAAAGGAGATCATCCAAGGCGGATTCTACTGTTGCCGTCTGTTGTCGATACTGATGAGCCGGTATATACACATCTTGGTGATTTTGTTGGTGGTGTGTAGCTTCTGGCTCTTCTTCGAAATGCTCATGAGCATCTTCTCCCTTCAATTGCACTAATCGGTTGAGCGCGGCGTTCATTGCATCAACAACATCGTCCATTGACTGGAGGCTGTCCACGGCGGCTTGGGTGCTTGCCATCCATTGTTGATGCTCATAAGTGTGTAAATCCATCTCTTGGGAGTCTTCAATATATGGTGCTTCATTGATGTACCACCCTTGGTACTGGTCATCCCACCTGTAATCCTGCATAATTAAAACTCAAAAACACTACCCAGGTAAATCATGGAAATATGGAGGAAAAGAAAATGGTAAGGCGGAAAGGTAGAAGAATAATTTGCCAACTCTTCTTTCAAACAATTAGAAGAGTCCCCGGCAACGGCGCCAATTTGATGCTGCAGTTTTAACAAGAATCTAAACTAGGTGATCAAGGAAGACAAGTTTATGCGCCAAAGCAGGGAAGTTGTCTGGCGACTAAACCTAGCTTGCATAAACCTAATCTAGGTGACCAACTAGAAGAGAAACATAAACAATGACGAACAAAACAATCATGCAAAGAGAAACTGATTGAACTTCGAATCTAATTACCGCCGATCCGTGACCGCTTTAAAGCCCTGGGTCACTTAGGGTTCATCTAATCTAAGTTCTACAAGTTTAGCTACTCATAACGATAACAGAGAATCAAAGGCAACAAAGGAAATCATCATACAGAGGAAGAACAGATAAGAACTGAAAAACCTAATTCTGACGACTTCGGCGAAGCTTTAATCTCCTGGATCTTCAACTTTAAGCTCCGAGCTCTCTGAGGTGGAAGGATGGCGTCACGATCTCTCCACGGATCTTCGAGCTCTCTAAACTCTATCTATCGACCCTAAGGTCGTGGCTAATCAGCCAAAATTCATGTATATCTAATCTGGCTTCAAAAAGACTATATATACCCCCAGAAACCCTTTACAAGTTGGAAAAGGCTGAAAATTAGGGTTTCTGCCCGGATTTTCAAAGGAATTTTCGCCGAAAATATCACCACATTTTCGCTGAAAATATTAGTTAAAAACCAGCTCCAACTTGTTTCGATGATTCCTGCTCCGTTTGAACTGCGATTTGGTCCCCGTTTGAAGCGCTGGACTCGTGAGAGAGTCCTTTATAATGTGGTAACCTGGAGGCTCAACATAAAAGCTCACAAAAAGGGTAAAAATAGCCAATAAATGGACAATGTATGCACTATGAGCCGATAATCACAAAGTTACGACAAATGCACCAAATACTCATCAAAATGGCATCAAAGGGTATGAAATGTTGCTTAAATGGGGCTGATAATCACGTCAAATTGAGTGTCATTAGTGCTACTTGGTCCTTTTGCCATTGAAGCGAACCAGCCGAGTAGTCTAGCTGCCACTTCTCAATACGCGCCAGCCTCTCATTCATCTCTGCGGTGATTAGCGCTCGCGACGGTGGGCGTTCAACTGACTGGGGAATGCGGTGAGGGAGCAACTTGCAATGCTCAAAATCCACTGAAAGGTCGATGCCCCGTGCTATGGTGAGTTCAGCACCTATATGCTCAACCGGGACACGAGGAATGTCGGGGCCCCATTTGTCACCGAGCTGGAGATTGTCGATCTGAATTGAAATGAAATGTCCTCCTGGAAGCTCAGAAGGAAGCTTCTTGGCGGTAGTGCGCTTGTGAAAGAATCGTGCAAGCCACCATCTGGGATGCAGGTTGGCATCCTCGTCTACAGGACGGAATAATACGAGCTCCTCCAAAGAAACATGGTGACGGCTCGTCTTGCTGCAATAACACAGAGATTGCACCCAAACATAATGCAAGAATTTAAGAATAGGGTGAAAGATGTCACCGACCGTGGGGTTGACGATAGGTGAGATCTCATCTTCGCAGGAGGCCCATTTCCACACGTCTGGGTAAGGAGCACTCGTGATGGAGTATGTGTCCTTGAAGCCAGCTAATGTTGTATTGAGGTTGACGTACGGATCCAGCAGGTGGCCGAACTCGAGAATGGACTTCTCGTGGAGAACACCACTGAGGCGAAAGGATACGAATTTCTGCTCACGTATGGGCTTTGGGGTGAGGTGCCGGAACGAACTCCAGAACTCTTGAAGAGCGACAAGCGGGTAGGGGGAACCATGAGCGGTCAGCACTCGTAAACCGGCTTTATGAAGGGCGGTGTCAACGGTGGAGTGCCAAGCCGGATTGTGCGCCTTGAGACTGTGTAGAGAAAGAACTGCCACCTTAGCCGGAGGAATGTCTTTGATCTTCTGAAAGACCTCTACCTGGTGCGGCTCTGATGACACTCGATTTGACGTGATTATCAGCCTCATTTTAAGCGACATTTCTTTGCTTAAGACATTGTTTTTAGGGTAGAATAACGAATATTCAATCGATTGCCCTATCTCGTGCCATTTGTGTTACCTTGGCCCGTTTCAGGTCTATTTGATGGTTTTCTAGTGTTTTTGTGTTAGCACAGGTTTTTGCCGTCAAATAGCGTAGCCATGGACGTGTCTAAGGCGTAGGAACCTCGAGGAATCAAACCGGAATCGATCAAAGGAGTCAATCAAGTGAAACCGAAAATCTGCCATTCACACTTACAGTTTTGGCGAAACCAGGCCCCCAGATTCGGCGAAACCAGCAGTTCAAATCAGCCAGTGCCAAGTGAAGAATGCTTTTGGCGAAAATACTCAACTGCTCGGACCGAAAATATTGAACAGCCGGCGGAGCCCTTGAACTTAAAGGAATTTTCGCCAGTCCGACTTAAAGGAGCCCTTGAAAATAATACACTAGTCCGACTAATTTAGAGTTAAGTATTTATACTTAACCCGGCGGCCCAAATAACATACACAATTCATAATTAATCATAATACAACTTTTCGAGATCAGATTTCTCTGAAGTTCGGGAGCGAAGAGTTGGAGTTTGAAGAGCCGGATAGAGATCGTGACGCCATCCCTCCATCTCGGAGAACCGGAGCTAGGAGTGTAACTTACCGAAGATCGGAGTCTGTCAGAGTCGTCTGAATTAGGTTTTTCAGATCCTTTTCTGTTCTTCCTCTGAATGATGAACTCTTTCCTTGTCTTTGTGTCTTTTGTAATGATCATGAGTAGCTAAACCCTTTAGAGCTTAGACTAGATGAACCCTAAGTGACCCAGGGCTTTAAAGCGGTCACGGATCGGCGATGATTAGATTCGAAATTCAATCAATGCTTTTTCATGTTTGATTCGTTCTTCATTGTTTATGTTTGTTGTCTGGATTGATCACCTAGATTAGATTCTTGTTAAGCTAAGGTTAGAAGCGAACGCTCGCCTTACTTTAGAACATCGAATTAAACAATTAACCTTATAATTGGAGTGTGCCTTTCGTAGGAACCGGTTAGGGTTAATTCACTGCAAGAGTAACTCATTAATCACTAGTAATTACACCAATTAATTAAGTCATTGCGAGAGGCGACCGTACCCGGGCGGCTAGTTAATCTTGGTAGTTAAAACGGATAGAGCGAACGTTCGCCGGTCTTAAACCTAAGGGAAAGGAGTTATGGTGGTGTCTTAGTAATTGATTGAATGAGAATCGAAATCCGCTGATCTGTTGATTGCCAATGCTCTGGGGAACGAAGGGGGATTCAAAGTCTAAGTTCGTCTGTCATTCTTGTTTCCAAACCCTATTTCTCAACTGCTTTAGTTTAATCTTTTTAATTTTTTCTTGCATTTCTTAGAAGTAGAAGTCGTGGAACTCACACCACGCACAACGTGTTTTTCCTTGAATAATTTGTTAGTTCTGAAGTAGCGAATCATTCGAAGGCCCGTGGAATACGATCTGCTATACGTTTTTTTCTTAGCATTAGTAGTTTTTATTTGGCTGAACGTCCAAACAACGACCGGAGGCCTCACCAAATTGGCGCCGTTGCCGGGGACTTCTTTTGATTTTTGAAAGAAGATCTGACAATTTATTCTTCTACTTTCCATCTTTCATTTTTTCCACCCACTTCGATTTTACGCCGGTATGTTTGCTTTAGTTGCTTGTAGGTTGTTCTACAGGTTCATGAACCGCTCGATTGCTCATTCTCAGTTTCAGCCGGGTAATTCTGCTTCGCCGAAGAAACCGCGAGCTCAGAAGCAAGTCATAACCACACCGCCTACACCACCTATCCCTCAAAAGATTGAGGAGTTGAAGGAGAACTCCTCATCTTCATCCGCTTCATCCACTACTTCAGATTCACCACCACCTTCTCCTCCCGTACTAGTTGCTCAGCGCACCGTGGCGGATTATTGTAGACCAAATGCGGCTTACCTCCGAGCTAGCGTTGTCGTGCCGCACAACGATGACGACCCTGATTATGATATCACAACCTTCATCCTGAACATGGTCACTAAGACTCTTCGATTCGAAGGGAAGCTGCACGAAAACCCCCGCACACATTTGGCGAACTTCCTTGACATGTGCGAGACGTTTAAAAAAGGGAATCTCAACAAGAACAATTTTTGCTTGCGGGCATTCCCATTCTCTCTTAAAGGCAACGCCAAGATATGGCTCAGCTCGAAACCACCAGGCTACTACACCGACTGGGATAATCTAGCCCAGGACTTCATAGAGGAATACTATCCACCTTCAAGAACAACATTCTACAAGGATAGCATCGCTAGATTCTCTCAGAAGGAAGGAGTCAGTTTACACGACGCTTGGAACAATTTCCAAGCACTCCTCTCTGACTGCCCTCATCATGGATTCAACCAGAGTCAGCTAGCCGAAATCTTTGCCAAGGGTATGAATGAAGAAACAGCTGAATGGGTCAACATCTTAGCTGATGGCGACTGCACAGCACTTGAACCAGAAGCTGCTCTACTTCACTTTGCGGACTGCGCATCTAAGTCCAGAAATAGGGAAAGACAGTTTGGAGCAGCCAAGAGTCAACCAAGCAGTGAAGATCAGATTAAGATCGCAGTACAGAAACAAATGGAAGAGATCCTCGGTACAACTAATAACTGGCCTAAAAAGGAAGTCAACTTCATTGATCACAGCTTCACCAGGGATAAAAGAGGCGACCCCGACTACCGTCAGTTCAGAACACCTCCTCAACAACGGGAAGGCTTCTATGAGCGTCCTCCCTACAACTTCCAACTCGACCAGAACCGAAATCAATACATGGACAATGGTTATCAAGATCCTTCCAGATTCACCAGAGTACAGCAGCCTCCGAATCTTATATATGAGGACAATTGGGAGAGGAGAATAGCCAGGAAGTTTGATCTAATTACAGCAAGACTTGATGATCACGAGGAAAGGTTCAAAGCGCAAGCCGTTCTCAACAAAGAACAGATCGCATCTGGACAGAGAATTGAGGATATGATAAACAAAATTGCTAGTGCGATGGCTCATCTTCCCATCTTCAATCAGGCTCCGTCTCCAGACAGCTCCAGCATGAAGAACGAGCACGCTAAGGCCGTAACAACCAGGAGCAGTGAGCAGACCAGCCCGTCTGAGAAGGAAGAAATTCCCGTTTCCAATGAGGGAGAGTGCTCGGCTATCATCCCTCGACCACCACCCATACCTATTCCAGCTAAGTGCCCTGACCCTGGTCCTTTTACTTTACCTTTGAGCATTAATGACATTGAAATCGAGCGTAGCATAATTGACCTAGGTGCTTCTATAAATGTCATGCTTATGTGTTTATATAAGAAACTGAACCTAGGGGAATTACAACCTGCCAACATGAATTTAATGTTCGCTGACAAAACTCTAAGAGAACCTAGAGGAATGATCCAGGATGTAATCACTTGCTGTGGCCCGTTCCGGTTTTTCGTTGATTATATAGTTATGGATACTCAAGAGACATATTCTACCCTTCTCTTGGGTCGGTCATTCATGGCGATAGCCGGAATTAATGTCAATGTTCCTAATGGCTCTCTAACTGTAAGGGTGGGGAAGGATACTGCAACATTCCGTCTCAAGGACGAGATGAAATACATTCCTAAGGAAGAATTAAATTGTTTATCTGTAGAGATTGTGGAGTTGGCCTCGGTCAACTTCATTTCTAATGTTTCTTCCAGTGTTTCGAGATCAGTTGTTGATACAGGTATTAAACAGGTCACTACGAAAAAACCAGAAATTTTGGTTCAGAAGCCGCTTAAGAAGAAGAAGGAACTGCAAGCCTCTTCTAAATCACCGAGCAGACCTCGAGGAAAGAACAAGAAGACGGAGACCCAAATGGTCTGGAGACCAAAAGCTCCACCGTCTTCCACCGAGCCAGCTGCACCACCTGTTAGTTCCGAGAAACCGGCGCCGGAACAAGTATGGAAGGAGAAGCCGAAAGCATCTCCTAAAGAAGCACTTATGATCACCGATCCTGGTGATAAAAAGCCGAAGAAGAAAGAAAAAGAGAAACCGACAGTCCTCATTCCTTCCATCGTCACACTAAAGAAGGATGACCTCTCGAGAGAGCTGTTCGGACCATTCAAGTTCGTTGATCATCTTCCCGACGGACGTACCAAACTACTACATGCAAACGGGAAGAGATTCACGCATACCGGAGAAGTCCCGAAGCTATACTTTATGAACTCCGACGCTAGCGCGAAGGAGAATCTAAGTTGGGATGTCTCCTAATACCGTCCAGGTATCGTCCAGCTCAAGGACGTTAATAAAAGAGCGCTTCGTGGGAGGCAACCCACGGCTGGAGTCAGTTTTGTTTTGTTTCGACCTTGGTATTTTAGAGTCGGTTCGGGAGAGCCAAAAGTGTCAATTTGTTTTATTTATTATTTTTTGTGTAGAGTCTGCATGTCATAGAGTCAGTCGCAAGTTGATTGAGGTCATTCCGATTTTTCTGGATTTAACTGTGATTTTCTGAAGTTGGCCTGATTTACGAAAATATTTTAAACCCGAACAGTTCAAAATTTTCGGCGAAACCACCCTTGTTTTCGGCGAAACCGATCTTCAAATTTCGAACCTGTTTCTCCTGTTCCTTATTTTCGGTTCGAAAATTTTCTGATTTTGGCGAAACCATCCCAACCAAATTTTCGGCGAAATCGAGCTTCCATTTTCGGCGAAACCGCCTGTTCAAATCGGTCAATCCATTTTAACTAGTAGTTTCGGCGAAACCACCCCCTACTTTCGCCAAAACTGATTTGCAAAATCACTTAATTTATCCTTTAAAAATCCGGTCCACTTCCTCCCTCCTTCTCTTATTTTCGCTCAGCCTACCCGAAACCCCCCTCTCCTTTTGAAATCGCCGAACGCCCCACTTTCAACACCCGCCGCCGCTGCCATTTCACTCGCCGCCGCCGTCGCCGACCGCCGTCACACCTCTCCCCTCCTCATTCTGATCCCAAAAAGCTCTAGAACGTTCAAATCGGAGCTTTGCAGCTCCAGTTTTTCGAAACCCCAGTTTTCAAGTTTTTCACCGATTCCTCTCACCTCGTTAATTTTTAGCAATCATGACTTCAAGGTAAGTTGTATAACTTTTATACGAATCTTTTGACATATAGATTGCTGAATTTCATCAAGGTTGACTTTTGGTTGACTTTTGGTTGACTTTTCGGTTTGCCTCGTTTTGCGTGCCGACTGTTTCGTGTGAATTAGGATTAATTGAACTTATAGAACTGTTCTAGGATGCTTAGGGAGTTCCGTGTTTAATTTCCATATCATTTGGTCATGTGTTGCTATGCATACGATTGATTCTTTGTTATGTTGACTTGTGAGATATGTCGGTTTGACGTTGACTTGTTGTTGATCGTTTGGTTGTCATAAGTGTTCATTCCTGTTCATATTATCGTGCCGCCATTTGAAATCATATGATGCCGTCAATTTCCAAGTTGTGATAGTCTTGCCATGATTAGGGTTCAATATGACTTAATGTTGACTTTCTAAATGTCCGTTTGACTTTTTGAACTCTGATTGTAATTACCTGATTATAGCTGTTCTTAAGACATGTGTTCTATTGTCTATGATTACCGGTTACCTTGCTTTGCTTACCCCACTTAGTTTCCCTCATTTCTTTGTGAAATTGCGTTTTTCTACTAATGTGGGGTAGGATCTTAGTTGACTAATCTGGTTTCACTTCTGGTTTTAGGAACACTTTTGAGCGCAGGACTAAGGCACGACTCGACGGCGCCTCGAGCTCAAGAGCTGCCGCTCCCGTCACACCCGCCATTCTGGGTCCTCCACCTGCACTCCCTCGCCATGCTAGATACCATCCCACCATCGCCCGTCTACCGGACTTCTACTTTGAGAACTTCCAGAAGATCGAACACATCCGTGGAGCTGACGTGCGTCCTTTATCCATGGAGTCACTCCAAGAGCATGACAAGGATTCCTTTCGGAACGTGCGTGACGCCCTAGCACCGGCCGGTCTCCTAGAGCTGACCACCATAGCCGCCGAGTTCCCAGACATTGCTCTCCAGGAGTTCTGGGCGACATTTGACTTGGACGAGCATAAGAGGAGACGGGGCCAGAAGGTGATCACCTTCTTTCTTGGTGGGGTGTACAGGCAGCTCACCTACGATGAATTTGCAGCTCATATGGGCATCCCCTACGAGCACTATCATGATCACCACCTCGGCTGGGGCGATGATGATGACGACGAGGAGTTACACGCCCTCTGGAGCCATATGACAGGCGTGCCTGGCGATCACCTCGGGAAGAACAACTCAGTTAAGTCTCTCTCTCACCCGCTCTATAAGTTTATTCATATGGTTTGGCGTAAGTCACTTTTATATGTCAGAGACAAGGATCGCCACCATATCCTTAAGGAGGAGCTCGTGCTTCACCGAGCCATCCGAGAGAGCTACCCTCTCCACCCCGGCTGGGTGCTAGCTCACATCTTCAGCCAGCGGACCAAGAGGAAGAAGCTACCACGCAAACTCTTGGGAGGCAACTTCATAGGTCAGCTCATCCTCTCCTTCGGCATCAGCCAATCATTCGAAGGCCCGTGGAATACGATCTGCTATACGCTTTTTCTTAGCATTAGTAGTTTTTATTTGGCTGAACGTCCGAACAACGACCAGAGGTCTCACCAAATTGGCGCCGTTGGTGTGAGTTCCACGACTTCTACTTCTAAGAAATGCAGAAAAATTAAAAAAGATTAAACTAAAGCAGATTGAGAATTAGGGATTGGAAACAAGAATGACAGACGAACTTAGACTTTGAATCCCCCTTCGTTCCCAGAGCATTGGCAATCAACAGATCAGCGGATTTTGATTCTCATTCAATCAATTACTAAGACACCACCATAACTCCTTACCCTTAGGTTTAAGACCGGCGAACGTTCGGTCTATCCGTTCTAACTACCAAGATTAACTAGCCGCCCGGGTACGGTCGCCTCTCGCAACGACTTAATTAATTGGTGTAATTACTAGTGATTAATGAGTTACTCTTGCAGTGAATTAACCCTAACCGGTTCCTACGAAAGGCACACTCCAATTATAAGGTTAATTGTTTAATTCGATGTTCTAAAGTAAGGCGAGCGTTCGCTTCTATCCTTAGCTTAACAAGAATCTAATCTAGGTGATCAATCCAGACAAGAAACATGAATAGTGAAGAACAAATCAAACATGAAAAAGAACTGATTGAATTTCGAATCTAATCACCGCCAATCCGTGACCGCTTTAAAGCCCTGGGTCACTTAGGGTTCATCTAGTCTAAGCTCTAAAGGGTTTAGCTACTCATGATCATTACAAAAGACACAAAGACAAGGAAAGAGTTCATCATTCAGAGGAAGAGCAGAAAAGGATCTGAAAAACCTAATTCAGACGACTCTGACAGACTCCGATCTTCGGTAAATTACACTCCTAGCCCCGGTTCTCCGAGATGGAAGGGATGGCGTCACGATCTCTATCCGGCTCTTCGAACTCCAACTCTTCGCTCTCGAACTTCAGAGAAATCTGATCTCGAAAAGTTGTATTATGATTAATTATGATCTCCTCTCTTCTCCGGGCCGCCGGATTAAGTATAAATACTTAACCCTAGTTGGGCCGGGCTGAGCTGATGTTTTCGCCGAAACCATAGGGATAGTTTCGGTGAAACTGGCTTTGAGTTCAGGGCTCCGCGGCTGTTCATTATTTTCGGTCCGAGCAGTTGATTGGTTTCGCCGAAACTATCCTTCTCTTGGCATCAGTTGATTTGAACTGCTAGTTTCGCCGAAACTGTAAGTGTGAATGGCAGATTTTCGGTTTGACTTGATTGGCTCCTTTGATCGATTCAGGTTTGATTCCTCGAGGTTCCTACGCCTTAGACACGTCCATGGCTACTTTATTTAACCTGTGCTAACGTAACCCCGAACAGTTCAAAATTTTCGGCGAAACCACCCTTGTTTTCGGTGAAACTGATCTTCAAATTTCGAACCTGTTCTCCTGTTCCTCATTTTCGGTTCGAAAATTTTCTGATTTCGACGAAACCATCCCAACTAAAATTTTCGGCGAAACTGAGCTTCCATTTTTGGAGAAACCGCCTTTTCAAATCGTTCAATCCATTTTAACTAGCAGTTTCGGTGAAACCACCCGCTACTTTCGCCGAAACTGATTTGAAAAAAATCACTTAATTTATCCTTTAAACATCTAGTCCACTTCCTCTCTCTCCTTCTCCCAATTTCGCACAGTTCTCTGAAACCCCCCTGTCCTTTTGAAATCGTCGAACGCCCCACTTTCAACACTCGCCGCCGCCGCACCTCTCCCCTCCTCATTCCGATCCCACCAAGCCCTAGAACGTTCGAATCGGAGCTTTGCAGCTCCAGTTCTCCGAAACCCCAGTTTTCAAGTTTTTCACCGATTCCTCTCACCTCGTTCATTTTTAGCAATCATGACTTCAAGGTAAGTTGTAGAACTTTTCGATACGAATCTTTTGACATATGGATTGCTGAATTTCGCCGGGGTTGACTTTCGGTTGACTTTTCAGTTTGCCTCGTTTTGCGTGCCGACTGTTTCGTGTGAACTAGGATTGACTGAACTTATAGAACTGTTCTAGGATGCTTAGGGAGTTCCGTGCTTAATTTCCTTCTCCTTTGGTCATGTGTTGCTATGCATGAGATTGATTCTTTGTTATGTTGACTTGTGAGATATGTCGGTTTGACTTTGAACTGTGTTGATCATTTGGCTGCCCCAAGTGTCCATTCTCGTTCATATTATCGTGCTTGCCAATTGAAATAATATTTTACCGTCATTCTCCAAGTTGTGACAGTCTTGCCATGATTAGGGTTCAATATGACTTAATGTTGACTTTCTAAATGTCGGTTTGACTTTTTGAACTCTGATTGCGCTTACCTGAATATAGTTGTTATTAAGACATGTGTTCTATTGTCTATGGATACGGTTACCTTGCTTTGCTTACCCCACTTAGTTTCCCTCATTTCTTTGTGAAATTGAGTTTTTTCTAAAGTGTGGGGTAGGATCTTAGTTGACTAATCTGGTTTCACTTCTGGTTTTAGGAACACTTTTGAGCGCAGGACTAAGGCACGCCTTGATGGCGCCTCGAGCTCAGGAGCTGCCGCTCCCGTCACACCCGCCATTCTGGGTCCTCCACCTGCACTCCCTCGCCATGCTGGATACCATCCCACCATCGCCCGTCTACCGGACTTCTACTTTGAGAACTTCCAGAAGATCGAACACATCCGTGGAGCTGACGTGCGTCCTTTATCCATGGAGTCACTCCAGGAGCATGACGAGGATTCCTACCGAAACGTGCATGATGCCCTAGCACCGGCCGGTCTCCTAGAGCTGACCACCATAGTCACCGAGTTCCCAGACATTGCTCTCCAGGAGTTCTGGGCGACATTTGACTTGGACGAGCATAAGAGGAGACGGGGCCAGAAGGTGATCACCTTCTTTCTTGGTGGGGTGTACAGGCAGCTCACCTACGATGAGTTTGCCGCTCATCTGGGCATCCCTACGAGCACTATCACGATCACCACCTCGGCTAGGGTGATGATGATGACGACGAGGAGTTACCCGCCCTCTGGAGCCACATGACAGGCGTGCCTGGCGATCGCCTCGGGAAGAACAACTCAGTTAAGTCTCTCTCTCACCCGCTCTATAAGTTTATTCATATGGTTTGGCGGAGGTCACTTTTATATGTCAGAGACAGGGATCGCCACCATCCCCTTAAGGAGGAGCTCGTGCTTCACCGAGCCATCCGAGAGAGCTACCCTCTCCACCCGGCTGGGTGCTAGCTCACATCTTCAGCCAGCGGACCAAGAGGAAGAAGCTACCACGCAAACTCTTGGGATGCAACTTCATAGGTCAGCTCATCCTCTCCTTCGGCATCAGCCATGAATATGGCCCTAACATTCGACGACACCCAATTATGACCGTTGGAGGAGACTTGGCGGTCGAGTACGACTTAGAACTCGACCTCAGTCCCCATGTAGCAGTAGATCCTCCACTCCAACCTGCGGTCGAGTCGGAGGACGAAGATGATGCTGAGGAGCAGCAGCCGCAGCCGCCTCCTGAGTTTCAAGATTATATACCCTCGCCACACCATCAGGCAGGGTACATCCACCAGTCACCGCCGCGCATTCCAGATCCATTTCCGGCGCATACTCACCAGCCGCGACATCACCCCGTGGACATTGGTGAGTTGTACGAGCGACTGCAGGAGTGGCGCATCAGCGACACCGCCACTCAAGAGGCTAGGTGGACTATTATGCAACAACATATGCGCAGCGCCGACCGGCGATATGAGCGACAGCTGGAGTGGCAGCGACAGCTCGGCGATTACTTCCACTTCCCCCACCCTGACACCTCTGACCAGTGATGATCAGGTGGTGTCCTTTTCCTTGTCCTTTCTTTTTAATTATTCTTTTCGGACTTCGGTCCAACTTTTTTCTGTGTGGATCCGGGGCACTTGTCCTGGTTTCCTTTTTATGTTTCATTTGTTTTTGTTTTGTAGGCAGTTGGGAGATTCCCTTTGCTTCAGGTTCTGTTACACTTCCCTCCGCTCCAAGGATCCGTGCTTACCCTCTGAAATCAACCGTCCTCTTCCAGGTTCTTCCAATCCACTCTGAACTCTAGAATTAGTCCTGTGAGGACACAGTCCGATTTAAGTGTGGGGTAGGATGCTAGAGAACCTTGCATGAACTTGATTGCCCTTGATTGTGTTTTGTGTGCCTCGTGATTCCATTCCAGTCTCTCTAGCATTAGAATGGCTCAGTTCTTGATTTTTGATGTTAAGTTGTTGTTCAAACTTTCATAATGATGCTTAGACTGCTTAACCTAGAACTTGAGAACCAACTTGTATGCTTTGATGCTAAATTTCCTGGTCAGAACAGAATTTTAAAATCACACTTGTAGTTTGTAGCCTTGATTGCATGAAAATGACCGAATCCGACTAGCAAACCAACTGTGAGCTTTTGATCCATTGCACGTAACTTGCAATTTAAATTCTTTCTGAGTGGTTCTCTGTTTACTTGAATGAGTTAGAATTTGCATGAGACCTACTCGAGACAACACGATGACACGAGTTCTAGAAGAATAGGGGCACCTAGATTCAGCTACTAAGCCAGATAGCCTACCAAACGATAAATCCACTAGGTTTAGACCCTTGAGCTTGGCCTGTTCTTTCGGTTCGATAATACATTACAGCCATTTCCCATTTCTTTCATTCCCCATTGATCCCCTGTGGTTGTAGTTCTAGATTGACCTACCGGAAGTCGGTTTGTGGTAACCTGCCTATAGCCATTAAACAGGTGGTCTTAGCTATCATGTCCAGACGTGTAAACCCCTCTAGCAACTAAAAGAAAAATCGGCACAAAAGATAAAATAAAGCAAGAAAAGAAGCAAGCTTCAGAAAAAAAATGAAGAAAGAAGAAAATCAGAAAAAAATTCAAAGTTTAGTTCAAATAAAACGTTCTTCTCCCTACAAATGGAAGAACGAAGTCGTAAGAAAAGTTGAAAAGAAAAATGTATGCAAAAGAAAAAGAATAAGTGCTAGGTTGCTTGAGGGTATCATAGGACGAGCGTTCATCATTCCACCAGTGTTTGGTTAGACGGTAGGAAGCCATAGATTAGATTCGAGGGAAGTTAGTCGAAAGCTACACCGCACCAAGCCATCATCATTCATTCACATCATCCATCTCATTATAAACCCGAGTAGTGTAGAATTCATTACGGTCCTAGCAGGGAAGTCCTTCTTGACTAGATACTCGTGTTGTCACAGTGGTGGAGATGTGGTCAAAATACAAACCTATGACAAAATTCGGTAACAGAAAACGATCGAGAGTAGAAACACGTCCTTAAACACAGAGAGTGAGAGTCCCCATTGTACTAAATATATCCTGTGTGAGAAGTCTGGTCGGTCAGGTCAAATTCGTGCATGATTGATTGCTAATTACTTGTCGTGTGCAGTTTATTAGTGAGACCAGGTAGTTTGGCTGATCAGTATGCATGTTAGGTTTCTTGTTCTAGGATCGATCTGTCTAATAATTCATTGTGTTTGATTGAGCTCCAATTTAATCGATCTTATCATTTATGAACATGAGCGTTTCTATTCAGTTTGCTTGAGGACAAGCAAAAGCTTAAGTGTGGGGTATTTGATGACACTCGATTTGACGTGATTATCAGCCTCATTTAAGCGACATTTCTTTGCTTAAGACATGGTTTTTAGGGTAGAATAACGAATATTCAATCGATTGCCCTATCTCGTGCCATTTGTGTTACCTTTCCCCGTTTCGGGTCTATTTGATGGTTTTCTAGTGTTTTTGTGTTAGCACAGGTTTTTGCCGTCAAATAACGTAGCGATGGACGTGTCTAAGGCGTAGGAACCTCGAGGAATCAAATCGGAATCGATCAAAGGAGTCAATCAAGTCAAACCAAAAATTTGCCATTCACACTTACAGTTTTGGCGAAACCAGGCCCCCAAATTCGGCGAAACCAGCAGTTCAAATCAGCCAGTGCCAAGTGAAGAATGCTTTCGGCGAAAATACTCAACTGCTCGGACCGAAAATATTGAACAGCCGGGAGAGCCCTTGAACTTAAAGGAATTTTCGCCAAAATTCTTAAGGAATTTTCGGCGAAAATAATACACTGGTCCGACTAATTTAGGGTTAAGTATTTATACTTAACCCGACGGCCCAAATAACATACACAATTCATAATTAATCATAATACAACTTTTCGAGATCAGATTTCTCTGAAGTTCGGGAGCGAAGAGTTGGAGTTCGAAGAGCCGAATAGAGATCGTGATGCCATCCCTTCCACCTTGGAGAACCGGAGCTAGGAGTGTAACTTACCAAAGATCGGAGTCTGTCAGAGTCGTCTGAATTAGGTTTTTTCAGATCCTTTTCTGTTCTTCCTCTGAATGATGAACTCTTTCCTTGTCTTTGTGTCTTTTGTAATGATCATGAGTAGCTAAACTCGTTAGAGCTTAGACTAGATGAACCCTAAGTGACCCAGGGCTTTAAAGCGGTCACGGATCGGCGGCGATTAAATTCGAAATTCAATGAATTCTTTTTCATGTTTGATTCGTTCTTCATTGTTCATGTCTCTTGTCTGGATTGATCACCTAGATTAGATTCTTGTTAAGCTAAGGATAGAAGTGAACGCTCGTCTTACTTTAGAACATCGAATTAAACAATTAACCTTATAATTGGAGTGTGCCTTTCGTAGGAACCCGTTAGGGTTAATTCACTACAAGAGTAACTCATTAATCACTAGTAATTACACCAATTGATTAAGTCATTGCGAGAGGCGACCGTAGCCGGGTGGCTAGTTAATCTTGGTAGTTAGAACGGATAGAGCGAACGTTCGCCGGTCTTAAACCTAAGGGTAAGGAGTTATGGTGGTGTCTTAGTAATTGATTGAATGAGAATCGAAATCCGCTGATCTGTTGGTTGCCAATACTCTGGGGAACGAAGGGGGATTCAAAGTCTAAGTTCGTCTGTCATTCTTGTTTCCAAACCCTATTTCTCAATCTGCTTTAGTTTAATCTTTTTAATTTTTCTGCATTTCTTAGAAGTAGAAGTCGTGGAACTCACACCACGCACAACGTGTTTTTCCTTGAATAATTTGTTAGTTCTGAAGTAGCCAATCATTCGAAGGCCCATGGAATATGATCTGCTATACGCTTTTTCTTAGCATTAGTAGTTTTTATTTGGCTGAACGTCTGATCAACGATCGGAGGTCTCACCAAATTGGCGCCGTTGCCGGGGACTTCTTTTGATTGTTGAAAGAAGATCTGGCAATTTATTTTTCATCTTTCATTTTTCCATTCACTTCGATTTTACACTGGTTTTGTTTGTCTTTGTTATCTGTAGGTTTACAGGTGTATGCCTCACCGTCCTTGGACTCGCTCTCAGACCGAACAGGCTAAGATTGCAGGGAATCCAGGCAGTTCTGCTACACCTTTACGATCACAGATTCTGAAGGAAGGCAGATCCAATCCATTCATCACTCCGATCAAGATTGAGGAACCGAAGGAGAGTTCCTCATCTCCGTCTTCACCGCACTCTTCATCCGCTTCATACACCGAGTCACTTTCACCCTCTCCATCTCCCACCATGACTGATAGATTACCACCAAACGGCGATCAACCGCCGCCACCCCCACCTGCACAGAAGAGTCTAGCAGACTATAACAAGCCGAGCGCGACTAGCGTTCGATCTGCCATTGCCGTTCCGCGCATTGAAGGAGATCCTAACTGTGAGATCAAGATTCCATTCTTGACCATGATCTCTAGGGATTTACAGTTTGAAGGCAGGCCCCTAGACAATCCGTGCACTCATCTTGTAGACTTCCTTGATCTCTGCAATACTTTTAAAAATGGAAACCTCGACAAAAACACTCTTTGTCTGAGGGCTTTCCCGTTCTCTTTGAAAGGCGCTGCTAAGAGGTGGCTTACTGGCAAACCACCTGGCTACTACACTAACTGGGATACTCTGGCTCAGGACTTTGTTGAAGAATACTTCCCCCCTGCCAGGACAACCGCCATCAAGGACAGCATCGCCGATTCTCCCAGAAAGAAGGAGAAAGTTTATATGATACTTGGAATCGATTCCAAGAACTTCTCTACACCTGCCCTCATCATGGATTCGAGCAGAGGCAGTTAGCTGAAATCTTCTCTCGAGGACTTCGAGAAGAATCTGCCAAGTGGGTCAATTCTCTAGCTGAAGGGGATTGCACTACACTCACTCCCGAAGCTGCTCTTCTGCACTTCGCAAACTGTGCCTCCAAGTCAAGGAACTGGGAGCGACAATATGAAGGATCGAGGAGCAAGCTAGATTTCGAAGCAGCTATCAAGGCAGAGGTAGAGAAGCATTTGAAGAAGTCTACCACACCAATCAAGCCACCGGCAGCTTCTGTCTATGTTGCCGATTGCGAGTGGTGTGGAGCTTGCTCACATAACGGAGGCCGTTGTCAGAATTTTGGTAAGGCAGAAGTCTGGTCTGCCGAAGAGGTAAATTTCATCCAACAAGGCTTCGTTAATAATCTGAATGGTTATGCCGGTTATCGTAACTTCAGACAGCAAGGGAACTATCACGACAGACCTCCCTATAATGCTGGCGCCAATCATAACCAGAACCAGAATAACCGCCCGGCTGGTCAAGTTCAGGATCAGAAGCCTAACCATCCGCCGGCAGGTGTTTACCAGCCGCCGCATCGCAATCCGGGTAATTATGGAACTGCTCCTGGCAATCGCCAGAATCAATATCTTAACAATACCTATCCAGGACAGCAGCATCAGAGAGAGAACAATGTCAGTGACCTGGATAAGAAGCTCAGCCAGATCATCACAAGACTCGATGATCATGACAGTCAGTTCAAGGCTCAAGCTCTTCTCAATCAACAACAAATAGCATCTGGACAACGGATTGAGCAAGTCGTGAACAACATCTCGAGCATGCTAGCATCTGGTCGACCATTTGGCAAGCTTCCAAGCCAGACAGAGCCAAACCCGAGAAAAGAACAGGCTAAAATGGTAACTGCTCGAAAACTTCCGAACTTAATTGCTGATGCCTTTTCTCTTTTACGCAGGATCGCTGAAACTCTGGAAGAAGTGGAAGAAGAGGAACAGAAACCAGCACCTAAGGATGATCCTCCTCTTGCACCATACGTCGTGAAGCCTCCTTTTCCTAGAGCACTGCTGCCAAACGCAAGGATCGAGACTGGCATGAAGGGGAACAAGGAAGGATACCCTGACATTCGTATTAAGAAACCTATCTCTCCATATCCAGCTAAGTTATCTGATCCTGGTTCTTTTACTTTGCCTTTGGTCATCAATGATGTTGAAATTGAACGTTGCTTAGTTGATCTAGGAGCATCTGTTAATGTCATGCCTGTGAGTCTATATGAAAAGTTAAACCTAGGGGAACTTGAACCGCCCAGTATGCAACTCGTCTTTGCTGATAGATCGCTTAAAACCCCTAAGGGAGAGATTAAAGACGTTGTCACCAAATGTGGTCCGTTCACGTTCTTAGCTGATTATGTGATTATGGATACTAGTACAGATGACGCTACTATTCTCATAGGTCGACCTTTCATGGCTACTACTGGAATGAATATTAACGTTCCTAATGGTTCTTTGACTTTAAGAGTTGGTAAAGAAACGAAAACATTCCGTCTTAAAGACGGCATGAAATATGACTCTAGGAATGAAGAATCTCACTGCTTAGCTGTTGAAACGGTGGAGTTGACTCCGGTCAACTCTATTACTAATGCTTCTTCCAGTGTCTCTAGATCAGTTGTTGCTACAGGCATTAAACAGGTCACTACGAAAAAACCAGAATTCTGGTTCAGAAGCCGCTTAAGAAGAAGAAGGAACTGCAAGCCTCTTCTAAACCACCGAGCAGACCTCGAGGAAAGAACAAGAAGACGAAGACCCAAATGGTCTAGAGACCAAAAGCTCCACCGTCTTCCACCGAGCCAGCTGCACCACCTGTTAGTTCCGAGAAACCGGCGCCGGAACAAGTATGGAAGGAGTAGCCGAAAGCATCTCCTAAAGAAGCACTTATGATCACCGATCCTGGTGATAACAAGCCGAAGAAGAAAGAAAAAGAGAAACCGACAGTCCTCATTCCTTCCATCGTCACACTAAAGAAGGATGACCTCTCGAGAGAGCTATTCGGACCATTCAAGTTCGTTGATCATCTTCCCGACGGACGTACCAAACTACTACATTCAAACGGAAGAGATTCACGCTTACCGGAGAAGTCCCAAAGCTGTACTTTATGAACTCCGACGCGAGCGTGAAGGAGAATCTAAGTTTGGATGTCTCCTAATACCATCCAGGTATCGTCCAGCTCAAGGACGTTAATAAAAGAGCGCTTCGTGGGAGGCAACCCACGGCTGGAGTCAGTTTTGTTTTGTTTCAACCTTGGTATTTTAGAGTCGGTTCGGGAGAGCCAAAAGTGTCAGTTTGTTTGATTTATTATTTTTCGTGTAGAGTCTGCATGTCATAGAGTCAGTCGCAAGTTGATTGAGGTCGTTCCGATTTTTCTGGATTTAACTGTGATTTTCTGAAGTTGGCCTGATTTACGAAAATATTTTAAACCCGAACAGTTCAAAATTTTCGGCGAAACCACCCTTGTTTTCGGCGAAACCGATCTTCAAATTTCGAACCTGTTTCTCCTGTTCCTTATTTTCGGTTCGAAAATTTTCTGATTTCGGCGAAACCATCCCAACTAAATTTTTGGCGAAATCGAGCTTCCATTTTCGGCGAAACCGCCTGTTCAAATCGGTCAATCCATTTTAACTAGTAGTTTCGGCGAAACCACCCCCCTACTTTCGCCGAAACTGATTTGAAAAATCACTTAATTTATCCTTTAAAAATCCGGTCCACTTCCTCCCTCCTTCTCTTATTTTCGCTCAGCCTACCCGAAACCCCCCTCTCCTTTTGAAATCGCCGAACGCCCCACTTTCAACACCCGCCGCCGTCGCCGTTTCACTCGCCGCCGGCGTCGCACCTCTCCCCTCCTCATTCCGATCCCAAAAAGCCCTAGAACGTTCAAATCGGAGCTTTGCAGCTCCAGTTTTCTGAAACCCCAGTTTTCAAGTTTTTCACCGATTCCTCTCACCTCGTTAATTTTTAGCAATCATGACTTCAAGGTAAGTTGTATAACTTTTCAATACGAATCTTTTGACATATAGATTGCTGAATTTCGTCGAGGTTGACGTTCGATTGACTTTTCGGTTTGCCTCGTTTTGCGTGCCGACTGTTTCGTGTGAATTATGATTAATTGAACTTATAGAACTGTTCTAGGATGCTTAGGGAGTTCCGTGTTTAATTTCCATATCAGTTGGTCATGTGTTGCTATGCATACGATTGATTCTTTGTTATGTTGACTTGTGAGATATGTCGGTTTGACGTTGACTTGTTGTTGATCGTTTGGCTGTCATAAGTGTTCATTCTTGTTCATATTATCGTGCCGCCATTTGAAATCATATGATGCCGTCAATTTCCAAGTTGGGATAGTCTTGCCATGATTAGGGTTCAATATGACTTAATGTTGACTTTCTAAATGTCGGTTTGACTTTTTGAACTCTGATTGTAATTACCTGATTATAGCTGTTCTTAAGACATGTGTTCTATTGTCTATGATTACCGGTTACCTTGCTTTGCTTACCCCACTTAGTTTCCCTCATTTCTTTGTGAAATTGCGTTTTTCTACTAAGTGTGGGGTAGGATCTTAGTTGACTAATCTGGTTTCACTTCTGGTTTTAGGAACACTTTTGAGCGCAGGACTAAGGCACGACTCGACGGCGCCTCGAGCTCAGGAGCTGCCGCTCCCGTCACACCCGCCATTCTGGGTCCTCCACCTGCACTCCCTCGCCATGCTGGATACCATCCCACCATCGCCCGTCTACCGGACTTCTACTTTGAGAACTTCCAGAAGATCGAACACATCCGTGGAGCTGACGTGCGTCCTTTATCCATGGAGTCACTCCAGGAGCATGACGAGGATTCCTTCCAGAACGTGCATGACGCCCTAGCACCGGCCGGTCTCCTAGAGCTGACCACCATAGCCGCCGAGTTCCCAGACATTGCTCTCCAGGAGTTCTGGGCGACATTTGACTTGGACGAGCATAAGAGGAGACGGGGCCAGAAGGTGATCACCTTCTTTCTTGGTGGGGTGTACAAGCAGCTCACCTACGATGAATTTGCAGCTCATCTGGGCATCCCCTACGAGCACTATCACGATCACCACCTCGGCTGGGGCGATGATGATGACGACGAGGAGTTACACGCCCTCTGGAGCCACATGACAGGCGTGCCTGGCGATCGCCTCGGGAAGAACAACTCAGTTAAGTCTCTCTCTCACCCGCTCTATAAGTTTATTCATATGGTTTGGCGGAGGTCACTTTTATATGTCAGAGACAAGGATCGCCACCATATCCTTAAGGAGGAGCTCGTGCTTCACCGAGTCATCCGAGAGAGCTACCCTCTCCACCCCGGCTGGGTGCTAGCTCACATCTTCAGCCAGCGGACCAAGAGGAAGAAGCTACCACGCAAACTCTTGGGAGGCAACTTCATAGGTTAGCTCATCCTCTCCTTCGGCATCAGCCATGAATATGGCCCTAACATTCCACGACACCCAATTATGTCCGTTGGAGGAGACTTGGCGGTCGAGTACGACTTAGAACTCGACCTCAATCCCATGTAGTAGCAGATCCTCCACTCCAACCTGCGGTCTAGTCGGAGGACGAACATGATGCTGAGGAGCAGCAGCCGCAGCCGCCGCCTGAGTTTCAAGATTATATACCCTCGCCACACCATCAGGCAGGGTACATCCACCAGTCGCCGCCGCACATTCCAGATCCATTTTCGGCGCATACTCACCAGCCGCGACATCACCCCGCGGACATTGGTGAGTTGTACGAGCGACTGCAGGAGTGGCGCATCACCGACACCGCCACTCAAGAGGCTAGGAGGACTATTATGCAACAACATATGCGCCGCGCCGACCGGCAATATGAGCGACAGCTGGAGTGGCAGCGACAACTCGGTGATTACTTCCACTTCCCCCACCCTGACACCTCTGACCAGTGATGATCAGGTGGTGCCCTTTTCCTTGTCCTTTCTTTTTATTTATTCTTTTCGGACTTCGGTCCAACGTTTTTCTGTGTGGATCCAGGGCACTTGTCCCGGTTTCCTTTTTATGTTTCATTTGTTTTTGTTTTGTAGGCAATCGGTAGACTCCCTTTGCTTCCGGCTAGGCGACACTTTCCTCCGCTCTCTGGATCCGTGCTTACCCTTTGAAATCAACCGTCCTCTTCTAGGTTCTTCCATTCCACTCTAAACTCTAGAATTAGTCCTGTGAGGACACAGTCCGATTTAAGTGTGGGGTAGGATGCTAGAGAACCTTGCATGAACTTGATTGCCCTTGATTGTGTTTTGTGTGCCTCGTGATTCCATTCCAGTCTCTCTAGCATTAGAACGGCTCAGTTCTTGATTTTTGATGTTAAGTTGTTGTTCAACCTTTCAGAATGATGCTTAGACTGCTTAACCTAGAACTTGAGAACCAACTTGTATGCTTTGATGCTAAATTGCCTGGTCAGAACAGAATTTTAAAATCACACTTGTAGTTTGTAGCCTTGATTGCATGAAAATGACCGAATCCGACTAGCAAACCAACTGTGAGCTTTTGATCCATTGCACGTAACTTGCAATTTAAATTCTTTCTGAGTGGTTCTCTGTTTACTTGAATGAGTTAGAATTTGCATGAGACCTACTCGAGACCACACGATGACACGAGTTCTAGAAGGATAGGGGCACCTAGATTCAGCTACTAAGCCAGATAGCCTACCAAACGATAAATCCACTAGGTTTAGACCCTTGAGCTTGGCCTGTTCTTTCGGTTCAATAATACATTACAGCCATTTCCCATTTCTTTCATTCCCCGTTGATCCCCTGTGGTTGTAGTTCTAGATTGACCTACCGGAAGTCGGTTTGTGGTAACCTGCCTATAGCCATTAAACAGGTGGTCTTACCTATCATGTCCAGACGTGTAAACCCCTCTAGCAACTAAAAGAAAAATCGGCACAAAAGAAAAAAATAAAGCAAGAAAAGAAGCAAGCTTCAGAAAAAAAAAATGAAGAAAGAAGAAAATCAGAAAAAAATTCAAAGTTTAGTTCAAATAAAACGTTCTTCTCCCTGCAAATGGAAGAACGAAGTCGTAAGAAAAGTTGAAATGAAAAATGTATGCAAAAGAAAAAGAATAAGTGCTAGGTTGCTTGATGGTATCATAGGACGAGCGTTCATCATTCCACCAGTGTTTGGTTAGACGGTAGGAAGCCATAGATTAGATTCGAGGGAAGCTAGTCGAAAGCTACACCGCACCAAGCCATCATCATTCATTCCCATCATCCATATCATTATAAACCCGAGTAGTGTAGAATTCATTACGGTCCTAGCAGGGAAGTCCTTCTTGACTAGATACTCGTGTTGTCATAGTGGTGGAGATGTGGTCGAAATGCAAACCTATGACAGAATTCGGTAACAGAGAATGATCGAGAGCAGAAACACGTCCTTAAACACAGAGAGTGAGAGTCCCCATTGTACTAAATATATCCTGTGTGAGAAGTCTGGTCGGTCAGGTCAAATTCGTGCATGATTGATTGCTAATTACTTGTCGTGTGCAGTTTATTAGTGAGACCAGGTAGTTTGGCTGATCAGTATGCATGTTAGGTTTCTTGTTCTAGGATCGATCTGTCTAATAATTCATTGTGCTTGATTGAGCTCCAATTTAATCGATCTTATCATTTATGAACATGAGCGTTTCTATTCAGTTTGCTTGAGGACAAGCAAAAGCTTAAGTGTGGGGTATTTGATGACACTCGATTTGACGTGATTATCAGCCTCATTTAAGCGACATTTCTTTGCTTAAGACATTGTTTTTAGGGTAGAATAACGAATATTCAATCGATTGCCCTATCTCGTGCCATTTGTGTTACCTTGGCCCGTTTCGGGTCTATTTGATGGTTTTCTAGTGTTTTTGTGTTAGCACAGGTTTTTGTCGTCAAATAGCGTAGCCATGGACGTGTCTAAGGCGTAGGAACCTCGAGGAATCAAACCGGAATCGATCAAAGGAGTCAATCAAGTCAAACCGAAAATCTGCCATTCACACTTACAGTTTCGGCGAAACCAGGCCCCCAGATTCGGCGAAACCAGCAGTTCAAATCAGCCAGTGCCAAGTGAAGAATGCTTTCGGCGAAAATACTCAACTGCTCGGACCGAAAATATTGAACAGCCGGCAGAGCCCTTGAACTTAAAGGAATTTTCGCCAAAATTCTTAAGGAATTTTCGGCGAAAATAATACACTGGTCCGACTAATTTAGGGTTAAGTATTTATACTTAACCCGGCGGCCCAAATAACATACACAATTCATAATTAATCATAATACAACTTTTCGAGATCAGATTTCTCTGAAGTTCGGGAGCGAAGTTGGAGTTCGAAGAGCCGGATAGAGATCGTGACGCCATCCCTTCCACCTTGGAGAACCGGAGCTAGGAGTGTAACTTACCGAAGATCGGAGTCTGTCAGAGTCATCTGAATTAGGTTTTTCAGATCCTTTTATGTTCTTCCTCTGAATGATGAACTCTTTCCTTGTCTTTGTGTCTTTTGTAATGATCATGAGTAGCTAAACTCGTTAGAGCTTAGACTAGATGAACCCTAAGTGACCCAGGGCTTTAAAGCGGTCACGGATCGGCGGCGATTAGATTCAAAATTCAATCAATTCTTTTTCATGTTTGATTCGTTCTTCATTGTTCATGTTTCTTGTCTGGATTGATCACCTAGATTAGATTCTTGTTAAGCTAAGGATAGAAGCGTACGCTCGCCTTACTTTAGAACATCGAATTAAACAATTAACCTTATAATTGGAGTGTGCCTTTCGTAGGAACCCGTTAGGGTTAATTCACTGCAAGAGTAACTCATTAATCACTAGTAATTACACCAATTAATTAAGTCGTTGCGAGAGGCGACCGTACCCGGGCGGCTAGTTAATCTTGCTAGTTAGAACGGATAGAGCGAACGTTCGCCGGTCTTAAACCTAAGGGTAAGGAGTTATGGTGGTGTCTTAGTAATTGATTGAATGAGAATCGAAATCCGCTGATCTGTTGATTGCCAATCCTCTGGGGAACGAAGGGGGATTCAAAGTCTAAGTTCGTCTGTCATTCTTGTTTCCAAACCCTATTTCTCAATCTGCTTTAGTTTAATCTTTTTAATTTTTCTGCATTTCTTAGAAGTAGAAGTCGTGGAACTCACACCACGCACAACGTGTTTTTCCTTGAATAATTTGTTACTTCTGAAGTAGCCAATCATTCAAAGGCCCGTGGAATACGATCTGCTATACGCTTTTTCTTAGCATTAGTAGTTTTTATTTGGCTGAACGTCCGAACAACGACCGGAGGTCTCACCAAATTGGCGCCGTTGCCGGGGACTTCTTTTGATTGTTGAAAGAAGATCTGGCAATTTATTCTTCTACTTTCCATCTTTCATTTTTCCATTCACTTCGATTTTACACTGGTTTTGTTTGTCTTTGTTATCTGTAGGTTTACAGGTGTATGCCTCACCGTCCTTGGACTCGCTCTCAGACCGAACAGGCCAAGATTGCAGGAGATCCAAGCAGTTCTGCTACACCTCTACGATCACAGATTCTGAAGGAAGGCAGATCCAATCCATTCATCACTCCGATCAAGATCGAGGAACCGAAGGAGAGTTCCTCATCTCCGTCTTCACCGCACTCTTCATCCGCTTCATACACCAAGTCACTTTCAACCCCTCCATCTCCCACCATGACCGATAGATTACCACCAAACGGCGATCAACCGCCGCCACCCCCACCTGCACAGAAGAGTCTAGTAGACTATAACAAGCCGAGCGCGACTAGCGTTCGATCTGCCATTGCCGTTCCGCGCATTGAAGGAGATCCTGACTATGAGATCAAGATTCCATTCTTGACCATGATCTCTAGGGATTTACAGTTTGAAGGCAGGCCCTAGACAATCAGTGCACTCATCTTGCAGACTTCCTTGATCTCTGCAATACTTTTAAAAAACGGAAACCTCGACAAAAACACTCTTTGTCTGAGGGCTTTCCCGTTCTCTTTGAAAGGCGCTGCTAAGAGGTGGCTTACTGGCAAACCACCTGGCTACTACACTAACTGGGATACTTTGGCTCAGAACTTTGTTGAAGAATACTTCCCTCCGGCCAGAACAACCGCCATCAAGGACAGCATCGCCAGATTCTCCCAGAAAGAAGGAGAAAGTTTATATGATACTTGGAATCGATTCCAAGAACTTCTCTACACCTGCCCTCATCATGGATTCGAGCAGAGGCAGTTAGCTGAAATCTTCTCTCGAGGACTTCGAGAAGAATCTGCCAAGTGGGTCAATTCTCTAGCTGAAGGGGATTGCACTACACTAACTCTTGAAGTTGCTCTTCTGCACTTCGCAAACTGTGCCTCCAAGTCAAGGAACTGGGAGCGACAATATGAAGGATCGAGGAGCAAGCTAGATTTCGAAGCAGCTATCAAGGCAGAGGTAGAGAAGCATTTGAAGAAGTCTACCACACCAATCAAGCCACCGACAGCTTCTGTCTATGTTGCCGATTGCGAGTGGTGTGGAGCTTGCTCACATAACGGAGGCCGTTGTCAGAATTTTGGTAAGGCAGAAGTCTGGTCTGCCGAAGAGGTAAATTTCATTCAACAAGGCTTCGTTAATAATCAGAATGGTTATGCCGGTTATCGTAACTTCAGACAGCAAGGGAACTATCATGACAGACCTCCCTATAATGCTGGTGCCAATCATAACCAGAACCAGAATAACCGCCCGGCTGGTCAAGTTCAGGATCAGAATCCTAACCATCCACCGGCAGGTGTCTACCAGCCGCCGCATCTCAATCCGGGTAATTATGGAACTACTCCTGGCAATCGCCAGAATCAATATCTTAACAATACCTATCTAGGACAGCAGCATCAAAGAGATAATAATGTCAGTGACCTGGATAAGAAGCTCAGCCAGATCTTCACAAGACTCGATGATCATGACAGTCAGTTCAAGGCTCAAGCTCTTCTCAATCAAGAACAGATAGCATCTGGACAAAGAATTGAGCAAGTCGTGAACAACATCTCGAGCATGCTAGCATCTGGTCGACCATTTGGCCAGCTTCCAAGCCAGACAGAGCCAAATCCGAGAATAGAACAGGCTAAAATGGTAACTGCTCGAAAACTCCCGAACTTAATTGCTGATGCTTATTCTGTTTTACGCAGGATCGCTGAAACTCTGGAAGAAGAGGAAGAAGAGGAACAGAAACCAGCACCTAAGGATGATCCTCCTCTTGCACCATACGTCGTGAAGCCTCCTTTTCCTAGAGCACTGCTGCCAAATGCAAGGATCGAGACTGGCATGAAGGGGAACAAGGAAGGATACCCTGACATTCATATTAAGAAACCTGTCTCTCCATATCCAGCTAAGTTATCTGATCCTGGTTCTTTTACTTTGCCTTTGGTCATCAATGATGTTGAAATTGAACGTTGCTTAGTTGATCTACGAGCATCTGTTAATGTCATGCCTGTGAGTCTATATGAAAAGTTAAACCTAGGGGAACTTGAACCGCCCAATATGCAACTCGTCTTTGCTGATAGATCGCTTAAAACCCCTAAGGGAGAGATTAAAGACGTTGTCACCAAATGTGGTCCGTTCACGTTCTTAGCTGATTATGTGATTATGGATACTAGTACAGATGGCGCTACTATTCTCATAGGTCGACCTTTCATGGCTACTACTGGAATGAATATTAACGTTCCTAATGGCTCTTTGACTTTAAGAGTTGGTAAAGAAACGAAAACGTTCCGTCTTAAAGACGGCATGAAATATGACTCTAGGAATGAAGAATCTCACTGCTTAGCTGTTGAAACGGTGGAGTTGACTCCGGTCAACTCCGTTACTAATGCTTTTTCCAGTGTCTCTAGATCAGTTGTTGCTACAGGCATTAAACAGGTCACTACAAAAAAACCAGAAATTTTGGTTCATAAGCCGCTTAAGAAGAAGAAGGAACTGCAAGCCTCTTCTAAACCACCGAGCAGACCTCGAGGAAAGAACAAGAAGACGAAGACCCAAATGTTCTAGAGACCAAAAGCTCCACCGTCTTCCACCGAGCCAGCTGCACCACCTGTTACTTCCGAGAAACCGGCGCTGGAACAAGTATGGAAGGAGAAGCCGAAAGCATCTCCTAAAGAAGTACTTATGATCACCGATCCTGGTGATAACAAGCCGAAGAAGAAAGAAAAAGAGAAACCGACAGTCCTCATTCCTTCCATCGTCACACTAAAGAAGGATGACCTCTCGAGAGAGCTGTTCAGACCATTCAAGTTCGTTGATCATCTTCCCGACGGACGTACCAAACTACTACATGCAAACGGGAAGAGATTCACGCTTACCGGAGAAGTCCCGAAGCTGTACTTTATGAACTCTGATGTGAGCGTGAAGGAGAATCTAAGTTGGGATGTCTCCAAATACCGTCCAGGTATCGTCCAGCTCAAGGACGTTAATAAAAGAGCGCTTTGTGGGATGCAACCCACGGCTGGAGTCAGTTTTGTTTTGTTTCAACCTTGGTATTTTAGAGTCGGTTCGGGAGAGCCAAAAGTGTCAGTTTGCTTGATTTATTATTTTTCGTGTAGAGTCTGCATGTCATAGAGTCAGTCGCAAGTTGATTGAGGAGGTTCCAATTTTTCTCGATTTAACTGTGATTTTCTGAAGTTGGCCTGATTTACGAAAATATTTTAACCCCGAACAGTCCAAAATTTTTGGCGAAACCACCCTTGTTTTCCGGCGAAACCGATCTTCAAATTTCGAACCTGTTCTCCTGTTCCTCATTTTTGGTTCGAAAACTTTCTGATTTCGGCGAAACAATCCCAATTAAAATTTTCGGCGAAACCGAGCTTCCATTTTCGGCGAAACCGCCTGTTCAAATCGGTCAATCCATTTTAACTAGTAGTTTCGGCGAAACCACCCCCTACTTTCGCCGAAACTGATTTGCAAAATCACTTAATTTATCCTTTAAAAATCCGGTCCACTTCCTCTCTCCTTCTCTTATTTTCGCTCAGCCTACCCGAAACCCCCTCTCCTTTTGAAATCGCCGAACGCCCCACTTTCAACAACCGCCGCCGCCGCCGTTTCACTCACCGCCACCGTTGCCGACTGCCGCCGCACCTCTCCCCTCCTTATTCCGATCCCAACAAGCCCTAGAACGTTCGAATCGGAGCTTTGCAGCTCCAGTTCTCCGAAACCCCAGTTTTCAAGTTTTTCACCGATTCCTCCCAACCCGTTCAGTTTTTGCTTCCATGGCTTCAAGGTCAGTTGTATAACTTTTCAATACGAACCTTTTGATATATGGATTGCTGAATTTCGTCGGGGTTGACTTTCGGTTGACTTTTTGGTTTACCTCATTTTGCGTGCCGACTGTTTCGTGTGAACTAGGATTGACTGAACTTATAGAACTGTTCTAGGATGCTTAGGAAGTTCCGTGCTTAATCTCCATATCATTTGGTCATGTGTTGCTATGCATACGATTGATTCTTTGTTATGTTGACTTGTGAGATATGTCGGTTTGACTTTGAACTATGTTGATCATTTGGCTGCCCCAAGTGTCCATTCTCGTTCATATTATCGTGCTTGCCAATTGAAATAATATTTTACCATCATTCTCCGAGTTGTGATAGTCTTGCCATGATTAGGGTTCAATATGACTTAATGTTGACTTTCTAAATGTCGGTTTGACTTTTTGAACTCTGATTGCGCTTACCTGATTATAGTTGTTCTTAAGACATGTGTTCTATTGTCTATGGATACTGGTTACCTTGCTTTGCTTACCCCACTTAGTTTCCCTCATTTCTTTGTGAAATTGAGTTTTTCTACTAAGTGTGGGGTAGGATCTTAGTTGACTAATCTGGTTTCACTTCTGGTTTTAGGAACACTTTTGAGCGCAGGACTAAGGCACGCCTTGATGGCGCCTCGAGCTCAGGAGCTGCCGCTCCCGTCACACCCGCCATTCTAGGTCCTCCACCTGCACTCCCTCGCCATGCTGGATACCATCCCACCATCGCCCGTCTACCAGACTTCTACTTTGAGAACTTCCAGAAGATCGAACACATCCGTGGAGCTGACGTGCGTCCTTTATCCATGGAGTCACTCCAGGAGCATGACGAGGATTCCTACCGGAACGTGCATGACGCCCTAGCACCGGCCGATCTCCTAGAGCTGACCACCATAGCCGCCGAGTTCCCAGACATTGCTCTCCAGGAGTTCTGGGTGACATTTGACTTGGACGAGCATAAGAGGAGACGGGGCCAGAAGGTGATCACCTTCTTTCTTGGTGGGGTGTACTGGCAGCTCACCTACGATGAGTTTGCCGCTCATCTGGGCAATCCCCTACGAGTACTATCACGATCACCACCTTGGTTGGGCCGAGGATGATGATGACGCGGAGTTGCACGCCCTCTGGAGCCACATGACAGGCGTGCCTGGCGATCGGCTCGGGAAGAGCAACTCAGTTAAGTCTCTCTCTCATCCGCTCTATAAGTTTATTCATATGGTTTGGCGGAGGTCACTTTTATATGTCAGAGACAAGGATCGCCACCATATCCTTAAGGAGGAGCTCGTGCTTCACCGAGCCATCCGAGAGAGCTACCCTCTCCACCCCGGCTGGGTGCTAGCTCACATCTTCAGCCAGCGGACCAAGAGGAAAAAGCTACCACGCAAACTCTTGGGAGGCAACTTCATAGGTCAGCTCATCCTCTCCTTCGGCATCAGCCATGAATATGGCCCTAACATTCCACGACACCCAATTATGACCGTTGGAGGAGACTTGGCGGTCGAGTACGACTTAGAACTCGACCTCAGTCCCCATGTAGCAGCAGATCCTCCACTCCAACCTGCGGTCGAGTCGGAGGATGAAGATGATGCTGAGGAGCAGCAGCCGCAGCCGCCGCCTGAGTTTCAAGATTATATACCCTCGCCACACCATCAGGCAGGGTACATCCACCAGTCGCCGCCGCGCATTCCAGATCCATTTCCGGCGCATACTCACCAGCCGCGACATCACCCCGCGGATGTGGGAGAGTTATACGAGCGACTGCAGGAGTGGCGCATCACCGACAATGCCGCTCACGAGGCGCGATGGAATATTATGCAGCAACATATGCGCCGAGCTGGCCGGCGATATGAGGCACAGCTGGAGTGGCAGCGACAGCTCGACGATTACTTCCACTTCCCCCACCCTGACACCTCTGACCAGTGATGATCAGGTGGTGTCCTTTTCCTTGTCCTTTCTTTTTATTTATTCTTTTCGGGCTTCGGTCCAACTTTTTTCTGTGTGGATCCGGGGCACTTGTCCCGGTTTCCTTTTTATGTTTCATTTGTTTTTGTTTTGTAGGCAATCGGTAGACTCCCTTTGCTTCCGGCTAGGCGACACTTTCCTCCGCTCTCTGGATCCGGGTTTCCCTCTGAAATCAACCGTCCTCTTCCAGGTTTTCCATTCCACTCTGAACTCTAGAATTAGTCCTGTGAGGACACAACCCGATTTAAGTGTGGGGTAGGATGCTAGAGAACCTTGCATGAACTTGATTGCCCTTGATTGTGTTTTGTGTGCCTCGTGATTCCATTCCAGTCTCTCTAGCATTAGAATGGCTCAGTTCTTGATTTTTGATGTTAAGTTGTTGTTCAAACTTTCATAATGATGCTTAGACTGCTTAACCTAGAACTTGAGAACCAACTTGTATGCTTTGATGCTAAATTGCCTGGTCAGAACAGAATTTTAAAATCACACTTGTAGTTTGTAGCCTTGATTGCATGAAAATGGCCGAATCCGACTAGCAAACCAACTGTGAGCTTTTGATCCATTGCACGTAACTTGCAATTTTAATTCTTTCTGAGTGGTTTTCTGTTTACTTGAATGAGTTAGAATTTGCATGAGACCTACTCGAGACCACACGATGACACGAGTTCTAGAAGGATATGGGCACCTAGATTCAGCTACTAAGCCAGATAGCCTACCTTAACGATAAATCCACTAGGTTTAGACCCTTGAGCTTGGCCTGTTCTTTCGGTTCGATAATACATTACAACCATTTCCCATTTCTTTCATTCCCCGTTGATCCCCCGTGGTTGCAGTTCTAGATTGACCTACCGGAAGTCGGTTTGTGGTAACCTGCCTATAGCCATTAAACAGGTGGTCTTAGCTATCATGTCCAGACGTGTAAACCCCTCTAGCAACTAAAAGAAAAATCGGCACAAAAGAAAAAATAAAGTAAGAAAAGAAGCAAGCTTCAGAAAAAAAATGAAGAAAGAAGAAAATCAGAAAAAAATTCAAAGTTTAGTTCAAATAAAACGATCTTCTCCCTACAAACGGAAGAACGGAGTCGTAAGAAAAGTTGAAAAGAAAAATATATGCAAAAGAAAAAAATAAGTGCTAGGTTGCTTGAGGGTATCATAGGACGAGCGTTCATCATTCCACCAGTGTTTGGTTAGACGGTAGGAAGCCATAGATTAGATTCGAGGGAAGTTAGTCGAAAGCTACACCGCACCAAGACATCATCATTCATTCCCATCATCCATCTCATTATAAACCCGAGTAGTGTAGTTTTCATTACGGTCCCAGCAGGGAAGTCCTTCTTGACTAGATACTCGTGTTGTCACAGTGGTGGAGATGTGGTCGAAATGCAAACCTATGACAGAATTCGGTAACAGAAAACGATCGAGAGCAGAAACACGTCCTTAAACACAGAGAGTGAGAGTTCCCATTGTACTAAATATATCCTGTGTGAGAAGTCTGGTCGGTCAGGTCAAATTCGTGCATGATTGATTGCTAATTACTTGTCGTGTGCAGTTGATTAGTGAGACCAGGTAGTTTGGCTGATCAGTATGCATGTTAGGTTTCTTGTTCTAGGATCGATCTGTCTAATAATTCATTGTGTTTGATTGAGCTCCAATTTAATCGATCTTATCATTTATGAACATGAGCGTTTCTATTCAGTTTGCTTGAGGACAAACAAAAGCTTAAGTGTGGGGTATTTGATGACACTCGATTTAACGTGATTATCAGCCTCATTTAAGCGACATTTCTTTGCTTAAGACATTGTTTTTAGGGTAGAATAACGAATATTCAATCGATTGCCCTATCTCGTGCCATTTGTGTTACCTTGGCCCGTTTCGGGTCTATTTGATGGTTTTCTAGTGTTTTTCTGTTAGCACAGGTTTTTGCCATCAAATAGCGTAGCCATGGATGTGTCTAAGGCGTAGGAACCTCGAGGAATCAAACCGGAATCGATCAAAGGAGTCAATCAAGTCAAACCGAAAATCTGCCCATATGCACTTGTACCTTCGGCGAAAATGATCTCACAGTTTCGGCGAAATCAACAATGCAAATCAGCTGATGCCAAGTGAAGACTGATTTCGGCGAAACCATTAAGCTCTTCGGACCAAAAATGCAAGGCAGAGAAATCATGGCCATTTACACAAGAATTTTCGCCGAAACTATCCCTATGGTTTCGGCGAAAATATCAGCTCAGCTCGGCCCAACTAGGGTTAAGTATTTATACTTAATCCGGCGGCCCGAAGAGATATACAATTCATAATTCGAAAAACACAACTTTTGGAGATGAGAATCCTCTGAAGTTCTGGAGCGAAGAGTTGGAGTTCGAAGAGCCGGATAGATATCGTGACGCCATCCCTTCCATCTCGGAGAATCGGAGCTAGGAGTGTAATTTACCGAAGATCGGAGTCTGTCAGAGTCGTCTGAATTAGGTTTTTCAGATCCTTTTCTGTTCTTCCTCTGAATGATGAACTCTTTCCTTGTCTTTGTGTCTTTTGTGATGATCATGAGTAGATAAACTCGTTAGAGCTTAGACTAGATGAACCCTAAGTGACCCAGGGCTTTAAAGCGGTCACGGATCGGCGGTGATTAGATTCGAAATTCAATCAGTTCTTTATCATGTTTGATTTGTTCTTCATTATTCATGTTTCTTGTCTGGATTGATCACCTAGATTAAATTCTTGTTAAGCTAAGGATAGAAGCGAACGCTCGTCTTACTTTAGAACATCGAATTAAACAATTAACCTTATAATTGGAGTGTGCCTTTCGTAGGAACTGGTTAGGGTTAATTCACTGCAAGAGTAACTCATTAATCACTAGTAATTACACCAATTAATTAAGTTGTTGCGAGAGGCGACCGTACCCGGGCGGCTAGTTAATCTTGGTAGTTAGAACGGATAGAGCGAACGTTCACCGGTCTTAAACCTAAGGGTAAGGAGTTATGGTGGTGTCTTAGTAATTGATTGAATGAGAATCGAAATCCGCTGATCTGTTGATTGCCAATGCTCTGGGGAACGAAGGGGGATTCAAAGTCTAAGTTCGTCTGTCATTCTTGTTTCCAAACCCTAATTCTCAATCCGCTTTAGTTTAATCTTTTTAATTTTTCTGCATTTCTTAGAAGTAGAAGTCGTGGAACTCACACCACGCACTAAGAATTTTTCTTTGAATAATTTGTTAGTTCTGAAGTAGCCAATCATTCGAAGGCCCGTGGAATACGATCTGCTATACGCTTTTTCTTAGCATTAGTAGTTTTTATTTGGCTAAACGTCCGAACAACGACCGGAGGTCTCACCAAATTGTCGCCGTTGCCGGGGACTTCTTTTGATTGTTGAAAGAAGAACTGGCAATTTATTCTTCTATTTTCCATCTTTCAATTTTCCACCCACTTCGATTTTACGCCGGTATGTTTGCTTTTGTTGCTTGTAGGTTGTTCTACAGGTTCATGAACCGCTCGATTGCTCATTCTCAGTTTAAGCCGGGTAATTCTGCTTCGCCAAAGAAACCGCGAGCTCAGAAGCAAGTCATAACCACACCGCCTACACCACCTATCCCTCAAAAGATTGAGGAGTTGAAGGAGAACTCCTCATCTTCATCCGCTTCATCAACTACTTCAGATTCACTACCACCTTCTCCTCCCGTACTAGTTGCTCAGCGCACCGTGGCGGATTACTGTAGACCAAATGCGGCTTACCTCCGAGCTAGCGTTGTCGTGCCGCACAACGATGACGATCCTGATTATGATATCACAACCTTCGTCCTGAACATGGTCACTAAGAATCTTCGATTCGAAGGGAAGCTGCAAGAAAACCCCCACACACATTTGGCGAACTTCCTTGACATGTGCGAGACGTTTAAAAAAGGGAATCTCAACAAGAACAATCTTTGCTTGCGGGCACTCCCATTCTCTCTTAAAGGCAACGCCAAGATATGGCTCAGCTCGAAACCACCAGGCTACTACATCGACTGGGATAATCTAGCCCAGGACTTCATAGAGGAATACTATCCCCCTTCAAGAACTACATTCTACAAGGATAGTATCGCTAGGTTCTCTCAGAAGGAAGGAGTCAGTTTACACGACGCTTGGAACAATTTCCAAACACTCCTATCTGAATGCCCTCATCATGGATTCAACCAGAGTCAGCTAGCTGAAATCTTTGCCCAAGGGATGAATGAAGAAACAGCTGAATGGGTCAACATCTTAGCTCATGGCGACTGCACAGCACTTGAACCAGAAGCTGCTCTACTTCACTTTGCGGACTGCGCATCTAAGTCTAGAAATAGGGAAAGACAGTTTGGAGCAGCCATGAGTCAACCAAGTTGTGAAGATCAGATTAAGATCGCAGTACATAAACAAATGGAAGAGATCCTCGGTACAACTAATAACTGGCCTAAAAAGGAAGTCAACTTCATTGATCAGAGCTTCACCAGGGATCAAAGAGGCTACTCCGACTACCGTCAGTTCAGAACACCTCCTCAACAACGGGAAGGCTTCTACGAGCGTCCTCCCTACAACTTCCAACTCGACCAGAGCCGAAATCAATACATGGACAATGGTTATCAAGATCCTTCCAGATTCACCAGAGTACAGCAGCCTCCGAATCTTATATATGAGGACAATTGGGAGAGGAGAATAGCCAGGAAGTTTGATCTAATTACAGCAAGACTTGATGATCACGAGGAAAGGTTCAAAGCGCAAGCCGTTCTCAACAAAGAACAGATCGCATCTGGACAGAGAATTGAGGATAAGATAAACAAAATTGCTAGTGCGATGGCTCGTCTTCCCATCTTCAATCAGGCTCCGTCTCCAGACAGCTCCAGCATGAAGAACGAGCACGCTAAGGCCGTAACAACCAGGAGCAGTGAGCAGACCAGCCCGTCTGAGAAGGAAGAAATTCTCGTTTCCAATGAGGGAGAGTGCTCGGCTATCATCCCTCGACCACCACCCATACCTATTCCAGCTAAGTGCCCCGACCCTAGTCCTTTTACTTTACCTATGAGCATTAATGACATTAAAATCGAGCGTAGCATAATTGACCTAGGTGCTTCTATAAATGCCATGCCTATGTGTTTATATAAGAAACTGAACCTAGGGGAATTACAACCTGCCAACATGAATTTAATGTTCGCTGACAAAACTCTAAGAGAACCTAGAGGAATGATCCAGGATGTAATCACTTGCTGTGGCCCGTTTCGGTTTTTCGTTGATTATATAATTATGGATACTCAAGAGACATATTCTACCCTTCTCTTGGGTCGGTCATTCATGGCGACAGCCGGAATTAATGTCAATGTTCCTAATGGCTCTCTAACTGTAAGGGTGGGGAAGGATACTGCAACATTCCGTCTCAAGGACGGGATGAAATACATTCCTAAGGAAGAATTAAATTGTTTATCTGTAGAGATTGTGGAGTTGGCCTCGGTCAACTTCATTTCTAATGTTTCTTCCAGTGTTTCGAGATTAATTGACACTGCGGGTGCTGGACAGGGTACCGAGAAGAAGCCAGAAATATCGGTTCAGAAGCCACCTAAGAAGAAGAAGGAAATGCAAGCCTCTTCTAAACCACCGAGCAGACCTCGAGGAAAGAACAAGAAGACGAAGACCCAAATGGTCTGGAGACCAGAAATTTCGCCGTCTTCCACCGAGCCAGCTGCACCACCAATTCGTTCCGAGAAACCGGCGCCGAATAAGTATGGAAGGAGAAGCCGAAAGCATCTCCTAAAGAAGTACTAACGATCACCGATCCTGGTGATAACAAGCCGAAGAAGATTGAAGATAAGAAGAAGCCGACAGTCCTCATACCTTCCATCGTCACACTCAAGAAGGATGATCTCTCTAGAGAGCTGTTCGGACCATTCAAGTTCGTTGATCATCTTCCCGACGGACGTACCAAGCTTTTGCATGCGAACGGGAAGAAATTCACGCTTACCGGAGAAGTCCCAAAGTTGTACTTCATGAACTCCGACGCGAGCGTGAAGGAGAATCTAAGTTGGGATGTCTCCTAATACCGTCCAGGTATCGTCCAGCTCAAGGACGTTAATAAAAGAGCGCTTCGTGGGAGGCAACCCACGGCTGGAGTCAGTTTTGTTTTGTTTCAACCTTGGTATTTTAGAGTCGGTTCGGGAGAGCCAAAAGTATCAGTTTGTTTGATTTATTATTTTTCATGTAGAGTCTGCATGTCATAGAGTCAGTCGCAAGTTGATTGAGGTCGTTCCGATTTTTCTGGATTTAACTGTGATTTTCTGAAGTGGGTCTGATTTTCGAAAATATTTTCACCCGAACAGTTCAAAATTTTCGGCGAAACCACCCTTGTTTTCGGCGAAACCGGTTTCAAATTTCGAACCTATTCTCCTGTTCCTCATTTTCAGTTCGAAAATTTTCTGATTTTGGCGAAACCATCCCAACTAAAATTTTCGGCGAAACTGAGCTTCCATTTTCGGCGAAACCGCCTTTTCAAATCGGTCAATCCATTTTAACTAGTAGTTTCGGCGAAACCACCCCCCTACTTTCGCCGAAACTGATTTGAAAAAAAATCACTTAATTTATCCTGTAAACATCCGGTCCACTTCCTCTCTCTCCTTCTCCCAATTTCGCACAGTTCTCCGAAACCCCCCTCTCCTTTTGAAATCGCCGAACGCCCCACTTTCAACACTCGCCGCCGCCGCACCTCTCCCCTCCTCATTCCGATCCCACCAAGCCCTAGAACGTTCGAATCGGAGCTTTGCAGCTCCAGTTCTCCGAAACCACAGTTTTCAAGTTTTTCATCGATTCCTCTCACCTCGTTCATTTTTAGCAATCATTACTTCAAGGTAAGTTGTAGAACTTTTCGATACGAATCTTTTGACATATGGATTGCTGAATTTCGTCGGGGTTGACTTTCGGTTGACTTTTCGGTTTGCCTCGTTTTGCGTGCCGACTGTTTCGTGTGAACTAGGATTGACTGAACTTATAGAACTGTTCTAGGATGCTTAGGGAGTTCCGTGCTTAATTTCCTTCTCCTTTGGTCACGTGTTGCTATGCATGAGATTAATTCTTTGTACTGTTGACTCTTGTGAGATATGTCGGTTTGACGTTGAATTGTTGTTGATCGTTTGGCTGTCATAAGTGCTCATTCTTGTTCATATTATCGTGCCGCCATTTGAAATCATATGATGCCGTCAATTTCCAAGTTGTGATAGTCTTGCCATGATCAGGGTTCAATATGACTTAATGTTGACTTTCTAAATGTCGGTTTGACTTTTTGAACTCTGATTGCGCTTACCTGATTATAGCTGTTCTTAAGACATGTGTTCTAATGTCTATGATTACCGGTTACTCCGCTTTACTTACCCCACTTAGTTTCCCTCGTTTCTCTGTGAAATTGAGTTTTTCTACTAAGTGTGGGGTAGGATCTTAGTTGACTAATTTGGTTTCATTCTGGTTTAGGAACACCTTTGAGCGCAGGACTAAGGCGCGACTCGATGGCGCCTCGAGCTCAGGAGCTGCCGCTCCCGTCACACCCGCCATTCTGGGTCCTCCACCTGCACTCCATCGCCATGCTGGATACCATCCCACCATCGCCCGTCTACCGGACTTCTACTTTGAGAGCTTCCAGAAGATCGAGCACATCCGTGGAGCTGCTGTGCATCCTTTATCCATGGAGTCACTTCAGGAGCATAACGAGGATCCGTGCTTACCCTATGCAATCAACCGTCCTCTTCTAGGTTCTTCCATTCCACTCTGAACTCTAGAATTAGTCCGATTTAAGTGTGGGGTAGGATGCTAGAGAACCTTGCATGAACTTGATTGCCCTTGATTGTGTTTTGTGTGCCTCGTGATTCCATTCCAGTCTCTCTAGCATTAGAACGGCTCAGTTCTTGATTTTTGATGTTAAGTTGTTGTTCAACCTTTCATAATGATGCTTACACTGCTTAACCTAGAACTTGAGAACCAACTTGTATGCTTTGATGCTAAATTGCCTAGTCAGAACAGAATTTTAAAATCACACTTGTAGTTTGTAGCCTTGATTGCATGAAAATGACCGAATCCGACTAGCAAACCAACTGTGAGCTTTTGATCCATTGCACGTAACTTGCAATTTAAATTCTTTCTGAGTGGTTCTCTGTTTACTTGAATGAGTTAGAATTTGCATGAGACCTACTCGAGACCACACGATGACACGAGTTCTAGAAGGATAGGGGCACCTAAATTCTGCTACTAAGCCAAATAGCCTACCAAACGATAAATCCACTAGGTTTAGACCCTTGAGCTTGGCCTGTTCTTTCGGTTCGATAATACATTACAGCCATTTCCCATTTCATTCATTCCCCATTGATCCCCTGTGGTTGTAGTTCTAGATTGACCTACCGGAAGTCGATTTGTGGTAACCTGCCTATAGCCATTAAACAGGTGGTCTTAGCTAATATGTCCAGACGTGTAAACCCCTCTAGCAACTAAAAGAAAAATCGGCACAAAAGAAAAAAATAAAGCAAGAAAAGAAGCAAGCTTCAGAAAAAAAAATGAAGAAAGAAGAAAATCAGAAAAAAGTGAGACCTCCGGTCGTTGTTCGGACGTTCAGCCAAAAAAAACTACTAATGCTAAGAAAAAGTGTATAGCAGATCGTATTCCACGGGCCTTCGAATGATTGGCTACTTCAGAACTAACAAATTATTCAAAGAACAACACTTTGTGCGTGGTGTGAGTTCCACGACTTCTACTTCTAAGAAATGCAGAAAAATTAAAAAGATTAAACTAAAGCAGATTGAGAATTAGGGTTTGGAAACAAGAATGACAGACGAACTTAGACTTTGAATCCCCCTTCGTTCCCCAGAGCATTGGCAATCAACAGATCAGGGGATTTCGATTCTCATTCAATCAATTACTAAGACACCACCATAACTCCTTACCTTTAGGTTTAAGACCGGCGAACGTTCGCTCTATCCGTTCTAACTACCAAGATTAACTAGCCGCCCGGGTACGGTCGCCTCTCGCAACGACTTAATTAATTGGTGTAATTACTAGTGATTAATGAGTTACTCTTGCAGTGAATTAACCCTAACCGGTTCCTACGAAAGGCACACTCCAATTATAAGGTTAATTGTTTAATTCGATGTTCTAAAGTAAGGCGAGCGTTCGCTTCTATCCTTAGCTTAACAAGAATCTAATCTAGGTGATCAATCCAGACAAGAAACATGAACAATGAAGAACGAATCAAACATGAAAAAGAACTGATTGAATTTCGAATCTAATCACCACCGATCCGTGACCGCTTTAAAGCCTTGGGTCACATAGGGTTCATCTAGTCTAAGATCTAAAGGGTTTAGCTACTCATGATCATTACAAAAAGACACAAAGACAAGGAAAGAGTTCATCATTCAGAGTAAGAACAGAAAAGGATCTGAAAAACCTAATTCAGACGACTCTGACAGACTCCGATCTTCGGTAAGTTGCACTCCTAGCTCCGGTTCTCCAAGGTGGAAGTGATGGCGTCACGATCTCTATCCGGCTCTTCGAACTCCAACTCTTCGCTCCCGAACTTCAGAGAAATCTGATCTCGAAAAGTTGTATTATGATTAATTATGAATTGTGTATGTTATTTGGGCCGCCGGGTTAAGTATAAATACTTAACCCTAAATTAGTCGGACCAGTGTATTATTTTCGCCAAAAATTCCTTAAGAATTTCGGTGAAAATTCCTTTAAGTTCAAGGGCTCCGCCGGCTGATCAATATTTTTGGTCCGAGCAGTTGAGTATTTTCGCCGAAAGCATTCTTCACTTGGCACTGGCTGATTTGAACTGCTGGTTTCGCCGAATCTGGGGGCCTGGTTTCGCCGAAACTATAAGTGTGAATGGCAGATTTTCGGTTTGACTTGATTGACTCCTTTGATCGATTCCGGTTTGATTCCTCGAGGTTCCTACGCCTTAGACACGTCCATGGCTACGCTATTTGACGGCAAAAACCTGTGCTAACACAAAAACACTAGAAAACCATCAAATAGACCCGAAACGGGCCAAGGTAACACAAATGGCACGAGATAGGGCAATCGATTGAATATTCGTTATTCTACCCTAAAAACAATGTCTTAAGCAAAGAAATGTCGCTTAAATGAGGCTGATAATCACGTCAAATCGAGTGTCATCAAATACCCCACACTTAAGCTTTTGCTTGTCCTCAAGCAAACTGAATAGAAACGCTCATGTTCATAAATGATAAGATCGAATAAATTGGAGCTCAATCAAACACCATGAATTATTAGACAGCTCGATCCTAGAGCAAGAAACCTAACATGCATACTGATCAGCCAAACTACCTGGTCTCACTAATAAACTGCACACGACAAGTAATTAGCAATCAATCATGCACGAATTTGACCTGACCGACCAGACTTCTCACACAGGATATATTTAGTACAATGGGAACTTTCACTCTCTGTGTTTAAGGACGTGTTTCTGCTCTCGATCGTTTTCTGTTACCAAATTCTGTCATAGGTTTGTATTTCGACCACATCTCCACCACTGTGACAACACGAGTATCTAGTCAAGAAGGACTTCCCTGCTAGGACCGTAATGAATTCTACACTACTCGGGTTTATAATGAGATGGATGATGGGAATGAATGATGATGGCTTGGTGCGGTGTAACTTTCGACTAACTTCCCTCGAATCTAATCTATGGCTTCCTACCGTCTAACCAAACACGGGTGGAATAATGAACGCTCGTCCTATGATACCCTCAAGCAACCTATCACTTATTCTTTTTCTTTACACGATTTTTCTTCTTTTGCTTTCTTTTGAACTTTTCTTTTAACTTCGTTCTTCCATTTGTAGGGAGAAGAACGTTTTATTGAACTACACTTTGAACTTTTTCGTATTTTTCTGATTTTTCTGCTTCTCTCTTTTTTCTGAAGCTTGCTTCTTTTCTTACTTTATTTTTTTTTCTTTTGCGCCGATTTTTCTTTGAGTTGCTAGAGGGGTTTACACGTCTGGACATATTAGCTAAGACCACCTATTTAATAGCTATAGGCAGGTTACCACAAACCGACTTCCGGTAGGTCAATCTAGAACTGCAACCACGGGGGATCAACGGGGAATGAAAGAAATGGAAATGGCTGTAATGTATTATCGAACCGAAAGAACAGGCCAAGCTCAAGGGTCTAAACCTAGTGGATTTATCGTTAAGGTAGGCTATCTGGCTTAGTAGCTGAATCTAGGTGCCCATATCCTTCTAGAACTCGTGTCATCGTGTGGTCTCGAGTAGGTCTCATGCAAATTCTAACTCATTCAAGTAAACAGAAAACCACTCAGAAAGAATTAAAATTGCAAGTTACGTGCAATGGATCAAAAGCTCACAGTTGGTTTGCTAGTCGGATTCGGTCATTTTCATGCAATCAAGGCTACAAACTACAAGTGTGATTTTAAAATTCTGTTCTGACCAGGCAATTTAGCATCAAAGCATACAAGTTGGTTCTCAAGTTCTAGGTTAAGCAGTCTAAGCATCATTATGAAAGTTTGAACAACAACTTAACATCAAAAATCAAGAACTGAGCCATTCTAATGCTAGAGAGACTAGAATGGAATCACGAGGCACACAAAACACAATCAAGGGCAATCAAGTTCATGCAAGGTTCTCTAGCATCCTACCCCACACTTAAATCGGACTGTGTCCTCACAGGACTAATTCTAGAGTTCAGAGTGGAATGGAAGAACCTGGAAGAGGACGGTTGATTTCAGAGGGAAGCCCGGATCCAGAGAGCGGAGGAAAGTGTCGCCTAGACGGAAGCAAAGGGAGTCTACCGATTGCCTACAAAACAAAAACAAATGAAACATAAAAAGGAAACCGGGACAAGTGCCCCGGATCCACACAGAAAAAAGTTGGACCGAAGTCCGAAAAGAATAAATAAAAAGAAAGGACAAGGAAAAGGACACGACCTGATCATCACTGGTCAGAGGTGTCAGGGTGGGGGAAGTGGAAGTAATCGCCGAGCTGTCGCTGCCACTCCAGCTGTGCCTCATATCGCTGGTCAGCTCGGCGCATATGTTGCTGCATAATAGTCCACCGAGCCTCTTAAGTGGAATGCGCGGTGGTGACTGGTGGATGTACCCTGCCTGATGGTGTGGCGAAGGTATATAATCTTGAAACTCAGGTGGCGGCTGCGGCTGCTGCTCCTCAGCATCATCTTCGTCCTCCGACTCGACCGCAGGTTGGAGTGGAGGATCTGCTGCTACATGGGGACTGAGGTCGAGTTCTAAGTCGTACTCGACCGCCAAGTCTCCTCCAACGGTCATAATTGGGTGTCGTGGAATGTTAGGGCCATATTCATGGCTGATGCCGAAGGAGAGGATGAGCTGACCTATGAAGTTGCCTCCCAAGAGTTTGCGTGGTAGCTTCTTCCTCTTGGTCCGCTGGCTGAAGATGTGAGCTAGCACCCAGCCGGGGTGGAGAGGGTAGCTCTCTCGGATGGCTCGGTGAAGCACGAGCTCCTCCTTAAGGATATGGTGGCGATCCTTGTCTCTGACATATAAAAGTGACCTCCGCCAAACCATATGAATAAACTTATAGAGCGGGTGAGAGAGAGACTTAACTGAGTTGTTCTTCCCGAGGCGATCGCCAGGCACGCCTGTCATGTGGCTCCAGAGGGCGTGGAACTCCTCGTCGTCATCATCATCGCCCCAGTCGAGGTGGTGATCATGATAGTGCTCGTAGGGGATGCCCAGATGAGCGGCAAACTCATCGTAGGTGAGCTGTCTGTACACCCCACCAAGAAAGAAGGTGATCACCTTCTGGCCCCGTCTCCTCTTATGCTCGTCCAAGTCAAATGTCGCCCAGAACTCCTGGAGAGCAATGTCTGGGAACTCGGCGGCTATGGTGGTCAGCTCTAGGAGACCGGCCGGTGCTAGGGCGTCATGCACGTTCCGGTAGGAATCCTCGTCATGCTCCTGGAGTGACTACATGGATAAAGGACGCACGTCAGCTCCACGGATGTGTTCGATCTTCTGGAAGTTCTCAAAGTAGAAGTCCGGTAGACGGGCAATGGTGGGATGGTATCCAGCATGGCGAGGGAGTGCAGGTGGAGGACCCAGAATGGTGGGTGTGACGGGAGCGACAGCTCCTGAGCTCGAGGCGCCATCAAGGCGTGCCTTAGTCCTGCGCTCAAAAGTGTTCCTAAAACCAGAAGTGAAACCAGATTAGTCAACTAAGATCCTACCCCACACTTAGTAGAAAAACTCAATTTCACAAAGAAATGAGGGAAACTAAGTGGGGTAAGCAAAGCAAGGTAACTGGTATCCATAGACAATAGAACACATGTCTTAAGAACAACTATAATCAGGTAAGCGCAATCAGAGTTCAAAAAGTCAAACTGACATTTAGAAAGTCAACATTAAGTCATATTGAACCCTAATCATGGCAAGACTGTCACAACTCGGAGAATGACGGTAAAATCTTATTTCAATTGGCAAGCACGATAATATGAACGAGAATGGACACTTGGGGCAGCCAAATGATCAACACAGTTCAAAGTCAAACCGACATATCTCACAAATCAACATAACAAAGAATCAATCGTATGCATAGCAACACATGACCAAATGATATGGAGATTAAGCACGGAACTTCCTAAGCATCCTAGAATAGTTCTATAAGTTCAGTCAATCCTAGTTCACACGAAACAGTCGGCACGCAAAATGAGGTAAACCAAAAAGTCAACCGAAAGTCAACCCCGACGAAATTCAGCAATCCATATATCAAAAGATTCGTATTGAAAAGTTATACAACTGACCTTGAAGCCATGGAAGCAAAAACTGAACGGGTTGGGAGGAATCGGTGAAAAACTTGAAAACTGGGGTTTCAGAGAACTGGAGCTGCAAAGCTCCGATTCGAACGTTCTAGGGCTTGTTGGGATCGGAATGAGGAGGGAAAAGGTGCGGCGACGGTCGGCGACGGTGGCGGCGAGTGAAACGGTGGCGGCGGCGGGTGTTGAAAGTGGGGCGTTCGGCGATTTCAAAAGGAGAGGGGGGTTTCGGGTAGGCTGAGCGAAAATAAGAGAAGGAGAGAGGAAGTGGACCGAATTTTTAAAGGATAAATTAAGTGATTTTGCAAATCAGTTTCGGCGAAAGTAGGGGGTGGTTTCGCTGAAACTACTAGTTAAAATGGATTGACTGATTTGAAAAGGCGGTTTCGCCGAAAATGGAAGCTCAGTTTCGCCAAAAATTTTAGTTGGGATGGTTTCGCCGAAATCAGAAAATTTTTGAACCGAAAATGAGGAACAGGAGAATAGGTTCGAAATTTGAAACCGGTTTCGCCGAAAACAAGGGTGGTTTCGCCGAAATTTTGAACTGTTCGGGTGAAAATATTTTCGTAAATCAGGCCAACTTCAGAAAATCACATTTAAATCCAAAAAAATCGGAACGACCTCAATCAACTTGCGAATGACTCTATGACATGCAGACTCTACACGAAAAATAATAAATCAAACAAACTAACACTTTTGGCTCTCCCGAACCGACTCTAAAAGACCAAGGTTCAAACAAAACAAAACTGACTCCAGCCGTGGGTTGCCTCCCACGAAGCGCTCTTTTATTAACGTCCATGAGCTGGACGATACCTGGACGGTATTAGGAGACATCCCAACTTAGATTCTCCTTCACGCTCGCGTCGGAGTTCATAAAGTACAGCTTCAGGACTTCTCCAGTAAGCGTGAATCTCTTCCCGTTTGCATGTAGTAGTTTGGTACGTCCGTCAGGGAGATGATCAATGAACTTGAATGGTCCGAACAGCTCTCTCGAGAGGTCATCCTTCTTTAGTGTGACGATGGAAGGAATGAGGACTGTCGGTTTCTCTTTTTCTTTCTTCTTCGGCTTCTTATCAACAGGATCGGTGATCGTTAGTACTTCCTTAGGAGACGCTTTCGGCTTCTCCTTCCATACTTGTTCCGACGCCGGTTTCTCGGAACGAATTGGTGGTGCAGCTGGCTCGATGGAAGACGGCGAAATTTTGGTCTCCAGACCATTTGGGTCTTCGTCTTCTTGTTCTTTCCTCGAGGTCTGCTCGGTGGTTTAGAAGAGGCTTGCAGTTCCTTCTTCTTCTTAGGTGGCTTCTGAACCGATATTTCTGGCCTCTTCTCGGTACCCTGTCCAGCACCTGCAGTGTCAATTGATCTCGAAACACTGGAAGAAACATTAGAAATGAAGTTGACCGAGGCCAACTCCACAATCCCTAACATTCCACGACACCCAATTATGACCGTTAGAGGAGACTTGGCGGTCGAGTACGACTTAGAACTCCACCTCAGTCCCCATGTAGCAGCAGATCCTCCACTCCAACCTGCGGTCGAGTCGGAGGACGAAGATGATGCTGAGGAGCAGCAGCCGCAGCCGCCGCCTGAGTTTCAAGATTATATACCCTCGCCACACCATCAGGCAGGGTACATCCACCAGTCGCCGCCGCGCATTCCAGATCCATTTCCGGCGCATACTCACCAGCCGCAACACCACCCACGGACATTGGTGAGCTGTACGAGCGACTGCAGGAGTGGCGCATCACTGACAACGCCACTCAAGAGACGAGATGGACTATTATGCAGCAACACATGCGCCGCGCCAAGAGGCGATACGAGCGACAGCTGGAGTGGCAGCGACAAGTCGGCGATTACTTCCACTTCCCCCACCCTGACACCTCTGACCAGTGATGATCAGGTGGTGTCCTTTTCCTTGTCCTTTCTTTTTATTTATTCTTTTCGGACTTCGGTCCAACTTTTTTCTGTGTGGATCCGGGGCACTTGTCCCGGTTTCCTTTTTATGTTTCATTGTTTTTGTTTTGTAGGCAGTTGGGAGATTCCCTTTGCTTCAGGTTCTGTTACACTTCCCTCTGCTCCGAGACTCCGTGCTTACCCTCTACAATCAACAGTCCTCTTCCAGGTTCTTCCATTCCACTCTGAACTCTAGAATTAGTCCTGTGAGGACACAGTCCGATTTAAGTGTGGGGTACGATGCTAGAGAACCTTGCATGAACTTGATTGCCCTTGATTGTGTTTTGTGTGCCTCGTGATTCCATTCCAGTCTCTCTAGCATTAGAATGGCTCAGTTCTTGATTTTTGATGTTAAGTTGTTGTTCAAACTTTCATAATGATACTTAGACTGCTTAACCTAGAACTTGAGAACCAACTTGTATGCTTTGATGCTAAATTGCCTGGTCAGAACAGAATTTTAAAATCACACTTGTAGTTGGTAGCCTTGATTGCATGAAAATGACCGAATCCGACTAGCAAACCAACTGTGAGCTTTTGATCCATTGCACGTAACTTGCATATTTAATTCTTTCTGAGTGGTTTTCTGTTTACTTGAATGAGTTATAATTTGCATGAGACCTACTCGAGACCACACGATGACACGAGTTCTAGAAGGATAGGGGCACCTAGATTCAGCTACTAAGCCAGATAGCCTACCAAACGATAAATCCACTAGGTTTAGACCCTTGAGCTTGGCCTGTTCTTTCGGTTCGATAATACATTACAGCCATTCCCCATTTCTTTCATTCCCCGTTGATCTCCTGTGGTTGCAGTTCTAGATTGACCTACCGGAAGTCGGTTTGTGGTAACCTGCCTATAGCCATTAAACAGGTGGTCTTAGCTAATATGTCCAGACGTGTAAACCCCTCTAGCAACTAAAAGAAAAATCAGCACAAAAGAAAAAAAATAGTAAAGTAAGAAAAGAAGCAAGCTTCAGAAAAAAGAGAGAAGCAGAAATGTCAGAAAAATACGAAAAAGTTCAAAGTGTAGTTCAATAAAACGTTCTTCTCCCTACAAATGGAAGAACGAAGTCAAAAGAAAAGTTCAAAAGAAAGCAAAAGAAGAAAAATGTGTATGCAAAAGAAAAAAGAATAAGTGCTAGGTTGCTTGAGGGTATCATAGGACGAGCGTTCATCATTCCACCAGTGTTTGGTTAGACGGTAGGAAGCCATAGATTAGATTCGAGGGAAGTTAGTCGAAAGCTACACCGCACCAAGCCATCATCATTCATTCCCATCATCGATCTCATTATAAACCCGAGTAGTGTAGAATTCATTACGGTCCTAGCAGGGAAGTCCTTCTTGACTAGATACTCGTGTTGTCACAGTGGTGGAGATGTGGTCGAAATACAAACCTATGACAGAATTCGGTAATAGAGAATGATCGAGAGCAGAAACACGTCCTTAAACACAGAGAGTGAGAGTCCCCATTGTACTAAATATATCATGTGTGAGAAGTCTGGTCGGTCAGGTCAAATTCGTGCATGATTGATTGCTAATTACTTGTTGTGTGCAGTTTATTAGTGAGACCAGGTAGTTTGGCTGATCAGTATGCATGTTAGGTTTCTTGTTCTAGGATCGATCTGTCTAATAATTCATTGTGCTTGATTGAGCTCCAATTTAATCGATCTTATCATTTATGAACATGAGCGTTTCTATTCAGTTTGCTTGAGGACAAGCAAAAGCTTAAGTGTGGGGTATTGATGACACTCAATTTGACGTGATTATCAGCCTCATTTAAGCGACATTTCTTTGCTTAAGACATTGTTTTTAGGGTAGAATAACGAATATTCAATCGATTGCCCTATCTCGTGCCATTTGTGTTACCTTGGCCCGTTTCGGGTCTATTTGATGGTTTTCTAGTGTTTTTGTGTTAGCACAGGTTTTTGCCGTCAAATAGCGTAGCCATGGACATGTCTAAGGCGTAGGAACCTCGAGGAATCAAACCGGAATCGATCAAAGGAGTCAATCAAGTCAAACCGAAAATCTGCCATTCACACTTACAGTTTCGGCGAAACCAGGCCCCCAGATTCGGCGAAACCAGCAGTTCAAATCAGCCAGTGCCAAGTGAAGAATGCTTTCGGCGAAAATACTCAACTGCTCGGACCGAAAATATTGAACAGCCGGCGGAGCCCTTGAACTTAAAGGAATTTTTACCGAAATTCTTAAGGAATTTTCGGCGAAAATAATACACTGGTCCGACTAATTTACGGTTAAGTATTTATACTTAACCCGGCGGCCCAAATAACATACACAATTCATAATTAATCATAATACAACTTTTCGAGATCAGATTTCTCTGAAGTTCGGGAGTGAAGAGTTGGAGTTCGAAGAGCCAGATAGAGATCGTGATGCCATCCCTTCCACCTTGGAGAACCGGAGCTAGGAGTGCAACTTACCGAAGATCGGAGTCTGTCAGAGTCGTCTGAATTAGGTTTTTCAGATCCTTTTCTGTTCTTCCTCTAAATGATGAACTCTTTCATTGTCTTTATGTCTTTTGTAATGATCATGAGTAGCTAAACCCTTTAGAGCTTAGACTAGATGAACCCTAAGTGCGGTGATTAGATTCAAAATTCAATCAATTCTTTTTCATGTTTGATTCGTTCTTCATTGTTCATGTTTCTTGTCTGGATTGATCACCTAGATTAGATTCTTGTTAAGCTAAGGATAGAAGCGAACGCTCGCCTTACTTTAGAACATCGAATTAAACAATTAACCTTATAATTCGAGTGTGCCTTTCGTAGGAACCGGTTAGGGTTAATTCACTGCAAGAGTAACTCATTAATCACTAGTAATTACACCAATTAATTAAGTCATTGTGAGAGGCGACCGTACCCGGGCGGCTAGTTAATCTTGGTAGTTAGAACGGATAGAGTGAACGTTCGCCGGTCTTAAACCTAAGGGTAAGGAGTTATGGTGGTGTCTTAGTAATTGATTGAATGAGAATCGAAATCCGCTGATCTGTTGATTGCCAATGCTCTGGGGAACGAAGGGGGATTCAAAGTCTAAGTTCGTCTGTCATTCTTGTTTCCAAACCCTATTTCTCAATCTGCTTTAGTTTAATCTTTTTAATTTTTTCTGCATTTCTTAGAAGTAGAAGTCGTGGAACTCACACCACGTACAACATGTTTTTCCTTGAATAATTTGTTAGTTCTGAAGTAGCCAATCATTCGAAGGCCCGTGGAATACGATCTGCTATACGTTTTTTTCTTAGCATTAGTAGTTTTTATTTGGCTGAACGTCCGAACAACGACCGGAGGTCTCACCAGGCTCCAGGGCTGCGAGGAAAGGATGTAGGGCCCCATTGGCAGGTGCAGGAATACATGAGATAGGAGTCACAGGGGTTGGTGCATCCTCGGGGATGATGGCCACAGCCGTCGATGCTGGTGCAGCTGGTGCGGGTGGTCAGGAGGATGGGGTACGGATCTGGCGAGCTGAGGATCGCTGCGCTCTATCTGCACTGGTGGTCTTAAAACATTTGGGAGCCCTGTAAAACACAACTTTAGAAGACCAGCGTTAGATGACAAGAATCCTACCCCACACTTAAGTTGACAAGTGGGGCAAGCAAATTAACCGAGGGACCACCGAATCGAGATATAGCAGCAAAGAACTGTCAAACAATTAAGCAAGCATGAGGAATGGAATGATTCATTAACACGATCGCACAGACAACAAATCACGAGCCTTAAAAGGTCACAACGAAATGCCAGAACCTAGCCAATTGACACCGACATAGCAATCATGAAAAATGAGGGAGAATAAAAAATTCAACCAAATTCAACCATGCCGAAAACCAAAAGTCAAAAGATTCATAATCAAGGGCTGAACAACTAACCGTGAAGACATGACTCGAGAAAACGATTGGAAATCTGGGAAAACGACGAAAAGAGCTTAAAAACTAGGTCGGGAGGAACCGGAGCTGTGGAGCTCCGATTCTAGGGTTTTGCACCGAGGGCTAGGCAAGGGGGAAGGGTGGCGGCGGTTGGCTAATGAAGCGGCGGCGGCCGGTCGGCGGACAAGGAGGCGGTGGCGGGCTGGACGGCGATTGGCGAACAGAGAGAGAGAGTCTGTTTTTGTGTGAAGTTTTCGGATGGGGGGCGAAAATCAGAAGTCGAAACCGGTATAAATAGTAGGCAGAAAACACAAGTGATGACACTCGATTTGACGTGATTATCAGCCTCATTTAAGCGACATTTCTTTGCTTAAGACATTGTTTTTAGGGTAGAATAACGAATATTCAATCGATTTCCCTATCTCGTGCCATTTGTGTTACCTTGGCCCGTTTCGGGTCTATTTGATGGTTTTCTAGTGTTTTTGTGTTAACACAGGTTTTTGTCGTCGAATAGCGTAGCCATGGGCGTGTCTAAGGCGTAGGAACCTCGAGGAATCAAACCGGAATCGATCACAGGAGTCAATCAAGTCAAACTGAAAATCTGCCATTCACACTTACAGTTTCGGCGAAACCAGGCCCCTAGATTCGGCGAAACCAGAAGTTCAAATCAGCCAGTGCCAAGTGAAGAATGGTTTCGGCGAAACCACTCAACTGCTCGGACCGAAAATATTGAACAGCCGGCGGAGCCCTTGAACTTAAAGCCAGTTTCGCCGAAACTATCCCTATCATTTCGGCGAAAACATCAGCTCAGCCCGGCCCAACTAGGGTTAAGTATTTATACTTAATCCGGCGGCCCGAGGAAAGGGGAGATCATAATTAATCATAATACAACTTTTTGAGATTAGAATTCTCTGAAGTTCTGGCGCGAAGAGTTGGAGTTCGAAGAGCCGGATAGAGATCATGACGCCATCCCTTCCATCTCGGAGAACCGGAGCTAGGAGTGCAACTTACCGAAGATCGGAGTCTGTCAGAGTCGTCTGAATTAGGTTTTTCAGATCCTTTTATGTTCTTCCTTTGAATGATGAACTCCTTCCTTGCCTTTGTTTCTTTTGTAATGATCATGAGTAGTTAAACTCGTTAGAACTTAGACTAGATGAACCCTAAGTGACCCAGGGCTTTAAAGCGGTCACGGATCGGCGGTGATTAGATTCGAAATTCAATCAGTTCTTTTTCATGTTTGATTCGTTCTTCATTGTTCATGTTTCTTATCTGGATTGATCACCTAGATTAGATTCTTGTTAAGCTAAGGATAGAAGCGAACGCTCGCCTTACTTTAGAACATCGAATTAAACAATTAACCTTATAATTAGAGTGTGCCTTTCGTAGGAATCGGTTATGGTTAATTCACTGCAAGAGTAACTCATTAATCACTAGTAATTACACCAATTAATTAAGTCGTTGCGAGAGGCGACCGTACCCGGGCGGCTAGTTAATCTTGGTAGTTAGAACGGATAGAGCGAACGTTCGCCGGTCTTAAACCTAAGGGTAAGGAGTTATGGTGGTGTCTTAGTAATTGATTGAATGAGAATCGAAATCCACTGATCTGTTGATTGCCAATGCTCTGGGGAATGAAGGGGGATTCAAAGTCTAAGTTCGTCTGTCATTCTTGTTTTCAAACCCTATTTCTCAATCTGCTTTAGTTTAATCTTTTTAATTTTTCTGCATTCCTTAGAATTAGAAGTCGTGGAACTCACACCACGCACAACGTGTTTTTCCTTGAATAATTTGTTAGTTGTGAAGTAGCCAATCATTCGAAGGCCCGTGGAATACGATCTATCCTAGCTCTTGAGCTTGATAGTTATTTGATTGAACCTGCTCAGCACAACGACGATTCATCAAATTGGCGCCGTTGCCGGGGACTTCTTTTGATTGTTGAAAGAAGATCTGGCAATTTATTCTTCTACTTTCCATCTTTCATTTTTCCATTCACTTCGATTTTACACTGGTTTTGTTTGTCTTTGTTATCTGTAGGTTTACAGGTGTATGCCTCACCGTCCTTGGACTCGCTCTCAGACCGAACAGGCTAAGATTGCAGGAAATCCAAGCAGTTCTGCTACACCTCTAAGATCACAGATTCTGAAGGAAGGCAGATCCAATCCATTCATCACTCCGATCAAGATCGAGGAACCGAACGAGATTTCCTCATCTCCTTCTTCACCGCACTCTTCATCCGCTTCATACACCGAGTCACTTTCACCCCCTCCATCTCCCACCATGACCGATAGATTACCACCAAACGGCGATCAACCGCCGCCACCCCCACTGCACAGAAGAGTCTAGCAGACTATAACAAGCCGAGCGCGACTAGCGTTCGATCTGCCATTGCCGTTCCGCGCATTGAAGGAGATCCTGACTATGAGATCAAGATTCCATTCTTGACCATGATCTCTAGGGATTTACAGTTTGAAGGCAGGCCCCTGGACAATTCGTGCACTCATCTTGCAGACTTCCTTGATCTCTGCAATACTTTCAAAAATGGAAACCTCGACAAAAACACTCTTTGTCTGAGAGCTTTCCCGTTCTCTTTGAAAGGCGCTGCTAAGAGGTGGTTACTGGCAAACCACCTGGCTACTACACTAACTGGGATACTCTGGCTCAGGACTTTGTTGAAGAATACTTCCATCTGGCCAAAACAACCGCCATCAAGGACTGCATCGCCAGATTCTCCAAGAAAGAAGGAGAAAGTTTATATGATACTTGGAATCGATTCCAAGAACTTCTCTACACCTGCCCTCATCATGGATTCGAGCAGAGGCAGTTCGCTGAAATCTTCTCTCGAGGACTTCGAGAAGAATCTGCCAAGTGGGTCAATTCTCTAGCTGAAGGGGATTGCACTACACTCATTCCTGAAGCTGCTCTTCTGCACTTCGCAAACTGTGCCTCCAAGTCAAGGAACTGGGAGCGACAATATGAAGGATCGAGGAGCAAGCTAGATTTCGAAGCAGCTATCAAGGCAGAGGTAGAGAAGCATTTGAAGAAGTGTACCACACCAATCAAGCCACCGGCAGCTTCTGTCTATGTTGCCGATTGCGAGTGGTGTGGAGCTTGCTCACATAACGGAGGCCGTTGTCAGAATTTTGGTAAGGCAGAAGTCTGGTCTGCCGAAGATGTAAATTTCATCCAACAAGGCTTCGTTAATAATCAGAATGGTTATGCCGGTTATCGTAACTTCAGACAGCAAGGGAACTATCACGACAGACCTCCCTATAATGCTGGCGCCAATCATAACCAGAACTAGAATAACCGCCCGGCTGGTCAAGTTCAGGATCAGAAGCCTAACCATCCGCCGCATCACAATCCGGGTAATTATGGAACTGCTCCTGGCAATCGCCAGAATCAATATCTTAACAATACCTATCCAGGACAGCAGCATCAAAGAGATAATAATGTCAGTGACCTGGATAAGAAGCTCAGCCAGATCATCACAAGACTCGATGATCATAACAGTCAGTTCAAGGCTCAAGCTCTTCTCAATCAAGAACAGACAGCATCTGGACAAAGAATTGAGCAAGTCGTGAACAACATCTCGAGCATGCTAGCATCTGGTCGACCATTTGGCCAGCTTCCAAGCCAGACAGAGCCAAATCCGAGAAAAGAACAGGCTAAAATGGTAACTGCTCGAAAACTTCCGAACTTAATTGCTGATGCTTATTCTGTTTTACGCAGGATTGCTGAAACTCCGGAAGAAGAGGAAGAAGAAGAACAGAAACCGGCGCCTAAGGAGGATCCTCCTCTTGCACCGTACGTCATGAAACCTCCCTTTCCTAGAGCACTGCTGCCAAATGCAAGGATCGAGACTGGCATGAAGGGGAACAAGGAAGGATATCCTGACATTCGTATTAAGAAACCTGTCTCTCCATATCCAGCTAAGTTATCTGATCCTGGTTCTTTTACTTTGCCTTTGGTCATCAATGATGTTGAAATTGAACGTTGCTTAGTTGATCTAGGAGCATCTGTTAATGTCATGCCTGTGAGTCTATATGAAAAGTTAAACCTAGGGGAACTTGAACCGCCCAGTATGCAACTTGTCTTTGCTGATAGATCACTTAAAAATCCTAAGGGAGAGATAAAAGACGTTGTCACCAAATGTGGTCCGTTCACGTTCTTAGCTGATTATGTGATTATGGATACTAGTACAGATGACGCTACTATTCTCATAGGTTGACCTTTCATGGCTACTACAGGAATGAATAATAACGTTCCTAATGGTTCTTTGACTTTAAGAGTTGGTAAAGAAACGAAAACGTTCCGTCTTAAAGACGGCATGAAATATGACTCTAGGAATGAAGAATCTCACTGCCTTGCTGTTGAAACTGTGGGGTTGACTCCGGTCAACTCCGTTACTAATGCTTCTTCCAGTGTCTCTAGATCAGTTGTTGCTACAGGCATTAAACAGGTCACTACGAAAAAACCAGAAATTTCGGTTCAGAAGCCGCTTAAGAAGAAGAAGAAGGAACTGCAAGCCTCTTCTAAATCACCGAGCAGACCTCGAGGAAAGAACAAGAAGACAAAGACCCAAATGGTCTGGAGACCAAAAATTCCGCCGTCTTCCACCGAGCCAGCTGCACCACCAACACGTTCCGAGAAACCGGCGCCGGAACAAGTATGGAGGGAGAAGCCGAAAGCATCTCCTAAGGAAGTACTAATGATCACCGATCCTGGTGATAACAAGCCGAAGAAGAAAGAAAAAGAGAAACCGACAGTCCTCATTCCTTCCATCGTCACACAAAAGAAGGATGACCTCTCGAGAGAGCTGTTCGGACCATTCAAGTTCGTTGATCATCTTCCTGACGGACGTACCAAGCTTTTGCATGCGAACGGGAAGAAATTCACGTTTACCGGAGAAGTCCCGAAGCTGTACTTTATGAACTCCGACGCGAGCGTGAAGGAGAATCTAAGTTGGGATGTCTACTAATACCGTCAAGGTATTGTCCAGCTCAAGGACGTTAATAAAAGAGCGCTTCGTGGGAGGCAACCCACGGCTGGAGTCAGTTCTGTTTTGTTTCAACCTTGGTCTTTTAGAGTCGGTTCGGGAGAGCCAAAAGTGTCAGTTTGTTTGATTTATTATTTTTCGTGTAGAGTCTGCATGTCATAGAGTCAGTCGCAAGTTGATTGAGGTCATTTCGATTTTTCTGGGTTTAACTGTGATTTTCTGAAGTTGGCCTGATTTATGAATATTTTAACCCCGAACAGTTCAAAATTTTCGGCGAAACTGATTTGCAAAATCACTTAATTTATCCTTTAAAAATCTGGTCCACTTCCTCTCTCCTTCTCTTATTTTCGCTCAGCCTACCCGAAACCCCCCTCTCCTTTTGAAATCGCCGAACGCCCCACATTCAAAACCCACCGTCGCCGCCGTTTCACTCGCCGCCGCCATCGCCGACCGCCGCCGCACCTCTCCTCTCCTCATTCCGATTCCAATAAGCCCTAGAACGTTCGAATCGGAGCTTTGCAGCTCCAGTTAGAGATCGTGACGCCATCCCTTCCATCTTGGAGAACCGGAGCTAGGAGTGCAACTTACCGAAGATCGGAGTCTGTCAGAGTCATCTGAATTAGGTTTTTCAGATCCTTTTCTGTTCTTCCTTTGAATGATGAACTCCTTCCTTGCCTTTGTTTCTTTTGTAATGATCATGAGTAGTTAAACTCATTAGAACTTAGACTAGATGAACCCTAAGTGACCCAGGGCTTTAAAGCGGTCACGGATCGGCGGTGATTAGATTCGAAATTCAATCAGTTCTTTTTCATGTTTGATTCGTTCTTCATTGTTCATGTTTCTTGTCTGGATTGATCACCTAGATTAGATTCTTGTTAAGCTAAGGATAGAAGCGAACGCTCGCCTTACTTTAGAACATCGAATTAAACAATTAACCTTATAATTCGAGTGTGCCTTTCGTAGGAACCGGTTAGGGTTAATTCACTGCAAGAGTAACTCATTAATCACTAGTAATTACACCAATTAATTAAGTCGTTGCGAGAGGCGACCGTACCCGGGCGGCTAGTTAATCTTGGTAGTTAGAACGGATAGAGCGAACGTTCGCCGGTCTTAAACCTAAGGGTAAGGAGTTATGGTGGTGTCTTAGTAATTGATTGAATGAGAATCGAAATCCGCTGATCTGTTGATTGCCAATGCTCTGGGGAACGAAGGGGGATTCAAAGTCTAAGTTCGTCTGTCATTCTGTTTCCAAACCCTATTTCTCAATCTGCTTTAGTTTAATCTTTTTAATTTTTCTGCATTCCTTAGAATTAGAAGTCGTGGAACTCACACCACGCACAAAGTGTTTTTCCTTGAATAATTTGTTAGTTCTGAAGTAGCCAATCATTCGAAGGCCCGTGGAATACGATCTATCCTAGCTCTTGAGCTTGATAGTTATTTGATTGAACCTGCTCAGCACAACGACGGTTCATCAACAAGATTTTCGGCGAAAATGATTGAAAATTTTTGGCGAAAATGTCTTGTAAAATCAAAATTTGGTTCGGCGAAAAGTTAAGTTGTTTTCGGTCGAGAAGTAGAAACAGGAGAACATGCCGGTTTTAAACACATATTTTCGGCGAAAATATGGGTGAATTTTCGCCGAAAATAATCTTGAAAATGGTCGGCATTTTTTTTTTTAAGAAGGGGCTTTAAAACAGAACCACTCAAAATGAAAACAACTGACTCCAGCCGTGGGTTGCCTCCCACAAAGCGCTCTTGTTTAACGTCGTGAGCCAGACGATACCTGGATTTGTGTCATGATTCTAAAGCAAAGTAGTGCACGTCGATGGAGGAGACAGCTAGTCCTTGCAGATACTTCTTAAGCCTATGCCCGGTGACCATAAACGGCTTTTGATCATGCAATTTGATTAGGACGCTGCCTAAAGATGCCTGCCGCACCACGGTATAAGGGTCGGACCAACGGGACTTCAGTTTACCCGGGAAGAGCTTCAATCAAGAGTTATATAAGCGGACTTCATCTCCGGGGTAGAACTGCTTGATCGTCTTCAGTTGAGAGTCATGAATTTTCTTCGTGCGCTCTTTGTATAACTTCGTGCTCTCATATGCGTGGAGTCGGTGTCCTCAAGTTCAGCGATCTGGTCGTGACGCATATTACCTGCTACTGCATAGCTCATGTTCAACTCTTTGTTAGCCCAAAATGCCTTGTGCTCAAGCTCAACCAGCAAATGACATGCCTTGCCATAGACCAGCTGATACGGTGAGGTACCGATGGGAGTCTTGTAGGAAGTTCGATAAGCCCATAAGGCATCATTGAGCTTAGATGACCAGTCCTTACGGGACCGGCCAACTGTCCTATCAAGAATCCGCTTGAGCTCATGGTTCATCACTTCCGCTTGACCATTCGCTTGAGGATGATAAGCTGTGGACATACGGTGGGTGACGCCGAAGCGTTTGCACATCCGGTCGAATTGTCCATGGAAGTGGGTACACCTATCGCTTATGATGAAGCGCGGTGAACCAAAACGCGTGAAAAGACGGGTAAGGAACCGACCCACCACTCTTGAATCATTAGTGGGTAGAGCTTCAGCTTCGGCCCACTTAGAAACATAATCAACGGCTACAAGAATGTACTTGTTTCCGTTGGAAGGTGTGAACGGACCCATAAAATCAATTCGCCAAACATCAAAAATTTCAACGGTTAAAGAAACAATTTGGGGCATCTCGTTACGGTTAGAGATGTTACCTGATCGCTGGCACGCATCACAACGTCGAGCAAAAGCATCACAATCACTAAAGATTGAAGGCCAATAAAAACCTGTTTCGAGTACCTTTCTCGCAGTGCGGTTGCCTCCGAAGTGTCCTCCATGGCATTTTCGCATGATGTCAGCTGCTTCGATATAAGAGACACATCTCCGGATCATCCCGTCAATACTGATGCGGTATAAGAATGGCTCATCCCAGAAGTATGACTTGGCTTCTTTAAAGAGCTTCTTGCGTGCATTGAAATCTAGCTCAAGAGGTACAATGCCGTGAGAGAGGTAATTAGTCAGGGTTGCATACCATGGTTCTTCCGAGTCGGTTGCATTACTCAGATCTTGAGCGTGAGGGATTGCCCAGGGCTCTATAGCTATGCTGTTAACCTGTTCATACATTTCAACACGCAACATCTCGTCAGGGAAGGAATCAATGATAGGGGTAGTAGACTTACCTGTTTGTGATTCCTCCAGTCAGGAGAGATGATCCGCCGCTAAGTTCTCTGCTCCTTTCTTGTCTTTAATTTCTATGTCAAACTCTTGGAGGAGAAGGATCCATCGGATGAGACATGGCTTTGAGTCCTGCTTGGCTAATAGATGGCGTAGGGCAGCATGATCTGTGTAGACAATGGTATGTGAAAGAACCATGTACTGTCTGAACTTGTCAAAGGAGAAAACAATGGCCAGAAGCTCTTTCTCCGTAGTAGTGTAGTTTCTCTGAGCATCATTGAGTGTCTTGCTAGCAAAGTAAATATGATGAAATCTCTTCTCCTTCCTCTGACCAAGAACCGCGCCAACGGTGAAGTCACTAGCATCGCACATAATCTCGAATGGAAGATTCCAATCTGGTGCTGTAAGGATCGGTGCGGTGGTGAGTTGAGTCTTCAAAGTCTCAAAGGCTTCAAGACAAGCTTTATCAAATACGAAAGGAACATCTTTCTCAAGGAGCTTCGTCATTGGAAGAGTGATCTTGGAGAAGTCTCTGATGAATCTTTGGTAGAATCCAGCATGACCGAGGAAACTTCGAACTGTTTTAACTGAGGTCGGCGGTGGTAAGCTGGCGATGGTCTCAAGTTTTGCACGATCAACTTCTATACCGGCCTTAGAAATCCTATGGCCAGAACAATGCCTTCGGTAACCATGAAGTGACATTTCTCCCAACTAAGAGCTAGGTTGGTTTCCTCACAATGAGCTAGTACCTTGTCCAGATTAGCCAGGCACTTGGAAAATGAATCTCCATAGACAGAGAAGTCATCCATGAAAACCTCCACCACATTCTCTACCAGATCTTCGAATATAGCAAGCATGCATCTCTGAAAGGTAGTGGGAGCATTACATAAACCAAAAGGAATACGACGATAAGCAAACGTACCAAACGGGCAGGTGAAAGTCATCTTCTCTTGATCATCAAGCTCGATGGGGATCTGGAAGTAACCAGACATCCCGTTTGAGAAACAGTAGTAGTCATGACCAGCCAATCGTTCAAGCATCTGATCAATGAATGGCAGTGGAAAATGATCCTTCTTGGTGGCATCATTGAGCCGTCGATAATCGATACAGACTCTCCATCCGGTAACCGTGCGAGTCGGGATGAGCTCACCCTTTGGATTAGGGATGACGGTGATTCCTCCTTTCTTCGGAACGACTTGAGTCGGACTGACCCAAGGACTGTCGGTAATAGGATAGATGATACTTCCTTCTTAACAACTTTCTGCATCAGAGGGTTAAGTCGGCGTTGTGGTTGTCTGACTAGTTTGAATTCTTCATCAACGACTATCCGATGTTTGCAGAAGGTTTCAGAGATGCCTCTGATGTCTGCTAACTGCCAGGCAATAGCTCTGACATGTTTCTTGAGTAGCCTGATCAATCGCTCTTTCTGCTCGGGAGATAGATTCGAATTGATGATGACTGGTAACTGGCAGTCCTTCCCTAGAAATGCGTATTCTAGGTGGTCAGGCAGCTCCTTCAAAGCGAGTTCTGGCGGATTCTCATATGAGGTAGTAATCCGACTCGATGCTGACTCGATGTGTGTAGGTGCAGTGATGGGTGTGAATGTCGCCTTCTGCTCGTCTAACTCATCCTGCCATAGGCGCTGCTCTGGATCTTCTAATGCATTGTCAATCCCTGAAATCAAACACAACTCTAGCGGATCACTAGATAAGGCATTAGTAACGAAGTTGGCCGAGGCCAAATCTAGGGGATCAAAAGTATAACAGTTATCATTTTGAACAATAGAGTATCTCATGCTATCTTTAATGCGGAATGCAACACTCTCCTGTCCTACACTCAAAGTTAACAGGCCTTGTTTGCAGTTAATATTTGCACCAGCAGTTGCTAAGAAAGGTCAACCTAGGATAAGTGTTCCGTCTGACTCGCGAGTATCTAGAACAACAAAATCTGCAATTATAGTAAACGGACCACAGCAAACAGCTACATCTTCTATTATTCCCTTAGGTAGTTTAACAGATCTATCGGCTAACACTAGATGCAGAGTAATCGGTTTGAACTTCCCTAGGTTTAGCTTCTCATATAGATAAACAGGCATAACATTAATAGAAGCACCAGAATCAGCCAGACTGCGATCAATTTTAATGCCATTAATAATGCACGGTAATGTAAAAGGACCGGGATCAGAACACTTAATTGGTGGTGGTGGCAGCTGTCGTATGGGAGATGGCGCACCGAGAATAGAAGCGCATTCATTAGTGAGCGTGGCAGAGTACGCCTCTCCGTTCTTCACTTTCTTCACTAGGTCCTTAAAGAACTTCCCCAGTGGTGGTATAATCTCTACAGCTTCTGTCACTGGTATCTTGATCTCTGCAGTCTTAAGATCATTGTACCACTTCTTATACTGAGTGTCATGATCCTTGGCTTTGCTCATTGCAGCCTTTAGGAAAGGGATCCGAGGTACATATGGCGCCAAGATAGGCTCAGGAGCTGTCTTGGGAGGAGGGGGAGGAGCAGATGCATCTTCTTCCTCTTCTGTGATATCTTCAATTTCTGGCATATCCATGGCAGCACTGGTATCTGGTATCACGTCAGGTTCTGGAGCCTTTGGATCAGTTGTTTGCTTGCCGCTCCTGGTGGTAATAGCTTGAGCGTGTTCTTTCTTTGCACCAGAGTCTGCTTGAAATGCTGCTGGATTAAGGAGTGGATTGCTAGTAAAGAGTTTAGTCATATTGCTTATAGCATCCTCTATCCTCTGGCTCTGAGCTCTCTGTCCTTGATTGAGTGCAGCTTGAGCTTTTAATTGAATGTCGTGGTCGTCAAGTCTGCTCATAATCTGATCAAACTTCTTCTCATAGTCTATGTCCCTATTGTAGTACGACTTTGCTTGAAACTGGTGTTGTCCTCCGATGAATCCCGGAGGTCTATGATAAGGATCTACTAACCGGTTGCTCTGGTTCCGTGGCACGTAGTTTCTGTAACTGGCATAGCCTTTCTGGTTGTTAGCGAAGCCTTGATCAATGAAGTTTATCTCTTTTGTAGACCAGACTTCTGTTGTACCGAAGTTGAGGCAGCTTCCACCGTTATGAGCACAGGATCCACACCATCCACAGTCAGCCGAAAAGATGGTAGCTGACGGGGGATCGAGAGGGATACCAACTGCTTGTAAATGTTTTTGAACCTCCGCTTTGATCTGCTCTGCAACACTCATCTGACTCTGACTCTTGGTTCCTTCTCTTTGCCTCTCCCAGTTTCTAGATTTTTAAGCACAGCTAGCGAAATGCAGAAGAGCATCCTGAGGAGTAAGGGCGGTGCAATCTCCGCCAGCTAGGGAGTTGACCCAATTTGCGGATTTTTCGCGCATACCACGAGCAAAGAATTCAGCCAGCTGTCTTTGTTCATACCCATGGTGAGGACAGTTGAAGAGAAGAGATTGGAATTCATTCCAAGTGTCATACAGGCTTGCATCTTCTCTCTGAGTGAACATGGAGATGCGGTCTTTATAAGCAGTTGTCCTTCCGGGAGGAAAGTATTCCTCTACAAAATCTTGAGCTAATGCCTCCCAGTTAGTGTAATGACCTGGTGGTTTGCTTCCAAGCCAATGCTTAGCTGCACCTCTGAGAGAGAACGGAAAAGCCCGGAGATATAAAATGTTCTTGTTGAGGTTCCCAGACTTGAAAGTGTCACAGACAGCCAGAAAGTCATCTATATGTGTGCATGGGTTATCATCTGGTCTTCCTTCGAATTGTATGTCCCTAGAGATTAGTTCTAGGAGAGGAATCTTAATCTCATAATCAGGATCATTGTCATTAGAAAGCACGGTGATGGAAGATCGAATGTTGGATGCACGCGGCTTACTGTAGTCCGAAATACTCTTAAGAGCATTCATTGCGGTAAAGGAAGATGAAACGGAAGTGATACGTTTCTGTACCTGCTATGATCTACAAGAGACAAAAACAAACACAACCGGTGTAAAATCGAAGTGTGATGGAAATGAAATATGGAAAGGTAGAAGAATAAAAATGCCAACTCTTCTTTCAACGAAATAGAAGAGTTCCCCGGCAACGGCGCCAATTTGATGAGCTGCAGATAGTGGTCGATCAAATAACTACCAAGCTGTGAAGCTAGGGTAGATCGTATTCCACGGCTCTCCTCTACTTCCTTACTCAAATGTGTTGCCAATTTAAACTCAAGGTTAAAAACACTTAGTGCGTGGTGTGAGTTCCACGACTTCTATACTAAAAATGCAAAGACAGGATTGAAATGAAATTAAAGCGAATTAACGATTGATTGAATGACTAAGACAGAAGACAGGCAAGCTTAGATTTTGAATCCCCCTTAGATCACCAAGGCATAGGCAATCAACAGATCAGCAGTTTCCGATTCTAGTTCATTCAGTTCTCAGACACCACCATAACTCCTGACCCTTAGGTTTAAGACTGGTGAACGTTCGCTCTATCCGATCTAGCTACCACGATTAATTAGTCGCCCGGGTACGGTCACTCTCGCAACGACTTAACTTAACTGGTGCAAATTCTAACGATTCATGAGTTACTCTTGCAGTGGATTAACCCTAATCGATTCCCACGAAAGGCACACTCCAATTATAAGGTTAATTGTTCAACTCGATGTTCTAAAGTAAGGCGAGCGTTCGCTTCTATCCTTAGCTTAACAAGAATCTAATCTAGGTGGCCAAACCAGACAAGAAGCACAAAGAACAAAGAACAAGTCAAACATGAAGAAGAAACTGAATGAATTTCAAATCTAATCACCGCCGATCCGTGACCGCTTTAAAGCCCTGGGGCACTTAGGGTTCATCTAATCTAAGCTATACAAGTTTAGCTCCTCATATTCAATACAGAAGAATCGAAGACAAACAAAGAATACATCTCAGGTAGGGGAGACAGAGAAGAACTGTAAAACCTAATTTCAACGACTCCTTGCAACTTCAATCTACTGGATCTTCAACTCCTAGTACCAGCTCTCCGAGATGGATGGATGGAGTCACGATCCGTTCCTGGCTCCTCGAACTCTTTTCTCTCTCTTGTCTTCGTCTTAATTCTTAGTGTGTCTCCTGTAAAAATTGTGACCCCCCTTTATTTAGCTGCCGGTTTCAGTATTTATACCTAAACGACGATTTCTGCTTTTCCACTGGGATTTTCGCCAAAAATCCAACGATATTTTCGGCGAAAATATATGTTCAAATGTGGCTCCATCCGTCTGGTTCTCCTGGTTGATTCGGCTTAAGGTTTTTGGCAAAAATCCCAAGGTTTTCGCCGAAAACTTCCTCTTGATCGGGAAAGTGAATTCCTTCTTATGTTTTCGACCAAAAAATCCAAAGGTATTTTCGCCGAAAATCTGTGTGTAAAATGAAGCGGGGATTTCTTTGAGTTGAATGACTTTTCCGGTTGATTCGGGTGTAATTCTTTGGGGTTCCAACATCTAAGTCACGTCCTTGGCTACCGTATTTGATGGCGAACACCTATGCTAACACGAAAATACTAGAAAACCATCAAATAGACCCGAAATGGGCCAAGGTAACACAAAAGGCATGAGATGGATCGATTGAGTGAATATTCACTATTCTACCCTAAAAACCGTGTCTTAAGCAATGAAATGTCGCTTAAATGAGGCTGATAATCACGTCAATTCGAGTGTAATCACAAGGCCACCCTTGCCAAACTTTTTTTTTTTCCGTTGTAAGTTGTGTTTAAGAAGAGGGGATAGAAAAATAGCTTTCATTGCTTGTGACCTCCACCGAGCCAGCCCTACTCTGTTCACTTTCTGGCTGAATTTTTCATCAACAAGTCGAGAAGGAGTACTCGCTAGCTAGAAAGGTAACCCTAGAGTCAAGTCTATTGTGCCACCCGTTTGATAAGTCCATACTTGGTAGCATTGAAGAAACTTGCAACTACTTGAGTTGAATTTGATATTGTTTTGGAATCCTTGTTGAGTGTCAATATCAAAGATTAAACACGAGAGGTAGATCAGAGAGAGTGAGGTTCATTAGAGAGAATTTGTGAGGTCTTGTTTCTTGTTTGTTGTTTCTACTAACCATGGCAAAGGAGAGAATCGCCAAGCTGGAAGCCACTGTTTCACAAATCCTAGGCCAAATACAAGCCACGTTGGATAGAATGGAAAGAGACGCAGTACGGTACCGGCCCAGCACCTAGTCCAGCCCCGGCCCAGTGCTAGTACGGCCCGGCTCCACCCGGGCCAGCAGAATGGTCCAAGCTCCGGCATCACCTAGGCCCGAGCCCTAGCCTGCGCCACAGGCAAGTCCCGAAGCACCATCCGGTCCCGGCGCGGGCCTGGAGCTACACCTCCACCTAAGCATACCCGCTGATTCTCTGCGGTTTCTAGGAGAGTTCTCAGCACTCAAGCTGTAGCATAAGGACGGGAGCAATGAGACAACCTTTTCCACTCCCGGTGCATGATCAAAGATAAAATTTGTAGCATGGTGATTGATGGAGGAAGTTGCACCAATGCTATGAGCATCGATTTAGTGGAGGGCCTTGGCATTCAAACTCAGAAGCACCCCAAACCTACAAACTACATTGGCTCAGCAATTGTGGGGAATTAAGGTTACCGCCAAGCTCATGTACCTTTTAGCATTAGAAAGTACAGAGACCTCATTCTTTGTGATGTTGTCCCCATGGGAGCTGCTCACATATTACTTGGAAGACCATAGAAGTTTGATAGGTTCTCCAAACATGATGGAAGGACCAATAGATATAGCCTCATTCATGGAGACACGAAGTATAAGTTGAAAACCCTATCATCCACTGAGATCCTTAAGGATCAATTAGATAGGAGAGCAATCCAAGAGAAGAAAGAGAGAAAGCTCAAGAATCGAGAGAAGAGAGAACAAACGAGTGAATCCTTGCAAGACCCTAGTGGTCATAGAGCTCAAAAGAGTGAAAATGAGAGGAGTGAAAACTTGTTAGCCACCCCTAGTGAGATTAAACAAACCCTATTCAGTAGGAAACCCCTTTTGGTCATTCTTTACAAAGAATGCCTGATTTCTAACCTTAACACTTTGTTGCCTAGTGTTGTTACCTCACTCTTGCAGGAATTTAAAAATTTATTCCCTGAAGAAATTCCAAGTGGGCTGCCACCACTTAGGGGAGTTGAGCACCAAATTGACTTGGTACCCGGTGCAGCCTTCCCAAACAAGGCAGCCTACCAAACCAATCCTAAGGAGACCAATGAGATCCAGGCTCAAGTAGAGGAATTGATGGACAAGGGTTATGCGAGGGAGAGCATGAGCCCTTGTGTTGTACCCGTCATCCTTGTACCAAAGAAAGAAGGGACGTGGAGGATGCGTGTCGACTACCGAGCCATCAATAACAGAACAGTTAAGTACCGACACCCCACCCCTAGATTAAATGATATGCTTGATGAGTTAGATGGATCTACCATCCTTTCTAAAATTGATCTTAAGTCAGGCTATCACCAAATATGAATGAAGGAAGGTGATGAAAGGAAAACTGCCTTCAAAACTAAGCTAGGATTGTATGAATAGATGGTTATGCCCTTTAGCTTGACTAATGCACCTAGTACTTTCATGCAGTTAATGAATCAGATTCGTAAGTCTTACATTGGAAACTTTATCGTGGTATACTTTGATGACATCCTGATTTATTCCAAAACCCTAAATAATCACCTAGGCAACCTAAAATCTGTTTTAGAAACCCTAAGGAAAGAGCACTTTTATGCTAACATGGCCAAGTGCACGTTTTGCACGGTATAAGGGTTGATTAGTTCATCAGGTATAAGGGTTGATTAAGTTAAGATAGAAGCCATCAAGTCCTAGCCCACACCTCAAAACATCACCGATGTTAGGAGCTTTTCATGGACTAGCCAGCTTCTACCAAATATTTGAGAGGGACTTTAGCACCATTGCTGCCCACTCACGGTTGTGATCAAGAAGGATGTAGCCTTCCATTGGGGTACACCACAACAGGAGACCTTTGAAGCCTTGAACAAGAAACCAACTGAAGCCCCACTGCTCATGCTACCTTATTTCACTAAACCATTTGAAATGGAGTGTAATGCTTCTGGAGTGGGAATCAGAGATGTCATAATGCAAGAAAGGAGGCCTATTGCATACTTCAGTAAGAAATTGAGTGGAGCCACACTCAATTACCCCACCTACGACAAGGAACTTTATGCTTTGGTGAGGGCTTTGAAGACTTGGCAACACTACTTGTGGCCCAAGGAGTTCATCATCCACACGGGTCATGAATCCCTCAAGTACCTCAAGGCTCAACACAAGCTTAATAAAAGACATGCCAGGTTGGTAGAGTTCATTGAATCCTTTCCCTACATTATTCAATTCAAGCAAGGTAAGGAGAACGTAGTGGCTGATGCCCACTCTCAAAGGTACACCCTAATTTCTGTCCTTGCTACTAAATTCATTGGCTTCGAATATATCAAAGACCTTTATGCTACTGACCTTGATTTCAAGAACATTTATGACACTATAATTAACGTGATTATCAGCCCCGTTTAAGCGACATTTCCTTGCTTGCAACACAATTTTGGGGGTAGTTTAGGGTGTTTTCACTCAATTGCACTATTTCCTACCGATTTGGTTACTGTAGCCCGTTTCGGGTCTATTTGATGTGTTTTCTAGTGTCTCGTTGAGTACACAGGTTTATTCCATCAAATAAGGAGCCATTGGACCTGTTTGGCAAGCAATGGAACCTCAAGGAGTGAACCAGAATCGATCTAGAATCAAACCATTCAAAGAGAGAAAAATCCCCTACCCAACACTCATATTCTCGGCGAAGACTTGATATTCTCGCCAAGAATCACTTAAGGAAATCGAAGTCAAATCTCGTCGAAGACTGCAGCAATATTGAAGATGTTTTCGGTGAGAACTTTCAAAGTTCTCGCCGAGAACTTGTGAAGAATTCAATGGGTAATCCTCGTCGAGAAATCAGAATAAGTTTACACTAAATTTTCTGCGAGAACTTCTATGGTTCTCGCCAAGAACTCTCTCCTTTTCCAGCACAGATAAGGACAATCCCTATTTAAACAACCGTCTCCTACATCATTCGATATGATTTTCATAATCTAGACTTCACATCTGAGAGATAGAGTTTAAAAGGCATCAAAGAGTTCCTGGAGAGATCCTGACACCATCTTTCACCTCGGAGTGCTCGGAACTAGGAGTGAAGATTGCCAGAGATCAAAGCTTCACCGGAGTCGTCAGAATTAGGTTTTTACAGTTCTTCTCCCTTCTTCCTTTGTATGATGAACTCTGTAACATCCATCCCGAACCGACCTGGTTTGAACCCGTGGTTGAACTGGTTTGAAAATCACTCGAAGATACAGCAATACAAATAAAGGAGAACAACATTGAAATTGATTAAAACATAAATCAAGAGTAAATTGGAAGCGCCTCTATTGTTAAAATCCAAAAACTTATTGCAACGGTTCAAATCCAAACCATGAAACATTTACAAACCCGAAGTTCAAACAACAATACAAAACATCTCAACCCCAAAAAAGTCAACATAAATCCCAAAGATGGTCAACTCCTGTCCAAGCCTCCGAAGATCTTCTCCACGCCAACAACACTTCGACACTCGACACCCAGAGAAACTCCTGAACTTTAACTTAGACACTCGAACCACGCACACCTGAAAAGAGAAACTGGAGGGGATCAGTTTCCTAATGAAATTGAGTGAACCCACTAGGTTTAACTATGCGCCAAACCTATCCAAAAGAAGCGATCCCAAACTCGTCATTAAACACCAACAATGGAATCAGACTCAACCTTTACCAGTTTTAATCCCCTAAAACAGTCTAAGTGATTACATAGGTGCAGCTCACAGCTTTTGCCTTTGCTAGTGCTCAACCCGACACTTCACTTAGGTGCCGAGCTTGCCTAGCTTAGCTTTTCTTTTCTTTTCTTTTGACATTAGCCACTTGATCCTTAACCCCTTACAACTTCCACACAAGATTTCGAATTGGATTCCGTCTAATCTCAAGCCACAATCATGAGGGAACAAAAAGTTCAAAAAGTTGAAGAAAATCATGGAAAAGGGGAAGAAAATCTGATTGCCTTCATCATCCTAGACCGGTGTTATCGAGTGGTATAAAAACACGTATCAAACCAATCAACCAACATACAAGAGTGATAAAAACTCTGTTCTGGCCTAGACTCATTTGATATTAGCGCTAGACATGCTGGTTATAGGTTCTAAGTTGGACAGTCTAAACGTCATTGTGAAAGCTTGAAGCCAATCAAACACCAAAAGTCAAGAACCGAATGATTCTACAGTAGAGGGAATCGACATTCAATTAAGATCATGCAACTCAACCAAGCAAAACATTAGACTTCTACCAACAAATAATCACACCAAACCTCAAACTCCCCTACGACTAACATGAGCATTGTCCTCAATGATCCAGAGGGAGAGGGTAAGGTGGAACGAAGTTACCGCGTTGGTAGAGAGGAGCATAGGACGCCAAAGTAGAGGAAGGGTCCCATGATGCACATTGTGAAGAGTGATCCGCCTAAGTGCTTGCCAACATCTTATTCAAAGAGCTAAAACAACACTAAAACATAAAAGCGAAAAAAGTAAGGATAACATGGGGTGCCTCCCATGAAGCACTTCTTTAACGTCTCTAGCTAGACGAAACCAAGGAATAAGCTAAGTAAAACCATCCCAACTCATTACCTCATTGAAGTCGATGTCATTACCTTCGCATGGCACACAAAACTTGAATTGTACCTTACCAACTTCGGGTGGAATGAGCATGGATTTCCCGGATGGTGAGGTGGGAGCAATGGAGAAGGGACCAAACCACTTGGAGTTGAGCCTTTCATCGGGTGGCTTCTTAGTCTTGCTAGTCTCACCCATTGGTGCAGCATCCTTGCCCTTCTCGGTGACTTCTTTACACCTTTCTTCTTAGCCTTGGGTGGTGTCTTCGGGAGTACGAAAGGTGGAGTCTCCTGTACTTCATCCGTCTTTTCCTGCACATCACTAATGGCAAACAACTCCGCAAGACTATGACGGACAAGGTTAGTGCTATTAGTAGCCGAGGTAAGCTCATGCGGATTCTTAGGATCATGGTGACTAGCATAAGACAAAGTAAATTCCATGCCATTTGAGCGGTCAAAGATCATGCATTCATTGTCGACCCTAAGGGTAAGTCTACCACCATAAACATCAATCAAAGCATGAGAGGTCGCTAAGAAGGGTCGTCCAAGAATCAAAGGCACATCGGTACCACCCATTGCATCTAGAATAACAAAATCCACGAGGAATTCAAAAGCACCGACCTTAACCAACACATCCTCAACAATACCACGAGGAGATTTCATGTACTTATCTGCTAATTGAACATTCATGAGGGTTGGTTTTAGTTTCCCTAGGCCTAGCTTCTGAAACATGCAATATGGCATAACATTGATACTGGCACCCAAATCGGCTAAGCCTCTACTTATTGCATGCTCACCAATAGTGCAAGGAATAGTAAAGCTACCTGGATCCTTAAGCTTCTCCGGTGGTTGCTTAGAGAGAATGGCGCAGCATTGTTCGTTGAGCTTTGCCAAAGTTACATCCTTAAGCTTGCGTTTGTTGGTGAAGATCTCTTTCATGAACTTCGCATATTGAGGCATCTTAGTGATTGCTTCTCCAAAAGGCATTGTGAATTGCACCTTGTCAAGAATCTCAACAAACCTCTTGAAGTCCTTTGCCATGGAATCCGGCTTCAAGCGAGAAGGATAAGGTGGCTTAGGCTTGTACGGAGGTACAACCGGTGCGGGAGGAGAGACCGGAGTAGTACTCGCCGTAGCCTCTTGAGAACCAACCTTATTGGTCATTTTAGAAGCTTCTTTAGCCTTGGCTCCTCTATATTTAACTTCAATCTTATCCGAGTCATCATCGGAGTCAACATCTTCAACCAACACATAGTCATCATCTCGAGTTCTTACCGCTTTAGGTGTTGGGTCTTGGATTTGCTTACCACTCCTCAATGTTACCGCCATAAGCTCCTCGGGAACCTTGGGGTTGACCTCGGTGTTGGAGGGTAGAGTGTCCGAGGGTCGCCCCGAAAGTGTCTTAGCAATGTGACCCATTTGATTCTCCAAATTCGCAATTGAAGCTTGTTGATTTTTTATAAGTTGAATCATTGCCGCGTTGGTATCCTCTTGAGATATTGGAGAAACGCCCTCTTTGTTGTGAGGTGGCTTGTTGAATCCGGGTGGTCCATCACCTCTATGATTGTACATTCCCGGAGGAGTAGGACCTTGGGGGCCTTGATTTGGATGTCCACTTTGATTCCATTGAATTCCCCCTTGGTTCCCTTGTCCTTGGTGACCTCCTTGAGTCCATTGATTACCTTTGTTTTGATTACTTCCTTGAGACCACTGGTTGCCTTGATACCCTCTATAACCTTGGAATCCTCCTTGATTTCCTTGGTTGTAGCCTTTGTTATAACCACTACCTTGATTTCCTTGGCCTTGGTATCCTTGGTTAGACTTGTTGTATCCACCACCTTGGTTCCAAGGTCGGTTATAGCTACCTTGATAGTTACCTTGGGGGCTGAAATTACCATGGAATCCTTGACCTTGTGCGAAGCTCACCTCCTCATGGTCGCCTTGGCCAAGCTCAGGAGTGGCGGAAGGACAAGCACTAACATCGTGGCCTTGACCCCCACAACATTCACAACAATATATTGAAGCCACTGGGGATTACCCACATGTGATGATGGAACCTTGGAGGGATGCTTAGGCATGCTTAGGTTACTTACTTGGGATGCCATAGCATCGATCTTAGACATGAGAAGCGCAAACATAGGGTCATCCTCACCTCGATGTCCCGGTAACTTAGGCTTCTTCCCATAGGTAGACGAATCCTTTGGTGCATCAACACTTATAGCTCTAGAGTCATAGTGAGTGTCACTTCCATACTTAGACCTTGGAGGTTGTTGTCGAGACCAACTCCTTGTCTTGTTGGCCATCTCCGCAAAGAGTTCTAGAGCATCCTCGGGAGTGAGCGTCCTTAGATCACCTCCGGCGGCTTGGTTGATCATCCTTGTATTCTCAAAGTCAAGGGACCTAGCAAAGATATCCGCCAAGCTCCATTCGGCGAAGTTGTGGTGAGGACAAGACCGAAGAAGGGCTTGGAACCTATTCCAAGTCTCATGGAAGAGCTCTCTTTGTGTTGTGTGAAGTGGTTGATACGGTCTCGGATTGCATCCGTCATATAAGGGGGAAAGAACTCCTCGAGGAAAGCTTCGGCTAATCCCTCCCATGTAGTGAATTGTCGACTAGGTTGGTTCTCCAACCAAGACTTGGCTCTACCTTTGAGGGAGAAGGGGAAGAGTCGGAGTCGCACACAATCCGGGTGAACTTGATCGTTCTTCACCGTATCACATATCTTTAGGAAATCCTTCAAGTGTCTAGACGGGGAATCTCCATCAATGCCGTTGAACACCACTCCGTTCTGTACCATTTGAATCATATTAGGCTTCAACTCGAAGTTTCTTGCATTTACCGGTCTTCGCACAATACTCGAGGCTGCCCCTTCAAGGGTTGGGTGAGCATAATCGGCTAGTGTGTGCCTCGCACGTCTTTGCGATAGATCATCTTCATTAGTGTTATGTGAATGTACCGATTGGTCATCGTCATCTCCGTGTTGAGACATAGTGTGGTGTGAGGTAAGATCAACCTCTTCTTCTTCAACTGTAGAAGGTGGGGGAGTAGTTGGTAGATCGATTACTTGTTCTAGTCCTTGGATTCGTGCTTGAAGACGAGCTGAACGCCTCATGCACTAACACCAATCTCCTGCAAATAAGCACAACGAACACACCCGAGTAATATAACGATGCGGGATAACAAAGTAAACAAAAAGAAACAAGGAAGCAAAAAGGAAAATGGAAGGAAGTGTAAAGATCGGTTCACTAATAATTGCTTTCTTAGGAATGAGAGGTCCCCAGCAACGGCGCCAAAAACTTGATAAGGAATTTTATCAAGGTCGTATTCCTCGAGGTCCTCTCATAGGCTAATACTCACAAAATTCGTGAACGGTCTAAACATTTGAATTGAGATTTGGTTTTGAAAAAGAACAATTTAAAAACATAAATAAACAAAGTAAAATTGACAAGAGAAATTTAGGATCAAACAAGAGAGAAAAGAGTTTAGTCTAGCAAGGGGTTTCTTCAAGCTCAAGGTTCATGAAAGCTGGATTGAATCTCAAGCAACGATGTGTAATTAATGACCATGCATCTCACTCAAGTATAATCAACGAACTCTCGCACAATTGACTCTCTATTCCTAGACCAAATGCACCATGCTCTCGCTATGTGAACAAAGGGAATGGAATGCTTTAAACTAGCTCAATGAAATGCTTGGAACTTGAATTCTATGCTAACAATCATCTAACACAAGGTAAATGATGCAAGACACTTTCATGTCAATCATATAACACTAGTCTAGCAATCAAAAGGGTCTTTCAACCTTCAAATGAAAGAAAACCAAGTGCACACCAAGTGTTTGATAAAATGACAACAAGGAAAACAAGCTCAAAATGGTTGCAATTGCATAATCCAATCTCTCAAATCATCCAATTACAATCCTACAACCTTAGATCAACATCAATCAATCATTCTCATGTATTGAAAGACATAACAATACCAAAAGAGAAAATCAAGCTCTAATGGCTACAAAGCACAAGGTCTAGGATCATCATCTTACACAAATGGCTATGAGAAACTCAATCCATACAATCAATCACCTATCCTAGCTTAATCCATCCCTCACTAAACTAAACCTAAGCTTAGCCTAGCTTAACCATGGAAGAAACCTGAAATTGAGTAGAGGAGACCATCCTTGCATCCATGGAGGATCTTCCCACTTGGCTCTTCAAGCTCCAATCCAAGGGTGGAAGGCTCACTTAGATCTTCAAGTTGATCAACAATTGAGGGAGGTTGGTGTGTGTTTGAGGGAGAGGATGGTGATTGGCGATGATGATGATGAGTTGAGAGAGAGAGGAGTCGGCGATAATCTTGTAAAATAGAATCAAATTTTCCCTTAAATTCTCACCCCTTTCACCTTTATATAGCACGCCGGAATAAACTTGAATTTTCGGCGAAAACATTGTAATATTTTCGCCGAAAATCTCCTTGAAAACTCACGACCGGCTGTGCATTTCTTCTAAAGTTTTTGGCGAAAACTTTGAATGTTTTCGCTGAAAATATCTTCAGTGATCAAAGGTCTTTCGTCTGCTTAGAGTTTTCGATTTGAGGACTTGAAAATCTCGCCGAAAACTTCTTATTCGGCGAAAATCCTACGATATTTTCGCCAAAAATGTCTTCAGTTGAAAGTCGTATTTTCTTCGATTTTGCAACGTCCATATCTCCTCCGTCCTAGCTCCAATTGACCTCCCGTTTGATCCCACGTGCTCCTTGTTACCAGTACTTCAACGCCAAGACCTGAAAGTACAAAGAAAACAGCTCCAATAGACATGGAATTGGCCTCAAAGTGGCAACCGGGTAACAAAAGGGCACTTTGCATAAAACATTCATAAAAGCGTATAAATCATAGCAAAATGAGATCAAACACGGGAGATCACTAGGATAATCATGGACTTAAAATGCACTAAATATAATCACATTAGCAGGCGCTGAGCCTAGCGCTGGCCTGGTGCTGGACCGGTGCTGGCCAGGCGCTGAGCCTAGTGCTGGGCCTAGTGCTGGGCTCGGTGCTTGGCACGCCGCTGAGCACGGTGCTGGGCATGGCGCTGGGCACGGTGCTGGGCCTAGTGCTGGGCCGAGCGTTGAGCATGGTGCTGGGCCTAGTGCTGGGCACGGTGCTGGCTCCGGAAGCTTCTTCTCTTCTCTCCAGCCTTTCCACCGTCGCTCATTTGTTGGGGCAGGCTCTCACCGTGTGATCTCATTCTTGGCACTCGTAACAAATAATCCCACTCAAAGGGTTAGTCCCAATATTCAAATGTAGACTTGGCTTAGGGATACCTTGTGTGGTTCGGCTCGGCCTTCCTTGATTTAATGCCGGGTCTGGGGCTTGAGCTATTCCAGCTCCACACGTCCATGCTCTCCTTGGGAATTTTTCAGCTTCTCTTCGTTCCAACCTTCTAACCAAATCTTCTATACCATACATGGCTAGGCGTGCATTATTGATTTTAAGCTCAAAATTAAGTAGCCTCAACTCTGTCATGGTTAGTAGAAACAAACGAACACAAAGACTTTTTCTAATATCCTCTTTTCTACACTCTTTTTCTAGGACTCGATAAACAACAACTTAGTCGCTAAAAGTAGGGTCGTGGCTCGGTTTAACACAAGCAACAGAATCTAAGTCTATCCCCTCTTCTTAAACACACTATTACAACGACAAATAAAGAACTTGGCAAGGGTGGCCTTGCTTGATTTTTCTTTTTCTTGACTTCTTTTAGGGTTTTTTTTGATAGCTTGATCGGCCACCGATATTTTCTTGCCTTACAATGAAAGACTCGACACAAGAACTAGAAATAGATGAAGATTTTCTAAACAACAAGAAAAGTAAAGGGATATGAATCCAGGGTTTTAAACCTAAAGACTGGGATAGATGTGGTCCTTTAGCTGAACAGTGCTCTGATACCAACTGATGTGAACCGCTGCAACCGTGGGCAGACGACCCTTAAACACCGTAAGTTGAGACCGTCCAACGAGGTAGAACCGTCGGGAACCGGGGGCGGATAAGTTTTTTGACCAGTCGGCTGTATATAGCCGGGAACCAGAAGTGTCCAGTCGATGACGCCACGCCAAGAGATGGATGCTCTTGATGATAAGTCGGGGCCTTCAGTATCGCAACATGCAGATACAATAAGGTTTCAGAACAAAGTTCTTTCAAAGGGGGTTTATTTCATCAAAGTTTTTTTTCAAAGGGTGGCCGGCGGCCTCTATATATAGGTGAGGGAACAAGCTCTCCTCCCTAAACACTACTTCCTAAATAATAATAAAATAAAGAAATAAAAAGAGTCTTAATTAGAAAACCTAAAGAGGACTTTAACTAATCCTAACCTACACTAAAAAGAGGGAAAATTCGGACTCCAATCCCAAAAGGAATAAGAATCCTACTTAAACAAGAACTCCTAAAAAGGAGGCTGGAAAATCCTAAAAACAGCTAAACGGGTTCTGGAATATTTGGCCTAATAAATACCAAATTAATTCTGAAAATTAATCCCTTTGGCAGATCCCTAGAGGACTCCATGGGCTACAACTTTAGTGTTGGACATCAGTCCAAATTCTATCTCCAAGTAGCCCATATTCGTCAATCCTTGTAGGGCTAGGAATCTGTCCAGAAATCCGGATTTGGCCTTTTATGACTTTAGTGTTGGCCCGAAGCTGCTTGACCATGAGTTGGCCTCTTGGCCCTTCTCCTGGGTTGGATTCTCCTTTCTTTTCTCCTCTTGGATCAGGATCAGGAGGTGGCCTGATCATGGCTCCTGGTTTGGCCTTCCTCGGATCAGCATCCGGGCTCCATTTAGTGATGCTCAGACCATGCATCACTAGGACTTGCTGTAGCCCTAACTTCTTCAATACTCCTCCGAATTGGGATCCGTTTGTTGGAGGGTGCTCCTGAGTCTTTAATCTATCCAGGGCTGCTGGTAGTTCATGAAAGGCACGAGCCAATTGTTGGATGGGCCAGAAGTTCTCCTCTGTGGTATCCAGGCGCAAGGACACATCTATCTTTTGGCCTTCTTCAAATATGTTAGGGCCCTTTGAGTTCTGCTTCGGCCAAGTGTTCAGGAATGCTATCAGGAGGTCTTCAAGGGCTGGTGCTGGTCCAGGGATCACGGCTTCGATCCTTAAGCTTAGTTCTGGTATTTGGCCCGGTCCGGGGCTCGTACCGGGGTCTATCTTCGGGCGCCAGCTTCTTCTGGCCAGGCTCTCTTCATTATGCTTCGGCCACACCTTCTGGAATGTCTCCATAGGGTCCTTAGGAGCTTGTTCAGGCTTTCGGCTTGGGGTTGGCCCGAGGGTGGCCAGGATCACATCACTGGGCCCTTCAGCAAACAAGTATGTGAGCTCTTACCACTTCCGACTCCACTTGCCCTGTGATCGCCCTCCAGGAGTTTTGGAGTTCATTTGAATGGACAACTCAGAGACCCCATCACCTCCTCAAGTGTGTCCGCTTCCGTCTCGGTGGAGTCCAGTACAAGAAGACCCTCGACGAGTTCGCTCTCCTCCTTGATGCCAATACCACCATTGTCGATGCCTCCCTAGGCTTTCAGGAGATGAGCTCTGTCGCTCAAGATCCGTATCCTCACATATGGCAATTCATCTCCAGGGCATCTGAGGCAAAACCAGAGAATGGCACTCTTGGTAACATTGTTCATCCCCTTTTCAAATTCTTCCATTATGTATGGACTCGTTCTTTGTGCTACTATAGTAAGGAAGGTCGCCACCACATCTCTTTGGAGGAGTTCATTCTCTTCCGTGCCATCGAGGAATTTGCATGACTTCATCCGGGATGGTGGCTAGCCCGCTTCTTCCATAAGCGAACCACTACCAAGAAGCGTCCCTCGGCCCTTCCGGGTAGCTCCTTCGTCTCCTGCCTGATTGACACTCTCAATATCGATGGCTAGTGGTATTCCAACCTTCCCTGCACCGAGATTGAACACTTTGGAGTGAAGCTCGCCATTGCACGCCGACCCCCGCTTCCACTAGCGAACAACCCCCCCCCCCACGACCACCGCGGATCCCCAACCCGCGAGGTGAGCAGCTGACTCGCATTGATCTGTGGAAACAAGACTACTCATCTGGTGCTCATCAATGGCAAAGGGATCGGGTAGAGCATGAGGAGACACATAATGCGCGATGGGCCATTTGATGACACTCGAATTGATGTGATTATCAGCCTCATTTAAGCGACATTTCATTGCTTAAGACACGGTTTTTAAGGTAGAATAGTGAATATTTACTCAACCGATCCATCTCAATCCTTTTGTGTTACCTTCCCATTTCGGGTATTTGATGGTTTTCTAGTATTTTCGTGTTAGCACAGGTATTCGCCATCAAATATGGTAGCCAAGGATGTGTCTAAGGCACCAGAACCCCAAGGCAGCCGCCGGTTATGTTTAAATACTGAATCAAACGGTTAAATAAGGGACATCACAACTTATATCAGAAATTACACACAAATTTACACGGGACGAAAAATCCCAAGACTGAGAAAAAGAGAGAACGAGTGGATAGAGTTTGAGGAGCCAGGAACAGATCGTGACGCCTTCCACCCATCTCGGAGAGCCAGTGCTAGGAGTTGAAGATTCAGCAGATTGAAGCTGCAAGGAGTCGTCGAAATTAGGTTTTGCAGTTCTTCTCTGTTCACCTACCTGAGATGTATTCTTTGTCTATCTTCGATTCTTCTATATTGAATATGAGTAGCTAAACTCGTATAGCTTAGATTAGATGAACCCTAAGTGACCCAGGGCTTTAAAGCGGTCACGGATCGGCGGTGATTAGATTTGAAATTCATTCAGTTTCTTCTTCATGTTTGACTTGTTCTTTGTTCTTTGTTCTTTGTGTTTCATGTCTGGTTTGGCCACCTAGATTAGATTCTTGTTAAGCTAAGGATAGAAGCAAACGCTTGCCTTACTTTAGAACATCAAGTTGAACAATTAACCTTATAATTGGAGTGTGCCTTTCGTGGGAACCGATTAGGGTTAATCCACTGCAAGAGTAACTCATAAATCGTTAGAATTTGCACCAGTTAAGTTAAGTCATTGCGAGAGGCGACCATACCTGGGCGGCTAATTAATCGTGGTAGATAGATCGGATAGAGCGAACGTTCGCCAGTCTTAAACCTAAAGGTCAGGAGTTATGGTGGTGTCTGAGAGCTGAATGAACTAGAATCGGAAACTGCTGATCTGTTGATTGCCTGTGCTCTGGTGATCTAAGGGGGATTCGAAATCTAAGCTTGTCTGTCTTCTGTCTTAGTCAATCAATCAATTGTTATTTGCTTTAATTTCATTTCAACCTGTCTTTGCATTTTAGTATAGAAGTCGTGGAACTCACACCACGCACTAAGTGTTTACCCTCGAATTTAATTGCCAACACATTTGAGTAAGGAAGTAGAGGAGACCCGTGGAATACGATCTACCCCAGCTTCACAGCTTGGTAGTTATTTGATTGACCGCTATTCTACAGCTCATCAAATTGGCGCCGTTGCCGGGGACTCTTCTATTTCGTTGAAAGAAGAGTTGGCATTTTTATTCTTCTACCTTTCCATATTTCATTTCCATCACACTTCGATTTTACACCGGTTGTGTTTGTTTTTGCCTCTTGCAGATCATAGCAGGTACAGAAACGTATCACTTCCGTTCCATCCTCCTTTCCCGCAATGACTGCTCTTAAGAGTGTTGCGGACTACAGTAAGCCGCGGGCATCCAACTTTCGATCCCCCATCACCGTGCTTTCTAATGACCATGATCCTGATTATGAGATTAAGATTCCTCTCTTAGAACTGATCTCTAGGGACATACAATTCAAAGGAAGGCCAGACAATAATCCCTGCACACATATAACCGACTTTCTGGCTGTCTGTGACACTTTCAAGTCTGGGAACCTCAACAAGAACACTTTATATCTCCGAGCTTTTCCGTTCTCTCTCAGAGGTGCAGCTAAGCAGTGGATTGGAAGCAAACCACAAGGTCATTACTCTAACTGGGAGGCATTAGCTCAAGATTTTGTTGAGGAGTACTTTCCTCCCGCAAGGACAACTGCTTATAAAGACTGCATCTCCAAGTTCACTCAGAGAGAAGATGCAAGCTTGTATGACACTTGGAACGAATTCCAATCTCTTCTCTTCAACTGTCCTCACCATGGGTATGAACAAAGAGAGCTGGCTGAATTCTTTGCTCGTGGTATGCGCGAAGAATCTGCAAATTGGGTCAACTCCCTAGCTGGCGGAGATTGCACCGCCCTTACTCCTCAGGATGCTCTTCTGCATTTCGCTAGCTGTGCTTCAAAATCTAGAAACTGGGAGAGGCAAAGAGAAGGAACCAAGAGTCAGAGTCAGATGAGTGTTGCAGAGCAGATCAAAGCGGAGGTTCAGAAACATCTACAAGCAGTTGGTATTCCTCTTGATCCCCCGTCAGCTACCATCTTTTCGGCTGACTGTGGATGGTGTGGATCCTGTGCTCATAACGGTGGAAGCTGCCTCAACTTTGGTACAACAGAAGTTTGGTCTATAGAAGAGATAAACTTCATTGATCAAGGCTTCGCCAACAATCAGAAAGGCTACGCCAGTTATAGAAATTACGTGCCACGGAACCAGAGCAACCGGTTAGTAGATCCTTAACAGAGACCTCCGGGATTCATTGGAGGACAACACCAGTTTCAAGCAAAACCGTACTACAATAGAGACATGGACTATGAGAAGAAGTTTGATCAGATTATGAGTAGACTTGACGACCACGACATTCAATTAAAAGCTCAAGCTGCACTCAATCAAGGACAGAGAGCTCAGAGCCAGAGGATAGAGGATGCTATAAGCAATATGACTAAACTCTTTACTAGCAATCCTCTCCTTAATCCAGCAGCATTTCAAGCAGACTCCAGTGCAAAGAGCGAACACGCTCAAGCTATTACCACCAGGAGCGGTAAGCAAACAACTGATCCAAAGGCTCCAGAACCTGACGTGATACCAGATACCAGTGCTACCATGGATATGCCAGAAATTAAAGATATCACAAAAGAGGAAGAAGATGCATCTGCTCCTCCTCCTCCTCCCAAGACAGCTCCTGAGCCTGTCTTGGCGCCATATGTACCTCGGATTCCTTTCCCAAAGGCTGCAATGAGCAAGGATAAGGATCATGACACTCAGTATAAGAAGTGGTACAATGTTCTTAAGACTGCAGAGATCAAGATACCAGTGACAAAAGCTGTAGAGATTATACAACCACTTGGGAAGTTCTTTAAAGACCTAGTGAAGAAAGTGAAGAACGGAGAGGCGTACTCTGTCACGCTTACTAATGAATGCGCTTCTATTCTCGGTGCACCATCTCCCATACGACAGCCGCCACCACCCCCAGCTAAGTGTTCTGATCTCGGTCCTTTTACATTACCGTGCATTATTAATGGCATTAAAATTGATCGCAGTCTGGTTGATTCTAGTGCTTCTATTAATGTTATGCCTGTTTATCTATATGAGAAGCTGAATCTAGGGCAGTTAAAACCGATTACTCTGCATCTAGTGTTAGCCGATGGGTCTGTTAAACTACCTAGGGGAATAATAGAAGATGTAGCTGTCTGCTATGGTCCGTTTACTATAATTGCGGATTTTGTTGTTCTAGATACTCGCGAGTCAGACAGAACACTTATCCGAGGTCGACCTTTCTTAGCAACTGCTGGTGCAATTATTAACTGCAAACAAGGCCTGTTAACTTTGAGTGTAGGACAGGAGAGTGTTGCATTCCGCATTAAAGATAGCATGAGATACTCTGTTGCTCAAGATGATAACTGTTATACTGTTGATACCCTAGAGTTCGCCTCGGCCAACTTCGTTACTAATGCCTTATCTAGTGATCCGCTAGAGTTGTGTTTGATTTCAGGGATTGACAATGCATTAGAAGATCCAGAGCAGTGCCTATGGAAGGATGAGTTAGACGAGCAGAAGGCGACATTCACACCCATCACTGCGCCTGCACACATCGAGCCAGCATCGAGTCGGATTACTACCTCATACGAAAATCCGCCAGAACTTACTTTGAAGGAGCTGCCTGACCACCTAGAATATGCATTTCTTGGGAAGGACTGCCAGTTACCAGTCATCATCAATTTGAATCTATCACCCGAGCAGAAAGAGCAACTGATTAGGCTACTCAAGAACCATGTTAGAGCTATTGCCTGGCAGTTAGCAGACATCAGAGGCATCTCTGAAACCTTCTGCAAACATCGGATAGTTGTTGATGAAGAATTCAAACAAGTCAGACAACCACAACGCCGACTTAACCCTCTGATGCAGGAAGTTGTAAAGAAGGAAGTACTCAAGCTTCTAGATGCCGGTATCATCTATCCTATTGCCGACAGTCCTTGGGTCAGTCCGACTCCAGTCGTTCCGAAGAAAGGAGGAATCACCGTCATCCCTAATCCAAAGGCTGAGCTCATCCCGACTCGCATGGTTACCGGATGGAGAGTCTGTATCGATTACCGATGACTCAATGATGCCACAAAGAAGGATCATTTTCCACTGCCATTCATTGATCAGATGCTTGAATGATTGGCTAGTCATGACTACTACTGCTTCTTAGACGGGATGTCCGGTTACTTCCAGATCCCCATCGAGCTTGATGATCAAGAGAAGATGACTTTCACCTGCCCATTTGGTATGTTTGCTTATCGTCGTATTCCTTTTGGTTTATGTAATGCCCCCGCTACCTTTCAGAGATGCATGCTTGCTATATTTGGAGATCTGGTAGAGAATGTGGTGGAGGTATTCATGGACGACTTCTCCGTCTGCGGAGATTCATTTTCCAAGTGCCTGGCCAATCTGGACAAGGTGCTAGCTCGTTGTGAGGAAACCAACCTAGCTCTTAGTTGGGAGAAATGTCACTTCATGGTTACCAAAGGCATTGTTCTGGGCCATAGGATTTCTAAGGCAGGTATAGAAGTTGATCGTGCCAAGCTTGAGACCATCGCTAGCTTACCATCGCCGACCTCAGTTAAGACAGTTTGAAGTTTCCTCGGTCATGCTGGATTCTACCAAAGATTTATCAGAGATTTCTCCACTATCACTCTTCCATTGACGAAGCTCCTTGAGAAAGATGTTCCTTTCGTATTTCATAAAGCTTGTCTTGAAGCCTTTGAGACTTTGAAGACTCAACTCACCACCGTACCGATCCTTACAGGACCAGATTGGAATCTTCCATTCGAGATTATGTGCGATGTTAGTGACTTCGCCGTTGGCGCGGTTCTTGGTCAGAGGAAGGAGAAGAGATTTCATCCTATTTACTTTGCTAGCAAGACACTAAATGATGCTCAGAGAAACTACACTACTACGGAGAAAGAGCTTCTGGCCATCGTCTTGTCCTTTGACAAGTTCAGACAGTATCTTGTTCTTTCACATACCATTGTCTACACAGATCATGCTGCCTTGCGCCATTTATTAGCCAAGCAGGACTCGAAGCCACGTCTCATCCGATGGATCCTTCTCCTCCAAGAGTTCGACATAGAAATTAAAGACAAGAAGGGAGCGGAGAACTTAGCAGCGGATCATCTTTCTCGACTAGAGGAATCACAAACAGGTAAATCTACTACCCCTATCAATGATTCTTTCCCTGACGAGCTGTTGCATGTTGAAACGTATGAACAGGTTAACAACATAGCTATCGAGCCCTGGGCAATCCCTCACGCTCAAGATCTGAGTAATGCAACCGACTCGAAGGAACCATGGTATGCAACCCTGGCTAATTACCTCTCTCACGGCATTGTACCTCCTGAGCAAGATTTCAATGCGCGCAAGAAGCTCTTTAAAGAAGCCAAGTCATACTTCTCGGATGAGCCCTTCTTATACCACATCAGTATTGACGGGATGATCCGGAGATGTGTCTCTTACATCAAAGCAGCTGACATCATGCATAAATGCCATGAAGGACAGTTCGGAGGACACTTCGGAGGCAACCGCACTGCGAGAAAGGTACTCAAAACAGGTTTTTATTGGCCTTCAATCTTTAGTGATTGTGATGTTTTTGCTCGACGTTGTGATGCGTGCCAGCGGTCAGGTAACATCTCTAACCGTAATGAGATGCCCCAAATTGTTTCTTTAACTGTTGAAATTTTTGATGTTTGGGGAATTGATTTTATGGGTCCGTTCACACCCTCCAACGGAAACAAGTACATTCTTGTAGCCGTTGATTGTGTTTCTAAGTGGGCTGAAGCTGAAGCTCTACCCACTAATGATTCAAGAGTGGTGGGTCGGTTCCTTACCCGTCTTTTCACGCATTTTGGTTCACCGCGCTTCATCATAAGCGATACGGGTACCCACTTCCATGGACAATTCGACCGGGTGTGCAAACGCTTTGGCGTCACCCACCGTATGTCCACAACTTACCATCCTCAAGCGAATGGTCAAGCGGAAGTGACGAACCGTGAGCTCAAGCGGATTCTTGATAGGACAGTTGGCCGGTCTCGCAAGGACTGGTCATCTATGCTCAATGATGCCTTATGGGATTATCAAACTGCCTACAAGACTCCCATCGGTACCTCACCGTATCAGCTGGTCTATGGCAAGGCGTGTCATTTGCCGGTTGAGCTTGAGCACAAGGCATTTTGGGCTAACAATGAGTTGAACATGAGCTATGCTGTAGCAGGTAATATGTGTCACGACCAGATCGCTGAGCTTGAGAAGCACCGACTCCACGCATATGAGAGCACGTAGTTATACAAAGAGCACACGAAGAAAATTCATGACTCTCAATTGAAGACGATCAAGCAGTTCTATCCCGGTGATGAAGTCCTCTTATATAACTCTCGATTGAAGCTCTTCCCGGGTAAACTGAAGTCCATTGGTCCGGCCCTTATACCATGGTGCGGCAGACATCTTTAGGCAGTGTCCTAATCAAATTGCATGATCAGAAGCCGTTTATGGTCACCGGGCATAGGCTTAAGAAGTATCTGCAAGGACTAGCTGTCTCTTCCATCGACGTGCACTACTTTGCTTTGGAATCATGACACAAATCCAGGTATCGTCTGGCTCACGGACGTTAAACAAGAGCGCTTTGTGGGAGGCAACCCACGGCTGGAGTCAGTTATTTTCGTTTCGAGTCATTTTGTTTTAAAACCCCTGTTGTTTAAAAAAAAATGCCGACCATTTTCAAGAATATTTTCGGCGAAAATTCAACCATATTTTCGCTGAAAATTCCTGTTTAAAACCGACCTGTTTCTCCTGTTTCTCACCACCGACACTTCTCGCTGAAAATTCTCACACTTTTCGCCAAAACGGTTTTTGATTTTCACTGACATTTTCGCCGAAAATCTTGTGTTTTCCGCCGACTATTTATACCGGTTTCGACTTCTGTTTTCGCACCCCCATCCGAAAATTTACACCCGACCCCCTACCAGCCCTCGCCCTTCTTCTTCCTAGCTCGCCGATCGCCCGAGTCCGCCGCCGCCATCTAGCCGCTGCCGACCGGATACTACGCCGCCGCCCCTTCCTTGGTGTTTATTCAAGCCCCAACCCTAGAATCGGAGCTCTACATCTCCGGTTCCTCCCGACCTAGTTTAAAATCTTTTCGTCGATTTCTCGGATTTCCAATCGTTTTCTTGAGTCATGTCTTCACGGTTAGTTGTTCAGCCCTTGATTGTGAATCTTTTGGCTTTTTGACTTTTGGTTTTCGGCATGGTTGACTTTGGTTGACTTTTTGGTTCTTCCTCGAATTCCATGATTGCTATTTCGGTGTCACTTGGCTAGGTTCTGGCATTTCTTTTTGACCTTTTAAGGCTCGTGAATTGTTGTATGTGTGATCGTGTTAATGAATCATTCCATTCCTCATGCTTGCTTAATTGATTGACAGTTCTTTGCTACTATATCTCAATTCGGTGATCTCTCAATTTTATTTGCTTGCCCCCACTTGTCAACCTAAATGTGGGGTAGGATTCTTGTCTTCTGATACTGGTTTCCCCTAAGTTCTGTTTTACAGGGCTCCCAAACTACTCAAGGCCACCAGTGCAGATAGAGCGCAGCGATCCTCAGCTCGCCAGAACTGGACTCAACCCCGAAGATCACCCGCACCAGCTGCACCAACATCGACGGCTGTGGCCATCATCCCCGAGGATGCACCGACCCCTGTGACCCCTATCTCATCTATTCCTACACCTGCCAATGGGGCCCTACACCCTCTCATCTCTGCCCTTCAGCCACACCATCTCGAGGTCTATCAGAAGATCAAAGACATTCCTCTAGCTAAGGTGGCAGTTCTTTCTCTAGACAGTCTCAAGGTCCACAATCCGGCTTGGCACTCCACCATCGACACCGCCCTTCATAAAGCCTGTTTGCGAGTTCTGACCGCCCATTGTTCCCCCTACCCACTTGTCGCCCTTCAAGAGTTCTGGAGTTCATTCCGGCGTCTCACTCCGAAGCCCATACGTGATCAGAAATTCGTATCCTTTCGCCTCGGTGGTGTTCTCCACGAGAAGTCCCTCCACGAGTTTGGCCACCTGCTGGATCCGCACGTCAACCTCCAAGATACATCCGTTGGTTTCGCGGACACCTACTCCATCACGAGTGCTCCGTACCCAGACGTGTGGAGGTGGGAAGCTGGCCTAACCGAGATCGAGCCTATTGTCAACCCCATGGTAGGTGATATTGTTCACCCTATTCTTAAGTTCTTACATTATGTTTGGGTGCAGTCTTTGTGTTTTTGCAGCATGACAGGCCGTCACCATGTTTCCCTGGAAGAACTCGTTCTCCTCCGTGCTTTAGAGGAGGATGCAAATTTCCATCCCGGTTGGTGGCTTGCACGATTCTTTCACAAGCGCACTACAACCATGAAGCTTCCTTCTGAGCTTCCGGGGGGACCTTTCATTTCACTTCTGATCGACAATCTCCAGCTCGGTGACAAATGGGGCCCCGGCATTCCTCGCGTCCGGATTGAGTACATAGGAGCCAACCTCGCCATAGCATAGGGCATCGACCTTTCATTGGATTTTGAGAATTGCACACCGGTCCCTCACCGCATTCCCCAGCCAGTCGAACGCCCACCATCGCGGGCGCTAATCCCCGCTGAGTTGAATGAGAGGCTGGCGCGTATTGAGAAATGGCACCTTGACTACTCGGCTGGTTCGCTTCCATGGCAGATGGCCCGAGTAGCACATGAGGAGACATAGAACGAGTGATGGACCATTCTTTAGCAGTTCATGGCCTACCAGTCAGCCAGACACAGGGATGATATCGCATGGCGACAGCAGCTGGAGCAGCGGCTTGGCGTTTCACCTCCCCCGACCCCGCCTCCACCCCCACCATCGGAACAGTGATCAGGTTGTTTCTATCCTTTCCATTTCTTTTCTTTCTTCTTTTCGGATCTTGATCCACTTTTATTCTGTGTGGATCCGGGGCACTTGTCCCGGTATCCTTTTGATCGTTTTGTTGTTTGTGTTTTGTAGGATTTTTAGTAGCTACTCCGCTCCGCCCTGGACTCTTCGTGCTCAACCACTACACCGCCCATCACCCTTCAGGTTCTTCGTATCTCTCTACTTTAGTTTGGTCCTGTGAGGACACAGAACAGTCTAAGTGTGGGGTAGGATGTTAGAGAACCATGCATGATCTTGATTGCCTATATCTTTGTGTGCCTCGTGAATCCTGTCCAGTCACTCTAGCATAGACTTGCTCAATTCTTGATTTTTGGTGTTAAGAACGCTAGACACCAATTCTACAACAGTTCATGGCTGACCAGAACGCTAGACACCAGGCTGAGATTGCATGGCGCCAGCAGATTAATCGGCAGCTTGGCATTTCCCCTCTCCTGACTCCACCTCCACCCCCACCTGAGGGACAGTGATCATGTCGTATCCGTCCTTTTCCTTTGTTTTCTTTCTTCTTTTCAGATTTAGATCCAACTTTTTTTTTGTGGATCCGGGGCACTTGTCCCGGTTTCCTTTTGATCTTTTGGTTGTTTGTGTTTTGTAGGTCTCTTTTGGCAGCTACTCAGCTCCTATACCCGCTCCCTGAGTCTATCCACTACACCAGCCATCTGTTTCCAAGTTCCCCGTAACTCTGACTCTCATTTTTGTCCTGTGAGGACACAACACGGTCTAAGTGTGGGGTAGGATGTTAGAAAACCATGCATGATCATGACTGCCCTTAATTGTGTTTCGTGCTGCCTTATCCAGTTTCTCTCGCTTAGAATTGATCGGTTCTTGATTTTTTATGTTAAGTTGTTATTCAAACCGTCATAATGATGCATAGACTGCTTAACCTAGAACCTGCAAACCAACTTGGTTACTGTGATGCTAAATTGCCTGGTCAGAACAGAATTTTAAATCACGCTTGTAGTTTGTCGCTCTGATTGCATGAAAATGACCGAAACCGACTAGCAAACCAACTGTGAGCTTTTGATCCATTGCACGTAACTTGCAATTTCAATTCCTTTTAAGTGGTTTTCTGTTTGCTTGAACGAGTTAGAATTTGCATGAGACCTATTCGAGACCACACGGTGACACGAGTTCTAGAATGATAGGGGCACCTAGATTCAGCTACTAAGCCAGATTGCCTACCCAACGTTAAATCCATTAGGTTTAAACCCTTGAGCTTGGCCTTTTCGTTCGGTTCGCTATACATTACAGCCAATCCCCATTCTTTCATCCCTCATTGATCCCTGTGGTAGTAGTTCTAGATTAGCCTACCGGAAGTCGGTCTGTGGCAACTTGTCTATAGCCACTAAACAGGTGGTCTTAGCTATTATGTCCGAATGTGTAAACCCCTCTAGCAACTAAAATAAAATCGGCAAAAAGAAAAAAAAGAGAAAGAAAATTTGTAAGAAAAGAGAAGTAGAAAAAAATTCGTAAGAAAAGACAAGTAGAAAAAGTCTCAAAAGTTTTCAGTTAGTTTAATAACGTTCTTCTCCCTACACATGGAAGAACGAAATCAAAAGAAAATGTAAAGAAAATGAAAAAATATGCAAAATAAAGTGCTAGGTTGCTTGAGGGTATCATAGGATGAGCGTACAGTATTCCACCCGTGTTTGGTTAGACGGTAGGAAGCCATGAGCTAGATTCGAGGGAAGTTAGTCAGAAGCTACACCGCACCAAAGCCATCATCATACATTCCCATCATCCATCTCATTATAAACCCTTGTAGTGTAGAATTCGTTACGGTCCTAAGCAGGGAAGTCCTTCTTAATGAGTTACTCGTGTTGTCACAGTGGTGGAGATGTGGTCGAATTACAAAGCTATGACAGAATTTAGTATCAAAAAAATGATTGAGAGCAGAAACACGTCCCTAAACACAGAGAGTGAGAGTTCCCCTTGCACCAAATAATATATGTGTGAGGAGTCTAGTCGGGCAGGTCAAATTCGTGCATAATTGGTGATTGCTCCTTGTCGTGTGTAGTTTTTAGTGAGACCAGGTTGTTTGGCTAATCGGTATGCATGTTAGGTTTCTTGTTCTAAAAGTAGCTGTCTAATAATTTATTGTGTAGGTTTGATCTTCAATTCAATCGATCTTATCATTTGTGAACTCGAGCGTTTTCTATCCAGTTTGCTTGAGGACAAGCAAAAGCTTAAGTGTGGGGTTTGATGACACTCGATTTGACGTGATTATCAGCCCCATTTAAGTGACATTTCTTGGCTTAAGACATGGTTTTTAGGGCAGAATAGCGAATATTCACTCAACTACCCTATCTCGTGCCATTTTGGTTACTTTGGCCCGTTCCGGGTCTATTTGATGGTTTTCTAGTGTTTTTGTAATAGTGTAGGTTTTGCCGTCAAATATGTAACCAAGGACGTGTCTAAGGCATTAAAGCCTCGAGGAATCGCACTGAAATCGATCTAAGGAAACACAAATCCTGCCTAGTTTTACAAAGAAGATTTCGGCGAAAACCCTGAAGTTTTTGCCAAAAATCCAAGAAGAAATCATCAGAGCTTTTAAAGAAGAAGTTTTCGTCGAGAAGTCAAAGTCTTCGCCGAAAACTCCGAACAAAAGAATCACAGGAGAATCCCAAGTAATCTTGCCTAGAATTTTCGCCGAAAACTTTCCCTTTTCCAGCCGCGCGCCGGATACTATAGAAGGAGAAAAATCGTCAGCTGAAGGATCTTCTGGATAATACTACTTTTTGGATGAAAAATTCCAAGACTGAAACAGAGATAGAGAGTGGAGAGAGTTTGAGGAGCTAAGAAAGGATAGTGACGCCATCCTTCCATCTCGGAGAGCTCGGTGTTAGGAGTTGAAGATCCAAAAGATTGAAGCTTCAAGGATTCATCGAAATTAGGTTTTATAGTTCTTCTCTGTCTTTCATACCTGAGATGTATTCCTTGTTCGTCCTTGATTCTTCTGTATTGAATATGAGTAGCTAAACTCGTAAGGCTTAGATTAGATGAACCCTAAGTGACCCAAGGCTCTCTTTTAACGTTCTTGAGCCGGACGGCACCTGTTAGGGAACCCAACTCAAGAGCTCCTTGAAGTCAATCGTCTTCTTCAAGGCCAGGGGTTGAGTGCCATGTAGCACTCCAGAAGGGTGATGCAGCCGGTAGTGCTCCAGTAGATCGTGATTCTGGTTGGATGACCAGTTCTTCTCGAATTCTCCAGCCGGAGGAGGAAAGAGGTAGTACAGGGTAGCATGATCAATGAGCTCCATCTTCTCCACCTGATGATCATCCAGAGGTCTCTCGGGATCGAGTATGTAAACTTCTAAATCCATGACCTTGTTGCTTTCCACGTGCTCGTCTCTGGCTTGATCTACAGGTTGACTCAGCGGAAGTGTAAGTGAGGGTATCTCCTCAATATCTTTGTGCTCCTCTTTGACTTCAACTTCAGGATGGATTGGCTCTATGTCTTCATCAACCACCTCTGCTAGTGATTCTTCATTGGATGCATCTAGCTCACAATAGTCATGGATGAGATTGTCATGTTCATCTTCGTATGGCTCTTGAGCATCTTCTTCCATTAGTGGATTTGGTTGCCCGAGCTCGACATCCACCGCGTTATGAGCTTGTATCTTTGAAATGAGATCATCCAAGGCGGATTCCACTCTTGCTATGCATTGTCGATTTTGATGAACATATGAGTCTATCTCTTTGTGAGCTTGCAGCTTTGAAGAGATATTCTCCAAGAAGGATTCTATTCTCGTCGTCTGTTGTCGATGCTGATGAGCTAGTATATACATCTCTTGGTTATCCTCAATATACGATGTTGCATTGATGTACCACTCTTGGTACTGGTCATCCCATCTGTAACCCTGCATCTCAAAACTCAAAAGCACTACCCAGGTAAATCATGGAAATATGGAGGAAAAATAAATGGTAAGACGGAAAGGTAGAAGAATAATTTGCCAACTCTTCTTTCAAACAATTAGAAGAATCCCCTGCAACGACGCCAATTTGATGAACACGTTTTCACGCACGTGTAGTCAAATAACTAATCTACCAAGGTAGACTAGATCGTATTCTACTCGAGGTCTCTTCTCCTTGTTTACTCAAATATGTTGGCAAATTACTCAAGTTTGAACAAGTTGTGCGTGGTGTGAGTCCCACGACTTCTAATCTAATAAAGCAGGAAAATAAAAGACAGAAAGATTAAAAGGTTGACTAACGAGAAGATAGACGAGCTAGATTTCGAATCCCCCTAAGATTACCGGAACATTGGCGATCACAAGACCAGCGGTTTTCAATTCTCATTCAATCGGTTTCTATACACCACCATAACTCCTGACCCTTAGGTGTAAGATTGTCCACTACAAAAAAGGGAAGTTTGGCGTCGGTCGGCAGGAAAGAATTTAGCGTCGGTCGAAATATAACTGACGCTAAACCCTTGAATCGCGTTTGACCGAGGGTTTAGCGTCGGTCATACACCGACCGACGCTAACATCTATCCAAAAAGCGACGCTAAAATTGATTTCGGGCCAAACCGACGGTGCAAACCGGTCATTATTTGGCGTCGGTTGGTATAATGGGCTTAGCGTCGGTTCCAACCGACGCTAAACACATTAATTAGTCGCCAGTGTACGGTCACCTCTAGCGACAACTAAACTAACTAGTGGAATTACTAACGATTTATGAGTTGCTCTTGCAGCGGATTAACCCTCACTGGTTCCTACAAAAGGCACACTCCAATGAATAGGTTAATTGGTTGAATTGATGTTCTAAAGTAAGGCGAGCGTTCGCTTCTATCCTTATCTTAACAAGAATCTAAACTAGGTGATCAAGGAAGACAAGTTTATGCACCAAAGCAGGAAACTGTCTAGCGACAACATCTGGCGACTAATCCTAACTTGCAAAAACCTAATCTAGGCGACCAACCATAAAAGAAACATAAACAATGAAGAATAAAACAACCATGCAAAGAGAAACTGATTGAATTTTGAATCTAATCACCGCCGATCCGTGACCGCTTTAAAGCCCTGGGTCACTTAGGGTTCATCTAATCTAAGCTCTACGAGTTTAGCTACTCATAACGATAACATAAGAATCAAAGGCAACAAACGAAATCATTATACAGAGGAAGAACAGATAAGAATTGAAAAACCTAATTCTGACGACTCCGGCGAAGCTTCGATCTCTTGGATCTTCAACTTTAAGATCCGAGCTCTCCGAGGTGGAAGGATGGCGTCAGGATCTCTCCACGGATCTTCGAACTCTCTAAACTTTATCTATCGACCCTAGAGTCGGCTGACTCTCAAAAGTCTGATTTGTGAATAGTTGTTGGAATAATCCTCTCCCTCTGGCCGGCTGCCGACTGCTTCTTTAAATAGGTAAGATTAGGGTTTTTCAACCCAGCCACAGAAAAGGAAGGATTTTTCGCCGAAAACTTCAGTTAAAATCCCTTGTGTGTTTTTCTTCAATAGTTTTCGGCGAAGATCTTAAGTTTTTGCCGAAAACATCAGCTGAATCTGTGTTGGGTTTCTTCTTGGATTTTCGCCAAAAACTATAAAGTTTTCGCCGAAATATTCAGTGTAAAGCTGCAGACTTCTCCTGTGAGTTTCTTAAGGTATTTTCGCTGAAAACTATGTAGTATTTTCGGCGAAAACATTGTGTTGGGCAGTTGTAGTTTCGGTTCTGACTCCGGTTTGAGTTCTTGTTCGATTTCGGTTCACTCCTTGAGGTCTTGAACACGTCCGTGGTTACGTATTTGACGGCAAAAACCTGCGCTCTTATAAAAATACTAGAAAACCATCAAATAGACCCAAAAAGGGCCAAAGCAACCAAATCGGTACGAAATGGGCAGTTGAGTAAATATTCACTAGGTTACCCCTAAAACCACGTTTCAAGCAAGGGAATGTTGCTTAAATGGGGCTGATAATCACGTTAAATCGAGTGTCATCAAAATACCCCACACTTAAGCTTTTGCTTGTCCTCAAGCAAACTGAACTAGAACACACTCAAATTCACAAATGACACGAGATTAAACTGAAATTCAATTCTAACGATTTGGTTTAGACTGTTCCACGTAGAAAAAGTGACCTACAAATGCAAAAACATCAACCAAACAAATTTTTGATCTCACTGCTTTCTGCACACTTCAAGTAGTAGTTTGAACAAAGCTCGTTTCTTGGCAAAACAATTAATCATAATTAACCGACTACGATAACACAATTTCTAATAAAAAGAGTTTAAGCTCTAGCCATGATGTGCATGTGGAGGTAGGAAAAGTGACGTGGCTATCGACTCTACTTCATCCGTTTCTAGATCTGTACGTTACATGTTCTAGATAGGACCGATTTAAACAACAAATTATTCAAGAATCAAACTTCTCCATTGATTTACTGCATACTAGTACTCAATACCGAACACTTAGCTTAGGTGTTGGACCTGCCTAGCTCACAGTATTTGTGACTATGCTAGTGATCAACCCGAACACTTCACTTACGTGTCGGGATTGCCTAGCTTTGATTTTTAGTACTTTAAAGAACTTTACATTGATTTGCACAACTTAATTACTTGATTTAACCATTTAGTCACTTAATCCTAGCTAGTTATAACTTTTTACACAAGATTTTAGAATTGGATTTCCGTCTAATCTCAAGCCAAAATCACAGGTGAACAAATATGGAGTGAAAAACATGGGAGAAACTAGCATTTATCATCTTAGAACGGTGTTATCGAGCTTTGTCATTAACAAGCAAAACAGTTTAATTGATTCAAATTTCAACTACAAGAGTGATGCATAATCTGTTCTGACCTAGACTCATTTAATATCAGTTCCGACATGTTGGTTACAGGTTCTAAGTGGAACATTCTAAACGTCATTGTGAAAAATTGAAGTCAATTTAACATCACAAGTCAAGAATTGAGCAATTATATGCTAGAGAAATTTCAAATTTGAACCATACAATCACAGAAAATCAAGCAAGATCATGCAAAAAATCTAGCATCCTAAATACCCCACACTTAAACGGTTCTGTGTCCTCACAGGACTAAACTAGAGTAGAGAGATACGAAGAACCTGGAAGGTGATGGTCGGTGTAGTGGATGAACACGGATAGCCCGGAGCGGAGCTGAGTAGGTACTCAAGATCCTACAAAACAAAAACAACAAAAAGATCAAAAGGATGCCGGAAGAAGTGTCCCGGATCCACACAGATTAAAAGTCAAAATGAAGAAGGTTTAGGGGAATTTTTGAAATTATTTTGACTACATTTTTTTTTTCAAAATCACGGCACGACACTCCTAGAGCAATCTAGATCATCTAATCTCAATCTGTTCAGAAAAAATCACACCGAAACAGCAGCCACGAAAAAACGAGGTAGACCAAAATTATACTCGTCGAAATTCAAGAATCAGCATGTCAAAAGATTCGAAATTGAAAACCCAACAACTAACCTTTTAGACACGACTCAAGAAAATGGACGGAAAGTGATGAAGTTGGCCAAAAACTTGAAAAGCTTGTTTCGGGGATAATAGGAGCTACAGAGCTCCGATTTGGACGATCAATTATGCGTTGGAATCAGACCGAAAAAAGGAAACTGATTTTCAAAATAGACACAAGTTTTGGCAAAAACTATTGAAGTTTTCGCCGAAATATTCAGTGTAAAGCTGCTGACTTCGCCTGTGAGTTTCTTAAGGTATTTTCGCCGAAAACTATGTTTTCGGCGAAAACATTGTGCTGGGCAGTTGTAATTTCGGTTCTGACTTCGGTTTGATTTCTTGTTCGATTCTGGTTCAGTCCTTGAGGTCTTGAACACGTCCGTGGTTACGTATTTGACGGCAAAAACCTGCGCTCTTATAAAAACACTACAAAACCATCAAATAGACCCAAAAAGGGCCAAAGTAACCAAATCGGTACGAAATAGGGCAGTTGAGTGAATATTCGCTATTTTACCCCTAAAACCACGTTTCAAGAAAGGGAATGTCGCTTAAATGGGGCTGATAATCACGTTAAATCGAGTGTCATCAAAATACCCCACACTTAAGCTTTTGCTTGTCCTCAACCAAACTGAACGAGAACACACTCAAATTCACAAATGACACGAGATTAAACTGAAATTCAATTCTAACGATTTGGTTTAGACTTTTCCACCTAGAAAAAGTGACCTACAAATGCAAGAACATCAACAAAACAAATTTTTGATCTCACTGCTTTCTGCACACTTCAAGTAGTAGTTTAAACTAAGCTCGTTTCTTGGCAAAACAATTAATCATAATTAACCGACTACGATAACACCAATTCTAATCAAAAAGACTTTAAGCTCTAGCCATGATGTGCATGTGGAGGTAGGAAAAGTGACTTGGCTATCGACTCGACTTCATCCTTTTCCAGATCTGTACGTTACATGTTCTAGATAGGACCGATTTAAACAACAATTTATTCAAGAATCAAACTTCTCCATTGATTTATTGCATACTAGTGCTCGATACCGAACACTTCGCTTAGGTGTTGGACCTGCCTAGCTCACAGTATTTGTGCCTATGCTAGTGCTCAACCCGAACACTTCACTTAGGTGTCGGGCTTGCCTAGCTTTGATTTTCAGCACTTTAAAGAACTTTACATTGATTTGCACAACTTAATTACTTGATTGAACCATTTGGTCACTTAATCCTAGCTAGTTATAAATTTTTACACAAGATTTCGAATTGGATTTCCGTCTAATCTCAAGCCACAATCACAGGTGAACAAATATGGAGTGAAAAACATGGGAGAAACTAGCATTTATCATCTTAGAACGGTGTTATCGAGCTTTGTCATTAACAAGCAAAACAGTTTAATTGATTCAAATTTCAACTACAAGAGTGATGCATAATTGTTCTGACCTGACTCATTTAATATCAGTTCCGACATGTTGGTTACAGGTTCTAAGTGGAACATTCTAAACGTCATTGTGAAAAATTGAAGTCAATTTAACATCACAAGTCAAGAATTGAGCAATTATATGCTAGAGAAATTTCAAATTTGAACCATACAATCACAGAAAATCAAGCAAGATCATGCAAAAAATTTAGCATCCTAAATACCCCACATTAAACGGTTCTGTGTCCTCACAGGATTAAACTAGAGTAGAGAGATACGAAGAACCTGGAAGGTGATGGTCGGTATAGTGGATGAACACGGATAGCCCGGAGCGGAGCTGAGTAGGTACTCAAGATCCTACAAAACAAAAACAACAAAAAGATCAAAAGGATGCCGGGAGAAGTGTCCGGATCCACACAGATTAAAAGTCAAAATGAAGAAGGTTTAGGGGAATTTTTGAAATTATTTTGACTATATTTTTTTTTTCAAAATCACGGCACGACACTCCTAGAGCAATCTAGATCATCTAATCTCAATCTGTTCAGAAAAAATCACACCGAAACAGCAGCCACGAAAAAATGAGGTAGACGGAATTATACTCGTCGAAATTCAACAATCAGCATGTCAAAAGATTCGAAATTGAAAACCCAACAACTAACGTTTTAGACACGACTCAAGAAAATGGACGGAAAGTGACGAAGTTGGCCAAAAACTTGAAAAGCTTGTTTCGGGGATAATCGGAGCTACAGAGCTCCGATTTGGACGATCAATTATGCGTTGGAATCGGACCGAAAAAAGGAAAATGATTTTCAAAATAGACACAAGTTTCGGCAAAAAACTATGGAACTTTTCGCCGAAATATTCAGTGTAAAGCTGCTGACTTCGCCTGTGAGTTTCTTAAGGTATTTTCGCCGAAAACTATGTAGTATTTTCGGCGAAAACATTGTGCTGGGCAGTTGTAATTTCGGTTCTGACTCGGTTTGATTTCTTGTTCGATTCTGGTTCACTCCTTGAGGTCTTGAACACGTCCGTGGTTACGTATTTGACGGCAAAAAACCTGCGCTCTTATAAAAACACTACAAAACCATCAAATAGACCCAAAAAGGGCCAAAGTAACCAAATCGGTACGAAATAGGGCAGTTGAGTGAATATTCGCTATTTTACCCCTAAAACCACGTTTCAAGCAAGGGAATGTCGCTTAAATGGGGCTGATAATCACGTTAAATCGAGTGTCATCAAAATACCCCACACTTAAGCTTTTGCTTGTCCTCAACAAACTGAACGAGAACACACTCAAATTCACAAATGACACGAGATTAAACTGAAATTCAATTCTAACGATTTGGTTTAGACTTTTCCACCTAGAAAAAGTGACCTACAAATGCAAGAACATCAACAAAACAAATTTTTGATCTCACTGCTTTCTGCACACTTCAAGTAGTAGTTTAAACTAAGCTCGTTTCTTGGCAAAACAATTAATCATAATTAACCGACTACGATAACACCAATTCTAATCAAAAAGACTTTAAGCTCTAGCCATGATGTGCATGTGGAGGTAGGAAAAGTGACGTGGCTATCGACTCGACTTCATCCTTTTCAGATCTGTACGTTACATGTTCTAGATAGGACCGATTTAAACAACAATTATTCAAGAATCAAACTTCTCCATTGATTTATTGCATACTAGTGCTCGATACCGAACACTTCGCTTAGGTGTTGGACCTGCCTAGCTCACAGTATTTGTGCCTATGCTAGTGCTCAACCCGAACACTTCACTTAGGTGTCGGGCTTGCCTAGCTTTGATTTTCAGCACTTTAAAGAACTTTACATTGATTTGCACAACTTAATTACTTGATTGAACCATTTGGTCACTTAATCCTAGCTAGTTATAAATTTTTACACAAGATTTCGAATTGGATTTCCGTCTAATCTCAAGCCACAATCACAGGTGAACAAATATGGAGTGAAAAACATGGGAGAAACTAGCATTTATCATCTTAGAACGGTGTTATCGAGCTTTGTCATTAACAAGCAAAACAGTTTAATTGATTCAAATTTCAACTACAAGAGTGATGCATAATTTGTTCTGACCTAGACTCATTTAATATCAGTTCCGACATGTTGGTTACAGGTTCTAAGTGGAACATTCTAAACGTCATTGTGAAAAATTGAAGTCAATTTAACATCACAAGTCAAGAATTGAGCAATTATATGCTAGAGAAATTTCAAATTTGAACCATACAATCACAGAAAATCAAGCAAGATCATGCAAAAAATTTAGCATCCTAAATACCCCACACTTAAACGGTTCTGTGTCCTCACAGGATTAAACTAGAGTAGAGAGATACGAAGAACCTGGAAGGTGATGGTCGGTATAGTGGATGAACACGGATAGCCCGGAGGGGAGCTGAGTAGGTACTCAAGATCCTACAAAACAAAAACAACAAAAAGATCAAAAGGATGCCGGGAGAAGTGTCCCGGATCCACACAGATTAAAAGTCAAAATGAAGAAGGTTTAGGGGAATTTTTGAAATTATTTTGACTATATTTTTTTTTTCAAAATCACGGCACGACACTCCTAGAGCAATCTAGATCATCTAATCTCAATCTGTTCAGAAAAAATCACACCGAAACAGCAGCCACGAAAAAATGAGGTAGACCGGAATTATACTCGTCGAAATTCAACAATCAGCATGTCAAAAGATTCGAAATTGAAAACCCAACAACTAACGTTTTAGACACGACTCAAGAAAATGGACGGAAAGTGACGAAGTTGGCCAAAAACTTGAAAAGCTTGTTTCGGGGATAATCGGAGCTACAGAGCTCCGATTTGGACGATCAATTATGCGTTGGAATCGGACCGAAAAAAGGAAATGATTTTCAAAATAGACACAAGTTTCGGCAAAAACTATGGAACTTTTCGCCGAAATATTCAGTGTAAAGCTGCTGACTTCGCCTGTGAGTTTCTTAAGGTATTTTCGCCAAAACTATGTAGTATTTTCGGCGAAAACATTGTGCTGGGCAGTTGTAATTTGGTTCTGACTCGGTTTGATTTCTTGTTCGATTCTGGTTCACTCCTTGAGGTCTTGAACACGTCGTGGTTACGTATTTGACGGCAAAAACCTGCGCTCTTATAAAAACACTACAAAACCATCAAATAGACCCAAAAAGGGCCAAAGTAACCAAATCGGTACGAAATAGGGCAGTTGAGTGAATATTCGCTATTTTACCCCTAAAACCACGTTTCAAGCAAGGGAATGTCGCTTAAATGGGGCTGATAATCACGTTAAATCGAGTGTCATCAAAATACCCCACACTTAAGCTTTTGCTTGTCCTCAACCAAACTGAACGAGAACACACTCAAATTCACAAATGACACGAGATTAAACTGAAATTCAATTCTAACGATTTGGTTTAGACTTTTCCACCTAGAAAAAGTGACCTACAAATGCAAGAACATCAACAAAACAAATTTTTGATCTCACTGCTTTCTGCACACTTCAAGTAGTAGTTTAAACAAAGCTCGTTTCTTGGCAAAACAATTAATCATAATTAACCGACTACGATAACACCAATTCTAATCAAAAAGACTTTAAGCTCTAGCCATGATGTGCATGTGGAGGTAGGAAAAGTGACGTGGCTATCGACTCGACTTCATCCGTTTCTAGATCTGTACGTTACATGTTCTAGATAGGACCGATTTAAACAAAATTATTCAAGAATCAAACTTCTCCATTGATTTATGCATACTAGTACTCGATACCGAACACTTCGCTTAGGTGTTGGACCTGCCTAGCTCACAGTATTTGTGCTATGCTAGTGCTCAACCCGAACACTTCACTTAGTGTCGGGATTGCCTAGCTTTGATTTTCAGCACTTTAAAGAACTTTACATTGATTTGCACAACTTAATTACTTGATTTTAACCATTTAGGTCACTTAATCCTAGCTAGTTATAAATTTTTAACAAGATTTCGAATTGGATTTCCGTCTAATCTCAAGCCACAATCACAGGTGAACAAATATGGAGTGAAAAACATGGGAGAAACTAGCATTTATCATCTTAGAACGGTGTTATCGAGCTTTGTCATTAACAAGCAAAACAGTTTAATTGATTCAAATTTCAACTACAAGAGTGATGCATAATTGTTCTGACCTAGACTCATTTAATATCAGTTCCGACATGTTGGTTACAGGTTCTAAGTGGAACATTCTAAACGTCATTGTGAAAAATTGAAGTCAATTTAACATCACAAGTCAAGAATTGAGCAATTATATGCTAGAGAAATTTCAAATTTGAACCATACAATCACAGAAAATCAAGCAAGATCATGCAAAAAAATTTAGCATCCTAAATACCCCACACTTAAACGGTTCTGTGTCCTCACAGGATTAAACTAGAGTAGAGAGATACGAAGAACCTGGAAGGTGATGGTCGGTATAGTGGATGAACACGGATAGCCCGGAGGGGAGCTGAGTAGGTACTCAAGATCCTACAAAACAAAAACAACAAAAAGATCAAAAGGATGCCGGGAGAAGTGTCCCGGATCCACACAGATTAAAAGTCAAATGAAGAAGGTTTAGGGGAATTTTTGAAATTATTTTGACTATATTTTTTTTTTCAAAATCACGGCACGACACTCCTAGAGCAATCTAGATCATCTAATCTCAATCTGTTCAGAAAAAATCACACCGAAACAGCAGCCACGAAAAAATGAGGTAGACCGAATTATACTCGTCGAAATTCAACAATCAGCATGTCAAAAGATTCGAAATTGAAAACCCAACAACTAACGTTTTAGACACGACTCAAGAAAATGGACGGAAAGTGACGAAGTTGGCCAAAAACTTGAAAAGCTTGTTTCGGGGATAATCGGAGCTACAGAGCTCCGATTTGGACGATCAATTATGCGTTGGAATCGGACCGAAAAAAGGAAACTGATTTTCAAAATAGACACAAGTTTCGGCAAAAAACTATGGAACTTTTCGCCGAAATATTCAGTGTAAAGCTGCTGACTTCGCCTGTGAGTTTCTTAAGGTATTTTCGCCAAAAACTATGTAGTATTTTCGGCGAAAACATTGTGCTGGGCAGTTGTAATTTCGGTTCTGACTCCGGTTTGATTTCTTGTTCGATTCTGGTTCACTCCTTGAGGTCTTGAACACGTCCGTGGTTACGTATTTGACGGCAAAAACCTGCGCTCTTATAAAAACACTACAAAACCATCAAATAGACCCAAAAAGGGCCAAAGTAACCAAATCGGTACGAAATAGGGCAGTTGAGTGAATATTCGCTATTTTACCCCTAAAACCACGTTTCAAGCAAGGGAATGTCGCTTAAATGGGGCTGATAATCACGTTAAATCGAGTGTCATCAAAATACCCCACACTTAAGCTTTTGCTTGTCCTCAAGCAAACTGAACGAGAACACACTCAAATTCACAAATGACACGAGATTAAACTGAAATTCAATTCTAACGATTTGGTTTAGACTTTTCCACCTAGAAAAAGTGACCTACAAATGCAAGAACATCAACAAAACAAATTTTTGATCTCACTGCTTTCTGCACACTTCAAGTAGTAGTTTAAACAAAGCTCGTTTCTTGGCAAAACAATTAATCATAATTAACCGACTACGATAACACCAATTCTAATCAAAAAGACTTTAAGCTCTAGCCATGATGTGCATGTGGAGGTAGGAAAAGTGACGTGGCTATCGACTCGACTTCATCCGTTTCTAGATCTGTACGTTACATGTTCTAGATAGGACCGATTTAAACAACAAATTATTCAAGAATCAAACTTCTCCATTGATTTACTGCATACTAGTACTCGATACCGAACACTTAGCTTAGGTGTTGGACCTGCCTAGCTCACAGTATTTGTGACTATGCTAGTGCTCAACCCGAACACTTCACTTATGTGTCGGGATTGCCTAGCTTTGATTTTCAGTACTTTAAAGAACTTTACATTGATTTGCACAACTTAATTACTTGATTTAACCATTTAGTCACTTAATCCTAGCTAGTTATAACTTTTTAAACAAGATTTTAGAATTGGATTTCCGTCTAATCTCAAGCCACAATCACAGGTGAACAAATATGGAGTGAAAAACATGGGAGAAACTAGCATTTATCATCTTAGAACGGTGTTATCGAGCTTTGTCATTAACAAGCAAAACAGTTTAATTGATTCAAATTTCAACTACAAGAGTGATGCATAATTTGTTCTGACCTAGACTCATTTAATATCAGTTCCGACATGTTGGTTACAGGTTCTAAGTGGAACATTCTAAACGTCATTGTGAAAAATTGAAGTCAATTTAACATCACAAGTCAAGAATTGAGCAATTATATGCTAGAGAAATTTCAAATTTGAACCATACAATCACAGAAAATCAAGCAAGATCATGCAAAAAATTTAGCATCCTAAATACCCCACACTTAAACGGTTTGTGTCCTCACAGGATTAAACTAGAGTAGAGAGATACGAAGAACCTGGAAGGTGATGGTCGGTATAGTGGATGAACACGGATAGCCCGGAGGGGAGCTGAGTAGGTACTCAAGATCCTACAAAACAAAAACAACAAAAGATCAAAAGGATGCCGGGAGAAGTGTCCCGGATCCACACAGATTAAAAGTCAAAATGAAGAAGGTTTAGGGGAATTTTTGAAATTATTTTGACTATATTTTTTTTTCAAAATCACGGCACGACACTCCTAGAGCAATCTAGATCATCTAATCTCAATCTGTTCAGAAAAAATCACACCGAAACAGCAGCCACGAAAAAACGAGGTAGACCGGAATTATACTCGTCGAAATTCAACAATCAGCATGTCAAAAGATTCGAAATTGAAAACCCAACAACTAACGTTTTAGACACGACTCAAGAAAATGGACGGAAAGTGACGAAGTTGGCCAAAAACTTGAAAAGCTTGTTTCGGGGATAATCGGAGCTACAGAGCTCCGATTTGGACGATCAATTATGCGTTGGAATCGGACCGAAAAAAGGAAACTGATTTTCAAAATAGACACAAGTTTCGGCAAAAACTATGGAACTTTTCGCCGAAATATTCAGTGTAAAGCTGCTGACTTCGCCTGTGAGTTTCTTAAGGTATTTTCGCCGAAAACTATGTAGTATTTTCGGCGAAAACATTGTGCTGGGCAGTTGTAATTTCGGTTCTGACTCCGGTTTGATTTCTTGTTCGATTTGGTTCACTCCTTGAGGTCTTGAACACGTCCGTGGGTTACGTATTTGACGGCAAAAACCTGCGCTCTTATAAAAACACTACAAAACCATCAAATAGACCCAAAAGGGCCAAAGTAACCAAATCGGTACGAAATAGGGCAGTTGAGTGAATATTCGCTATTTTACCCCTAAAACCACGTTTCAAGCAAGGGAATGTCGCTTAAATGGGGCTGATAATCACGTTAAATCGAGTGTCATCAAAATACCCCACACTTAAGCTTTTGTTGTCCTCAAGCAAACTGAACGAGAACACACTCAAATTCACAAATGACACGAGATTAAACTGAAATTCAATTCTAACGATTTGGTTTAGACTTTTCCACCTAGAAAAAGTGACCTACAAATGCAAGAACATCAACAAAACAAATTTTTGATCTCACTGCTTTCTGCACACTTCAAGTAGTAGTTTAAACAAAGCTCGTTTCTTGGCAAAACAATTAATCATAATTAACCGACTACGATAACACCAATTCTAATCAAAAGACTTTAAGCTCTAGCCATGATGTGCATGTGGAGGTAGGAAAAGTGACGTGGCTATCGACTCGACTTCATCCGTTTCTAGATCTGTACGTTACATGTTCTAGATAGGACCGATTTAAACAACAATTATTCAAGAATCAAACTTCTCCATTGATTTACTGCATACTAGTACTCGATACCGAACACTTCGCTTAGGTGTTGGACCTGCCTAGCTCACAGTATTTGTGACTATGCTAGTGCTCAACCCGAACACTTCACTTATGTGTCGGGATTGCCTAGCTTTGATTTTCAGTACTTTAAAGAACTTTACATTGATTTGCACAACTTAATTACTTGATTAACCATTTAGTCACTTAATCCTAGCTAGTTATAACTTTTTAACAAGATTTTAGAATTGGATTTCCGTCTAATCTCAAGCCACAATCACAGGTGAACAAATATGGAGTGAAAAACATGGGAGAAACTAGCATTTATCATCTTAGAACGGTGTTATCGAGCTTTGTCATTAACAAGCAAAACAGTTTAATTGATTCAAATTTCAACTACAAGAGTGATGCATAATCTGTTCTGACCTGACTCATTTAATATCAGTTCCGACATGTTGGTTACAGGTTCTAAGTGGAACATTCTAAACGTCATTGTGAAAAATTGAAGTCAATTTAACATCACAAGTCAAGAATTGAGCAATTATATGCTAGAGAAATTTCAAATTTGAACCATACAATCACAGAAAATCAAGCAAGATCATGCAAAAAATTTAGCATCCTAAATACCCCACACTTAAACGGTTCTGTCCTCACAGGATTAAACTAGAGTAGAGAGATACGAAGAACCTGGAAGGTGATGGTCGGTATAGTGGATGAACACGGATAGCCCGGAGCGGAGCTGAGTAGGTACTCAAGATCCTACAAAACAAAAACAACAAAAAGATCAAAAGGATGCCGGGAGAAGTGTCCCGGATCCACACAGATTAAAAGTCAAAATGAAGAAGGTTTAGGGGAATTTTTGAAATTATTTTGACTATATTTTTTTTTTCAAAATCACGGCACGACACTCCTAGAGCAATCTAGATCATCTAATCTCAATCTGTTCAGAAAAAATCACACCGAAACAGCAGCCACGAAAAAATGAGGTAGACCGGAATTATACTCGTCGAAATTCAACAATCAGCATGTCAAAAGATTCGAAATTGAAAACCCAACAACTAACGTTTTAGACACGACTCAAGAAAATGGACGGAAAGTGACGAAGTTGGCCAAAAACTTGAAAAGCTTGTTTCGGGGATAATCGGAGCTACAGAGCTCCGATTTGGACGATCAATTATGCGTTGGAATCGGACCGAAAAAAGGAAACTGATTTTCAAAATAGACACAAGTTTCGGCAAAAAACTATGGAACTTTTCGCCGAAATATTCAGTGTAAAGCTGCTGACTTCGCCTGTGAGTTTCTTAAGGTATTTTCGCCGAAAAACTATGTAGTATTTTCGGCGAAAACATTGTGCTGGGCAGTTGTAATTTCGGTTCTGACTCCGGTTTGATTCTTGTTCGATTCTGGTTCACTCCTTGAGGTCTTGAACACGTCCGTGGTTACGTATTTGACGGCAAAAACCTGCGCTCTTATAAAAACACTACAAAACCATCAAATAGACCCAAAAAGGGCCAAAGTAACCAAATCGGTACGAAATAGGGCAGTTGAGTGAATATTCGCTATTTTACCCCTAAAACCACGTTTCAAGCAAGGGAATGTCGCTTAAATGGGGCTGATAATCACGTTAAATCGAGTGTCATCAAAATACCCCACACTTAAGCTTTTGCTTGTCCTAAGCAAACTGAACGAGAACACACTCAAATTCACAAATGACACGAGATTAAACTGAAATTCAATTCTAACGATTTGGTTTAGACTTTTCCACCTAGAAAAAGTGACCTACAAATGCAAGAACATCAACAAAACAAATTTTTGATCTCACTGCTTTCTGCACACTTCAAGTAGTAGTTTAAACAAAGCTCGTTTCTTGGCAAAACAATTAATCATAATTAACCGACTACGATAACACCAATTCTAATCAAAAAGACTTTAAGCTCTAGCCATGATGTGCATGTGGAGGTAGGAAAAGTGACGTGGCTATCGACTCGACTTCATCCGTTTCTAGATCTGTACGTTACATGTTCTAGATAGGACCGATTTAAACAACAAATTATTCAAGAATCAAACTTCTCCATTGATTTATGCATACTAGTACTCGATACCGAACACTTAGCTTAGGTGTTGGACCTGCCTAGCTCACAGTATTTGTGCTATGCTAGTGCTCAACCCGAACACTTCACTTATGTGTCGGGATTGCCTAGCTTTGATTTTCAGTACTTTAAAGAACTTTACATTGATTTGCACAACTTAATTACTTGATTTAACCATTTAGTCACTTAATCCTAGCTAGTTATAACTTTTTAACACAAGATTTTAGAATTGGATTTCCGTCTAATCTCAAGCCACAATCACAGGTGAACAAATATGGAGTGAAAAACATGGGAGAAACTAGCATTTATCATCTTAGAACGGTGTTATCGAGCTTTGTCATTAACAAGCAAAACAGTTTAATTGATTCAAATTTCAACTACAAGAGTGATGCATAATCTGTTCTGACCTAGACTCATTTAATATCAGTTCCGACATGTTGGTTACAGGTTCTAAGTGGAACATTCTAAACGTCATTGTGAAAAATTGAAGTCAATTTAACATCACAAGTCAAGAATTGAGCAATTATATGCTAGAGAAATTTCAAATTTGAACCATACAATCACAGAAAATCAAGCAAGATCATGCAAAAAATTTAGCATCCTAAATACCCCACACTTAAACGGTTCTGTGTCCTCACAGGATTAAACTAGAGTAGAGAGATACGAAGAACCTGGAAGGTGATGGTCGGTATAGTGGATGAACACGGATAGCCCGGAGGGGAGCTGAGTAGGTACTCAAGATCCTACAAAACAAAAACAACAAAAAGATCAAAAGGATGCCGGGAGAAGTGTCCCGGATCCACACAGATTAAAAGTCAAAATGAAGAAGGTTTAGGGGAATTTTTGAAATTATTTTGACTATATTTTTTTTTTCAAAATCACGGCACGACACTCTAGAGCAATCTAGATCATCTAATCTCAATCTGTTCAGAAAAAATCACACCGAAACAGCAGCCATGAAAAAACGAGGTAGACCGAATTATACTCGTCGAAATTCAACAATCAGCATGTCAAAAGATTCAAAATTGAAAACCCAACAACTAACCTTTTAGACACGACTCAAGAAAATGGACGGAAAGTGAGAAGTTGGCCAAAAACTTGAAAAGCTTGTTTGGGGATAATCGGAGCTACAGAGCTCCGATTTGGACTATCAATTATGCGTTGGAATCGACCGAAAAAAGGAAACTGATTTTCAAAATAGACACAAGTTTTGGCAAAACTTTTGAAGTTTTCGACCGAAATATTCAGTGTAAAGCTGCTGACTTCGCCTGTGAGTTTCTTAAGGTATTTTCGCGAAAACTATGTTTTTCGGCGAAAACATTGTGCTGGGCAGTTGTAATTGTCTGACTCCGGTTTGATTTCTTGTTCGATTCTGGTTCACTCCTTGAGGTCTTGAACACGTCCGTGGTTACGTATTTGACGGCAAAAACCTGCGCTCTTATAAAAACACTAGAAAACCATCAAATAGACCCAAAAGGGCCAAAGTAACCAAATCGGTACGAAATAGGACAGTTGAGTGAATATTCGCTATTTTACCCCTAAAACCACGTTTCAAGCAAGGGAATGTCGCTTAAATGGGGCTGATAATCACGTTAAATCGAGTGTCATCAAAATACCCCACACTTAAGCTTTTGCTTGTCCTCAAGCAAACTGAACGAGAACACACTCAAATTCACAAATGACACGAGATTAAACTGAAATTCAATTCTAACGATTTGGTTTAGACTTTTCCACCTAGAAAAAGTGACCTACAAATGCAAGAACATCAACAAAACAAATTTTTGATCTCACTGCTTTCTGCACACTTCAAGTAGTAGTTTAAACAAAGCTCGTTTCTTGGCAAAACAATTAATCATAATTAACCGACTACGATAACACCAATTCTAATCAAAAAGACTTTAAGCTCTAGCCATGATGTGCATGTGGAGGTAGGAAAAGTGACGTGGCTATCGACTCGACTTCATCCGTTTCTAGATCTGTACGTTACATGTTCTAGATAGGACCGATTTAAACAACAAATTATTCAAGAATCAAACTTCTCCATTGATTTATTGCATACTATACTCGATACCGAACACTTCGCTTAGGTGTTGGACCTGCCTAGCTCACAGTATTTGTGACTACGCTAGTGCTCAACCCGAACACTTCACTTAGTGTCGGGATTGCCTAGCTTTGATTTTCAGCACTTTAAAGAACTTTACATTGATTTGCACAACTTAATTACTTGATTTAACCATTTGTCACTTAATCCTAGCTAGTTATAAATTTTTACACAAGATTTTCGAATTGGATTTCCGTCTAATCTCAAGCCACAATCACAGGTGAACAAATATGGAGTGAAAAACATGGGAGAAACTAGCATTTATCATCTTAGAACGGTGTTATCGAGCTTTGTCATTAACAAGCAAAACAGTTTAATTGATTCAAATTTCAACTACAAGAGTGATGCATAATTTGTTCTGACCTAGACTCATTTAATATCAGTTCCGACATGTTGGTTACAGGTTCTAAGTGGAACATTCTAAACGTCATTCGTGAAAAATTGAAGTCAATTTAACATCACAAGTCAAGAATTGAGCAATTATATGCTAGAGAAATTTCAAATTTGAACCATACAATCACAGAAAATCAAGCAAGATCATGCAAAAAATTTAGCATCCTAAATACCCCACACTTAAACGGTTCTGTGTCCTCACAGATTAAACTAGAGTAGAGAGATACGAAGAACCTGGAAGGTGATGGTCGGTATAGTGGATGAACACGGATAGCCCGGAGGGGAGCTGAGTAGGTACTCAAGATCCTACAAAACAAAAACAACAAAAAGATCAAAAGGATGCCGGGAGAAGTGTCCCGGATCCACACAGATTAAAAGTCAAAATGAAGAAGGTTTAGGGGAATTTTTGAAATTATTTTGACTATATTTTTTTTTCAAAATCACGGCACGACACTCCTAGAGCAATCTAGATCATCTAATCTCAATCTGTTCAGAAAAAATCACACCGAAACAGCAGCCACGAAAAAACGAGGTAGACCGAATTATACTCGTCGAAATTCAACAATCAGCATGTCAAAAGATTCGAAATTGAAAACCCAACAACTAACGTTTTAGACACGACTCAAGAAAATGGACGGAAAGTGACGAAGTTGGCCAAAAACTTGAAAAGCTTGTTTCGGGGATAATCGGAGCTACAGAGCTCCGATTTGGACGATCAATTATGCGTTGGAATCGGACCGAAAAAAGGAAACTGATTTTCAAAATAGACACAAGTTTCGGCAAAAAACTATGGAACTTTTCGCGAAATATTCAGTGTAAAGCTGCTGACTTCGCCTGTGAGTTTCTTAAGGTATTTTCGCCGAAAACTATGTAGTATTTTCGCAAAAACATTGTGCTGGCAGTTGTAATTTCAGTTCTGACTCCGGTTTGATTTCTTGTTCGATTCTGGTTCACTCCTTGAGGTCTTGAACACTCCGTGGTTACGAATTTGACGGCAAAAACCTGCGCTCTTATAAAAACACTAGAAAACCATCAAATAGACCCAAAAAGGGCCAAAGTAACCAAATCGTACGAAATAGGGCAGTTGAGTGAATATTCCTATTTTACCCCTAAAACCACGTTTCAAGCAAGGGAATGTCACTTAAATGGGGCAGATAATCACGTTAAATCGAGTGTCATCAAAATACCCCACACTTAAGCTTTTGCTTGTCCTCAAGCAAACTGAACGAGAACACACTCAAATTCACAAATGACACGAGATTAAACTGAAATTCAATTCTAATGATTTGGTTTAGACTTTTCCACCTAGAAAAAGTGACCTACAAATGCAAGAACATCAACAAAACAAATTTTTGATCTCACTGCTTTCTGCACACTTCAAGTAGTAGTTTAAACAAAGCTCGTTTCTTGGCAAAACAATTAATCATAATTAACCGACTACGATAACACCAATTCTAATCAAAAAGACTTTAAGCTCTAGCCATGATGTGCATGTGGAGGTAGGAAAAGTGACGTGGCTATCGACTCGACTTCATCCTTTTCCAGATCTGTACGTTACATGTTCTAGATAGGACCGATTTAAACAACAATTTATTCAAGAATCAAACTTCTCCATTGATTTATTGCATACTAGTGCTCGATACCGACCACTTCGCTTAGGTGTTGGACCTGCCTAGCTCACAGTATTTGTGCCTATGCTAGTGCTCAACCCGAACACTTCACTTAGGTGTCGGGCTTGCCTAACTTTGATTTTCAGCACTTTAAAGAACTTTACATTGATTTGCACAACTTAATTACTTGATTTAACCATTTGGTCACTTAATCCTAGCTAGTTATAAATTTTTACACAAGATTTCGAATTGGATTTCCGTCTAATCTCAAGCCACAATCACAGCTGAACAAATATGGAGTGAAAAACATGGGAGAAACTAGCATTTATTCATTACGGTCCTAGCAGGGAAGTCCTTCTTGACTAGATACTCGTGTTGTCACAGTGGTGGAGATGTGGTCGAAATGCAAACCTATGACAGAATTCGGTAACAGAAAATGATCGAGAGCAGAAACACGTCCCTAAACACAGAGAGTGAGAGTTCCCATTGTACGATATATACCCTGTGTGAGGAGTCTGGTCGGTCAGGTCAAATTCGTGCATAATTGGTTGCTAATTACTTGTCGTGTGCAGTTTATTAGTGAGACCAGGTAGTTTGGCTGATCTGTATGCATGTTAGGTTTCTTGTTCTAGGATCGATCTGTCTAATAATTCATTGTGTTTGATTGAGCTCCAATTTAATCGATCTTATCATTTATGAACATGAGCGTTTCTATTCAGTTTGCTTGAGGACAAGCAAAAGCTTAAGTGTGGGGTATTTGATGACACTCGATTTGACGTGATTATCAGCCTCATTTAAGCGACATTTCTTTGCTTAAGACATGGTTTTTAGGGTAGAATAACGAATATTCAATCGATTGCCCTATCTCGTGCCATTTGTGTTACCTTAGCCCGTTTCGGGTCTATTTGATGGTTTTCTAGTGTTTTTGTGTTAGCACAGGTTTTTGCAGTCAAATAGAGTAGCCATGGACGTGTCTAAGGCGTTGGAACCTCAAGGAATCAAACCGGAATCGATCCAAGGAGTCGATCAAGTCAAACCGAAAATCTGCCCATTCACACTTGCATCTTCGGCGAAAAGAAGCTTCTGTCTTCGGCGAAAATAATAGTCCAAATCAACTGGTGCCGAGTCAAAGGAGATCTTCGGCGAAACCAATTAAGTGTTCGGTCCGAAAATACAAGGCAGAGAGATCAGCCGGCGGAGCCTTCATTCACAAAGGAATTTTCGCTGAAAATTCCTAAAGAATTTCGGCAAAAATATTAAGAGGAATCCGGCTGATTAGGGTTAAGTATAAATACTTAACCCGGCGGCCCAAAAGAGAAGAGGGACAATCATAATTTACAAAACACAACTTTTCGAGATCAGAATTCTCTGAAGTCTGGAGCGAAGAGTTGGAGTTCGAAGAGCCGGATAGAGATCGTGACGCCATCCCTTCCATCTCGACGAACCGGAGCTAGGAGTGTAACTTACCGAAGATCGAAGTCTGCCAGAGTCGTCTAAATTAGGTTTTTCAGATTCTTTTTCTGTTCTTCCTTTGAATGATGAACTCTTTCTTTATCTTTGTTTCTTTTGTAATGATCATGAGTAGCTAAACTCGTTAGAGCTTAGACTAGATGAACCCTAAGTGACCCAGGGCTTTAAAGCGGTCACGGATCGGTGGTGATTAGATTCGAAATTTAATCAGTTCTTTTTCATGTTTGATTCGTTCTTCATTGTTCGTGTTTCTTGTCTGGATTGATCACCTAGATTAGATTCTTGTTAAAGCTAAGGATAGAAGCGAACGCTCGCCTTACTTTAGAACATCGAATTAAACAATTAACCTTATAATTGGAGCGTGCCTTTCGTAGGAACCGGTTAGGGTTAATTCACTGCAAGAGTAACTCATAAATCATTAGTAATCACACCAATTAATTAAGTCGTTGCGAGATGCGACCGTACCCGGGCGGCTAGTTAATCTTGGTAGTTAGAACGGATAGAGCGAACGTTCGCCGGTCTTAAACCTAAGGGTAAGGAGTTATGGTGGTGTCTTAGTAATTGATTGAATGAGAATCGAAATCCGCTGATCTGTTGATTGCCAATGCTCTGGGGAACGAAGGGGGATTCAAAGTCTAAGTTCGTCTGTCATCCTTGTTTTCAAACCCTAATTCCCAATCTGCTTTAGTTTAATTTGTTTTATTTTTTCTGCATTTCTTAGAAATAGAAGTCGTGGAACTCACCACCACGTACAACGTGTTTTCCTTCGAGTATTTTGCTAGTTCTGAAGTAACCAATCATAGAAAGCCCTTGGAATACGATCTACTATACGCTTTTTCTTAGCATTAGTAGTTTTTATTTGGTTGAACCGTCCGCAGAACAACGACCGGGCGGCTCACCAAATTGGCGCCGTTGCCGGGGACCTTTTTTTGATTGTTCGAAAGAAGAACTGGCAATTTATTCTTCTACTTTCCATCTTTCATTTTTCCACCCACTTCGATTTTACACTGGTTTTGTTTGTCTTTGTTATCTGTGGGTTTACAGGTGTATGCCTCACCATCCTTGGACTCGCTCTCAAACCGAACAGGCCAAGAGTATAGAGAGACCAGGCAGTTCTGCTACACCTTTACGATCACAGATTCTGAAGAAAGTCAGATCCAATCCATTCATCACTCCGATCAAGATCAAGGAACCGAAGGAGAGTTCCTCATCTCCATCTTCACCTGTACCGTTTTCATCCGCCTCATACACCGAGTCACTCTCACCTCCTCCATCTCCTACCATGGACGATAGATTACCACCACCGCCACCACCACCTGCACAGAAAAGTCTAGCAGACTATAACAAGCTGAGCGCGACTAGCGTTCGATCTGCCATTGCCGTTCCGTGCATTGAAGGAGATCCTGACTATGAGATCAAGATTCCATTCTTGACTATGATCTCTAGGGATTTACAGTTTGAAGGAAGGCCCCTAGACAATCCGTGCACTCATCTTGCAGACTTCCTTGATCTCTGCAGTACTTTCAAGAGCGGAAACCTCGACAAAAACACTCTTTGTCTGAGAGCTTTCCCGTTCTCTTTGAAAGGCGCTGCTAAGAGGTGGCTTACTGGCAAACCACCTGGCTACTACACTAACTGGGATACTCTGGCTCAGGACTTCGTTGAAGAATACTTCCCTCCAGCCAGAACAACCGCCATCAAGGACAGCATCGCCAGATTCTCCCAGAAAGAAGGAGAAAGCTTGTATGATACTTGGAATCGATTCCAAGAGCTTCTTTACACCTGCCTTCATCATGGATTCGAACAGAGGCAGTTAGCTGAAATCTTCTCTCATGGACTTCGAGAAGAATCTGCCAAGTGGGTCAATTCTCTAGCTGAAGGGAATTGCACTACACTCACTCCTGAAGCTGCTCTCCTTCACTTCGCAAACTGTGATTCCAAGTCAAGGAACTGGGAGCGATAATTTGAAGGATCAAGGAGCAAGCTAGATCTCGAAGCTACAATCAAGGCAGAGGTGAGAAGCATTTGAAGAAGTCTACCACACCGATCAAGCCGCCAGCAGCTTCTGTCTATGTTGCTGATTGCGAGTGGTGTGGAGCTTGCTCACATAATGGAGGCCGTTGTCAGAATTTTGGTAAGGCAGAAGTCTGGTCTGCCGAAGAGGTAAATTTCATCCAACAAGGCTTCGTCAATAATTAGAATGGTTATGCTGGCTACCGTAACTTCAGACAGCAAGGGAACTATCAAGACAGACCTCCCTACAATGCTGGCGCCAACCAGAACCAGAATAACCACCCGGCTGGTCCAGTTCAGGATCAGAAGCCTAACCATCCACCGGCAGGTGTCTACCAGCCGCCGCATCGCAATCCGGGTAATTATGGAACTGCTCCTGGCAATCGCCAGAATCAATATCTTAACAATACCTATCCAGGTCAGCAGCATCAAAGAGATAACAATGTCAGTGACCTGGATAAGAAGCTCAGCCAGATCATCACAAGACTCGATGATCATGACAGTCAATTCAAGGCTCAAGCTCTTCTCAATCAAGAACAGATAGCATCTGGACAAAGAATTGAGCAAGTCGTGAACAACATCTCGAGCATGCTAGCATCTGGTCGACCATTTGGCCAGCTTCCAAGCCAGACAGAGCCGAATCCGAGAAAAGAACAGGCTAAAATGGTAACTGCTCGAAAACTTCCAAACCTAATTGCTGATGCTTATTCTATTTTACGCAGGATCGCTGAAACTCTGGAAGAAGAGGAAGAAGAAGAACAAGAACTGGCGCCTAAGGAGGAGGATCCTCCTCTTGCACCGTACGTTGTGAAACCTCCTTTTCCTAGAGCATTGCTGCCAAATGCAAGGATCGAGACTGGCATGAAGGGGAACAAGGAAGGATATCCTGACAATCGTATTAAGAAACCTGTTTCTCCATATCCAGCTAAGTTATCTGATCCTGGTTCATTTACTTTGCCTTTGGTCATTAATGATGTTGAGATTGAACGTTGCTTAGTTGATCTAGGAGCATCTGTTAATGTTATGCCTGTGAGTCTATATGAAAAGTTAAACCTAGGAGAACTTGAACCGCCTAGTATGCAACTCGTCTCTACTGATAGATCACTCAAAACCCCTAAGGGAGAGATTAAAGACGTTGTCACTAAATGTGGTCCATTCACGTTCTTAGCTGACTATGTGATTATGGATACTAGTACAGATGATGCTACCATTCTCATAGGTCGACCTTTCATGGCTACTACTGGAATGAATATTAACGTTCCCAATGGATCTTTAACTTTAAGGGTCGGTAAAGAAACAAAAACGTTCCGTCTTAAAGATGCCATGAAATATGACTCTAGGAATGAAGAATCTCACTGCCTAGCTGTTGAAACTGTGGGGTTGACTCCGGTCAACTCCGTTACTAATGCTTCTTCCAGTGTCTCTAGATCAGTTGTTGCTGCGGATATTAAACAGGTCATTGAGAAGAAGCAGAAACCTGTCGTTCAGAAGCCGCCTAAGAAGAAGAAGAAGGAACTGCAAGCCTCTTCTAAGCCACCGAGCGCTAAACCAAGCAGACCTCGAGGAAAGAACAAGAAGACGAAGACACAAATGGTCTGGAGACCAAAAATTCTGCCGTCTTCCACCGAGCCAGCTGTACCACCATTTCGTTTCGAGAAACCGGCGTCGGAACAAGTATGGAGGGAGAAGCCGAAAGCGTCTCCTAAAGAAGTACTAACGATCACCGATCCTGGTGATAACAAGCTGAAGATTAAAGAAAAGAAGAAGCCGATAGTCCTCATTCCTTCCATCGTCACACTTAAGAAGGATGATCTCTCCAGAGAGCTATTCAGACCATTCAAGTTCGTTGATCATCTTCCCGATGGACGTACCAAGCTTTTGCATGCGAACGGGAAAAGATTCACGCTTACCGGAGAAGTCCCGAAGCTGTACTTCATGAACTCCGACGCGAGCATGAAGGAGAATCTAAGTTGGGATGTCTCCTAATACCATCCAGGTATCATCCAGCTCAAGGACGTTAATAAAAGAGCGCTTCGTGGGAGGTAACCCACGGCTGGAGTCTGTTTTAATTTTTGTTGAACTTGATATTTTAGAGTCGGTTCGGGGGAGCCAAAAGTGTCATTTTGTTTGATTTATTATTTTTCGTGTAGAGTCTGTGTGTCATAGAGTCAGTAGCAAGTTGATTGAGGTTGTTCCGATTTTTTTGGATTTAACTGTGATTTTCTGAAGTTGACCGGATTTACGAAAATATTTTAAACCCGAACAGTTCAAAATTTTTGGCGAAACCACCCTTGTTTTCGACGAAACCAATTTTTGATTTTCGAACTCAATCTCCCTGTTCATTGTTTTCAGTTCGAAAAGTCTCTTGTTTTCGGCGAAACCATTTTAACTGAAATTTTTGGCGAAACCGTGTTCTTGTTTTCGGTGAAACCACCTTCGAAAATCCGGCAGCCAGTTTTAACTGAAATTTTTGGCGAAAACACCCTTTTATTTTCGCCGAAAATAAATTTGAAAATCACCCAACTCTTCCTTTAAAAATCCGGTCCACTCCCTCTCTCATCCTTCACTCATTTTCGTTCAACCCACCGAAACCCCCTATCCTTTTCAAATCGCCTCCCCATTTTAAAACCCGTCATCGCCGCCGTAACCACCGCCGTCGCCGACCGCCGCCACTCCCTTCCCCTCCTCTTTCCGATTCCAACGAGCCCAAGAACGTCCGAATCGGAGCTCTACAGCTCCAGTTCACTGAAAACCTAGTTTTCAACGTTTTTCATTGATTCCTCTCAACTCGTTCATTTTTGCAATCATGACTTCACGGTAAGTTGTAGAACTTTTCAATACGAATCTTTTGACATATAGATTGCTGAATTTCGCCAGGGTTGACTTTCAGTTGACTTTTCGGTTTGCCTCGTTTTGCGTGCCGACTGTTTCGTGTGAACTAGGATTAACTGAACTTATAGAACTGTTCTAGGATGTTTAGGGAGTTCCGTGCTTAATTTCCATATCAATTGGTCATGTGTTGCTATGCATAAGATTAATTCTTTGTAATGTTGACTTTTGTGAGAAATGTCGGTTTGACTTTGAATTGCTGTGATCATTTGGCTGTCTGATGTGTTCATTCTCATTCATATTACCGTGCTTGCCATTTGAGATCATATTTTACCGTCATTCTCCAAGTTATGATAGTCCTGCCATGATTAGGGTTCAATATGCTTAAATATTGACTTTCAAAATGTCGGTTTGACTTTTTGAACTCTGATTGTGCTTATCCGATTCTGGCTGTTCCTAAGTATGTATTTTACTGTCTATGATTACCGGTTACTCCACTTTGCCTATCCCACTTAGTTTCCCTCATATCTTTGTGAAATCGAGTTTTTCTACTAAGTGTGGGGTAAGGTTTTGGTTGACTAATCTGGTTTCATTCTGGTTTTAGGGACACCACTTATGAGCGCAGGACTAAGGCGCGACTTGATGGCGCCTCGAGCTCAGGAGCTGCCGCTCCCGTCACACCTGCTATTCTGGGTCCACCACCTGCACTACACCGCCGGGCTGGATACCATCCCACCATCGCCCGTCTACCGGATTTCTATTTCGAGTGCTTCCAGAAGATTCAGCACATCCGTGGAGCTGACATGCGTCCTCTTTCCATGGAGTCACTCCACGATCATGATGAGGACTACCACCGGAACGTGCATGATGCCCTAGCACCGGCTGGCCTCCTCGAGCTGACCACCATTGCTGCCGAGTTCCCAGACATTGCCCTCCAGGAGTTCTGGGCAACCTTTGATCTGGATGAGCACAAGAGGAAGCAACGCCAGAAGGTTATCACCTTCTATCTTGGTGGGGTGTACAGGCAGCTCACCTACGATGAATTTGCCGCTCATCTCGGCATCCCCTACGAGCACTATCACGATCATCACCTCGGTTGGGGAGAAGATGATGACGACGAGGAGTACAACGCGCTTTGGAGCCACATGATAGGCGTACCTGGCGATCGCCTCGGGGTGAGCAACTCAGTTAAGTCTCTCTCTCACCCGCTCTATAAATTTATTCATATGGTTTGGCGGAGGTCACTTTTATATGTTCGAGACAAGGATCGCCACCACATCCTCAAGGAGGAGCTCATGCTTCTCCGAGCCATCCGAGAGAGCTACCCTCTCCACCCCGGTTGGGTACTGGCTCGCATCTTCCGCCAGAAGACCAAGAGGAAGACGCCACCCCGCAAACTCTTGGGAGGCAACTTCATAGGACAGCTCATCCTCTCCTTCAGCATCAGCCATGAGTATGGCCCGCACATTCCACGACACCCAGTTAGGACCGTTGGAGGAGACTTGGCGGTTTTTTACGACTTAGAACTCGACCTCAGTCCCCATGTAGCAGCTGATCCTCCACTCCAGCCTGTGGTCGAATCGGAGGAAGAAGATGATGCTGAGGAGCAGCAGCCGCAGCCGCCACCAGAATTCCAAGATTATATACACTCGCCACACCATCAGGCAGGGTACATCCACCAGTCGCCGCCGCACATTCCCGATCCATACCCGGCGTCTACTCATCAGCCCCGACACCACCCTGCGGACGTTGGTGAGTTATACGAGCGACTGCAGGAGTGGCGCATCACCGACAACGCCACTCAAGAGGCGCGATGGACTATTATGCAGCAACATATGCGCCGTGCCGACTGGCGATATGAGGCACAGATGGCGTGGCAACGCCAGCTCGGCGAATTTCTCCACTTTCCACCTCCCGGTTCACCGGACCAGCAGTGATCGGGTTGTATTCCTTTTCTGGTGTCTTCTTTTTATTTATTCTTTTCGGATTTCGTTCCAACTTTTTTCTGTGTGGATCCAGGACACTTGTCCCGGTTTCCTTTTTATGTTTCATTTGTTTTTGTTTTGTAGGCAATCGGTAGACTCCCTTTGCTTCAGGTTCTGTTACACTTCCCTCCACTCTCTGGATCCGTGCTAACCCTTGAAATCAACCGTCCTCATCCAGGTTCTTCCTTTCCACTCTGAACTCTAGAATTAGTCCTTTGAGGACACAGTCCGATTTAAGTGTGGGGTAGGATGCTAGAGAACCTTGCATGAACTTGATTGCCCTTGATTGTGTTTTATGTGTGCCTCGTGATTCCATTCCAGTCTCTCTAGCATTAGAATGGCTCAGTTCTTGATTTTTGATGTTAAGTTGTTGTTCAAACTTTCATAATGATGCTTAGACTGCTTAACCTAGAACTTGAGAACCAACTTTTATACTTTGATGCTAAATTGCCTGGTCAGAACAGAATTTTTAAAATCACACTTGTAGTTTGTGGGCTTGATTGCATGAAAATGACCGAATCCGACTAGCAAACCAACTGTGAGCTTTTGATCCATTGCACGTAACTTGCAATTTTAATTCTTTCTGAGTGGTTTTCTGTTTACTTGAATGAGTTAGAATTTGCATGAGACCTACTCGAGACCACACGATGACACGAATTCTAGAAGGATAGGGGCACCTAGATTCAGCTACTAAGCCAGATAGCCTACCAAACGATAAATCCACTAGGTTTAGACCCTTGAGCTTGGCCTGTTCTTTCGTTTCGATAATACATTACAGCCATTTCCCATTTCTTTCATTCCCCATTGATCCCATGTGGTTGTAGTTCTAGATTGACCTACCGGAAGTCGGTTTGTGGTAACCTGCCTATAGCCATTAAACAGGTGGTCTTAGCTAATATGTCCAGACGTGTAAACCCCTCTAGCAACTAAAAGAAAAATCGGCACAAAAGAAAAAGAAAAAAAAAGTAAAGTAAGAAAAGAAGCAAGCTTCAGAAAAAAAAAAAAGAGAAGTAGAAAATCAGAAAAATAAGAAAAATTTCAAAGTGTTGTTCAATAAAACGTTCTTCTCCCTACAAATGGAAGAACGAAGTCAAAAGAAAAAGTTCAAAAGAAGAAAAAAAATCGTGTAAAGAAAAAGGAATAAGTGCTAGGTTGCTTGAGGGTATCATAGGACGAGCGTTCATCATTCCACCCGTGTTTGGTTAGACGGTAGGAAGCCATAGATTAGATTCGAGGGAAGTTAGTCGAAAGCTACACCGCACAAAGCCATCATCATTCATTCCCATCATCCATCTCATTATAAACCCGAGTAGTGTAGTATTCATTACGGTCCTAGCAGGGAAGTCCTTCTTGACTAGATACTCGTGTTGTCACAGTGGTGGAGATGTGGTCGAAATGCAAACCTATGACAGAATTCGGTACCAGAAAATGATCGAGAGTAGAAACACGTCCCTAAACACAGAGAGTGAGAGTTCCCATTGTACTATATATACCCTGTGTGAGAAGTCTGGTCGGTCAGGTCAAATTCGTGCATAATTGGTTGCTAATTACTTGTCGTGTGCAGTTTATTAGTGAGACCAGGTAGTTTGGCTGATCTGTATGCATGTTAGGTTTCTTGTTCTAGGATCGATCTGTCTAATAATTCATTGTGTTTGATTGAGCTCCAATTTAATCGATCTTATCATTTATGAACATGAGCGTTTCTATTCAGTTTGCTTGAGGACAAGCAAAAGCTTAAGTGTGGGGTATTTGATGACACTCGATTTGACGTGATTATCAGCCTCATTTAAGCGACATTTCTTTGCTTAAGACATGGTTTTTAGGGTAGAATAACGAATATTCAATCGATTGCCCTATCTCGTGCCATTTGTGTTACCTTGGCCCGTTTCGGGTCTATTTGATGGTTTTCTAGTGTTTTTGTGTTAGCACAGGTTTTTGCCGTCAAATAGAGTAGCCATGGATGTGTCTAAGGCGTTGGAACCTCGAGGAATCAAACCGGAATCGATCCAAGGACTCGATCAAGTCAAACCGAAAATCTGCCCATTCACACTTGCATCTTCGGCGAAAAGAAGCTTCTGTCTTCGGCGAAAATAATAGTGCAAATCAACTGGTGCCGAGTCAAAGGAGATTTTCGGCGAAACCAATTAAGTGTTCGGTCCGAAAATACAAGGCAGAGAGATCAGCCGGCGGAGCCTTCATTCACAAAGGAATTTTCGCCGAAAATTCCTTAAGAATTTCGGCGAAAATATTAAGAGGAATCCGGCTGATTAGGGTTAAGTATAAATACTTAACCCGGCGGCCCAAAAGAGAAGAGGGACAATCATAATTTACAAAACACAACTTTTCGAGATCAGAATTCTCTGAAGTCTGGAGCGAAGAGTTGGAGTTCGAAGAGCCGGATAGAGATCGTGACGCCATCCCTTCCATCTCGACGAACCGGAGCTAGGAGTGTAACTTACCGAAGATCGAAGTCTGCCAGAGTCGTCTAAATTAGGTTTTTCAGATTCTTTTCTGTTCTTCCTTTGAATGATGAACTCTTTCTTTATCTTTGTTTCTTTTGTAATGATCATGAGTAGCTAAACTCGTTAGAGCTTAGACTAGATGAACCCTAAGTGACCCAGGGCTTTAAAGCGGTCACGGATCGGCGGTGATTAGATTCGAAATTCAATCAGTTCTTTTTCATGTTTGATTCGTTCTTCATTGTTCGTGTTTCTTGTCTGGATTGATCACCTAGATTAGATTCTTGTTAAAGCTAAGGATAGAAGCGAACGCTCGCCTTACTTTAGAACATCGAATTAAACAATTAACCTTATTATTGGAGCGTGCCTTTCGTAGGAACCGGTTAGGGTTAATTCACTGCAAGAGTAACTCATAAATCATTAGTAATCACACCAATTAATTAAGTCGTTGCGAGAGGTGACCGTACCCGGGCGGCTAGTTAATCTTGGTAGTTAGAACGGATAGAGCGAACGTTCGCCGGTCTTAAACCTAAGGGTCAGGAGTTATGGTGGTGTCTTAGTAATTGATTGAATGAAAATCGAAATCCGCTGATCTGTTGATTGCCAATGCTCTGGGGAACGAAGGGGGATTCAAAGTCTAAGTTCGTCTGTCATCCTTGTTTTCAAACCCTAATTCCCAATCTACTTTAGTTTAATTTGTTTTATTTTTTCTGCATTTCTTAGAAATAGAAGTCGTGGAACTCACACCACGCACAACGTGTTTTCCTTCGAGTATTTTGCTAGTTCTGAAGTAACCAATCATAGAAAGCCCTTGGAATACGATTTGCTATACGCTTTTTCTTAGCATTAGTAGTTTTATTTGGTTGAACCGTCCGCATAACAACGACCGGGCGGCTCACCACTCGTTTCTTGGCAAAACAGTTAATCATAATTAACCGACTACGATAACACCAATTCTAATCAAAAAGACTTTAAGCTCTACCAATGATGTGCATGTGGAGGTAGGAAAAGTGACGTGACTATCGACTCGACTTCATCCTTTTCTAGATCTGTACGTTACATGTTATAGATAGGACCGATTTAAACAACAATTTATTCAAGAATCAAACTTCTCCATTGATTTACTGCATACTAGTGCTCGATACCGAACACTTTGCTTAGGTGTTAGACCTGCCTAGCTCACAGTATTTGTGCCTATGCTAGTGCTCAACCCGAACACTTCACTTAGGTGTCGGGCTTCCCTAGCTTTGATTTTCAGCACTTTAAAGAACTTTACATTGATTTGCACAACTTAATTACTTGATTTAACCATTTGGTCGCTTAATCCTAGCTAGTTATAACTTTTTACACAAGATTTCGAATTGGATTTCCGTCTAATCTCAAGCCACAATCACAGGTGAACAAATATGGAGTGAAAAACATGGGAGAAACTAGCATTTATCATCTTAGAACGGTGTTATCGAGCTTTGTCATTAACGAGCAAAACAGTTCAATTGATTCAAATTTCAACTACAAGAGTGATGCATTATCTGTTCTGACCTAGACTCATTTAATATCAGTTCCGACATGTTGGTTACAGGTTCTAAGTGGAACAGTCTAGACGTCATTGTGAAAAATTGAAGTCAATTTAACATCACAAGTCAAGAATTGAGCAATTCTATGCTAGAGAAATTTCAAATTTGAACCATACAATAACAGAAAATCAAGCAAGGTCATGCAAAGAATCTAGCATCCTAAATACCCCACACTTAAACGGTTCTGTGTCCTCACAGGACTAACCTAGAGTAGAGAGATACGAAGAACCTGGAAGGTGATGATCGGTGTAGTGGATGAACGTGGATAGCCCGGAGCGGAGCTGAGTAGCTACTCAAGATCCTACAAAACAAAAACAACAAAAGATCAAAAGGATACCAGGACAAGTGTCCCGGATCCACACAGAATAAAAGTCGAAACGAAGAAGGTTTAGGGGAATTTTTGAAATTATTTTGACTATATTTTTTTTCAAAATCACGGCACGATACTCCTAGAGCAATCTAGATCATCTAAGCTCAATCTGTTCAGAAAAAATCACACCGAAATAGCCGCCACGAAAAAACCAGGTAGACCAGAATTAAACTCGTCGAAATTCAACAATCAGCATGTCAAAAGATTTGAAATTGAAAACCCAACAACTAACCTTTTAGACACGACTCAAGAAAATGGACGGAAAGCGACGAAGTTGGCCAAAAATGTGAAAAGCTTGTTTCGGGGATAATCGGAGCTACAGAGCTCCGATTTGGACGATCAGGTATGCGTTGGAATCGGACCGAAAAAAGGAACATGATTTTCAAAACAGAAACAAGTTTCCGGCAAAAAATATGGAAGTTTTCGCCGAAAACTTCTTCGAAAAACAAGCAAAAATAAAAAGGAGCTCACTGTTTGCAAAATCAACAAAGTTTTCGGCGAGAACTTTTAGTTCAAAGTTCTCGCCGAATACCTAATTGAAAACCCCCTTTTTTTCAAAACCCAGCCGAAAAAAATCAAAATGAAAGGAGATTAAACTGACACTTTGGCTTCCCCGAACCTGATTCGAACGACGAAAACACTGACTCAAAAATTCAAAATGGACTCCAGCCGTGGGTTGCCTCCCACGAAGCGCTCTCTTTTAACATCCTTGAGCCGGACGGTACCTGTTAGGGACCCCAACTCAAGAGCTCCTTGAATTCAATCATCTTCTTCAAGGCCAGCGGTTGAGTGCCATGTAGCACTCCAGAAGGGTGATGCAGACGGTAGTACTCTAGTAGATCGCGGTTCTGGTTGGATGACCAGTTCTTCTCGAATTCTCCAGCCGAAGGACGAAAGAGGTAGTACGGCTCCACCTGATGATCATCCAGAGGTCTCTCGGGATCGAGTATGTAAACTTCTAAATCCATGACCTTGTTGCTTTCCACGTGCTCGTCTCTGGCTTGATCTACAGGTTGACTCGGCGGAAGTGAAAGTGAGGGTATCTCCTCAATCTCTATGTGCTCCTCTTCGACTTCAACTTCTGGATGGATTGGCTCTATGTCTGCATCAACCACCTCTGCTAGTGATTCTTCATCGGATGCATCTACCACCTCTTGCTAGTGATTCTTCAATCCGGATGCATCTAGCTCACAATAGTCATGGATGAGATTGTCATGTTCATCTTCATACGGCTCTTGAGCATCTTCTTCCATTAGTGGATTTGGTTGCTCAAGCTCGACATCCATCGCGTTATGAGCTTGTATCTTTGAAATGAGATCATCCAAGGCGGATTCCACTCTTGCTATGCATTGTCGATTTTGATGAACATATGAGTCTATCTCTTTGTGAGCTTGTAGCTTTGAAGAGATATTCTCCCAGAAGGATTCTATTCTCGTCGTCTGTTGTCGATGCTGATGAGCTAGTATATACATCTCTTGGTTATCCTCAATATATGGTGCTGCATTGGTGTACCACTCTTGGTACTGGTCATGATGTGAACCGCTGCAACCGTGAGCAGACGACCCTTGAACATCGCAAGTTGAGACCGTGCAACGAGGTAGAACCGTCGGGAACCAGGGGCGGATAAGTACTTTGACCCGTCGGCTGTATATAGCCGGGAACTAGAAGTGTCCAATCGATGACGCCACGCCAAGAGATGGATGCTCTTGATGATAAGTCGGGGCCTTCAGTATCGCAACATGCAGATACAATAAGGTTTCAAGAACTGAGTTCTATCAAAGGGGGTTTATTTCATAAAAAGTATGTCTTACAAGGGTGGCCGGCGGCCTCATTATATAGGTGAGGGAACAAGCTCTCCTCCCTAATTACTACTTCTAAATAATAATAAAATAAAGAGTTCTATTCCTAAATAGTCTCCTAAAACCCCTAAATAATCCTACTAAAAAGGAATAAACATAAAATAATAGTTGTAGTCTTTAAAGCAGAATAAAAGACCTAAATTAGGTCAAAAACCCTAATCTAGCCGCGTACGGCTGCTTGGGCCGGTTGGGCGCGTGTGGCGGCCCGGTGGGCTTGACCGGCCGAACGCCGGGCTTGACTCGAGTGGCGGACGCGGGCTTCGGCTTCGGGCGGGTTCAGTGACCTGGCTTCTTGTCTAAAAGATATGTTCTTCATGCCCGGTTCCATAAAACTCATTTGATCGACCCGGTTGTCGGTTTAGGGCTTGTGGCTGTTCTCCTCTTGGACCTTCTTTCTTTCCGCTCGGGCCTTCTTCATTAAGCTTCAGGTAGGCCTCCAGGTAGCTTTGGACGTAGCTCTCCATGGTCAGTCCAAGTGTAATGCTTTGGGGCCAAGGACTCCAAGTCTTCTCATGCCTCGGTTCAGGTTCAATCTTTGACAGCTCTCCTCTTCGGGCCAAGGGTTCTTGGGCTCTCTTCCTTTTGTACTCCAGAAATGCTTCCAGATGGTCACTCAAAGAACCGGCTTCTTCTTCAGGGCTCCTAGAGGTCAGGCTAGGGGCAGGCTGAAGCTTCTTTTCGGTGCTAGGGCTTATACCCTCGGCCATCAGCATGGCTTGGGATAGCATTCCCTTCCTCAGAGTCTTTCTACCTGCAAGTGAAGGGTTTAGTCGATATTTCCTGTCATACCTTGGCTTTAGGGCTCGAGGATGGCCTGCCCTTGGATTCATGCACTTCTTAAGAGGCCCTAGGGTCTTGCCTAGGCCAGGGGATCCTGGTGGGGTGTAGGAATACCAGTTGGCATCGAAGCAGCATTGTTGGATCATGTCAAGTCATCCCATCTGCAACCCTGCATCTCAAAACTCAAAAGCACTACCCAGGTAAATCATGGAAATATGGAGGAAAAATAAATGGTAAGGCGGAAAGGCAGAAGAATAATTTGCCTACTCTTCTTTCAAACAATTAGAAGAATCCCCGGCAACGGCGCCAATTTGATGAACGCGTTTTCACGCGCATGTAGTCAAATAACTAATCTACCAAGGTAGACTAGATCGTATTCTACTCGAGGTCTCTTCTTCTTATTTACTCAAATATGTTGGCAAATTACTCAAGTTTGAACAAGTTGTGCGTAGTGTGAGTTCCACGACTTCTAATCTAATAAAGCAAGAAAATAAAAGACAGAAAGATTAAAAGGTTGACAAACGAGAAGACAGACGAGCTAGATTTCTAATCCCCCTAAGATTACCAGAACATTGGCGATCACAAGACCAGCGGTTTTTAATTCTCATTCAATCGGTTTCTATACACCACCATAACTCCTGACCTTTAGGTTTAAGACTGGCGAACGTTCGCTCTATCCGATCTAGCTACCAAGATTAATTAGTCGCCCGGGTACGGTCACCTCTCGTGACGACTAAACTAACTGGTGGAATTACTAATGATTTATGAGTTGCTCTTGCAGCAGATTAACCCTAATTGGTTCCTACGAAAGGCACACTCCAATGAATAGGTTAATTGGTTGAATTGATGTTCTAAAGGAAGGCTAGCGTTCGCTTTTATCCTTATCTTAACAAGAATCTAAACTAGGTGATAAAGGAAGACAAGTTTATACACGAAAGCAGGGAACTGTCTAGCTACTACGTCTATCGACAACATCTGGCGACTAACCCTAACTTGCAAAAACCTAATCTAGGCGACCAACCAGAAAAGAAACATAAACAATGAAGAACAAAACAACCATGCAAAGAGAAACTGATTGAATTTTGAATCTAATCACTGCCGATCCGTGACCGCTTTAAAGTCTTGGGTTACTTAGGGTTCATCTAATCTAAGCTCTACGAGTTTAGCTACTCATAACGATAACAGAAGAATTAAAGGCAACAAAGGAAATCATCATACAGAGGAAGAACAGATAAGAACTGAAAAACCTAATTCTGACGACTCCGGCGAAGCTTCGATCTCATGGATCTTCAACTTTAAGCTCCGAGCTCTCCGAGGTGGAAGGATGGCATCACGATCTCTCCACGGATCTTTGAACTCTCTAAACTCTATCTATCGACCCTAGAGTCGGCTGACTCTCAAAAGTCTGATTTGTGAATAGTTGTTGGAATAATCCTCTCCCTCTGGCTGGCTTCCGACTGCTTCTTTAAATAGGTAAGATTAGGGTTTTCCAACCCAGCCGTGGAAAAGGAAGGAGTTTTTGACAAAAACTTAAGGAGTTTTCACCGAAAACTTCAGTTAAAATCCCCTGTGTGTTTTTTCTTCAATAGTTTTCGGTGAAGATCTAAAGTTTTCGCCGAAAACATCAGCTGAATCTGCGTTGGGTTTCTTCTTGGATTTTTGCCGAAGACTATGAAAGTTTTCGCCAAAATATTCAGTATAAAGCTGTTGACTTTGCCTGTGAGTTTCTTAAGGTATTTTTGCCGAAAACTATGTAGTATTTTCGGCGAAAACATTGTACTGGGCAGTTGTAATTTCGGTTCTGACTGTGGTTTGATTTCTGGTTCGATTCCGGTTCACTCCTTGAGGTCTTGAACACGTCCGTGGTTACGTATTTGACGGCAAAAACCTGCGCTCTTACAAAAACACTAGAAAACCATCAAATAGACCCAAAAAGGGCCAAAGTAACCAAATCGGTAGGAAATAGGGCAGTTGAGTGAATATTTGCTATTTTAACCCTAAAACCACGTTTCAAGCAAGGGAATGTCGCTTAAATGGGGCTGATAATCACGTTAAATTGAGTGTCATCAACTTGTAACATCCATGCCCAACCGAACGGTTTGGAACTCGAGTTTGGATGGTTGAGACATTGGAAACAATGTTCGTGAGGCTACATCGAAGTCAGGGACGTCCACAATTGAGTCGGGTTGAAGTTACAAGCGAGTACGCGAAAATTTGTCAAGGTGGGCAGACCATGATACATGGCCGTGTATCATGGCTTGACTATAAAAGACTTATTTTTCACGGATTTCCATAACTTTCCCTTTTTCTCTTTCCTTGAAAATCCTTTTGACGAACCAAAAATCCCCATAACTTTAATCCTTGATTCCCGGAGTTGTAGAGCTCCGATTGACGATCCGTTTCTTGCTACGCGTTCATTGCGACGAGAGGAAGAGATTGCTCCCTGAGTTTCTGGGTATTTCAGAGTAGAATACTGTCGGTGAAGAAGAGAAAAGCTACGTTTTTTGTGTATGAGAGCTTAGCTGTTCGAGTTCTAGAAGTTGTTTTAGAGCCTCATCTTCTTGTCAGGTGAGGGTTTAGCGTATGATAGATAGTATGGTCAGAGTGAGGAGTTGCAATTCAGACTTAGAAGAATGTAGGGCTGTGCATGAAATAGAAAGAGAGTAAAAGGGGAAAACTGTCCTGCAATTGACTGTTCTGTGAAATATGTTGTTTGATGTTTGTTAATTGATGGATTGGTTGATGATTGTGGGCTGTTGTGTTGTGTTGAGATTGGGGAAATGATTAACACTGATGATTAATGAATCAGACTTAGTAATGAGTGTAGGAGGGTCGGGATGTGATTCTGTAAACTGTATCTATACCTTGTGCTGTCAGTGGTGGTTGCAAGAGGGTGGTCCTGCCAATGTGGGGTCGCCCTAATCAATGATGTACAGGTGAATCGGTGGTAATTAGATTCAAATTTCAATCAGTTTCTCTTTGCATGGTTGTTTTGTTCTTCATTGTTTATGTTTCTTTTCTAGTTGATCGCCTAGATTAGGTTTGTGTTGAGTTAGGTTTGTCGCCAGACAGCTTCCTTGCTTTAAAACATTAAAACTTGTCTTTCTTGATCACCAAGTTTAGATTCTTGTTAAGCTGAGGATAGTAGCGACCGTTTGATGACACTTGATTAGACGTGATTTTCAGCCTCATTTAAGCGACATTTCCTTGCTTGAAACATGGTTTTAGCGATAGAATAGCGAATATTCACTCAATTGCCCTATTTCCTACCGATTTGGTTACTTTGGCCCTTTTTGGGTCTATTTGATGGTTTTATAGTGTTTTTGTAAGAGCACAGGTTTTTGCCGTGAAATATATAACCACAGACGTGTTCGAGACCTCAAGGAGTGAACCAGAATTGAACCAGAAATCAAACCGAAGTCAGAACCAAAGATCCAACTATCCAGCATAATGTTTTCGCCAAAAAACCTACATAGTTTTCGGTGAAAATATCTTAAGAAACTCAGGGGCGAAGTCAGCTGATTTACACTGAAGTTTTTGGCGAAAACTTCCATAGTTTTCGCCAAAAATCCTAGAAGAAATCCATCGAAGATCCAGCTGAAGTTCTCGGCGAAAAATTCAAGTTTTCGACGAAAACTATTGAACAAAGTACACAGGAGGATTCAACTGAAGTTTTGGCAAACTTCTTAAGTTTTCGTCGAAAACTCTTTCCTTTTTCGGCGCTATCTTGGAAACCCTAATCAATCCTATTTAATCAGAGCAGCCGGCAGCCAAGAAGGGGGGCATTCATATTCCAACAACTATTCCCAAATCAGACTTTTAAGAGTCAGCCGACTCTAGGGTCGATAGATAGAGTTTAGAGAGTTTGAAGAACCGTGGAGAGATCGTGTCGCCATCCTTCCACCTCGGAGAGCTCGGAGCTTAAAGTTAAAGATCCAGGAGATCAAAGCTTCGTCGGAGTCGTCAAAATTAGGTTTTTCAGTTCTTATCTGTTCTTCCTCTGTATGATGATTTCCTTTGTTGTTTTTGATTCTTCTGTTATCTTTATGAGTAGCTGAACTCATAGAGCTTAGATTAGATGAACCCTAAGTGCCCAGTGCTTTAAAGCGGTCACGGATTGGTGGTAATTAAATTCAAAGTTCAATCAGTTTCTCTTTGCATGATTGTTTTGTTCTTCACTGTTTATGTCTCTCTTCTGGTCGATCGCCTAGATTAGGTTTTTGCAAGTTAGGGTTAGTCGCCAGATGTTGTCGCTAGACAGTTCCCTACTTTGGCGCATAAACTTGTCTTCCTTGATTACCTAGTTTAGATTCTTGTTAAGCTGAGGATAGAAGCGAACGCTCTCCTCTCTTTAAAACATCAATTCAACCAATTAACCTATTCATTGGAGTGTGCCTTTCGTAGGAACCAGTTAGGGTTAATCCACTGCAAGAGTAACTCATAAATCGTTAGTAATTCCACCAGTTAGTTTAGTCGTCACGAGAGGCGACCGTACCCGGGCGACTAATTAATCTTGGTAGCTAGATCGGATAGAGCGAACGTTCGCCAGTCTTAAACCTAAGGGTCAAGAGTTATGGTGGTGTATAGAAACCGATTGAATTAGAATTGAAAACCATTGGTCTTGTGATTGTCGTTGCCTTGGTGATCTAAGGGGATTCAAAATCTAAGCTCGTCTATCTTCTTGTTAGTCAACATTTTTAATCTTTCTGTCTTTTATTTTCCTTTGTTTATTAGATTAGAAGTCGTGGAGCTCACACCACGCACTACGTGCTTAAACTTGAGTATTTTGCCAACATATTTGAGTAGACAAGAAGAAGAGACCTCGAGTAGAATACGATCTAGTCTACCTTGGTAGATTAGTTATTTGACACACGCCAAAAGCGTGTCATCAAATTGCGCCGTTGCCGGGGACTCTTCTAATTGTTTGAAAGAAGAGTTGACAAATTATTCTTCTACCTTTCCGCCTTACCATTTATTTTTCCTCCATATTTCCATGATTTACCTGGGTAGTGCTTCTTAGTTTTGATTATGCAGGATAACAGGTGGGATGACCGGTACTGAGAGTGGTACATCAATGAAGCACCATATCTCGAAGATTATCGAGAAATGCTACATCAACAACAACAACAGATGGCGAGATTTGACTCCCTCTTTGATAAGATCTCTTCAATGCTACAAGGTTACCAAGAGATACACAAACAAGAACATCAAAGTGGCACTAGAGATAACCAAGAGATGCTTCTTGAACATCAACAATGCTCGTCGAGAACCCAATCTGCCTTGGATAATATCTCTTCAATGCTACAAGCTCATCTCGCGACGGACATCAAGCTCGGGCAACCAAAGCAGTTAATGACAGAAGACGCTCAAGAGCTGTTCGAAGAAGAAGATGATGATCCTATCCATGACTATTATGAGCTAGAAGAATCCTTGGCGGTGGTGGTTGATGAAGACATAGAGCCAATCCATCCTGAAGTTGAAGCCGAAGAGGAGCACATAGAGATTGAGGATATACCCTCACCTACAATACCGCCAAGTCAACCTGTAGATCAAGCCAGAGACGAGCACGTGGAAAGCAACAAGGTCATGGATTTAGAAGTTTACATACTCGATCCCGAGAGACCCCTCGATGATCATCAGGTAGAGAAGATGGAGCTCATTGACCATGCCACGTCGTACTACCTCTTTCCTCTTCCAGTAGGAGAATTCGAGAAGAACTGGTCATCCAACCAAGACCGCTATCTACTGGAGCACTACCGGCTGCATCACCCTTCTGGAGTGCTACATGGTACTCAACCGCTGGCCTCGAAGAAGACGATTGACTTCAAGGAACTCCTAAGTTGGGGTCCCTAACAGGTACAGTCCGGCTCAAGGACATTAAAAGAGAGCACTTCGTGGGAGGAAACCCACGGCTGGAGTCCATTTTTGAATTATTGAGTCAGTCTTTTTCGTCATTCGAGTCGATTTCGAGGAGCCAAAATGTCATTTTCTCTTATTTTCGTCTGTTTTAATTTTTTGTGGCAGGTCAGAATTTTCGCCAAAAACTTTAGTTTGTTCGAGTCTATTTTCCAGTGGGTTTTCAAAGTAGTTTTCGCCGAAAACTTTAGTTGGGTCAGAAATTTTCGAAAACCTTTTCAAAAAGAAAAATATTTTAAAAAATTCCCCTAAACCTTCTTTGTTCAACTTTTATTCTGTGTGGATCCGGGACACTTGTCCCGGTATCCTTTTGATCCTTTTGTTTATTTTTATTTTGTAGGAACTTGAGTAGCTACTTCGCTCCGCTCCGGGCTATCCGTGTTCATCCCCTACACCGACCATCTTGTTACAGGTTTTTCGTATCTCTCTACTCTAGATTAGTCCTGTGAGGACACATAACCGTTTAAGTGTGGGGTAGGATTCTAGGATTACGCATGATCTTGCTTGATTTTCTGTGATTCTATGGTTCATTTTTGAAATTTCTCTAGCACAAAATTGCTCAGTTCTTGACTTTTGATGTTAAATTGACTTAAATTTTTCACAATGACGTCTAGACTGTTCCACTTAGAACTTGTAACCAACATGTCGGAACTGAAATCAAATGAGTCTAGGGCAGAACAGATCATAAATCACTCTTGTAGTTGAAACTTGAATCAATTAAACTGATTGACTTGTTAATAACAAAGCTCGATAACACCGTTCTAAGATGATAAATGCCAGCTTCTTCCATGTTTTTCACTCCATATTTGATCACCTGTGATTGTGGCTAGAGATTAGACGGAAATCCAATTCGAAATCTTGTGTAAAAAGTTATAACTAGCTAGGGTCAAGTGGCTTAATGGTTAAATCAAGCAAAATTGAGTTGTTCAAATTAATTTTAAGTTCTTTAAAGTGCTGAAAATCAAAGCTAGGCAAGCCCGACACCTAAGTGAAGTGTTCGGGTTGAGCACTAGAAATTAGTGAGATCGAAAACTTGTTTGGTTGATGTTCTTGCATGTGTAGGTCACTCTTTCTACGTGGAACAGTCTAAACCAAATCGTTAGAATTGAATCTCAATTTAATCTCGTGTCATTTGTGAATTTGAGTGTGTTCTAGTTCAGTTTGCTTGAGGACAAGCAAAAGCTTAAGTGTGGGGTATTTTGATGACACTCGATTTGACGTGATTTTCAGCCTCATTTAAGCGACATTTCCTTGCTTGAAACGTGGTTTTAGGGGTAGAATAGCGAATATTCACTAACTTTGGTTACTTTGGCCCTTTTTGGGTCTATTTGATGGTTTTCTAGTATTTTTGTAAGAGCGCAGGTTTTTGCCGTCAAATACGTAACCACGGACGTGTTCAAGACCTCAAGGAGTGAACCAGAATCGAACCAGAAATCAAACTGGAGTCAGAACCGAAGATCCAACTGTCAAGCACAATGTTTTCACTGAAAAACCTACATAGTTTTCGGTGAAAATATCTTAAGAAACTCACAGGCGAAGTCAGCTGATTTACACTGAAGTTTTCGGTGAAAACTTCCATAGTTTTCGCCGAAAATACTAGAAGAAATCCATCAAAGATCCAGCTGAAGTTCTCGGCGAAAAGTTTAAGTTTTCACCGAAAACTATTGAACAAAGTACACAGGAGGATTCAACTGAAGTTTTTGGCGAAAACTTCTTAAGTTTTCGCCGAAAACTCTTTCCTTTTTCGGCTCTGTCTTGGAAACCCTAATCAATCCTATTTAATCAGAGCAGCCGGAAGCCAAGAAGGGGGGCATTCATATTCCAACAACTATTCACAAATCAGACTTTTGAGAGTCAGCCGACTCTAGGGTCTATAGATAGAGTTTAGAGAGTTCGAAGATCCGTGGAGAGATCGTGACGCCATCCTTCCACCTCAGAGAGCTTGGAGCTTAAAGTTGAAGATCCAGGAGATCGTAGCTTCGCCAGAGTCGTCAGAATTAGGTTTTTTTAGTTCTTATCTGTTCTTCCTTTTTATGATGATTTCCTTTGTTTCCTTTGATTCTTCTATTATCGTTATGAGTAGCTGAACTCTTAGAGCTTAGATTAGATGAACCCTAAGTGACCCAGGGCTTTAAAGCGGTCACAGATTGGCGGTAATTAAATTCAAAGTTCAATCAGTTTCTCTTTGCATGGTTGTTTTGTTCTTCATTGTTTATGTCTCTCTTCTGGTTGATCGCCTAGATTAGGTTTTTGCAAGTTAGGGTTAGTCGCCAGATGTTATCGCTAGATAGTTCCCTGCTTTGGCGCATAAACTTGTCTTCCTTGATCACCTAGTTTAGATTCTTGTTAAGCTGAGGATAGAAGCGAACGCTCGCCTCCCTTTAAAACATCAATTCCACCAATTAACCTATTCATTGGAGTGTGCCTTTCGAAGGACCAGTTAGGGTTAATCCACTGCAAGAGTAACTCATAAATCGTTAGTAATTCCACCAGTTAGTTTAGTTGTCGCGAGAGGCGACCGTACCCGGGCGACTAATTAATCTTGGTAGCTAGATCGGATAGAGAGAATGTTCGCCAGTCTTAAACCTAAGGGTCAGGAGTTATGGTGGTGTATAGAAACCGATTGAATTAGAATTGAAAACCGCTGGTCTTGTGATTGCCGTTGCCTTGGTGATCTAAGGGGGATTCGAAATCTAAGCTCGTCTATCTTCTCGTTACTCAACCTTTTTAATCTTTCTGTCTTTTATTTTCCTTTGTTTATTAGATTAGAAGTCGTGGAGCTCACACCACGCACTACGTGCTTAAACTTGAGTATTTTGCCAACATATTTGAGTAGACAAGAAAAAGAGACCTCAAGTAGAATACGATCTAGTCTACCTTGGTAGATTAGTTATTTGACACACGCCAAAAGCGTGTCATCAACGTTCGCCTCACTTTAGAACATTGATTCAACCAGTTAACCTAATCAATGGAGTGTGCTCTTCGTAGGAAACATTTAGGGTTAATCCGCTTCAAGAGTAACTCACAAATCACTAGTAATTGCACCAGTTAGTTTTGTCATCGCAAGAAGCGACCGCACTCGGGCGGCTAATTAATCTTGGTAGTTAGATCGGATAGAGCGAACGTTTTCCAGTCTTAAACCTAAGGGTAAGGAGTTATGGTGGTGTTTAGGAATTGATTGAATGAGAATTGAAAACCGTTGGTCTTGTGATTGTTGTTGCCTTGGTGATCTAAGGGGGATTCGAAATCTAAGCTTGTCTGTCGTCTGTCTAAACAAACCAATCATTCTGTCTTTTAATTTCATTTTAATTTTCCTGCATCTTAGTCTAGAAGTCGTGGAACTCACACCACGTACAACGTGTTTAAACCTGAATAAATTGCCTTCATATTTAAGTAGACAATTAGAAGAGACCTGTGGAATACGATCTATCTTGCTCTTACCTTGGTAGTATTTTATCACTGTTTTACATCACATCAAATTGGCGCCGTTGCCTTGGACTCTTCTATATTGTTTGAAAGAAGAGTTGGCATTTTATTCTTCTACCTTTCCATCTTTCATATTTCATCACACTTCGATTTTACGCCGGTTATGTTTGCTTTTGTTGCTTGTAGGTTGTTTTACAGGTTTATGAACCGCCCGCTCACTCATTCTCAATTTAAGCCGGGTAATTCTGCTCCGCCAAAGCAACCGCGAGTTCAGAAGCAAGTCAGAATCGTCCCGCCTACACCTCCTACCCCTATCAAGATCGAGGAGTTGAAGGAGAACTTCTCATCTTCGTCCGCTTCATCCACCACTTCAGATTCACAACCACCTTCTCCTATCGCAATGGATGCCCAACGCACCATGGCGGATTACAATAAACCAAGCGCGACTAATGTTCAGTCTAGCATCACTGTGCCGCGCAACGATGACGATCCTAACTATGAGATCAAGATCCCCCTCCTGGAAATGATCTCTAGGGATGTTCAGTTTGAAGGGAAGCCGCACGACAACCCATGCACACATTTGGCGGACTTCCTAACCATGTGCGAGACGTTCAAGAGTGGGAACCTCGATAAGAATACATTATGCTTACGAGTCTTCCCATTCTCCCTTAGAGGTGCCGCCAAGAGATGGATCAGTAGCAAGCCACCTGGCCACTACACCGATTGGGATAGTCTAGCTCAAGACTTTATAGAGGAATATTTTCCCCCTTCAAGAACGACAGCTTACATGGACAGCATTGCAAGATTTGTTCAGAAGAGAGGAGTAAGCTTATATGGTGCTTGGAACGAATTCCATGAACTCCTCTACGATTGCCCTCATCATGGATTCGAGCAGAGACAACTGGCTGCGATCTTTGCCCGAGGGATGAACGAAGAATCAGCTAAATGGGTCAACTCCTTAGCTGATGGAGACTACACCGCACTCACACCAGAAGCTGCTCTTCTTCACTTTGAAAACTACACATCTAAGTCCAGGAATTGGGAGAGACAGTTTGAAGCAGCTAAGAGCCGACCAAGCCTCGAAGATCTGATCAAGATCAAAGTACAGAAACACATAAAGAAGAATTTTGGTACAACAGATGTCTGGTCTAAAGAGGAAGTGAATTTTATTGATCAAGGCTTCACCAACAAGCAAGGAGGCTGCTCCGACTACCGTTGTAACACCCGCCCCGAATCGACCGGGGTTAGACCCGTGGTCGAACCGGTTGAACATCAACTGAAGATACAACATTTAAAAAGAAAGGAGAACAACTTTGAAATCGATTAAAACATAAATCGAGAGTAAATCGGAAGCGCCTCCATTATTAAAAACCAAAACCAAAATACAAAGTTACAATCCAAACCAAGATTTCCTTTACAATCCCGAAGTTCAAATCAAACGATACAAAACAACCCAGCCCAAAATAGTCAACATAATGCCAAAAGATGGTCAACTCCTGTCCAAGCCTCCGAAGATCTTCTCCACGCTAACGACACATCGACACTCGACACACAAAGAAGCTCCCGAACTTTCACTCACACACTCTAACACGTGCTCCTGAAAAGAGAAATTGGAGGGAGATCAATTTCCTATTGAAATTGAGTGAACCCACTGTGTTTAACTATGCGCCGAACCTATCGAAAAGAAGCGATTCCAAACTCCTCATGAAACACAAACAATGGAATCAGACTCAACCTTTACTAGTTTTAATTCCCTAAAACAGTCTAAGTGATCACATAGGTGTAGTTCACAGTTCAACATTATCAATCCACAATAATATATAACCAGGCGTCATCATACATACAGCTCAACATCAGATGCACCAAATATGCATTTTATCGTCTAAAACAACTTACATACAGTTCGACCTTGGAACCAAAAAGCATACAGTTCAACATCACATCACCAAACATCTCGCATTCACCATCAAAATGCACAACCACATTCATATTCACCACCCTTCTTATTTTAGTTACTAAGTGAGTTATCAGACATCTTTAAGTAGTCTAGGTTATCACCCAAGTACAGTTCTTCACTTTAACAATTCACAATTCAAGTCGACATCATGATCATAAATCATGCAACATTAATCCACATCTCAGCACAACAACCCAGTTCAGTTCACAAATCAATCCAACACAGTCCATACCTCATCACATCACGTATCAGTTCACACACTCATCCAACACACAACACACACACACACACAACAGTACACCACTTCATTTACTAGGTGAGTTAATTAGGCGTCATAAGGAGTTGTTCCCCCGCTATCCCGCCGGCCCTCACATCATCCAGACGCATCCATAAAGGATCCTTCCCCGTAGGAGTATACCATCAGACGCATCCATATAGGATCCTTCCACGAAGGAGAACAAAAACCGACCTTGGTAACCCAACCAAGGGATTCACCCCAGTGAATCAGACTCAATCTCAACCAATATTTCGGGTGGGGTAATGTTGGCTCCTTCCAGTTATATCCATTTAACTCTATTGAACACATCCACAACAAATACACACATCACAATGCAATACCATTCAACCAATACCATTTCCCAATTCCACCCAATCCAAGTCCACAACACAATTCCACAATTCAAGTCCACAACACTATTCCACAATTCAAGTTCACAACACAATTCCACAATTCAATTCCATATCCCAATTCCATGTACCAATGCCACTACCCAATTCCTGTACTAATTCCATTACCCAATTCCATTATCCAATTCTATTTCATAATTCTATATCACTATCACCTTACCGACCTCCATTCCACATAGCACCACTTTCGCCCAAACAACACATAACACCAAGTCATCCAACCACACATAGCATCATTTCATCCAACAACACAAAACATCATTCCATCCAACATCACATTTACAATCACAATTTATCTCATTTAATATTCCACATAGCACAAACAGTCTAAGGGTAAACGGCTAGCTCACCGACCACCCCCACCTGCAAGTACATGGATAGCCATGTCATGAGTCTTAGGGTTACCCTCCTGTTCATCCTTCATAGGACGACCCCACATTGGCAGGGCCATCCACCTGTTCATCATTTATAGGGTGACCCCACATTGGCGGGACCACCCTCCTGCAACCACAACTAATAGCACAAGGTATAGATGCAGTTTTTAGAATCACATGCCGACCCTCCTACACTCGTTACTAAGCCCAATCCATTAATCATCAATGTTAATCATTTCCCCAATCCCAACACATAACCAATCAATCAACAATCATAATTCACTTCATCCATTAACGTACACACGACAATCATCAATCATCACAATTCACTTAACAATCAAATCAGAACAATTTCCCCTTTTACTCTCTTTCAATTCCATGCAAACCTATGTTCATCTAGGTTAAAGTTGTAACTCCTCACACCGACCGGTACTACCTATTGAACGCTAAACCCTCACCTTAGCCTAAATGCCGACTCTGAATTCTGCCTGGTAACGTTCGTCTTTTTGTCCTAATTCCACCGGTCTTGATGGTGCGTAATTTCGACCTCAAACGAGCAAGATATGGCCAAAAGACTGATCTGCCACTCGCTGAAACTTCTAAAGACCAATCTAAGCATTTCCCTACGAATTTCCAGCATAGCCCCTAAACTTCTCCAGTTAAGCAATTCTGTCTAGAACTTTAGAAAGTTACCAAACTCTGCCCAAAGCCTCATCTGTCACAGTTAGCCAAGTTAGGAACCAAACCGATAATTTTCCCCAAAGTTCCCCAACAGCCACCCTAGTTTGAAACTCGCAGGAAAGGTCACTTAACTTCTGAAATATGCTGCTTGATCACCAAACTTCCAGAGGGTTGCTCAGAAGATCCTTCTTCTTCTCCGATCAATCCATGGCTTCCGGCGAGCATTCCGGCCGCCGACGAGCCACTCTAGCCACCGTTGGACAGTCCCAATTCCTTGGAAACTGATTTCTCGGACGTCCTCTGCCTCGAACGGTTTCTAGTGATCTCCCTTTCCTTCTCGACGTAATCGACGCCGTCCTGAAGCCGGCCTCCATCTCTGTCCCGTTCACGAACCACCATTAGGAACACCGACGTCCCGAGGCATGCTTCCACTTCGACGATTCCAACCCACCGGCGCTCCCCAATAGCACTCCTGCCGCTCCTCTATCTCGGTGCCACGAACCATCGCCGAGTTACAGTTGTGGGAGTCGGGATCCCCGAGCTTTCTTCTTCCCCTCAACGAACGTGGCCGCCGCCACTTTTTCTCCACTCTCTTTTATTTTCCCCAACAACGAAACCCCGCTGCTCTCCCCCGTACGAACTTGGCCATCCCCTTACTTCCAATTGTTGAACGGGCTTGAAGCCCTTCTGCTTTCTTCCTTAATGACCAAGCCGAAGCCCCAAATTCCCTTCCCATTTGATCTAACCCGGTCAGCCCTCTTTCTCCCATTTACAACAAGAACGGATTGAGCCCATATCTCCCTTCCACTTAACAAAATTCAGCTCCCAAGCCTTCTTCTCCAATATGAACACAATCCATGCTCCAACTAAATGGGAGACTCCCACAAACTTGGGTTTGGGTCGTACTTACCTTGGTCCGACCAATCGATTTAGATCACCAACTTGATAGTTAACTCGAAACTCATTTACTCGAAAAGTTACATTTCTAACGCTCAAGGTAAAATTTAATCCTAAAGTAAAGAATTTAATTTAAATTAAAATCCATCGGGCTTTAACCAACGAGGTACCAACCAAACTCTTTGAATCAAACCAGTTACTCAGAACCGGGATGTTACAACCGTCAGTTCAAACAATCTCAACAACAACAAGGGAGTTTCCAAGAGCGTTCTCCTTACAACTATGGAGTCAACTAGAGCCAGAATCAGTACTCGAGCAATAGTTATCAAGAGCCTCCTGGATTCACCGGAGGACAGAAGCCTCAGAAATATGCGTTGGGAAACACTTGGGAGGTTGATTTAGACAAGAAGCTCGACCTGATCCTGACAAGGCTGGACAACCACGAAGAAAAATTCATGACTCAAGATGCCTTGAATCAAGGTCAATCAGCTCAATTTCAGAGGTTGGAAGATCAACTCAACAACATCGCTAGCCTCATCTCCAGAGTTGTGCACTCTCCTAATTCAAAGTCCGAACACGCTAAGGCGATCTCTACAAGAAGTGGGAAGCAATTGACTGGTCCTACAACTCCCGACCCGGTCATGGTTCCTGATGCTATAGTGATGAACCTAAATTCGTTGTGCGGGTTCAAACAAATAACTAACAAAGCTAACAAGCTAGGGTAGATCGTATTCCACGGGCCTTCTAATGATTGACTACTCAAATAAGCTAGCAAATTACTCTGGTTAAACACTTCGTGCGTGGTGTGAGTTCCACGACTTCTAATTCTAAGAAATGCAGAGAAATTAAAAATTGAAACTAAAAACAGATTGGAAATTGGTTGATTAAAACAAAGATGACAGACGAACTTAGACTTTGAATCCCCCTTCGTTCCCAAGAGCATTGGCAATCAACAGATCAGCGGATTTTTGATTCTCATTCAATCAATTCTAGGACACCACCATAACTCCTTACCCTTAGGTTTAAGACCGGCGAACGTTCGCTCTATCCGTTCTAGCTACCAAGATTAATTAGTCGCCCGGGTACGGTCGCCTCTCGCAACGACTTAACTTAACTGGTGGAATTACTAACGATTTATGAGTTACTCTAGCAGTGGATTAACCCTAACCGGTTCCTACGAAAGGCACGCTCCAATTATAAGGTTAATTGTTCGATTTGATGTTTTAAAGTAAGGCGAGCGTTCGCTTCTATCCTTAGCTTAACAAGAATCTAATCTAGGTGATCAATCCAGACAAGAAACGAACAATGAAGAACAAATCAAACATGAAAGAGAAACTGATTGAACTTTGAATCTAATCACCACCGATCCGTGAACGCTTTAAAGCCTTGGGTCACTTAGGGTTCATCTAGTCTAAGCTCTAAGAGTTTAGCTACTCATGTTTATCACAAAAGAATCAAAGACAAAGAAAGAGTTCATCATCCAGAAGAAGAACAGAAAAGAATCTGAAAAACCTAATTAAGACGACTCTGGCAGACTTCGATCTTCGGTAAACTGCAATCCTAGCTCCGAGACTTCGAGATGGAAGGGATGGCGTCACGATCTCTTTCTGGCTCTTCGGACTCTAACTCTCTGCTCCAGAACTTCAGAGAATTCTGAAGTATTCGGTATTAGTTGGAAATTCTGATGTCTTATCAGGTCTCTCTGTTTTGGGCCGCCGGTTAAGTATAAATACTTAACCCTAATACTCGCCGATTTAGCCTGATATTTTCGCCAAAAATGTATTGAGATTTTCGGCGAAAATCTCTTTGTAAAATGGACTGTCCACCGGCTGATTTCTTTTGTGATTTTTGGCTCAACAGTTCTCGGCGAAAACTTAGTGTTTTCGCCGAAAACATCCTTCGGTTGACATCAATGGATTTGTTCATGCATTTTCGCCAAAAACACTAAGGGTTTTTTCGGCGAAAACTCCTTTGTAAACCGGGGTAGAAATTGTTTCGACTTGATTGGCTCCTTGGATCGATTCCGGTGCAATTCCTCGAGATTCCAACGCCTTAGACACGTCCTTGGCTACTTTATTTGACGGCAAAAACCTGTGCTAACATAAAAACACTAGAAAACCATCAAATAGACCCGAAACGGGCCAAAGTAACAAAAATGGCATGAGATAGAGCAATTGATCGAATATTCGTTATTCTACCCTAAAAACCATGTCTTAAGCAAGGAAATGTCGCTTAAATGAGGCTGATAATCACGTCAAATCGAGTGTCATCATATAGCCATTGACAAGCCAGAGATCGAGGAGGAGGATATAGAAGAAGAGGAGGAGGTGACTGCCCCGCCTCCCCTGACAAAGACATCACCTGCGCCACCTCCTCCTCTATATCAGCCTCAGATTCCGTTTCCTAAGGCTGCGCAATCAAAGGAGAAAGATCATGATACCCGAAACAGAAAGTGGTATGGATACTTGCAGAACACAGATAACAAGATACCAGTCACTGATGCTATCTAGATGATACGGAGGTTGGAAAAATCACAAAGGATCTTGCGAATTGCGCCATCCGCCTCCATCATCGTATCCCTCAGCTCCAGATCATCAGCGACCATCCTCGGTCCAAGAAGGTTCCTGACATCCTCGCTCCCCACTGCGATCCTTGCATTGAGCGACGAGGAGGATCGACACTAGAGCCAGAGCCAGAAGCAACCCCAACATACGACTTCAGTGGAATGGAGCGTGAGCTTATGGAGATGAGAGCGGATTCCAATGCGCGTTGGGAGGCCACTCAGAAGTGGCAACAGGAGTCCGACGAGCGTTTTACCAGCTTCCAAGAGTTGCAGCAGCAGATGTACTAGTCCCAACTCCAGTTCTTTAGGCAGTTCCAGGCTCCAGACGATCGCCAGCACCCTCCGCCCCAGTGATTTCAGGGTTTTTGTTTACTTTTCTTATCACCCGGAACTCCGTATTTTTTGTTTTTGTTAGTGTCAGTTTGTATTGTTTTGGGTCATTGTCGAACCTTTGTGGTCGGTCGAGTCTTTTCTACTCCAACTGTTCTAATCTTGTGATGGATCCTCTCTTACTATGTCTTCAGGTTATGAACTCAGAATTCTCTATGGTTCTATTCACGTCTATACCTCCAGTGTCTCGCCAGCGCCATCTCCGGCGCCCTCACGCTCATTTTACGGTACCCCTGTACACTTTCCTTCTTTTTTTGTGTGGTCCATTGAGGACAATGTCTGATTTAAGTGTGGGGTGGGATTATATTTCTGAGGGTTGCTATTTTTTGTATTTGTGAGATTTCTCTAGCATAGAATTGCTCAATTCTTGACTGGTGATGTTAAGTTAGTTTTCAATTTTTCATAATGATGGTTAGACTGCTTAACCTAGAACCTGTAATCAACTTGCTTGCATCGATGCTAGATTTCCTGGTTAGAATAGAAAAGCTTATCACTCTTGTAGTTTTTCACTTTGATTGCATGATAATGACTGAATCCGACTAGCAAACCAACTGTGAGCTTTTGATCCATTGCACATAACTTGCAATTTCAATTCCTTTCTGAGTGGTATTCTGTTCTCTTGAATGAGTTAGAATTTGCATGAGACCTATTCAAGACCACACGATGACATGAGTTCTAAGAGGATAGGGGCACCTAGAATTAAGCTACTAAACCAGATAGCCTACCTAATGATGTGCAAGATTTAACACACAACATTCAAGGTCGTATTCCACGAGGTCCTCTCATAAGCTAATACTCACAAGGTTCATGAACGGTCTAAACATTTGAATTGAGATTTGGTTTTGAATGAGAACAAATCACAAGCATAAACAAACAAGGTAAAATTTAACAAGTAAAGTTGAGGATCAAACAAGAGAGACGGAAGTTTAGTTTAGCAAGGGGTTTCTTCAAGCTCAAGGTTCATGAAAGCTGGATTGAATCTCAAGCAACGATGTGTAAACTAATGACCATGCAATTCACTCAAGTAGAATCAACGAACTCTCGCACAATTGACTCTCTACTCCTAGACCAAATGCACCATGCTTTCGCTATGTGAACAAAGGGAATGGAGTGCCTTAGCTAGCTCAATGAAATGCTCAACACTTGATTTCTATGCTAACATTCATCTAACACAAGGTAAATGATACAAGACACTCTCATGCCAATCATATAACACTAGTCTAGCAATCAAAAGGGTCTTTCAACCTTCAAATGATTGAAAACTAAATGCCCACCAAGTGTTTGACTTGCCAATCATCGGACACAACATCTTCAACCAAAACATAGTCATCATCTTGAGTTCTTACCGCTTTAGGTGTGGGGTCTTGGACTTGCCTACCACTTCTCAATGTTACCATCATAAGCTCCTCGAGACCTTTGGGATTGACCTCGATATTGGAGGGTAGGCTACCCTTTGGTCTCTCCGAGAGTGTCTTAGCAATATGGCCCATTTGATTCTCCAAATTTGCAATTGAAGCTTGTTGATTCTTGATAAGTTGAATCATTGCCGCATTGGTGTCTTCTTGGGAGATTGAAGAACCGCTCTCTTTGTTTTGAGGGGGTTTGTTGAATCCGGGTGGTCCATCACCTTTATGGTTGTACATTTCCGGAGGGGTAGGACCTTGGGAACCTTGATTTAGATGTCCACCTTGATTCCATTGATTTCCTCCTTGGTTCCCTTGACCTTGGTTACCTCCTTGAGTCCATTGGCTACCTTGGCTTAGGTTACCTCCTTGAGGCCATTGGTTGCCTTGATTGTACCCTCTATAACCTTGGAATCCTCCTTGATTACCTTGGTTGTAACCCTTGTTATAACCACCACCTTGATTACCTTGTCCTTGGTACCCTTGGTTAGGCTTTTTGTACCCACCTCCTTGGTTCCAAGGACGGTTGTAGTTACCCCCTTGATAGTTCCCTTGGGGGTTGAAATTACCATAGAATCCTTGACCTTGTTCGAAGCTTACCTCCTCATTGTGGTTGCCTTGGCCAAGCTCAGGAGTGGCGGAGGTACAAGCACTCACATCGTGGCCTTGGCCCCCACAGCATTCACAACAATATATTGAAGCCACCGGTGGATTACCCAAATGAGATGATGGAACCTTAGAGGGATGCTTAGGCATACTAAGATTGCTTACTTGAGAGGCCATGGCATCAATCTTGGACATGAGGAGAGCAAACATGGGGTCATCTTCATCACGATGTCCCGGTAACTTAGGCTTCTTCCCATAGCTAGACGAATCCTTTGGTGCATCAACACTTATGGCTCTAGAGTCGTAGTGAGTGTCACTTCCATACTTAGACCTAGGAGGTTGTTGTCGAGACCAACTCCTTGTCTTGTTGGCCATCTCCGCGAAGAGTTCCAGAGCATCTTCGGGAGTGAGCATCCTTAAATCACCTTCGGCAGCTTGGTTAATCATCATTGTATTCTCAAAATCAAGGGACCTAGCAAAGATATCCGCCAAACTCCATTCGGCGAAGCTGTGATGAGGACAAGATCGAAGAAGGGCTTGGAACCTATTCCAAGTCTCATGGAAGAGCTCTCCCTTGTGTTGTGTGAAGTGGTTGATACGATCTTGGATTGCATCCGTCATATAAGGAGGAAAGAACTCTTCGAGGAAAGCTTCGGCTAGTCCCTCCCATGTAGTGAATGTTCTACTAGGTTGGTTCTCCAACCAAGACTTGGCTCTACCTTTGAGGGAGAAAGGAAAGAGTCGGAGTCGCACACAATCCGGATGAACCTGATCGTTCTTTACCGTATCGCATATCTCTAGAAAATCCTTCAAGTGTCTAGACGGGCATTCTCCATCAATGCCATTGAACACCACTCCATTGTGCACCATCTGAATCATATTAGGCTTTAGCTCAAAGTTTCTTGCATTTACCGGTCTTCGCACGATGCTCAATGCTGCCCCTTCAAGTGTTGGGCGAGCATAATCAGCTAGTGTGCGCCTCGCACCCCTTTGCGATTGATCGTGTTCGTTGGTGTGATGTGAATGCTCTGATTGGTTATCTTCGTCCTCTTGATGAGACATAGTGTGGTGTGAGATGTGTTCAACTTCCTCTTCTTCAACAATAGGAGGGGAATAGTTATTGGCTCGATCACTTGTGCAAGTCCTTGGATTCGTGCTTGAAGATGAGCTGAACGCCTCATACACTAGCACAAATCACCTGCAAACTAGCACAACAAACACACCCGAGTAATATAACGATGCGGGATAACAAAGTAAACAAAGAGACACAAGGAAGCAAAAAGGAAAATGGAAGGAAGTGTAAAGATCGGTTCACTAATAATCGCTTTCTTAGGAATGAGAGAGTCCCCGGCAACGGCGCCAAAAACTTGATGTGCAAGATTTAACTCACAACATTCAAGGTCGTATTCCACGAGGTCCTCTCATAAGCTAATACTCACAAGGTTCATTAATGGTCTAAACATTTGAATTGAGATTTGGTTTTGAATGAGAACAAATCACAAGCATAAACAAACAAGGTAAAATTTAACAAGTAAAGTTGAGGATCAAACAAGAGAGAAGGAGTTTAGTTTAGCAAGGGGTTTCTTCAAGCTCAAGGTTCATGAAAGCTGGAATGAATCTCAAGCAACGATGTGTAAACTAATGACCATGCAATTCACTCAAGTAGAATCAACGAACTCTCGCACAATTGACTCTCTACTCCTAGACCAAATGCACCATGCTTTCGCTATGTGAACAAAGGGAATGGAGTGCCTTAGCTAGCTCAATGAAATGCTCAACACTTGATTTCTATGCTAACATTCATCTAACACAAGGTAAATGATGCAAGACACTCTCATGCCAATCATATAACACTAGTCTAGCAATCAAAAGGGTCTTTCAACCTTCAAATGATAGAAAACTAAATACCCACCAAGTGTTCGACAAAATGTCACCAAGGAAAAACAAGCTGAAATGGTTGCAATTGCACAATCCAATCTCTCAAATCATTCAATTATAATCCAAACACCTTAGATCAACATCAATGAATCATTCTCATGTATTGAAAGACATAAACAATAACAAAAGAACAAGTCAAGCTCTCATGGAAAACAAGCACAAGGTCTGCTGAGCCCCACAAACCCTGGACCCGGCCCGAGCCTCCATTCACCCGAAGCCAGACCAAGGCCTTCCGAGAGAAGCTTAACGCCTACATAGAGTCCTGGAGTAAAGAAGGACATGAAGAGGATGCCGATCGATTCGTCAAGGGAGGATACACCCTCTTGGAAATTCAAGGAGATATCAGGACACACCAGGAGCAGGGCTCGAGACAGGCCTCGGGCCAAAGCCAAGACCAGCCGAAGCCCGACCGAGCAAACCTGTCGGGCCGCTGCCGAAGCCCAACCGGCCCACGCCACCAAAGCCGACGGGCCGAAAACCGCGGTTCGCCGCCGGATTAGGGTTTTGACCTAATTAGGTCTTTTATTCTGCTTCAAAAACTACAACTATTATTTTATGTTTTATTCCTTTTTAGTCAGATTAATTAGGGGTTTTTTAGGGGACTTTTTAGGAATAGGATTCTTTATTTTATTCTTATTAAGAAGTAGTGTTTAGGGAGGAGAGCTTATTCCCTCACCTATATATAGAGGCCGCCGGCCACACTTGTAAAGGACACCCCCCTTTTGAAATCAATAAACTTTTGTTAGAACATATGTTCTCTTCCCTTCAAGCCTTTGCTCTTTGTTGCATCGCTTAAGGTCCGACTTATCATCAAAGAGCATCCATCTCTTGGCGTGGCGTCTTCGACTGGACACTTCTGGTTCCCAGCTGTTATATAGCTGACGGGTCAAAGTACTCATCCGCCCCGGTTCCCGACGGTTCTACCTCGTTGCACGGTGTCCAACTTGCGGTGTTCAAGGGTCGTCTGCCCACGGTTGCAGCGGTTCACATCAGTTGGTATCAGAGCACGGTTCAGCTCACGGACCACAATCTATCCCAGTCTCCAGGTTTACCTGGATTCATATCCTTTTTATTGCTTTCTTAGAAAATAGACTCGATAATTCCCTATTGTTTCAATTTCTGTTATCAGTTCTTTTCGAGTTGTAAGGCAAAGAAAATTGTTGGCCATCATACCATCGAGAAAAACCCTAATTCGAGTTTAAGAAAAAGAAAATAAAAGAGGTCAAAAGAAAATATAAAGACCCAACTAAAAAGAGGCCACCCTTGCCGAGATATTAAGATCAATCCTAAGAAGAGGGGATAAAAGATAGGCTTTCGTTGCCCGACCCCAACACCGAGATCACCCACAGCCGAGGAGGAATCCCAAGGACAAGACGGAGAGCTCACCTAGCCCTAGCAACGAGGAAAAACCCTAGATGTCAAGACCGACACCCGCACGTTGGTAAGTCTATCCTCAAAGCTTTGAAGAAACTTGCAACTGCTTGAAGCTGAAGTGTTTATGTTCTACTTTTATTTGAGTGCATCCGTTATATTTTAAACACGAGAGGAAAAATCAAGAGTGAGTGAGGAAAAATTTTGAGGGATTTGTGAGGCCATATACTTCTTCCGACTAACCATGGCAGATCGGAGGCTTGCCAAGTTAGAAGCTGCATTGGGAAAGACTTCCCGAGTCCTGCAACAGGTGCAAGCCACCCTAGCTCAATTGGAGGCAGAAGCCGGCACAACCCGGCGCCTAGCCCCCGACCCCAAACCCGATCGGCGCTGCCTGACCAGCCCCAGCATCCCAGCGCTCGGCCCCAGCCCTGGTGCTGCCCGACCAGGCCCCAGCGCCCCAGCGCTCGGCCCCGGCTCCGACTGGCCCTGTCCCGACGCCCAAGTACCCCGTCCCGACGCCCGGCACCCCCATCCACCCCGACACCTACTTCCTGCCCGCCGCCGCAGGCTCCTCACTGCCTACCGCCGCCAGCTCCCCACTGCCCGCCGCCGCGTCCCTGGCCTGGCCCCAGGGCACCCGACGGGACTCATGACCCCGACGCCGTCCTGACCGACTCCGCCCCTATACCACCCGACCCCGACGCCATCTGACCCCGGAGCACCTCGAGTACCTGCCCGGACCGGAGTTCTCACCCGGTCCATGACCCGAGCCGCCGCTCAAGCCCCGAACCCCGGACAGCTCAGGTCCCGGCCCCCACCTGTGAACAACCCTAGTGCACTCCGACCCCCAAAGTCGGCCCGACGACTCTCTGCCGTCTCCCGATGAATTCTCAATGCACAAGTTGTGGAGGAAGGATGGGAGCAACGAGATAATCTCTTTCATACCAGTTCCTATGGAAGCTACCCGCATCTTGTTAGGAAGACCTTGGCAATTCGACAGGTACTCCACACATGATGGGAGAACCAACAGGTACAACCTGATTCATGGGGATACTAAGTACACTATGAAGCCTATGTCACCTACCGAGATTCTCCAAGATCAGATAGATAGAAGAGCCCTCAAAGAAAAGAAAGAGAGAGAGCTCAAGAACAGAGAGAAGAGAGAACAAACGAGTGACCCTATGAGTGTAAAAACAGAATTACAAGACCTTGCAGGTCCTAGAGCTCAAAAAAGTGAGGTTGATAGGAGAGAAAAGTTGTTAGCCACCCCGAGTGAGATCAAACAATCCCTAGTTTCTAGGAAACCCCTTGTGATCATCCGCTACAAGGTGTGTTTGATTTCTAACCCTAATACTACTCTGCCTAGTGTTGTTACTTCCCTTTTACAGGAATTTACAGATGTCTTCCCCGAAGAAATCCCTAGTGGACTGCCCCCACTCAGAGGTATTGAGCATCAGATCGACTTGGTGCCTAGAGCTGCCCTACCAAACAAACCTGCCTATCGTACCAATCCAGAGGAAACCAAGGAGATCCAAGCACAAGTAGAAGAATTGATGGATAAAGGATATGTCCGAGAAAGCATGAGTCCTTGTGCTGTCCCAGTCATCCTAGTTCCGAAAAAAGAAGGCACATGGAGGATGTGTGTTGACTGCCGAGCTATCAACAACATAACAGTTAAGTATCGCCATCCTATCCCTAGGTTAGATGACATGTTGGATGAACTACATGGTGCCACCATCTTCTCTAAAATTGATCTTAAATCTGGCTACCATCAAATCCGAATGAAGGAAGGTGATGAGTGGAAAACTGCCTTCAAAACTAAGCTAGGATTATACGAGTGGATGGTCATGCCATTCGGCCTAACCAATGCACCTAGTACCTTCATGAGATTAATGAACCAAGTCCTTCGAGCTTACATAGGGAAATTTGTAGTGGTCTACTTTGATGATATCCTTATTTATTCCAAGAACTTAGGAGATCACTTAGAGCATCTAAAGGCTGTCTTAGAAACCCTGAGAAAGGAGCACCTCTATGCCAATATGAGCAAGTGCACCTTTTGCACCGATCACCTTGTTTTTCTTGGCTTTGTTGTTAGCTCTGCAGGTATAAGGGTTGATGAAGACAAGATAGAGGCCATCAAATCCTGGCCCACGCCCCAAAACATCACTGATGTTAGGAGCTTCCATGGGCTGGCTAGCTTCTATCGAAGGTTTGTAAGGGACTTCAGCACTGTTCCTGCCCCTCTCACAACCGTGCTAAAGAAGGATGTCCCCTTCCAATGGGAAGCCACGCAACAAGAGGCCTTTCAAGCCCTCAAAAGGAGGCTTACCGAGGCCCCTTTGCTCATGTTGCCCGACTTCACCAAACCGTTTGAGATTGAGTGTGATGCATTCGGAGTAGGGATAGGAGCTGTCCTCATGCAGGAAAAGAGACCCATCGCCTACTTCAGTGAAAAGCTCAGTGGAGCCACTCTCAACTACCCGACCTATGACAAAGAACTTGATATGACCTAGCCCGACTGCCCAAGCATCCTTAAGTACTCATACACTCCACCAGGGTCACCCGTCCAAGGAAGAACCTTAGGGCCCTACAAGAAGCGTATAGAGCCAAGGGAAGGCCACCTACAAGACCCCAAGCCCAGGTATGAGATAAGATACAGGCTCAGGCCTCCCCCTACAGGTAGGAAAGCTCAGGAGGAAGAAATGCCACTCCAAGCCATGCTGCTGGCCGAGTGTAGAAACCCTAGAGCTGAAGGTAAGCCTCGGCCAGATCCTGACCTCATCTCCAAGCAACCTGAAGATGAAGCACACTCCAGAGACCCTCTGGAGGCATTCCTGGAGTATAGGAGCAAGAGAGCCCAAGAGTACCTGGCCAAGAAGGGATGGCTACCCAAGACCGACCCGGCGCCAAGTCCTGAGGAGAATTGGAGCACCCGGTTCCAAGGCACCACCCCTGACCCGACCCTAGCCCATGAGAGTCACGTATGGAGCTATCTGAGGCGATGCCCGAAGCTAGGAGAGGAAGCCCCAAGCAGAAATGAAGAAGTTCCCAAACCGGCCCCACCCCGAGCCCTAGACCGAGAACCGGGCCGATCGGGAATATTGTATGGGAATGGACGCCGTGTGGACCAAGCCTTTTGGCAAGGCCCTAGCCCTTGGACCAACCCGGAGCATCGAGCCCCAAGGCCCGACGAAGGCCCGCCATTGAAGAAGAAGAAGCCCGGAGCCGAGCAAAGGCCCGGCCCGAAGACCGGCGCCCGCCGAGTCCTAGTCCCACTCGGACTAGGAAACCCTAAAACCGCCGGTTTAGGGTTTTAAGAGTTTTATTCCTATTTTGAGTTGGATTCTTGGATTTAAAGACTATTTAATTGTTTTCCTTTTTAGTAGGACTTGTTTAGGGGTTTTAGGATTCTAATTAGGAATAGGACTCTTTATTATATTCTTATTTAGGAATTAGACTTTAGGGAGGAGAGCTTGTTCCCTCCCTATATATAGAGGCCGCCGACCTCACTTTGTTAGACAACAACTTTTATGAAATAAACCCCCTTTGAAAGAACTTTGTTCTGAAACCTTATTGTATCTGCATGTTGCGATACTGAAGGCCCCGACTTATCATCAAGAGCATCCATCTCTTGGCGTGGCGTCATCGACTGGACACTTCTGGTTCCCGGCTATATACAGCCGACGGGTCAAAGTACTTATCCGCCCCCGGTTCCCGATGGTTCTACCTCGTTGCACGGTCTCAACTTACGGTGTTTAAGGGTCGTCTGCCCACGTTTGCAGCGGTTCACATCAGAACTGTATGCCCTGGTAAGAGCTTTGAAGACATGGCAACACTACCTATGGCCTAAAGAGTTCATCATCCACATGGATCTTGAATCACTTAAGTACCTCAAAGCTCAACACAAGCTCAACAAGTGGCATGCTAGGTGGGTAGAATTCATAGAATCATTTCCTTACATCATTCAATACAAGCAAGGTAAGGAGAACATCGTGGCTGATGCCCTTTCCCGAAAGTACACTTTAATCTCAGTTCTCTCTACTAAATCTATTGGCTTTGAATACATCAAAGACCTATATGCCACTGACCCTGATTTTAAGAGTATCTTTGAAGCGTGCCAACAAGGAGGATTCGGTAAGTTCTACCAACAAGATGGTTACCTATTTAAAAGATCAAAACTGTGTCTCCCTAACCACTCTTGCAGGACTGTCCTAACCCTCGAGGCCCATGGTGGAGGTCTCATGGGACACTTTGGTGTAGCTAAAACAGTGGCCACCCTCAAAGAGCACTTCTACTGGCCCAAGATGAGACACGATGCTGAGAAGATCATATCACAATGCTCCAAGTGCCAAAGAGCTAAGTCTAAACTCAGGCCGCATGGACTGTACACCCCCTTACCCATACCAGAGCATCCTTGGGTAGACTTGTCTATGGACTTTGTCCTAGGGTTACCTAGAACCCGAAAAGGAAAGGACTCCATATTTGTGGTTGTTGACAGGTTCTCCAAAATGGCTCACTTCATTGCTTGCCATAAAACTGATAACGCCTCTCAAATCGCTGACCTATTCTTTAGAGAGGTAGTTAGGATGCATAGAGTTCCGAAGACCATAGTCTCCGATAGGGATTCAAAATTCCTAAGCTACTTCTGGAAGACCTTATGGGCTAAGCTTGGCACCCGACTAATGTTCTCCACCACATGGCACCCCCAAAGTGATGGGCAGACTGAAGTTGTAAACCGATCCTTAGGTCAAATGCTGAGAGCAGTCATTAAGAGTAACATCCGGACATGGGAGGAATGTCTACCACATGTAGAATTCGCTTATAATCGAGCTGTGCATTCAGCTACCCAATACTCCCTATTTGAATTTGTTTATGGTTTTAACCCACTAACCCCGCTGGATTTATCTCCACTTCATGTCCATGAATTTTTAGATGCAGGTGCCCAAGAAAAGGCAACTTATGTCAAACAGCTCCATGAGAAAGCCAAAGCCAATATTGAACGAAGGACTGCCCAGTACCTCCGCAATGCCAACCGAGGAAGAAAGGAGAAAATTTTTGAAGCCGGAGACCAAGTGTGGGTACACTTCAGGAAGGATAGGTTTCCCGAGTAGAGGAAGTCCAAACTGCTACCCAGGGGAGACAGACCTTACACAGTCATCCAGAGGATCAACAACAACGCTTACGTCCTTGACCTACCAAACTCCTACGGGGTAAGTACAACATTCAATGTGGCTGACCTAACCCCTTATTACAATGATGCATATGTAGGACAGGATTCGAGGATGAATCCTCCTCAAGAAGAGGGGGATGATGAGCCCCACAAACCCTGGACCCGGCCCGAGCCTCCATTCACCCGAAGCCAGACCAAGGCCTTCCGAGAGAAGCTTAACGCCTACATAGAGTCCTGGAGTAAAGAAGGACATGAAGAGGATGCCGATCGATTCGTCAAGGGAGGCTACACCCTTTTGGAAATTCAAGGAGACATCAGGACACACCAGGAGCAGGGCCCGAGACAGGCCTCTAGCCAAAACCAAGACCAGCCGGAGCCCGACCGAGCAAACCCGCCGGGCCGCTGCCAAAGCCCAATCGGCCCACACCACCAAAGCCGACCGGCCCAAAACAGTGGTTCGCCGCTGGATTAGGGTTTTGACCTAATTAGGTCTTTTATTCTGCTTCAAAAACTACAACTATTATTTTATGTTTTATTCCTTTTTAGTCGGATTAATTAGGGGTTTTTTAGGAGACTTTTTAGGAATAGGATTCTTTATTTTATTCTTATTAAGAAGTAGTGTTTAGGGAGGAGAGCTTGTTCCCTCACCTATATATATAGAAGCCGCCGGCCACACTTGTAAAGGACACCCCCCTTTTGAAATCAATAAACTTATGTTAGAACATATGTTCTCTTCCCTTCAAGCCTTTGCTCGTTGTTGCATCGCTTAAGGTCCGACTTATCATCAAGAGCATCCATCTCTTGGCGTGGCGTCTTCGACTGGACACTTCTGGTTCCCAGCTGTTATATAGCTGACGGGTCAAAGTACTCATCCGCCCTGGTTCCAGACGGTTCTACCTCGTTGCACGGTGTCCAACTTGCGGTGTTCAAGGGTCGTCTGCCCACGGTTTTAGTTGTTCACATCAAGGTCTAGGATCATCATCTTACACAAATGGCTATGAGAAACTCAATCCATACAATCAATCATCTATCCTAGCTTGATCCATCCCCCACTAAACTAAACCTAAGCTTAGCCTAGCATAACCATGGAAGAAACGTGAAATTGAGTAGAGGAGACCATCCTTGTTTTCATGGAGGATCTTGCAACTTGGTTCTTCAAGCTTCAATCCAAGCTATGGAGGATTTCACTTAGCTCCTTGATCTTCAAGTTGATCAACAATGAGAGGGGAGGATGATCGGTTAAGAAGAGAGGCTGATGATCGGCGTGATGAATTGAGAGAGAGATGTCGACTGTCGCGTGTGAATTAATAATGAACGCCCCCTGATTTTCGCCAATTGCCGCTTTAAATAGTACCGCCGGAAACACCTAAATTTTTTGGCGAAAACTTCTTCAGTTTTCGCCGAAAATTCGTTTGCAAATCACTGAGCAGCTTTGACATTTCTTCATAGGTTTTCGGTGAAAACTCTGGAAGTTTTCGCTGAAACCTTCTTCACAAATCCAATGTCAGCCTCCTGTAATCCTTCTGCTTGTGAACGCCGAGGGTTTTTGGCGAGAACTTAGAGTTCTTGCCGAAAACTTCTTCAGGGGAAGGATGCATTTTTCTCGATTTTGCAACGGCCATATCTCCTCCGTCCTAGCTCCGATTGACCTCCCGTTTGATCCTACGTGCTCCTTGTCACCAGTGCTTCAAAACCAAATCCTGAAAATGCAAAGAAAACAACTCCATTAGATACGGAATTGGCCTCAAAGTGGCAACCGGACAACAAAAGAGCACTTTGCATAAAACTTTGATAAAAGCATATTTAATCATGGCAAAATGAGATCAAACATGGGAGATCCTTAAGCTAATCGAGGGCTTAAAATGCACTAAATAACGTCACATCACCAAATGTTAAATCCTCTAGGTTTAAACCCTTGAGCTTGGCCTTTCGTTCGGTTCGCTATACATTACAGCCAATCCCCATTATTTCATCCCCTATTGATCCCTTGTGGTTGTAGTCTAGATTAGCCTACCGAAAGTCGGTCTATGGTAACTTGCCTATAGCCATTAAACAGGTGGTCTTAGCTATTATGTCCAGACGTGTAAACCCCTCTAGCAACTAAAAGAAAATCGGCACAAAGAAAAAAAAAGAGAAAGAAAAAAAAGAAGAAAATTCGAAAAAACAGAAAAAGTTCAAAGTTTATAGTATAGTTCAATAACGTTCTTCTCCCTACATATGGAAGAACGAAGTCAAAAGAAAAAATAAAGAAAAAGAAAATATGCAAAATAAAGTGTTAGGTTGCTTGAGGGTATCATAGTACGAGTGTACACTATTCTACCCGTGTCTGGTTCACATAACTTGCAATTTCAATTCCTTTCTGAGTGGTTTTCTGTTCTCTTGAATGAGTTAGAATTTGCATGAGACCTATTCGGGACCACACGATGACACGAGTTCTAGGAGGATATGGGCACCAAGAATTAAGCTACTAAACCAGATAGCCTACCTAACGTAAATCCTCTAGGTTTAAACCCTTGAGCTTGGCCTTTCATTCGGTTCGCTATACATTACAGCCAATCCCCATTCTTTCATAGTAATAACGTTCTTCTACCTACATATGGAAGAACGAAGTCAAAAGAAAAAAATGAAGAAAAAGAAAATATGCAAAATAAAGTGCTAGGTTGCTTGAGGGTATCATAGGACGAGTGTACACTATTCCACTCGTGTCTGGTTCACATAATTTGCAATTTCAATTCCTTTCTGAGTGGTTTTCTGTTCTCTTGAATGAGTTAGAATTTGCATGAGACCTATTCGAGACCACACGATGACACGAGTTCTAGGAGGATAGGGGCACCTAGAATTAAGCTATTATTCAACCTATAAACCTAATCAATGGAGTGTGCCCTTCGTAGGAACCATTTAGGGTTAATCCGCTTCAAGAGTAACTCACAAATCACTAGTAATTGCAACAGTTAGTTTTGTCATCGCAAGAAGTGACCGCACTCGGGCGGCTAATTAATCTTGGTAGTTAGATCGGATAGAGCGAACGTTCGCCAGTCTTAAACCTAAGGGTAATGAGTTATGGTGGTGTTTGGGAATTGATTGAATGAGAATTGAAAACCGCTGGTCTTTTGATTGTTGTTGCCTTGGTGATTGATGACACTCGATTTGACGTGATTTTCAGCCTCATTTAAGCAACATTTCCTTGTTTGAAACGTGGTTTTAGGGGTAGAATAGCGAATATTCACTCAACTACTCTATTTCCTACCGATTTGGTTACTTTGGCCCTTTTTGGGTCTATTTGATGGGTTTCTACTATTTTTGTAAGAGCGCAGGTTTTTGCCGTCAAATATGTAACCACGGACGTGTTCAAGACCTCAAGGAGTGGACCAGAATCGAACCAGAAATCAAACCGGAGTCAGAACCGAAGATCCAACTGCCCAACACAATGTTTTCGCTGAAAAAACCTACATAGTTTTCAGCGAAAATATCTTAAGAAACTCACAGGCGAACTCAGTTGATTTACACTGAAGTTTTCGACGAAAACTTTCATAGTTTTTGCCGAAAATCCTAGAAGAAATCCATCAAAGATCCAGCTGAAGTTCTCGGTGAAAAGTTCAAGTTTTCACCGAAAACTATTGAACAAAGTACACAGGAGGATTCACCGAAAACTCCTTCCTTTTCCGGCGCTGTCTTGGAAACCCTAATCTTACCTATTTAAATAGAGCAGCCGGCAACCAAAGAAAAGGAGACATCAGCATTCATATTCCAACAACTATTCACAAATAAGACTTTTGAGAGTCAGCCGACTCTAGGGTCGATAGATAGAGTTTAGAGAGTTCAAAGTTCCGTGGAGAGATCATGACGCCATCCTTCCACCTCGGAGAGCTTGGAGCTTAAAGTTGAAGATCCAGGAGATCGAAGCTTTGCCGGAGTCGTCAGAATTAGGTTTTTCAGTTCTTATCTGTTCTTCCTCTGTATGATGATTTCCTTTGTTGCCTTTGATTCTTCTGTTATCGTTATGAGTAGCTGAACTCGTAGAGCTTAGATTAGATGAACCCTAAGTGACCCAGGGCTTTAAAGCGGTCACGGATTTGCGGTAATTAGATTCAAATTTCAATCAGTTTCTCTTTGCATGGTTGTTTTGTTATTCACTGTTTATGTCTCTCTTCTGGTTGATCGCCTAGATTATGTTTTTACAAGTTAGGGTTAGTCGCCAGATGTTGTCGCTAGACGTAGTCGCTAGACAGTTCCCTACTTTGGCGCATAAACTTGTCTTCCTTGATCACCTAGTTTAGATTCTTGTTAAGCTGAGGATAGAAGCGAACGCTCGCCTCTCTTTAAAACATCAATTCAACCAATTAACCTATTCATTGGAGTGTGCCTTTCGTAGGAACCAGTTAGGGTTAATCCATTGCAAGAGTAACTCATAAATCGTTAGTAATTCCACCAGTTAGTTTAGTCGTCGCGAGAGGCAACCGTACCCGGGCGACTAATTAATCTTGGTAGCTAGATCGGATAGAGCGAACGTTCGCCAGTCTTCAACCTAAGGGTCAGAAGTTATGGTGGTGTATAGAAACCAATTGAATTAGAATTGAAAACCGCTGGTCTTGTGATTGTCGTTGCCTTGGTGATCTAAGGGCGATTCGAAATCTAAGCTCGTCTATCTTCTCGTTAGTCACCCTTATAATCTTTATATCTTTTATTTTCCTGCTTTATTAGATTAGAAGCCGTGGAACTCACACCACGCACAACCTGTTTAAACCTGAGTAATTTGCCAACATATTTGAGTAGACAAGAAGAAGAGACCTCGAGTAGAATACGATCTAGTCTGCCTTGGTAGATTAGTTATTTGATACACGCCAAAAGTGTGTCATCAGTGATCTAAGGGGGATTCAAAATCTAAGTGATTGACGTCGCAGAAGCGGTTGATCAAATACTACAAAGCTAAAAGCTATGCAGATCGTATTCCACGGGCCTTCTATGATTGACTACTCCAAAAACTAGCAAAATACTCGAATGTAAACACTTCGCGCGTGGTGTGAGTTCCACGACTTCTAATTCTAAGAAATGCAGAGAAAATTAAAAATTAAACTAAAGAAGATTGGAAATTAGGGTTTGAAAAGAAAGATGACAGACGAACTTAGACTTTGAATCCCCCTTCGTTTCCCAGAGCATTCGCAATCAACAGATCAGCGGATTTCGATTCTCATTCAATCAATTACTAAGACACCACCATAACTCCTTACCCTTAGGTTTAAGACCGGCGAACGTTCACTCTATCCGTTCTAACTACCAAGATTAACTAGCCGCCCGGGTACGGTCGCCTCTCGCAACGACTTAATTAACTGGTGCAATTACTAACGATTTACGAGTTACTCTTGCAGTGGATTAACCCTAACCGGTTCCTACGAAAGGCACGCTCCAATTATAAGGTTAATTGTTCAATTCGATGTTCTAAAGTAAGGCGAGCGTTCGCTTCTATCCTTAGCTTAACAAGAATCTAATCTAGGTGATCAGTCCAGACAAGAAACATGAATAATGAAGAACGAATCAAACATGAAAAAGAACTGATTGAATTTCGAATCTAATCACCGCCGATCCGTGACCGCTTTAAAGCCCTGGGTCACTTAGGGTTCATCTAGTCTAAGCTCTAACGAGTTTAGCTACTCATGTTTATCACAAAAGAATCTAAGACAAAGAAAGAGTTCATCATCCAGAGGAAGAACATAAAAGAATCTGAAAAACCTAATTTAGACGACTCTAACAGACTTCGATCTTCCGTAAACTACACTCCTAGCTCTGAGTATCCGAGGTGGAAGGGATGGCGTGACGATCTCTTTCCGGCTCTTCGAACTCTAACTCTTCGCTCCAGAACTTCAGAGAATTCCTCGAATTCTGATTACGAAAAGTATATTATGATGTATATCCTTGTTGTGGGCCGCCGGTTAAGTATTTATACTTAACCCTAATACCCGCCAGATTTGCCTGATATTTTCGCCGAAAATAACAAGGTATTTTCACCGAAAATTCTCGTGTAAATGGATGGCCATTCGGTTGAATTCTCCTGTGATTTTCGGACTGATGGTTCTCGGCGAAAACTTTAGGTTTTTGCCGAAAACTTCCTTGGCTGAGCATCAGTGGATTTTTCCTTGCATTTTCGCCGAAAACCATAGGTTCTTTTCGCCGAAAATGTCAGTGTAAACGGGCAGACTTTTGGTTTGACTTGATTGGCTCCTTGGATCGATTCCGGTGTGATTCCTCGAGGTTTCAACGCCTTAGACACGTCCTTGGCTACTTTATTTGACGGCAAAAACCTGTGCTAACATAAAAACACTAGAAAACCATCAAATAGACCCGAACGGGCCAAGGTAACACAAATGGCACAAGATAGGGCAATCGATTGAATATTCGTTATTCTGCCCAAAAAACCATGTCTTAAGCAAAGAAATGTCGCTTAAATGACGCTGATAATCACGTCAAATCGAGTGTCATCAAATACCCCACACTTAAGCTTTTGCTTGTCCTCAAGCAAACTGAATAGAAACGCTCATGTTCATAAATGATAAGATCGATTAAATTGGAGCTCAATCAAACACAATGAATTATTAGACAGCTAATTCCTAGAACAAGAAACCTGACATGTATACAGATCAGTCAAACAACCTGGTCTCACTAGTAAACTGCACACAACAAGTAATTAGCAACCAATTATGCACGAATTTGACCTGACCGACCAGACTCCTCACACAGGATAAATATAGTGCAATGGGGAACTCTCGCTCTCTATGTTTAAGGACGTGTTTCTGCTCTCGATCATTTTCTGTTACTGAATTCTGTCATAGGTTTGCAATTCGACCACATCTCCACCACTGTGACAACACGAGTATCTAGTCAAGAAGGACTTCCCTGCTAGGACCGTAATGAAATCTACACTACTTGGGTTTATGATGAGATGGATGATGGGATGGAATGATGATGGCTTTGTGCGGTGTAGCTTTCGACTAACTTCCCTCGAATCTAATCTATGGCTTCCTACCGTCTAACCAGACACGGGTGGAATAGTGAACGCTCGTCCTATGATACCCTCAAGCAACCTAGCACTTATTCTTTTTCTTTACACAATTTTTTTCTTTTCTTTTGAACTTTTCTTTTGACTTCGTTCTTCCATTTGTAAGGAGAAGAACGTTTTATTGTAAGGAGAAACTTTGAAACTTTTCTGATTTTTTCTTTTCTTCACTTTTTTCGAAATTTTCTTTCTCTTTTTTTTCTTACTTTACTTTTTTTTGTGCCGATTTTCTTTTAGTTGCTAGAGGGGTTTACACATCTGGACATATTAGCTAAGACCACCTGTTTAATGGCTATAGGCAGGTTACCACAAACCGACTTCTGGTAGGTCAATCTAGAACTACAACCACAGGGGATCAACGGGGAATGAAAGAAATGGGAAATGGCTGTAATGTATTATCGAACCGAAAGAACAAGCCAAGCTCAAGGGTCTAAACCTAATGGATTTATCGTTTGGTAGGCTATCTGGCTAAGTAGCTGAATCTAGGTGCCCCTATCCTTCTAGAACTCGTGTCATCGTGTGGTCTCAAGTAGGTCTCATGCAAATTCTAACTCATTCAAGCAAACAGAAAACCACTCAGAATGAATTAAAATTGCAAGTTAAGTGCAATGGATCAAAAGCTCACAGGTTGTTTGCTAGTCGGATTCGGTCATTTTCATGCAATCAAGGCTACAAACTACAAGTGTGATTTAAAAATTCTGTTCCAACCAGGCAATTTAGCATCAAAGTATACAAGTTGGTTCTCAAGTTCTAGGTTAAGCAGTCTAAGCATCATTATGAAGGTTTGAACAACAACTTAACATCAAAAATCAAGAACTGAGCCATTCTAATGCTAGAGAGACTGGAATGGAATCACGAGGCACACATAAAACACAATCAATGGCAATCAAGTTCATGCAAGGTTCTCTAGCATCCTACCCCACACTTAAATCGGACTGTGTCCTCACAGGACTAATTCTAGAGTTCAGAGTGAAGTAGAAGAACCTGGACCGAGATGATTGTCGTAGGGGATGAGCACGGGTCCTCGGAGCGGAGGGAATCTACCGAAACGAAGCAAAGGGAATCTCCCTACTGCCTACAAAACAAAAACAAATGAAACATAAAAAGGAAATCGGGACAAGTGTCCCGGATCCACACAGAAAAAAGTTGGATCGAAATCCGAAAATAATAAATAAAAAGAAGGGACAAGAAAGAGGAGACAACCCGATCACTGCTCGTCAGGCGCGTCGGGAGGTGGAAAGTGGAGGTAATCGCCGAGCTGACCTTGCCATGCCAGCTGTGCCTCATACCACCTGTCGGCGCGGCGCATATGCTGCTGTATAGTAGCCCATCTCGCCTCTTGAGTGGCGTTGTTGGTGATGCGCCACTCCTGCAGTCGGTCATACAACTCACCAATGTCCGCGGGGTGCGGTCGGTGCTGAGGGTGAGGCGCCTGGTATGGATCTGGAATGTGCGGCGGCGACTGGTGTGCATACCCTGCCTGATGATGTGGCGAGGGTATATAGTCATGGAATTCTGGCTGCGGCTGGGGCTGCTGCTGCTCAGTATCATCCTCTTCCTCCGACTCGGCTACATGCTGGAGGGGAGGATCTGCTGCCACCTGGGGACTGAGATCCAGCTCTAGGTCGTATTCGACCGCTAAGTCTCCTCCAACGGTCCTAACGTGGTGTCGTGGAATGTTCGGGCCATATTCATGGCTGATGCTGAAGGAGATGATGAGCTGACCTATGAAGTTACCTCCCAGGAGTGCACGAGGTAGCTTCCGCCTCTTGGTCTTCTGGCGGAAGATGCGAGCAAGCACCCAACCGGGGTGAAGAGGGTAGCTCTCTCGGATGGCTCGGAGAAGCAGAAGCTCCTCCTTGAGGATATGGTGGCGATTCTTATCTGGAACATATAAAAGTGATCTACGCTAAAACATATGAATAAATTTAAAGAGAGGGTGAGAGAGCGACTTAACTGAGTTGTGCTCCCCAAGGCGATCGCCAGGCACTCCAGTCATGTGGCTCTAGAGTGCATGGTACTCCTCGTCGTCATCATCGTCGCCCCAACCGAGGTGATGGCCATGATAGTGCTCATAGGGGATACCTAGATGAGCAGCAAACTCATCGTAGGTAAGCTGCCTGTACACTCCACCCAGATAGAAGGTAACAACCTTCTGGCCTTGCCTCCTCTTGTGCTCATCCAGATCAAAGGTCGCCCAAAACTCCTGAAGGGCGATGTCTGGGAAGTCGGCAGCAATGGTGGTCAGCTCTAGGAGGCCGGCCAGTGCTAGGGCGTCATGCACGTTCTGGTAGTAGTCCTCGTCGTGCTCGCTCAGGGACTCCATGGAAAGAGGGCGTACCTTAGGTCCCCGGATGTGCTCGATCTTCTGGAAGCACTCGAAGTAGAAGTCAGGTAGACGGGCGATGGTGCGATGGTACCCAGCCCTGTGAGGTAGTGCTGGAGGAGGGCCCTGAACGGCGGGTGTGACGGGAGCGGGGCTCTGGAGCTCGAGGCGGCGTCAAGTCGCGCCTTAGTCCTGCGCTCAAAAGTGGTGTTCCTATAACCAGAATGAAACTAGATTAGTCAAACTTAAACCCTACCCCACACTTAGTAGAAAAACTCAATTTCACAAAGAAATGAGGAAAACTGAGTGGGGGTAAGCAAAGCAGAGTAACCGGTAATCATAGACAGTAAAATACATGCTTACGAACAGCCAGAATTGGATAAGCATAATCAGAGTTCAAAGAGTCAAACCGACATTTAGAAAGTCAACACTATATCATAATGAACCCTAATCATGGCAAGACTATCACAAAGTGGAGAATGACGGTAAAATATGATCTCAGATGGCAAACACGATAATTTGAACGAGAATGAACACATACGGCAGGCAAATGATCAAAAACAGTTCATGGTCAAACCGACATTTCTCACAAGTCAACATCACAAAGAATCAATCGTATGCATAGCAACACATGATCAAATGATATGAAAATTAAGCACGAAACTCCCTAAGCATGCTAGAACAGTTCAACAAGTTCAGCTAACCTAGTTCACACGAAATTAGTCGGCACGCAAATCGAGGCAAGCCAAAAAGTCAACCGAAAGTCAACCCCGACGAAATTAAGCAATCAATATTTCAAAAGATTTGTATTGAAAAGTTCTACAACTTACCTTGAAGCCATGGATGCTAAAAACAAACGGTTTGAGAGAAATCGGTGAAAAACTCTGAAAATAAGGGTTTCGGTGAACTGGAGCTGTAGAGCTCCGATTCGTATGTTCTAAGGCTCAACGGAATCGGAAAAGGAAGGGGAAGGGAGTGGCGGCGGTCGGTGACGGCAGCGGCAGAGGGAAATGGCGACGGCGGTGAAGAGAAAATGGGAGGCGGCGGCGGTTTTTGAAAAAACAGAGAAAAGGGATTTTTCAGGTTTTTGCTCGAAAATGGAAAGTGAAGAGAGAGGGAGTGTCGACCGGATTTTTAAATGGAAATTTGGGTGATTTTCAAAGGGATTTTCGGCGAAAAGAATAGGGAGTTTTCGCCAAAAATTTACGTTCAAATGTATTGCCGATTTTCAAATGGATTTTCGCCAAAAACACAATGAGTTTTTCGGCCGAAAATATGAAACAGTGAAATTCAAAAGGCGATTTCGCCGAAAATAGGGGTTCATTTTGTCGAAAATTTTGAACGGCTTGGGTGAAAATATTTTCGCAAATCCGGTAAACTTCAGAAAATCACAGTTAAATCCACAAAAATCGGAACGACCTCAATCAACTTGCGACTGACACTACGACACACAGACTACACACGAAAAATAATAAATCAAACAAACTGACACTTTTGTCTCCCCCGAACCGACTCTAAAACACTAAAGTTGACACAAAACAAGAATGGACTGCAGCCGTTGGTTGCCTCCCACGAAGCGCTCTTTTATTAACGTCCTTGAGCTGGACGATACCTGGACGGTATTAGGAGACATCCCAACTTAGATTCTCCTTTATGCTAGCGTCGGAGTTCATGAAGTACAGCTTCGGGGCTTCTCTGGTAAGCGTGAATCTCTTCCCGTTCGCATGCAAGAGCTTGGTACGTCCATCGGGAAGATGATCGATGAACTTGAACGGTCCGAACAGTTCTCTGGAGAGGTCATCCTTCTTGAGTGTTACGATGGAAGGAATGAGGACAGTCGGCTTCTTCTTTTCTTTCATCTCCGGCTTGGTATCACCAGGATCGGTGATCGTCAGTATATCCTTAGGAGATGCTTTTGGCTTCTCCTTCCATACTTGTTCCGGCGCCTGGTGAACCGCCCGGTCGTTGTTCGGACGGGTTCAGCCAAATAAAAACTACTAATGCTAAGAAAAGCGTATAGCAGATCGTATTCCGAGGGCTTTCTATGATTGGTTACTTCAGAACTAGCAAAATACTCAAAGGTAAACACGTTGTGCGTGGTGTGAGTTCCACGACTTCTACTTCTAAGGAATGCAGAAAAATTAAAAAGATTAAACTAAAGCAGATTGAGATTTAGGGTTTGAAAACAAGGATGACGCACAAACTTAGACTTTGAATCCCCCTTCGTTCCCCAGAGCATTGGCAATCAACAGATCAGCGGATTTCGATTCTCATTCAATCAATTACTAAGACACCACCATAACTCCTTACCCTTAGGTTTAAGACCGGCGAACGTTCGCTCTATCCGTTCTAACTACCAAGATTAACTAGCCGCCCGGGTACGGTCACCTCTCGCAATGACTTAATTAATTGATGTGATTACTAGTGATTAATGAGTTACTCTTGCAGTGAATTAACCCTAACCGGTTCCTACGAAAGGCACACTCCAATTATAAGGTTAATTGTTCAATTCGATGTTCTAAAGTAAGGCGAGCGTTCGCTTCTATCCTTAGCTTAACCAGAATCTAATCTAGGTGATCAATCCAGACAAGAAACATGAAAAAGAACTGATTGAATTTCGAATCTAATCACCGCAGATCCGTGACCGCTTTAAAGCCCTGGGTCACTTAGGGTTCATCTAGTCTAAGCTCTGAAGGGTTTAGCTACTCATGATTATTACAAAAGAAACAAAGACAAGGAAAGAGTTCATCATTCAAAGGAAGAACAGAAAAGAATCTGAAAAACCTAATTTAGACGACTCTGGCAGACTTCGATCTTCGGTAAGTTACACTCCTAGCTTCGGTTCTCCGAGATGGAAGGGATGGCGTCACGATCTCTATCCGGCTCTTCGAACTCCAACTCTTCGCTCCAGAACTTGAGAGAATTCCTCGAATTCTGATTACGAAAAGTATATTATGATGTATATCCTTGTTGTGGGCCGCCGGTTAAGTATTTATACTTAACCCAAATACCCGCCGGATTTGCCTGATATTTTTGCCGAAAATAACAAGGTATTTTCGCCGAAAGTTCTCGTGTAAATGGATGGCCGTTCGGTTGAATTCTCCTGTGATTTTCGGACTGATGGTTCTCGGCGAAAACTTTGGGTTTCCGCCGAAAACTTCCTTGGCTGAGCATCAGGTGGATTTTTCCTTGCATTTTCGCCGAAAACCATAGGTTCTTTTCGCCGAAAATGTCAGTGTAAACGGGCAGACTTTTGGTTTGACTTGATTGGCTCCTTGGATTGATTCAGTGTGATTCCTCGAGGTTCCAACGCCTTAGACACGTCCTTGGCTCTACTTTATTTGACGGCAAAAACCTGTGCTAACATAAAAACACTAGAAAACCATCAAATAGACCCGAAACGGGCCAAGGTAACACAAATGGCACGAGATAGGGCAATCGATTGAATATTCGTTATTCTACCCTACAAACCATGTCTTAAGCAAAGAAATGTCGCTTAAATGAGGCTGATAATCACGTCAAATCGAGTGTCATCACTAAGCTTGTCTGTTGTCTGTCTAAACCAACCAATCATTCTGATGTGATCATGGCCTCCTTCTGGCCAACCCTGAGCCGAGAGCCTGAGCAAGACCCTCTGGAGACATTCCAGTATATGTGGCCGAAGCAGAATGAAGAAAGTCTGGCTAGAAGAAGCTGGCATCTGAAGATAGACCCCGGTACGAGCCCCGGACCGGGCCAAATACTAGAACTAAGCTTAAGGATCGAAGCCACGATCCCTGGACCAGCATCAGCCCTTGAAGACCTCCTGATAGCATTCCTGAACACTTGGCCGAAGCAGAACTCAAAGGGCCCGAACATATTTGAAGAAGGCCAAGAGTTAGATGTGTCATTGGGCCTGGATACCATAGAGGAGAACTTCTGGCCCATCCAACAATTGGCTCGTGCCTTTCATGAACTACCAGCAGCCCTGGATAGCTTAAAGACTCAGGAGCACCCTCCAACAAACGGATCCCAATTCGGAGGAGTATTGAAGAAGTTAGGGCTAAAGCAAGTCCTAGTGATGCATGGCCTGAGCATCACTAAATGTAGCCTGGATGCTGATCCGAGGAAGGCCAAGCCAGGAGCCACGATCAGGCCACCCCCTGAGCCTGATCCAAGAGGAGAGAAGAAAGGGGAATCCAATCCAGGAGAAGGGCCAAGAGGCCAACTCATGGTCAAGCAGCTTCGGGCCAACACTAAAGTCATAAGAGGCCAAATCCGGATTTCTGGACAGATTCCTAGCCTGGTAAGGATTGACGAATATGGGCTAGTTGGAGATAGAATTTGGACTGAAGTCCAACACAAAAGTTGTAGCCCATGGAGTCTTCTAGGGGTCTGCCAAAGGGATTAATTTTCAGAATTAATTTGGTATTTATTAGGCCGAATATTCCAGAATCCGTTTAGCTGTTTTTAGGATTTTCCAGCGTCCTTTTTAGGAGTTCTAGTTTAGGTAGGATTCTTTTCCCTTATAGGATTGGAATCCGAATTTTCCCTCTTTTTAGTCTAGGTTAGGATTATTTAAAGTCCTCTTTAGGTTTTCTAATTAGGACTCTTTTTATTTCTTTATTTTATTATTATTTAGGAAGTAGTGTTTAGGGAGGAGAGCTTGTTCCCTCACCTATATAAGGAGGCCGTCGGCCACCTCTTGTACTCAGAACCCCCTTTTGATTAAATATATTTCAGAACTTATGTTCTTTTCCCATCGAGTTAATGCGAGGAGCATTGCTTAAGGTTAACTTATCATCAAGATCATCCATCTCTTGGTGTGGCGTCTTCGACTGGACACTTCTGGTTCCCAGCTGATATATAGCTGACGGGTCAAAGTACTCATCCGCCCCGGTTCCTGAAGGTTTCTACCTCGTTGCACGATCATCAACTTGCTGTGGTTAGGGTCGTCTACCCACGGTTGCAGGGGTTCACATCAGTTGGTATCAGAGCACGGTTTAGCTCACAGACCACCCGGTTCCCGACGATTTAGCCTCGTTGCACGGTCTCAACTTGCGGTGTTTAAGGGTCGTCTGCCCACGGTTGCAGCGGTTCACATCAGTTGGTATCAGAGCACGGTTTAGCTCAAGGACCACAATCTATCCCAGTCTTCAGGTTTGAAACCCTGGATTCATATCCTTTACTTTTTGTCCTTAGAAAATTGTTTAGAAAATCTTCATCTATTTTCTTTCTGTTCGAGTTCTTTGTAAGGCAACAAAAGAGTGGTGGCCGACCAAGTCATCAAAAGAAAAATATCAAAAGCAGTCAGAAAAACAGAAAATCAAGCAAGGCCGCCCTTGCCAAGTTCTTTATTTTCGTGTAATAGTGTGTTTAAGAAGAGGGGATAGATTAGCTTTCGTTGCTTGTGTTAAACCGAGCCACGACCCTACTTTTAACCACTAAGTTGTGTTTATCGAGTCCTAGAAAAAGAGTGTTAGAAAAGAGGATATTAGAAAAAGTCTTTTGTGTCGTTTGTTCTTCTAACCATGACAGAGTTGAGGCTACTTATGTTGGAGCTTCGAATCAATAATGCACGCCTAGCCATGTATGGTATAGAAGATTCGGTTAGAAGGTTGGAACGAAGAGAAGCTGAAAAATTCCCAAGGAGAGCATGGACGTGTGGAGCTGGAATAGCTCAAGCCCCAGACCCGGCATTAAATCAAGGAAGGCCGAGCCGAACCACACAAGGTATCCCTAAGCCAAGTGTAAATTTGAATATTGGGACTAACCCTTTCAGTGGGTTTATTTGTTACGAGTGCCAAGAACGAGATCACACGGTGAGAGCCAGCCCCAACAAACGAGCGACGGTTGAAAGGCTGGAGAGAAGAGAAAAAGCTTCTGGAGCCAGCACCGTGCCCAGGCCCGTGCCCAGCACTAGGCCCAGCACCGTGCCCAACACTAGGCCCAGCACCATGTCCAGCACTAGGCCCAGCACCGTGCCCAGCGCCATGCCCAGCACCGTGCTCAGCGCCGTGCCAAGCACCGAGCCCAGCGCCTGCCCAGCACCAGGCCAACGCCTGCCCAGCACCAGGCCAACGCCTGCCCTGCACCAAGCCGAGCGCCTGCCCAGCACCGAGTGCTAGCACAAGGGCCAGCCCCAGCACCAGCACCAGCGCCTCAGCGCCCAGGCCCGGAGCCCCAGCGCCCCGCCCCGACCCCCCAGCGCCCAGCGCCCGAGCGCCGAGCCCCGGCACCCCAGCGCCCAGCGCCCGAGCGCCCAACACCGGCCCTCCAGCGCCCAGCCCCGACAGCAGCCCCAGCACCAGCCCCGGCCCCAGCCCCGGCACAAACCCCGGCCCCAGCCTCCGCGCACCAGCGCCCAGCACCAGCGCCCGACCGGCGCCCAGCGCCCGATCGACCCCCGGCGCCCAACCAGCCCCCGGCGCCCAACAAGCGCCCAGCGCCCGACCAGCACCCGGCACCCGACCAGCGCCCGGCGCCTGACTAGCCCCCGGCGCCCGACCAGCCCCCGGCGCCCGACCAGGTCCCGGCCCCCGCACCAGACCCAGCCCCGGCGCCCCCGCGCCCGGGCCCAGCACCCGACGGGCCCCAAGACCCCGACGCCATCCTGACCGACCCCGGTCCGATGCCGCCTGACCCCGGCCCGACGCCGACTAACCCCGGCCCGACACCGCCTGATCCCGGCCCGACGCCTCCCGACCCCGGCGCCGCCCTGTCCACCTCCGGCTCGACATCACCTGAAGCCCTAAGGCCCGAGCCCCGAGAACCCGTACCAGCCTTGGTACGGCGCGACCCCCCATGGAGCACCACCGAACCACCAGGTCAAGTCCTATAATCCCTTGTGATTAATTTTCTGATTTCTAAAGGACTACCAGGTAAGGATTCGAGGACGAATCCTCTTCAAGAAGAGGGGGATGATGTGATTTTGGCCACCTTCCGGCCAACCCTGAGCCGAGAGCCTGAAAAAGACCCTCTAGAGACATTCCAGAAGATGTGGCCGAAGCAAAATGAAGAAAGTCTGGCTAGAAGAAGCTGGCATCCGAAGATAGACCCCAGTACGAGCCCCAGACCGGGCCAAATACTAGAACTAAGCTAAAGGATCGAAGCCACGATCCCTGGACCAGCACCAGCCCTTGAAGACCTCCTGATAGCATTCCTGAACACTTGGCCGAAGCAGAACTCAAAGGGCCCGAACATATTTGAAGAAGGCCAAGAGTTAGATGTGTCATTGGGCCTGGATACCACAGAGGAGAACTTCTGGCCCATCCAACAATTGGCTCGTGCCTTTCATGAACTACCAGAAGCCCTGGATAGCTTAAAGACTCAGGAGCACCCTCCAACAAACGGATCCCAATTCGGAGGAGTATTGAAGAAGTTAGGGCTAAAGCAAGTCCTAGTGATGCATGGCCTGAGCATCACTAAATGGAGCCCGGATGCTGATCCGAGGAAGGCCAAGCCAGGAGCCACGATCAGGCCACCCCCTGAGCCTGATCCAAGAGGAGAGAAGAAAGGAGAATCCAACCCAGGAGAAGGGCCAAGAGGCCAACTCATGGTCAAGCAGCTTCGGGCCAACACTAGAGTTATAAGAGGCCAAATCCGGATTTCTGGACAGATTCCTAGCCTGGCAAGGATTGACGAATATGGGCTACTTGGAGATAGAATTTGGACTGAAGTCCAACATGAAAGCTGTAGCCCATGGAGTCTTCTAGGGGTCTGCCAAAGGGCTTAATTTCAGAATTAATTTGGTATTTATTAGGCCGAATATTCCAGAATCCGTTTAGCTGTTTTTAGGATTTTCCAGCCTCCTTTTTAGAAGTTCTAGTTTAGGTAGGATTCTTTTCCCTTATAGGATTGGAATCCGAATTTTCCCTCTTTTTAGTCTAGGTTAGGATTAGTTAAAGTTCTCTTTAGGTTTTCTAATTAGGACTCTTTTATTTCTTTATTTTATTATTATTTAGGAAGTAGTGTTTAGGGAGGAGAGCTTGTTCCCTCACCTATATAAGGAGGCCGCCGGCCACCTCTTGTACTCAGAACCCCCTTTTGATTAAATATATTTCAGAACTTATGTTCTTTTCCCTTCGAGTTAATGTGAGGAGCATTGCATAAGGTTGACTTATCATCAAGAGCATCCATCTCTTGGCGTGGCGTCTTCGACTGGACACTTCTGGTTCCCAGCTGATATATAGCTGACGGGTCAAAGTACTCATCTGCCCCGGTTCCTAAAGGTTTCTACCTCGTTGCATGATCATCAACTTGCGGTGGTTAGGGTCATCTGCCCACGGTTGCAGCGGTTCACATCAGTTGGTATCAGAGCACGGTTTAGCTCACGGACCACCCGGTTCCCGACAGTTTAGCCTCGTTGCACGATCTCAACTTGCGGTGTTTAAGGGTCGTCTGCCCACGGTTGCAGCGGTTCACATCACATTCTATCTTTTAATTTCATTTTAATTTTCCTACATCTTAGTCTAGAAGTCGTGGAACTCACACCACGCACAACGTGTTTAAACCTGAATAAATTGTCTTCATATTTGAGTAGACGATTAGAAGAGACCTGTGGAATACGATCTATCTTGCTCCTAGCTTGGTAGTATTTGATCACTATTTTACAATACATCAGCGACTAGCATTCGATCTTCTATCTCTGTGCCACGGAACGACGATGCTCCTGACTATGAGATTAAGATCCCCTTCCTGGGAATGATCTCTAGGAACGTACTGTTTGAAGGACGACCGCACGATAATCCTTGCACTCACTTGGCGGACTTCATTGCTCTTTGTAAGACATTCAAGAATGGGAATCTCGACAAGAACACCTTGTGCTTGCGGGCCTTCCCATTCTCTCTTCGAGGACCCGCCAAGAGATGGTTAAATAGCAAGCCTCCCGGTTACTATACCGACTGGGATAAGCTGGCTAAAGATTTCATTGAAGAATACTTGCCTCCTTCCAGAACAACTGCATACAAGGATAGTATCTCCAGGTTCAGACAGAAGGAAGGAATAAGCTTATACTACACTTGGAATGAATTTCAAGAGCTCCTCTATAGCTGCCCCCATCACAGTTTTGAGCAAAGGCAACTAGCTGAGACTTTTGCTCGAGGAATGAACGAGGAGTCATGAAAATCGGTTAACTCCTTAGCTAAGGGAGATATCACTGCTCTTACACCAGAAGCGGCTATGCTTAACTTTGCTGATTGCGCTTCCAAGTCAGGAATTGGGAGAGACAAACAGAAGGAGCTCGAAGCAAGCTCAACATTGAAGAGCAAGTTAAGGTGGAAATCGAGAAGCACTTGAAGAAGTCTACCACGCCTATCAAGCCTCCAATGGTGTGGGGTCTGTGCTCACAACGGAAGTCATTGTCAGAATTTTGGTAGAGTACAAGTCTGGTTGCCGAGGAAGTCGACTTCATTGGTCAAGGCTTCTCCAATAACCAACAAGGTTATACTGGCTACCGTCAATTCCGACAACAAGGAAGCTTTCAAGAGCGACCTCCCTACAACTCTGGAGCAAACCAGAATCAGAATAACCGATCACCTGGGTCATTTCAAGATCAGAAACCTAACAGTCAAATCGGAGGTATCTACCAACCACCTCACTTGAACCAAGGCAACTACGACACAACTCTTGGCAATCGCCAGAAACACTATCTGAACTACAGCTATCAAGGTCAGCCTCAGAAACCACCACTGCATGACAGCAAGGATAGTGAGTTGGATAAGAAGCTGAATCAGATCATCACTAGGCTCGATGATCATGATAGCCAATTCAAGGTTCAAGCCCTCATAAATCAAGAACAAACCGCGCAAGGCCATAAAGTGGAGAGCCAAGTGAACAACATCGCTAACATGCTCTCTAGTGGTCGCCCTTTTGGTAAGCTACCAAGCCAAACAGAAACAAATCCGAAGAATGACGTGAAGACTGTCTCCACTCGAAGTTGCAAGAATTCGGCCGCCGCTGCCTCTTCCAATCCGGCCATGACTCCTAATGTTGCAACGGTTGATGTACCAAGGATTAAGGGAGACCAAGAGAAGACTCCTTCGCCAAAGCCTAAACGCGCATTTGAGCCTCCTCTTGTTCCGTATCAACCAAGAATCCCATTCCCCAACACATTGCGAGGTGGGAGAATCGAGCAGCTCAGTTCGTCAAAGAAGAAAGAAGCATCCTCCACGCTTTCCAAGGAAGAATGCTCCGCCACTCATGACCATAAGCTCTCCATACCAGTCCCAGCTAAGTGTCTGATCCTGGTTCCTTTACTATACCTTTAATCATTAATGATATTGAAGTCGAGCGTAGTCTGGTTGATCTAGGTGCGTCTATAAATGTCATGCCTATGTGTTTGTATGAGAAACTCAATCTAGGAGAATTAAAACCTACTAGCATGCATTTAGTGTTTGCTAACAAATCTTTAAAGACACCTAAGGGGATAATTAAGAACGTCATCACTAAGTGTGGCCCCTTCACCTTCTTAGCGGACTACATGGTAATGGATACTCGAGAAGATGATGCTACCCTCCTGATAGGTAGACCTTTCATGGCAACATCCGGCATGACAACCAATGTACCTAACGGATCACTGACATTAAGGGTCGGAAAAGACACTGTAACATTCCGTCTTAAGGATAATATGAAGTACATTCCAAAAGAGGAAGCTCATTGTCTTTCTGTTGAAACTGTGGGGTTGGCCTCGATCAACTCCGTTACTAACATCGTTCCTAGTGCTTCTTCATATATAGCGGTTTTAGGTGTTGAACAAGTTATCAAGCAAAAGAAGAAGACGCCAGAGGAGAAGCCAAAGCAGAAGGAGGAACTGAAAGCCTCCTCTTCTAAATCACCTCAAGCTAAGAATCCTGGCGAGGCAAAGAAGAAGAACAAAGGAAAGACCAAAGAGGTGTGGAGGCCAATCATCAAACCTCCTCCTCCCGAGCCGATCGCTCCGCCTTCTTCTACCAAACCACCAGAGAAGGACGTACAGCCGCAAGATCTGTCTGGACCCTTCGAAGTAACCCGCCACCTTCCCGACGGACGAACCCAACTGACTCATATTAATGGGAAGTGCTTCTTACTCACTAGTGGTAAACTGAAGCTATATTTCGTCAATACCGATGCGAGCGTGAAGGAGATCCTGAGTTGGGATGTCTCCTAATACCACCTAGGTATCGTCTAGCTCAAGGACGTTAAGCAAGAGCGCTTCGTGGGAGGCAACCCACGGCTGGAGTCAGTTTTTGAATTCTTGAGTCAATCTCGTTGTTAGAGTCGGTTCTGGGGAGCCAAAAGTGTCCTTTGTGTGATCTTTTATTTTCTCTGTGTGTGCTTTGTGTCCTCAGTTCAGTTCCAATTCATTTGGGATTGTTTCGACCTCTGTTGATTTTCTCTTGATTTTCAAAGTTTGCCGGAAATTCAGAAAATATTTTAAAAACTGCAGGTCTTAGTTTTCGCCGAAAATTGCACTACTTCTCGGCGAAAATTTCTTTTTGAAACCCCCTGTAAATTTCTGACCATTTTTTGAATTACTTCCCAGCGAAAAGTTTATACTCTTCGTCGAAAACTTTTCTCAAAACTGGCAGACAGTTTTGCAACTTTTCTTCGGTGAAAACTTTCATTCTTTTCGCCAAAAATTTTCAGAAAATTCAAAAACTTTTTCCCCTTATCTTTTCATTTTTTTCCAGATCCTCTCCCTCCCCCTCCCATTTTTGAAAACACCGACAGCCCCCTTTTTTCTTCATTTTTGCCGCCTACTTAAAACAGCCCCGCTGCCATTTTCAGATCACCGCCGCCCACCCGCAGCCGTCGCCGAACACTTCCTCTCATTCCCTTGATCATTTTGACACCTATATCGTCCGAATCGGAGCTCTCTAACCTCGACTCCACCCGAAACGCCATTTTTTAGTTTTTCGCTGATTTCTTCTCGTACGTTCATTTTCAACCAACATGTTCTCAAAGTTAGTTGTTGAGTTTTTCATTGCAAATCTTTTGCCGTATAGAATGCTGAATTTTTTCAAGTTTGACTTTGGTTGACTTTTTTGTCTACCTCGATTTGCGTGCCTACTGTTTCGGTGTGATTTTTGCAGAATTATTTGAACTTACATGATCTAGTATGCTTAAGGAATATTGTGCCATGATTTGATGATATTTGAACGAGAATTGCTAGGCTTAATTGATGATTCTATAATGGTGTTGACTTTTGTGGACTTTCGATTTGACCATGAATCGTTATAGCTTATTTGGTTGCCCGGTCCAATACTATGTATGCCTATTGATGTTTGAATGCTGCTGAGCCTATGATTGTGCCCTGTGATATCGTTGGTCGTGTTTAGCTATGCATAATTGCCATATTTTGCGTGGTGTTGACTTTTTTCATGAATGTCGGTTTGACTTTGTCCAAATGATGCACATTGGCTGCCCTGTTTATCCATTTGTGTCCCTCATGATTCTGTTTGGTTCTGATTGTTAGATTAGCTTATCCCCACTCGGTTTCTCTCGTTTCTTTGTGAAACTGAGTTTTTCGACCAAATGTGGGGTAAGATTGGTTTGACTAATATGGTTTCAATTTTTGATATCTTTTAGGAACAAGAGTAAGAGGCCGAGAGCCGCACCCAGTGCTTGAGGATCCACCTCTACCGCTCCTGCCGCCGGAGCTAGTTCCAGAGCACCCGCTCCCGTCTCTCCTGCCATCCTCGGTCCTCCACCGGCTTTCACGTACCGCCATCGGTTCCACCCTTTCATTGCCAGGCTGCCGGAACACCACTTCGAGCGCTACTAGAGGATCCAGCACATACATGTGGCTGACGTGCCCCGCTCTCCCTGGAGTCTATCCAGGAATTTGAGGAGACATGGTCCGAGAAACGTCTTCGGTTCTCTTGCAGCTGCAGGACTTCTAGAGCTGACCACCATTGCAGATGACTTCCCTGTCCTCGCGCTCCAAGAGTTCTGGGCCACCTTCGAGCTAGACATTTACAAGTTTAGACATCACAAGAAGGTCATCTCAATTTTCCTCGGTGGGGTGTATAGAGAGTTCACCTATGATGAGTTTGCTAACAACCTCGGCATCCCACACGAGCACTACCACGGTCACCACCTCGGCTGGGGCGACAACAAGGCCAGGGGCCCAAGCTATGATGCACTCTAGAGCCACATTTCAGGAGTGTCGTGTTCCCAGACCACGGATCACAACTCCATCAGTTCGGTTTCTCATCCCCTCTTTCGTTTTGCTCATATTGTCTGGCGTATATCTTTGTTGTTTGCTCCAGAGAAGGATCGCCATCATATCAGCCGAGAGGAGCTTCTACTCCTCCGAGCTATCTATGAGGGATACCGACTTCACCTAGGCTGGGTTTTGGATCGCGTGTTCCACAAGAAGATCACACCCACGAGGCCTCCATCCTTCCTCCCCGGTGGAGCCGTCATTGGTCGCCTCATCACCAACCTTGGCCTCAACCAGGCTTGGGGGCCTGAGGTCGCGCTCCACCGACTGCACACCGTTGGTATAGACCTAGCGGTGGAGTATGATCTGCAGTTAGACTTCAGACCTCGAGAGACGGTACCTGATGTGACTATATTTAGTGCATTTTAAGCCTTTGATTAGCCTAAGGATCTCCCATGTTTGATCTCATCTTGCTATGATTAATATGCTTTTGTTGAAGTTTTATGCAAAGTGCTCTTTTGTTGTTCGGTTGCCACTTTGAGGCCAATTCCGTGTCTATTGAAGTTGTTTTCTTTGCATTTTCAGGATTTGGCATTGAAGTACTAATGACAAGAAGCACGTAGGATCAAACGGGAGGTCAATCGAAGCTAGGACGGAGGAGATATGGCCGTTGCAAAATTGAGAAAAGTGCACAGCTTTATACTTGAGTTTTCGGCGAGAACCTCATAGTTCTCGCCGAGAACCCTCGGCTCGTGACAAACAGGAGGAGTCCAGAATTTCGAAATCGTTTTGTGAAGAAGTTTTCAGCGAAAACTTTCTGAGTTTTTGCCGAAAACCTATGTAGGAATGCACGGCTGCTCGGGGTTTTTCAAGGGAGTTTTCGGCGAAAAACTTATACAGTTTTCGCCGAAAACTTGGGGCATTTCCAGCGCAATATATAAAGAGAAAGGAGGCAAAAATTGGAGGGGGATTAATTATTATCAACACACTCGTCACCTCTCTCTCTCAATTCATCATCGGCGATCAAACCTCTCCCCTTAACCAAACATCATTCCTCCTCCCTTGTTGATCAAATTGAAGATCAAGGATCTAAGTAAAGTCTTCCACCCCTTGGATTGAAGCTTGAAGAGCTAAGTTGCAAGATCCTCCATGGAAACAAGGATGGTCTCCTCTACTCAATTTCAGGTTTCTTCCATGGTTATGCTAGGCTAACCTTAGGTTTAGTTTAGTGGGGGATGGATCAAGCTAGGATAGATGATTGATTGTATGGATTGAGTTTCGCATAGCCATTTGTGTAAGATGATGATCCTAGACCTTGTGCTTGTTGACCATGAGAGCTTGATTTGTTCTTTTGGTATTGTTTATGTCTTTCAATACATGAGAATGATTGATTGATGTTGATCTAAGGTGTTTGGATTGTAATGGAATGATTTGAGAGATTGGATTATGCAGCTGCAACCATTTTGAGCTTGTTTTTCCTTGTTGTCATTTTATCAAACACTTGGTGTGCATTTAGTTTTCTCTCATTTGAAGGTTGAAAGACCCTTTTGATTGCTAGACTAGTGTTTTATGATAGGCATGAGAGTGTCTTGCATCATTTACCTTGTGTTAGATGAATGTTAGCATAGAAATCAAGTGTTGAGCATTTCATTGAGCTAATTAAAGCACTCCATTCCCTTTGTTCACATAGCGAAAGCATGGTGCATTTGGTTTAGGAGTAGAAAGTCAATTGTGCGAGAGTTCGTTGATTCTACTTGAGCGAATTGCATGGTCATTAGTTTATACATTGTTGCTTGAGATTCAATCCAGCTTTCATGAACCTTGAGCTTGAAGAAACCCCTTGCTAAGCTAAACTCCTTTCTCTCTTGTTTGATCCTCAATTTTACTTGTTAATTTTACCTTGTTGTTTATGCTTTTGATTTGCTCTCTTTCAAAACCAAAACTCAATTTAAATGTTTAGACCGTTCATGAACTTTGTGAGTATTAGCTTATGAGAGGACCTCGTGGAATACGACCTTGTATGTTGTGAGTTAAATCTTGCACATCAAGTTTTTGGCGCTGTTGTCGGGGACCTCTCATTCCTAAGAAAGCGGATATTAGTGAACCGATCTTTACACTTCCTTCCATCTTCCTTTTTGCTTCCTTGTTACTTTTTTTTTACTTTGTTATCCTGCATCGTTGTATTATTCGGGTGTGTTCGTTGTGCTTGTTTGCAGGAGATTGGTGTTAGTGGATGAGGCGTTCAGCTCGTATTCAAGCACGAATTCAAGGACTTGCACAAGTGCTCGAGCTACCAACTACTCCTCTACCTCCTACTGTTGAAGAAGAGGAAGTTGAACACATCTCACACCACACTATGTCTCATAACGGGGACGAAGATAACCATTCGGAACATTCACATCACCCTAATGAAGATGATCAATCGCAAAGAGGTGCGAGGCGCACACTAGCTGATTATGCTCGCCCAACCCTCGAAGGGGAAGCCTCGAGCATCGTGCGAAGACCGGTAAATGCAAGAAACTTTGAGTTAAAGCCTAATATGATTCAGATGGTGCAAAACGGAGTGGTGTTCAATGGCATTGATGGAGAATGCCCGTCTAGACACCTGAGGGATTTTCTCGAGATATGCGATACGGTGAAGAACGATCAGGTTCATCCGGATTGTGTGCGACTCCGACTCTTCCCTTTCTCCCTCAAAGGTAGAGCCAAGTCTTGGTTGGAGAACCAACCTAGTAGAACATTCACTACATGGGAGGGACTAGCCGAAGCTTTCCTCGAAGAGTTCTTTCCTCCTTATATGACGGATGCAATCCGAGATCGGATCAACCACTCACACAATACAAGGGAGAGCTCTTCCATGAGACTTGGAATAGGTTCCAAGCCCTTCTTCGGTCTTGCCCTCATCACAACTTCGCCGAATGGAGCTTGGCGGATATCTTTGCTAGGTCCCTTGATTTTGAGAATACAAGGATGATCAACCAAGCCGCCAGAGGTGATTTAAGGATGCTCACTCCCGAAGATGCTCTAGAACTCTTCGCGGAGATGGCCAACAAGACAAGGAGTTGGTCTAGACAAAAACCTCCTAGGTCCAAGTATGGAAGTGACACTCACTACGACTCTAGAGCCATAAGTGTTGATGCACCAAAGGATTCATCTAGCTATGGGAAGAAGCCTAAGTTACCGAGACATCGTGATGAGGATGACCCCATGTTTGCTCTCCTCATGTCCAAGATTGATGCCATGGCCTCTCAAGTAAGCAATCTTAGTATGCCTAAGCATCCCTCTAAGGTTCCATCATCTCATTTGGGTAATCCACCGTTGGCTTCAATATATTGTTGTGAATGCTGCGGGGGCCAAGGCCACGATGTGAGTGCTTGTCCCTCCGCCACTCCTGAGCTTGGCCAAGGCGATCACAATGAGGAGGTAAGCTTCGCACAAGGTCAAGGATTCCATGGTAATTTCAACCCCCAAGGGAACTATCATGGGGGTAACTACAACCGTCCTTGGAAACAAGGAGGTGGGTACAACAAGCCTAACCAAGGGTACCAAAGACAAGATAATCAAGGTGGTGGTTATAACAAGGGTTACAACCAAGGTAATCAAGGAGGATTCCAAAGTTATAGAGGGTACAATCAAGGCAGTCAATGGTCTCAAGGAGGTAACCTAAGTCAAGGTAGCCAATGGACTCAAGGAGGTAACCAAGGTCAAGGGAACCAAGGAGGAAATCAATGGAATCAAGGTGGACAACCAAATCAAGGTCCCCAAGGTCCTACCCCACCGGGAATGTACAACCATAAAGGTGATGGACCACCCGGATTCAACAAACCTCCTCACAACAAAGAGGGCGGTTCTTCAATTTCTCAAGAAGACACCAATGCGGCAATGATTCAACTTATCAAGAATCAACAAGCTTCAATTGCAAATTTGGAGAATCAAATGGGTCATATTGCTAAGACACTCTCAGAACGACCCTCGGGCACTTTACCCTCCAATACCGAGGTCAACCCCAAAGGTCCGGAGCATTGCAAGGTAGTGACCTTGAGAAGTGGAAAACCTTTACAAGATGAAACCTCTTCCCCAATTGACTCTCAAAATGTACAAACTCCTAATCTAATAGTTGATGATGATGATATTAAGGATCCTTCGGATGAAGTTGAGGTTGAAGTCGAACTTCCTACGGGTAATGTGAGTACTAAGGTTGCCAAAGAACCTAGTAAGGCTACATCGAGTACACCACCGGTCTCTCCTCCCGCATCAGTTGTACCTCCATACAAGCCTAAGCTTCCATACCCGTCTCGATTAAAGAAGGATGGCCTTGAGAAGGTTTTCAAGAAGTTTGTGGAACGGCTTAGTCAAATGCAATTCTCTCTTCCATTTCCCGAAGCTATGACTATGATGCCTCAATATGCTAAGTTCATGAAGGAACTCTACACCAACAAGAGGAAGTTACCGGAGACATCTCTAGTCCACCTCAATGAGGAATGCTCCGCCGTTCTCTTTAAGAGCCCACCAGAAAAGCTCAAGGATCCGGGTACAATTTTACTATCCCTTGTGCTATAGGTAATACCTCTTTGGCTAATGGTCTTGCGGATCTAGGTGCTAGTATCAATGTCATGCCTTATTGCATATTTGAGAAGCTAGGGTTGTCTAATCTCCGTCCTACTCGTATGTACATTCAACTTGCGGACAAGTCGACCAAAAGTCCTAGGGGGATTGTTGATGATGTGCTAGTTAAAGTAGGTCCTTTTGTTTTCCTAGTTGACTTTGCGGTCATTGATACTGATGATGTGGATGTCTCATTGATATTTGGTAGACCATTTCTTGCTAGTTCTCGTGCTTTAATTGATGTGCATAATGGGAAATTGACATTGAGAGTAGGACAAGAGAGTGTCACATTTTGCATAGCCGATGGCATGAAGTTTGCTCACGCACAAGATGATTTAGAGTACTCGTGTGATACTATTGCTTCGGCTAGTGTGTGTAGTATTTCTAACTTCGTATGTCAAGATTCTTTGGATGTTTGCCTTAGAATGAATGTGCAGGAACATTTAGATACCCTGGAGTTCAAAGCTCAAGTGGCTTACCTTGATGAAGGGAGAGACAAGTTGGAGAGTGAAACGGTTTTTGTTGCTCTCCCGAAGGTGGAGAGGGTGAAGACCTCTTATGAAGAACCTCCTACTCTAGAGCTCAAGCCTCTTCCCACACATTTGGAGTATGCTTTTCTCATGCCAAATTCTAAGCTACCAGTCATCATCAATTCTAAGCTCCTACCCGAGCAAAAGGACCGTCTAGTGGAGCTCCTCAAAAAGTACATGAGAGCTATTGCGTGGAGCATCTCGGATATTTGAGGCATAAGTCCTACATTTTGCTCACATCGGATTCTTATGGAGGAAGATTTCAAGCCGGTTGTGCAACCACAAAGAAGGTTAAATCCTAACATGAAGGAGGTTGTGAAGAAAGAGGTTATTAAGCTTATGGATGCGGGGATTATCTTTCCTATCTCGGATAGCCCTTGGGTTAGTCCCGTGCAAGTTGTTCCCAAGAAAGGAGGGATCACGGTGGTAGCTAATGACAAGAATGAGCTCATCCCGACAAGGACGATCACCGGGTGGCGTGTTTGCATAGATTATCGTCGACTCAATGAGGCCACTAGGAATGATCATTTTCCTCTACGTTTCATGGATCAAATGCTCGAGCGTCTCTCTGGTCATGAGTACTATTGCTTCTTAGATGGCATGTCCGGATACTTCCAAATACCGATTGCCCTGGAGGACATCAAGAAGACCACATTCACATGCCCCTTTGGTACATTTGCTTATCGCCGAATTCCATTTGGATTGTGCAATGCTCCCGCTACCTTCCAACGATGTATGCTTGCTATCTTTGATGATTTTGTGGAAGATATCATGGAAGTTTTCATGGATGATTTCTCGGTCTTTGGGGACTCGTTTGATCTTTGTTTGAAGAACCTCGAGAAGGTGTTGCGTCTTTGTGAAGAGACCAATCTCGCATTAAGTTGGGAGAAGTGCCATTTCATGGTCAATGAGGGGATTGTTCTTGGTCACAAGATCTCTCGAAAAGGCATTGAGGTTGATAAGGCAAAGCTAGAGACCATCTCTCAACTTCCTCCACCCTCATCCATGAAGGCCGTGAGAAGTTTCTTGGGGCATGCCGGTTTCTATAGACGTTTCATTAAAGACTTCTCCAAGATAACTACTCCTATGACTCGGCTTCTCGAGAAGGACGTGGAATTTCGATTTGATGATGAATGCATGCGAGCCTTTGAACTCCTAAAGGGTAAACTCACGAATGCTCCTATACTCATTGCTCCGGATTGGTCAAAGTTGTTTGAATTGATGTGCGATGCTAGTGATTACGCTATTGGAGCGATTCTAGGCCAACGAATCGACAAGAGATTCCATCCGATATACTATGCAAGTAAGACTCTCAACGAAGCTCAAAGGAACTATACAACTACGGAGAAGGAGCTCTTGGCCATAGTATTTGCTTTTGATAAGTTTAGGTCCTACTTGGTGCTTTCTCACACTATTGTCTTCACGGACCACTAAGCTTTGAGGTACCTTCTATCTAAGACCGATGCTAAACCAAGATTGATTCAATGGGTTCTTTTGTTGCAAGAGTTTGACATTGAAATTCAAGATAAGAAGGGATCCGAGAATGTAGCCGCCGATCACTTGTCTCGTTTGAAAGAAGCTGAAATGGTGCACAATGGTAATGAAGAGATCAACGACAATTTCCCCGATGAGCTATTATTTGCTTTAGCGACTTTGGAGTTCAAGGAACCTTGGTTCGCGGATTTAGCTAACTATCTTGCTAGTGGATACTTGAAGGAGGGCCTCTCCACTCAAGACAAAAGGAAGTTCTATGCGGATTTGAATCATTACTATTGGGACGATCCTTTTGTCTTTCGAGTTGGCTCGGATGGTATGATTCGAAGATGTGTTAACCATGGAGAAGCGAAGGACATCATACTACATTGCCACTCCGGTCCTACGGGTGGACATCGTGGGGCAAATCGCACGGTCCTACGAGTCCGGATTCTTTTGGCCCTCAATCTTTCGAGATTGTCAAGACTATGTCAAGTCTTGCGATGCTTGTCAATGTTCAGGTAACATTTCTTCCCGTGATGAAATGCCTCAAAATGTTTCGTTAGTGGTAGAAATATTCGATATTTGGGGTATTGATTTCATGGGACCGTTTCCTACTTCGCATGGTAACAAGTATATATTAGTTGCGGTTGATTATGTGTCTAAATGGGCGGAGGCACAAGCTTTGCCTACCAATGATGCCCGAGTTGTAGGGAAGTTTCTTGTTAGGTTGTTCACCCGTTTGGTGCCTCTCGTGCTATTATTAGTGATCGAGGTACTCATTTTCAAGGAAATTTCGATAGGGTGTGCCGACGGTTCGGTGTCACTCATCGGATATCTACCTCGTATCACCCTCAAACTAGTGGCCAAGCCGAGGTGACAAATAGGGAACTCAAGAGAATTTTGGAGAAAACGGTCGATCAATCACGAAAAGATTGGTCGACGAAACTTGATGATGCTCTATGGGCCTACCGCACGGCTTATAAGACCCTTATAGGCACTACTCCTTATAGGATGGTTTATGGTAAAGCTTGCCATTTGCTGGTAGAGCTTGATCACCGATCTCTTTGGGCATTGAAGTTTCTTAACCTTGATATGAGTCTCGCAGGAGAAGAGCGTAAGTTTTAGGTACATGAGCTCGAGGAGTATCGGCATCATGCATATGAGAGTGCTAAGTTGTATAAGGAGAGGACGAAGCTCATTCATGACTCCCGATTGAAACCGGGCAAGGATTTCAAAGTTGGTGATCAAGTCCTCCTTTACAACTCTCGGCTCAGACTTTTTCCCGAGAAGTTGAGATCTCGTTGGTCCGGACCATTCACGGTAACTCAAGTATTTCCTTATGCAACCGTCGAGGTAATTTCTCCATCCCAAGCCGAGCCTTTTAAGGTGAATGGCCATCGACTTAAACATTATGTGGTTAATGATACTATTGGTGCGGTCGAGGTTTTATCCTTGGTTATGCCTTGAGTGCTCTTGGTTTCGTCTAGCTAGAGACGTTAAAGAAGCGCTACATGGGAGGCAGCCCATGTTATCTTTACATTTTTGCTTTTATGTTTTTGTGTTGTTTTAGTTCGTTGAATAAGATGTTGGCAAGTACTTAGGCGGATCACTCTTCCCAATGTGCGTCATGGGACTCTTCCTCTACTTTGGCTTCCTATGCTTCTCTACCAATGCGGTAACTTCGTTCCACCTTACCCTCTCTCTCTCTTGATCATTGAGGGCAATGCTCATGTTAGTCGTAGGGGGAGTTTGAGGTTTGGTGTGAATATTTGTCGGTAGAAGTCCAATGCTATGCTTTGATGATTTGCATGATCTTGATTGAATGTCAAATTCCTCTATTGTAGAATCATTCGGTTCTTGACTTTTGGTGTTTAATTGACTTCAATCTTTCACAATGATGTTTAGACTGTTTCGCTTAGAACCTATAACCAGCATGTTGGCATTAATATCAAATGAGTCTAGGCCAGAACAGATATTTTATCACTCTTGTATGTTGGTTGATTGGTTTGATATGTGTTTTTGTACCGCTCGATAACACCGTTCTATGATGATAAAGGAAATTAGTATTTCACCACATTCAACCAAAAAGCCTACCCGATTCAGTTTCCTTTAGGAAAACCCGTTGAGCCTTGGCCTGTTTGTTGGATCATACACATTTTCACCATATTCCATGTCTTTCATCACCTTTTTGATCCCTCGTTATTGTGGCTTGAGATTAAACGGAATCCAATTCGAAGTCTCGTGTGGAGGTTGTAAGGGGCTAGGGATCAAGTGGCTCAAGTGGCTAATTTGTGAAGGAAAGAGAATGTTCAAAAGAAAATGCTCAAAAGAAAAGAAAAGCTAGGCAAGCTCGGCACCTAAGTGAAGTGTCGGGTTGAGCACTAGCAAAGGCAAAGGCTATGAGCTAGGCAGGTTCAACACCTAAGTGAAGTGTTGGATCGAGCACTAGTATGCAGTAGGAAAAAATAGAAAAGAAAAAGAGTTCTCAAAAGTGGCCCTTGTTGTAGTGATTCTAGCTTGAGCATGAAAAGTGCAGATCTAGAAGCGGACGAAGTCGAGTCAATAGCCACATCACGATCACTCACCACTCTCCAAATTTTCCTACCCCCACCTAATCCGTTCCATTTCCTGAGTTCAAGTCCTTTTGATTAGAGTTGGTGTTGTCGTGGTCGGATTTGTTGTGTCCCAATCAACCACTACTTGAAGTGTGCAGAAAATAGTGAGGTCTAAACTTGTTTGGTTGACGTTCTTGCATGTCTAGGTTAAGTTTGTTCGTGGAACAGTTTAAGCCAAAATTTGTTATTGCTTGAATCTCAATGTGACCGATCTTGTCATTTGTGGACTCGGATGTTTTCTAATTCATTTCCTTGAGAACAAGCAAAGCTTAGTCGTAGGGGAATTTGATGTGACTATATTTAGTGCATTTTAAGCCTTTGATTAGCCTAAGGATCTCCCATGTTTGATCTCATCTTGCTATGATTAATATGCTTTTATTGAAGTTTTATGCAAAGTGCTCTTTTGTTGTCCGGTTGCCACTTTGAGGCCAATTCCGTGTCTATTGGAGTTGTTTTCTTTGCATTTTCAGGATTTGGCATTGAATTACTGGTGACAAGGACACGTAGGATCAAACGGGAGGTCAATAGGAGCTAGGACGGAGGAGATATGGCCGTTGCAAAATCGAGAAAAGTGCACAGCTTTATACTTGAGTTTTCGGCGAGAACCTCATAGTTCTCACCGAGAACCCTCAGCTCGTGACAAACAGCATGAGTCCATAATTTTGAAATCATTTTGTGAAGAAGTTTTCGGCAAAAACTTTCTGAGTTTTCGCCGAAAACCTATGTAGGAATGCACGGCTGCCCGGGGTTTTTCAAGGGAGTTTTTGGCGAAAAACTTATACAGTTTTCGCCGAAAACTTGGGGCATTTCCAGCGCAATATATAAAGAGAAAGGAGGCGAAAATTGGAGGGGGATTAATTATTATTATCAACACACTCGTCACCTCTCTCTCTCAATTCATCATCGGCAATCAAACCTCCCCCCTTAACCAAACATCATTCCTCCTCCCTTGTTGATCAAATTGAAGATCAAGGATCTAAGTAAAGTCTTCCACCCTTGGATTGAAGCTTGAAGAGCCAAGTTGCAAGATCCTCCATGGAAACAAGGATTGTCTCCTCTACTCAATTTCAGGTTTCTTCCATGGTTATGCTAGGCTAAGCTTAGGTTTAGTTTAGTGGGGGATGGATCAAGCTAGGATAGATGATTAATTGTATGGATTGAGTTTCTCATAGCCATTAGTGTAAGATGATGATCCTAGACCTTGTGCTTGTTGACCATGAGAGCTTGATTTGTTCTTTTGGTATTGTTTATGTCTTTCAATACATGATAATGATTGATTGATGTTGATCTAAGGTGTTTGGATTGTAATTGAATGATTTGAGAGATTGGATTATGCAATTGCAACCATTTTGAGCTTGTTTTTCCTTGTTGTCATTTTATCAAACACTTGGTGTGCATTTAGTTTTCTCTCATTTGAAGGTTGAAAGACCCTTTTGATTGCTAGACTAGTGTTTTATGATAGGCATGAGAGTGTCTTGCATCATTTACCTTGTGTTAGTTGATTGTTAGCATAGAAATCAAGTGTTGAGCATTTCATTGAGCTAATTAAAGCACTCCATTCCCTTTGTTCACATAGCGAAAGCATGGTGCATTTGGTTTAGGAGTAGAGAGTCAATTGTGCGAGAGTTCGTTGATTCTACTTGAGCGAATTGCATGGTCATTAGTTTATACATTGTTGCTTGAGATTCAATCCAGCTTTCATGAACCTTGAGCTTGAAGAAACCCCTTGCAAAGCTAAACTCCTTTCTCTCTTGTTTGATCCTCAATTTTACTTGTTAATTTTACCTTGTTGTTTATGCTTTTGATTTGATCTCTTTCGAAACCAAAACTCAATTTAAATGTTTAGACCGTTCATGAACTTTGTGAGTATTAGCTTTTGAGAGGACCTCGTGGAATACGACCTTGTATGTTGTGAGTTAAATCTTTCACATCAGTACCTCCGCCTCTCTACCGAGGTCTAGATTCGGAGGAAGAGGAGGATTCTGAGGAGTATGAGCCCCAGCCAGATACGACATTTCACCACCAGATACCCCCGCAGCAGCCGCCTGCGGGGTTTTCACACCAACAACAGCCTCACTACTAGGAGCCTCTGTAGATGCCTCCCGGTGGTTATGGGGAGCTGCGCAGCTAGATCCGAGGTAGGCAGATCGACCACACCACCACCCAAGACACCTGTTGGCTAATTACTCAGGAGCACATGCGCCAGTAGAACACCAGATACGAGGCGCAACTGGCGTGGCAACAGCGGATCAAGGATTTCTGGCACATTCCCCCACCGCCTCCCCCACCTAAGGAGTGATCAGGTCGTATCCTTCTTTTTATTTATTCTTTTCAGATTTCGGTCCAATTTTGTTTTGTGTGGATCCGGGACACTTGTCCCGGTTTCCTTTTGATCTTTTATTTGTTTTTGTTTTGTAGACACCTTTTGGAAGCTTCTCTCCACGCTCCAACCGCTCTTTGATCACCCCCTACACCAACCATCTCGGTCCAGGTTCTTCTATTTTTCTCTACTCTAGTTTGGTCTTGTGAGGACACAGTACAATTTAAGTGTGGGGTAGGGTGTATAAATTGCATGATCTTGTGTGAATATTCTTTGATTTGGTGGCTTATCTGATTCCTCTAGCTTATAAATTGCTCAATTCTTGACGTGTGATGTTAAGTTAGTTTTCAATTTTTCATAATGATGCTTAGACTGCTTAACCTAGAACCAGTAATCAACTTGCTGCATTGATAATAAATTTCCTGGTCATAACAGAAAAATTTATCACGCTTGTAGTATTTCACTTTGATTGCTTGAAAATGACTAAATCCGACTAGCAAACCAACTGTGAGCTTTTGATCCATTGCACATAAACTTGCAATTCAATTCTTTTTGAGTGACTTTCTCGTACCTTGAATGAGTTAAAAGTTGCATTAGACCAATTCGAGACCACACGATGACACGAGTTCTAGGAGGATAGAGGCGCCTAGTTAAAGCTAATTCAGTCAGATAGCCAACCTAACGTTAAATCCATTAGGTGTAAACCCTTGAGCTTGGCCCTTCTTTCAGTTCGTTATACATTACAACTAATCCCCATTTTTTTCATCACCCCGTTGATCCCTTGTGGTTGTAGTTCTAGATTAGCCTACCAGAAGTCGGTCTGTGATAACTTGCCTATAGCCATTAAACAGGTGGTCTTAGCTATTATGTCCAAACGTGTAAACCCCTCTAGCAAGTAAAAGAAAAATCGGCACAAGAAAAAAAAATTCAAAAATATGTCAAAGTGCAAAAGCCAAGTAGTTTAGTTCAGTTACGTTGTCAAAGAAAATGCAAAGAGAAGTCAGAAAAATTTGGAAAAATAAAAATATGCAAAATAAAGTGCTAGGTTGCTTGAGGGTATCATATGACGAGCGTACACTATTCCACTCGTGTCTGGTTAGACGGTAGGAAGTCATAGGCTAGATTCGAGGGAAGTTAGTCGAAAGCTACACCGCACCAAAGCCAATTCCATCATTAATCCCTTCATCCATCTCATTATAAACCCTTGTAGTGTAGTAATCATTACAGTCCCTTACAAAAGTCCTTTTGACTAGTTACTCGTGTTGTCAAAGTGGTGGAGATTGTGGTCGAACTGCAAACATATGACATACTTCGGTCGAGAAAGTGATTGAGAGCAGAAACACGTCCCTAAACACAAAGTGTGAGAGTTCCCTTGCACCAAATTTTGTCTGTGTGAGAAGTCTGGTGGGTTAGGTCAGATTCGTGCATGATTTGTGTTTACTACTTGTCGTGGAAAAATAATTAGTGAGACTAGGTTGTTTGGTTGACATGTATGCATGTTAGGTCACTCGTTCTAGAAGTAGCAGTTTAATAATTCATTGTGATTGCTTGAACCTTAACTTGATCGATCTCGTCATTTGTGAATCTGAGTGCATTCTAGTTTAGTTTGCATGAGGACAAGCAAAGGCTTAAGTGTGAGGTATTTGATGACACTCGATTTTACGTGATTATCAGCCTCATTTAAGCTACATTTCCTTGATTGAATTTCGGGTTTTAGGGTAGTTTAGGTTGTTTTCACCTAATTGCTCTAATTCTTGCCGTTTTGGTTACTTTGGCCCGTTATGGGTCTATTTGATGATTTTCTAGTGTTTTTGAGATTACACAGGTTTTTTCCATCAAATACGTAGCCACAGACAAGCTTGGGAAGCACATGAAACCTCAAGGAATGTTCCGAGATCAATCCAGAAGTCAACCAAGCCAGAAGAAAGCACTGCCCTAGTCTTAACTAGAGTTTTCGACGAGAAGTCCAAAGTCTTCGCCGAAAACTAAATGAAGAAGTACATAGTCGAAGACAGGAGAATCCATCCAAGGTTGCCACTGAAGTCTTCGGTGAAAAGTGCCAAGTTTTCGCCGAAAACTAATTCCTTTTTTCGGCTGGAATTCTGAACCCTATAAATACTAAAGCGGCGGCCACAATCAAAATATACCTACTCTTTGGATTAATTTCCAGACTTAAAAGTTCGAGAGAGAGTTTAGAGAGTTGAAGAAGCCGGAATGAGATTGTGACACTATCCTTCCATTTCAGAGAACTCGGAGCTCGGAGTTGAAGATTTAGGAGATTGAAGTTTCACGCAGTCATCAAATTAGGTTTTACAGTTCTTCTCTGTTCCTCCTACCTGAGATATTTTCCTTGCTTGCCTTCAATTCTTTTGTATTGAATATGAGTAGCTAAACTCATAGAGCTTAGACTAGATGAACCCTAAGTGACCCGGGGCTTTAAAGTGGTCACGAATCGGCGATAATTAAATCCAGTTTCAATCAGTTCCTCTTGCATGTTTGGTTTGTTCTTAATTGCTTTTGAGTTTCTTGTCTAGCTTGATCACCTAGTTAAGATTCCAGTTAAGCTGAGGATAGTAGCGAACGTTCGCCTCACTTCAAAACACTAAATCAATAGTTAACCTATTCATTGGAACAATTTCTCTTTGTAGGAACCAGTTAGGGTTAATCCGTTGCTTGAGTAATTCACTAATCACTAGTAATCGCACCAGTTAGTTTTTCGTTGCAGAAGTGAACGCACGGACGGTCAATTAATCTTGGTAGTTAGATCGGATAGAGCGAACGTTCGCCAGTCTTAAACCTAAGGGTCAGGAGTTATGGTGGTGTCTGAGAACTGAAAGAATCAGGATTGAAAACCGCTGGTCTTGTGATCGCCAATGTTCTGGTAATCTTAGGGGGATTCGAAATCGAAGCTTGTATGTCATCTTGTTAAGTCAACCAACTTTTTAATTTGTCTTTTGTCTTATTTCTTTTTAATTTCTCTGCTTCGTAGTTTAGAAGTCGTGGAACTCACACCACGCGCAACTTTTTAAACTTGAGTAATTTGCCAGTTCATCTGAGTAGACGATTAGTAGAAACCTGTGCAATATGATCTATCTTGCTTTGTGCTCGATAGTTATTTGACTACATGCGCGTGAAAACACACTCATCAAGTGTTAGTTTGAATAATTTGTTAACTGATCATAAAAAATGGAATACAATTATTGTAAGCAACTTAGCATTAGGCTAAGTTTACCTAATTATAGTAACTACTTCAATACTGAATTTACAAACTTGATCTCTCATAAGTTGGTTAAGTGGTTGAATATGTTGTTAATCAAACAACATAATTTAAATAGGAACTACCTAGCTAGTAGGTTACATGTACATGCATATATCATTCATATTGAATAGTAAAAATTATTTCGTATGTAAATTCTAATAAATTTCATGCATATATTTTGTATGATTTATAAGACCATCCGCACTCATGCAATTCACTTGCAATTGCAAAAATGGTCCCCACTGCCACCTCATTCATTTTTGCAATCTACCCACTTTTAATTTCATTCACTCTACACCAATGCAATTCATTTGCAATTTCAATTGGTGGGACCATACTCTCTTTTCATTCAATTACTTTTATCTTCATTATTTTACTTATAGTTAATTATACATTTAATGAAACTAATAAATATTAATTATAATATTTATTTAGAAATGATGACATTTATAATTTATTTTATTCATACAAATTAACATTACTACGAATAAAAATATTGTACTTCACAATTTCACGAGTCTGTGACTTTATTAATAACTTAAACACAATATTCATACAACACAAATATAAATAGCATACGAATAATACAAGTACATATTAGTCATCATCCTCCTCGTCTCCAAATCGGTTCCATAGCTCTTCTATCAAATCTGCTTGAAGTTGACTATTTGTTGACCTACTACGTATCCTTGTATGATTTCGAAGATACTCCTCGTACGCGGGAAGACGATTTAAACTCATACGATCTAACTAATACATATATAATATATATCCAATATTTATTTAAGGTTTATATTTAAACTCACAAACTAATCTTTTGTTTAGTTTAAAGTTAACAAAATATATAATCAAATTATGTAACTAATTCACATATATCTTAATATCATTTAATCATTAAATCCTAGATTAGAATATATATATATAATATATATATATAATTTATTTAATATTTATATAATCTTATGTTGGCTTAGAGTTAACAAATTGTATAATTAAATTATTTATCTAATCAACTACATTTAAATGACCACTAATCATTCAACTACATTAAATATTCATTTAAATCATCATGGGCCCACACTTGCAATTGCAAGTTGAATTGCTAAAATAGCAAGCTTGCATTATTTGGAGAGTTCCACACACCAATGCAATTCACTTTGCAATTGCAAAGAATTGCCATGTCATCTTGCAAGTTGATTAGCAATCCTTGGTGTGGATGCTCTAATATTTCAAAGTACTTTACTTATAAACTTAAAAATTTTACAGGCATGTATTTATATTAACAACAACAAGTTAAACTCCATAAATTACATACATATATTTTTTGCTAAATTCTGATTTTATAGGTCAAGATAACAACACATTAAATTCATTAACATAATGTGCTTTTTTCTCTCTCCCTAGAATTAGGGTTTTCTCCCTTGAATAAGTGTTTTTTCCACGCCGCCGACTGTTGGGGTTCCTCGATCTCTTCAGTTTCCTTGGATCGGGTGACACTTTTATTGATTTCACGACTTATGTCTTGCCTTTCCTCCCTCTAGAGTGATCCTTCTACACTATCTCGGGCACTGGAGCATATAGCTACGTGGCCACGATGGAGAATCATATAGCACAGTTAACTATTGAGGAAGATGATGAAGAGCTCAACCTGGAGGACGTCGGCCAGGTGCTGGCGGTTGAAGACTACACGCTATGTGTGGTAGGGATGTTGTTGACAGACAAAAGCTTTAACTTTCCAGCCTTTCAGAACCGAATGGCGATGCTATGGAGGCCGGGGAAAAGAATGGTGATTGAGGAGCTGGAAGGAGGTCTGATATTATTTCGCTTCAACCATATTGTTGATCTGAAGCGAGTTATGGAACTGGGACCCCGGAGCTTTGATCAGCACTTGCTGGTCATGAAAGAAATCGAGCCGGGAGAGACGCCATATGAGGTCGACCTACACTACTCAGATTTATGGGTACAGATTCATATATACCGCGGGGATTTTGCTCGAAAGCCGTCGGTAGAGCACTAGGGAACTATGTGGGGAAGTGCACGCAATTTGATGATCTCTACATGCCTACATCAGGTGACTATTTTATACGGGTCCGAGTGATGATGGACGTCCGCCTACCATTGAAGCAAGAGAAGAAAGTCAAACTAGCAGGAGGATGTAGTGGGTTATGCAAGTTTCGCTATGAGAGACTCCCCAACTTTTGCTACATCTGTGGAAAGATTGGGCATATTGATCGCTATTGTGAGGTTCTATTTCATGTACCGGAGGATAAAATCATGAGACTTTGGGATGATGAGCTTAGAGCACCTCCGAGGAAGGAGAAGGTTATGGAGGGAGAAAAATATCTTATGAGGAGAGAAGTTGCCGGACTTTCTTTGGATGGAGGGAGTAGCAGGATGAGGGTTGGAGGTGGTAGTAATACAGGCAGGCCAACCGGGGGGGTACGGAGATGCAGTCACGAAGTCTGCCAAGAGGCGTCGCCGCTTTGCTTGGTAATTTGGGTGCATGTGAAGAAAATAAACTACCGTTTGTCAAAGGAGCTGCTGTGACGATGGAAGAAGAGCAAATAACGTTGGACATTCAAGAAGAAAAGAAGCGTAGACGGGGTCGAGAGGAGGTTGAGTATATGGCAGGAGTGGAGTTTGTGGGAGGTAAGGCTTCGAAGTCACCAAAGAAATCGGGAGCTGGAGCAAAAACAAGACAAGGGACGGGTTGCAGAAGTGCGACCCGTCAACCAGAATGATTGTTATGTCGTGGAATTGCAGAGGGTTGGGCCAACCTCGCGCGGCTTCCGTACTGAGTGAGCTTATTAAAGTTCACAAGCCAGACATTGTGTTCCTTTCGGAAACACTTGTCGGGAAATAGAAGATGGAGGAGATTAGGGTTTTTATACATTTTGAGGGCTGCTTTGTTGTCGATGCACAAGGTCGTGGGGGAGGCCTGGGAGCGTTATGGAGAGAGAAGGATCTTGTGCAGATCACGGGTTTTCATCAAAATTATGTTGACATGGAGGTTCGGGTGGGAGAGGGGGAGCTATGTAGGGTGACTGGCTTTTATGGGTTTTCGGAGAGGCATTGACGTCAGGCGTCGTGGGATTTATTGCAATCATTGGCGGGTAGAAGTAATCTAGCATGGTGCATTGTGGGTGATTTTAATGATATTCTGCACCAGAGTGAGAAAAAAGGAAGAAACGCGAGACTACAATCTTTGATTGATGGGTTTCGTATGGCGGTGGCTGATTGTAATCTTGAAGATGTGATTAGCCGCCCAAGTACGGTCGCTTCTATCCGATCTATCCGATCTAGCTACCACGATTAATTAGCCGCCCAAGTACAGTCGCTTCTTGCGACGACTAAACTAACTGGTGGAATTACTAACGATTTGTGTGTTACTCTTGAAGTGGATTAACCCTAACTGGTTCCTACGAAAGGCACGCTCCAATGAATAGGTTAATTGTTGATTTGGTGTTTTAAAGTGAGGCAAACATTCGCTACTATCCTCGGCTTAACAAGAATCTAATCTAGGTGATCAAGCCAGAGAAGAAACATAAACAACGAAGAACAAATCAAACATGCAAGAGAAACTGATTGAACTTTGAATCTAATCACCGCCGATCCTTGACCGCTTTAAAGCCCTGGGTCACTTAGGGTTCATCTAGTCTAAGCTCTATGAGTTTAGCTACTCATGTTCATAACAGCAGAAACAAAGACAGAAACAGAGTTCATCATGAAAAGGAAGAACATATGGAAATCGTAAAACCTAATTAAGACGACTCTGGCAAAGCTCCGCTCTCCGGTAATCTTCACTCCTAGCTCCGAGTCTCCGAGGTGAAAAGATGGCGTCATGATCTCTTCCTGGCTCTTCGAACTCTCAAACTATATTCTCCCGAACTTCTTAGGTCTGGAACTTGTGATAAGTTCTATATGGAAAAGTCTCTTTTAATTCTGCCGCCGGTTTATATTTATAGTTAACCTTTCCCAGCCATATTAGGTTAATAGTTTTCGGCGAAAACTTAAGAAGTTCTCGCCGAAAACTTCTTTGAAAAAGGCTGACCCGATCGTCTATTTCTCCTGTGTCGATTTCGTTCAGAGTTTTCGGTGAAGACTTTGACTTCTCGCCGAAAACTTCTTCTCCTAAGCTCTGACGGTTTCTTCTTGGATTTTCACCGAAAACTCAGGGACTTTTTGCCGAAATCTCCTTTGTAAAGCTGGGCAGGATTTGTGTTGACTTGATTGACTCCTTGGATCGATTCCGGTGCGATTCCTTGAGGTTCCAATGCCTTAGACACGTCCTTGTTTACATTATTTGACGGCAAATACCTGTGCTATCACGAAAACACTAGAAACCCATCAAATAGACCTGAAACGGGCCAAAGTAACACAAATGGCACGAGATAGAGCAGTTGAGTGAATATTCGCTATTCTGCCTTAAAACCCATGTCTTAAGACAAGAAATGTTGCTTAAATGAGGCTGATAATCACGTCAAATCGAGTGTCAACAGTTACCTTCTAGTGTTGGAAGAAATAAAAGGCATATTTTTGCTCAGATTAAGGAGAGGATGTGGAAACGTATGCAGACATGGAGGGGTAAGAAGCTGTCCAAAGCGGGTAAGGAGGTGTTGCTTAAGGCTGTGGCGCAAGCCATACCGACTTATTATATGAACGCCTTCCTCCTTACAAAAATTGTGGCGGAAGAATTGGAGAGAATGATGAATAGCTTTTGGTGAGGTACAAAAGGCCGAGGAGGAGGTGGAATTGCATGGATGAGGTGGGTTAGGCTAAGTGTGAGCAAGGAGTATGGCGGCCTAGACTTCCGAGATTTTCTTGCATTTAATCTTGGCATGTTGGGAAAGCAAGGATGGAAACTCCTTTCTGATCCAAACACTCTTGTTTCGAAGATCTACAAAGCTAAATATTACCCAAAAGGGGATTTTTTGTCAGCTATTGAGGGTGAGAACTCCAGCTATATTTGGAAGAGTGTGTGGGCAGCCCAAAAGGTGATTAAAGCGGGATATTGGTGGAGACTAGGTAATGGGAAAACAGCCAAGGTTTGGGGAGAGACGTGGCTAAAGGACGACATGGGGTTGAGATTGCTGCCCGAGAGGGATGAAGAGTTGCAAGGTATGGTTGTTAATGACCTCCTAATCCCTGAACTACCAGAATGGAACGCGGAGCTTGTTAAAGATCTCTTGGGTGGGTAGGAAGCGGAGCGTGTGCTGGGTGTGATGCCACCGTGTGGAGGTGAGGAGGATGAGAGAATCTGCCATTTTAGTGGAAATGGTTTGTACACGGGTCGGTCGGCATACCGCCTGATCACGAGCACGGACGATGAGCATGTGCAGTTGCGAGTTGGAGGTAGCTAGAGGAGGTTATGGCAGGTGGAGGTCCCGCCGAAGATTAAGCATCATGTGTGGAGGTTGGCGAGGAGAGTCCTACCCACTCGAAAGGCGATCCGAAGTAGAGGCATCGATTCTGAAAACATTTGCGGGTGTTGCGGTTTGGAGGAGGATGATCTTGAGCATTTGTTCTTTGGATGCGTACTGGCTGAACGATGCTGGCGGGTGTTGGTCATCTCCTCGATATGACACGACAGCTCGGCGGAGACGCGACCTCGTGGCTATTCAAGATTGTCGATACAGCAGTTGGGGAGAAGGTGCTACGAGCCTTTGTAATCCTATGGGCAATTTGGAAGGAACGTCACGACCGAGTATGGAATCATCAATCAAGGCCGTCGGAGTTTGTGGTGCGACTTGGCTGGGAGCAGGTGGAAGAGTGGAGGCTAGCCCAAAATTGACGACCGGAGCCAGCTGGTAGAAATCGTCAGGCTGCGTGCAAGCGATGTCACAAACCGGAGATTGGGAAGGTGAAGGTGAATGTCGATGCTGCCTTATTCAGGGATCTACACAAGTTTGGTGTGGGTATTGCTGCTCGGGACAGTAGCGGCCATCTGATCAACTACACCTACCGACTGCACTCGGGCATTCCCTCCCCGAAGGAAGCTGAAGTAGTTGGCCTTGCAAAAGCTCTACAGTCGATGACGACCATGGAGCTTGGGAGTGTGACAATTGAGACAGATTGCCAGCTGGTTCATCAGGCACTTCACAACGACGCTCCGAACAACTCAGAGTTTGGGAGAATCATCCGTCAATGTCGACGTTTGTTAATTGCTCAACCTTTATTTTTGGTTTCTTATGTTAGGAGAGAATGTAATAAGGCGTAGATGCTCTTGCACAGCGAGCTATTTACTTGACCGACTCTACTATGGAGTTGGCCTCTCCAGACTAGCTTGTGACGCTTTTGGAGGATATATGTCCGATTTCTGATCATTAATGAAAGCTTGATTGCAGTTTCAAAAAAAAATAACACACTAAATTTCCTAAACCATAATTAATTACACGCATACATTTTATATAAAATTGTAGGCCAATATACTATTAGTGAGCATACTCAAATCATTGTAATTAATTAGTCTTTATATTAAATTATAACTAACAATTTACATGCACAGATTTTAAATCGACTAGTAAATGTAATATTGGTATATGCATCATACCTGGAAATCAACGGGAAAACTTGCAACAACCAAAGATCAATCTGCCAATCCCTACAAAAGAATAGACAAACACTTATTAGAGGTTGATTTAAATGATCTATTGAAATAATTGTGATGAGAACAAGATAATGAGATGCATAAGGGAGGAACAAGAGTGGATTAAAGCAAACAATGGTAGCACGTTGAAATGCATAATTCTGGACATGACAAATACTTTTTAAATAGCAATTCACCTGAATAAATACTAAATTCGATTAATCTCTTTTATCACATAGGTTCAGTTCTCATTCACATCCACAATTGATAACATCAGTAATAGCATAAACGGTTCAGCATTCAATGACAGAGCATAAATCTCAGAACAGTTCACAAACACCATCATTACACACATTCATGCACACAAACCACAAGTCATTTCTAGGTGAGTTATTAAGGCACCAATGAGTTATCCACGCCACCACATCAATCCGACGCATCCATTAAGGATCCTTCCCCGAAGGAGAATACATTCTGACGCATCCATATAGGATCCTTCCACGAAGGAGAAAATCAACCAACCTTGGTAACCCGTCCAAGGGATTCACCCCAGTGAATCAGACTCAAATCAACCAATATCTCAGGTGGGGTACGATAGTGTGGGCTCCTTCCGGTTCTACATTCATATTCAGTTCACAACTCATATAATTCAGATCACAAAACACTCCATTCACATCATCGCATCATCTCATAATTCCTCATTTCATACATGTTACACAACTCATAAACACATTCACACAATGGGGTAATCGACTAGATCACTGGCCATCCCCGCCTGCAAGTACAAGGATAGCCATGTCATGAGTTCGGGAATTACCCACTTGTTCCTCTTTCATAGGATGACCTCACATTGGCAGAGCCATCCTACTACATCCACAACTGACAATTCAAGATATCATACAACTTACAACCAATCCCCGATTCATCCTATCTCTCATTTCTACACCAATTCATTATTCAATTCATTTCATCCCAAACCCCCAATCACAGCAACAGTCAATGAATCACTCAAGTCAACAATCACAAAACAATTTACCCCTTTTAATCTCTTCACTTTCATTCAATCCCTAGTTTTCAACTAAGTCGAATTACAACTACTCATGTTCTCCAATACCATCTAATAACGCTAAGCCCTCACTTGGAAAAGAAGACGAGGCTCTAACGTCTTCTAGATTCCTGGAAGAACGATTTCCCCAACTCCAAACTGGTAGCTCTAACCCTTCTCATTGACTGCACCCTACATTGAAAAAATAGAAATCGAGATTAGCAATCTCTTTGTCTCGTCTCAAGAAACACGTAGGAGAAAACCGATCGTTAAACGGACCCCTATAGCTCCCGGAATCAACCTTCGAAGTTTGGCCAAAGTTGGTTCGTCAAAGGGAATTTCGTGGAAAGAGAAAAGGGCTGGAAGTTGCTAAATCCCGTCAAAACCCGTCTTTTATATTCAGGTCGTGTTTCATAATACACGGCGTGTTTTACAGAGACACGACCGTGTGTTTCCTTCTGTCAATTTCGATGAACTTTGCTGGAATTAGAGCACGACCATTTTCTCACATACACGGCTTGTACATTGAAGACACACGGCGCGTGTTCTTCACTGTACAACATACTCGTTTGTAACCTCAACCCGGCTTAAACACGAACGTCCCGAACCTCGATGGGGCCTCAGAGGCACTGATTCTAGTGTCTTGATCACCCGAACTCGAGATCTAAACCATCCGGTTGGGCGGGGATGTTTCAAGTGGCTATGGCACAAGGATAAGAAAGGAAAATTTTCGGTTAAGTCTTTCTACTGGATGTTAAAGAAGGGAAATCAAAATCAACGAATGGGGAGGATCACGGATCAGAAGAGGAGTGGAAGTGGTTTTGGGGGCTGACAATCCCATCCAAAGTGAAATTTCTCCTTTGGAAAGGATGCGACAATATACTTCCAACTAGAAAAAATCTTTTCCGACGAAACTACTGAGATTCAGCAATGTGTGCAGGTTGTGCTGAGGTTGAGGAGAGCACTGAACACATGATCTTTGAATGTTGGTCTCTAGGCACTTTCTAGGAAGATGTTTTCCCGAACAAGGTGATCCTCAGAGATGGCCTCTCCTTCAACTAGTGGCTGATGGAAGTCAAACAAAATCCCAACACAGCAGAGATCAGCAAAGCCATTGGATGCTGTTGGACAGCTTGGAAACAACGGAATGACGTTGTCTTCCAAAATGGAGAACTTGTCATCATTGGAATGAGAAGAAGAATGGAATCTGAGATCGACAATTGGATATCGCTGGGAAATTCAAGGAACCCCACCAACCCCAGCTCAAGTACTGATCAGGCAAACAATGTTCCGCTGCCAATGAATGTCTGCAAGACAATTCAATGTGATGGATCCTTTCAGGAAACCACCCAAAAGGCAGGAGTAAGAGTCGTCGTTTTCGACTCCAAAGGCCACACAATTGACGAGAGAGTGGGGATTTTCTTTTGTAGAACCCAAAGTGTTGTCAAGGCTTATGCAATCCGTATGGCAGTCCTTTTGGAAAGCGACATGGGAACTCCGACCCTTATTAAGTCGGACTGTCTTGAAGTAACAAATGCTCTTAAACACCCCCCAAGAGGATTGTCCATGGGAGTTTGCAGCAATCATAGCAGACGTTAAGCAGGTCCTCCGAAGCCAACCTCTGATCTGCATTACCCACTGTAGGAGGACCGAGGTTCAACAGGCACACGACATACCCAACCGGATCAGATTAGGCAACCTACTGCCTAACTGGATTGCAAATTTGTAGACCCATCTGCATCTCTTTTGTTGTTTGCCATGTATTTCTAGTTTTACCTTCTGCGGCGGAGGGAAACTTTTTCTCTATATTTGCTCTGGCCCCGGTTGTCTAGGGTTAGGTTTCTTAATGAAGCACTCTCTTAGCCAAAAAAAAAAAAAGGGTATAGAGTGTTGAGAGCTATTTAGGTACTAAGACTAATACTAAAATACATGACATTGATATCTCTCCCATATCATCATTATTGCATAAAAGAAAGCTGGGGCATAACAAAAGCTACCTTAATCAAAATGCTATTGTTCCAATGCCTGGCAAGCAGAGTCAAACCATGTACATACACACACAGATACACCCCAAAAAGGGTTATTCACAAGTCTAGCCAGTAGCCACTCAATCTGTGTTTAACAAACCATGTTTGAGCTCGGCTAATGAATAGCCACAACTCCAAAGCTTTCATCCCATCTGCTCCTCTAAACCATAACCAAACTAGCTCGTCCAATCAGACAGTTTTATTGATCAAATTAGTAATAACAAAAAATTAATGCAAGGGAGAAAAGAAAAGCCAGAAGAACAAATCACAATGTGAAGAAGAACAAACAGCTAAAGTATCACATTCAAAATTGGCACATTTCTTTCCGGAAAATAATTTTAATAAACAAGGCATTGAAATTAAATTATAAACCACTATCCAGCAGCAGCCGGCGGCCTTGTTCACTATGAAGTAGTCATCTGCGTCTGTGTGGTAGAATCAATCGCCTCCTCTTCTGTTTTCAAACGCTTTGCATTTGGATCTTCAACACCATTTTCATTTTCATTCTCATTGTCATGGTTGAGGTAGCCATTCACTGCCTCTGGTCCCAGCAGAGAAACGTGCTTGCTAGTAATTTGGCGTCCGGCTTTAACTTTTGGCCCCCAATGCCTCTCTGGATTTGGAAGGAATCGGGCAACCTTCTTCGCTTGTGCCTTGCTCAGAGATGCAACAGCTCGAGTAAAGTTTGCCTATACAATCAAACAACAACAGCTCATCACTTTGGCTGGATTTCATTGAGAACAAACACAGCTGGTTAATGAATTCGGAAAATCTTTTACTTGTAAAACTGGCTCCTTGGCGAGGATCACACTTCCAGCCTGATCAGGTGCCTGAGGTTTTACTGGATGATTTTTAACCTGTGCATAAATAGACAAACAAATAAATGGTGGACATAAAATCCTAGCTTTACTTCAACTTATTATTAAGATAAGGTATTGATTGACTGACTTACCCAGCATCTCATTATATCCCATATCACATCCATGGGAGCATCTGACTTAAGCCCCAGTGGATTCACATGTGTTCCTGAGATACGGTATCCAGCATTGATCACAGCAGACCGAAAGATCACTGCTGACGGGGAGGTGCACTTTAAGGTTCCACATAGATTGTGCAAACTCAAAAAGAGAGGAACATCTGGCAGTTCCTGTACAAAGGCATATAACAGAGAATGACCATCTGATGCTAGCAGATAACTAACATAAGCAGTAACCAATATACAAGTTCAAATATACCTCTGATATTGTTGTCAGTACAGCAGATATGCGGTCAAACGCAGGGTACCGGTCCTTGATAGATTTCACATCTTCCAGTATAGAGGTCACCCATTCAGTATCATGAATTGGAGCAGACCAAATTGGTCCACCCATGTTAAATTTTTTCCCACAATCACTACAATCTTGAGGCACAGCAGGGCCAAATCCAGGCAGATACCTTACACTGTTATTCTGAAATGAAACTCAAACCAACAATCAGATACAATAAGATGCGAATAAGCATGGCAATCCTTGTATGTGGTACATCAGGGCAGTGAGCATTAAACTCAATTCTCCCAAGAGAGCTAAGCTTTCAGCTTTCTGGAATAGCAATAGAAGGAGCATAAAGTACATAACTAAACCCTACTGAACAGAAGCTAGCCTAGCCTAGCCTATTTCAAGGAATCAAGAATATATGCAATGAAAGTACAATATAAACTCCGTGCTTACACAATGTATCCCACTTCACAGGCAATGAACATGTTAACAACTAATAGCAAACACAATCATGTACTATTATTTTTGTCTTCTAAGAATCCATATCATGTCGTTTAGGTGCAAACCTTGGCAATGGTTCTTCCAATAGGCTGAAGATGAAAAGAATCACATCCAGTGCACTGGTAAACATATGAGAGCTTTAGAGGAGTATTCTTCATTGCAGATGCAGAACTGCATAACAACAAATTTTAATTTTCATGCTATGGATGAAGGCAATGCTTTACCCATTGATATGAACTTAATAAATCGTATGTGATGAAAATGCAACTTACGTGTAGACACGAACAAAGACTCGGACGTAAAAGTCCATTTGTACAGATAGAACAGGGACAATGTATCGCTTGTAGCGATTTGCGTGACTCTGCATTTAATGCAGGAACAGTTGGTACTTAGCAAACAAAAGAGTTATGATCACATGCAAAACAGATGAATCCAATTTTGCATGCAGAATGATTGTTGTTATAAAGAATATTCCATGATTGCAAGAAATGGGATGGACAGGTTTTAGCTCTATTTTGTTTCACAATAGTTTAGTCCAAATAGCATACAAGTCACAATCAAGTCCAAAGACTAATGTGACATTCAGTTGTCATTACTACAAGTTGTTAATGTAAAAAACAACACAAATGGGAAGTTTATTTAATATTCTTAAGGAATTATATTTCAGAACTCAGTTGTAAAAAATTCAGCAATATTACTGCCATCTCAACCAGAAAGATAGTCCCGCCAAATCCTGAGTTCTCAACAAAATCCACGTGGGGTTGGTGTTATGAAGTACCTCAATTGAAGCAAGCAGTATCCTTAAAGCCATTTCGTGGCAGTATTTTCCTCGTAATGGATAAGAACCATACCTGTGTTCACCAGTAACGGTCAGAACAAGGAAATAGTAACTAAAAGCCAACATTCTAATAAAGATGAGGGATGTGTTTTCTTACTTGGAGTAGCAAACCTCACCGTTACCTCCACAAAGTACAGCCATATCAGTTGCTGTGCACATTAGAATTCCACCATCAGCAACTGATTGAACTGCAGAGTCCAAAAATACAGAAGGTGATCCATAAGGATCAAGATCAACCTGAAACAAAAGATGATTGTTATCGCTCTACAGGAAAAAATGAAGTGGCCAGATATAAACTAAACTTTTGATCAGTCAAGTCTTCAGTTTACACGTTTTTATCTACAAAGTTAATAGGCTTCTGTTACAGATGTTTTCAACAAAAAGCTAAATGCAAGAATGAGGATGTAACATACCACATCAAATTCCTTTGGATGGGTCATCATGTACACACGAGCATCAGCAAGATTGGATTCCACTTTGGAGAGTACCACAGCACCATTGAATTTGATGTTTCTCCTGCAGGCTTCAACTGACGCTGCATAGAGAAAGTAATAGAATAGACGGCTTAGATGTAAACTCAGATATCTACTTAGAGACATGCTTGACAAAGAAAATGACCGTTATTGCAGACAATAAATTTAACATCCATTTCTACCAAGGAAATTCAGGATATACTACATTCATCCACTATCAAGAGGTTTGACATACAATAACTCACATTTATCATTGTCCAATGCTACAACTTGACCAATCCCTTCAATCTCACGTGCATATCTCAGAGCTCTTAATCCTGATGCTGAGAGAGCCTGCGGGTACAAGGAAAGTGCTTAGAAACTGACTACCACCTATAGTATACTAATGACATGTTCATATTCCATAAACAGCTGAGGAATTTTCGTGTCCAAACCTCAAGAACCCTCGGCGGCTTCAGCTCCCCTCGGACTTTTTCCTCTGTAGTCTTCACAATATCTTCAGAGGTGCTGCAAGGTTCCTCGACAGCAATCTTTTCAGGGATTTCAGAGTTTTCATGGCATTTTTCACCATCTGCAGCAGGTTCAGAAGTACCATTCTCAGACACCTTATTATGAACAAACTTCTTTTTCCTGTAAGTCTTCGCCTCATGCTCCTCTTTGCGTTTGGATATGAATGTCCTCAGCACAGCTATTGATATGTCTCTGTTGTTAACCTGTCGATTTATAATACTATTGTTCAGGGTCGCCTCATTATTTGCAATTGTTGAATGAAATTAATGAACCTCTTCCAACAATGTGCATCTCCAAGACAACAGCTAGCCAATATGTAGAACAAACGAGAAGAAAATGAGACAACAAAAACTCAAGCTTCTTAATCAGAGTAGATAAACTAGCAGACATGACAAGAAATAAGAAAACTCCAGTACCAAGAATGATAATCTTTTCACAGCCCATTAGGGGTCCAAGTTAATAAACCCAATCAGCTAAGCTCACCAATGTGAAGCACTCATTCCAGTAACCACAAAATTACAGAAGAATATAGGACCTGGGTTTTGTTATAGAAGACTTCGTTTTTAGCATGCATAAGAATCTCAGCTTCTCCTTCCTTAATGATGGTAAAATCATCTAGATCCGTAGCCATTGTTTTGGTCCCTTCTTCTGTCTTCTCAACTTCACTGCTGTTTCCTTGTCTTCTCTTCTCTTCTTACGCTCTTCTCCCAAAGACAGAACTTCAGCGATGGAAGATGCAAAGAGCTCCTTCCAGTTACAGATTGAAGCTGATTTAATAATAAAATACAAGTTGAGAAAAATTCGTCTCACGTTCTCCCTCTCTTCCGAAGAAAATTGCAACTTCTCCCCACTAACTAGCCCTCTTTAAGTCTTAAACCCTAATTTTCAACAACAGTTACAACTTAGCATTTATCGTCTTATCCGGCTAACGTGAGCTTCAGGCGGGAGTGGAGGTTAATTTCGGTGGACTTCAATAGTATAGCTCGATCTGAGGCCCATCAGTGAGGTGAAGCAGAGAAACCCCTATTAATTGGGCTCGTGTTTCAATTGGGCTTTCAGAACTAAAATCCTGGCCCAAACACGCATACGAAAAGAACTCAAGAAGCGCCTTAAACCCTAGAGGCTAGAGTTTTTAGTTTTAAGCTTTAAGCATTTCGTCGTCGTTCTTCAAATAAACCCACCTGCAACAATCTAACAAAATTACCCGCGCCCTAGTTTGTAGCTGACAGTCTCTTCTTTGTTCAACTCAAATCAAACCAAACAATGAGACCCCCGAGAGGCGGTGGCGGCTTTAGAGGTGGAAGAGACGGAGGCCGCGGTGGTGGCGGCTTCAGAGGTGGAAGAGACGGCGGCCGAGGCTTCCGTGGTGGCCGCGGCGGAGGACGTGGCTTTGGCGGCGGGTTCCGTGATGAAGGACCTCCTTCAGAAGTCGTAGGTTGGTTTCGTTTTGTTCTATTGGTTGGATTCAAATGATTGTTCTGGTGATTTGTTATATGTTTCGTTTTGTTTTGGTAGAGATATCGACGTTTATTCATGCGTGCGAGGGAGATGCTGTGACGAAGCTAACCAACGAGAAAATCCCCTACTTCAATGCCCCAATCTTTCTCAAGAACATGACTCAGATTGGTAAAGTTGACGAGATCTTTGGGCCCATTAATGAATCTGTAAGTGTCCTTATATATATACATATCCATCTTGTAATGTCAGTTTGCAGCCACCATTTTGTTTTCAGTGTGATTTTGATGCTATCATCTTTTGCTGTTGCAGTTTTTCTCCATCAAGATGATGGAAGGCATAGTGGCGAGTTCTTACAGTCCTGGAGACAAATTCTACATTGACCCCAATAAGCTTCTGCCTCTTGCAAGATTTCTGTCACAGCCTAAGTATGTTTTCTTGTCCTTTCATGTCAGTCTTTCTGCCTTTTTAAGTTTTCCTACTGTTGAAATTGATCTGCAGCAGTTTATGCTTAAGTACATACTGTCTAGTTTTAATAAGTGTAAACATCCACATTCCACACCATAAGTGTAACAAGTGTTTTACATTTGCTTCGTGTGCAATGCAATGAATGAATGCATGTGGTAATATCCAATTGTGTCTTGAATATGAATTTTCTTTGAGCCTCTAATTCTACAAGACCAGGTGATAAATGTCTGAGCTGTGCAATTGTTAGAAACAAATTATGATAATAGTGGTACACACTAATGCAGGGGGCAAGCAAGTGGTGCAAGAGGAGGCCGTGGAGGAGGCAGGGGAGGTGGTAGAGGAGGTGGCCGTGGAGGAGGAGGCTTTAGGGGAAGGGGTGCTCCACGAGGTGGCAGGGGACCCCCTAGAGGTGGACGTGGTGGCTTTAGGGGCAGAGGCAGATTCTAGGGTCTCTCAACTTCTTCATGGATCGTCCTCTCTCTGTGTCTTGGCTTCTCTTCTCATGATTTTCTTGTGCTGATGGATAGATGCCGATAACTATGTTTCAGACATACACAGTTGTGTGCATTAATGAAACACATTATGGGTAAACTTTAACTTCCTGATTTCCACTTTTGACTAACAAGTGCTTAAGAATCTTAGATTTAGATGAGCAACCGAAAAGATGCTAGTCTAATCCATTAGTGATTTCTATACTCCACGCTACAGAAGAAGAAGGCCACAGGAATCACAATCAAAGGGACAACAGATACTAAAACCGCAACGTAAAAATCAAGCCACCCTATTTGTTGAGCCCGCCTCTCTTATGACATTGCAAGTGAATTGCATTGGTGCTTGAAACACTCAAATCAATGTAAGCTTGTAAGAGATTTCACCATAATAAATATAAAAATAGAATTATTGACATTTGTAGTAATTTTTGGCCAGCTCTTAGGCGAATTTGCCCAGGTATTGGGTGAAAATTACTAGTGACTTGTCTGACCAGAAAAAATGTCGAACCAAACCATCCACTATTTGTCGATTACTCGAGGATGTTCCAGTCGTTCCTTGACATTGCCTTGCGCACATCCTTGCGTTGTGTCCCGTGCGGACGCATGTCTTGCAATTACTTGGTTGGCCCTTTTCACGTCAATTCAACTCGTTTACTTGGAAGACGAAGCTTAGAAGACGAAGGAGAAGCAGAAGAAGAAGATTGGTGGAGAATAAACGATGCCTGTTGAACGAACACTGCATGAGAAGAAGAAAAGGAAGATCGAAGAAGAAGAAGAAGAAGAAGGGTATCGGCGAAGAAGAATAAGAAGAAGAGGAGGAGTTGGAGGATCGGCAGAGAAGAAGAAGAGGAGGATAAGCGAAGAAAAAGATGAAGAAGAGGATCGACGAAGAAGAAGATGAAGAAGAGGATCGACGAAGAAGAAGATGAAGAAGAGGATCGGCAAAGATGAAGTGCAGTTCCAACGAATAGAGACGGCGGCGGCTCCGAAATAGAAGAGTAGATTTATTAGGGTTTTTATTAAATCAACGGTTGAGATTAATCACGATTAAATCAACGGATGAAATTAGATTTAGTGTTATCCGCATCTAGCGGTTTCAACCAATCAGATCGTTTTATTTTAACAGCAGACACTTGGCTGCTGTTAAACTGTCTAATTTAACAGCGGCTAAATTACGCGACTTTAGCAATTTAACAGCAGTAAAAAATTGGTCGATGTTAATATGTTGCTTTTAAACTATCAGTTCCTTGTAGTGTTATCTAATAATGATGTTAACTAGTTAATAAAAAAAATAACTAGTTGAGTAGAATTTTGATAACTAGTTATGATGACACTAGATTTACCACGTTTATCTCGCCACATTTGTGCAATATTCCCATTGTTTCACACCTATTTCTGATGATTTCTATGAACTTTCGTGCAAAATACATGTTTGTTGTCCTTAGCCCTCTTTAGGGACATTTGATGTTTCGAGTTATTTTTTATGATATTTCTAGTTGCCACATTGTGGAGAACCTTTCCATGAGCTCGACGCTTCAAACGTGAATCAATTCGGAGTTCAAACGGAGAGGGAATGTCCGAAAGAAGGTCATTAACGAGATGTGCTCCAAATTGAACGAGATGTGCTCGGGCATATGTTTTCCCATTACGAGATGTGCTCCGGCACACATCTCGTAAAATCCAGTATTTTTCGGAAAATGAGGGTTTTAATTGCGGAAAGACTTCATCATTTATTCTCTCAGACGATTTTCGACAAACCGAAGGCTGAGAGAGAGAGCGATTTTGGAGCTTCAAAAACATGATTGACCGAGAGAAAAGCGAGGATTGGCTAGAGGATCGATCATATAGGCGAGATTAGTTTATTCCGGAGCAAGATGACCTTCTCTTCGATTTTTCTATCTTCTTTTTCTGTGATTTCTTTTGAAACCATGAACAGCTAAACTCTCAGGTTTGTTCAGATTAGATGAGACTCTAGTTATGTTTTTGTATAGATGATTTTGGTTTTTTAACACTTTGATATTTATTGAGGTTTATTCAAATAATCCAACGTTCTTCCTTTACCCTAATTTGAAGTTGTGTGAATCTGTTGACTGACCTATCATAGCGTTCTTGTTTTATCTTTGATTTTGCAGTTCTGACCAAGGATGTGAGCCATTCTAGAGTCTAGGAAGTCGTTAGGTTTTGTCGGTATCTTGACCATAGGACCGGTAGACCTAATCTCTTTGCATTACCTTTGTGACATTTCACCAAACACATTGTATGCATTCTTGAAAATTCATAGGTTATTTTGTCCACATGAACCTTTGGATCTTATAGAATAGCGTCTCTACGACCTGGCCAAGGCGTAGAGATTATTGGAACCGAATACTGCAAAACAAGCAAACATGCATAGAAATAAGGACTAATCTGAGTCAATCGACTTCACGATTTGTCCTTAAGAATTGTTATTCCCCTCTATGTCACCTAAGGTTAAGGGAATCAATTCTCCCAGGATAAACAGATTTACCTCAAGAGCGTAGCAGTGCTTCAAACGCAAGTGACCTACGAACACAATGAACGGTGCAACCACACGATTCGATTTCACTTTTTTGAAAGAATGAATGTAGAAAGCTTTTATGTGCAGAGAATAAGTTTAGAGAGGGGAAAAATCAGTGAAACGAAAGTGCATAGACTGATCTGTATTTATAGTAAATCAAGGGGGGCCTTCTGAAAAACACAACTGTTCAGGAGGCAGTTGGGCAGTTGGCCGGTTTGAATAGAACATACATGTCGGTTCACATCTGAACCGGTTTAAAACTTGATTCTGGTTTGGATTTAAACCATAGATTTTGGATGACTTTTCAATCAACCCAAATCGGCCGGGTGGCAAAAGAATTGAATCAAATAATTTCACCAAATTCGAATCCGAGGCCGAGGCGAGGCGACGACGCGACCCATCACCACCTCAACCCTTTTACCAACCTTAGTGGGCTTGAACTCTTATATCTAACACCTTGTATGCATTCTTGAAAATTCATAGGTTATTTTGGCTATAGGAACCTTTGGATCTGATAGAATAGCGTCTCTACGACCTGACCAAGAAGTAGAGATTATTGGAACCGAATACTGCAAAACAAGCAAACATGCATAGAAACAAGGACTAATCTGAGTCAATCGACTTCACGATTCGTCCTTGAGAATTGTTATTCCCCTATACGTCACCCAAGGTTAAGGGAATCAATTCTCCCAGGATAAACAGATTTACCTCACGAGCGTAACGGTGCTTCAAACGCAAGTGACCGACGAACACAATGAACGGCGCAACCACACAACTCGATTTCACTTTTTTGAAAGAATGAATGCAGAAAGCTTTTCTGTGCAGAGAATAAGTTTAGAGGGGAAAAATAAGTAAAATGAAAGTGTAGGGACTGATCTGTATTTATAGCAAATGAAGGGGTGCCTTCTGAAAAGATGCAACTGCTCAGGAGGCAGTTGGGCAGTTGGCCAGTTTGAACAAAAGAGACATGTCGGTTCGCGTTTGAACCGATTTAAAACCCGGTTCTGGTTTGGATTTAAACCGCAAATTCTGGATGACTTTTCAATCAACCCAAATTGGCCGGGTAGGACAAGACTTGAATCAAATCATTTGACCAAATCCGAATCCGAGGCCGAGGCGATGACGACGGCGCAAGGGCCCATCACCACCTCAACCCTTTTACCAACCCTAGTGGGCTTGAACTCTTATATCTAGCTCCACTTTCCCATCAATTAGCTATCTGGTATTAAATACCCCTTAACTCATTCCTTTATTCACACCTCAAATCCCCAACAATCCCCCACATGAATGGAGAATGCTAAGTTTTGAAAACTATGCAAAAACTATGTGATTTGCTCGCAAGAATTAGCTGCATCTGAATAAGTAGGTTTTTCTTTGAACTTTTCGTAGTGAACATACATCGAGTATACTCGTCCATCGGTAGATTTGATCTCTTTGAACCGTAGACTTTTCGTGTATACTAAGACAACGTATGTCACACAGCTAATCCTTAACCGTCTATTGGTTCTCACTGTTGTGTTCGTTTTAGCCTTGAACATCGCCTGGTCTCATCACTACAAAAAACAAGGGAATTTAGTCGCAGACCCGGTCGGATATAGTCGCGGGCAGGCCTACGATTAAGGAAGGATTTAGTAGCAGGTGGGGCCTGCGACTAAAGTCGCTGTGACAAAGCCCAAGCTTAGTCCCAGGCGGGCCTGCGACTAAGTTAGTCGCAGGGCTTACTTTAGTCACTGGCGCCTGCGACAACACATAGTGGCAGGCCGCCTGCGATAAAAGATAGGCCTGCGACTAACATAGTCGCAGGCGCCTGCGACTAATGTCATGCCCGCCTACGACTAAATACCTATGGGGCTGGTCAGCTGATTTGGTTTGTGAACCAGTTTCGTTTCTGGCCAGTTTCGATTTGGTCAGTTGATTTGGTTTTAAACCCACGATTTTGGTCAGATTTCACATTTTTTAGGATGATCAATTTTTAATTTAACGATTATTATTAGATTATATTCGTAGAACAACAACGGGTTCAATAAGTCAAATAAATCATATGTTACAACACAAATTAATTCATAATCAAACTACTACAACACATCCAAGTACTTATCACAAATGTATAAAAATATGAAGCATAAACCTCCCTTGGAGTTTATCGAGCTCAACAATATTGACCACTGGTGAACACAGTTCCTTGAAGCACGCTCCCAGCTCTACCAACACTCTTACCACCGAGACCGGTAACACATTTCGTATCGCAAGTGGCAACAAATCATGCAACAACATGTGAGAGTCCTGACTTTTCAAACCAAACATCTTGCGGTTGGGTATGTCAACACATCTTGCGATATTACTTGCATACCCATCTGGGAATGACATTCCCTTTAGTGACTTTAGCACAACTTCAATTTTTCTTGTCGAGAGTGAATGAAGCGGCTGGACAAGTTTTTTCATCAACTAATGGCCAAAGCTGACTTCTAATCTTCATTGATTTCATATCTTCTCTTGCCGCTAGGTGATCTTTCCTCTTGTTCTTGTCATTGAGTAATGTGTAAAAATATTGCCGCACACATTTTTTTCTATATGCATCACATCCAGATTGTGACGCAATAGATTAAACTCCCAGTACGGCAGATTAAAGAATATGCTATTCTTTCTCCATTGTGGTGTCGGACCTAACTCTTTAGGTTGCGTCTTGCCAAATATCACATCAAGGTTTCACACCTGTCCCAGTATCTCAGAGCCAGTAAGCATCATCGGAGTAGGTCGTTTCTCTACTTTCCCATTGAATTTACTTTTCTGAGATCTGAACCGATGATCATGTGGCAGAAACCTTCTGCTGCTCATGAAACAAGGTTTGTTACTAGAAGCTTTTAGCCTGACAGCGTCAGCGTCAAACATACATGTCGGACATGAGAGCGCAGTGTGCGTATTCCATCCTGACAAGTTGCAGAGTGCAGGATAATCGTTGATCGTCCATAATAATGCAGTACGAAGAGTGAAGTTTTCCTTTTTTACTGCATCATAAGCTTGAACACCAACCCATAACGACTTCAGCTCTTCAATCAAGGGCTGAAGAAACACATCTAAATCATTCCCCGACATCTTCGGTCCAGGAACAATGCCAGATAGAATGAGTCTCGTTTGCTTCATACACAACCATGGTGGGGTGTTGTATGGGATTAGCACGAACGACCATGTCTGTGACTTATGCTCATAGTACCAAATGGATTAAAGCCATCAGTTGCTAATCCAAGTCTCACATTTCGTGGCTCGGAAGCAAAATCTGGGAACCGAGTGTTGAAACTTTTCCACGCTTCTGCATCTCGAGGATGTCTGCCCATACCATCATTACTCATCCCTGCCGCATGCCAAGTCATATCTTCTACTGTGTAAGGACACATATATAACCTCTTCAACCGAGGTATTAAGGGAAAGTACCAAAATATCTTCTCTGGTCGAGGCTTTGATTTCTTTCCAGATGCAGTCCTATTTCCTACATCCTTGAATCGAGCAACTCCACACACTCGGCATTGCATAGCTCCACCATCTTCTCCGATGTATAGTAGACAGTCGTTCTTGCTTGCATCAATTTTTTGGTAAGTCAACCCAAGTTTTCTGATCGTCTTCTTTGCTTCATAGTTGGTTTGAGGAATTTTGGCACCAACAAAAACCTGATTAAGCAAGTCCAGAATCATAGTCATAGCTTTGTCACTAATCTTGTGTAAGTACTTGATGTGGAAATGACAATTTTGTGAACTTAGTGCGACCATCATGTAAGGGCACTTCACCATCCTGTAAAATTCGAAAGACATCATCATCAGGGAGCTGATTCCGGACATCCGACATTGGTACATCTGTAGGAGGTGGTTGTGGAGTTTCAGTTTTACTAGCCACATTTGATTCAGTAGGAAGTGGATCTTCTTGAAATTGTACTCCAAATGCGTCATTCACCATGTTCTGGAACAAGGTTGGCTCAATTATCGGTGTTTCCTCAACCAATGCTGGCGGATTTACTTCTTCAATGACAATTGCAGCTGGAATATTCGCAGCAACCGGGGAGAGAAACTCAGTAGCTAACTCCCCATGCAAATTCCACACACCATAAGAAGAGGGAAAAGCAGAATAGAACAAGTGGTCATTAACTTCCTGCCTTGGCCTCCACTTCTTGAACTTGCACTTGGTACAAGGACAGAGGATATTCACACCATCAGGTGCATTAGAGACAGCAAAGTCTAGGAATTTTTAAAGGCTGGCATAATACTCAGGAGTATGACGAGCCTTTCGTATCGAAGATTTGTCCATCTAGCTAGAGGCTGTTAATTAGTAACAATTGAGTAGAGAATATAAGTTAATTAGGTATAATATTAGATGTCTAAGTAACTTTGTACCGATGACTAAGTTTTCCTAATTATATTAATTACATATCTTAAAAAGGTTAGTTATACCAAATTGGTATAATTAATTTGCTTTCATTAAAGGTCGTCTGATAAGTGATAATATCTTGCTAGCACATTAAATGGTCAATGCTTATCATAAGAAGCAGATTCCCCCAGATGTGTGATCAAAATAGACCTCACTAAGGCTTTTGATTCGGTTTGCTGGAATACTTTGTTAAATGTTATGACTGCACTTGGATTCCCTTGCAAGATGGTTAGCTGGATCAGAGTTTGCCTTGAAACTGCTAGATTTAGTGTGAGCATCAATGGTGGAAGTTGTGGATTTTTCAATGCAGAAAAGGGTGTGAGACAGGGTGACCCCCTCTCTCCCCTCCTATTTGTCATTATCATGGAAGTACTTCATGCTCTTCTGGCCAGAGTGGGAGACTTGATGCCATTTCATCCTCGTTGCAAGAAACTGAAGATTAGACATATTTGCTTTGCATATGATCTGCTCCAAATGGCTCTCTGCAAGGCATCTCTGCTATCTTCCAGGTTTTGCACTCATTCTACCTCCTCACTGGGCTTAAAGTTAATCCTTCAAAAACTGAACTATTTTGTTCTGTGAGTGTTCCTCGGCCAAATCACTGGTTTTAAAGAGGGCTCACTCCCGGTCAAGTACTTAGGAGTCCCATTGATTACTAGTAGTTTGAAGGCTATTGACTGCAAAGTCCTTATTGATAAAATTACTGATCGAATCAAATCATGGAGAGCAAAATGCCTAAGCTATGCTGGCAGGGTTCAATTAATTGAATCTGTTATTTACTCAATGTGTTATTACTGGAAGAATATCTTTCTTCTACCAAAGAAAATTATCAAAGCTGTCCAGCAGATTTGTGCAAAATTCTTATGGGGGACTTGATGACACTCGATTTGACGTGATTATCAGCCTCATTTAAGCGACATTTCTTTGCTTAAGACATGGTTTTTTGGGTAGAATAACGAATATTCAATCGATTGCCCTATCTCGTGCCATTTGTGTTACCTTCGCCCGTTTCAGGTCTATTTGATGGTTTTCTAGTGTTTTTGTGTTAGCACAGGTTTTTGCCGTCAAATAAAGTAGCCATGGACGTGTCTAAGGCGTAGGAACCTCAAGGAATCAAACCGGAATCGATCCAAGGAGCCAGTCAAAGTCAAACAAAATCCTGCCCGAGTACAAAGAGATTTTCGCCGAAAGTGAGCTTGCATATTCGGCGAAAATATTAGTGCTTTCAACTGGTGCCGAGTCAAAGGACATCTTCGGCAAAAACATTGTACTCTTCGGACCGAAAATACAAGGCAGAGAAAGCACTCCCGAACACAAAGGAATTTTCGCCGAAATTCTTAAGGAATTTTTGGCGAAAATAATACACTATTCCGGGTCAAGTTAGGGTTAAGTATAAATACTTAACCCGGCGGCCCGAATCATTGAAGACAATCATAATTTACAAAAACACAACTTTTCGAGATCAGAATTCTCTGAAGTTCTGGAGCGAAGAGCTGGAGTTCGAAGAGCCGGATAGAGATCGTGACGCCATCCCTTCCATCTCGGAGAACTGGAGCTAGGAGTGTAACTTACCGAAGATCGAAGTCTGCCAGAGTCGTCTAAATTAGGGTTTTCAGATTCTTTTCTGTTCTTCCTTTGAATGATGAACTCTTTCCTTGTCTTTGTTTCTTTTGTAATAATCATGAGTAACTAAACCCTTTAGAGCTTAGACTAGATGAACCCTAAGTGACCCAGGGCTTTAAAGCGGTCACGGATCGGCGGTGATTAGATTCGAAATTCAATCAGTTCTTTTTCATGTTTGATTCGTTCTTCATTGTTCATGTTTCTTGTCTGGATTGATCACCTAGATTAGATTCTGGTTAAGCTAAGGATAGAAGCGAACGCTCGCCTTACTTTAGAACATCGAATTAAACAATTAACCTTATAATTGGAGTGTGCCTTTCGTAGGAACCGGTTAGGGTTAATTCACTGCAAGAGTAACTCATTAATCATTAGTAATTACACCAATTAATTAAGTCGTTGCGAGAGGCGACCGTACCCGGGCAGCTAGTTAATCTTGGTAGTTAGAACGGATAGAGCGAACGTTCGCCGGTCTTAAACCTAAGGGTAAGGAGTTATGGTGGTGTCTTAGTAATTGATTGAATGAGAATCGAAATCCGCTGATCTGTTGATTGCCAATGCTCTGGGGAACGAAGGGGGATTCAAAGTCTAAGTTCGTCTGTCATTCTTGTTTTCAAACCCTAATTTCCAATCTGCTTTATTTTAATTTGTTTTAATTTCTCTGCATTCCTTAGAAATAGAAGTCGTGGAACTCACACCACGCACAACGTGTTTTTTTCCTTCGAGTATTTTGCTAGTTCTGAAGTAACCAATCATAGAGACCCTTGGAATACGATCTGCTATACGCTTTTTCTTAGCATTAGTAGTTTTTATTTGGTTGAATCCCGACCAACGACCGGGGGTTCACCAAATTGGCGCCGTTGCCGGGGACTTCTTTTGATTGTTGAAAGAAGAACTGGCAATTTATTCTTCTATCTTCCATCCTTCACCTTTCCATCCACTTCGAATTTACACTGGTTTTGTTTGTCTTTGTTATCTGTAGGTTTACAGGTGTATGCCTCACCGTCCTTGGACTCGCTCTCAAACCGAACAGGCTAAGATTGCAGGGAATCCAGGCAGTTCTGCTACACCTCTACGATCACAGATTCTGAAGGAAGGCAGATCCAATCCACTCATCACTCCGATCAAGATCGAGGAACCGAAGGAGAGTTCCTCATCTCCGTCTTCACCGCACTCTTCATCCGCTTCATACACCGCATCACTTTCACCACCTCCATCTCCTACCATGGACGATCGAGTACACGTACCACCACCAAACGGCGATCAACCACCGCCGCCACCACTTGCACAGAAGAGTCTAGCAGACTATAACAAGCCGAGCGCGACTAGCGTTCGCTCTGCCATTGCCGTTCCGCGCATTGAAGGAGATCCTGACTATGAGATCAAGATTCCATTCTTAACCATGATCTCTAGGGATTTACAGTTTGAAGGCAGGCCCCTAGACAATCCGTGCACTCATCTTGCAGACTTCCTTGATCTCTGCAGTACTTTTAAGAATGGAAACCTCGACAAAAACACCCTTTGTCTGAGAGCTTTCCCGTTCTCTCTAAAAGGCGCTGCTAAGAGGTGGCTTACTGGCAAACCACCTGGCTACTACACTAACTGGGATACTCTGGCTCGGGACTTCGTTGAAGAATACTTCCCTCCAGCCAGAACAACCGCCATCAAGGACAGCATCGCCAGATTCTCCCAGAAAGAAGGAGAAAGCTTATATGATACTTGGAATCGATTCCAAGAACTTCTTTACACCTGCCCTCATCATGGATTCGAGCAGAGGCAGTTAGCTGAAATCTTCTCTCGTGGACTTCGAGAAGAATCTGCCAAGTGGGTCAATTCTCTAGCTGAAGGGGATTGCACTACACTCACTCCTGAAGCTGCTCTTCTTCACTTCGCAAACTGTGCCTCCAAGTCAAGGAACTGGGAGAGACAATCTGAAGGATCGAGGAGCAAGCTAGATCTTGAAGCTACAATCAAGGCAGAGGTAGAGAAGCATCTGAAGAAGTCTACCACACCGATCAAGCCGCCAGCAGCTTCTGTCTATGTTGCTGATTGCGAGTGGTGTGGAGCTTGTTCACATAACGGAGGCCGTTGTCAGAACTTTGGTAAGGCAGAAGTCTGGTCTGCCGAAGAGGTAAATTTCATCCAACAAGGCTTCGTTAATAATCAGAATGGTTATGCTAGTTATCGTAACTTCAGACAGCAAGGGAACTATCAAGGCAGACCTCCCTATAATGCTGGCGCCAATCATAACCAGAACCAGAATAACCGCCCGGCTGGTCCAGCTCAGGATCAGAAGCCTAACCATCCGCCGGCAGGTGTCTACTAGCCACTGCATCGCAATCCGGGTAATTATGGAACTGCTCCTGGCAATCGCCAGAATCAATATCTTAACAATACCTATCCAGGTCAGCAGCATCAAAGAGATAATTATGTCAGTGACCTGGATAAGAAGCTCCGCCAGATCATCACAAGACTCGATGATCATGACAGTCAGTTCAAGGCTCAAGCTCTTCTCAATCAAGAACAGATAGCATCTGGACAACGAATTGAGCAAGTCGTGTACAACATCTCGAGCATGCTAGCATCTGGTCGACCATTTGGCCAGCTTCCAAGCCAGACAGAGCCGAATCCGAGAAAAGAACAGGCTAAAATGGTAACTGCTCAAAAACTCCCGAACTTAATTGCTGATGCTTGTTCTGTCCTGCGCAGGATCGCTGAAACTCCAGAGGAAGAAGAAGAAGAGGAACAGGAACCGGCGCCGAAGGAGGTTGATCCTCCTCTTGCACCATACGTCGTAAAGCCTCCTTTTCCTAGAGCATTGCTGCCAAACACAAGGATCGAGACTGGCATGAAGGGGAACAAGGAAGGATATCCTGACATTCGTATTAAGAAACCTATTTCTCCATATCCAGCTAAGTTATCTGATCCTGGTTCTTTTACTTTGCCTTTGGTCATTGATGATGTTGAGATTGAACGTTGCTTAGTTGATCTAGGAGCATCTGTTAATGTTATGCCTGTGAGTCTATATGAAAAGTTAGACCTAGGGGAACTGGAACCGCCTAGTATGCAACTCGTCTTTGCTGATAGATCGCTTAAAACCCCTAAGGGAGAGATTAAAGATGTTGTTACTACATGTGGTCCGTTCACGTTCTTAGCTGACTATGTGATTATGGATACTAGTACAGATGATGCTACTATACTCATAGGACGACCTTTCATGGCTACTACTGGAATGAATATTAACGTTCCAAATGGTTCTTTGAATTTAAGAGTTGGTAAAGAAACGAAAACTTTCCGTCTTAAAGATGGCATGAAATACGACTCTAGGAATGAAGAATCTCACTGCCTAGCTGTTGAAACGGTGGAGTTGACTCCGGTCAACTCCGTTACTAATGCTTCTTCCAGTGTCTCTAGATCAGTTGTTGCTGCAGATATTAAACAGGTCATTGAGAAGAAGCAGAAACCTGTCGTTCAGAAGCCGCCTAAGAAGAAGAAGGAACTGCAAGCCTCTTCTAAACCACCGAGCAGACCTCGAGGAAAGAACAAGAAGACGAAGACCCAAATGGTCTGGAGACCAAAAAATTTGCCGTCTTCCACCGAGCCAGCTGCACCACCAATTCGTTCCGAGAAACCGGCGCCAGAACAAGTATGGAGGGAGAAGCCTAAAGCAACTCCTAAGGAAGTACTAACGATCACCGATCCTGGTGATACCAAGCCGAAGAAAGAAAAGAAGGAGCCGACAGTCCTCATTCCTTCCATCGTCACACTCAAGAAGGATGATCTCTCTAGAGAGCTGTTCGGACCGTTCAAGTTTGTCGATCATCTTCCCGACGGACGTACCAAGCTACTACATGCAAACGGGAAGAGATTCACGCTTACCGGAGAAGTCCCGAAGCTGTACTTCATGAACTCCGACGCGAGCATGAAGGAGAATCTAAGTTGGGATGTCTCCTAATACCGTCCAGGTATCGTCCAGCTCAAGGACGTTAATAAAAGAGCGCTTCGTGGGAGGCAACCCACGGCTGGAGTCTGTTTTAATTTTTGTTGACCTTGGTATTTTAGAGTCGGTTCGGGAGAGCCAAAAGTGTCAGTTTGTTTGATTTATTATTTTTCGTGTAGAGTCTGTGTGTCATAGAGTCAGTCGCAAGTTGATTGAGTTCGTTCCGATTTTTGTGGATTTAACTGTGATTTTCTGAATTTGGCTGAATTTGCGAAAATATTTTAAACCCGAACAGTTCAAAATTTTCGGCGAAACAACCCCTGTTTTCGGCGAAACTAATTTTTGAATTTCGAACCCGTTCTTCCTATTCATTGTTTTCGGTTCGAAAAGTTTTTTGTTTTCGGCGAAACCATTTTAACTGATATTTTCGGCGAAACCGTGCTATCATTTTCGGCGAAACCGCCTTCAAAAATCCGGCAGTCCATTTTAACTGAAATTTTTGGCGAAAACACCCTTTTATTTTTGCCGAAAATAATTTTGAAAATCACCCAATATTTCCTTTAAAATCCGGTGTAACTCCCTCTCTCTCCTTCACTCATTTTCGTTCATACCACCGAAAACTCCCTCCCCTATCTTTTCAAAACACCGCCGACCACCCTACTTTCACAACCGCCGCCGCCATCGCCAACCGCCGCCGCTCCCTTCCCCTCCTTTTTCCGATCCCAACGAGCCCTAGAACGTTCGAATCGGAGCTTTGCAGCTCCAGTTCTCCGAAACCCTCGTTTTCAACGTTTTTCACCGATCCCTCTCAACTCATTCACTTTTAGCATCCATGGCTTCAAGGTAAGTTGTAGAGCTTTTCAATACGAATCTTTTGACATATGGATTGCTGAATTTCGTCAGTGTTGACTTTCAGTTGACTTTTCAGTTTGCCTCGTTTTGCGTGCCGACTGTTTCGTGTGAACTAGGATTAACTGAACTTATAGAACTGTTCTAGGATGCTTAGGGAGTTTTGTGCTTAATTTCCATATCATTTGGTCATGTGTTGCTATGCATACGATTATTTCTTTGTAATGTTGACTTTTGTGAGAAATGACGGTTTGACTTTGAACTGTTGTTGATCGTTTGGCTGTCATAAGTGTTCATTCTTGTTCATATTATCGTGCTGCCATTTGAAATCATATTTTACCGTCATTCTCCAAGTTTTGATAGTCTTGCCATGATTAGGGTCCAATATGCTTAAATGTTGACTTTCTAAATGTCGGTTTGACTTTTTGAACTCTGATTGTGCTTATCCGATTCTGGCTGTTCCTAAGTATGTATTTTACTGTCTATGATTACCGGTTACTCCGCTTTACTTACCCCACTTAATTTTCCCTCATTTCTTTGTGAAATTGAGTTTTTTCTACTAAGTGTGGGGTAAGGTTTTGGTTGACTAATCTGGTTTCATTCTGGTCTAGGAACACCTTTGAGCGCAGGACTAAGGCGCGACTTGATGGCGCTCGAGCTCAGGAGCTGTCGCTCCCGTCACACCCGCTGTTCTGGGTCCACCACCTGCTCTACCCCGCCATGCTGGATATCATCCCACCATCGCCCGTCTACCGGATTTCTATTTTGAGTGCTTCCAGAAGGTTCAGCACGTTCAGGGAGCTGACGTGCGCCCTCTCTCCATGGAGTCCCTGCACGATCATGATGAGGACTACCACCGGAACGTGCATGATGCCTTAGCACTGGCTGGTCTCCTCGAGCTGACCACCATCGCCGCCGAGTTCCCAGACATTGCCCTCCAGGAGTTCTGGGCAACCTTTGATCTGGATGAGCACAAGAGGAAGCAACGCCAGAAGGTGATCACCTTTTATCTTGGTGGGGTGTACATGCAGCTCACCTACGATGAGTTTGCCGCTCATCTCGGCATCCCCTATGAGCACTATCACGATCATCACCTCGGTTGGGGAGAAGATGATGACGGCGAGGAGTACAACGCGCTTTGGAGCCACATGATAGGCGTACCTGGCGATCGCCTTGGGGAGAGCAACTCAGTTAAGTCTCTCTTTCACCCGCTCTATAAATTTATTCATATGGTTTGGCGGAGGTCACTTTTATATGTTCGAGACAAGGATCGCCACCATATCCTCAAGGAGAGCTCATGCTTCTCCGAGCCATCCGAGAGAGCTACCCTGTCCACCCCGGTTGGGTACTGGCTCGCATCTTCCGCCAGAAGACCAAGAGGAAGACGCCACCACGCAAACTCTTGGGAGGCAACTTCGTAGGACAGCTCATCCTCTCCTTCGGCATCAGCCATGAGTATGGCCCGCACATTCCACGACATCCAGTTCGGACCGTTGGAGGAGACTTGGCGGTTGAGTACGACTTAGAACTCGACCTCAGTCCCCATGTAGCAGCTGATCCTCCACTCCAGCCTGTGGTCGAGTCAGAGGAAGAAGATGATGCTGAGGAGCAGCAGCCGCAGCCGCCGCCTGAGTTTCATGATTATATACCCTCGCCACACCATCAGGCAGGGTACATCCACCAGTCGCCGCCGCACATCCCCGATCCATATCCGGCGCATACTCAACAGCCGCAACACCACCCTGCGGATGTCGGAGAGTTATACGAGCGACTGCAGGAGTGGCGCATCACCGACAACGCCACTCAAGAGGCGCGATGGACTATTATGCAGCAACATATGCGCCGCGCCGACCGGCGATATGAGGCACAGATGGCGTGGCAACGCCAGCTCGACGAATTTCTCCACTTTCCACCTCCTGGTTCACCGGACCAGCAGTGATCGGGTTGTATTCCTTTTCTGGTGTCTTCTTTTTATTTATTCTTTTCGGATTTCGGTCCAACTTTTTTTCTGTGTGGATCCGGGACACTTGTCCCGGTTTCCTTTTTATGTTTCATTTATTTTTGTTTTGTAGGCAATCGGTAGACTCCCTTTGCTTCAGGTTTTGTTACACTTCCCTCCGCTCTCTGAATCCGTGCTCACCCTCTGAGATCAACCGTCCTCATCCAGGTTCTTACATTCCACTCTGAACTCTAGAATTAGTCCTGTGAGGACACAGTCCGATTTAAGTGTGGGGTAGGATGCTAGAGAACCTTGCATGAACTTGATTGCCCTTGATTGTGTTTTATGTGTGCCTCGTGATTCCATTCCAGTCTCTCTAGCATTAGAATGGCTCAGTTCTTGATTTTTGATGTTAAGTTGTTGTTCAAACTTTCATAATGATGCTTAGACTGCTTAACCTAGAACTTGAGAACCAAGTTGTATGCTTTGATGCTAAATTTCCTGGTCAGAACAGAATTTTTAAAATCACACTTGTAGTTTGTAGCCTTGATTGCATGAAAATGACCGAATCCGACTAGCAAACCAACTGTGAGCTTTTGATCCATTGCACATAACTTGCAATTTTAATCCTTTCTGAGTGGTTTTCTGTTTACCTGAATGAGTTAGAATTTGCATGAGACCTACTCGAGACCACACGATGACACGAGTTCTAGAAGGATAGGGGCACCTAGATTCAGCTACTAAGCCAGATGGCCTACCAAACGATAAATCCACTAGGGTTAGACCCTTGAGCTTGGCCTGTTCTTTCGGTTCGATAATACATTACAACCATTTCCCATTTCTTTCATTCCCCGTTGATCCCCTGTGGTTGTAGTTCTAGATTGACCTACCGGAAGTCGGTTTGTGGTAACCTGCCTATAGCCATTAAACAGGTGATCCTAGCTAATATGTCCAGACGTGTAAACCCCTCTAGCAACTAAAAGAAAAATTGGCCCAAAAGAAAACAAAAAAAGTAAGTAAAGAAAGAAAAAGAGAAAAAATTTCGAAAAAAATTGAAGAAAAGGAAATCAGAAAAAGTTCAAAGTGTAGTTCAATAAAACGTTCTTCTCCCTACAAATGGAAGAACGAAGTCAAAAGAAAAGTTCAAAAGAAAGAAAAGAAAAAATTGTGCAAAAAGAAAAAGAATAAGTGCTAGGCTGCTTGAGGGTATCATAGGACGAGCGTTCATTATTCCACCCGTGTTTGGTTAGACGGTAGGAAGCCATAGATTAGATTCGAGGGAAGTTAGTCGAAAGCTACACCGCACAAAGCCATCATCATTCATTCCCATCATCCATCTCATTATAAACCCGAGTAGTGTAGTATTCATTACGGTCCTAGCAGGGAAGTCCTTCTTGACTAGATACTCGTGTTGTCACAGTGGTGGAGATGTGGTCGAAATGCAAACTTGTGACAGAATTCGGTAACAGAAAATGATCGAGAGCAGAAACACGTCCCTAAACACAGAGAGTGAGAGTTCCCATTGTACTATATACATCCTGTGTGAGGAGTCTGGTCGGTCAGGTCAAATTCGTGCATAATTGGTTGCTAATTACTTGTCGTGTGCAGTTTATTAGTGAGACCAGGTAGTTTGGCTGATCTGTATGCATGTTAGGTTTCTCGTTCTAGGATCGATCTGTCTAATAATTCATTGTGTTTGATTGAGCTCCAATTTAATCGATCTTATCATTTATGAACATGAGCATTTCTATTCAGTTTGCTTGAAGACAAGCAAAAGCTTAAGTGTGGGGTATTTGATGACACTCGATTTGACGTGATTATCAGCCTCATTTAAGCGACATTTCTTTGCTTAAGACATGGTTTTTAGGGTAGAATAACGAATATTCAATCGATTGCCCTATCTCGTGCCATTTGTGTTACCTTGGCCCGTTTCGGGTCTATTTGATGGTTTTCTAGTGTTTTTGTGTTAGCACAGGGTTTTGCCGTCAAATAAAGTAGCCATGGACGTGTCTAAGGCGTAGGAAGCTCGAGGAATCAAACCGGAATCGATCCAAGGAGCCAATCAAAGTCAAACAAAATCCTGCCCGAGTACAAAGAGATTTTCGCCGAAAGTGAGCTTGCATATTCGGCGAAAATATTAGTGCATTCAGCTGGTGCCGAGTCAAAGGACATCTTCGGCGAAAACATTGTACTCTTCGGACCGAAAATACAAGGCAGAGAAAGCACTCCCGAACACAAAGGAATTTTCGCCGAAATTCTTAAGGAATTTTCGGCGAAAATAATACACTATTCCGGGTCAAGTTAGGGTTAAGTATAAATACTTAACCCGGCGGCCCGAATCATTGAAGACAATCATAATTTACAAAAACACAACTTTTCGAGATCAGAATTCTCTGAAGTTCTGGAGCGAAGAGCTGGAGTTCGAAGAGCCGGATAGAGATCGTGACGCCATCCCTTCCATCTCGGAGAACCGGAGCTAGGAGTGTAACTTACCGAAGATCAAAGTCTGCCAGAGTCGTCTAAATTAGGTTTTTCAGATTCTTTTCTGTTCTTCCTTTGAATGATGAACTCTTTCCTTGTCTTTGTTTCTTTTGTAATAATCATGAGTAGCTAAACCCTTTAGAGCTTAGACTAGATGAACCCTAAGTGACCGAGGGCTTTAAAGCGGTCACGGATCGGCGGTGATTAGATTCGAAATTCAATCAGTTCTTTTTCATGTTTGATTCGTTCTTCATTGTTCATGTTTGTTGTCTGGATTGATCACCTAGATTAGATTCTGGTTAAGCTAAGGATAGAAGCGAACGCTCGCCTTACTTTAGAACATCGAATTAAACAATTAACCTTATAATTGGAGTGTGCCTTTCGTAGGAACCGGTTAGGGTTAATTCACTGCAAGAGTAACTCATTAATCATTAGTAATTACACCAATTAATTAAGTCGTTGCGAGAGGCGACCGTAACGGGCGGCTAGTTAATCTTGGTAGTTAGAACGGATAGAGCGAACGTTCGCCGGTCTTAAACCTAAGGGTAAGGAGTTATGGTGGTGTCTTAGTAATTGATTGAATGAGAATCGAAATCCGCTGATCTGTTGATTGCCAATGCTCTGGGGAACGAAGGGGGATTCAAAGTCTAAGTTCGTCTGTCATTCTTGTTTTCAAACCCTAATTTCCAATCTGCTTTAGTTTAATTTGTTTTAATTTCTCTGCATTCCTTAGAAATAGAAGTCGTGGAACTCACACCACGCACAACGTGTTTTTTTCCTTCGAGTATTTTGCTAGTTCTGAAGTAACCAATCATAGAGACCCTCGGAATACGATCTGTTAGACGCTTTTTCTTAGCATTAGTAGTTTTTATTGGGTTGAATCCCGACCAATGACCGGGCGTTCACCAGGACTAATGAGGCTGGTAATGCTAACTCAAAAGTGGCTTGGGATAAGCTGTCTTGTCCCAAGAATGAAGGCGGCTTGGGTTTGAAAGACTTAAGTAGCTGGAATAAAGCTAGTCTTGCTAGACATATTTGGGAGTTGATTGCTAAAGGGGGATCCTTGTGGGTTGCTTGGGTTTCTTACTACAGGACTCGTCTACAGTCTTTGTGGGAGTGCACACCTTCTCAGAATTACTCCTGGGTTTGGAATAAGCTCCTGAAAACTAGAGATGAGTTAAGGTGCTTTATTACCTTTGATAGTGATGAAGATCCTCTATGGAATGGAAACTTGATGAGCAGATTCTCTATCTCTAAGGTATGTACCTCTTTGAGACCTGTGTATCCTGTGGTTGATTGGTGGGAGATGGTTTGGAAGGCCCCAACTATTCCAAGGCACTCGTTTATCTGTTGGTTGGTGATGTTGGACAGACTCAACACGAGGGACAAACTGCAGAAATGGGGCATTCCGTGCTCCTCCATATGTGTGCTCTGTAATATGTATGCCGAGTCCAGAGAGCATATCTTCCTGTCTTGCACTTATTCTGCTCAGGTCCGAAGTGCTTGTTGTTTCCCTGGCGGATTAACAACTACTTGCTGGACAGATTTAATTGGAAGTATCAATGGTTATTCGGGTGGTGGTGTAGTTTATCAGTTTGGTTTAAATGGCGAGCCTACATTTATCACATATGGAGAGAGAGTGCTGCCGAACACATGAGACTCGAGTCATCCCGGTGATTGCCTTAGCTGAAATTATTTTGAGAGATGTTCGGTCCATGACCGGTTCCACTAAGGTTATGAGAGTTGTTAGTAGCTTATAGTTGCTTTCTTTGGTTTTGAGTTTGGTTGTATTGAACTTTACTGACTTCCAATTTGGGAGTTCAGTTTCATTTGATGAATGAGATGAGTTCCGCCGTTCATAAAAAAAAGCTAATTAATTCTCCTAATAATTTATATACAAGTATGTGTTCATAATTTAATTAAATTGTAACTAATACGATTTCATGCATATATATTTTTTAAAATTTCACAACTTCATATAATTAATTAAGTACTATTATGAAATGTTTAACATATGACATGCATAACTATTCATTGAGTTTAATTTTAATAACACATATGACATGCATAATATTTTTTTATTATAAAAGCTTATAAACCAATTTTAATTCTAAATCTCCAATTTAACTTTTTAAGTTTGTTCATAAACATTAACTAATTTTACGAGCATAATATGTCATTTATGTTATGAAAGTGATGGAGAACTATGAACTATGAAGTAGAGAGAAAAGACAAGAGAGAAAGAGGAGAGAATTGCTTCTTCTTATTCATCCAAATGGATACAATGATGTGCTCTATTTATAGGCACATAATACATAACTCCAATAGGCTAATGTAAATACATATGAATAGAGAGAATAATGAGTCACGAATAGACTCATATAATTACACATGAATGGGAGAAGAATGGGTCATGGAAGACATTGATTCTTATGATCAAAGAATCAATGTGAAGGAAGCACCCTATGTGAAGGTAGCATCCTATGTCAATCATGGACACACTACAAATATTATTCATAACACTCCCCCTTGAATGTCCAATGGTTAACGATATGCCCCTTACAACTTTACAAGAGAAAAATCAATAGATGAACACTACATCTATAGGGATATAATATATTATTCGTATAATACGCTATCACATATTGCCTCGTTAAAAACCTTACCAAGAAAACCCAATGGGAAAAACCATGGTTAAGGGAAAAAGAGTGCAGTGCGTATTAACTCCCCCTCATGATAGCATAACTCAAAATCGTTTAATCTTTGAACTTCAATTTATGAATGATTTTGTTGTATGAAGTGTCTTTTGTGAACAAATATGCTAGATTGTCACTTGATCATAATTTCAATAATTATTCCACTGGTATCTAGAAATTCGTGTTGGAAAAATAATTTGGTCAAATGCATATTCTTGTAGCTTTTCTAATGCGATCCACTTACAACTTGATGATATAAATATATATCGATATATATTGAAATATACTCAAAGTTAATGATCTTACTACCATAAAGATAGTTATGGACAATATATATCCATATTGAATTTTCAACACTTAGTAGTGTATCTTAATTTTTTGAGGTACACAATGTGCAAGTAATTTGCAACGATATTGACGGGTTGGTTACTTAAATGATCACTAAACTTTGACCAAATAACCCGGTGGTCATTGTTCTTCAAAAAATTTCCTAGCACTCATTGAACTTCGATGATTGAACTGAATAGTCACTGTTAGCTACGGACATCCATTTTTCCGTCCATCCACCTACGTGGACAAGCCACATCAGCTGCCATGTGTGTTAAGTTAGCCATCTCACTTTTTTGTTAACCCAAAAATGACCATTCAACCCGAAATCCAACCGGAATCCCAAACACCCACCCAATTATCTAACCAAATCTAATCCTTTCTTCCTTCTTCCTCTTCCTCCTCCTCTCCTCCACCACAACCACCTCTTCCCACCACCGCCGGGATGCCGCCGTCGTCGGCGGCTGAGAAGCTCCGGTCGATGCTGATATTCTCTTCTCTCTCCCTCCTTTCCCCGTCTTCCTCCAATCTCCCATATCTAAAAAAATCTGAGTAGACGTGGGTCGTTGGTCAGAGCTGTGGAACAGCGGACAGAGAGCGGAAAGGGACGATGAGGCTGGAGGCGGAAGGGATGTTGGTCACCGGCGACGAGTCTGAGTAGGCGGACGATGGCGACGAGTTTAGGATCTGGCTCCGACGATCTGGATCTAGATCTGGCTCCGACGATCTGGATCTAGATCTGGCTCCGACGATCTGGATCTACTCCGATGGCTTGCTCATGGCTTCAGCCCCTAATGGCAGTGGAAAGAGGAGAGACGATGATGGCGAGGGAAAGAGGAGATTAGAAGAGACGATGATGGCTTCGTGATGTCTTCCTCTGTTTTCAACATCTTGCTTGCTTCTGGTTTCATTGGTTGTAGCTTTTGAATTGATGTAGTGAGTTGTTAAAGATGGAGGATAAATGGAATATGGATGAGCTGAGTTAGGCTTGCTGTCAATTACACAATTTGATGCTTCTTATCTCCAAGCTTTGCAAGCTTCGTAACTTTGGTTTAATAGTTTAGTTCCTTCACAAACTAGTACCAACCCAAACCAAGAACCCAGATCTGGGAGGAGGCAGGGGTGGTGGAGGAAGGAGGAGAGAGGAGAGATCTGGTTTGCTAATTGAGTTGAGTGAGTAATTGGGTTGGGTACTTGGGTTGATTTTGGGTAAGTAAAGAGTTGACATGGCAATTTTAATGACATGGCTAACCAGTTGGCAAGTCCACATAGACGGATGGACGGAAATATGGATGTCCGTAGCTAACAGTGACCTGTAGGATAATCGACCAAAGTTCAGTGAGTGGTAAATTTTTTTTTGAAGAACAATGACCACCAGGTTATTTGGCCAAAGTTTAGTGATCATTTAAGTAACCAACCCCGATATTGACTCATATCTTTCATCTCAACTCTTTAATCAAATAGCTATTTGTTTTAGAAACTCTTTTTGAGTCTCAATAGCTAATCAAATAGATAATAAGACGATGACATCTTAACCTTTGGAAATAAAGAAAACACTTTTTCAAAACTTAAGAAAGTCATAAAAAATTTAATACGAATATAGTTTCAAAATCAAAAATATTTAATGATAAAAATCAAGTATTAAATATAAAATATTAACAAATAGAATATAGAAAACATTTGGTATACGAAATATATCATTCTTTCTCAATCTCATAATTCGTATGTCGTCAATTCAATATGATTGAACACTATTCACATGAACTTGACTTATTGTTTGCATTTAGCAAAATGAATCATTCTGGAAATTTCATATACGCGTATATGTCATTATTAGACGAACCATACATATAGGTTGTAATGACATCCATCAAAGACAAATATTTCCCTTCACAAACTGCCAGACCAATCATATAATGAAAAGTTATTGCATCCACCAAATGAAAATATGTTTCATCATAATCAATACTATATAGGTTTTTGTCATTGTACAAAACCTTTCAAAATGAGATGTCTTATAACTCGCAATTTTACGATTTTCATTATAATCGTAGTGAGACAAATATATATATTTCTCATTTGCTTACATCTTCATGTGTAGAGACTTTTTATATAAAAACTTTTCATTTTTCTAGGGAATATAATATTGTCACAATCGCATTTTCTATTTTGGCTGATCATTTCTTTGTTTGCATGCATTAATGAATTTGGCTCATGATCCTCATTTTCGCTTATCATATTTAGTGCTGCATTGTAATGAAAAATTTCATCAACGTTGACTTCATCATGATTCCAAAGTTTTTCATCAAATACATTGATGTATATTTCGTTCATAATTATCAAGTATCTGATGCTCTTCAGGAGCACATGTATTTGTTTGATATCATTTATCTTACCCTCAATTTTGACCATCTTAATTTAAAGCTCCTTTTTACTTTTTGAGGATTTTTATCTTTGGAATCGATTGATTTTTCATGCTTCGTGAGTGCTTTAGACTCATTTGTGTTTTTACCAGTACGGAAAAACACTTATGTTGGAGCAAATGTAGTTGGCATAAGAGATTTTTTTTATGTCACTATATTGGGGTCACTAAAAACGTCTTGATCAACTCAACTATGTTATTGAATTATCTTTGTGAACTTCAAGTTCATATTGTTTAGTACGAGGATCAAAATGAGATAATGATAATTCATTCCAACTAATCTCTTTCCAACCTTTAATTTTCTCCCCCCTAATGTTGAAAAATTTGAATCACAAAATGATGTGTTTATCTAAACGAGTCATCTATAAATCTCCTGACAATAGTGTAAATATTTTACTATTAACGAAGACTCGTACCCAACATATATAATTTCTCAATCTCTGTTATTGAGACTTATCTTAATCAATTGTGGTGGAGCAATTGAGATGTATATATCACATCCAGATATTCTTACATAGGAAATATGAGGTTTTGACCCAAAACCAATTATAACGAGGGAACTCATTATAACTCGTTGGCATGATGAGAATTCATGTTCTTCATCTAAAGATACATGCATATAGGATAATATTCTCAATGACATATTTCACTCATTGGATAATAATGAAAATATGCTCATACTAAAAATAATTGGGCTAATAATCTCGCGAATTGGATGTTGCGAGTATATACTCTAGACACATGTGAATGTCTAGCTTATGCATCAATTAAAATATCTAGATGAATCATATGTTGGGTGTAGCTTGTGGATCCAAATATCACCCTTATTCTTTATGTAAGCGATTCATTGCTTACTTTTGTCAATGATTATCCAACCATCAACTTAGTGTGAGAACAAGCAACCGAAAAGGTTATTTATGTGTGCGAAATCTTTCAAAATTATCCACGTAAACTCTCAATTCGCATAATTGTAGAACCGAGATGGTTAAACCGGTTATGCCAAATAATTTTGCCAGGATAAGTAAACTCTTAGTTTACATTTATAAGAGCTTCAATGAGGATGACAAATTATAATACTTCCAATATTTTTGTCATCATAATCTTTATATGTGAATGTGATGAATTACATTCATCATCTTGTCTTTGTTTTCACAATATGATATCCATTAATGTGATATCTTTATAACTTAATATTCATACAAAATTTTGTAGAATATAATGCACCATCAATATGGAATCTCTTTCCTCTATGTAACAACTTTTGAGGATGTAATAGATTATAAATTTCATCAATATGAAATTTTTTTATCCATTGAATAATACATGAGCTCTTTCTAGTATTAGTTTTGGCTCCTTTCTTTGCCATATTATAAAAGGAGTATTTCTCCTTTATTGATGATATATGTTGATACATTATCGATAATGTATATCGATATTACTTGATGTTGATTTTGCTTGTAAGGAATATCATTTAAAACGAGAAATAAAATATCACAATTTTCAATTATCGATATCACAAATAGGTGGCGATTGTTCTCTTCATAATCAGTAAAGATGATATTTTCTGAATAATCGATAGTAATTTGATCCACCATTTGCAATTGTACAACTGATACGATGTATGAACAATTCTTATTTCATTAGAATCATTGCATACTCCTTACTAGATGTTGAATTTTATCACTTTATTCATCAAGAATTTTCAACTTCCATTTGGAATATACTTTCTTTCTAATTTGCCTTAAATTATGACCATCCAAACAAAATATTGTTTGCATATATAAATAATGATCATATCATGTCATATTCACTCTTTGAAATGATATACCATATGTAATTTGATGCATTCCTTTGCAGTAGTTCTTCTGAGATCATGTCTCTTAATACATTCATATAATGGATTGTAATAATATCTTATACATTCACTTCATGGAATGTGATACTGTATTTTGGACCATTGACACTCAATCATATACATCATTTATTACCCAATATAGGGAATTGTAATAGTGTCATCCGGACTATGATCATCCAAACAAATTTAATAGTTGTATCACCATTTATGTGATCATATTCATTTTCTCTTTCAAGTTTTGTGAAAGACACTTGAAATTTCATTTTTATGACCATCAAAATCATAGATGAATGTATTCTTTTGTTCACTTGTGAGAACATAGATATTGTCACTTTATGGACATCATTATAATCATTCATATGAAGGAATGATATCATGTCTCATGGTTCATCAACATTTGAGACTTATAAGTTAATCATTTTTCTGTGGATAACATGTTGATGGGCCACCCTGGGTTGAGTCGGCCCGGTAGGCGAAGCGATCCACCTAAAAAGTGGGTCAACGCCTCAGGCGAGGGTTGACCGTGTGGAAAGTCTCGAAAGGTGCTATGCAGAGTGGGCCAGACACGGCCCAAGGAGCAGTCAACGCCTCAGGCGAGGGTTGACTAGCTAGATGATCTATGGATCGCTTGAGGGTGGGCCCAAGCGAGGCCCAGGAAAAGCCCTAAGGTGGCGTCACGCTTACCATCTGGAAAAACCCTAGAGGGACACGTGGAGCAATCCTGAGGATTTCGTCCTCACCAAGCGACGGTCTGGATTTGACGACACGTGGCGTGATTTGCTGGGCGCCGTACCATTGCCTAACGGCCTTGGCAGGCTTGCCAGGCTATAAATACGAAGAGAGGGCACAAACAGCAGGACACGACCAAATTCTGGGAGCAATCCCTAGGTACACTCTGTTACATCATCATCCATTTCATTCCTCATCCTCTGTTCTGATTACTACCCCCACTCTCTTATTGCGAGGCGATTCGGAGTCACTCAGGCGACCGGGTCGGCTCCCTCATTGTTCCAGGCGACAAGAGCGGAACAATTGGCGCGCCAAATAGGGGACTAATCAAGAACTGAAGAAACTGAGCAATGGAGCATGGGAATATTGGAAGAATGATAAGAGGAGAAGCATCGAACGTAAGGCCCGAAGGAGAGACGGAAGAAACACCATTGAAATACGTGAATCCTGGAGCCCAAAGCATACCACTCGAGGGAAGAAACTTGAGAAATGATTTGGAGGAAGAAGAGGTGCCTAGAGACACAGACACTGACTCCTCATATATCCCTCGTGGCTCCAGAGGAAAGGGTGTGGTACAGGAAGAAGCACCGAACTCAGAGGCATACAAAGTCCTCGAACAGCGTTTCCAGGTGCTGGAAAAGCAGAATTTGGAGCTTACTCAATTATTAAAAACGGTTATCGCTCAGCAGGCGCAGGCACCCAAAGCTCAACACGTCCAGGCCCCGGACAATGACACCAACGCGGAAATGCTACGGGCATTTCGACCGCTAGTCGAAACTGGAGCCGAACAAAGGGTCATTCGGCAACCTCTGGCAAGGGCCATCTTCGCCGAAACACTACCAGTTGGCTTGGTCCCACCAAACATGGAGAAATATTTGGGGTTGGGCGATCCTGAAGAGCATCTGCAAAATTTTCAAATTGCCATGCAAATGCAGGGCGCCAGCGATGCAGCGTTTTGCAGAGCATACCCAGCCACTTTAGGAGGGGCAGCAAGAGAATGGTACATGAGCTTGCCAGAAGGAATTATTCACACATGGGATGAGTTTGCCAGGGTTTTTTTGATGAAGTATGAGAGTAGGCGACACCGAAAGGTCCCAGTACAGGTCCTAGTTAACTTGCGACAGTGGCCGGAGGAGTCGCTAAAAGATTTCTTTGAGAGATGGCTCAGCACGGTACAGTCCGTTAGAGACGTGACTTTAGACATTGCTACTGCAAGTATGATCCAAGCGACGCACAATAGGCGACTGAAGGAGGCGTTAGTAAAGAAAAAGCCTACTACTCTGTCCAACTTGGAAGCCAGAATAAATAGTATCATTCTCATTGAGGAGCAGTTAGCAGAGATTGGAGTGGACGACAGCCGAAAAGGACGAAAGGACGGACTGGCGGATGCGTCGCGTGACGGCACTGATAGGCGAGGACGGTGGCAGAGAACGGAGCGATCTCCTGAAAGAAGGGAATATCGGGACGACAGGAAAAACAATGATAGACGCACGTATCAGGAAGACAGAAGAGAATACACTCCGCTCAACCGATCCCGGAAAGAGGTATTCCTGTACATGCAACACAAGGATCACCACATTCAGTGGCCCGAGCCACTGCGAGGCGATCCTGAGCAGCGTAACCCCCGGAAGTTTTGCAACTTTCATGATTCGCACGGTCACACCACAGAAGAGTGTCGGCAACTCAAAAATGAAATTGAGCGATGGATTAAGGAGGGTCGCCTAAAAGACTTTATTCTCCAGACCAAGCGAAAAGAAAGGAGTTCAAATGATAAAGAAGATAGCCCAGTCCCAGGCGACCAACCTAGAAAAACAGTTTTCGCCCGATTGCAAGAGCCGCAGGGCGATGCGACCAAAAAGGCAAATGATACGGAAGAAGTCACGAAAGTCTATCAAACTATTTTCGGAGGAGAAAGTTGTCCGACAAAAAAGCAGTCAAGCGATTGTAAAGAGGTGTTGATCATAAACAATGAGGCGCGACGGTCTCCCATCATGTTTACGGAGGATGACATAATTAAAAGTGGAGGGCCTAGCCTGGAGGCAATGGTGATTCAGATTGTAACGCTCCGGAGTAGAGTGGAGCGGGTGATGGTAGATGAAGGAAGCTCAGCTGATATCCTGTTCTGGGAACTTTTCCAGCAGATGAAACTCCCCATTTCAAGCCTGAGACCGACAAAGACAACTATTACAGGTTTTTCTGGCCACCAGGTGCCCATTAAAGGAATCATTACCTTACAGGTCATGATAGGCGATGAGCAGATTAAGGCGGTGCAATCCATAGATTTCCATGTGCTGGATTGTCGATCCTCGTACAATATAATTTTGGGGCGACCGGCGCTTGCTGCTTTTCGGGCTATCTCTTCACCAGTATATCAGGTGCTGAAGTTCGTCACCAAAGACGGCGTCGGAGTCGCTTGGGGACACCCGGAGGTGGCTAGGCGATGCTATCGGGCAGCGACGAAAGGAGCTTGTTACAAAATCGACCTGGAGGAGGGAACGGAGAATAGAGAAAGAATACAGTCAGCAGAATCTGACGTTCCTGTAGCTTTGTGGGAAGGCGATGAAGAGAGAACAGTGAGGCTGTCGACTTACCTAAGCCAAGAGGCCAAGCAGGCGATGATGACACTAATCAGGCAATATTCGCATCTATTTGCATGGCATCCCAGTGACATGCCTGGGATAGACCCAGCGATTGTGAAGCATTGCCTATCCATCGACAAAAGCTGCCGCCCTGTGCAACAGAAGAGAAGAAATATCTGCCGAGAGCGACAGCTAGCCGTCACAAAAGAGATAGACAAATTACTAGAGGCAGGTTTTATCAAGGAGGTTCAATACCCAGAATGGCTGTCAAATGTGGTTTTGGTTAAAAAATCATCGGGGGCATGGAGGATGTGTGTCGACTTCACAAATCTAAATGATGCCTGTCCAAAAGACGCTTATCCACTCCCGAACATTGAGCAGTTGGTCGATGCCACAGCAAATAACGAAGTATTGTCTTTTCTCGACATGTTCTCTGGGTATCACCAGATACCACTCAATGAAGAGGATCAGGAGAAAACGGCGTTCATGACTCCTATGGCGAACTATTGCTATAAGGTTATGCCCTTCGGCCTCAAAAATGCAGGAGCAACTTACCAAAGGATGATAGATATGGTCTTCACTAAGCAACGAGGTCGTAACCTGGAAGCATATGTGGACGATCTTCTGGTAAAGAGTAAGAAGAGCGACGATCATCTAGGCGACTTAAAAGAAACGTTTGAAATGTTACAATGCTTCGCGTTGCGATTAAACCCACAGAAGTGTGTTTTTGGAGCTACATCAGGCAAATTCCTAGGGTACTTGGTCACTCGACGGGGAATAGAGGCGAATCCAGCACAATTGGAGGCCATCTCCGCCATGGCACCACCCAAAACGGTTAAAGAAGTACAAGTTCTAGCCGGAAGAATAACGGCTATCAATCGGTTCATTCCAAAGGCGGCAGAGCGATGCGCTCCGTTTTTCTCTATTTTGAAAAATGCGTCAAAATTCGCCTGGAGTGACAGGTGTGATAAGGCATTTGAAGAACTCAAGCAATTCTTAGTCACTCCTCCGTGCTGGCCTCACCCAAGGAGGGCGATGAGTTATTCATGTACATTGCGATATCACCAACAACGGTAAGTGCGGTGTTAGTGCGACGGGAGGAACGAAGCGACCAGCCCATTTTTTACACGAGTAAAACGTTGGTCGACGCTGAAACTCGGTACCCTGCCATCGAGAAGATGGCCTATGTTGTGGTATGCGCGGCAAGAAAGCTCCGACCATACTTTCAGGCTCATACCATAACAGTATTAACCAACCTGCCAATACAAAATGCTTTGCGGGCAATGAGCGTGGCTGGGCGACTTGCAAAGTGGGCCATTGAGCTCAGCGAATATGACATCTGGTACAAACCAAGAACAGCAATCAAAGCCCAGGTTCTCGCTGATTTTATAGTAGAAGGAGCAGTGCAGGAAGAAAAAGGAGAGAGCCAAACTTGGACACTCTTCACGGATGGTGCCTCCAGTAAAAATGGTTCGGGAGCCGGCATAGTACTAAAAAGTCCAGAAGGAGCTATCCATGAGGTCGCCCTGCGTTTCGCGTCGCCTAGAACCAACAACGCTGCCGAATATGAGGCGATGGAGGCAGGACTCAGGATTGCAAGAAGTATGGGGGTCAAATATGTGAAATTTTTTTCCGATTCAGCAGTGGTGGTCAACCAGTTAAATGGGGAGTTCGAAATTAAAGAGGAGTCATTAATGCCATACTTCGATGAGATAAAGCTAGCCCTGGCAGATTTTACTAGAGTAGACATCTTGCAAATCGCCCGAGAAGAGAATTGCCACGCTGACACGCTATTAAAGCTAGCCACGGCGGTTGATTTTAAAGAAACAAGAATGGTGACGGTGGAGAAAGAGGTAAAGCTAAACACATGCTTCCAGATTGACGGGTCTCAGGAGGATGAAGGCACACAAGACGATTGGCGCACTCCCATTATTAGGTTCCTAAAAGATGGAACAGTCCCGGAGGATCAGGCGATGGCTACAAAAGCAAGGAGGCGAGCCAGCAGATGCACCTTAATAGGCGACGATCTGTATAGAAAGTCCGCCGCAGGTCCTTATTTAAGATGCCTCGGACCAGTGGACGCTGATTATACCCTCCGGGAAGTACACTTAGGAGTCTGTGGGACACACTTAGGCTCTAAAAGTCTGGAGAAGAATCTATTATATCCAAGGTTATTACTGGCCGACGATGCGACGAGAGGCGACGGAGTTGGTTAAAAAATGTCACAAGTGTCAAGAATATGCCGATTATCATAAATTGCCTTCCACAGCTTTGCAGGCGATTGTTAGCCCGTGGCCCTTCGCTCAGTGGGGAATGGATATTTTGGGACCTTTTCCTGAAGCTCCTGGGAAGCGAAAGTACTTGATTGTAGCCATAGACTACTTTACAAAATGGATTGAGGCTGAGGTGACGGCCAGCATCACCGCCAAGCAGATTGAGAAGTTCACATTCAAACATATCATCTCACGATTCAGCATTCCTCACAGCATTATATGTGACCATGGCACCCAATTTGATTGCCAGAGCTTTCAAGCGTACTGCCAAGAATACAAAATCCTCCTACGATTCGCCTCGGTCGCTTACCCACAAGCCAACGGGCAAGCTGAAGCAGCAAACAAGCTTATATTGCGGGGTTTAAAGCGACGGATCGAAGGCAAAAAAGGCACGTGGGTTAAGGAGCTCGATCATGTACTGTGGGCACATAGAACGATCTACAAGACGTCAACAGGCGAGTCGCCTTACACATTGACCTATGGATCAGAGGCGGTCCTTCCGGTGGAAATAACAATACCTTCCGTCCGTTTGGATAGCTACAACCCAGAGGAAAATGAGCAAAACCTTGTCCATAGTCTCGATATGGTTGAAGAGAAGCGCGAGGTCGCCCAGATGAGGTTAATAGCGGAAAAGGAGATGCTAGCCAGGCGATACAACAAAAAGTTAAGGCCACATCACATCAAATTGGGTGATCTAGTACTACGAAAGATCTTCAGGCCATCAGAGGGAGCCGCGAAGCTTGATCCTGGATGGGAAGGGCCATTTCAAATCAGGAAGGTCATAGGAGCAAACACTTTCAAGTTAGCCAGGCTGGATGGAACAAAGATCCCCCGGACCTGGAATGCGATGCACCTCCGCAAGTACCATGAGTAGTCGCCTAGGAGCATGTATGGTTTTTCACTTCCCTAATTAATGAAAGAAAAGCGTCCGATAGCTATATCGCTGGATGACTTATTTTATCATTTATATCTCACCATCGCCATCGCTATTACCTAAAACTTACGAGTTAAGAAGTCGCTTAATCGCCACAAAAATTCCCGTACGACATGGATTCATCTCGCCTACGAGGCCTAAGTTTCAAACTTAGCTAGGCCTAAAGGTAACGACATTGCCTGAATGGCATCATAAGAAGGCAAACCGTCGCTCATTAGCAAATCACCAATCACTAAGGCAAAAACTAAGGTGCCGCCTATGACGGCTGCAAGCAATCGCGCTAAGGCTTTCAAAACAATCGCTTACGAGCCTACCTTATAAGATAAGGACGAAATAAAGGGCGTTTACCCAGATCGCGGGCAGCTTGTCTTACAAGTACAAAAAAAAAAAGAGAGAAAGGGAGTATCAAAAAACAAAAAAAAAAAAGAGAGAAAAGTCATCATTTATTTTTTCCTTGCCCCGAGCTTTGCCCATGATCGCCTTGGGAGGATGACAGGCTCTTTTCAAACACCTTTTCCCCTCTGCCACCATCTGCCTTCGCCTTCGCGGCTGCCTCAGCTTTGGCCCGGGCCCTTTTGGCCTTCTCAGTCGCTATATACTCCTGATCCGCCGCCTGAACTTCCTTCATCACGCTGATGTACTCAGGGTCGACGTCAGTATTGGGATCGGGCACACCATTCAGCAAACGATTCACAGCCCTGAAGGACGCCGTGAGAAATTTGCGTCGAACGAAAGGAGGGGAAGTCCCAACAACGGCGACGAATTTCTGGCGAACGGCGGTCATGATCACTGGGATGGACCTTCGGATCAGCGACACAGCAGTCATATACTGCCGAGAGCTGAGTGCCTCGGTCTCCTCCTTGATTTTCAAAGAGCGATCCCTCTCCGCTGTCATTGTTTCAGCTAGCTTCTTCGCCTTATCTCTCTCCTCAGTCGCTTGGTTCCGCACAGCAAGGGCAGCGTCTCTCTCCTTTGTCAGAGTTCGAATCTGCTTCTGAAGGACATCTTGATCCTGGAGCTTCTTGGCGGACGAGGAGGCAGCTTCTTTTGCCTCAGACAGGCTCTTCTCCAAGCTAGTAATAGAGGCCCGGCTGGTCGACAAGTCTTGAGTCAGGCGCTCCACGGAAGAGGAGGCCTCGCTTAGTTTCTGCTCAAGCTGAGAGTGAGCCTCAGTCAGGCGACTAAGCTCGTTCCTGGTAGCTTGATGATCAGACTGAAAGAAATAAAACAAAAATGGTAAAAAAAATAAAACACAACAAAGACAGAGAAGAAACGAAGCATCATCATCATCACTAGTGAAGTGTTTTGCTTACTTCTTCGTTGTCCAGGCGGCGCTGAAGAGCTGCGTGATCGTCGCGAAGCTCACGAGCCTTGCGCATCAACAAGTCACGTGACTTGTCAGCAATGCTTAGTGCCAGCAACATCTGGATAAATGGTAGAGCCATACATGTTGGAAGGCGACGATTGATTGAATCTTCAACAATTAAAGACAAGACATGAAAGAAAGAGGAGAGTCGATTAAGGTAAATACCTCGTGATGCTTCACATACACGTTCCCCATCGCGGGATGAAAGTCGCCAACCTTCACATCATCCAGACCCTTTAGAACTCCAGAAGTCAGCTCCTCTGCGATATCCCGGGCCACGTCAGCTGAAAGCTGTGATCGCTGGGGGTAGACAACCGGAAAGTAGCCTTCTGGTTTCTCGTAATTGGGCGCCAGGAAGTCTGTCAGGACGCGATGGGATAAAGCGCGGCGAGCCTCCTCGTCGTTGTGAGGCGACAGGGGTGAGTCATCCTGAATAAAAGTTATGGACTCCCGCTCCGCAGTCTCTTTTCTGGGGCGTCGAGGGGGAGACTCGGGAGTAGCATCTTGGTGCTCCGCGGTAATAGGCTCAGCGGTAGAAGGCTCCGGGGGCTCGTTAAGGATAGTCATCGGTGGTGGTACTATTGGCTCGACAAGGACGTCCTCCTCAATGACGTTTGGGTCTGACGTTCCGGCGGAGGAAGGTTTGCGTCGCTTGGAGGTTTTCGGCACAGGCGACGATTTCTTTTCGCGAGAGTGGCGGGCTCCTCGCTTTTTTCCTTTCCCAGGAGAGGGTGGGGAAGCTCAACTACGGGAGGAGGCTCACGCTGTGGTTGAGTTGTGGATATAGATCCACGAGCTGACGTACTGATTAGCACGTTGGAAATGTCCGTCATTCCTGCAAAAGGGAAGAAGCCAAGGTCAGAATAAACAAAAATGGTGACACGACGCAAGACTAGCAAAAAGCGAGGGAGAATAACCCCATCTACCTCCGGGCAGCGTCGCCAGGACTTGTTTTAGGACGAGAGGGTCATTCAAGTTGAAGTGTTCCCTGTTGATAAGCGATAGGAGCTGTCGCTCGAGCGCAGTGATTGAGCGACCACTCGGGAAATTATTTGCGTCGCCTTGTGACCAGTAAGGCGGAAGGGCCGTCGCCCAGGTATCTTCGGGCGAGGGTTTGAAATAAAAAAAGGCATGGTACCATGTGGGGTGCGGCTTCACTGTTCTCCGCATTCCCACATCTCTATACGCACCTCGCTTTACAAAACTGAGGCCGTTGGTGTTATGTTTAGCACTATACAAAAGGGAAAAAAGGCGAAGGGTAGGAGTAATCTTCTCACGTTGGCAAGAAATCTCGAAGCTGGCTATGACAGACCACGAGGTTGCGGTATAGGCGCCAAGAGAGGCTTTTAGGTTTTGAAGCAATGATACAACAAAAGGAGAGGGGGGAAGGCGCAGGCCATTGGTAAAACTTTCTGACCACACTCCGTGCCAGCCTTCAGGGCAATTCCCAATGGTTGATAAATAGGAAGGAGCAGCAAAGTCCCAGTGAATTGGAAGAGAAAGCTTAGGAAGGAAAGAGCAGATGGTAGTGGCAGAAAGGTAAGGAAAGTAGCCTGGCCCAATAACGTAACGGTCTCGTCCGATGCCGTCATACCACATATCTTTCCAAGCTAGAACGGTATAGCCTTGGTTGGAAATAGGGGCTGACATGTCTACAGACCAAGAACGAAAGCCAGGGATAAAGCCAAATTGATGCGTGCCCCATTCTCGGGGCTCTGAAGGATCGGGGGAATTCTGGGAGTCGTCAAGTGACGAATTGGAGGCAGTTTTTTCTGAATCAGTAGAGGAGGCCATGGAGATCCTAATATACAGAGGACTCTACTAGAGGAAGAAAGCTAGAAAGGCGTAAAGAAGAAAAGGAGGTGAGAGGAGAAAGATTCAAGCAAAGAGTGGAGACTTACCGGGGCAACTGAGGAGATACTCAAGATCGTCGGACATCTGGAGGGAAGAGAAAGACTGAAGGAGGTAAAGAAAAAGCAGGGGAAGCATGGATTATCAAAAAGGGAGGCAGGAAGCAAGGAAGGGGGTTGGATGATAGAAAGGAGAGGAGAGATCGAAAGTAGGAGCGGGGTGTCTTATAAAGGAATAGCGGAGGCGTTTGAATGACTTACATTGGAAAGAGAAACGTCGCGGCAGTTGAAAAGACGAGGATAGTTGCTGGCATCGGGAAAGGGGAAAGCATCTGAGGGACGCAAGACAGGAAAGAAGACGATTGGGCAGACGGGACGTGGAAAAGAATATAAAAAGGGGGCTACCTCGTAGGCAATGATGGAGCTAGGGGGCTAATACGAAGGGAAAAGACCGGAAAGCCCATCGGCAGCGGCGAAAGTAGGGTTCCTCAGGAACGCGGTAGGCGACGGAATAAGAATAGTCCGCCCGTGTGCTTGGCGATAAGACACACAGGCGGACTAAGGGGCTCATGATGGGCCACCCTGGGTCGAGTCGGCCCGGTAGGCGAAGCGATCCACCTAAAAAGTGGGTCAACGCCTCAGGCGAGGGTTGACCGTGTGGAAAGTCTCAAAAGGTGCTATGCAGAGTGGGCCAGACACGGCCCAAGGAGCAGTCAACGCCTCAGGCGAGGGTTGACTAGCTAGATGATCTATGGATCGCTTGAGGGTGGGCCCAAGCGAGGCCCAGGAAAAGCCCTAAGGTGGCGTCACGCTTACCATCTGGAAAAACCCTAGAGGGACACGTGGAGCAATCCTGAGGATTTCGTCCTCACCAAGCGACGGTCTGGATTTGATGACACGTGGCGTGATTTGCTGGGCGCCGTACCATTGCCTAACGGCCTTGGCAGGCTTGCCAGGCTATAAATACGAAGAGAGGGCACAAACAGCAGGACACGACCAAATTCTGGGAGCAATCCCTAGGTACACTCTGTTACATCATCATCCATTTCATTCCTCATCCTCTGTTCTGATTACTACCCCCACTCTCTTATTGCGAGGCGATTCGGAGTCACTCAGGCGACCGGGTCGGCTCCCTCATTGTTCCAGGCGACAAGAGCGGAACACATGTGCATCTTGATACACTTATTCTCATGGAATGCAATTGTATATTCCAAAACATTGGTCAAATACCAATCTTTCTCACATGAATCATAATCATGTTTGGTACTTTGATTTGGATAAAATGTTATTGTAGCATATGTGTTGGATACATTCTCTATGAGAAATGACAAATAATCTTCTAGACTATTGATATTCAAATCAATTCCAACATCCAACCATCATTGTTTCAAAAATCATCTCAACAAATGGCTTGTGCCAATATGAATCACGTCTTTGATATAATCGTACTTGACAACATAAACAATAAAATAAAACATATAAGAACAATAACTAATTGAAACTTCATGAGATAGATTTTATACCTTAAGATGATGATCTTGTTCTCCAAAGAGTAAAGCTTCGTAAATCTCCAAGTGGGCAGAGCTTCGTGCTGATAACGTGTTATGAAAGTGATGAGAACTATGAACTATGAAGTAAAGAGGAAAGACAAGAGATAAAGAGGAGATAATTGCTTCTTCTTATTCATCCAAATAGATGCAATGATGTGCTCTATTTATAAGCACATAATACATAACTCCTATAGGCTTATGTAAATACATATGAATAGAGAGAATAATGAGTCATGAATAGGCTCATATAATTACACATGAATGGGGAGAAGAATGGGTCATGGAAGACATTGATTCTTATGATCAATAAGAATCAATGTGAAGGAAGCACCCTATGTGAAGGTAGCATCCTATGTGAATCATGGACATTCACTACAAATATTATTCATAACAATTTACGAATTTTACATAAAAAATATTAGCATGCTTTATAATTTGTGATAATATAACATAAATAAATCAGTTAATACATAATTTGATACATCATGTTGTTAATAGATAATTAAACAAGTACTTGATGTAATAAAGTAATTACCTACCTGAATACTGGAGAACGGAGTGTGATAATCAAATAGCCACGTAACCGAATATATGAAAATAACAGGAACTTGAACTTAGACAACATAATAAATATTCAATAAATTGATTACAAAAGAAATAAATCGTTGAATTGCAGTGTTCTCACCTGATCACCGTTATAGATGACCGCTACTACACCGTTGCTATGGTATTTCCCTTCCAATAGCAACGGGTCACTACGTTCTAATCTGATAAAAAAACCAAAAAATCAAATCAATTATTCAAATACATGAGCTTGAATCATTTACTCTAATGACATTAACCCTTACCAAGCAGAAATCAGTGATTTAGTAGGGTGAAACGAAAAAAGCCCAAAAAATGTGATTAATAAGTCTGCAAAGCGTCAATAATAGCACAGGGGGAGGTCATTCATTTCCTTAGTCGCAGGCCGTCTGCGACTAAATTAGGGCTTAGTCGCAGGGGCTTACGACTAAGATTAGTCGCGGGCTTTTCTTTAGTCGCAGGCGGCCTGCGATTACATTGGGTTTTAGTCGCGGGCTATTTGTTAGTCGTAGGCCGCCTGCGACTAAGTTAGTCGCAAGCCCTGCGACTAAGCCCATCTTTAGTCGTAGGTGCCTGCGACTAAGCTTCAGGCCTGCGACTAACTTAGTCGCAGGCCCGCAATCAGCCTGCGACTAAATGCCATCTTTTTTGTAGTGCATAAGTCCGTAGAGAACTTGGCCTATGCTAGCTCTCCTTGAAGCGGCTCCACTTCACACTCACATAGGTGATTTCTAAATGTGTATGCGTAAATACATCATTCGACCAACTCTAGGTCAAACTTAGAACCATTAATAGACTTTCGTTTATAGGCTTACTCTTGTTGTTAAACATTGTCTAATCATGAGAATGGGTTTTGAGAAATTTTGGCAATGTCGAACCATCAAACACAACTTTATTTTCTCCTTGAACCTAGATTTTAGGATCTCCAGTCAACTAGGTAGAGTTTCTGTCATGTTGATTATGTCACTGGCCATAATCCCATTTCCCTCGATGACTTCTCAACTACATCTATAGTTAGGCCTTTTGTAAGCGGATCCGACACTTTATCCTTTGATTTCACATAATCAATTGAGATAACACCACTAGAGATTCGTTGTCTAACCGTGTTATATCGTCGACGAAAGTGACGAGATTTACCATTTTACATAACACTTTCTGCCCTTCCAATCGCCGCTTGACTATCACAATGTATACTTATTGGTGATAACGGTTTGGGCCAAAATCGAATATCTTCCATGAAATTCTGAAGCCACTCAGCTTCCTCATCAGCTTTGTCCAATGCAATGATTTCATATTCCATTGTTGAACGGGCTATGCGGGTTTGCTTGGAGGATTTCCAAGATACTACTCCCTCGCCAACCGTAAACACATATCCACTCGTGGACTTGCTTTCGGTTGAACCGGTGATCTAGTTTGCATCACAATATCCTTCAAGCAGAGTCGGATACCTCGTGTAATGCAAAGCAAAGTTTTGGGTGTGCTTCAAATACCCCAAAACACGTCTCATTGCCATCCAATGAGTTGCATTCGGATTGCTCATGTAACGACTTAACTTACTTATTGCACATGCAATATCTGGTCTAATACAATTCATGATATACATCAGATAGCCTAACACTTGAGCATAATCCGTTTGCGCTTCACTTACACCCTTGTTCTTAGCAAGAGCAAGGTTCACGTCTATTGTCGTCTTCACTTCTTTGAACTCTAAATACTTGAACTTATCAAGTACTTTGTCAATATAGTGAGACTGACATAGAGCTAGACTGTTAGGAGTCTTATAGATTTTAATCCCTAGAATAAAATCAGTCACCCACAAGTCTGTCATATCAAATGCCTTTGAAAGCATACGTTTCATAGACTTAATGTCGATAATATCTTTACTCACTATCAACATGTCATCCACATACAAACGAACAATGACTTCATGATTAGGAGTGTCCTTAATGTAAACACATTTATCGCACTCATTAATCTTGAATCCATTTGACAACATTATTGCGTCAAATTTCACTTGCCATTGCTTAGGAGCTTGTTTAAGTCCATACAAAGACTTGACCAAGCGACACACTATGTGTTTTTGTCATGGAACGACAAACCCTTCAGGTTATTCCATGTATATCTCTTCCTCCAGGTCACCGTTAAGAAAGGCAGTTTTAACATCCATTTGATAGATTGAAGACCATACACAGCAGCCAAAACAATTAACAATCAAATCGATGAAATTCTTGTGACTAGTGAGTAAGTGTCAAAAAAGTCAAGACCTTCTTTTTGTCGAAACCCTTTGACGACTAGTCTCGCTTTAAACTTGTCAATATTACCATCATCCTTCAACTTTCCTATGAAGATCCATTTATAACCAAGGGGTTTGTTTCCTGGAGGAAGATCTACCAACTCTCATGTATGGTTATGCAAAATAGACTCAATTTCACTATTGACCACCTCTTTCCAATAATGAGATTCAGAAGAGCTCATTGCGTCCTTATAAGTTTGAGGCTCATTTTCTAACAAGAAAGTCAGAAAATCAGGAGCAAATGATGTAGAGATCCTTTGACGTTTACTACGTCGTAGGTCATCTACATGAGGTACAACATCCATTGTTGTGTCCTCCACCTCAGGTGCAACATCCATAGTCGTATCTCGAGGTTCCTTGGAGCTCTCACCAACACTTTCGCTTACATTCTTGTAAGGAAAAATGTTCTCAAAGAACTCTGCATTATCCGATTCTAATATCATATTAGAATTAATGTCGGGAACATCCGACTTGTGGACCATAAACCGATATGCTTTACTCGTATTAGCATACCCAATAAAGATACAATCAATAGTTTTTGGTCCTATCCTAACCTATTTCGGTTTAGGTACATGCACTTTAGCTAGACACCCCCACACTTTGAAATATTTCAAGCTAGGTTTATGTCATTTCCATTTCTCGTATGGAATGGTTTGTGTCGTGCTATAAGGCACTCTATTGAGTATCTGGGTGGGGTGGCAGTCAAAATAGCTGCCTCCACTAATTCGGTGGAAGAACAGATTTTATGAGCAACGCATTCATCATTTCTTTTAATGTGCATTTTTTTTTTCGGTAACTCCATTTTGTTGTGGAGTATAAGGAGCCGTCATCTGGTGAATGATGCCACTCTCTTGGCACAATTCTTGAAATGGGAATTCATATTCACCACCTCAATCACTTCAGATCATTTTGATATTTTTGTTAAGTTCACTACAACAAATAAGTGGAAAAATCGCGGTTTTACTTGGCCAATGTAACTTTTGAACAGTGGCTGTTGTTTTGTGGAGGTTATAACCGCCACTGTTGTTAATTAACAACAGTGTGTTTTAAAACCACTACAATCGTTAAAGAATTGGCGGAAAATGGTACCAACAAAATGCAACATGTTTTTTTTATTATAAAAAAATAACCGTCATCCTCCCAACCTCTCGTCTCCCTGTCTCCTCCGGTGTTCCAATCGTCTTGCCGGCCTCGCTCTTCCGTCCCGATTTTCCTCCTCTTCTTTTCTTCCTCCTTTCTTTTCTTCTTCTTTTTCCTCTTTCTGGTTCTGGATTTCATGTTGTGTGAACTCCCCTCCGTAGGTTGGCCCTTGGGGTTAAACGGTTGCGGATCATTGGCAGTCACGGGTTCCCCGTTGTCTAAAGTACAGGCTCATTGGAGTCCTGAGTTCGCCTTTGTGGCAATTTCTTGTTTCTCTTGGTGCAGGTTTTGGATTGTTGCTCTCTCGACGGCTGCGTGGATTGGTTGCATCCCCGATCATCATTGGAAGTTTCCCGTTGCTTTTGGTCCCCCATAGAGATCCGATTCGAAAATCCATCTCTCGAAATCTCCAATCGAACGATTTCGGGGCCGTCTCCTCTCGCTTTGTGCTGATCAGTCCGGCCGCTGCTGGAGGAGGGAGGACCTTCCATCCACCTTTTTCTCAGACGATCCGATCTCATCATCGTGCCTAGGTAGATCGACTGGTTCACTCAGGTTTGGTTGGTTTGGTTCTTCTCACTTTTTTTCGGTTTGGGTCATGAATTGTAGAAGTGTTGTTATTCAGTTTGGTTGTTCCTTTCCCTCCTTGTTCTTCTCCAAATTGTTTGATATGTTTTGTGTTTGTTCACAATACAATCTCTTTCGGCTTCCTCTCCTCTTTCTATTTAAACAATGCTTTGGCTTTTTACTTCCCATCGGCTTACTCAGAGTTTGTCCCCAATACGAACTTTAATCACAAATCTTGCCCCAACCCCCCCTTTCTCCTTAAGTCTAGGCGATCTTGGTACTCTCTTCCGTGGGAGTGCTCGACCAAAAAAAAATGCAACATGTCTTAAACAATAAAAAATTGATACGGGCGGTTAAATTGTGGGTGTTTAAACCACCACAATAGTAAATCTATTTTGTGGATATAAATATCTAATCTCCCCTTCTCTCTCATTCTCAGAAAACACTGAAATCTCTCTCTCCTTCTCTTTCAGACTAAATCAATCTCACCTTCCCTTTTCTCCTTCACTCCTTCTCTCCTGCTCGACGGTACAACCACAACCTTCTCTGTCAACCTCCGACACCGTCTCCTCAATCCTCCATCGCCACATCTTTTGACGCCGTCTCTTTCCTCCTCATTCCACCTGCTCGCAGTCGTTCAAGTCGTCCGATGCATGACTGCCACCGACCCCAACCATCCTTGTTCCAACGCCACAAACTCCACACTGACCATCCTTCGATTTTCCTTGTTCCAATGCCCCCATTAATATCTGCTCAAAACAACAAACTCAAGACATATATCGGGATTGAAACGTAAATAACTTGGATTGAAACGAGAGAATAATAATAATAATAAGGTTTATAGATCCATAAATCTCGGCTCAAAAGAATAATAATAATAATAACAATAATAAGATTTACAGATCCATAAATCTCGGCAAAATAAAATAATATAATATACAATAGTGGCGGTTGCTGGCCGCCAATGAATATCAATTGTGACGGACGGATTTGTGGCGGTTTGGTCTCACAACAGTGGCGGTTGTATAACCGCCAATATGTTAACAACAGTGGAGGTTATAATTGCCACAATTTATTCATTTTGTTGTAGTGGTTGATTCTCAACTTCCGATTTATACTGTTTAAAAGCATCAATCTCCTCATCTTTGCTGTTAAGCAAGTACACATAACAATAAAGTGTACTATCATCGATAAAAGTTATGAAATACTTTTTTCCCACCACGAGAAGGTGTAGATTTCTTGTCACAAATGTCTGTGTGAATTAAGTCTAATGACTCCAAATTCCTTTCCACAAAATTATAAGGATGCTTCATGAACTTTTTTTTTTATGAATAAGTGGTTGCATTTCATCAAAAAAATCAAGAAGTACATACGAAAAAAGAGTAAGACGAAATACTCAGCAAACTACTACTTCTAATCTGAGAAAAAATAACCTATACATTATCTAATATTAACTTCTCATCAACTCTACCCTCTGCAAACATGCTGATATCACTAAAAATTCCATCAACAATTGTTTAGGCAGTTGAAGGTTTCCCTCCAAAAATTGCTGCACACCTTCCTCTCCAAATTGCATTAGTCATAATAATCCACTTCAGCTGCTTTACCTTACCCTGGACAGTGGCACATCCCAAGTAGAAGCTAGACTAACAGCAGCATCCCAATCAAGCAAACTCAACTCCGGAAGAATCTTCCTAATAACCTCCTGCGAAACTCTGCAGTCAAATAACAAATGTTGTCTGCATTCACTGTCAAGCTTACATAATAAACACTTTTCATCTACTGCTGAGTCCCACTTTCTGACCTTATCAAGAGTGATGATTCTCCCAGTCATAATAAGCCAAGCAACAAAGTTAAATCTCGGGATAACATAGCCTGACCAGACCAACCCACTCCATGGAATTACTTGCCATCTCTCTCTTATATCCTTCCAAACAATTGAAGGTTTATACTTCATCATAACTCTTCCATTCCAGCAGTATCCTCCATCACTGTCAATAGACATAAGCCCCTGCACCTTACTTCTAAGTTTCAGGACCCTTTTCCATATCCAAGATCCATAGGTGTCCTTAACTTCCCATAACGATTTGCTCTTCAACCTATACTTTTTGATCCATGCAACCCATAACGAACCCCCTCTTATAAAGAGATTCCACAAATGTCTTATAGCATTCGCCGAATTCCAACTCCTTATGTCCTTAATCCCTGCACCTCCTTCATCCTTAGGTTTGGCAATGTGCTTCCAAGCAAGTTTTACCTTCCCACCATCCAGCTTACCCCATAAGAACTTGTTACACACTGATTCTATATCATCCATAAGCCTCTTGGGGAGAATATAAATCGACAGCCAATATTGCAGAATACCACCAATCACTGATTCAACGAGCTGTAACTTACCAGCATAAGAAAGATATTTTGATTTCCAATCTGAGACCCTGCGAGTAATCTTATCTAAGAGAACCTTGCATTCAGCTTTTCTCAATTTTCCTGCATTCAGAGGAACTCCCAGATACCTGAAAGGAAGAGCACCCTTCTTGAATCCACTCTCTTTCACTAACTCCTCTTCCAAGTCAGGTGAAGCACTTGCTAAAAACACTTCACAATTCCTAAGTACCTTCACAATTCCTTTCACTGATACTATGTGTCCCTTAGCAAAAACAAGCAAGTCATCTGCAAAACAAAGATGAGTGACAATCCCTTTGCATTGAGGATGATAGTGAATGTCACCTTTAGAAGCTGCCTCGTTTAACATATTACTTAAGATTTCCATTGTGATCACAAACAGATATGGAGAAATTGGGTCCCCCTGCCGAAGCCCTTTCTTAGCCTCAAAATTCCCACACAAGGTAGCATTAAGATTCACAGCTATCTTTGTAGATGTTAAACACTTCTCAATCCATGAAACATACACTAATGGAAACTGCATATGCCTCAGGATATCAAGTAGAAACCCCCAGTCAACACTATCAAACGCCTTCATCAAATAAATTTTTACAGTCAGCCTTAGAGATATGTTCTTCGAACTATAAGTTCTTAGTAACTCATGAGCAAGTAAGATATTATCACTAATAAGCCGCTTTTTAACGAAAGCAGACTGAGAAGGACCAATGAGACTAGGGAGAACAACACTCATTCTATTTGCAATTACCTTAGAGATCAACTTATAGACCACATTACAGCAAGAAATTGGACGATAGTCCTTTATTTCTGTTGCATTGGTCTTCTTCAGAATTAAAGCAAGGCTAACTGCGTTAACATAACCTGGCAGTTTACCTGTGTGAAAGAAGTACATCACAGCATCAATCACTTCATCCCCTACAGTATCCCAGCATTGTATGTAGAACGAAACAGGGTAGCCATCAGGACCAGGGGCTTTATATCTTGCCCCATACTCTTCAAAGCTTGCACAATCTCCTTTTGAGTAACTTGGGCAGTTAACATATGTTACTGATCCACTAACAAGTGTTTGTTCATAGCAACAGACCAGTCAATCGAACTATAGTCAACTTCATCAAGAGTGCCAAGCAACTTTTTGTAAAACTCCATTGCAATATTCTTCATCCCATCAAAATCATCAATAAGATCTCGACTTTCATTCCTAAGTTGACGGATAGTATTCCTGATACACCTTGACTTCACTTGTTTAAAGAAGAAGCTTGTATTCTTGTCTCCCTCTCTTATCCATAGAGCTCTAGACTTTAGTCTCATAATACATTCTTCATCCTTTTCCAACTGACCAAGTTCAATACGACAGCTTTTAGCAGCTTCTACATTCTCCATACTAGGGTCATCATACGCTTCCTTGTTCCTTACTACCAGTTCAGACCTTTTAGACAAAACCCTCTCATGAATCTGAGAGTAATCTCTTTTATTCAGCTTCTTCAATTCTATTTTTAAGTCCTTCAGCCTTCCATAAAGCCTATAAAAGGGAGTATTGGTGTTTCTGGAAGTCCAAATCGCCCTCAAAATATCAGCAAACTCCTTATGGTAGAACCAACACTTGAAGTATTTAAAAGGTTTCGGTTGAGAGTCCAACTCATTCCCAGTAAATACCTTCATAGCACAGTGGTCAGATCCTGCACTAGAAATAACTTCAACCATACTTCTTGGAAAACAACTATGCCAGCCCCCATTAACTAGAACTCGATCAAGTCTCCTAGCAATAAGATCCTCTGACCGATTGTTAATCCAGGTATAAAACGGCCATGTGGACACGTGTTCTTCCAACTGAGAGTTTCTAACAAAGTCTCGAAAATCTTCCATACTAACAAAGCAAGTTAATCGATTTGATGCTTCACTAGAGTCAAGAATGGCATTAAAATCACCTCCAATAAACCAAGGCTCAACACTTACTCTCTAACTGTGCAAGTCCTCATACAAACTCCTTCTTCTACTAACATCATTCGATGCATAAACCACAGTTCCATAGAAACCAAAAGGAAGATCCACTTTAAAGTGCACATACTGCGAAGAGAAACTGATAATATTTATAGGCACATCAGGCTTCCAAAGGAGCCAGATTTTCCCTAGGTCTCCCTCATAACAGAAATGGCAATTCCAACCAAAAAAACGAGCTTCAAAAATCTTTTTTCATTTTTCTCTCTAATCCGAGGTTCAAGGAGTGCAACTATGTCTATTTTATTACTATATATATAAGTACGAAGTATAATAAACTTAATAGGGTCATTAAATCCCCTGATGTTCCATATCCAAAGCTGCATTTCTTACGTTGCTTGTTGTGCTGCTGCCTTGTCAGCACATTCCTTTTTACTGGTGACATGATTGATTCTGTAAACTCACCAAAAGTCACCATCCTATTGGGACCAAATCTCTAAACTGCCAATTGGTAGGTAACACCCTGCTCACTTCTTACAGGCTTAACAGGGCTTAGGGGATTCACCTCCACCGAAGTTTCAGCTCCGCCCTGTTGGTTGGCTGAGACCTCCTCTTGCAAAGAAAATTCAGTCTCAATTGCCAACCCCCCTCTAACAAGCATACTGTTCATACTTTCAGGTGAAACCGTCCCCTCTAAAGAGGTTACAGTCCCATTGCCTGAAGAGGTATTAACAGCAGCAACAGGTGATTGTTGGGAACCTGCAGGATCAACTCCACTTTTACCCTTACGATTCCTCTTCCTCCTTTTCTTTCCTGAAGTAGATGCCTCAGGGCTCAAGGATGCAACCTCCACTCCAAGAGTTTCAGCCTCCCATTGTTGAGTAGGTTCCTCTTCCCCTTCATCCGAAGGCTCGGAGAAATTGCCTACACCCCCTCCAGCAGGCATGCCAGAAGCTTCCTCAGGTGCACCCTTCTCTTCCACTGAAGATTCAAGAACATTGCCTAAGGATTTACCTCTAGCAGCTACAAATATCTGCTGGGAACGAGCATTACCTCGCGTAGCATCAAGACCACAAAAAATTGGAAAACCAACCTGGACAACAGCTGGTTCAGCACCTCTCATGGCAATCAACAGTTCCTTCCTCTCAAGCGGAGTATCCTCCCGAAGAACACATACCTTCATTGTGAACCCCTGCCGAACAAACCGATTAATTGGTTTCCCAAATTGACTTGCTAGCCAGCTCACACCATTAGGATAGAGTAATTCCGGAGGCACACCAGAAAACTCAATCCACACCGGCCTCAACTCTTTTGCAAAGTCAACCGGACGGATCTCCGGATGCCACTTCCAGATAACCATCGGGGCCTTATGAAAATGCCAAGACCTCTTCAAAACCCAATCCCGAAGTTCCTCCGAAGCGAATTCAAATAAGAAGAATCCAGCATAAATCAAAGATACCTCCACTGGCTCCTCATAGACCCAAAGCCAGTTTGCCGTCGATTGAACTACCTTGACAGGCGGACCAATTCCACAAACTGACCAACCATTGCTCCCTTCAGATGATCCAACCCCTTCTGTATTACTTCATTCGGGATCTGAAGAACTCCTTCCACAACCGAGTCTACTGATTCCTGGACATAGGAGAGCTCCAAATCGTCTTGAGCAACTACCGAAGACCACGTCCTCGAAGAGGACAATCCAGACGTTGCCATCCCGTCGAACGCGTCGACGACGCTAGAACCCTACCAAATCGCCTGAGAAATCGCCTTTGGAATTTCAGAGAATCTCACGCGCGCGCGTGATCATAGATTTTTGCAGATGTAGGTAATTTAATTAAAAAATACTTCATGAACTTTGATTCTACACATATTGACATTTTGACTTAATGCACTCAGATTTAGGTAGTATCTTCATGTTCATCATTTTCCTTAAAGATTTGTAATTCACGTGTCCCAAACGGGCAAGCCACAAAGTGGGCGACTCAAGTAAGTATGAGGAAGATGATGCATCATTTGTATTGATGGTCATTACATTGAGTTTGAAAAGACCATCACATAGATAGCCTTTTCCGTAAAACATGTTACAACTTTATCAGAAACAAAGACAACCTTAAATCCGTGCTTGACCAAGAGCGCTGTCGAGACAAAGTTCTTGCGGATTTCAGGTACATGAAGCACGTTGTTGAGTGTAACATCCTTGCACGAAGTCATCTTCAGAAAAATCTTCTCGGAACCTTCAAAGTGAGCAGTTGAAGAGTCCCCCATGTACAACTTCTCAATGGCATCAGAAGAGGCGTATGATGAGAACATCTCCTTTACAGCACATACATGACAGGTAGTTTCGGAGTCAATCCACCACTCCCTTGGATTGCCACCATGTTGCACTCAGAGAAAACAGCAATAAGGCCATCGACGTCATCTTTCACCATGTTTGCCTGACCCTTACCCTTGTGCTGCTTCTTAGGGGCCTTACACGTAGAAGCCTGGTCTCCCGTCTTGCCACAATTGTAGCAACTTCCAAGGAACTTTTGCTTCTTCGTGTTCTTCTGGGTCTTGGTCCTAGAACCACTTGCTCCACCTGAATTACTCTTCCTCTTCTTGGAAGAGAGCTCCACAATGTTCACCCCTTGAACATTGTGTCCCTTTGCCGCCAGCCGACTATCCTCTTTGATTCTCAAGTGGACAATTAGATCCTCAAACGTCATCTCTTTGCGTTTAAGTTTCAAGTAATTTATGAACAAATGCCAACCAGGAGGCAACTTCTGAATGAAGTCGGCAACCTGAAATGTTTCATTGATTACCATTCCCTTATTTTGAAGCTCATGGATGATTACTTGAAGCTCATCAAGTTGCTCTAGAACTGGTTTAGAGTCAACCATTTTGTAGTGAAGAAATTTTACTGCAACAAACTTCTTTAGGTCAGCATCCTCGGCCCTGTACTACGTATCTAACACCTCCCACAACTCTCTGGAAGTGGCGAGGGGGCATATACAATATATAGTGTATCAGCCAACCCATTGAGAATATGGGTCAAATACTTAAGTAGTCCCGAAACTTTGTGGTGGGTTACAAACTAGTCCTGAAACTTCATTTTGTTGCAGTCTCATCCCGTCAGTTCGGACTTTGTTACGAAGTGGTACTATTTGCCACATCATTTAAAATATAATAAAATAATAGTCTCAATCTGAATCGAGTTAAAATCTCTAATTGAACCGGTCAACTTAACCTAAAACAAAAAATCTTAAACCTTCAATCTTCAATCAATTTCATCCTAAACTAATCGGAAGCGGAAACTAGAGACAGGCGCTTCATCATGTTTTGATTGACTTATGGAAAATTTATTATTACCTTATCCAGAACCCATGAAATCCTTAAAGCTCTTTGTTCCATACCCTAAATGTGATCCAAACGCAACAACCTTCCCTCTCGTTGTTATCCGTCGATCCAGTTTCCGAATCTCGCTTAATCCACCATCGGCGAACCACGTTCGTCATCTCAAGACCCAACGACAATCTCTTACCCCCTTGATGACACTCAATTTGACGTGATTATCAGCCTCATTTAAGCGACATTTCCTTGCTTAAGACATGGTTTTTAGGGTAGAATAGCTAATATTCAATCAATTGCTCTATCTCGTGCCATTGGTGTTACCTTGGTCCGTTTCGGGTCTATTTGATGGTTTTCTAGTGTTTCTATGTAGCACAGGTTTTTACCGTCAAATAAGTAGCCAAGGACGTGTCTAAGGCTTTGGAAGCTCGAGGAACCGCACCGGAATCGATCCAAGGAGTCAATCAAGTCAAACCAAAATCCTACCCTGTTTTACACTAGAGTTTTCGGCGAAAATCCTGGGAGGTTTTCGGCGAAAATTCATGAAGGAATCGGCAGTGCTGACAAGAAGAAGTTTTCGGCAAAAACTCCAAGTTTTCGCCGAGAACCCCGGCGTCCGAAAATCACAGGAGAACTCAGCCGGCACTTGGCCATTTTACAAGTAAGTTTTCGCCAAAAACTCCACCAGTTTTTGGTGAAAACTCAAGGCAAATCCGGCAGTGCTGCGGTTAGTTTTAAATACTAAAATCGGCTGCTGAAGAAATATCTCATAACTTACACTTTCGGACGAAAATTCCAAGACTTAGACTAGAGAGAAAAAATAGTGAAAGAGTTCGAGGAGCCAGCAATGGATAGTGACGCCATCCATCCATCTCAGAGAACTAGTGCTAGGAGTTGAAGATCCAGCAGATTGAAGCTGCAAGGATTCGACGAAATTAGGTTTTACAGTTATTCTCTGTCTTTCCTATTTGAGATGTATTCTTTGTTCTTCTTCGATCCTTCTGTATTGAATATGAGTAGCTAAACTCGTGGAGCTTAGAGTAGATGAAGCCTAAGTGACCCAGGGCTTTAAAGCGGTCACGGATCGGCGGTGATTAGATTCAAAATTCATTCAGTTTCTCCTTCATGTTTGATTTGTTCTTTGTTCTCTGTGTTTCTTGTCTGGTTTGGCCACCTAGATTAGATTCTTGTTAAGCGAAGGATAGAAGCGAACGCTCTCCTTACTTTAAAACACCAAATCGAACAATTAACCTAATCATTGGAGTGTGCCTTTCGTAGGAACCAATTAGGGTTGATCCACTGCAAGAGTAACTCATAATTCATTAGTAATTACACCAGTTAGTTAAGTCATTGCGAGAGGCGACCGTACCCGGGCGGCTAATTAAACGTGGTAGCTAGATCGGATAGAGCGAACGTTCGCCAGTCTTAAACCTAAGGGTCAGGAGTTATGGTGCTGTCTGTGAACTGAATGAACTAGAATCGAAAATTGCTGGTCTGCTGACTGCCAATGCTCCGGTGATCTAAGGGGGATTCAAAGTCTAAGCTCACCTGTCGTCTGTCAAAGTCAATAAATCGATCTCTTTTATTTCTGCATTTAATTTTGGTTTAATTTCGCCTTGTTTTTAGTATAGAAGTTGTGGAACTCACACCACGCACTAAGTGTTTAACCTTGAATTTAATTGCCAACATATTTGAGTAAGCAAGTAGAAGAGACCCGTGGAATACGATCTGTCCTGCTTTGTGCTTGACAGTTATTTGATCACACCACTATTCTGCAGAACATCACCCCTCCACCGAGCTCTGGAAGGATTCAGTCATTGATGAGGATGCTCCTCCCTCGCCACTCATCTGTCGCCATCTCGGCGGCCACGGCGTTAGTAATTCTTTTACCATTCTCCACCGCATCCATCCAGAACTTGATCTCTCTAGCCGTCGTCACTGCTCACGCCGGTAGAGTAATAGCCTTCATTCTCCTCGTAATTGCTATCGAATTAACCGGATTGATATGTAGATCCTGGAAGAATCTGACAATGTCGAAGCTCATGATCTGTACCGTCTCCTCATCGACGTAAAACACCATATTCCCCGCGGCAGTCAGCGAGGCCGAGATGTAGCAGTTCGTGTAAATCAGAATGAGAACATGGGCTCCCTCAAGCAGTTTCTTGACTGCTGCATTTAATTCTGATTTGTTCTCGGGTCGATCTCCCTAAGATCTAGCCCAGAAGCGGCGGCGACGACTGTTTGGGATTTTGAGGTGGTGGATTCGAGATCAGAATATTCGGACGCCGCTCCCTTCCCCTCCTATTTCCGATCATTTTAAGCCCTAGAACAGCCAAATCGGAGCTCTACAGCTCAAGTTCACCCAAACCCTAAAACTTGCGATTTTCTCCGATTTCTCCCAATCCGTTCACTTTTAGCATCCATGGCTTCAAGGCAAGTTGTAGAACTTTTCATTGCGAATCTTTTGACATATTGAATGCTGAATTTCGTCGGGGTTGACTTTTGGTTGACTTTTCGGTTTGCCTCGATTTGCGTGCCGACTGATTTTGTGTGAACTAGGTTAGCTGAACTTGTTGAACTGTTCTAGCATGCTTAGGGAGTATCGTGCTTAATTTTCATATCGTTTGATCTTGTGTTGCTATGCCTAAGTCCTATTCTTTGTGATGTTGACTTTTGAGAAATGTCGGTTTGACCATGAACTGTTTTTGATCATTTGGCTGCCCTATGTGCTCATACTCGTTCCAATATTTTGTTTGCCATCTGAGATCATATTATACCGTCATTCTCCGCTTTGTGATAGTCTTGCCATGATTAGGGTTCACTGTTCGATTATGTTGACTTTTTGAAATGTCGGTTTGACTTCTGAACTCTGATTGTGCTAATTCCATTCTAGCTATTCCTAAGCATGTATTTTATTGTTCGTGATTACCGGTTAATCTGCTTTGCTTACCCCCACTCGGTTTTCCTCATTTCTCTGTGAAATTGAGTTTTTCGACTAAGTGTGGGGTAGGGTTTTAGTTTGACTAATCTGGTTTGTTTTCTTGTTTAGGAACACCACTTATGAGCGCAGGACCAAACAGAGACTTGACGCCGCCTCGAGCTCTGGAGCCCCCGCTCCCGTCACACCCGCCGTCCAGGGCCCTCCACCAGCATTCCCTGGCCGTGCTGGGCACCATCGCACTCTCGCTCGTCTACCCGACTACTACTTTCAGTGCTACCAGAGGCTCGAGCACATTCCTAGAGCTAATTTTCGACCACTCTCCATGGAGTCCCTCCACGATCACAATGAGGACTACCACCGGAACGTGCACGACGCCCTGGCACCGGCCGGCCTCCTAGAGCTGACCACCATCGCTTCCGACTTCCCAGACGTCGCTCTCCAGGAGTTCTGGGCCACTTTTGACCTGGACGAGCACAAGAGGAGGCAGAGCAAGAAGGTCGTTTCCTTCTACCTGGGCGAGGTGTACAGGAACCTCACCTATGATGAGTTTGCAGCTCATCTAGGCATCCCGTACGAGCATTACCACGGTCATCACCTCGGCTGGGCGGATGACGAGGACGACGGAGAGGCATACCACGCACTCTGGAGCCACATGACTGGAGTGCCCGACGATCGTCTCACGGACCATAACTCAGTTAAGTCCCTCTCTCACCCTCTCTACAGATTCATTCATATGGTTTGGCGTAGATCGCTATTATATGCTCCAGAAAAGGACCGTCACCATATCAGCAAGAGCTACCCTCTTCACCCCGGATGGGTGCTTGCTCGCATCTTCCGCCAGAAGACCAAGAGGAGGACGCCACCTCGCTCACTCCTGGGAGGCAACTTCATCGGCCAGCTCATCCTCTCTGATAAGGAATTTTATCAAGGTCGTATTCCTCGAGGTCCTCTCACAGGCTAATACTCACAAAATTCGTGAACGGTCTAAACATTTGAATTGAGATTTGGTTTTGAAAAAGAACAATTTAAAAACATAAACAAACAAAGTAAAATTGACAAGAGAAATTGAGGATCAAACAAGAGAGAAAAGAGTTTAGTCTAGCAAGAGGTTTCTTCAAGCTCAAGGTTCATGAAAGTTGGATTGAATCTCAAGCAACGATGTGTAATTAATGACCATGCATCTCACTCAAGTAGAATCAACGAACTCTCGCACAATTGACTCTCTATTCCTAGACCAAATGCACCATGCTCTCGCTATGTGAACAAAGGGAATGGAATGCTTTAAACTAGCTCAATGAAATGCTTGGAACTTGAATTCTATGCTAACAATCATCTAACACAAGGTAAATGATGCAAGACACTTTCATGTCAATCATATAACACTAGTCTAGCAATCAAAAGGGTCTTTCAACCTTCAAATGAAAGAAAACCAAGTGCACACCAAGTGTTTGATAAAATGACAACAAGGAAAACAAGCTCAAAATGGTTGCAATTGCATAATCCAATCTCTCAAATCATCCAATTACAATCCTACAACCTTAGATCAACATCAATAAATCATTCTCATGTATTGAAAGACATAACAATACCAAAAGAGAAAATCAAGCTCTAATGGCTACAAAGCACAAGGTCTAGGATCATCATCTTACACAAATGGCTATGAGAAACTCAATCCATACAATCAATCACCTATCCTAGCTTGATCCATCCCTCACTAAACTAAACCTAACCTTAGCCTAGCTTAACCATGGAAGAAACCTGAAATTGAGTAGAGGAGACCATCCTTGCTTCCATGGAGGATCTTCCCACTTGGCTCTTCAAGCTCCAATCCAAGGGTAAAAGGCTCACTTAGATCTTCAAGTTGATCAACAATTGAGGGAGGTTGGTGTGTGTTTGAGGGAGAGGATGGTGATTGGCGATGATGATGATGAGTTGAGAGAGAGAGGAGTCGGCGATAATGTTGTAAATTGAATCAAATTTCCCCTTAAATTCTTGCCCCTTTCACCTTTATATAGCACGCCGGAATAGCCTTGAATTTTCGGCGAAAACATTGTAATATTTTCGCCGAAAATCTCCATGAAAACTCACGACCGGCTGTGCATTTCTTCTAAAGTTTTCGGCGAAAACTTTGAATGTTTTCGCCGAAAATATATTCAGTGATCAAAGGTATTTCGTCTGCTTAGAGTTTTCGATTCGAGGACTTGAAAATCTCGTCGAAAACTTCTTCTTCGGCGAAAATCCTACGATATTTTCGCCGAAAATGTCTTCAGCTGAAAGTCGTATTTTCTTCGATTTTGCAATGTCCATATCTCCTCCGTCCTAACTCTGATTGACCTCCCATTTGATCCACGTGCTCCTTGTCACCAGTACTTCAACGCCAAGACCTGAAAATACAAAGAAAACAGCTCCAATAGACATGGAATTGGCCTCAAAGTGGCAACCGGGCAACAAAAGGGCACTTTGCATAAAACATTCATAAAAGCGTATAAATCATAGCAAAATGAGATCAAACACGGGAGATCACTAGGCTAATCATGGACTTAAAATGCACTAAATATAATCACATCACTCTCCTTCGGCCTTAGCCACGAATATGGCCCGAACATCCCACGCCGCAGAGTACGCACCGTTGGAGGAGATTTGGCGGTCGAGTACGACCTTGAGCTGGACTTCAGTCCCTAGGTAGCAGTAGATCCTCCCCTCCAGTACGAGGATGAGTCGGAGGAAGAAGATGATTCTGAGGAGTCCCAGCCTCAGTACGAGCCAGAGTCTCATGACCATACTCCCTCGCCACACCATCAGGCAGAGTATTTACACCAGTCGCCGCCGGCCATCCCAGATCCATACCAGGCGCCTCACCCACAGGCTCACCTGCACCCCGCGGATGTTGGAGAGCTGTATGAGCGACTGCAGGAGTGGCGCATCACCGACAACGCCACCCAAGAGGCGAGATGGACTATTATGCAGCAGCATATGCACCGCGCTGATAGGCGATATGAGGCACAGATGGAGTGGCAACGTCAGCTCAGCGATTTCTTCCACTTCCCACCTCCCGGCGCGCCTGACCAGCAGTGACCGGGTTGTATCCTCTTTCTTGTCCCTTCCTTTTATTTATTCTTTTCGGAATTCCATCCAACTTTTTTCTGTGTGGATCCGGGGCACCTGTCCCGGTTTCCTTTTTATGTTTCATTTGTTTTTGTTTTGTAGGCAGTAGGGAGATTCCCTTTGCTTCGCTTCGGTAGATTCCCTCCGCTCCGAGGACCCGTGCTCATCCCCTACACCAACCATCTCGGTCCAGGTTCTTCTACTTCACTCTGAACTCTAGAATTAGTCCTGTGAGGACACAGTCCGATTTAAGTGTGGGGTAGGATGCTAGAGAACCTTGCATGAACTTGATTGCCCTTGATTGTGTTTTCTGTGTGCCTCATGATTCCATTCCAGTCTCTCTAGCATTAGAATGGCTCAGTTCTTGATTTTTGATGTTAAGTTGTTGTTCAAACTTTCATAATGATGCTTAGACTACTTAACCTAGAACTTGAGAACCAACTTGTATACTTTGATGCTAAATTGCCTGGTCATAACATAATTTTTAAAATCACACTTGTAGTTTGTAGCCTTGATTGCATGAAAATGACCGAATCCGACTAGCAAACCAACTGTGAGCTTTTGATCTATTGCACGTAACTTGCAATTTTAATTCTTTTTGAGTGGTTTTCTGTTTGCTTGAATGAGTTAGAATTTGCATGAGACCTACTCGAGACCACACGATGACACGAGTTCTAGAATGATAGGGGCACCTAGATTCAACTACTAAGCCAGATAGCCTACCCAACGATAAAATCCATTAGGTTTAAACCCTTGAGCTTGGCCTGTTCTTTCGGTTCGATATACATTACAACCATTTCCCATTCTTTCATTCCCCGTTGATTCCCTGTGGTTGTAGTTCTAGATTGACCTACCGGAAGTCGGTTTGTGGTAACATGCCTATAGCCATTAAACAGGTGGTCTTAGCTATTATGTCCAGACGTGTAAACCCTCTAGCAACTAAAAGAAAGAATCGGCACAAAAGAAAAAAATAGAAAAAGAAGAAAAGAAGCAAGCTTCGAAAAAAATGAAAAGAAGAAAAATCAGAAAAGCCAAAAAGGTTTCAAGTTTTTAGTTCAATAAAACGTTCTTCTCCCTACAAATGGAAGAACGAAGTCAAAAGAAAAGTCAGAAAAAAATTGTGTAAAGAAAAATAATAAAAGTGCTAGGTTGCTTGAGGGTATCATAGGACGAGCGTTCATCATTCCACCCGTGTCTGGTTAGACGGTAGGAAGCCACAGATTAGATTCGAGGGAAGTTAGTCGAAAGCTACACTGCACAAAGCCATCATCATACATTCCCATCATACATTCCCATCATCCATCACATCATAAACCCTTGTAGTGTAGAATTCATTACAGTCCTAGCAGGGAAGTCCTTCTTGACTGGATACTCGTGTTGTCACAGTGGTGGAGATGTGGTCGAATTGCAAACTTATGACAGAATTCGGTAACAGAAAATGATTGAGAGCAGAAACACGTCCTTAAACACAGAGAGTGAGAGTTTCCATTATACTAAACATATCCTGTGTGAGGAGTATGGTCGGTCAGGTCAAATTCGTGCATAATTGGTTGCTACTACTTGTCGTGTGCAGTTTATTAGTGAGACCAGGTTGTTTGGCTGATCAGTATGCATGTTAGATTTCTTGTTCTAGGATTTATCTGTCTAATAATTCATTGTGTTTGATTGAACTCCAATTTAATCGATCTTATCATTTGTGAACATGAGCGTTTCTATTCAGTTTGCTTGAGGACAAGCAAAAGCTTAAGTGTGGGGTATTTTGATGACACTCGATTTGACGTGATTATCAACCTCATTTAAGTGACATTTCCTTGCTTAAGACATGGTTTTTAGGGTAGAATATCGAATATTCAATCGATTGCCCTATCTCGTGCCATTTGTGTTACCTTGGCACGTTTCGGGTCTATTTGATGGTTTTCTAGTGTTTTTATGTTAGCACAGGTTTTTGCCGTCAAATAAAGTAGCCAAGGACGTGTCTAAGGCATTGGAACCTCAAGGAATTGCATCAGAATCGATCCGAGGAGTCAATTGAATCGAACCAAAGTCTGCCTCGTTTTACAAAGGAATTTTCGCCGAAAATATCCTAGCATTTTCGGCGAAAATACATGCACAAAATCACTGATGCCGACTGAAGGAAGTTTTCGGCAAAAACCCTAAGTTTTCGACCGAAAATTATTGGACCGAAAATTACAGGAGAAATCAACCGGCGGGCTCCCCATTTACACCAAGATTTTGGCGAAAATACCCTAGTATTTTCGACGAAAATATCAGGCAAAATCCAGCTGAATTAGGGTTAAGTATAAATACTTAACCGGCGGCCCAAAATCAATGAAACTTTCATATTTTTCCATAATCATAATTCCAAGGATTCTCAAGAGTTCTAGAGCAAAGAGTTAGAGTTCGAAGAGCCGGAAAGAGATCGTGACGCCATCCCTTCCATCTCGGAGACTCGGAGCTAGGATTGCAGTCTACCGGAAGATCAAAGTTCTGCCGGAGTCGTCTTAATTAGGTTTTTTCAGATTCTTTTCTGTTCTTCCTTTGTATGATGAACTCTTTCATTGTCTTTGATTCTTTTGTGATGAATATGCGTAGCTAAACTCTTAGAGCTTAGACTAGATGAACCCTAAGTGACCCAGGGCTTTAAAGCGGTCACGGATCGGCGGTGATTAGATTCGAAGTTCAATCAGTTTCTCTTTCATGTTTGGTTTGTTCTTCATTGTTCATGTTTCTTGTCTGGATTGATCACCTAGATTAGATTCTTGTTAAGCTAAGGATATAAGCGAACGCTCGCCTTACTTTAGAACATCAAATTGAACAATTAACCTTATAATTGGAGCGTGCCTTTCGTAGGAACTGGTTAGGGTTAATCCACTGCAAGACTAACTCATAAATCGTTAGTAATTCCACCAGTTAAGTTAAGTCATTGCGAGAGGCGACCGTACCCGGGTGACTAATTAATCTTGGTAGCTAGAACGGATAGAGCGAACGTTCGCCGGTCTTAAACCTAAGGATAAGGAGTTATGGTGGTGTCTTAGAATTGATTGAATGAGAATCGAAATCCGCTGATCTGTTGATTGCCAATGCTCTGGGGAACAAAGGGGGATTCAAAGTCTAAGTTCGTCTGTCATCTCTGTTTTAATCAACCAATTTCCAATCTGTTCTCAGTTTCAATTTTTAATTTCTCTGCATTTCTTAGAATTAGAAGTCGTGGAACTCACACCACGCACGAAGTGTTTAAACCCGAGTAATTTGCCAGCTTATTTGAGTAGTCAATCATAGAAGACCCATGGAATACGATCTACCCTAGCTTCACTACTTGGTAGTATTTGATCACCGCTCTGCAGCGTTCATCATGGCGCCTTCTCTCTGGACCATAAAACAAAGAATGACGCCATATGTAATGAATAAATAGAAAGAGAGTGTGAGAGACCATACTGATGTAGTTCTGGTTGGTGGGCTTGACTCTTGGTTGACCGGTGATGCGGCTCCAGAGCCATCGAATACCAGACACTTCACCTTGTTACTCTCCCAGCCGTGATGGTGACCGTGGTAGTGCTCGTAAGGGATGTCGAGCTAGTCGGCAAACTCATCGTAGGTGTGGTCGAATCTCTGGCCGGCGAGACGAAAAGTGATCACCTTTGAGTGCTTCCTGTTCTTGCGGGTGTTGAGCTCGAATGTGCTCCATAACTCCTAGAGGGCCACATGTGGGTAGTTGTCGCTGATCGTGGAGAGCTTTAGAAGTTCCGCTGCGGCGAGGGAGTGGGAGACGTTATAGTGCCACTTCTGGTCAACCTCTTGGATGGACTCCAGGGAAAGAGGGGCGACGTCGGCTGGAGGGATTGTTTGGATCCTCTAGTAGCGGTCAAAGTAGTGTTCTGGGAGTCTGGTAATGAAGGGGTGGACCCTTTCAAGGTTGGGGATGGGTGGAGGAGGACCAGTGAGAACGGGAGTGACGGGGGCGGAAACTGATGTGAACCATGGCCGACTATGCTCTGTGACCCTAACCATCGCAAGCTGATATTCAAAAGCAACGAGAGAACCTATGGAACCGAGGCGGGAGAGGACTTTCACCCACTAGCTTCAGCTAAGCTAGGAACCAGAAGTATCAAGTCGAGGGCGCCACGCCAAGAGATGGATGCTCTTGATGATAAGCCAAACCTTAAGCAATGCTCCTCACATTAACTTTAAGGGAAAAGAACATAAGTTCTGAAAAAGGGGGGTTTATTGATTTCAAAGTTGTTCTTACAAGGGAGGCGAAGGCCTCTATTTATAGTGGAGGAGTTAGGGAACAAGCTCTCCTAATCCTCCTAAATAGCTACTACCTAAACTAATAAAGAAATAATAAAAGTAGTCCTAATTAGAATACTAAAGAGGCATCGGATTTGCGTCCAAACCTCCAGGTTTGGAACGTTCCAACCCCTAAAGGCGGAGAGGCAAAAATGTCAAATAACAAAATATTAAAAAAAAACCCTAATTTCTAGCAGCCGTCTCCCTATCTTCCTTTCTCCGACCCCTTCCTTTCTCCGACCCCGCCTCCGATTACCTCCATCGTCTCCGACTCCGCTTTAATCGGAAGAGGATCTAGTGAAGAAGCCGATGGGGGTGGTGACGAAGTCTATGGAATTGAAGCCTTCCTCCGACAGCAGCGGAGTAGAAGGAGGCGGATACGACAGAGTGCGGCGGTTAGAGGAGCAGCAGCGGCAGTGGGTGGTCGGAGAAGCAGCAACGGCTGGAGGAGGAGAAACAGTTGGGATTCGAGCTCTATTTTTGACCGAACCATTGTTGTTGTTCAGCAACGACAGAAAGAGATCGGATCTATTGTCAAAGAAGAAGTTGCTGGGAATTTTTAGTAAATAACTAAATATTAATAAATTATAGTTTTTGTCACTGTATTTTAGCTTATGATAGTTTGGTTGTTTATTATTAATAATTACAGTTTCAGTCACTATTTTTTATGTTTTTGACATTGTTGGAATAATCTTTGCACCAGATCGGATAATTAGTTAAATCAATTAGATAACTAGTTAACTCAATTAGGTAACTAGTTAACTCGATTAGATAACTAGTTAACTCGATAGGTTAACTAGTTAACTCTATTGGAAAACTAGTTAACTCGATTGGATAACTAGTTAACTCGATTGGTTAACTAGTTAACTCGATTAGATAACTAGTTAACTAATAATCTCGTTAACTAGTCAACTTGTCCTCGCCTGAAAAGTCACCGAAAATCATGTTAACTAACTAGTTAACCGTAAAAACCCAAGTTAACTAGTTATAAAAAAAAATCATGTTAACAAATTATTAGTAAAAAGCAGGCTAACTAGGTAACTTGTCCTTGCTGGAAAAGTCGCCGGAAAAAATTGCTCGAAAAAGTCACCAGAAAAGTCACTGGCGACGGTGACCGGGAACGGTGGCCGACGATGGTGGCCGGCAACGGTGGCCGACTGTCAACAGAAAATATATAAATTTAAAAAAAAATATATTTAAATTAAATATAATAAATAAATTATTTGTGTAAAGTCTTAAATACCCCTAACAAATCTGGACCATTAGATTAGTCAAAAGGTGAAACTAGATCTAATGGTTGGTGGTAGGTTTGGAACTTTCCAAACTTGGAAAAGCTTTGGATGCTGATCCATTTCCAACTAAAGAGGACTTAAACTAATCCTAATAAAACTAAAAGGGAAGTAAAATTCGTGCAAGGAAAAATCCTTCCTAAACAAAAAGTCTAAACTTGGGAGTCAAGTTTCCCAAAAAACTGCCTAAACGGGATCTGGAAATAATAGCCAAATAAATACTAAACAAATTCGTAAAATTATTATATTTTTCAGATCAGTAGTAGACTCCATGTGCTACAACTTTCATGTTGGACATGAGCCCAAATTCTGTCTCCATGTAGCCCATATTCGTCACTCTTTGTCGGGCTACGAATCTGTCCAAAAATCCAGCTTTGCTTAGTATTAGTCCAGCTTTGGCCCGTGGCTGCTTGGTCATGGGCTGACCCCTTGGCTCATCTTCTTGGCTGGACTCTCCTCCTGGATCAGGCTCAGGTGGTGGCCTGATCACAGCTCCTACCATGGGCTTCCTCGGGTCAGCATCCGAGGGGTGCTCTTTGGTGCTCCATCCATGCTCTACTAGGACTTGGCCTAGCTCTATCTCCTTCGATACTTCTCCAAATTGAGTTCCTTTGTTGGAGAGTCATCCTGGGGCCATAAGGATTCCAGTGTCTTTGTAAAATCCCAAAAGTCACGGGTTAATTGCTGGCTGGGCCAAAAGTACTCCTTTGATGGGCGCTGGCATGGGCCTTGTGCCTGTGGTATGCTTAGCTTGGGGCCTTCTTCAAATTTGTCTAGGCCTTTTGAGTTCTTCTTCGAGCCTTCTTCCCAGGGTACCTTAGGGATGTCTTTAGGGGCTGGTGTCGGTCCAGAGCTCGTGAGAATTTGGTATGGGGCCTAGGCTGGGTGCTAGTTTCGGCTCGCGGTCCGGGTCGGGGCTCGGCGTCAGCATCAGCTCCTGGCGGGTCATTAGCCTGACTCCGGATGGGGTAGGAGCTGGCCTAGGTGTGATATGATCCAACAATGCTGCCCCGATGCCAACCGGTATTCCTACACCCCACCAGGATCCCCTGGCCTAGGCAAGACCCTAGGGTCTCTTAAGAAGCGGAATCCAAGGGAAGGCCATCCTCGAGCCCTAAAGCCAAGGTATGACAAGAAATATCGACTAAATCCTTCACTTGCAGGTAGAAAGACTCCAAGGAATGGAATGCTGTCCCAAGCTGATGCGAACCGCTTCCTTAATGAAGGGATCGGCTTCAACACCCAAAACTATATTACCAGCTTCACGAATCCTAACTTTTGAAACCGCGGGGAATACTTGAAATCCACTAAGTATAGACTTAGGAACCCCAAGGTATTCAGTCGAATTGGTGCCACAAACAAAGGGTGATGACCTTTGATGATAAACCAAACCTTAAGCTAAGCAACAACGAGCAAAGACTTGAAGGAAAAAGAACAAAGTTCTGAAATTTCAATTATGACTTAACGTGTCTTACAATGATGGCCGAGGCCTCTATTTATAGCACAAGGGTGGCCTAAGCCGACTCCAACTCTAATAAGGTAAGACTAAAATAATCCTAAAAGATAGGCCGAAGAAAATATTAAAATACACAAAGTTGTCCGAGAGTGAAATTGTAAAACCGGCAAAATTGCACAAAACCCTAATCCGGGCGGATTAGGGCACGCCGGGTGGACCGTGTCTGGACGGGATTAGGACAACCCTCCGGGTGCGTGTTGGACTCCGGACGCGGCTAGGAAAAGTGCCCGGAACCCGCGCGGTGGCATTTCTGTAATTACCGCGGGTTCCGGGTGACCGGGCGGTCGGGGTGGCGTCCTTCGATGCTGGTGACCGGCTCGGCATCAAGTGCTCCGGACCCGGTGCTAGGGTTTTGGTGATGCCGGGCGGTTCTGGCTTCCTGCTGACCATTTCCTCGGACAAGTGAGGTTCCTTCCCAGTATTTGGACCTCCTGAGTCTTCTGGCTTCAATTTTGTCCGCCAGGTTCTGAGTGTGGAGTATGGTTAGCCGAGGTAGGGGCCGGTTGGCCGTAGCCGCCGGGGTCCGGGCAGTGTCCTTGGGAAGCCAACCTGTCTTGGCCACATATTCTCGAATCTTCTGGTCTTCTGTACGCCAGAACTCTCTCCAGATGGCTTTTGGCGTGTGCTTGACTTGAGGGATCATTGAAGAGAGGTTGGGGAAGGACTGAGACTCGGTGCTCCGTCTAGGGCTTAGGTTCTCGGCCAGTAGCATGGCCTGGAACTCTCTTCCATCTCGAGGTGTCTTCCTTCCCTGTGGGGCAGACCTGAGCTTGTTCTTGAGCTCATTTCTAGGCTTGAGAGCTTGTAGGTAGCCAGTCCTTAATTCTGGGCCGGGGCAGTCGTGATGCTAGGCCGGGGCAGGGCCGGTGCCAGGCCGGGGCAGTACTGGGTGCTGTGCCGGGGCAGCGCGGGGTGCAGGGCCGGGGGAGTGCTGGCCGGGCAGCGTCGGGGCGGCGGGGCAGTGCTGGGCGCTGTGGGCCTGGGGCAGTCCGGCGCGGCTGGGGCAGGCTGGGGCAGTGCTGGGCGCTGGGCGGGGCAGTGCCGGGCGCAGTGCGGGGCGTGCTGGGGCAGTGCTGGGGTGATCACTCGACTGCTGAAGGCTGAAAATTTTTCCAAGCCTTCTACATCAACTTCTTCTCCTTCACTAGACTCTCCTTCCAATTCTTCAACAAGTGGTTCCTCCTCGTCGTCCGTCACGACTTCTCCCTCTCTAAGCACCATGGCTCGGGTGTTAGGGCATTCCCTTGCCATGTGACCCCTACCTTGACATTTAAAACACACAATGGCACTTGGCCGGGCGTTAGTAGTAGGGATTTTTGAACCAAGATTAGGGTTTACCCGTGATGCCGACCCTTGGTTAGGGTTTGGTCTCGATCCGGCGCTCCGGCTAGGGTTTGGCCGGTATGGGGTGTGGCCGGCGCTTCGGTCTCCTCTCACCGGGGCACTGATCGGTGGCGGTGGGGTAGTCCTTCTTCCAAGGCCGTTCTTCAGCTCCTTCTCAACCCTAGTGGCCACGTGGATCAAGTCATCATAGTCAGCAAAGTTGAGAATGTTGACTTGGTGTAGAATCTCTCTTTGCAACCCTCCGGTGAAACGGGCTATCTTGGCATCTTCATCCTCACTCAGATCAAGCCGTGCAACCAGGATCTCCATCTCCTTGTTGTATTCCTCAACCGTCATGTTCCCTTGCTTCAAGGATCGAAGCTTGGTGTGCAAGTCTCGGCTGTAGCTACTCGGCACAAATTTCCTCCTCATCTTTCTTTTAAGACTCCTCCAAGTAAGGACGGGGTCCTCCTCTCCTTGCCTGATCAGATTCCTGAGTTGGGACCACCACAAGGCAGCATAGTCAGTAAACTCTAGTGTGGCTAGGGTTACCTTTTTCCTCTCGGAATAGTTGTGGCACTCAAAGAAATCTTCCATGGCCCTCTCCCAATCAATGTAGTCGTCAGGATTGGTTTTGCCAGTGAATTTAGGCACGGTGAGCTTCAGGCTGCTCACATCATCATCTTCCTCCTGTTCATTCCTCCTTGGCCGCCGGGGGCCTTCTCCATTCGGGGCTCCGAACTGCTCGGCCATTCGGGCCACGTTTTCGGCTATGGCGGTCAATCGGGCGTCGAACGTATTGAACCTTTCATCTGCCATGGTTAATCACGAACAAAAAGGCCTCACAAAATCTCTCTAATGAACCTCACACACTCTTGTTCTTACCACTCGTGTATGGATCTCTTTTTTTTTTTTTTAAACAAGTCACTCAAATTAGGGTTTTCTTTGAAAATTTTCAAAACAAAGTCAATCTCAATTCAAGTAGTTGCAAGTTTCTTCGAAGCTATGCAGTCTAAGTCTACCTATGACACTAACAAGACCTTATACCTAGGGTTTCGGATGTCTAGGGGCCAGAATCTTGAGTTAGGACGTGGGATGACAAGACATACAAATTTGGGTGTTCTACCAAGAGAGCTAGTAGTGCGAAATCTAGTAGCTAACTTATGAAAAACCCCTCTTCTTGAACTTATTCTACTACCTTACTTGTGAACGTGGCCTTGCTTTTTTTTTTTTTTTTTTTTTGCTAGGTCAATTTTTATAGACCTTTGATTTTCTTTTCTTTTCTTTTCTTTTTCTTTTCTATGATCGGCCACAGCTTTTTCTCACAACAAGACTGAAAGAAAGGTAGAAGAATAGAACAAACACAATGAAGCTATTTTTTTAGGGTTTTTCTGAAACTGAAAACAACGAAAGCATAAAGGATATGAATTCAAGTAAAAGAACCTGAAAACTAGGATAGATTGTTGGTCCAAGAGTTGAACCGCGCTCTGATACCAGCTGATGCGAACCGCTTCCTCAATGAAGGGATCGGCTTCAACACCCAAAACTATATTACCAGCTTCAGGAATCCTAACTTTTGAAACCGCGGGGAATACTTGAAATCCACTAAGTATAGACTTAGGAACCCCAAGGTATTCAGTCGAATTGGTGCCACAAACAAAGGGTGATGACCTTTGATGATAAACCAAACCTTAAGCTAAGCAACAACGAGCAAAGACTTGAAGGAAAAAGAACAAAGTTCTGAAATTTCAATTATGACTTAACGTGTCTTACAATGATGGCCGAGGCCTCTATTTATAGCACAAGGGTGGCCTAAGCCGACTCCAACTCTAATAAGGTAAGACTAAAATAATCCTAAAAGATAGGCCGAAGAAAATATTAAAATACACAAAGTTGTCCGAGAGTGAAATTGTAAAACCGGCAAAATTGCACAAAACCCTAATCCGGGCGGATTAGGGCACGCCGGGTGACCGTGTCCGGACGGGATTAGGACAACCCTCCGGGTGCGTGTTGGACTCCGGACGCGGCTAGGAAAAGTGCCCGGAACCCGCGCGGTGGCATTTCTGTAATTACCGCGGGTTCCGGGTGACCGGGCGGTCGGGTGGCGTCCTTCGATGCTGGTGACCGGCTCGGCATCAAGTGCTCCGGACCCGGTGCTAGGGTTTTGGTGATGCCGGGCGGTTCTGGCTTCCTGCTGACCATTTCCTCGGACAAGTGAGGTTCCTTCCCAGTATTTGGACCTCCTGAGTCTTCTGGCTTCAATTTGTCCGCCAGGTTCTGAGTGTGGAGTATGGTTAGCCGAGGTAGGGGCCGGTTGGCCGTAGCCGCCGAGGTCCGGGCAGTGTCCTTGGGAAGCCAACCTGTCTTGGCCACATATTCTCGAATCTTCTGGTCTTCTGTACGCCAGAACTCTCTCCAGATGGCTTTTGGCGTGTGCTTGACTTGAGGGATCATTGAAGAGAGGTTGGGGAAGGACTGAGACTCGGTGCTCCGTCTAGGGCTTAGGTTCTCGGCCAGTAGCATGGCCTGGAACTCTCTTCCATCTCGAGGTGTCTTCCTTCCCTGTGGGGCAGACCTGAGCTTGTTCTTGAGCTCATTTCTAGGCTTGAGAGCTTGTAGGTAGCCAGTCCTTAATTCTGGGCGCTGTTTGTATGGACCCGGAGTGCTGCCTTCTACGGGGTACCTTGGTGGGGTGTAGGTATAACTTTGTGGTCCGGGACGGTGGAGCCGGGTCATATCACAAGCCATGCTGTTGGCCGAGGGTATAAGCCCTAGCACCGAAGAGAAGCTTCAGCCCGCTCCTAGTCTGACCTCCAGGAGCCCTGAAGAAGAAGTTGGTTCTTTGAGTTACCCTCTGGAAGCATTTCTGGAGTACAGAAGGAAGAGAGCCCTAGAACCCTTGGCCCGAAGAGGAGAGCTGTCAAAGATTGAACCTGAGCCGAGGCATGAGAAGACTTGGAGTCCTTGGCCTCGAAGCATGACACTTGGGCTGACCACGGAGAGCTACGTCCAAAGCTACCTGGAGGCCTACCTAAAGCTTAGGTAAGAAGGCCCGAGCAGAAAAGGAAAGGAACTGAAGACAGGCCCGTCCCGAGCCTTAAACCGGCAGCCGGACCAATCCGAGGGATTCCAAGCAGTCGGCCAAGAAGCCCGGTCACTGAACCCGCCCGAAGCCCGAAGCCCGCGACCACCACCCGAGTCAAGCCCGGCGTTCGGCCGATCAAGCCCACCGGGCCGCAACACGCGCCCAACCGGCCCGAGCAGCCGTACGCGGCTAGATTAGGGTTTTTGACCTAATTTAGGTCTTTTATTCTGTTTTAAAGACTACAACTATTATTTTATGTTTATTCCTTTTTAGTAGGATTATTTAGGGGTTTTTAGGAGACTATTTAGGAATAGGACTCTTTATTTTATTATTATTTAGAAGTAGTGATTAGGGAGGAGAGCTTGTTCCCTCACCTATATAAGGAGGCCGCCGGCCACCCTTGTAAACACAACTTTGATGAAATAAACCCCCCTTTTTGAAAGAACTCAGTTCTTGAAACCTTGTTGTATCTGCATGTTGCGATACTGAAGGCCCCGACTTATCATCAAGAGCATCCATCTCTTGGCGTGGCTTCATCGACTGGACACTTCTGGTTCCCGGCTGTTATATAGCCGACGGGTGAAAGTACTTATCGGCCCCCGGTTCCCGACGGTTTTACCTCGTTGCACGGTCTCAACTTGCGGTGTTCAAGGGTCGTCTGCCCACGGTTGCAGCGGTTCACATCAGTTGGTATCAGAGCACGGTTCAGCTCACGGACCACAATCTATCCTAGTCTCCAGGTTCACCTGGATTCATATCCTTTACTGCTTTCTTTAGAAAATTGATCCAAAAATTCCCTTCTATTTTAATTTCAATTTCGAGTTATAAGAAAAGAAAGCAAGGCCACCTTGCCAAGTTATTTCCTGTCGTTGTAAGTTTATTTCTAAGAAGAGGGGATAGAAAATTACTTCCGTTTGCTAGTACTAACCATGGCAGACGAGAGATTGGCCAAAGTGGAGAACACCCTTCAGACTCTTGAAGTTACCCTGGCCCACATACAAGGAACCCTAGCCCAGCTTGGGAGAGGACGAGTCCGAGACGGCTACACCCGAAGACCTGCCCATTCCCCATGGAGAGGAGATCCGAGTACCAGCCAAGCTCCATGGAAGCCCGAACAGACCCGAGCCCTCAGCTCACGGCCAAACCCTAACCCTAGGGATTCGGCACCTCCGGTAACACTTGCACCATCTACTTATAAGTTTCAAGGCTCTAACCCATGTCCCAGTGGAACTGTATGTGTCAGATGTCAAGGAAGGGGACATCTCTCAAGGGACTGCCCTAATCAACAAACGATGGTGATAAGGGATAGAGAAATCGAGACAGACGATGAGGAGGACGAGAAGAAAGAAGAAGAAGGATCAGATGAAGGAGAGCAAGTTAAGCCAAGAAGGCTCGAAAAGTTTGCAGGGTTCACTTTTAAAACCCTAGCACCCGGCGCCCCGACCTCAGCCCCGGCACCAGCCCCGGCCCCTGCCCCGGCCTCAGCCCCAGCACCAGCCCTGGTCCCGGCCCTGGCCCCAGCCTCGGCACCAGTACCCAGCCCCGACGCTGCCCAACTAGGCCCCAACGCCCCAGGCCTCGGCCCCAGCATCGGCGCAACCCCAGGCCCCAGCGCCCCAGCACTCGGCCCCAGCCCCGGCGCTGCCCAACCAGGCCCCAGCGCCCCAGCACTCGGCCCCAGCCCCGGCGCTGCCCCAGGCCCCAGCGCCCCAGCGCTCAGCCCCAGCCCCGGCGCTGCCCGACCAGGCCCCAGCACCCTAGTGCTCGGCCCCAGCCCCTGCACTGCCCAACCAGGCCCCGGCGCCCAAGCACACGGCCCCCGCCCCGGCGCTGCCCGACTAGGCCCCGGCGCCTCAGCGCCCGGCCCCGACTGGCGCTACCTGCCCAGCCTCGGCTACCCAGCACCCGACCCCGGTGCTGCCCTACCAGGCCCCGGCGCCCCAGCGCCCGGCCCCGACTGGCGCTACCCGCTCAGCCCTAGCGCCCCGGCACCCGGCGCTACCCTGCCCGACCAGGCCCCGACCGCCCTAGCACCCGACCCCGACCAGTTGCTGCCCAAGGCCCCCCGACGCATCACCCCCCGACGTGGCCCCCGACCACGAGTCCGGCGCGTCCCTGGCCGACGCTCAGCCCCGGTCCTACCCGACCCTGGCTGCCCCGACGTGATGATGCTCGACGCCGCCGGCTTCCCACCACCCGCCGCCGGATCTCCACTGCCCGCCGCCGCACCACCGCCCGACGACGCCACCTTTCCACTGCCCGTCGCCGCCGCCGTCTTACCTGATGCGTCACTGCCCTACGCCGTCGCCGGCCTTTTACTGCCTACCGCCGTCATGCCACTGGCCGATGCGTCACTACCCGACGCCGCCGTCGCCCTACCCGGCGCCGCCGCCCAGCCCAAAGTTCTCTGGTTCACCTCTGGCGCCTCCGGCACCCCTGTGCCCCGACCCGACGCTTCACCGCTGGTCCTCAATGCACCCCAGGTTCAATGGGAGATCACCTCCCGACAAGTTTTGAGAGTTGCCCCGAGCGAAGAAGATCCGGATGCTGACCCGGATGTGGATATGAGTAAGGAGCTCTAACCCGCTACCTCCCCGAGCCTTAACATTCTTGTTGATAGTTTTTCAGGAGAAGGAGCGATGGAGACCGATGGAGTAGGTACTAAAGGACCCGAGCCTTGGTCCATCACTGAATCAAGTGACACTCCTCGGTCTAAGGATAATGCTGCTGAAGATTGGAAGAGGATGATGAGTGTTAGGAAAGGACCCGAGATGGATTTGGGGACAAATCCAAGGCAAGAAGAGGGGGATGATATGATCCAACAATGCTGCCCCGATGCCAACCGGTATTCCTACACCCCACCAGGATCCCCTGGCCTAAGTAAGACCCTAGGGTCTCTTAAGAAGCGCATGAATCCAAGGGAAGACCATCCTCGAGCCCTAAAGCCAAGGTATGACAAGAAATATCGACTAAATCCTTCACTTGCAGGTAGAAAGACTCCAAGGAATGGAATGCTGTCCCAAGCCATGCTGTTGGCCGAGGGTATAAGCCCTAGCACCGAAGAGAAGCTTCAGCCCACTCCTAGTCTGACCTCCAGGAGCCCTGAAGAAGAAGTCGGTTCTTTGAGTGACCCTCTCGAAGCATTTCTGGAGTACAGAAGGAAGAGAGCCCAAGAACCCTTGGCTCGAAGAGGAGAGCTGTCAAAGATTGAACCTGAGCCGAGGCATGAGAAGACTTGGAGTCCTTGGCCTCGAAGCATGACACTTGGGCTAACCATGGATAGCTACGTCCAAAGCTACCTGGAGGCCTACCTAAAGCTTAGGAAAGAAGGCCCGAGCAGAAAAGGAAAGGAACTGAAGACAGGCCCGTCCCGAGCCTTAAACCGGCAGCCGAACCAATCCGAGGGATTCCAAGCAGTCGGCCAAGAAGCCCGGTCACTGAACCCGCCCGAAGCCCGAAGCCCGCGACCGCCACCCGAGTCAAGCCCGGCGTTCGGCCGATCAAGCCCATCGGGCCGCCACACGCGCCCAACCGGCCCGAGCAGCCGTACGCGGCTAGATTAGGGTTTTTGACCTAATTTAGGTCTTTTATTCTGCTTTAAGGACTACAACTATTATTTTATGTTTATTCCTTTTTAGTAGGATTATTTAGGGGTTTTTAGGAGACTATTTAGGAATAGGACTCTTTATTTTATTATTATTTAGAAGTAGTGATATGGGAGGAGAGCTTGTTCCCTCACCTATATAATGAGGCGGCCGGCCACCCTTGTAAACACAACTTTGATGAAATAAACCCCCCTTTTTGAAAGAACTCAGTTCTTGAAACCTTGTTGTATCTGCATGTTGCGATACTGAAGGCCCCGACTTATCATCAAGAGCATCCATCTCTTGGCGTGGCGTCATCGACTGGACACTTCTGGTTCCCGGCTGTTATATAGCCGACGGGTCAAAGTAATTATCTGCTCCCGGTTCCCGATGGTTTTACTTCGTTGCACGGTCTCAACTTGCGGTGTTCAAGGGTCGTCTGCCCACGGTTGCAGCGGTTCACATCAAGGTGCAAGGCTAAGGATCAGCATCCTCCTAAGTGCATCTTCTGGCTCCAGGCTTGGGCTGTTCTAGGCTCTGGGGGTGGTGCTGGCGTAGGCCTGGTCCTGGTGTAGTCTTGGCCCGTCATCCGTGCTGGGGCCGGATCGGCATCCGTAGTGTCCAAGCCGGGCTTGGTGGCCAGGATCACATCATCCCCCTCTTCTTGAAAAAGATTCATCCTCGAATCCGTACCTGGTAAGCCTTTAGAAATTTTAAAAATAAGGACAAGGATGTGTAGGACTTGACATGATAGTTCGTTGATGCTCCATGGGGGGTCGGGCCGTACCGGGGCTGGTACAGGTGCTCGGGGCTCGGGCCGTATCGGGGCTGGTATGGGGGCTTCAAGCTTGGGCGCATGTGGGTACCGGGGCTGGTACCTGAGCTTGTGCTGGGGCGCGGGCTAGGGCTCGGGCCGGGGCTCATGCTGTGGCTCGAGCCTGGGCTTGTGCTGGGGCACGATGTCGGTGCTAGGCGCTGGGGCCGCTACGGGTGCTGGTCTGGTGCTGGGGCCACTCCGGAGCTGGGGCCTGGTGGTGCGCCGGTGTTGGGGCCGCTCCAGAGCTGGTGTTGGGCGCGGGCAAGTGCTTGGTGCTGGGCACTGGTCGGGCGCTGGGCTCCGGTCGGGCGCTGGGCTCCGGTCGGGTGCTGGACTCCGGTCGGGCGCTGGACGCCGGTCGGGTGCTGGGCTCTAGTCGGGTGTTGGGCTCTAGTCGGGCGCTGGGCGTTGCTCTAGCGCTGGTGCTGGCGCCGGGCTGGTGCTGGGTAGGCGCTGAGCCTAGTGCTGGCCTGGTGCTGGGCAGGCGCTGGGCTCGATGTTGGCACGGCGCTAGGCACAGTGCTGGGCATGGGCCTGGGCACGGTGCTGGCTCTCCTGGCTTCAACCAACCTTCTAACCGTTTGTTCTACGTTGTATATGGCTAAGCGTGCATTCAGGCATTAAAGCTCCAACATACATAGACTCCTTTCTGCAATGGTTAGTACAACAAATGAACACAAAAATCTTTTTCTAATATTTTTTTCTAAGACTCGATTCAAACAACAATTTAGTGGCTAAAAGTAGGGTCGTGGCTCGGTTTAACACAAGCAACAGAAGCTAGTCTATCCACTCTTCTTAATCACACTATTACAACGAAAATTAAAGAACTTGACAAGGGTTTCTGTTTTCTAACTCTTTTGATATTTTTCTTGATGGATTTTGATGGCCACCAGCTTTTTCTGCCTTACAAGAAAGATTCGATACAAGAACTGAAAATAGATGAAGATTTTCAAAATATTTTCTAAGAACAGAAAGTAAAAGGGATATGGATCCAAGAATGAACCTGGAAACTGGGATAGAGTTGGTCCTAGTGTTGAACCGTGCTCTGATACCAACTGATGTGAACCACGGTCGACTATGCTCCGTGACCCTAACCACCGCAAGCTGATCTTCAAAGGCAACGAGAGAACCTATGGAACCGGGGCGGAAGAGGACTTTGACCCACTAGCTTCAGCTGAGCTAGGAACAAGAAGTATCAAGTCGAGGGTGCCACGCCAAGAGATGGATGCTCTTGATGATAAGCCAAACCTTAAGCAATGCTCCTCACATTAACTCGAAGGGAAAAGAACATAAGTTCTGAAAAAGGGGGGTTTATTGATTTCAAAGTTGTTCTTAGAAGGGAGGTGAAGACCTCTATTTATAGTGGAGGAGTTAGGGAACAAGCTCTCCTAATCCTCCTAAATAGCTACTTCCTGAACTAATAAAGAAATAATAAAAATAGTCCTAGTTAGAATACTAAAGAGGACTTAAAATAATCCTAATCTAAACTAAAAGGGAAGTAAAATTCGTGCAAGGGAAAAATCCTTCCTAAACAAGAAATCTAAACTTGGGAGCCAAGTTTCCCAAAAAACTGCCTAAACGGGTTCTGGAAATAATAGCCAAATAAATACCAAACAAATTCATAAAATTATTATATTCTGCAGATCAGTAGTAGACTCCATGTGCTACAACTTTCATGTTGGATATCAGCCAAAATTCTGTCTCCAGGTATCCCATATTCGTCACTCTTTGTCGGGCTACGAATCTGTCCAAAAATCCAGCTTTGCTTAGTATTAGTCCAGCTTTGGCCCGTGGCTGCTTGGTCATGGGCTGACCCCTTGGCTCATCTTCTTTGCTGGACTCTCCTCCTGGATCAGGCTCAGGTGGTGGACTGATCACAGCTCCTAGCATGGGCTTCCTCGGGTCAGCATCCGAGGGGGTGCTCTTTGGTGCTCCATCCATGCTCTACTAGGACTTGGCCTAGCTCTATCTCCTTCGATACTTCTCCAAATTGAGTGCCGTTTGTTGGAGAGTCATCCTGGGGCCATAAGGATTCTAGTGACTTCGTAAAATCCCAAAATTCACGGGTCAATTGTTGGCTGGGCCAAAAGTGCTCCTCTGACGGGCGCTAGCATGGGCCCTGTGCCTGTGGTAGGCTTAGCTTGGGGCCTTCTTGAAATCTGTCCAGGCCTTTTGAGTTCTGCTTCGATCCTTCTTCCCAGGGTACCTTAGGGATGTATCTAGGGGCTGGTGTCAGTCCAGAGCTCGTGGCATTTCGCATGGGGCCTGGGATGGGTGCTAGGGTCAGCCCGGGGTTCGGGTCGGGGCTCAGCGTCAACATCAGCTCTTGGTGGGTCATTACCTAACTCTGGTTGTGGTAGGAGCTGGCCTTGGTTCCTGGTTGAGGATCAGCATCCTCCCAGGTGCATCTTCTGGCTCCGAGGCTTGGGCTCTTCTAGGCTCTAGGGTGCTGCTGGCGTAGGCCTGGGCCTGGTGCAGTCTTGGCCCGGCATCCGTGCTGGGGCCGGATCGGCATCCGTCGTGTCCAAGCCGGGCTTGGTGGCCAGGATCACATCAGAAACACCTGCTCCGGTGTCCGGAGTAGCGGAGGAGGATCCTGGACCACTGACTCTCGGCCTCTTGCCCCTGTTCCTAAGGATGACAAAAAATTGAAAACCAAATTAGTCAAATCGACTTGGTCAAAAAACTCAATTTCACAAAGAAACGAGGAAAACCGAGTGGGGATAAGCTACTTCAATATTCGGTAACCATAATTAATCACAAGGCATGCATAGGAACTGTCGGGACAACAAAACGATATGTGGAATTCAAAGTCAAACCGATATTTAGCACAAATTCCACACTTCAACAAATTAAGCAATTAAGCATGGCAAACTAAGTTCAATTGGCATCAAAACATGGCACAACACTCCCAAATCAGTCTAGATCATATAAGTTCGAACAAATCAGCACAATTTACACCAAAACAGCAGGCACACAAATCGAGGTAGACCAAAAAGTCAACAATCAATATGTCAAAAAGATTCGAAATTGAAAACCCAACGACTAACCTTGAAGACATGATCGGAGAAAATGTACAGGAAACACTGAAAATGGAAAAAAACTCGAACGACGGGGTTTCGGGTGGAACCGAAGCTATAGAGCTCCGATTCAGACAATCTAGGTATGGAAATGATCGAAAGGGGATTGGTGCGGCGGTAGTGGATGGCGGCGGCGACGACGGGAAACGGATGGTGAAGGCTAAGAAAATCGGAGGCGGAGGGGTTTCACGTTTTGTTCGACGAAAATAATGATGAAATGGGGGGCTGTACGGACTCAAGGGGATAAAAAGGATTTTTCAAATTTTTTTACTGAAGTTTTCGCCGAGAACTTTTGAAAGTTCTCCCCGAAAATCTCTTTAAAAAAAAAACTTAAGTTAAAATGACACAAGGTCTGTCGGATTTGGAAAAAGTTCTCACCGAGAACTTAGAAAGTTTTTGGTGAGAAGTTGCGTGAAAATAGGTTCAAAAAGTTTGCAAAGTCGACAGTGCAATTAAAATCAAAGTTCTCGCCGAGAACTTTTCAATAATTTGGCGAAAACATCTGACCTGTTGTTCAAAAATAGATTTTCAAAAACACTGGCAACCTGACTTCGAAAGAAAATCAAAACAAAATAAAAAAATTGGAAAAATCCCAAATAATTTGGAATTGAACCGAGAACACACAACACTCACAAGAAAAAATAAGAAACCACGAATGACACTTTTGGTTCCCCAAACCGACTCTAGACACGAGAATTGACTCAAAAATCAAAAAATTACTCCAGCCGTTGGTTACCTCCCACGAAGCGCTCTTGCTTAATGTCCTTGAGCTGGACGATACCTGGATGGTGATCAAGAGGCGTCCCAACTCAGGATTTCCTTCACGCTCGCATCAGAGTCGATGAAGTATAGCTTCGGTTTACCTCTGGTAAGGAAAAATCACTTCCCATTGGCATTAGTCAATTTTGTTCGTCCGTTGGAAAATGTCCTGTAATTTCGAACGGCCCAAAGAGGTCTTTCGAAGGTGCATCCTTCTCTGGTGGCTTGGTAAGGGGAGGTGGAGTAATCGGGTTCCAAACCGTCCTGGTCTTCACTTTATTCTCCGTCTTCATTTCGTCGGGATCTTTAGTTCTTGGCGATTCGGTGGGAGATGCCTTCGGCTCCTCCTTCCTCTTTGGTTTTGGTGCCGAAGGTTCATTTTTTAGCTCGATGACCTGTGCACCACCTGTTACAGCTAACTTGGGGGAGAGTCTAGGAACGACATTAGTAACGCAGTTGACCGAGGCCAACTCCACGGTTTCAACATATAAACAATGTGCCTCTCCTTTAGGGATGTACTTCATACCGTCCATGAGACAGAATGTTACGCTATCCTTCTTGACCCTTAATGTCAACGAGCCGTTCGTGACATTAATTGTCATACCGGATGTTGCCATAAAAGGTCGGCCTAGGAGAAGAGTAACCTCCTTCTCTCGAGTATCCATGACGACTAAGTCAGCTAGGAAGGTGAACGGACTACATCCTTGACTAATCCCCTAGGTGATTTAAGAGATTTATCAGCAAACACTAACCGCATACTAGTAGGTTTCAATTCACCTAGGTTCAGTTTCTCATACAAGCAAGTAGGCATGACATTGATGACGCACCAAAATCAACTAAGCTACGATCAATTTCAATACCATTGATGGTGCAAGGTAAAGTAAAGGAACCAGGATCCGAGCACTTAGCTCGGGGAGGTATTGGGGCGGTTGAGACCGGACGGCAGAGCATTCGTCATCGAGGGAGATGGAAGATGCCTCTTCCTTCTTTATGTTCTTCGCCAGATCCTTCATAACTTTTCCGACCTGTGGTATCATCTGGACAGCATCGGTAACTGGTACCTTCACCTCTGCGTTCTGCAAGATTGAAAACCATCTCTTGTATTGAGTGTCGTGATCCTTATATTTTTTTAACAAAGCTTTAGGATACGAAGGCTTAGGCATGTAGGGAGCAAGAGGTGGTGCAGAAACTGGCTTTGTCGAAGGGGGTGGAGTAGTCTTTTTTCCTCTTCTCATTTGTCTTCCTCTTCCTCGATCTCTGGTATGTCAATGGTGATGGCATCCGGAATCATGACCAGATCGGGAGCTGAAGGACTAGCTAGCTGCTTACCACTTCTAGTGGAGATGGCTTTGACATGCTCCCTTTTGCGGTCCGGATCTATCTGGTTTTGCTGTTAATCGAAGAGAGGACTGCTAGCGAGGAGGCTGGCGATGTTGTTGATCTGTTCTTCTATTCTCTGGCTTTGAGCCATTTGGCCTTGGTTTAGGGCGGCTTCACTTTTGAATTTCTCTTCGTGATCGTCGAGCCTCGTCATATTAGGTCAAACTTCTTGTCTATCTCGCTCTCCCTAGTGTTTCTTGGCATGGATTTCTGAGGATGTTGTCCTCCAGTGAATCCAGGAGGGCCTTGATAGTTATTGTTTAGGTACTGATTCTGGTGATGGCCAGGTGTTGTATCGTAGTTGCCTTGGTTTCTATCAGGCCCATGATATACTCCTCCAGATTGGTTGTTCGGCTTCTGCTCTTAGAATGACCCAGATGGTCGACTATTCTGATTCCAGTTCTAGTTGGCTCCGGAGTTGTAAGGAGGTCACTCTTGGAAAATTCCCTGTTGTTGAGGTTACCGGTAGTTGCGGTAGCCGATGTAGCCTTGTTGATTGTTAGGGAAGCCCTGAGTAATGAAGCTCACCTCATCCACAGACCAGACATCTACTTTTCCAAAATTCTAGCAACTTCCTCCGTTGTGAGCACAAGCTCCGCACCATTCACAGTCAGCTACAAAGATAGAGGCTGACAGAGGGTTAATAGGCGCACCAGCCTTCTTCAAATGCTTCTGAACTTCTGTTTTAATATGCTCTGCAATGTTGAGCTTACTCTTAACTCCTTCTGATTGTCTCTCCCAATTCATTGACTTGGAATCACAGCTAGCAAAGTAGAGAAGAGAAGCTTGTCGAGTAAGAGCTGTACAATCTCCCTCAGCCAAGGAGTTGACCCATTTAGAAGATTCATCATTCACACCTCGAGCAAAGATCTCAGCTAGTTGCCTTTGTTCGAAGCCATGATGAGGACAATTGTAGAGGAGTTCTTGGAATTCATTCCAAGCATCATATAGGCTCATCCCTTCCTTCTGAACGAATCTGGCAATGATGTCCTTGTAAGCTGTAGTTCTAGAAGGAGGAAAGTATTCCTCTACAAAATCTCAAGCAAGATCGTCCCAGTTTGTGCAGTGATTGGGCGGCTTGCTATTGAGCCACCTCTTTGCTGGGCCTTTGAGAGAGAATGGGAAGGCTCGCAAGCATAAGGTGTTCTTATCGAGACTCCCACTCTTAAAAGTTTGCATATATCTAGGAAGTCCGCCAAATGTGTGCATGGGTTGTCATGCGGCTTTCCTTCGAACAGCACATCCCTAGAGATCATTCCCAAGAAGGGGATCTTGATCTCATAGTCAGGATCATCTTCATTGCGTGGCACAGCAATAGAGGACCGAAAACTAGTTGCGCTCGGGTTATTGTAATCCACAAGACTCTTCTGAGAAGCCATTGCGGTGCGAGAGGGTGGAGGCGAATCTGACGAAGTGGATGAAGCGGAAGAAGATGAGGAGTTCTCCTTCAACTCCTAATCTTAATAGGTGTAGAGGATGCGGGTGGATCGACTCTGACTTGCTTTGGAACTCGTGGTTGCTTATGCGGCGCATAACTACCTGGCTTGTCTGAGCTAATAGTTTTGAGCAGCTTAGACTGATAACGAGTGAACAGGCTGTTCATAAACCTGTAAACAACATACAAATAACAAAAACAAACATAACCGGTGTAAAATCGAAGTGTGATGGAAAGATGAAATGCGGAAAGGTAGAAGCATAAAGTGCCAACTCTTCTTTCAAACAGTTAGAAGAGTCCTTGGCAACGGCGCCAATTTGATGTACACGTTTTGAACAGGTTTATCAAATACTACCAAGCTAAAAGCAAGATAAATCGTATTCCACGGGTCTCTTCTAATCGTTTACTCAAAGGAACTGACAAATTATTCGGGTTTAAACACGTTGTGCGTGGTGTGAGTTCCACGACTTCTAAACTATAATGCAAGGAAATTGAAATGAAATTAAAAGATAGATTGATTGACTGGTTTTTACTAACGAGATGACAGACAAGCTTAGACTTCAAATCCCCCTAAGATCACTAGAGCATTGGCGATCACAAGACCAGCGGTTTTGTAACACCCCAATTTTAAGAAACGAAAAACGACAACTTGTCCTGGGACAGACGATGACTCAAAGGTTGAAAAATACAACTTTGACCAACTACTTTCAAACCAACCATAAAAACCAGGGTATTAAACGTCAAATCATTTACAACAGAAATGGGCCCAACGACTTGAGAGCAACCCTCCAAGTCGCCATTACAACGTCTCATGATCCACTGCTCCGTCACGCCTTAAGAAACTCTGGTGGCCTGTTGCTTGTCCAGGAAATTCCTGCAAAACTGGTGGGTGGATCGGGGTCAATCCATTATCAAGATTATTCCGTATAAACATGAATAAACACATTTAATGGAATTAACAACGCAAACCAGTAATTCCATAATCATCCTTTCGTAACGGAGATTACCGTTACCATCTATCGAATGACTTGTCACAAGGAATATTAATCCAATATTCCAATCACGACCTATATGTGAAACATTAACACACATAATCACAAGTCAATAAGACATCACATGAGCTATTCTAATAGTACCACACAACATCGAGATCAACTCGATCAACTTTCATTAAACAATAGGGCGTCCCCTCTTCCCGCCTAGCTAACCTCTACGCCATCATCGATAAGGCTTACTCCTGAGCCTGTAATAGGGACTTCACAAGAGTCGCTATTCTTCCCGACTACCATGAATCGATTGGGGCTATCAATACCCAACTCCCATCATCCGGTCGAGGCTAATTCCACCCAACTCTTATCATCCGGTTGGGGCTATCCGTACCCATCTACCGTGAATCGATTGGGGCTAACAATACCCAACTCCCATCACCCGGAAGGAACCCGTATCCATTGATGTTCCCAGCGGAGGACTAGCTAGGGAGGCTTTACTTTCCACCTGTATACAGTAGGTGCCAAACATCATCAGATAACATCACGGTTTGTCAAGAACCGAAACTAATTCATGTAATCATATAGACATAACCTACGGTTCCGGAAAGATAGAACTTTCTGCAGAAACGACACCTTGTTGTTAAAACCAAGACTTTCCGTCTTAATTTGCAGGTAAGTAGGGGAGTCACTCGGACTACTTAAGTCCATCTAACCTTAGGCATCATAACTTTATAAATCGGAATTAATGAGGATCCGCATCACTCATTACTCTGAATAATCTAACCTATCGGGAAAACCAACTCAGATGGGTTAGTACTCGATCAGCAGTAAATCACCACGAGAATTATAAGGACCTTAATTTAAGCATGCACGAGTCCAAAATAAGGCCCGAATACCTCACTCGTTGATTCGATTCCCATTAAACGATTAATTCAGAAATAACCACAATATTTGGTTAGTGACAAAGTTTAACCAAATAGCTATTTAAATTGAGGAATTAATTAATCCAAGGAATTTACCCCCTTAAACCAACCCACCTATAACACGAGCCGGTTGACTTGAAGATCGATTCCGTAGCTCGAATAGGTTCGAAATAAGAACTTAACGGACTTTCGTAACTTCTGAGCCATTCTGTCCTAACTGAGAAAGTTAAACAGGGCCAAGTCTGTCACAAGTTGATAGTTTAGGATTGCGACAGTAATTAAAATTAAACTGAAGGATCATGATGTAACCTAGAAAGTCGGGTGACCAAACTGCAACTTTGCCATCTTCTTCCTCAAATTTGCATGGAACACGCCAGTGACTCCATGGGAGCTCCGATGAGGCTCGATTCTTCACAGGGCCCAAGAGATTATAATAGTGGCTTCGAAACGGTCCGATGAAGCCTGGAGTGTATTGACGCAAGCTTCATCGGAACCAACATCGGAGGAGGAAAGAAGTCGAGTTAGTAGGGTGCAAGCTTCGAACTTAAGCAATGGATGGTTAATATAGGCTCGGAAGTGTCGATTAACGAGAAAGAGGATAAGATTACGAGCCGATTCGTAATCTAGAGGGGTCTCCATTGATTGGATTTCATGTCATCGGAGTAGGGCCGTCTTTGACGATTCTCGAGCGTTCATTGAGGGAAAACTGTTCAACTTCAGTGGCTTTCGTTTTCTAAACTATTGGTGGGTTCGTAAGCCTCGAAAGCGACCAAAAACTGGCCCTCAACCTCATGGAAAAGTCGTCGATGAAAGAAAGGGTCAGTGGCGGCGAGTTCTGGGGAGGAAGATGATGCTGGCGTGGTGGTGATGTCATCGTGACGTCGGGCTTAATCAAAACTACGTCGTTTTGGTGCAAGGACTGAAAAACTAATAAAATTAAAAGGTCTACTGGAGCAAGGACTCAAACCTATGACCTTTAGGTTGTTGGTTCAATTCATTAACTAACTCGGCCAAGCAGAATACTTGACTTCCTTACAACCGTGTTCCATTAACTCCTTACCTGCCTTCCTTCGAAATCCGAGCTTAACCAAATTATAAAACCATTTGATTAACGAGAACTACCGCATTGAACACTTCACACTATACCGGGGTTAAATAAATTTAGGTGTTGATGAAAAAATTTAGCGGGAAGGTCATGCGTCCAATCCGAGTCGAACCCAGGACCGCAAGAGCCGAGTCAATCGCTTAACCTCTCGCTCTGCCTTCCATGAGTGAAATTAACTTGCCCTGGAATCATTTAAACATCAAGTTGCGGTCATTTCTCAAACATATGGAATAAAATTCAAAAAAATTCCGGTTTAGAGATTCAGGGTGTAACATTTCTCCCCTCCTTAAAAAGATTTTGTCCCCGAAATCAGACGACAGTTAACTTTAACGGTGCCAAACCGGAGCAAGTCATAAACGTGAGAAAACTTAATTTTTCATTCGAGAAAACTAAAAGGAAGGCAAGCCAGAACAAGATCACTAAACAGATGATGATCGCCGTTTTCTCGAATGCTTCCACAGGTCCATCGAAGACGCCTCTACGATAACCTATACATACAAAGTAAAAAGAAAGAGATGATGAGAAGGAGGCATCCTATCTCGAGGATGATAGCCTTCTTCATGGATTAGTCCTCATCATAAACCCTTTCCATTCTTGAAGCGACTGCGATGGAGGACTTCAAGATTTCCACCGGTGATTCGAATGACGAGAGAAAGAAAAGAAGAGAGGGGGTTCTTAAAGAGAAGGGGAAGGGGAGGTGCCATCATTGAGCCTCGCCCACTTGGGAGTGTCGGCAAGTACGGTTAAACAAGCGTGAATTACGAGATTGTCTTTTTAAATTCGCTAGTTAAAGTATCGATTCAAACTATTGGCATCTCTTGGTTCGCCTGCCATCCGCAGGGATTCTGAGATTCAGAATTCTTACCAACTAGCTGGTACCTAAAGATTTCGGAGAAACATACGCACCGTCTGAGACCATACATTCTTATGTCACCGACAAAAACCACAAGAAAGAGAATAAGGTTACAACATGAATTCGAAGAAATACTAAGGCATGCGGGATGGGACTTCTGTTCGACTCCGCCGAACTGGTCCTGCTGGAGGATTTTCTTGACGCCTTTGTCGGTCTATGTGTTTGCATAGTTTTAGGATGAAGTGATAGCCACGAAGAGAAGAATGACTATCAGAAGGATAAAGTTTACCCCACTCAAGGTTTCCGTTTCATTAGAGCAAGTCATTTTTCCTTAGAGAATGACTTAGAGGGAGGGGGTAGATTTAAAGGAGAAGAGGTTACGCTTAGCTTGCCCAAAAAGCCGCCGTTTGGACTCGAAAGTCAAAAGCAAAAAGAGTAAAATGACAACACAGGTTTAGGATTTAACGGAGCATCAAAAGTAGAGCTGATGCGGTGGATGATTCTCAGCCATTCACGGGTCTTCACAAAAAGTGAGAGATTTACGTAGATCTTGTGTCGGAGATCAACGTTTCTGTCACTTGGGTATTTAACCCAGATGAAGCTCGGTTCCAAGTGTCACCTGCATGGTGCTCTGAGGGGATTCCATCAATATTTACGGGAGGTTCGGATGGAAGTTTTCGGTGAAGGAAGGAAAAATGCAGGAGCGACTCCATTCCTCAACTTTTTTCCCACCACTGAGAGTCTGCCAGTCCCTCCTGGTAATCCTTACACTACAAAAAAAGGAGTATTTAGCGTCGGTCGGCACGAAAGTATTTAGCGTCGGTTGGACAAACGACCGACGCTAAAACGTTGACTCGCGTTTGACCGACATTTAGCGTCGGTCGCCGGTCGACCGACGCTAAATGACCGACGCTAAATCTGGTTTACGGTTAGAAAAAAATCTGTATTTAGCGTCAGGCGTTATTCAATTTAGCGTCGGTCATCGACCGACGCTAAATACCACCACCGATTTCCACCCTAACCCTAAAAAAATCTGTATTTAGCGTTAGGCATTTTTTCAATTTAGCGTCGGTCGATGACCGACGCTAAATACCACCACCGATTTCCACCCTAACCATAAAAAAATCTGTATTTAGCGTTAGGCGTTTTTTCAATTTAGCGTGCGTCATCGACCGACGCTAAATACACACACCTATTTAAACCTCTCAGTCACCACCCTAACCCTAAATCCTCTCCTCCTCTCTACTCCTGAAAACTCTCCCCCCACCCTCCTCACAAAACACCACCGTCCGCCTCCCCATCACACCCCTGCCCCTCCTCACAAAACCACCCACCGCCGCCCTCCCTCACAAAACCACCCGCCGCCCCTCCCTCATCAAACCACCACCGCCGCCGCCCCTCCCTCACAGATCCACCACCGCCACCGCCCCTCCCTCACAAAACCACCCCCGTCGCCGCCTCTCCCTAACAAAACCACCGCCGCCGCCGCCCCTCCCTCACAAAACCACCGCAGCCGCCGCCTCTCCCTCACAAAACCACCAGATCTTGGAAAACACAGATCTGGAAAAAATGAATATAAAAAAATATAAAAAATGAAAATAACAATCAAAAATTAAAAACGAATATAAACGAAAACAAAAAACTAAACCCACCCAACCGACTAACCAACCAGTGGGTGGCTGGGCGAATTTTGCGTCGGTTGGTCAGAACATTTAGCGTCGGTTACTATTTCGACCGACGCTAAAATTTAGCATCGTCGTTATTCGCGTCGCTCGGTTCGACCGACGCGACATGTTTTAAGCGTCGGCTCTGACCGACGCTAAAAACCCGGTCTGACCGACGCCATATGTATATTTTTTTGTAGTGTTACTTGACCAATTTCTGTCCCTTTTGCGATTCTATCAAAATAGAATGGACACTAGATAGCAGCTGCCCTAATCACATGACTCTGAATGAAAACTCGTTCATTTCTAGATCGTAGCTTTAATCAACTCGTTTCCTTTGGAAGGGGTTCCAAGGCAAAGTCCCAAGGGAAGGGTTCCGTTAGGTTGGGTCCCTTGATCATACCGGACGTGTTACTGATCTGTAACATTGTCGATATTTTCATCAGCATGAGCCAGCTTATGGAACTGAATTTTTCCTTCCATTTTAAGGGAGGATGGTGTACAATTTTTGACCATTTCGGAAACCCTTTTCTCTCTGTACCAAAAGTAGGCAGGTGCTTTTCGCTTAACATTAAGCAGTATAATATATATATGATAGTTGTGTTGGAACCTAGGGTGCGTTATGATAAAATTCATACTTTATTTGCTGAGCGTTTACCTGGTTGGCTTGGAGTGTTTGCCTTTGATGGAGATCTTGGTAGGGTTTGGTTTATTTGGAAGAAGGGCATTCCAGTTTGTGTCTTGGATGTAGGGGATCAATATGTGCACATTGAAGTTGATATGCCGAGTGTCATGTTCTGCACCTTTGTATATGCAACAAATGATGTTAATGGGAAAAGGAGACTTTATGATAAGTTGAGGGAATTGAAACAGGACAATGATCCTTGGTTGATGACAGGTGATTTTAATGCTTTCCTTATCCTTGAGGAAGCCTCCACTGTCCCCTCTTCTTTTGAAAGGATGGAGGACTTTCGTGACTGAGAGATTGTGAATTGTTGGATCATTCTTCTCAAGGGCCTATTTTTACTTGGTTCAATAATAGGGAGGAGGCTTTGGTGGCTAAAAAGCTGGATAGAGCCCTAATCAATATTGCTTGGCAGGCAAGCATGACTTGTAGAAAAGTTCATATTATACCTACTACTGAATCATATCACTGTGCAGTGTACATGGACACTAATTTTGATGGAGTCTCTCATCCTAAAGGGTTTAAGTTTTTTGCCTGTTGGACCAAGCACAAAGATTATAAACAAACTGTACAAGAGGTTTGGAGGAGGAGAAGTAAAGGTAATAACTTCTACTGCCTTTATAAGAAGATGAGGGACCTTAAGGCTGAGCTTAAGAAATTGAATGATCAGTGCTACTCTAACATTCATGATAGAGTTAGAAGTAAAGAGAAAGAGCTCTTGTTAATGAAAGAGGACATTTACAACCATCCCTCCTCTGCTGCACTTATGAGAATGAAAAGATGTGCTGAGGAACTGCAGCAGCTTAAGTAGGATGAGGAAAGTATTTTCCAACAGAAGGCTAAAGTAAATTGGATTACTCTTAGAGATAATAACACAAATTTCTTTTTTAATTATGCAAAGTCTAGACAAGTGACAAATACTATTAGACAGTTATGTGATAAAAATGGTGTTATGAAAGAGGGTTTTGAGGATATTGCTGCAATAGCAGTGGACTTCTATAAAGGGTTGCTTTGTCAAAGAACCAAGGTGGAAGTGAATATGATCCCTAGTATAATCAAAAGAAAGTTGACTATAGAGTAGAGTGATATCTTGATAAGTGAAGTTACTGAAGCTGAAATTAGAAAAGCCCTCTTCAGTATTGCAGATGGTAAAGCCCCAGGCCCTGATGGCTATAGTGCTCAGTTTTTTAAGCATAGTTGGGATATTGTGAAGAATAACTTGACTACAGTAGTGATGAGTTTCTTTAATGATGGTAAGATGCCAAGGTATGTGAACTTGATGACACTCGATTTGACGTGATTATCAGCCTCATTTAAGCGACATTTCCCTGCTTGAGACACAATTTTGGGGTAGTTTAGGGTGTTTTCACTCGATTGCTCTATTTCTTACCATTTTGGTTACTTTGGCCCGTTATGGGTCTATTTGATGTGTTTTCTAGTGATTTTGTGAATGCACAGGTTTTTGCCATCAATAAGTAGCCACGGACGTGCTTGGGAAGCAAGGGAACCTCAAAGAATTGCCCAGAATCGATCCAGAAATCAAACTAGTCAAGAACCAAAATACCCCCTGCCATAACACACATTCTTGGTGAGAAGTATAAAAGGTCTCGTTGAAAAGATGTTAAGAACTCAGGAGCAGAACCTGTCCAGAAGATCCAAGAGAATTATGAAGAAGTTCTCGGCGAGAACTTCGAAAGTTCTCGCTGAAAACTATTGAAGAAAAGCACTACACAAATAGGACGTTTTGCACTAAACTTCTTGAGAGATCATCCTTCGTGAGTGTTACAATGGAAGGAATGAGAACAGTCGGCTTCGTCTTCTCTTTCTTTGGCGCTTCCTTGGGAGATGCTTTTGGCTTCTCCTTGTTCACTTGCATCTGCGCCGGTGGCTTGACAGGAATTGGTGGTGCAACTGGCTCGGATGTGGATGGCAGAGCAACTGGCCTCCAGACCATTTGAGTCTTCTTTTGATTCTTCCTCCGTATCCTGCAAGGTTGCTTGCTTGGCGGTGATTGAGAAGAAGAGGCTTTCAGTTCCTTATTCTTCTTCGGCGGCTTTTGTGCCGTGGGTCCGGGCTTCTGCTTGATAATCTGTTCAACACCTGCAACAACAGTTGGTCTAGAAACACTAGAAGAGACATCAGTAACAGAGTTGACCGAGGTCAACTCCACAGTTTCAACAGCAAGACAGTGCAGTTCTTTCTCCGTAGGAGTGTATTTCATATCGTCCTTAAGGTGGAATGTTATCGTTTCCTTACCAACCCTGAAGGTTAAAGAACCACTCGGAACATTGATTTGCATTCCAGTTGTTGCCATGAAGGTTCGACCTATAAGAATAGTAGAATCCTCCTCGCGAGTGTCTATAATCACAAAATCAGCTAGGAAAGTGAAAGGACCACATTTAGTAACAACATCCTTAATCTCTCCTCTAGGCGTTTTCAATGATCTATCAGCAAAGACAAGTTGCATGCTAGTCGGCTCAAGTTCTACTAGATTCAATTTCTCGAACAAACTCATAGGCATGACATTGACAGACGCACCTAGATCAACCAAACTACGTTCTATCTCAATATCATTAATGACTAGAGATAGTGTGAAAGAACCAGGATCGGAACACTTAGCTGGATATGGCGAGGAAGGCTTCTTGCTACGGGTAGTAGGGTATCCTTGTTTGTTTCCCCACATGCCAGTCTCGATCCTTGCGTTTGGTAGCAATGCATTTGGGAATGGAGGCTTCTCGTAATACGGAGCAAGAGGAGGATCATATTCCTGAGGCGCCTCCTTCTTTGCTTCCTTCTTCTATGGAACTTCAATGGCCCTGTATAGATTAGAAGAAGAGTTAGTAGGTGAGTTTGTCAGATTTTGAATAGATACCATCTTAACTTGCTCCTTTCTTGGATTCGGCTCGGTTTGGCTTGGGAGCTGGCCAGACCGGCGACCAGATGCTAACATGCTGGAGATCCGGTTCACTACATGCTCTATTCTTTGACCGGAAGAAATCTGTTCTCGGTTGAGGAGAGCTTGAGCTTTGAACTGACTGTCATGATAGTCAAGTCTGGTGATGATCTGATTGAGCTTCTTGTCGAGTTCACTAACGTTGTTGTCCTTCGATGCTGCTCTCCTGTGTAAGTATTGTTCAAATATTGATTCTCGCGATTGCCAGGCGCTGTTCCATAGTTACCCGGATTTCGGTGCGGTGGCTGGTAGATACCTCCTGTCGGATTGTTTGGCTCTGATCCTGAGCTGAACCGGCTGGTCGGTTATTCTGATTTTGGCCTTGGTTCTGGTTGGTACCGACATTGTAGGGAGGTCGATCTTGGAAATTTCCTTGTTGTCTGTAGTTGCGGTAGCCAACATAACCTTGTTGATTGTTGCTGAAGCCTTGAGAGATGAAATTTACTTCTTCGGTAGACCAGACTTCTGCTTTGCCAAAGTTCTGGCATCGGCTTACGTTATGCGCACAAGCTCTACACCACTCGCAATCAGCAACGTAAACAGAGGCTGCTGGCGGCTTGATAGGTGTAGTAGACTTCTTCAGATGCTTCTCAACTTCTGCTTTGATGGTTGCTTCAAGATCAAGCTTGCTTCTTGATCCTTCTGATTTTTGTTCCCAGTTCCTTGACTTGGAAGCACAGTTCATGAAATGGAGAAGAGCAGCTTCAGGTGTGAGGGTAGTGCAATCCCCTTTAGCTAGGGAATTGACCCATTTAGCAGATTCTTCACGAAGACCTCGAGCAAAGATTTCAGCTAACTGTCTCTGCTCGTAACCATGGTGAGGACAGTTGTAGAGAAGTTATTGGAATTCATTCCAATTGTCATATAAGCTCGCACCTTCCTTCTGAGAAAATCTGGCGATGCTGTCCTTGAAGGCTGTTGTTTTGGAATGAGGGATGTACTCTTCGACGAAGTCTTGAGCAAGTGTATCCTAATCCCTGTAGTAACCAGGTGGTTTTCCAGTGAGCCACCTCTTAGCTGCGCCTTTAAGAGAGAACGGGAAAGCTCTCAAGCATAGAGTGTTCTTGTCGAGATTCCCATTCTTGAAAGTGTCGCAGAGATCGATGAAATCCGCCAAGTGAGTGCACGGATTGTCTAGTGGCCTACCTTCAAATTGTAAATCCCTAGAGATCATGGTCAAGAAAGGAATCTTGATCTCATAGTCAGGATCTCCTTCGATGCATGGCACGGCAATAGAAGATCGAACGCTAGTCGCGCTCGGCTTGTTGTAGACAGCTAGACTCTTCGGCACGACCGGTGGTAGTGGTGGTTGACCGCCTGGTGGTGGTGGTAACTGATCACCCATCCTAGGAGATGGAGGAGGAGAAAGTGATTCGGTGTATGAAGCGGATGAAGATGAATATGAGGAACTCTCCTTCAGTTCCTCGATCTTAATTGGAGTGAAAGATGGAGGTGGATTGGTTCTGCCTTGCTTCGGAATCTGTGGTCGCTTTGGTGGAGCAGAGCTACCCGATTTCTCTACACTCTTAGCCCTGTCGTTCTTGGTTAAGGAGCGCGTGAGAGGACGGTGCTGCATAAACCTATAGGCAACCTACAAATAACAAAAACAAACACAACCAATGTAAAATCGAAGTGGATGAAAAAATGAAAGGTGGAAAGTAGAAAAATAAAATGCCAATTCTTCTTTCAAACAATTAAAAGAAGTCCCCGACAACGACGTCTGATGCGTCTTATTAATGGCATATTTATTCCCTCATTAGACGACATTTTTGATGAATTATCTGTCCAATTTGCATGATTTTGTGTGAGTTTCGTACCATTTGGCCCCTTGGACCATTTTATGTCGCTTTGCATGTTTTTGATGCATTTCAGGATATATACGATATGGAGATCAAACTGAGTTTTACACAAGACAATTGAAGACATGTTTGAATAATCAAATCTGTTTTGTAACCAATAATTCCAGGCGCATAACTCAAATTCCCAATTAATGAATAAGCATCTGCACAAGATAATTATTTTGGTCAAGTTAAATACTTGTGCTTTGGGCTTAATTAGAAGGAGTTGGATGGCACCAGTTTGCATGAGGGCTTCATTGTCATCAAATAGATGGCCCATCATCCTCATGAAAACACAATCATGATGATCATCAAAGCCCATCTCATTCCTTCCATTATCATGGGAAATAGTTGGTCCATGGCAGGGGAATAATTGGGTTTTGTGAGGGATATAATCCCATCAGCTAATGATTGTGAGAAGTAGAGTGTATGAGGGGCAGATAAAAGTTGGCTTCGGCCAGAGGAAATCAGGGGAATCGGACAGCAGCGAGGGAGTGAGGAGGAAATTGGGAGCAGCGGCCGGAAAAGGGAATTAATTCCCGGGAAGAGATCGGGGAATTGGAGTGCATCAATGTTGAAAATTGAGAAGAGTTGTCTAATTACTGTTGAGGAATCAAGGCCAACCTTGATTAATCGGCGGTTTGCAGCGTTCTTTCTGATTTCTCTCATGAGTAGCTAGATTTTCTTTCTTGCTTGGGTATTGTTGAATTCTTTGAGATTATGAGTTGATGCGTTGAATTGGATTGTGAATTAATGATGATTGATGATCTATTTTGTTATCTTGTCGCCCCGTTCTTAGACTTCCCTGTAATTCGATGTTTTCTACAGTTCTCCTGTTTTAGGGTTTCTGTTCAGTTTGCTATTGGATTGTTGGTTGAATGCGAGTTAGGGTGTGTTGCAGGTGGTTCTTGGTTGTAGAGTCGACTGACCCAACCTTTAGAATCTGAAACTAATTGTCATCCATGTCCTGCCAGTTCTGTAGCTGCATTTTCTCATAATTTCTTAGAAGGATACAAACTCAAGCAAGACCTCTCCCCCACCGTCGATCCAACTTGTTAATTTGTGTTTTAGATATTAGTTAGTTTTTTACATGTTTCTAAATTAATCAAATCTTCAATCAAAACGATTTCACTGACTAGCAGAACTAAACTGAGTAAGGTAGCTCAAGTAGACCCGTGGGAATACGACTCTGAGATCTCTCAGGTTTATTTGGTGTTGAGGCTTAAAAACCTCGCCATCAAATTGGCGCCGTTGCCGGGGAGATTACTTGACTTTAGGAAGTGTGGGGTGATTTGATGACGTAAGATTTACCGCGTTTCTCTCGTCACATTTGAGCGAAATTTCTCTTGTTTGACTCTGAATTGTGATGATTTCAAAGGGTTTTTTTATGAAAAATGTGTTTTATCCCCCATTGGCCCTCTTTTGGGTCGTTTGATGTGTTTTCGAGTTGTTTTGATGAGATTTCAGGTTGCCATTTTATGGAGGACCTTTCTACGAGCTCGGCGATTCAAACGGGGATCAATTTGGAGCACAGATGAGGTTGGAATTGCAGAAAAAAGCTTGGAACTGAACTCAGCTCCAAAAGTGCGCGTTTTTGGACCAAAAGTGCGCTGGCGCACTTTTCGAAGGGGTCAGGCGCACTTTTGCAATTAAGCTTCGGCGGAATTCTCACATAATTAAAAAGTGTGCCTTTTGAAGGGAAAAGTGCGCCGGCGCACTTTTCAACCCTTCCAAGCGCACTTTTGATTAAAAATCCGGATTTTGACGAAAATTGGGTTTTTAACCCAATTTCGAGGAGAGAGGAAACATAACTTCGATTCTACAATTCTCTACTTTCTCTCGGACGAACCAGACACTCTCGGAGATGAAGACGGAGTTTTGAAGAGACGATTGAGCAAGAGAAAGCCAGGATTAGCTCGGGAGGTTCTAGGATTCTTGAAGATTAGGATTAATCGGAGTAAGATGTTTTCTTCTCCAGTTAGTTTTTTCTCTGTTTCTGTGATTTCTTCTCTGGTGATGTCTAGCTAAACTCTTAGTTTGTTCAGATTAGATGAAGTTCTAGCAAAACTTTGTATGGATGATGTCGGGTTTCTAACCCGTTAATGTTAATTGAGGTTTATTCAGACTTAATTGAGATTTTTCTAAAATCCTAATTTGAAGCTCTTGAATTCGCAGATTGATCATATCATAGAATTTGCTTCATCTTTGTCTTGCGGTTCTGACCATGGACGTGAGTCATTCTAGGGTTTAGAAGGTCATTAAGATTACCCGGTGTCTTGACCATAGGGCCGGTGAAATTAATCTCTTTGCATTTCTGTGCGGCGTTTCATTGTTCTTCGTGCATTCTTGGAGATTTATGAGTTATCTTGATCATAGGAACTCATAGGTTTGCTAGGACAGTTTCTCTGCATCCTGACCATGGAGTAGAGATTGCCAAAGGAAGCGTCGAGGCATTGAGTCTGTTAAAACCTTAGTTGCATTGCATCATCCGTCTTAGTCGAGCTACAGCGGATTCGAGTCTGGACAAGCACCTTAGTCAATTCTTGAAGCTCCAACTTGTTTGCCTGCTTTGATTGGTTTAACTTGCATTTCTAGATATTTAGTTCATTCACCACCATTTCCAAACCAAACGTTTAAAACCGATTAGCTTTAATTCACTTTTCTGAGTAATAGAAAAAGGAAGACCCTAGGGAAAAACGATCTCGCTAGAGCGATCTGGTGAGTAAAACTAGTGTGCATTAATTTGCGCACCAGAGGCGTATGTGCGAAAGAAGAAAGAAGTATTGGAAGATGGGTTGCACAAGTAGAAAAGAGCAATTGAGTACTTGTCTAGCAAGGTGAAAGAGCTTAGCGATGGGTTGTGGGACTTGGAATTCAAGTTGACAGTGAAGACAGTTGAACATCAGTGCAAGGAACTTCAAGAGGCTGAAGAGGCATATCAGCATATTAAGAAGGAACTTCCTTTTTATCAAAGCTCGGACGACGATGAGGTTTTCACTCCTTTGATGGGTACGGTCATCACCACTCCTACCCCTCTGATTGAATCTGTTCCCCTTCCTACCGAAGAGATTAAAGTTGTTAGTGCTTCAACTAGTCAAAATGTAATCTCCATACTTTCTTCTGATGAGACTACTATGGATGACTCTGAACATATTAAGACAACAAAGCGGAAGCGTCTTAGTAGGAGAAAAAGGAAGCGGCGTCGCCAAGAGCTGATGATGGTTGAGCAAGCAAAGAAGAAGGAAGAGTTACCTAGGTTTGACAACCAGAACAAGATTCATGCCTCTCATATGGGTGTTATTCCATTCACTCATCCACAATGGGGAAGTATTCAAGTTCAATTCCCAGATCACCTCTACTTGAAGTCTGGAGATGACATGAACTACAAGGAGCTGCTTGGATGGGACGGAGACTGCTAATTCTCCAGGTATCGTCTAGCTCAAAGACGTTAAAGAAAGAGCGCTCCATGGGAGGCAGCCCATGTCTGGAGTCTATTTTGATTTTTGAGTCAGTTTTCTATGTGCTGTTTGTTCATTTTGTCTTTGTTTATTATGCAGGTCGTCATCATTGGTGCTCACCTTGCCTCCTTTACCCTCCGACTAGCCAATTCTAGGTACACTGTATCATCCCTATTCTGATTTGGTCCATTGCGGACAATGTCCATTGTTTAAGTGTGGGGTGGTCTCATTGCAATACATGCATTTTGGTTAATTGAGTTCTTGTCGTTAAATGGGTGGTGATTGTGCTTTGTTTTTCACTCTTTCACTGCTTCCCATTCTCGTTGGCATTTAACTCTTCACATTGCTTAATATCTTCTTGGATTTGCTTACCGTTTTCGATATGGTGAGATTGATGTGATGCTTTATCTGTGACCAAATGTGTGTGTGAGAACCCGTATTATGACCATCTCCCACTCTTCTTGCTTGTAGTTTTCTAGAAACTCGCCCTTATCGTGTTAGTGAACAGTTGACTTGGTAATGTGGAAGACTTGGTCTATCTGATGCTCGAATTCTCTAGTTCAATGCCATGATCGAGTATAGATAAGGGATCTTTTAATTTCGTGCTTTTAATTGATGTTAATGCTCCCAATCAGAAAAAATCTGATAAATGAGTGGTTCGGTATTGAAGTTGTAGGTCGATTCACGAGCTGGCATACGTGCCTGCCCATTGCTGTAGTCCCAAAGGGAAGTCTCAATGTGGCATTCTTCTTCTAACCTACTCCCGATCGTGGCTGGGGTCTAGGATAACGCGGAATTCCAAAGGTTTCCGGCTGCTTCATACCTGGTAGTATCCACAATGTACCGACCATTCAGAAATAAATGTTTGAAAAAGAAAAAGCAATCAGAAAAAAAAGCAGAAAAAAGTAAAAAAAAAAATTGTTCTTTAATTTTGTTCAAAGTCGTGTCCCCTTATCTAGCAAGTGTCGGGTTGCGTCCTAGAGTAAGTGTAGCGGAAGTAAGTATTGTCTTGCCTTTACCAAGTCAGGTTGTTCACTAGCTCGATAAAGTCTTGTTCCTCTTTTACTCTCGAGAGTTTGGTTTTAACTGTGTGGTCAGTCGGGTAATCCTCTTGTTTGATAGAAGCACCATATACATCATTCTAGGATCCAAGAGGTTTTCGGTTTGCTCATTAAGGTTGGTGCATTGTTACGCCAGAGTTCTTGCTTGAGGACAAGCAAAAGTCTAAGCGTGGGGTGATTTGATGCGTCTTGTTAATGGCGTATTTATTCCCTCATTAGACGACATTTTTGATGAATTATCAGTCCAATTTGCATGATTTTGTGTGAGTTTCGTACCATTTGGCCCCTTGGACCATTTTATGTCACTTTGCATGTTTTTGATGCACTTCAGGATATATACGATATGGAGAGCAAACTGAGTTTTACACAAGACAATTGAAGACATGTTTGAATAATCAAAGCTGTTTTGGAACCAATAATTCCAGGCGCATAACTCAACTTCCCAATTAATGAATAAGCATCTGCACAAGATAATTATTTTGGTCAAGTTAATTACTTGTGCTTTGGGCTTAATTAGAAGGAGTTGGATGGCGCCACTTTGCATGAGGGCTTCATTGTCATCAAATAGATGGCCCATCATCCTCATGAAAACACAATCATGATCATCATCAAAACCAATCTCATTCCTTCCATTATCATGGGAAATAGTGGGTCCATGGCAGGGGAATAATTGGGTTTTGTGAGGGATATAATCCCATCAGCTGATGATTGTGAGAAGCAGAGTGTACGAGGGGCAGATAAAAGTTGGCATCGGCCAGGGGAAATCAGGGGAATCAGACAGCAGCGAGGGAGTGAGGAGGAAATTGGGAGCAGCGGCAGGAAAAGGGAATTAATTCCCGGGAAGAGATCGGGGGAATTGGAGTGCATCAATGTTGGAAATTGAGAAGAGTTGTCTAATGACTGTTGAGGAATCAAGGCCAACCTTGATTAATCGGCGGTTTGCAGCGTTCTTTCTGATTTCTCTCATGAGTAGCTAGATTTTCTTTCTTGCTTGGGTATTGTTGAATTCTTTGAGATTATGAGTTGATGCGTTGAATTGGATTGTGGATTAATAATGATTGATGATCTATTTTGTTATCTTGTCGCCCCGTTCTTAGACTTCCCTGTAATTCGATGTTTTCTGCAGTTCTCCTGTTTTAGGGTTTCTGTTCACTTTGCTATTGGATTGTTGGTTGAATGCGAGTTAGGGTGTGTTGCAGGTGGTTCTTCGTTGTAGAGTCGACCGACCCAACCTTTAGAACCTGAAACTGATTGTCATCCATGTCCTGCCAGTTCTGTAGCTGCATTTTCTCATAATTTCTTAGAAGGATACAAACTCAAGCAAGACCTCTAGTCCACCGTCGATCCAACTTGTTAATTTGTGTTTTAGATATTAGTTAGTTTTTTACATTTTTCTAAATTAATCAAATCTTCAATCAAAACGATTTCACTGACTAGCAGAACTAAACTGAGTAAGGTAGCTCGAGTAGACCCGTGGGAATACAACTCTGAGATCTCTCAGGTTTATTTGGTGTTGAGGCCTAAAAATCTCGTTATCAAAGCCAATTTGATGAACGTTGTATGACAGGTTTATCAAATAACTACTAAGCTGGAAGCTAAGCAGATCGTATTCCACGGGTCTTCTAATAATCGTCTACTCAAATATAAAGGCAGATTACTCAGGTTTAAAACGTTGTGCGTGGTGTGAGTTCCACGACTTCTATTCTAGAAAAATGCAAGCAAATTAAATACTAAATTGAAAGACAGATTGAAAGATTGGTTGAATTAACAAAAACGACAGACAAGCTTAGACTTCGAATCCTCCTTAGTTCACCAGAGCATTGGCAATCAACAGATCAGCGGATTTCAATTCTTGTTCAATCAATTCTAAGACACCACCATAACTCCTGACCCTTAGGTTTAAGACTGACGAACGTTCGCTCTATCTGATCTAGCTACCAAGATTAATTAGCAGCCCGAGTACGGTCGCTTCTTGCGACGACTTAACTAACTGGTGGAATTACTAACGATTTATGAGTTACTCTTGCAGTGGATTAACCCTAACTAGTTCCTACGAAAGGCATACTCCAATGAATAGGTTAATTGTTGATTTGGTGTTTTAAAGTGAGGCGAGCGTTCGCTTCTATCCTCAGCTTAACAAGAATCTAATCTAGGTGATCAAGCCAGACAATAAACATAAAAAACGAAGAACAAACCAAACACGAAAGAGAAACTGATTGAACTTTGAATCTAATCACCACCGATCCGTGACCGCTTTAAAGCCCTGGGTCACTTAGGGTTCATCTAGTCTAAGCTCTATGAGTTTAGCTACTCATGTTCTTAACGACAGAAACAGTGTTCATCATGAAAAGGAAGAACAGTTAGAAACTGTAAAACCTAATTAAGACAACTCTGGCAAAGCTTCACTCTTCGGTAATCTTCAATTCTAGCTCCGAGTCTCCAAGGTGAAGGGATGGCGTCACGATCTCTTCCTGGCTCTTCGAACTCTCAAACTCTGCTCTCTCGAACTCCTTAACTCTAGAACTCGTGAAAGTTCTATTATGAAAAAGTATATTTCTTTTGGGCCGCCGGTTAAGTATTTATACTTAACCTATCAGCGCCGGGTATGGCCTGGATTTTTCGACGAAAACTTCAGGAGTTTTCGGCGAGAACTTGACTTCTTTCCGAAAACTTCTTCTTCTATTGCTCTGCCGATTTATTCTGGAGTTTTTGGCAAAAACCTCAGGTCTTTTCGCCGAAAACTTATGTGTAAAACGGGGCAGGATTTGTGTTGACTTGATTGACTCCTTGGATAGATTCCGGTGCGATTCCTCGAGGTTCCAATGCCTTAGACACGTCCTTGGCTACTTTATTTGATGGCAAAAACCTGTGCTATCATGAAAACACTAGAAAACCATCAAATAGACCCGAAACGGGCCAAAGTAACACAAATGGCACGAGATAGAGCAGTTGAGTGAATATTCGTTATTCTGCCCTAAAAACCATGTCTTAAGCAATGAAATGTCACTTAAATGAGACTGATAATCATGTCAAATCGAGTGTCATCAATCACCTAAACTAGATTCTTGTTAAGCTGAGGATACTAGTGAATGTTCGCGTCACTTTAGAACATCAAATCAACAATTAATCTATTCAATGGAGTGTGCCTTTCGTAGGAACCATTTAGGATTAATCCACTGCTAGAGTAACTCATAAATCACTAGTAATCGCGCCAATTAGTTTTCCGTTGTAGAAGTGAACACAGACGATTAATTAATCTTGGTAGTTAGATCGGATAGAGCGAACATTCGCCGAACTTAAACCTAAGGGTCAGTAGTTATGTGGTGTCTGAGAACTGAATGAATTAGGATTCAAAACTGCTGGTCTTGTGATCGCCAATGCTCTGGTGATCTTAGGGGGATTCGAGTTTAAGCTTGTCTATCATTTTGTTAAGTTAAACCAATCTTTCATTCTATCTTTTGTTTTCATTTCAATTTTCTTGCTTCATAGTTTAGAAGTCGTGGAACTCATACCACGCACAACGTGTTTAAACCTGAATAATTTGTTAACTCCTTTGAGTAAACGATTAGAAGAGACTTGTGGAATACGATCTATCTTGCTTCTAGCTTGGTAGTTATTTGAGGCACGCATTACAACGTTCATTAAAACTCTATTCTCCTTACTTTAATCCCAAAGAAATTCAATGCAGCAAACATGAAAGACTACAGACCAATATCCTGCTGCAATGTTGTCTATAAAGTAGTTCTTAAGTGCTTGCTAATAGGTTGCAGAGTGCTCTTCCCTCACTTATTAGTCCAGCTCAAATAGCTTTTATTAAAGGTCGTTCTATTGGAGATGGGATACTTCTTGCTCATGAACTCCTTAGAACTTATAATAAGTCTAGTATTTCCCCAAGATGTGCCAAGAAAATTGACTTGAAGAAGGCTTTCGACTCGGTGGAATGGGATTTTGTTGCTGCTACTCTTGATGCCATGAACTTCCCTCAGGTTTATATTGGCTGGATTACTTCTTCCTTTACCTCAACCATGCTTTCTGTTAATGTAAATGGAACCTCTAAAGGATATTTTCCAGCATAAAGAGGATTGAGGCACGGTGATCCTATATCCCATTACCTCTTTGTCATATCCATGGAAGTGCTTAGCTGCTTTTTTGATCAGACCATTGTTGAAAAGATATTCCAGTTCCATCCTCAATGCAAAGGGGTCCAAATAACTCATTTGAGCTTTGCTGATGACTTATCATTTTTTACAAAACCCAACAAGGATGTTGTTACTGAAGTGCAGGAGGTGTTAAACAAATTCCACAGATGTTCTGTTTGTGCTTCAATTCTGAAAAGAGTAACATTTATATTGCAGGGGTAATGAGTGATGAAGCAGAGGAGTTGGTTAGTTCTTCAGGTTTTATGAAGGGGAACCTTCCCTTTTGTTACTGATGACACTTGATTTGACGTGATTATCAACCTCATTTAAGCGACATTTTGTGATAATTTTATCTCGTTTGGGTGATTTTAAGTGAGTTTATTCTCTTTTCGGCCTTTAGGGCCGTTTTACGTCGTTTTGCACATTTTTTATATATTTTAGTTAATAACCAACTTTGGGAAATCAAACCGGGAGTGGAGCATTGAGTGACATGTGATTCAATGCTCATTGGAGTGATCCGGGTCGAAGGAAGAAGGCCAAACCACAAGTAACGGACCAGATTTGAAGAAAAACTCAAAGTGCTGCGTTTTAGAGCTTACACGCCGTGTAAGCTCCCCAGATGGGAAATTTCAGCCTTTTCCAACCAGGAAAGGGTTTTGGGGGGTATTAATAGACTTTTCGAAGCCAGATTTGGAGACATTCAGTCTTGGATTAATTTCCAGACTTACAGAGTTAGAGAAGGAGTTCGAAGAGCGGGGAAGAGATTGTAACGTCATCCTTCCATCTCGGAGAGTTCGGAGCTAGGAGTTGAAGATTCAGGAGATTGAAGCTTCATGGAGTCGTCAAATTACGTTTTACAGTTCTTTTCTGTTCTTCTTATCTGAGATGTATTCTTTGTTTGTCTTCGATTATCTTGTATTGAATATGAGTAGCTAAACTCGTAGAGCTTTAGATTAGCTGAACCCTAAGTGACCCGGGGCTTTAAAGCGGTCACGGATTGGCGGTAATTAGATTCAAGTTCAGACAGTTTCTCTTGCGGGGTTGTTTTGTTCTTCATTGTTTACTGCGTTTCTCGTCTAATTGACGCCTAGATTAGATTCGTTGTTCCTATGTTTCTTTTCTGGTTGATCGTCTAGATTAGGTTTGTGTTAAGTTAGGGTTAGTCGCCAGACATCTTCTTGCTTTAAAACATTAAACTTGTCTTTCTTGATCACCTAGATTAGTCTCTTGTTAAGATAACTATAGAGCGAACGTTCGCCTTACTTTAGAACATCAATTCAATCAATTAACCTATTCATTGGAGTGTGCCTTTTGTAGGAACCAGTTAGGGTTGATCCGCTTCAAGAGTAACTCACCAAACTTATTCAATTGCACCAGTTAGTTCTCCGTTGCAGAAGTGAACACACAGACGGTTAATTAATTGTAGTAGTTAGATCAGATAGAGCGAACGTTCGCCAGTCTTAAACCTAAGGGTAAGGAGTTATGGTGGTGTCTGAGAACTGAATGAATTAGAATTGAAAACCGCTGGTCTTGTGATTGCCAATGCTCTAGTGATCTTAGGGGGATTCGAAATCTAGCTCATTTATCTTCTCGTTAGTCAACCTTTTAATCTTTCTGTCTTTTATTTCCCTTGCATTTTAGATTAGAAGTCGTGGAACTCACACCACGCACAACTTGTGTTTAAACTTGAGTAATTTGCCAACTTCTTTGAGTAGTCAATTGGAAGAAACCTCAAGAGATTCGATCTAGTCTACTTCTGTATTCTAGTTATTTGAGAAAACACGCCAAAAGCGTGTCCAGTTACCTTGGTGTTCCCCTAACCTCTGGTAAGCTAAGAAAATGTGATTGTAAAGCCCTTGTTGATAATATTACGGCTAGAGTAACAGATTGGCATGCAAGAAAGCTTTCTCTTATGCTGGGAAATGTCAGTTCATTGACTCTGTTAATGGGGGAAGCTGCAATACTAGATGTTTCATTTTGTTCTACCTTCTGGAGTTATTAAGGCGGTTGAACAAGTCTGTAATGTCTTCCTTTGGGGGAAAATAGATGGAGGTGGGAGGGCTAAAGTAGCTTGGAAGTTTGTTGCTCTTCCTAAGCAAGAAGAAGGAGTTGGCCTTCGTGATATGAGGAGCTGGAATTGTGCAAACGTGGTCAGACATATATGGAGTTTGCTGTTGAAAGTAGGTTTGCTCTGGGTGGCCTAGATTGGGAAGTTAAATTAAAGGGGAGATATTTTTGGGATATGAAGCCGACAGTTGGTTCTTGGCATTGGATTAAGCTGTTGAAAATAAGATAAAATTTTAGGCAGTATGTGGAGATGGATGATGATGGTTATATGATGTGGAATGGTGGTTATATGCCTAAGTTTAAGGTTAGTGTTATTTGGAATACGTGAGGCCTATTAATCCTATTTTAAGCTGGTATGATGCAGTATGGACATGCTTTGTCATCCCCAGGAGATCCTTCATTGCCTGGCTCATTGTGAAGGATATAGTGACTACCAGAGATAAGATCAAGGCCTGGAACCCTGAAGTGGTGGCTGACTGTGTGCTGTGTGGAAGTGTAGAAGAAACAAGAGATCATTTATTTACAGAGTGTGGTTACACTAAGCATATTATTAGCGAGTTGCTGCCAGAGCTGAATAGTCTGACCTGGGCAGAAGCCCTAGATTACACAGCAAACTGGAATGGGGGCAGGGCTAAAATGAAAGCTAAAAAGCTCCTTTGAGGAGTATGATCAGTTTCATTTAGGCTGAGAGGTGCCGACGTGTATTCCTTCAGCAAAGTAGAGATGTGGTTCAGTTGGTTGATTGCATCAAGGATGAGATCACCACTTTTGTTGAGGGGAGTAGAGATATGAATGAAATCTTATTAGTTATATAGAGCTTTTTCCTGTTACTTGAGTAGATTGTTCCATCTTTGTACCGATATTCCTTGCCATTTTGATGAATGAAATCCCAACTAATTCATAAAAAAAAGTACTTATAATTTCATTCATGGGGTGTTTAATTATGGGACATTCAACATTTAATGAAAAAGAAAGAGAAATAATTTAATTTTGTTTTAAAAATTGAGTGATGATGTGGAAATTTGTGAGAATGTTTCTATCCTATGTGTCAAAACCAATTATATCATACTACCATTAAGATTATTAAGAAGATGAAACCACACATTGCAAACTACTCACTTTGATGGGTAAATAACACTACGAGAGTGCTTATGACCATACATATATGTCATCATTGATCACTCTATCATTGATCACTCTACGTGGATGACATAATTTATGGTTTAGTGTTTTGATACGATTCAATGTGTAGGTTAGTGTTTTAGGGTTCTAAAAGTTCATCCATATTATCCACATGTTTCACCTGTAGGGCAATGAATTGTTTTTTTCATTGGATTGAGTGGTAGGATAATAATGAGTAGATTAGGATTATCTGGTAGGACCAATGTAGTCAAAATCCTGATTTTAATCTTAAAATCTTACGGTTTTACGATTTCACTGGTCTCTAGCGATCTTGATTCCACGCAAAATCTATGGGTCGTAAAATCTAGTAAAATCTCGATCAAAATCTTAGAATCTTATAAAATCAACGATTTTTTTTGTATTTTACGATTTTACTTTCCAGGGGAAATTACTAGTTTGTACAACTACATATAACTCAGAACAAAGATAATTAAATTAAATTGATTTTTTAAAGATTTTGATTAATTAAGTTAGAAGTTATTACTAAAATATGTCTAAAATCTAATTATTACTTCCTCGAATGACCGCTTAAGAGCCGAGATTCTCTCTTTTTTCTTATCTAGACTTTTCAAAGTTGGGTAATAGTCCTCTTATTCTTAATATATTGTTGACTTAAATGTTTTGATAGTAGTTCATAAAATCTTACGATTTTACGATTAAAAACTACGATTCCGATTTCACCCATGTTTTCGATTTCACGTGGAATCACGATTTTGACTACATTGGGTAGGACCACTAATGTCTGACTCATGCCATGGTTATGTCAAACGTGTATGTTAAAGGTTTAGGATATTGATAGGGTTCTAGGTGTGAGAAAATTGCTTAGGGTTTATGAATAAGTTCATCTCACTATTTATGTCGACGGTGTAATGTACTCGTCATGGTTTTGACAATTTCGGTAGAGTTTAGGATTTGACGGATTGACTCTTCTTTTGCAATAATTGGAGGGATCGTATTAGTTTCATCTAACAGGCCAAATTACAAGTTGCGTCACTAAACATTATTATCAGAATTGACATTTTTTAATTTGTCTTATTAAATGAAAGCTCATGACAGGATATTGAAATTCATATGTGTACATCAAGTTTTGAAACTAACACGATTTAACATTGAACCCTCTCATGAAAACATCTCCAAATGGCTCCAAATTTTATGAAATTTACAATTAGCATTCTATATGTTTCTTCAAAAAGTGTTTTAACAAATATTATTTTCCTATTTCAAGCTCAGAACGGTTGCTTTGAACGCAAGTTACATGTCAATACATTATGAACAACTTGACCAAGGAGACGATCATTCATGTTCTGAATACCATGCTGCTCTGACAACTCCAAAACATGTCTTTGTTGAGTTAACTTGACCTTTCATGAACATCTCATCGAGTGTTTTCAAATTTCTTTGCAATCCATTACCTCCTGGAATCATAGGGCTGCTCTTCATAATCAGAAAGAGCAAGAATAGAGTAGGAGTGAGAATTCATTGGCCTACAGATCATAATCTATTAAAAGCTAGAAACAAATGGTATTCCAATGATACCTTTACTGAGAATATTCTTCTCAAAACGATTATGTGATGGAAGTTTGCAGTTTCTGAAATTCTCAGAGGGCTTCAGAAGAAGAGTATCTTCCAGTTCAGTTATTTGACATGGAAATTCAAATCTTTACAGGTAAACATCATAACTTTTCTTAAAAGACTAATACAACGTTTTCCTGTACAATTGGAGATTCTATGAACAACTTAATCCCCTAGAAATACTTAAGAGCTGAAATGCTCTTACTTCAAACATCATCCAAGTAACAAAATCCACAACTTGTTTCCCATGAGATCAACAAACACAAAGTATATTTTTCTAGACTCTTGGTTCAAAACAAAAAGTACCAACCACAGCCTAGAAACCGGCAAGAAAACCAAGAAATATACTACCTTGCAGGTTCAGAAATTCCATATCCTTCATCTGACTTTGGTTGAAACACAAGAACTTGAGTAAGTTTCCAGAGAGTAAATTATTGGAAAGGAAAAAAAAAGAAATTTATAATCACAAACATGCCTGCATTATTTTCTATTCAGTTGGGAAACATTTGTCTCTCAAACGGCCAAATGATGCTAACAAGAGTAAGTAGAAAATAAATGGACTTGATCATCTCCTAAGAAAATGATGTTAACCTGCAATATGCAATTTCTGAGCTGTGATTGATTACTGACTAGTGTGAAAGATTTACATCAGCCGTCTACCAAAACATGACTTGTTCAATCAATTGCTTCCATGCTTGAAGCAATCGCCCTACTTAGAAGGAAATATGATGCTATAAGTAAGAATATAATCCAATCTAAATCATCTTCAAAAAAGGAAGCCAGTTTGTAAAACCCAAATGAGTTTATTGAAGCATTTCACTATTTCAGATCAGACAATGATAATAATAACTTACCAACGCGCTGACATTTAGTTTGAGTAGACTAGGAAACTTGGAGACAAGATATAGAGAGAAACCATCAAAGGATATCAAAGGATAAATTACCAGGAAACAATGAAGCAGATAGAAGCAATAGTCGAGTTGGAAATGGAAGTAGCAAAAGGTAAAGAAAATAGGCTTGCAATAAGAACAAGTGCAGTCGGTCTGAGACAAGAATAATCAGGATAGAATTCATAGCTTGAAACCCTAGCTAGTAGTGGAAGGAGAGTGAGAGTTAGTAACCCGGGAAAACTTCTCATCACTGTGTAGGAAAACAAAATGTGCCCTATTGTTTCCGGTTGTCTCAAGCATGAAGTATTAATACCGTAAACTGCAAAATAGGATCAACAACAAGCATGCAAACAGAAGGACAATCCAAGTCGATCGACTTCACGATCTGTCCTTAAGAATTGTTATTCCCCTCTACGTCACCCAAGCTTAACAGAATCAATTCTCCTAGGATAAAACGGATACTCACATGTGTAGTGGTGATGCAAACGCAAGTGATCGGCGAACTCCACGAACAGCGCAATCACACGACTCGATTCCTTTGAAAATAATGAATGCAGAGAGTTTTTTGTGCAGAGAATAAGTTTAGAGAGGGGAAAAATCTGTAGGAGAAAGTGCAGGGACTGATTTGCTATTTATAGTAAATGAAGAGGTGTCTTCTGGCAGTTGGGCAGTTTGACACAGATTCTGGGTGACTTTTCTGGTCAAACCAAATCGGTCGGGTAGCAAAAGAATTGAATCAAATCAAATCTTTTGACCGAATCCGAATCCGAGGCGACGACGACAGCGCGAGGGCCCATCACCATCTCAAGCCTTTTACCAACCTTAGTGGGCTTGATTTGTTATATCTAGCTCCACTTTCCCATCAATTAGCAATGTGGTATTCAACACCACTTTAGCTCATTCCTTCATTCACACATCAAATCTCCAACATGAAGGGCATAAAGTTGGTGATTCCATTTTCTTTAATTGTTGGCAAGATTCTATGACATAAGTGCCAAAGAAAGAAACGGAGTTTGGTTGGATTCGAAGAGACCACATCAATCTCCAGAGGACAGGATCCCTGGGTAAAACTAGCGAATAAGGGTCTTTTCTTGAAGAAACACGACTTGTGTCTTGGTCTGACTATAAAAAGATGGGTTTTTACGGATTTCTGTAACTTTTCCCTCTCTCTCTCCGAAAACCCTTTTGACGAACCAAGGTTTCCCCCCCCCCTTTAAACCTTGATTCCAGTAGCTACGGGTGTCCGATCGAGGATCCGTTTTCTCTTGTGCATTTTTGGCGATGAGAGGAAGAGATCTTACATCACGGGTCCTGGAGTTTTGGAGTTAGGCACTGTTAGTGAGTGAGGAAGAAGCTTCATTTTGGAGAAGGAGAGCATGTTCGTTCAGGTTTCTAGAAGTTTTTTAGACCCTCCTCTTCTGGTCAGGTGAGGGTTTAGTGTACGATAGTTATTGCTGGTTGATGTGAGGAGTTGTAATCTGACCTAGCTGGAATTAGGGATTGCATGAAATTGAAGAGAGTAAAATATGATAACTATTTTGTGATTGATTGTTGATTGATGTTCGTTTAATGTGATGATTTGCTTATGGGATTGGGATAAACGATTAATATGGATGATTAACCGATCAAAATTAGAAGTGAATGTTAGGAACGACGGGTTGGGTGATCATGTGAATATATGTAATGTTGAACTATATGCATGATGATCTCTGTTATATTCATGATATTGTGAACGGTGAAGGTTGAACTGAGAACTACACTTATGTGATCACCTAGACTGCTTTAGGGAATTAAAACTGATAAAGGCTGAGTCTGATTCCATTGTTAGTGTTTCGTGAGGAGTTTGGGATCGCTTCTTTTGGATTGGTTCGACGCATAGTTAAACCAAGTGGGTTCACTCAGTTTCAATAGGAAATTGATCCCCCCTCTTTCCCTTTCAGGTGCGCGTGGTTAGAGTGAGTGTGTTGAGGTTCAGGTGTTTCGGTCAAGTTCAGAGCATTTGAGCTATCAGATGAAGATTGGTGACCAACATTGGAGTTAACCATTTCTTTTATTTTACTTTTCAGTTGACAATTCCAGTTAGGGGTTTTGTAATCGTTTTGATGATTGGATTTTGGATTTTGGTTTCTCGGATTGTACTCGGATTTATTTATTGGAGGCCTCCTTTAGTTTTGAACAATTATTAAGAGTTGTTTCATTTTCCTTTGCCTTTTTTACTCGTTTGTTTAAATGTTGTATCTTCGAGTGACTCTCCTACCGGCTCAACCATGGGTTTACTTGGGTCAGTTCAGTTGGGGTGTACTACCTATCCCATGCTCCATTCCGAAAGAGAAACGAGAGTTGATTATGTTGAATTTGGGAAGGAGAGACCCGTGGAATTGGGAAAGAGGGTTGATGATTAAGAGGGATCCAAACCCTCTCGAAAATGGATAACATTGATTGCTACCCCAATTTCCATAAAAGGTGTGTCCCTATTGAAGGAGTTATCTCCCATGTAGGATACTCTACCACCCCCATGAAAGACGTGATCTCCTTGTTACCTTAAAAAAAAACAGAGGAAGGAAAATACATTCCGTTTAAAATGGGAGAAATCAACAAATCTGGCTGTGTAAGGATGCGCCAAATCTACTTAGCTAGTAAGGCTTGGTTAAAAGCTTGAAAGGTGCAGAAATCAAGGCCACCTTCCTCCCGAGACATGCATAATTTTTCCCAACTTCGCATACGAATTCGCCGGTGATTAACCACCTCACCCCACCAAAACTTAACCATGAGTTTATCAAGGGATGAACACACGATGTTAAAGACCCGATAGCATGACATGATGTGGACCGGGAGTCCCAAAATCACTGAAGTTAGCAAGGTGTGGACCCTAACCGGGGATAACGTAAGTCGTTTCCAACTATGCAGTTGCGTTGTTATCTTATCTTCTACGAAGGAATTTGTTTCCTTTTTAGACTGCATGACTACACATGGGGCTCCTAGATAATTGGGAAACACAACGTTGGGATCGAATCTAAAAAATCTAGAGTATTCTAGACGCAGAGTGTCGAGAACATTTTCACTACATGTGATGGATGACTTGTCAAAGTTAATGCGTTGGCCACTGAGGAGTTTGTATCGAGTGAACAGAGACTGCAAGTTCACCAAGGAGACCCGAGACACGTAGGAAAAGCATAGTGTTGTCATCAAACATCAAGTGTGTAACACCCGTCCCTAAATTTCCATGGTTGAACCCATGGTTAGACCGGAAATTAGTGCCACAGTTTGACTTAAAACGTAAATCGAGTAATAACCAAATTTAATTTTATATAAATAACATAAAGCAAAGATAAATCGAAAGTGCTTCCATTAGTTTAAATTCCAAAATCCCATCAATAATCATGGTTCAAATCCGAAATTCAATACATTAAACCTAATATAAAATATCCCAACCCAAATAGTCAACTGAAAATAAAATAAAAGTCAACTCCTCGTCCAATCTTCCAGTTGTCACTTCAACCTTCCTGCCACCACTTCGACCCGCACCAATTGCAACTCTAGCACTTCAAACACCTAACCACAAAGAACTGGGAGGGGATAAGTTTCCTTATGAAACTGAGTGAACCCACTAGGCTTAACTATGCGTCGAACTAAACCACAAGGAGCTGTCCTAGCACTCCACACGAATCACTGACAATGGGACTAATCTTATGTCTAAACAGTTGTTAATCCTAATAACAGTCTAGGTGATCAAATAAGTGCAGTTCTCAAATCAGTATTCATAAACCACAACATCAACATAACCACATAACATCAACTACATCATCACAATACATTAGCATCAACTCGTTTTAGTGCAACAACATAATTCAGCTCACAACAATCCATCACAACACAAATAATCATTCAATCACAACCACAATCACATATCATAATTAAGTTCTATGTGTGTAATTACAGCGCCTAGGAGTTACTCCACACCACCACCGGCTGGCCGATGCACCTCCCTACCGCATGAAAGCTCATTGGCTCCCCTACCGCGCGCATGGGGAACACATCATCATCATCTTTGTAATTCTCTCAAAGAGAAGTACAACAACACCCTCGAAACTCATGTTAAGGGGATCCGCCCCAATGGATCAGACTCAATCATACTCAAATCTTGGGTGGGGCAGTGTGGACTCCTGCCGGTTTTATCATTTCAGTTCACAACAAGTACAATGACCAATTCATAGTTCATTTATTTCAGCACAATCCCCAACACCTCACAGCATCATTAAGAATACTATCACATCTCACAATACAATTCTGATAATCCAGCCATATCATGGACATGGCCAGAGCTTCCCTTGACCAGGAGCCAGGTGACATCCTTCAAGAACAAGATCAATGCATCCGTGGAGTCTTGGAGCAAGGGGAGACATGAAGAGGACGTGGAGAGGTTCATGAGAGAAGGCTACACATTGCTGGAAATGAAGGGTTCACCCCCCAAGGCCCTAACCCTAATGATGATGCAAGGTGCGGATGTCGGGCCGAGCCACACACCGACACCAAGCCGAAGCCATACGAGCACAGGGCCGAGCCAGGTACAGGCACCGCACCAATGCCAGACGCGCCCAAGTCCGGGCCATCAGAATCCAGCCCCTACAAGAAAATCCGACCACTATAAGGATTCCTCTCTAGATAAGGAATCCATGCTGCCACATGAAGAACATCCGTTATTCCAAGTCCTCTTAGGAGTAGGAAACACGAAGGACACGCCATCCTTGTTGGACTAGGACATGGACACCTTTTCCTACTTTGACATAGACACGGACACCCCCAAGGGTTTTGCCGGTTTTGGAGTTTTCCTTTCTTTTCAGATTTTATTCCTTTTTAGTAGTTTGTTTAGGATTCTTTTTAGTTCTAGAATAAGTTTCCAAGTTGGAATAGGAGAGCCTCATGGCTGATCCTTGTACTATAAATGTGGGCCTTTGGCCATCGATGAAAGACAACTAAGAATACACTCAAATTGAATTTCAGAACTTTTGTTCTTGTTTTCTTCAAGATTTTGCTCGTTGTTGCTTAGCTTAAGGTTTGGTTTATCGTGACTCAAGGTATTCACCCTTGACTGTGTGGCACCATTAGACATGGACACTTAGGTTTCCTAGCTCTTTATTGCTAGTGGGTCCAAGTACTCTTCATCTGACACTAAGGTTAGACTCGTCATCCTGTTAGATAGCTTATTGGTATAGGGTCGCTGCCCACAACTGCAGACGGTTCATATCAAGTTCCATCATCATTTCACCAATCATAATCACGACAAGGGTAAGCTGCTAGCTTACCGGCCACCCCGCCTACATAACAAGAAGAGAGGTAGCCATGTCTCAAGTCTAGGGTTACCCTCTTGTTCGTCCTTCACAGGACGATCCCAGATTGGCGGAACCATCCTCCTGCAATTACAACTAACAATGGCAGATATATATAGAAACAAAGCTCAACCCATCCCATCCTATATCTTATTCCCAATTCTAATTCATTAACCATTATATTTCATCATAGTCCCCTAATCACATAACAAAGCATCACAATCAACATTTAGCAATCACATAGCAGTTATCCAATTTTTACTCTCTCAGATTCATGCAAAACCTAACTTTAATCTAGGTCGAGTTTCAACTCCTCACGCTAAACTCTTACCTGGAATAGAAGACGAGGCTCTAATCATCTTCTCGGTCCATAGATGACCAGATTTCCCCATCCAAATTCGTAGCTCTTCCCTTCTATCCAGCAACACTCAACAAAACCCAACCAAAAATAAGCCTCACGATCTCTTCTCCTCGTCGCTAGGAATCCATAGGAAGAAACGACGACTTAATCCGACTGTTGTAGCTCCCGGAATCAAGGTTTAAAGTTTAGGGATTTTTGGTTCGTCAATGGAGGTTTCAGAGAGAGAAAAGAAAAGGAAAGTTCCCAACACCCGTCTTTTTATAGTTTGGGAAAATAACACTACATATTGTATAACAAAATGGTGTATTGTTTAAAGACACATGACGTGTTGTATAACAACACAATGTATTGTTTGAAGACACACGACCTGTTGTGCAGAAGCACGACCGTGTGTTTCCCACTGTACACCAAGCTCAAAATAACCTCAACCTGACTTAATTTTGATCGTCCTGGACTTTGATGGGACCTCAAGGACATCGATTTCAATGTCCTAATCACCGAAACTCAAGTCTCAAACTATTTGGTTGGGCGAGTGATATGAACCGTCTACAGCCGTGGGCAGCGACCCTAATAACGTAGGTTGAGTGGTGGGGAACAACGAGTCGACCTTAGAGCTGGCGGAGAGTACTTGGACCCGCTAGTTGTAAATAACTAGGAACCCTAAGTGTCCAAGTCGAATGGTTCCACACAGTCGAGGGTGTGTACCTCGAGTCACGATAAACCAACCTTAAGCTAAGCAACAACAAGTAAAAGCTTGAAGGAAACAAGAACTAAGTTCTGAAATTCAATTGTGATTATTCAAGTGTGTCTTACAATGATGGGCGAAGGCCTCCTACAGCACAAGGATCGGCCTAGGGCTTCTTCTATTCCTACTTGGAAACTAAGTTTAAAAATAATAAACAACTCAAAGGAATCTTAAACAAGACTACTAAAAAGGAAAAACATTCCTACTATAACTTGGAAACTATCTAAATTAAGCAAATCCCTAAACTGGTAAAAACCTAGGTGGTGCCGTGTCCGTGTCCGTGCCCGGGCCGGTTTTAGGTGTCCTAGTCGGACAAGGATTTCATGATCTCTGCGAGTTCTTCTCTGAATTGAACTTGGATTCGTGGAGGTTTTTCCTGAGCATATGGGGAATCCTTGTAGCTGAAGCATTCTTGAAGGGCACGTGTACTTTTGAGGCTCGACCCAAGTCGCATCTGGCATGGGTCCTGGTATCGGCCCGTGCCTGTGTCTGGTTTGGCTATGGGCCCATGGTTGGCTCGGTCTTGTGCTTGGTCGTCGGGGCGTGGCTGGGTGTTAGCATCATCTCTAGGGTGTCCTTTGGCTCTAGCACGGTCTCAGTCCATCTGGGCTACGAGTGTGGCTCCGGCATCAGCCCTCGGTCCGCCACTAGCATCGGCCTAACATTAGTGTTGGGGGTCGGATCGGCATCATCATCAAGACTTGATGTTGAGGTTCTGGGGTCTTTATTTCCATCAATGTGTAGCATTTCCTCATGAACCTCTCTGTGTCCTCTTCGTGTCTCCTTTTGCTCCAAGTCTCCATGTAGCCATTGATGCTCCTCTTGAAGGACTTGACTTGGCTTCGGGTCAGGGGGAGCTTCGGCCGTGTCCAGGATACCGTGGGCTCATCATTCACCTCTTATTGAAAAGGATTCGGCCTCGAATCCGGATATGCAAAGACATCATCATAATAAGGAGTTAAGTCATAAACATCGAAGGTGGCGCTAACTCCATAAGAATTAGGAATATCAAGAACATAGGCATTATTATTCAGTCTTTGAAGGACAGTATAAGGGTCGTCGCCCCTGATTTGCTTTGCTCAGGAAATCTATCCTTCCTTAAGTGTATCCACACTTTCTTCAAAAATGTTCTCCTTTCTTCCTTTGTTGGCATTTCAAATGTATTGAGAAGTTCTTCTCTCGATGTTGGCCTTGGCCTTCTCATGCAGCTTTCGAACATACTCAGCTTTCTTCTTGCCATCTGCATCTACAAACTTATGTATAGGCAGTGGTGATAAATCCAAAGAGGTAAGGGGGTTAAATCCATAAACAAGTTCGGATGGTGAGTATTGAATGGCTGAGGGGACAACCCTATTGTATACAAATTCTACGTGTGGCAAACAATCCTCCCATGATTTAATGTTGGATTTTATAACAGCCCTAAGCATTTGAGATAATGATCTATTCACTGTGTCTGTTTGACCATCAGTTTGTGGGTGGCAAGTGGTTGAAAACATCAGTTTAGTGCCTAACTTAGCCCACAAGGTCTTCCAAAAATAACTCAAAATTTTGGAATCACGATCATAAACTATGGTCTTAGGGACCCCATGCAACCTAACTACTTCTTTAAAGAACAACTCAACAATGTAGGATGCATCATCAGCTTTGTGGCATGCAATGAAGTGAGCCATTTTAGAAAATCTATCAACGACCACAAAGATTGATCTCTGCCCTTGCTAGTCATAGGTAATCCTAGCACAAAATCCATTGAAAGATCTATCCATGGATGCTCAGGAATAGGTAAAGGGGTGTATAACCCATAGGGTTGAAGATGTGACTTAGCTCGTTGGCATTTAGAACATTGAGTTATCATCTTCTCCAAATCATGGCACATCTTTGGCCAATAAAAGTGTTCCTTGAGGCAGGCCACGATTTTGGCCACTCCAAAGTGTCCCATGAGTCCTCCGTGAGCATCTCTTACCAAAACAATCTTGCATGATGGTTTGGTAAACAAAGCTTGGACTCCTTGAACGAGTATCCATCCTGTTTGTAAAATTTCCCAAATCCTCCCTGCTCACAAGCTTCAAAAATATCCTTGAAATCAAGGTCAGTAGCATACAAATCTTTAATGTATTCGAAGCCAATGAATTTAGTACTAAGGACAGAAATTAAGGTTAGAGAGGGCATCAACCACTACATTCTCCTTACCTTGCTTGAATTGGATGATGTAGGGAAAGGATTTGATGAACTCCACCCATCTTACGTGTCTCTTATTGAGCTTATGTTGAGCCTTTAAGTACTTGAGAGGCTCATGATCCGTGTGGATGATGAATTCCTTTGGCCACAAGTAGTGTTGCCAAGTATTCAAGGCTCTCACTAATAAATATAGCTTCTTGTCGTAGGTGGGATAATTGAGTGTGGCTCTGTTCAATTTCTCACTGAAGTATGTTATGGGACGCTTCTCTTGCACGAGCACGGCTCCAATTCTCACTCTAGAGGCATCACACTTGGTTTCAAGGGGTTGGTGAAATTCGGCAGCATGAGCAGTTGGGCTTCGGTGAGCTTCTTTTTTAAGGCACCAAAGGCCTCTTGTTGGGCTGTCCCCCACTTGACAGGGGTGTTCTTCTTGATGACTGCCGTGAGAGGGGTAGCAATGGTGATGAAATCCCTCACAAATCTTTGATAGAAGCTGGCTAACCCATGAAAGCTCCTAACATCCGTGATGCTTTGGGGTGTCGGCCATGACTTGATGGCTTCTATCTTTTCCTCATCTACCCTAATTCATACAACTGTTCAAAATGAGGTGATATGTGCAAAAGGTGCACTTGGCCATGTTAGCATACAACTGTTCTTTCTTAGAGTTTCTAGGATCAATTTTAAGTGTCTAAGGTGATCATCTAGGGTTTTTGAATAAATAAGTATATAACTGATGTGACCTTATTTCAAACATTTTTAACCTATGACTGACCTAAGAAACTCCCGTATTTGATCTTGTTGTGCCTTGGTTTGTGTGCTTTTAGAGTCATTTTACACAAATTGTACTTTTGTTACCTGGGGGTCACTTGTGGACCAATTTGATGTCTATTGGAGCTTTTTGTGTATTTTTAGGCATTGGCGTGATAGTAGAGGTGAAAAGGAATTCATAGGATCAAACGGGAGCAAAATCAGAGCTTGGATGAGGGAGAAACAAGCGAGGCAAAATTGTGGTTTGTGCAGAGTTTAGTGTACACGACGTGTAGTCATACACGGCGTGTATGCCCAATAGATTTCTATATAATGACGAATTTTGGAGTTCAAAGGGGGGATCTATCACTTCTTTTTCAACACCCACAACCCAAGAACACCCCACTTTGTCCCTCACACCTCCGGAACCCTAGGAGGCATTTTGAAGACCCAAATAGGAGCAATTGGAGCTAAGGATTCAAGCTTCTCACCTTGGATTGGCATCTTGAAGTGTAAGAGTGAAGATTCCTCCATGGATGTTATGGTGATCTTTTCTTTTCCATTTCAGATTTCTCCATGGTTGTGCTAGGCTAAGCTTTAGGTTTTAACTTAGTGCGGTGATGATTCATGCTAGGGTAGAATGGTGATTGTATGGGTTGAGTCCTCCATGGTCAATGTTGTAAGAGATTGGTTCTTAAACCTTGTGCTTGTATGCCATGATGAGCTTCATTGGTCTTTTATGGTACATTATTATATCATTCAATGTATGAAAGTGATTGGATGATGTTGATTTAAGGTTTAAGGATTGTGATTGATGATTTGAGAGATTGAATCACTCTTTTGCAACCATTTTCCACCTAGTTTTCTTGTTGGCATTTTCACAAACACTTGGTGTGCATCAGAGTTTTTGCTCAATTAGGGATTGAAAGACCTTGTGATTGCTTTTCTAGTGTTCTATGATTGATATGAAAGTATCTTGCATCATTACCTTGTGTTAGAAGATGTTAATTAGGAGATTAGGTGTTTGAGCATTCCATTGAACTTGATTAAGGCACTCTATTCCTTTTGTTCTATTGCAAGAGTGTAGATCATGTGGTTTAGGAGTAGCGAATCAATATTGTGAGAGCTTATTGGTTCTACCTAAGTGTTATGCATGGCCAATTGAATACACATTGATCCTTGTGACTCAACTTGACTTTCATTTCTCTTGAGCATGAAGAAACCCTCCATTAAGTTAACCTCATCTTCTCTTGTTTGAACTTCATTCTTCCTTACTTAGTTGTTGCCCTACTTGTTTAGCTTTTTTATGTTTTTGAATCACTTTATCAAACCAAAACTCTTTCTTCATGTCTAGACCGTCTACAAGGAGTGTGAGTATTAGTCTTTGAGTGAGCCCTCGAGGAATACGACTGAGTGTTAGTAATCGTACCTTATAGGTTGGTTATTGGCACGCCATGTTTTTGGCGCCATTGTCGGGGACTTTCTCAATCCTAAGAAAGCATTTAGTAGTGGATTGTTCTATTCACTTCCTTCCAATTTAGTTTTGCTTCCTTGTTACTTGTTTGCTTGATTTTGTTATTCCACATTGTCGTGTTACTTTGGTGTTCTTGTTGTGCTTGTGTGTAGGTACCTTGTGGTAGTGCATGAGGCGACTCACTCGCCTCCAAACACGACTTCAAGGCCTTGGGCAAGTTATTGAACCACCGACCCTTTCTCCTCCTCATTTAGTTCATAGCACCACACACAACAACATATCTGAACATGAGGATGAAGACAATCGTTCGGAGCACTCTCACCATACCAACGATGATGACCACTCACAAAGGGGTGCAAGACATACCTTGGCGGACTATGCTCGCCCTACTCTTTGAAGGGACCGCCTCTAGCATTGTTCGACGACCCGTCAATGCTAGGAACTTTGAGCTCGAGCCCAACATGATCCAAATGGTTCAAAATGGGGTGTTTTTCAATGGCATTGATGGTGTCCATCTAGGCATCTCAAGGACTTCTTGGAAAATGTGACATGGTGAAGAATGACCAAGTTCACCCGGATTGCGTGAGACTCAGACTTTTCTCTTTCTCACTAAAGGGTAAGGCTAAGACATGGTTGGAGAACCAACCGAGTAGGACCTTCACCACAAGGGAGGGTCTAGCCGAAGCTTTTCTAGAAGATATCTTTCCTCCTTAAATGACGGATGCGATCCGAGAGCGCATGAACCACTTTAGGCAACATAATGGAGAGCTCTTTCATGAGACTTGGAATCACTTCCAAGCACTTCTTTGGTCTTGTCCTCATCAAAACACCGCCGAGTGGATTCTGGCGGACATTTTTGCTAGATCCCTTGATTATGAGAATACAAGGATGATCAATCAAGCGGCCAGTAGTGACTTGAGGATGCTCACTCCAGAAGATACTCTTGATCTCTTCGCGGAGATGGCCAACAAGACAAGGATTTGGGCTCAACAACAACCCCCTAAGTCCAAGTATGGAAGCGACACTCACTATGATTCTCCGGCAGTAAGTGTGGACGCGCCAAAGGAGTCTTCTAGCTATGGGAAGAAGCCGAAGATACTGAGACACCGTGATGAGGAGCATTCCATGATTGCTCTCCTCATGTCGAAGATTGATGCTATGGCCTCACAAGTAAGCAACCTTACCATGTCTAAGCCTCCTTCTAAGACTTCATCATCAACGGCTCCCACTCCTCCTTTGGATAATCCACCGGTTGCTTTAGTGTTTTGTTGTGAGTGTTGTGGAAGTCAAGGCCATGATGTCAATGCTTGCCCTTCCGCTACTTTCGAGCCTAACCAAGGTGACTACGTTGAGGAAGTAAATTTTGTGCAAGGTCAAGGATTCCATGGTAACTTCAATCCTCAAGGGAACTCTCAAGGGGGTAAATACAACCGCTCTTGAAACCAAGGTGGTGGTTATAACAAGCCTAATCAAGGTTACCAAGGTCAAGGTAACAAGGGCTATAGCTAAGGTAATCAAGGAGGATACCAAGGCTACATGGGGTATACTCAAGGGTACAATCCATGTAACCAAGGTGGAAATCAAAGTGGTGGCAAAGGTTCTAATCCACCAAGAATGTATAACCACAAGGCTAATGGACCACCCGGTTTTAACAAGCTTTCTCAAACCAAAGAGGGTGGATCTTCATCCTCTCAAGAAGACACAAATGCGGCTATTCTTTAACTCTTTAAGAATCAAAAAGCTTCTATCTCCAATCTAGAGACTTAAATGGGTCATCTTGCCAAGGCACTCTCATAGAGACCTAAAGGTAGTCTACCCGCCAACACCGAGGTTAATCCCAAGGGCCCCGAGGAGCTTATGATGGTAACATCGAGGAGTGGTAAGCCAATCCAAGATACCACACCTAAGGTGGTAAGATCTCAAGGTGATGACTTTGTTGTGGTTGAAGATGTTGACTCCGATAATGACATGAACAATGTTGAAATTATAGACAAAGGAGCCAAGACTAAGGAAGGCCCAAAGACTACCAATAAGGTTGGTTGATGACACTCGATTTGACGTGATTATCAGCCTCATTTAAGCGACATTTCCTTGCTTAAGACATGGTTTTTAGGGTAGAATAACGAATATTCACTCAAGTACTCTATCTCGTGCCATTTGTGTTACTTTGGCCCGTTTCGGGTCTATTTAATGGTTTTCTAGTGTTTTCATGTTAGCACAGGTTTTTGCCATCAAATATAGTAGCCAAAGACGTGTCTAAGGCGTTGGAACCTCGAGGAATCGCACCGGAATCGATCCAGGAGTCAATCAAGTCGAACCAAATCCTGCTCCCATTTACAAAGAAGTTTTCGGCGAAAATCCCTTGGAGTTTTCGGTGAAAACTCATGAAGAAATCGGCAGAACTTTCAACAACTAAAGTTTTCGGCGAAAACACTAAGTTTTCAGCGAGAATCGGCGGTCCGAAAATCACAGGAGAATTCAGCTGAGCAGTCATCCCATTTACAAAGGAATTTTTGGCAAAAAAAACCCTTAGGTTTTCGGCAAAAATTCCAGGCAAAATCCGGCGGTATTAGGGTTAAGTATAAATACTTAACCGGCGGCCCAAAATCAGAGATAACTCATAATACCAAATAATACATCATAATTTCAGAACTCTCAAGAGTTCTGGAGCAGAGTTTCGAGTTCGAAGAGCCAGGAAGAGATCGTGACGCCATCCCTTTACCTCGGAGACTCGGAGCTAGGATTGAAGATTACCGGAGAGCGAAGCTTTGCCAGAGTCATCTTAATTAGGTTTTACAGTTTCTATCTGTTCTATCTTTTGATGATGAACTCTGTTTCTACCTTTGATTCTTTTGTTATGAATATGAGTAGCTAAACTCGTAGAGCTTAGATTAGATGAACCCTAAGTGACCGAGGGCTTTAAAGCAGTCACGGATCGGCGGTAATTAGATTCGAAATTCAATCAGTTTCTCTTTGCATGGTTGTTTTGTTCTTGATTGTTTATGTTTCTTTTCTGGTTGGTCGCCTAGATTAGGTTTTTGCAAGCTAGGGTTAGTCGCCAGACAGCTTCCCTACTTTGGTGCATAAACTTGTCTTCCTTGATCACCTAGTTTAGATTCTTGTTAAGCTGAGGATAGAAGCGAACGCTCGCCTCACTTTAGAACATCAATTCAACCAGTTAACCTATTCATTAGTGTGTGCCTTTCGTAGGAACCAGTTAGGGTTAATCCGCTTCAAGAGTAACTCATTAATCATTAGTAACTGCATCAGTTAGTTTAGTCGTTGCGAGAGGCGACCGTACCTGGGAGGCTAATTAATTTTGGTAGTTAGAACGGATAGAGCGAACGTTCGCCGGTCTTAAACCTAAGGGTCAGGAGTTATGGTGGTGTATAGAAATTGATTGAATGAGAATTGAAAACCGCTGGTCTTGTGATTGTTGCTGCCTTGGTGAGCTAAGGGGGATTCGAAATCTAAGCTTGTCTGTCGTCTGTCTAAACCAACCAATCATTCTGTCTTTTAATTTCATTTTAATTTTCTTGCATCTTAGTCAAGAAGTCGTGGAACTCACACCACGCACAACATGTTTAAACCTGAATAAATTGCCTTCATATTTGAGTAGTCGATTAGAAGAAACCCTGTGGAATACGATATGCTTAGCTTCTAGCTTGGTAGTATTTGATCACTGTTCTGCAGTTCATCATTGGTTGTCATGAGGCTACGACGAGTGCTACTCCAGTGTCTCCTCCCGCACCGGTTGTGCCTCCGTACAAGCCTAAGCCTCCTTACCCTTCTCGTTTGAAGTCAGATCTCATAGAGAAGGATTTCAAACGATTCATTGAGCTTCTTGATAGAGTGCAATTGATGATGCCTTTTGGAGAGGCAATCAGCAAGATGCGTCAATATGCGAAGTTCATGAAAGAGGTCTTCACCAATAAACGCAAGTTAGTGGATGTAAGCTCAGCAAGGCTCAATGAACAATGCTACCCATTCTCTCTAAGAGGCCACCAGATAAGCTTAAGGATCCAAGTAGCTTTACTATCCCTTGCACTATTGGTGAACATGCGATAGGTAGAGGCTTACCCGATTTGGGTGCTAGTATCAATGTTATGCCATATTGCATGTTTAAGAAGGTAGACCTTGGGAAAATAGAACCAACCCTAATGTTCAATTAACGGATAAATCCATGAAATCTCCTCATGGTATTGTTGAAGATGTGTTGGTTAAGGTTGGTGCTTTTGAATTTTTTGTGGATTTTGTGATCCTTGATTCAACTGGAGATACAAATGTGCCTTTGGCCCCTTCTCCATTGCCCACACTTCATCATCCGGGAAACTCGAGCTCACACCTCCCAAAGTTGGTAAGATTCAAATCAAGTTCCTTCTACCATTTGAAGGTAATGAAATTGACTTCAAAGAGGTAATGAGTTGGGATGGTTTTCCTTAGCCTACCCTTTTGCTCCGTCAAGCTTACGACGTTAACCAAGCGCTTCTCGAGAGGCAACCCAAGTGTTTTCTCATTGTTTTCGCTTTGTCTTTGTGTGTGTGTTCTTGTTTATTTTGGAGTCCTTGAGGTTTAGAGGTGGTTCTTAGTCTATGTTGCTGTGGGAAATTGAGTTTGTTCGGGTCTAGGACCGTTTGGATGTTTGGAGTTGTTTGGGAAGATTGGGAAAAAAATGCATTTTACAAAAAGGAACTACACGTCGTGTAGACATACACGTCGTGTAGTAAAACATGTCGTGTAGACATACACGTCGTGTAGTAAAACATGTCGTGTGCTTTCTCAACCCTTCCTTCTGCTCTCTAAATTTTCTTATTTTCACATGTCGTGTGGATTAACACGACGTGTACACTTACACGGCGTGTGCCTCATTTTGAGTCAATTTCGGTTTGAGGTCGTGGTTGGTCTTTGGTTGTGTCTTGGTTGAATTTGATTTGGTTTTGGTTTCCACCCGACTCACTCGACCCAAACCGTCCCAACCCTCACCTCACCTAACCCACCCAGCCACTCTCCTACCCAATCCACTACCCGACCCACCCACTTAACCAACCACCAACCTGACCCACTTCAACCAACCGTCGAAACCCACCACACCTACCCCTCCTGTCGCCGACAGCCATCGACGTCCCCAATCCAACCTCCGACCCAGCCACCTCCTCCTCTCTCAATCTCCCGTCGCCGACCACGCAGCCAGCCATCCTTCGCCCCTTCCCTTCTCAGCGTCCTCCGGCACCACCAATCTCTGAACCAGCAACCTCGCCGCCAGCCGTCTTCCACCACCGCCAACTCGCCACCCAGCCACAACCCCATCTCCATGCCATCCCAATTCCATTACCCGGCCCTAGAAGCCGCCGTATCCCGCCACCGCTCCAATTTCCCGCCCAACAGGTTTCGCTCTCTTTGGTACTTGATTTTTATGTGGGCAACTCATTGTAGTGAAGTGTGGTTTTTTGGTTGGGTTGCATCAATTGTTGGGCTTGGAGTGTGGTCTTTTTTTGTTTGCTTGATGATCTAGATGTTGGATGTTTGGGATATTGGTTAGTTTGCTTGATCTGTTTCCTCATTTCTTTGGGAGTGGTTAGTTTGCTTGGTTTACTTGTTTCTTTGGCAAATGATTGGCCTTGGGGTGATGAACGGATGGTATGGTTGCTTGATTGGATTGGCAGCTTGGTACCTTTTTCTTTGCGTAATTGTGTTGTTGATGCCTTGATTTGTTGCTTTGCTTTGCTGATTATGCTCAAGTGCCAGTTTAGTTCGCATTGGGGATTGGTTTACTTGCTAATGAGGGGTGTTGCCACTTTCTTGCTTGAGTTTGTTGGCTTGCTAAGTTTGTGAATTTTGGACAATGTGCTTGATTTGTTCCACGGTGCTTGAGATTGGGTTGGAGTCATGGATGGTTTGACTTACTATTGCTTGAGTGATTGGAAAGTGTGGTTTGGGGAGATGAGCATAATGTGTTTTTGCTTTCTGTTTGAGTGGAGGGGTTGTTTGGTTTTGAATGAACATTTGTGATGTCTTGCTTGTTGTGGTGATTGGTTGGATGGTGTGGATTGTCATCATGTTTGAGTGTGGTTCCGTGGCTATTGCTGTTGTTATTGCTTCATGACCGTTATTTGGTTAATTTGGATTGTTTGTTACAGGTGCTGAATTCAGGGATTGAATTCTTTTCTTTGTGTGAGGAGGGGTGTGGTTGATCACCACTCATTGGTTTATTTTTGTACACTCCCCTTGCATTGTGTGGACTCATGCTTATATGTTATTGATTCGTGTTATTGATTTGTGATGCATGCCTATTGCTTAGTGTGGTTTTTAATGAAATGATCTTTGCTAGCATAGGTTGTTATACTTGACTTTGATGATCTTGAGTCGTGCTAAGTGATAGTGCCATTTGGATGATTTTGGTGAGCTGTGGATGTTGAGTTGTGTGATTATTGCTCCGATCTTTCATGATTTGGATTTCGGAATTGAAGGATACTTGATTAGTGATTGTTGTGTTCGTCCTTCCAATTAGCTTTCCAGGGCCACACCTCTATCTCCAGACTCTTGTTTTCTTATTATTTGACTGTGATTGTGTGTGGACGCTTATGTTTTGACTGTCATTTCTATTTTCTGCTTTTGGTATGTACTTTGGAACGATTAGTGCTCTCATTAGCTATATTGCACTTGGTTTATGACCCCATGGATGTTACTTGGTTGTGGTTGTTTGTTATGGTTGCCAGGGTTAAGCACTGGAACCACCGCTCTTGTCTCCATGCTCCTCTCCACCGCGTGGTATTCTCATTTTACCATACTCTCACTCTCTCTCGTCCGTTGAGGGAAATGCTCATTCTAGTCGTAGGGGGAGATTTGAGGTTTGGTATGATTGTTTGCCGGTAGAAGTAAAATCTTGTGCAATGATAGTGGATGCTTTGTGCTAGGTAGCATGATCAATTTTGTCTCTCTTTTCATATACCTTAGCATGTTCTTTCCATTTAGATGCTCCACTATAACCTCTGTTTCTTGTTAAATACTTAACTCGATTAAATTCTATTCGTTTGACTAGCCAATTGATTGTATGGGGAGAACATGCGTGATAGCCAGAGTTTTCAATGTAAAGTGTGAACTGGTTTTATTCCAAATGCCTTTTAAACTGTTTTTTACAACACGACTGAAACTAGTTTTTATTAAGTATGTGGTCTGGTAACTTGACAGAGTGTTGTTATCTTTGATAGGTGCCAGTATTGTGTAGTGTTCAGTGTCGGTCAAAATTTCCTGGAGTCTAGAACATAGGGTAGGAAAGCGAGGTGCCCAATGTGTGAGTAAGATGACCTTTGAGTCAACATGAGTGATAGATGCGCGTAGAAGCCGCTTGGTTTTGAGATCCACCACGAGCTGGCAATGCTTTGCCCGCCCATTGCTTAGTCCCCAAAGGGGAAGTCTCAGTAAGGCATTCTCCTTCTCAACCCCTCCCGGCGTGGGTAGGGTTTAGGATAACGCGGTCCCCAATGGGGCTGGCTGCTCCATACCTGCAGGGGTCTCGGCCAATGCTCCTATTGGTAAGACAAAATAGTCTAGTAAAATCCATTTTCGAAGTCGCTATTATAATAGAAAGACCAAAAGCGAAGAAAAAGTGAGATGTGGGAAGAAAGAGAGGGGGGTAGAATTTTAAATAGCCCAGAGTCTTTTCGCAAAAGTCGCAAAATCTCAAAAGGTAAGGATGAGTGTACTACCCCCTCGACACAGGTTGAGTACTGTCGACCAGGCTCTTTCTTTCCCTCCATTTATGTCTAGGTGACTCCGAGAATAAGTGAAACATCTAGTAACCGACACTTTCTGTCAAGTTGTTTGGCCTTATGTCTAATAAGAACTAGTTTGGTTTTTGTTGTAAAATGTTTTAAGGGTTGTTTGGTGAGATTTTGAGATCCTTTAGAGATCGTTTGGCTTCTTTGATCTGATCATATTTAGTGCATTATAAGTCCTCGATTAGCCTAGGGATCCCCATGTTTGATCTCATTTTGCTATGATTTATAGGCCTTTATGGATGTTTTATGCAAAGTGCCCTTTTGTTGCCCGGTTGCCACTTTGAGGCCAATTCTATGTCTATTGGAGTTGTTTTCTTTGCATTTTCAGGTCTTGGCATTGAAGTACTGGTGACAAGGAGCACGTAGGATCAAACGGGAGGTCAATCGGAGCTAGGACGGAGGATATATGATCGTTGAAAAATCGAGAAAAATGCACCCTTCAACTGAAGAAGTTTTCGGCGAGAACTCTAAGTTCTCGACCGAAAACCGAATTACAGGAGACAGTCGTTCGATTTATGAAGAAATTTTCGGTGAAAACTCTTCAAAGTATGAGTGGACGGAGGCGTGTGAGAAGTGTTTCAAAGAGCTAAAGAAGAGGTTGACTTCAGCTCTAGTGTTGACTTTGCCAGTTGAAGGAGGCGAGTATGTGGTCTTCAACAATGCGTCGTTGCAAGGATTGGGTTGTGTGCTCATGCAGAATGCAATGTAGTCGCCCATGCTTCTCATTAGTTAAGAGTGCAATATGTAAATTATCCAACACATGATCTGGAATTAGCTATTGGGGTGTTCGCTTTGAAGTTGTGGATACACTACTTGTATGGCGAAACATTCAAGATCATGATGGATCACAAAATCCTTAAGCATCTCATGGATCAGAAGGAGTTGAACAGTAGACAGAGGTGTTGGGTGGAGCTTCTGAAAGATTACAACTACACCATTGATTGCTATCCTGGTAAAGCCAATGTCTTAGTCGATGCTCTAAGTCGAAAGGAGTTGGTCGATCTTAGAGCTTTGAGAGTGGAGTTGTAGCTCGGAGAAGTTGGAAGTTTTTTTGCCAATCTCAGCATTCACCCGGTGCTGAATGATAGAATTAGGGAGGAGCACCTCAACGATGCTAGGATAATAGCTATTAGAGAAGAAGTCGAGCAGGGTTTGGATAACGGTTTTGAAGTGGTCGGCGGTTTGTTGAAGTGTGGAGGTCGTGTGTCTGTGCCGGAAGTAGAAGAGTTGAGGAAAGATATCCTTGAAGAAGCTCATTCTTTGATGTATGCCATGCATCCAGGAATGACAAAGATGTACAACGACTTGAAGGTGAGTTTCTAGTGGCAGGTATGGAGAAGGATGTAGCTCGGTTTGTGTCGTTTTGCTTGGTGTGTCAGAAGACTAAGGCCGAACACAAAGGTCCAGGTGGATTGATGCAATCTCTACCCATTCCAGAGTCGAAATTCACAGATATCACCATGGATTTTGTGTCGGGTTTTCCGCCAACCAGAGAGGGGAAGGATGTGGTTTTGGGTAATTGTGGATCACTTGATGAAAGTCGCTCACTTTGAACCCATCTGGTATAAGTCTAGTGTTGAGGAGCTAGCTAAGCTTTATATTGAGGAAGTGGTAAGGTTGCACGACGTTCCTCAAACCATTATGTCTGACCAGGATCCGAGTTTCACATCTCATTTTTGGGAAGGATTGCATATGGCGTTGGGAACAAAGATAAATTTCTCGATGGCTTATCATCCTCAAATGGATGGTCAATCGGAGAGGATGATTCTTACATTGGAGGAATTATTGAGGAGTTGTGCTATGGAGTTTCAGACTCCTTGGACTGAATTGTTGTCATTGATCAAGTTTGCATACAACAACTCATACCATAGCACCTTGAAGTCTGCGCCGTTTCAAGATTTGTATGGAAGGAAGTGTAGGACGCTGTTCTGCCAGGATGAGGAAGGTGCTAGAGTGTTGACGGGTCCTCAAATTTTTCAGGAGACAGCTGACCGTGTGAAGGTGATCAAGGATAGGCTTAGAGCACCTCAAGTTAGGCAGAAGTCTTATGTAGACGGTCGTGCTAGAGAGTTGAGTTTCAAAGTTTGGGAGAAGGTGTTCCTGAAGGTGTCGCCATGGAAAGGGCTGATGTGCTTTGGCCGGAAAGGGAAGTTGGCAGCACGATACATCAGGCCTCATGAGGTTCTAGCTAAATCTTGTATGGTTGCCTATGTTCTGGCATTGCCAAGCAAGCTAGACAGAATACACAATGTAATCCATGTTAGCATGCTTAGGCGGTATTATGTGGATCCCTCTCATGTGATACAACCATAAGAAGTGGAGATCGAGCAAGATATGACCTATGAGGAGAAGCCGGTGGCGATCGTGGATAGGCAAGTTCGGGTTTTGAGGAACAAGCAGATTCCACAGCTCAAGGTAGTGTGGAAGAACCATGAGAGCGAGTCGGCCACTTGGGAGACCGAGGAGAGCATGAGGAGGTGGAAGCTTATGATTTTCAGGTACTTACTCCACACATAGTGTTCTTCTTATGTTTTCTCAATTCGTGCTTCGTTCTAGTTGTGTTTTGGGTGCGTGTTGTGTTTGTGTTGTGTGCTGTTGAGAGTGGGAATGTGGGAAGTTGGCGGCCTTAGAAGACAGAGGTTGCAAGGTTTGTTGTTGTGAATTTTGGGTAGCGATGTGATGCTTAAGTTGTTGCATTTTGCTACATTTTCGGTATGCATTGCTAGGATGAGTTAGGAGTGAATTCGGGGATGAAATCTTTGAAGTTGTGGAGACTTGTAAAATCCCTGTCCAGCCGGATGGTTTGGAACTCGAGTTCGGATGATCAAGGTACTAGAATCAGTGTCTCAGAGGTCCCATTGAGGTTCAGAACGTTCGTGCCTAAGTTAGATTGAGGCTCCAAGTGAGCATGCTGTATAGTGAAGAACACACATCGTGTATCACAGTCACTACAAAAAAGCGGCTGTTCGGTGTCGGTCACAGACGTCGTTTAGCGTCGGCTGCTGACCGACGCTAAAGGATTTAGCGACGCTAAAGCTGGTTTTTGGGTACGGGGTTCGTTTCTGACCCAAAACCAAATTTCACGTCGGTTTATGGTCAGTGTTAGCGTCGGTCAGCAAGCGACCGACGCTAAACCCTTGGTCAAACCCGACTCAAGGGTTTAGCGTCGGTTTTCGATCGACCGACGCTAAAGGGCCTTTTTTGTAGTGAGTACATGTCGTGTATCTAAGATACACGGCCGTGCTTTAAATCCTAGCAAAGTTCGTCGAATTTGGCAGAATCAAACACATGGCCATGTGTCTGTACAATACCCCTTGCATCACAGTACACATCATGTGTTTTGACCTGAATATAAAAAGCTGGTTTTGATGGGTTTTAGCAACTTCCAGCTCTTTTCTCTTTCCACGAAATTCCTTTTGACGAACCAACTTTGGCCAAACTTCAAAGGTTGATTCGAGAGCTACAGAGCTCCGATTGGCGAGCCATTTCTTTCTCTGTGTTCCTGGCAATGAGACAAAGAGATCACTAATCTCAATTTCTGGTATTTTGTTGTAGGGCGCAGTCAGTGAGAAGGGGATGAGCTACGAAATTGAAGAAGGGGTTTTCGTTCTTTTGGGAATCTAAGATGTTTAGAGCCTCATCTTCTATTCCAGGTAAGGGCTTAGCGTTGTGCTTGAGCCTCATTCTTCGGAAGGATAATATGTTCACCACCTGTCATAACTATCTCTAACTCTAAGCTGTTTGACCTTGATTCAAGGCGGCTTGAGTTTTGAATTTTTCATCGTGGTCGTTGAGCCTTGTCATGATTAGGTCGAGCTTCTTGTCTATCTCGCTCTCCCTAGTGTTTCCCGACGCAGATCTTTGAGGTTGCTGTCCTCCGGTGAATCCAGGTGGGCCTTGATAGGTGTTATTTAGGTACTGAATCTAGAGATTGCCAGGTGATGTACCATAGTTGCCTTGATTCCTGTGAGGCGGTTGATAGATTCCTCGGGATTGATTCTTTGGCTTCTATTCTTGAAACGACCCAGATGGTCAGTTTTTCTGGTTTTGGTTGATTCCAGAGTTATATGGAGGACGCTCTTGGAAACTCCCTTGTTGTTGTTGTTGAGGTTGTCTGAACTTACGATAGTCAGAGTAGCCTTTTTTATTCTTGGTGAAGCCTTGACCAACAAAATTCACTTCATCTACAGTTCAAACATCTGCTTTACTGAAGTTCTGACAACTTCCTCCATTATGAGCACATACCCCACACCATTCACAATCAGCAACATAGACAGACGCCGACGGAGAGTTGGTGGAAGTGCCAGCCTTCTTTATGTGTTTCGGTACTTTGGCCTTGATCTGTTCTTCAAGGCTTAATCGGCTCTTAGCTGCTTCAGATTGTCTCTCTCGATTCTTGGACTTAGATGAACAACTTGCAAAGTGAAGAAGAGCAGCTTCTAGTGTGAGCGCGGTACAATCTCTCTCAGCCAATGAGTTGACCCACTTAGCAGATTCTTCATTCATCCCTCGAGCAAAGATTTTCAGCTAGTTGCATTTGCTTGAAGCTGTGATGAGGGCAGTCGTAGAGGAGTTCTTGGAATTCATTCCAAGCATCGTATAAGCTGACTCCATCTTTCTGCCTGAACCAAGCAATGTTATCCTTGTAAGTTGTGGTTCTGGCCGGAGGAAAATACTCCTTAACAAAGTCTTGAGCGAGGTCATCCCAGTTGGTGTAGTGACCGGGTGGCTTGCTGTTAAGCCACCTCTTTGCAACGCCTTGGAGTGAGAATGGGACGGCTCGTAAGCAAAGAGTATTCTTCTCGAGACTCCCACTCTTGAAGGTCTCGCACATGGAAAGGAAGTCCGCCAGATGTGTGCATGGGTTGTCATGTGGCTTCCCTTCGAATTGAACATCCCTAGAGATCATTCCCAAGAAGGGGATCTTGATCTCATAGTCAGGATTGGCATTGTTGTGAGGAATGGTGATGCTTGACCGAACGCTAGTCACGCTCGGCTTGTTATAATCTGCCATAGTGAGCGAAGCAGGAGGCGGTGGTGGTGGTGGTTGTCGATCACCCATTCTAGGAGAGGGTGGCGACGACTCTGTCGAAGTGGACTATGCGGAAGAAGAAAAGTCCTCCTTCAACTCTTCAATCTTGATGGGGGTGGAAGATGAAGGTGGGACGATTGTTTCTTGCTTTGGCACTCGCGGTTGCTTAGTCGGTGCAGAACTGCTCGGCTTGTTTGAGCTCTTAGTCTTGTTAGGCTTGAACTATGAATGAGTGAACGGGCAGTTCATATACCTGCATACAACGTACAAGTCAACAAAAACAAAAACAACCAGTGTAAAATCGAAGAGTGGTGGAAAGTGAAAAGATGGAAAATAGAAGAATAAATGCCAACTCTTCTTTCAAACAATAGAGAAGAGTCCCCGACAACGGGGCCAATTTGATAGCGTGTAAAATAGGGTATCAAATACTAACCTACAAAAGTAGGATAGATCGAATTCCAAGGGTTTCTTCAAATTGTTTACTCAAAGAAGCTGGCAAAAAATTCAAGTTTAAACAAGTTCGTGGTGTGAGTTCCACGACTTGTAAACTATTATGCGAGAAAATTGAAATTAAAAATTAAGAAACATATTGATTGGTTAAGGTTTTATTCAATTAAAGAGTCGATAGCTTAGACTCGAATCCCCCTAAGATTACCAAGGCATTGGTGATCACAAAACCAGCAACTTTCAATCCTAATTCATTAAGTTCATAGACACCGCCACAACTCCTTACTCTTAGGTCTAAGTCCGCGAACGTTTGCTCTATAGGAACTAACTACAAATATTAATTAACCGTTCGTGTGTTCACTTCTGCAACGAATAACTAACTGGTGCACCTGATTGATTTAGTGAGTTACTCTAGAAGCGGATTAACCCTAAACGGTTCCTACGAAAGGCACACTCCATTGAATAGGTTAATTAATTGATTTGAGGTTCTAAAACAAGGCGGACATTCGCCAACCATCCTTATTTTAACAAGAATCTAACCTAGGTGATCAAGCCAGAGAAGAAACAAGAATTAAGAACAAACCAATTATGAATAAGAAACTGTCTGAATTAAAATCTAATTACCGCCGATTCATGACCGCTTTAAAGCCCCGGGTCACTTAAGGTTTATCTAATCTAAGTGATGAACTATAAAATAGTGATCAAATACTACCAAGCTGAAAGCTAGATAGATCGTATTCCGCGGGTCTCTTCTAATCGTTTACTCAAAGGAATTGACAAACAATTTGGGTTTAAACAAGTTGTGCGTGGTGTGAGTTCCACGACTTCTAATCTAATAAGCAAGGAAAGTAAAAGACAGAAAGATTAAAAAGGTTTGACTAACGAGAAGATAGACGAGCTAGACTTGAATCCCCCTAAGTTAATTCATTCAGTTCTCAGACACCACCATAACTCCTTACCCTTAGGTCTAAGACTGGCGAACGTTCTCTCTATCCGATCTAACACCCAAGATTAATTACTGTTCGTGCATTCGCTTCTGCAACGGAAAACTAACTGGCACGATTACTAGTGATTAATCAGTTACTCTAGCAATGGATTAACCCTAACTGGTTCCTACGAAAGGCACACTCCAATGAATAGGTTAATTGTTGATTTGGTGTTTTAAAGTGAGGTGAACGTTGGCTACTATCCACAACTTAACAAGATTCTATTCTAGGTGATCAAGCTAGAAAAGAAACACACACAACGAAGAATAAACTAAACATGCAAGAGAAACTGTCTGAATCTGAATTTAATTACCGTCGATCCGTGACCGCTTTAAAGCCCCGGGTCACTTAGGGTTCATCTAATCTAAGCTCTATGAGTTTAGCTACTCATATTCGGAACAAAAGAAATGAAAACAAGCAAGGAATACATCTCAGACAGGAAGTAAAGAGAAGAACTATAAAACCTAATTCTGATGAAACCGAGAAGCTTCAATCGCCTAGATCTTCAACTCCTAGCACCGAGCTCTCCGAGATGGAAGGATGGCATCACGATCTCTTCCCGGCTCTTCGAACTCTTTAAACCCTCTCGAAATATTAAGTCTTGAAATTAATCCAAGGAATTCAATAATGGCCCCCAGTTTAGTATTTATAGGGTTTCCAAAACCTAGCCGGAAAAGTTCTTACTTCTCGGCGAGACTCGCCGAGAACTTTACTTAAAACTTGACTGCCAACATCATGTCTCCAACTGTGTGATTTCTTCAATAGTTCTCGGCGAGAACTTTGGTTCCTCTCGCCGAGAACTTTAGTGTAAGCAGGGGAGGGTTTGTTCTGTGACTTTGTATGATCTCTAGATCGATCTTGACCATTCTTTAAAGTCCCCTTGCTTCCCGAGCACGTCCGTGGATACGTTATTGATGGCAAAAATCTGTGCATTCTCAAAAGCACTAGAAAACCATCAAATAGACCCAAAACGGTCCAAAGTAACCAAAAAGTAGGAATTAGAGCAATCGAGTGAAAATACCCTAAACTACCCTAAAAACCGTGTCTCAAGCAGGGAAATGTCGCTTAAATGAGGCTGATAATCACGTCAAATCGAGTGTCATCACTAAGCTACAAGAGTTAGCTACTCATATGCGATACAAGAGAATCAAAGTCAATCATAGAATTCATCTCAGAAAAAAAAGAACAGAGAAGAACTGCAAAACCTAATTTTGACGATTCCGTGAAGCTTCAATCTCGAGAATCTTCAATTCCTACCTCCGAGCGTCTTCCGGGATGGATTGATGGAGTCATGATCTCTCCGATTTCTCCGAAATAAGCTCTTAACTCCCTTTAGGTTGTGGAAAAATCTTCCAATTGAATTATGCATGAATAATGCCTATTTTGGGGTTTAAATACCCAAAATCCGTCCAAATCCAGAAAAGGGGTAAAAAGTAATTTCAGCTTCTTATTTTGGCAATTCCTGCTTCGTCCGAACTCCGAATTAGTCCCCGTTTGAAGCGTTGGAATCGTGAGAAAGTCCTATACAACGTAGTATCCTGGAGGCTTAACAAAAAAACTCAAAAAAAGGTAAAAATAGACAAAATATGGACAATGTACGCACTTGGAGCCGAGAATCGCATAGTTAACATATTTACACCAAATACTCATCATAATTGCATCAATGGGTGTAAAATGTAGTTTATTATGGAAAAATAATCACTATAAATTTAGTTTCATCATATACCATGCGATTGTTAGTTTTGGTTGCAAGAAAATGGCCCTTCCAATGTGGGGTCGTCCTGTATAAGACGAACAGGTGGGCAACACTAGACTTGTTACATGGCTGTCCCTATATTCTCTTGTAGGTGGGGTAGCCGAAAATCTAGTTGTTTACCCTTGGTTTGATTGGAATATGAAATGTGAATCTTCTGAGTATGAGAATTGGTGAAATGATGTGATGTGTGGTAAGTAAGTGTGATACCATGTATTGCGAACTTGATGTAAATGATTGAGAATGTGAATGGCAGAATCAGAAGGAGCCTACACTACTCCCTAAACTGCACTATAGGTGCTAAGTGCCTCTCTAGGGGAGAGAGGTGCGGTCACAGTCTCGTTGTATCCTTCAAGGGAGAGGATCGTCTTTGGACGTCTTCAAGGGAGAGAGGTGCGTCGGGCTGGCAGGGGTGGTGCAGGGTAATATCCATGTCACCTTAATAACTCACCTTGAAATGCCTTGTGATTTGTTGTGCTTGAATGTGTGTGATGATGTGATTGTGAACTATTTTGAGATATGTGCTCGAATGTTTAATTGCTGATTCGTCGATGTTATTACTAATGTTATCAATTGTGGATGGGAATTATGAATTGAACCTACGTGATCACTTAGACTGGTTTAGGGAAATAAAATTCGGTTAAGATTGGGTTTGGTTCCACTATCGATGTATTGTGTGGAGTTTGGAACCGCTCCTTTGGAGTTTGGACATCCCATCCCCGGTTCCCGGTTAGAATTTAAATTTCTCGGTTAAACCTCGTTGGTTAAAACTTTGAGAATTTTAATTCGGATGTAATTAATTAATTTGAGAGGGTAATTTATTCTGATTGGTGGAATAAATCATTTCCGGGTTAAATTGATCGGGTTCCATTTCTAAATCAATGGACCGAGTTAATTGGTCGAACCAATGTGATCCGACCAAGGAGGAAGGGCTGAGCTTAAAAGCCCTTGACCCATATTTTTGGTTCATTTAAAAGAAGGAGAGGGGACTGGGCGTTGGGCCTGAGTATTGGTTGGGCCGAGTGGATAGTCGTGTGGCCGAAAGAGAAGAAGAGGGCGCCAAGGCCCCGCTCGGTTGAACAAGAAAGGAAGGGAAGCGAATTTTGGGCCGAAAGAGAAGAAGAGGGCGCCAAGGCCCCGCTCGGTTGAACAAGAAAGGAAGGGAAGCGAATTTTGGGCCTTAAGACCATTCAGCGTTAAAGAGAAGGAAAAGGGGGTAAGGGTTTTGGTTCAGGAGAGGTAGGAGAAAGAGAAAGGAATGGCGGCAGTTCCATCTTTTTGGGGAAAAGCACGACCTTCGAGGAAGCACAGAAAAATAAAGAAGAAGTGAGGGAATTAGTGGTCATTGGATCTTTTGGCACACGTCGAGGTCAGGAGGATATTAGGTGAGTCACAAGCAGTGACACGGGTTACTGGATTGGAGAAGGAAGAAGGAGGGCAACGAGCGGCGACGTTGGGCTTCGATCAATCGACGAATAAGAGATGAGGGGGTCGGCGGTTGGTGACAGGGGTTGGTCGGAGGAGATCCCATGACTTTGGAATGGCCTCTAGGGTCAGAGCGGGTCACCAGGCAGCGGGAAATAAGTGTTCCGAGGTTCTAGGAGTTATCGGTGGCGGAAGCTTGCCGGTGACGATGAGGCTGGCCAGAGAAGACGATTGACGAACTTATCAGAACCAGAAAGTTCAGTGACTGAGAAGCTATTTCCATAAAGTTAAGTGACCAATCCGTACATTTTGTTAGTCTGTGGTTCTTATGAGAGTTTGACACTAAGGGCCTGTTTGGCAGATTAATGGGTGGTAATTCAGAGTTTCGGCTATAACTCTCTTATTAAAGCTCTGATTGACGAACCGTCAAGACCGGTGGAATCAGGATGACGAGACGATTCTTCTTAGATAGAATTCAGGGGATTCTTTTAGTCTAAGGTGAGGGTTTAGCGTTGTTAGTTAGTATTGGACAGCATGAGGGTTGAAATGTCGACTTAGATGAAAGCTAGGGTTGCATGAAATGAGGAGAGTAAAATGGGTTAAATTGTGTTGGGATTGTGCTTTGATTGATTGATTGTTGTTGTTGTGATTGGGGGATTGGGTTGTAATGAAATAATTAATGAAACGACATAGAACGAAGTGGTAAGATTGGCTTGGGTAATGGATGTGAATTGTATCTTGTCTTGAATTGTTAGTTTGTGGATGCAGGAGAATGGCCCTGCCAATGTTGGGTCGTTCTGAGTAAGAGGTACAGGTGGGTGACCCCTAGACTCATGACATGGCTACCCCTGTACTTGCAGGTGGGGGTGGCCGGTGAGCTATCCGGTTACCCTATTTTGTGATCTTGTTGATAAGTGTGAATTGTGATCGGAATGTGTATTATGAGGATGGTTGGAATCATGTGATGTTGTGATGAGGTGGATAGAATGTTTTGTGATGAAATTGCATGAGTTGTAAATTGTGTATGAAAGTAGAACCGGAAGGAGCCCACAGTACCCCACCCGAGATACAGGTTGTTTGAGTCTGGTCCACTGGGGTGGATCCCCTTGACATGGTTGTCAGGGGTGTGGTTGTACCTCTCATTGAGAGACTGTTGATGATGAGAATGATGACGTGTTCCCCATGCGGTAGGGGAGCGCGAGGACCTTCCATGCGGTAGGAAGGTGTGTCGGCCGGCCGGTGGTGGTGTCGATAACTCCTTGGTCCTAATAACTCACCAGTGTAATCATTTGTTGTTGAATGTGTGTGTATGTGTTGTTGTGAGTATGGATGATGATTGTGAACTATCTGTTAACCATGTGATGTAGTAGTATGTTGTTTCAGTTGTGATTATATTATGCCATTGCATGTGAATGAGAATGGAAAACTGAACCTATGTGATCACCTAGACTATTTTAGGATGTTAAAATCTGGAAGGGGTTGCGTCTGGTTCCATTGTGGATGTCTCGTGCAAAGTTTGGAACCGCTTCTTTGGTTAGGACAACGCGTAGGTAAGCTAAGTGGACCCACTCAGTTTCATTAGGAAACTGATTCCCTCTTAGTCTCTCTTTTCAGTTAGAAGTAGGAGCTGAGCTTGGAGCAGCAGACGTGGGTTGTTGGCACTGGAGTGAGTTAAAATACTGAAGGACGGTGATCGAGGACGGGATGTTATTTATGTATTTTTATTTCAGTTGACAGCTTTGGGGGTTTTGAGGTTTATTTAATGTTGATGTCGATTATGAGTTTTTGGTTGATTGTCGTTTGAAATGTATTTAAGTGGGGATCCCCGCCTTTCGTCTTAAAGGTTTTATGTTATCGGTTTATATCTTCTGGTTTCATTTTGATTTTTTTCGACTTGATTTATCACTAGTGATGCTCATAACTGGTTCGACCACGGGTTTACCCGGGTCGATTCGGGATGGGTGTTACAGCAGGGCATTAAGAAATTGATTTCAGAACTTTTTGTTCTTTGTTCCTCCTAGGTTTTGCTCGTGGTTGCATAGATTTTAGGTTGGTTTATCATGACTCAATGTCATCACCCTTGACTTCGTGGCATCGTTTGACTTGACACTTCGGGCTCCCAACTCTTTATAGGTGGTGGGCCAAGTTTGTTTCCATCCCAGTTTTAAGATTGCATTTGATTGCCTTGTTGCCGAGCATTGGTATAGGGTCACGACCCACGATTACTGTTGGTTCATATTAGTTTGGTATCAGAGCACTGGTTGAACTCTAGGACTACATATCTTGTTTTTTAGTTTTCATAGAAAAATTTTGAATACCCCAAATAGTTTTATCTTTGTGTTCGGTTTCATTATTATCTTTTGATTCAGTTTGTTCTTGTTTGTAGGTGGAAAAAGTTAGTGATAAAAATAATATATATATATATATGGTGGCAACTACAGCGCTCCCGGAGCACCACATGCTCCCCTCTGTTTGAACCATTCAAGGAGAATCTCATTCGTTCATTTTGGAAGATCTAATCTAAGCCATCCATACATAAATTAATTTTATAATTTAACTAAATAGTAATTAGAATAACTAAAAGGTCACTCAACATATTTCATATAAATAAATAATCAAACTCTTTATTTTTATGTTCAAATTAGTTTTATCCACGGCAAATTAAATTATGATCATCATAATAACATTAAATACATAGCCAATATGAAATTTCGAGGAGAGAATGCACCTGAAATTCGAGATAATCCACGACCTGTATGAAATTTCCCTCTTCGTTGACATGGCTCAGTAATCTCTTCGCTTTCTCTCACTCGTTGCCCTGCCAGAAAGCTTCCCTTGGCTGAACCTTCCTCCCAAACTGCATCTCTCTCTATTTCTTTCGAGAAAACCTTCAGCTTGGGAGGTTGACTCCCGCCTCCCACTCCCCCACCTATTCTCTGCTCGGCCGACCGACCCAATCTTGACCGCAGCGACAGAGAGGGGAGTTTCCACAAACGCTAGCGGATGAGGTTTAGATGTGAAGAAATTGGGGAGAGTGAGGAGAAGAAAGGATAATGACCTGAGAGTGTCGAAGAAAATCAAATTTTAGGGTTCTTTAGAGTTTTGAATAGTGCCCTTATCACAATTTTTGGGTTGCATGAACGATAGGATTGGGTGAGTTGGTTCGAGTTTGTTTGCAGATAAAATCAAATACTCAAGTGAGATGGGTGAGTTTGGATGGGTGAGTTTGTTTCCGTTAGATTATGGATGGATGTTTGGAAAGGGGATCTACTACCATTAAGACACCCCTTAGTGTCCTCATATCAGATATCCCCTTAGAATCGTAGGATTAAGGAATAGATCTGATGGACCATATTAAAATGGACAAAATAGTCATTTGGGAACTAGTATATATAGTAAATAATATTAGGGTTTTCCCACAAACCCTAAAAAAGTACAATCAGCAAAAAAAAGAATTGCTCTCAATTTCCGGAACCCAACCGCCGCCACCGTCGCTTGTCCTCCATGCTCTCACCGCCACATCGCACGCCTAACCAGCATCGTCGCATCCCCTTGTCGTCCTCACAACCGCTTCACACCCCTACCATCAAACCATCACGCTCACCCCTTGCCGCCCTCACAGTCGCGTCGCACGCCAGGCACAACCGTCGCACCACCCATGGATCAGTCGTCGCCGCTGCCGTGCCATAGCGCACTGTTGATGGAGCTCGTATCCAGGCCGCCGCCGCTCATATCCGGGCCCGCTGCCGCCGCTCGAATTAGATCTGCCGCCACCGCTCGAATCCAAATCTGCCGCCGTCGTTGGAATCCAGATCCGCCGCCACCGCCGTTCAATTCCAGATCCACCACCGCGTTCGATTACAAATCCCCCGCCGCCGTTGGTATCCAAATCCACCGCCGCCGTTCGAATGCAGATCCATCGCCGCCCTCCGAATCCAGATCTACCGGCGCCGTTCGAATCCAGATCCACCCCGTCGTTCGAATCCAGATCCACTGCCGCCGTTCGAATCCAGATCCACCACCGCCGTTTGAATCCAGATCCACCGCCGCGCCTTTGATGTAGACTGACGTCAATCTCCGCAACTTCCCCTCTTATTACGTTGTTCCATTTTGATGATTTAGGAACATATTTGTATTGTTCTTATTAGTGTAAATTGGAACATCAGACTAAACGTTCCGATTAAACGTTACAGATTAAACTATGCAGATTAAACGTTCCGAATTTCAATAAAAGGAACACTGGACCTAATGACGGAGCACATTTAGCATTTATTGTAAGAATTAACTATCAAATTGTTCCAAATTCTGAAACAAGGAACACTAGCTATATAACACTTGAAACATGTTCCGAAGCAATGAAAAGGGAACACACCACAGAAAAATAACTGCTGCCGCCGTTTGAAAGAAAAAATGCCGCCTCCGCCGCCTGGAAAAAGAACACCACCCACAGCCAACCGGAAAAACAATACCGCCGCCTGGAAAAACAACGCAGTCACCATCGATTATATAAAACAACCGGAGATCGGGAGCAACCGCCGATGATAGAGAAGAAGATGAAGAAGAGACTAAAAAAAGGTAATAAATTCAATCAAAAAAATAAATAGAGCAAAAAAAGGAATAAAAAATCGGCACATTAACACCAAAATCCGAAAAAAAAACCATAATTATAAAAAAATATATATTTAAAAAAAATCTGCAATAAATAGAACCTTGTAATTACCCTTATATCCATTTAATGTTGGCCATCAGATCTGTACAATTGAATCCTATGGCTCTAAAAGGTGTCCTCATATGAGGACACTTTTGGGTGTCCTAATGGTAGATTTTGCCTTTGGAAAGAGTGAAGTGATTCAATTTAAGCCTATAAAGTTACAAAATAATTGTATTTACTATGTATTTAATGTTATTATGATGATCAAAAACAATTTGGCTTCGATAAAACTTAATTTGAACATAAAATAAAGAGTTATGATTATTTATTCATATGAAATATGCTGAGTGACCTTTTAGTTATTTTAATTACTATTTATTTAAATTAAAAAATTAGTTTATGTATGTATGGCTCAGATTAGATCTTCCAAAATGAACGAATGGGATTTTCCTTGAATGGTTCAAACAGAGGGGAGCATGTGGTGCTCCAGGAGCACCGTAGTCGTTACATACATAAATTAATTTTTTAATTTAAATAAATAGTAATTAAAATAACTAAAAGGTCACTCAGCATATTTCATATGAATAAATAATCATAACTCTTTATTTTATGTTCAAATTAAGTTTTTTCCAGGCCAAATTAAATTATGATCATCATAATAACATCAAACACATATGAAATACAAATATTTTGTAACTTGTTAAATCACTTCATCCCATTCAAAACATCCATCCATCCATACTTTTAATTGACTCTAACTTACCCACCCATCTTAATGAACCATCCCAACTAAGTTCAGAGCAAACCCACCCACCCATTTTTTCTATATCGCCCATACTTATCACCTCAGATCAATTTCTCCCTCCATTTCTAAGACTTTCACCCTTATCCCATCTTCCAGAAACCCCCCTCTCTATCTATAATTGCAGTCGAGCGTCCGCCGACCGAGCAAAGACCAGGTGAGGAGATGGGACTCAAGCTCCCAAGCTGAGGCTTTTCTCAAAACTAATCGAGAGATATGCGAATTGAGAGGATGGTTCAGCCCAGGTAAGCTTTCCGGCAGGGCGACGAGGGAGAGGAATCGAAGAGGGTACTTCTAATTACGAGCTTAGTGCGATTGTGGGTGTGTGGGATTTAATTCCCGTTTTATATACCGTACTACTGTTGGACTTGGCCGTGGATTACAGATTCTGTTTGAAAGGCGTAGAGCTCATCACCCATTACCTGAATCTGAAGATGAACGACCAATATTCCCTCGTCGACAAAGTCATCCCTGAAGTCGATGTCTGCCGCTCAGAACCATCGCATTTACCCAGTTAGTATCAATCTCCAGTTTCCCTCTTCCCTTTCTGGATTTAGATCTGATTGCCTGATTTCGCGGTGGGCAACTTCCAATTTTTGTTGAAAGGTTGTTCGGTGATGGGTTCATCTACTGTCGGGTGGATTACAAGTACAAGAACAACAAAGGGCTAACAAGGCGACGGATAGCGATAGAAAGCATCATTGCTATAGACACCGGTGAGCAGATTGGACTCAAGAAGACCTTGGTGTTCTTCTGCCGAGCAAGAGGAGATGCTAAGCTGGTTAGTACCGACCCTACTTCATGATCATGTTTGATTCATTGAGTGACCCTGTTGATTCTTGATTTGTTGCTGCTAGAAGTTCAATATTGGTTCTTGATTTGTGTGTATATGTCATATGCAAACTGAAGAACAAAGGAGAATGATGCCATGAACTCAGCAGCCAGCGCTAGTAGTGAATCGAGCCTTTGTACATCAGCACCTCGTTAAGATGGTCAGTGGTTGCCTTCCAGCGTGGACATTACATAGAATGCAAGAAAAGTACGTGAGGCACTACATTCGATCACACTGAGGTGTCAGCGAAGCCGAAGCTGCTTTAGTGTAATGCGAGAACAAGCGGGAATTAGGCTAAATGATATTCACACTCTTGCAGTGCATGAGGCCGGAGGGCACAACAAAGTTGGTTACACCAAAAAGGATCTATACAATCTCTCATACAAAATTCGTCGCAAGGACAGAATTCATAGAGGTGATGCATCATCTGCACTAACTTATTTGATGTCAAGGAAGAATGACGACAAACAATTCTTCATGGAGTACCCCAAAAGAGATGGTAACAAGCTGTTAAATCTCTTTGTTTATCTATCAAAACATATGGTAACAATTCTTCAGTCTATGTACAGATATCTATTCAGACTATGTACAAATATGGTTATATCCGTCTAGGGCCTAGGTGATTTCGCCCAGGGCATAGGCGTGTTCGCCCACCAAACAGGTGAGCAAGTAATTGAAATTTTTCATTTCGTAATTACTTTGCAAATAGGATACCCGATTTTTTATAATTACAAAATGATCACTAGTTTATATAATTTTGTAAAATAATCATTGAAGTTTGAATTTCTATAATGAATATAACCGTGCTACCATTATTGTAACTAAATTGAATAAATCCTTACTCGCGAACTTGTCGATGATTAATTCTTTAACTCGTGGGCTTGTCGATGATTAATTCTTTAACAATTTAACGAGCCAAACTCAACGAGTTGACGAATCCAGCCGAATCGGGTAGGCTCGAACTCGACCATCCAGCTCGCTCGATTCGAATATAGACTTGACAAGTTAACAAGTTTTTCAAATTTCTATAAATAAGCGAGTTTGATCCTACCCGATTAAGCTCGATGCTCGAGCGAGCTCGATTCGTAAACCCTATATGATGAAGCATTGAAGCATATTACCGACACCCTAAAAGAATACTTGAATGGTGAGTAAAAAGCATAATAATATCAAATTGATTTGGTATTGAAGTTGAACACATTATCAAATAATAGACATTAACAAAACGTAATTGTATTCAGGGTAGCATGGAAGCGGTGTGAGTGGCAGTGGTTACCGTGGTAGACAGGAAGACCAGAGCACGTAATAGTAGCAGTGTGAGCGCCACCGAGTAGAGGTTGGGCCGTCGTCGACGCTGATCAATTTGGTTGGACGGCGTCTGAATGATTCTATAATACCTTACAAGTTGATTTATATAAACACATAATTAATTGAATTTATGGTGAAATTAGAGTTTGGAGTCTACATGTCTGTACCAAGAATAATAAAAAGGTTGTCAATATAATTTGCGCCGGAAATTTATTAACTTGTTTAATCTGGAGGTTAGACTTGTTTGACAGCGGATCCCCCTCCAACCATTTCTAAGGGTTGGAAACTTCCAATCTTCATCTTAACTATTAGATCATCCTTTAATCCTTTGATCAATCCAATTGTCTAAATTGTTAGGGGTATTTAGGACTTTACACATATAATTTAATTACTATATTTAAAATAAATAATATAATTCCCAGGGGCTGCCGTTTGCTCTCCGGCGACCGGCCGTCGTCGTCGGCGAATTTTCTGACGAGACTCCGGCGAAATTTTTTTTTAAATTAAAAAAAAAAATAAAAAAATTGTTTCTTTAAAAAAACTTGTTAACACTTTTTTGCTGTTAACTAGTTAACAGTGTTTTTTTAACTGATAACAAGTTAACATGGTTTTTTACCTGATGACTAGTTAACATCATTTTTGTTTGATAACTAGTTAACAAAAAATTTAGTTGATTACTAGTTAACACATTTTTTTGCTGTTAACAGTGTTTTTTCAACTGATAACTAGTTAACATGGTTTTTATCAGATAACTAGTTAACAACGTTTTTTGTTTGATAACTAGTTAACATCATGATTTAGATAACTAGTTAAAAAAAATTTAGTTGATTACTAGTTATCAAAATTAGTTAACTAGTTAACATTTTTTTGTTGTTAACTAGTTAACATCTTTTTCTATTAATAACTAGTTAACACCTGTTTTTGCTGTTAATTAGTTAACAAATTTTTCTGTTGATAACTAGTTATCTGAACTAGTTGACAGGTTATTATCTTATAACTAGTTAATAAGATATTTAGTTGATAACTTGTTAACTAGTTAACCAATTGAGTTAACTAGTTAACTTATCGAGTTAACTAGTTATCTAATCGAGTTAACTAGTTAGCCAATCGAGTTAACTAGTTTACCAATCGAGTTAACTAGTTATCAAGTTGTTAACTAGTTAAAAATCGAGTTAACTAGTTACCAATCAAGTTAACTAGTTAACAACCGAGTTAAATAGTTAACAATTGAGTTAACTAGTTATTTAATCGAGTTAACTAGTTAACCAATCAATTATATAGTCCAAAGATTATTCTAACATTGTCAACAACATAAAATTTAGTGACTGAAACTTTAATTATTAATACTGAACAATCAAAATACCTTGGAATCCGACGACGCCGCTCCGTCGTTGCCGACACCACCAACGCTCCGACGTTGCTCGGAATGGCTCTTCCGACGAGGCTCCACCTCCTGCAGTGTCACTGATGGTCGAGTCTTCCCTTCTGATCTGAATCTAGGCCTATGACCGCCGTCCGTTTCCCGACGGTTCGAAATTCACACACCATGAGTTTTGCCGTCTATTTTTTGGTCGTCCGATGATGAAGAGCATCGACGATGGTGGAGGCGAGTGGCTTGAAGCGCGGCGGCGGTAGCAGCCGGAGTTACGAAGTTGGGAGGGGCAGGTGAGAAGGAGACGAGAAGGAAAGGGTTTTTTTGTTGAAATGACGAAACTGCCCTCCGGTTAAATGGGTTGGATCGGTCCAACCTTCATTTGATTGAACGCAGATCGCGTCCCGACTTGGTCACTGTGATTTAGATTACGTGTGGGTGTTAGTCTCTTGGAATATTTAGAGCATCTACAATGGTGGTGTAATTTAAAGCTTTAACTAGTATACCACATCCCTTTTTTTAAACACTTTAACTTATAAACCAATTCCTACAATGGCATGAAACTTATAAAGCTTTATAATCATTTAAATATTATTAATAATATAATATGATTAAAATATTTAAGGAAAATAGCACTTTGCCCCCTATATTTTGCCAATATTACAAATAGCCCCCCTATATAAATACAATCACCTAATTTGATCACTTTTACATTTTGGGTCTTTCCATACCACTTATCATTTTCATGACGTCAATTGGTACGCATTCAGTACACCACTAGCTCCAAGACCATGTATCATCTGACTAAGTATTTTATGATTGAGAATATAAGTATATATAATTACAAATTATGAAATCGCCAAAAAATTAGTAATATAATAAAATTAAAATATGATTAAAATAATACATCCCTTTGAAGATAAATAGGTCAAACTCAATTTAAATTAGAAATTTGATGGAATACTATGAAAAATGCAATCAATTAGTCCAAGCCTAAAAATGTATATCTTCAATATAGGGTTGTGGTTACTGAAACATAAATACATTATTTGTTGGAGGTAACCCATATATTTCGTAAAAATCTAAGCTGATAAGATTGAAAACCCTCTATAAATTGAATTACATTAAACTTTAACATTACTAACTTTTCCACATGGAGCCAAATTATTTCACGAGGTTATTGGGTAGTCATTATAATGGTGAATCACTTCATCCTCAATACACGGCTCCACCACCTCAGGTGCAAGGTTCTTCACAGTTTCAAGAACGCCAAGGTATCCCGAATTTTCAATATTATTCAAACCCTCATATCCCCATGTATCCACACTATGAGTATTTCAATCCAGCAATGCAACAACAATATCCACCGCAAAGTATGCCAACACCGCCTGTCGATACAAGACCTGATGATATGGTGGAGTCTGACGGAATGAGTAATGACGAAAGTCGCAAGAGGTGGACCATTGAAGATGACAAGTTGCTTGCAAGCTCTTACCTCATCATCTCAACTGATAGTGTGAAAGGTAACGGACAAAACAGAAAAGACTTTTGGGAACGAATAACAAAATACTATAACGATCATGATATGAACGGTAATGATAGAACGCAACAATCCTTGAAATCACATTGGTTTAATATAATTCCTTCGGTTAATGAATTTAACCAATGCTTCATTCAAACCAAAAGACAAAATCATAGTGGTTGATTGGTGAATTTCATAAAGCTTCTTGCAAAAGCTTTCAATCTACAAAGCTTTTACATTCTCTCTCTTCCAAAATCTTCACCTCGTATTATTTTATAGAATATAATATTTACACTTAAACCTTTAAACTTTTAAATCCTACCATTGTAGTTCCTATAGCTTTATGTATATAAAGCTTTTTTAGTGCCACCTCAACCTCTTCTATGGTTATAAAGCTTTTTGTAAAAGTTTTAAACTTTTTACATAAGACCATTGTAGATGCTCTTAGTGATAATTGTTGCAAATATCCTTTTTCCAACTAATTAATTAATAATAAACAATTACTAACTGATTTGGATGAGCTATTCACGAGGGTGTTTGCTTCAGCTAGATTTGAAATTTGAATGAGCTATACAGTATACGTTAGGATTAGGAAGTAACTGATTATTATTAAAACAATTTTGCATGTATATCGGCTATAGTGGTTTCCTAAGTGATTATTAATAAACAATCAGTACGCGTATCAGTAATATATATATGGCAAGCGCTCCGGTACCCTGTGGGTACCGGTACCCACTCCACATGTCGTTTTATGATTGGCTGCCTAAATTACTTAACAAAAGTTACACTTTTGATACCTAATTTAATCTCAATTACACCACTAAAACAACAAATTCTTTTATACTCTCTGTAACCAAACGTCTCTAACCCCGTTACCTTCCCCAAGTCCCAACTCACTTTTAATTTATTCTTAATAAAACAATCCAGTCATTATCCTCAACCTCCCAACCTTTCCTCTTCGTGAGCCAAAAAAATGTTCCCCCGACAAAGAAGAACTATTCTGATAGGCCCAGCCCGATGAAGTCCAAAGGCCCACACGACGGCCCACGAGGCGACCCACATAGCAGCCCGAACACAGCGGCTAGGGCAAGGGGGTCCGGACTCAGGCGGTAAATCAGGTGGGCCGAACAGGCAGGCCCAGGAAATGGAGTGAGGCCCAAAGCGATGGCCCAGCTCGGCGGCCTCCTAGGGTTACTCGGCGACACTTAGGTTTCCAAGACAGAGCCGACACGTGTCAACATCCTACGAAAGCTATAAACGAGTGGCTAAGATTCAGCCTTGGCAACCAAGGCAGAGGTACTATAAATACCCCCGTACACCCTATTAACCAGGGGACAACAACTTTACTCAGCGGACAAACGCTCCGCGGTACGTCACTCGCCTCCCTTTTCCCTTCCTTAAACTGATCGCCTCCCCCTTTGCCTTGAACTAACCACCCCCCACGTTACTTACGAGGTACTCCACTCCCGGAAGACCAACAGGCTTGGGCTTCCACTATTGGGCCAGGCGACCAGGCTGGAACAATTGGCGCACCAGATAGGGGACGGTCAGGCGACTTTTTAAGGCGAATGGCTTCATCAGCGATTCCCCCTTCGAGTGGCGAGGATGGCGAAAGAGGAGGTGGAGTAACACCTGTCAAGCATGTCAACCCAGGTTCACGAGCAAGCCCAAACCTCATCAGAAACATGGAGCGCGAATTCGAAGGCGACTCAGAATCCCAGAGTACTATCCCGGCGGGCGACGCCTATGAACTGTTGGAGCAGCGATTTCGGTCCCTTGAGCAACAGAATGCTGAACTTACGCAGATGTTGAAGACTGTGATCGCCCAACAGGCTCAAGCTCTCAGGGCCAACACTCAGGACAGGCAATCGCCACAGGACTCCCATCTGGAAGTATTACAACAATTCCTCCCTGCTACTCAAATCTCCCCCGCGCAGATGGCGGTTCGCCAGCCTCTGTCCAGGGCGATACTCGCCGAGCCGCTACCTAAGGGGTTGGTTCCTCCCAACCTAGATAGATATGTAGGTACTGGCGACCCGGACGAGCACTTGCAAGCCTTCCAGATCGCTATGCAAATGCAGCAGGCTGGCGACGCCGCATATTGCAGAGCTTTTCCGGCGACACTAGGAGGGCGGGCCAGGGAGTGGTACATGAACCTACCGGAGGGCATCATAACGTCGTGGGAAGGCTTTGCTAGGATCTTCTCACAGAATTATGAGTGCAAGAAAACAAGGACGGTCCCGTTGCAAGCGCTGGTGAGCCTGAGGCAAAAGCCGAACCAGTCGCTGAAGGAGTTCTTTGATGAATGGACTGGGGTCGTCCAATCCATCAAGAGAGTAGATCATGAAATCGATGCGGCAAGTTTGTTCCAGTCGACTCACAACAGCAGGCTGCGGGAGTCGCTGCTGCAGGTGGCTCCGAAGTCGCTGTCCGACTTGGAAACCAGAGTACACAAAATTATTTTGATTGAGGAACAGTTAGCAGAACCTTTATGTGGAGCGGCAAAGATGGAAGAAAAGCCCGTCATAGGGAACAAGCAGGCCAAAGGGCAGCCCTCCGAGACACGGCCATACGGGAGGTATCGCCCAGGGGAGCAAAGGCGTTACCAAGAGAGAGGATACCCGGGGAGCAAAGGGGTTATCAGGAGAAAGGATACCAAGAAGAAAGGGCTGACTATACACCCCTCTCAGAATCGCGAAGAAAGATCCTGCTGTATATGCAGCATAAGGGGCATCCCATCAACTGGCCGGGGCCAATGTTCACCTCGCCGGATCAGCGAAGTCGCCAAAAGTTTTGCGATTTCCATGACTCGCATGGGCATACCACTGAAGACTGCAGGGAATTGAAAAATGAAATTGAAAGGTGGATAAACGAAGGACGTCTCAGGGATTTCATTGTCAGCTCAAAGCGGAAAAACAAGCCGCAAGAAGATAATCGCCGTGAACAAGGAGAATCACAAGACAAGAAGGGTGACGTCTTCGCCCGACTTAAGGAGCCCATGGGCAATGAAGATAGCAAGAAAAAGCTTTGACCTGAGGTAAAACACGTTTATCAAACCATTTTCGGTGGGGAAAGTTGCCCGACAAAGAAAGTCAAAAAGGAAGAAACAAAGGAGGTGATGATGATAGACCAAGTCAGTCGCCCAACGTTGGGATTCTCGGAAGAAGACATGGCCAGGGTAGGAGGCCCAAGTTTGGAAGCGATGGTGATTCAAGTAATCACACACAATAGCCGAGTGGAGCGAGTGATGGTTGACGAAGGGAGCTCTGCGGACATTATTTTCTGGGAGCTGTACAAAAGATGAACCTGCCAGCTAGCTTGCTCAGACAGACAAAAACTACCATATCAGGATTTTCAGGACACACAGTTCCATCAAGGGTATAGCCACGATGGCGATAACCATTGGGGATGGAGACGTGCAGATCACCCGATCCATCGACTTCCATGTTATGGATTGTCAGTCCACGTACAACATGATCCTAGGGCGGCCTGCACTCGCCGCCTTTCAAGCAATCTCCTCCCCAGTACACCAAGTGCTAAAATTCGCCACTAACGAAGGGATAGGTTTTGCCTGGGGACACCCGGACATCGCCAGAAGGTGTTATAGGGCGGCGACTAAAAGCACGTGCCTCACCATAAGCTTGGAGGCGGAGAATGAGAGAGAAAGAGTCGTACCAGCAGAATCGGACGTCCCAATACCGCTGTTTGAAGAAGATGAAAGTAAGACAGTTCGAGTTTCGTCCTACCTGAGCGATAACAAGAAACAGGAGTTGGTCAAGTTGCTCCGAGAGTTCTCGCACCTGTTCGCATGGTCACCAAGTGACATGCCAGGAATTGCTCCAGACATCATCAAACACTCTCTAGCGATCGAACCCGGGAGTCGCCCAGTCCAGCAAAAGCGGCGGAACATCTGCAGAGAAAGGCAGCAAGCGGTGGCAAATGAAGTGGAAAAACTTTTGAAGGCAGGGTTTATCAAAGAGGTACAGTACCCTGAGTGGTTGGCTAATGTAGTTCTTGTCAAGAAATCGTCAGGAGCATGGCGAATGTGTGTCGACTTCACCAACCTTAACGATGCTTACCCCAAGGATCCGTACCCCTTGCCCAACATAGAGCAACTGGTAGACGCAACGGCGAATAATGAAATGCTGTCCTTTCTGGATATGTTCTCAGGATATCATCAAATACCTTTAAGCAGGCAAGATCAAGAGAAAACGGCTTTCATGACGTCCACGGCGAACTACTGCTATCGAGTAATGCCGTTCGGGCTCAAGAATGCCGGCGCAACTTACCAAAGAATGATCGACAAAGTCTTCGTCAAGCAGCTCAGCCGAAACTTGGAGGCATATGTGGATGACCTGCTGGTCAAAAGTAAGAGATCTGATGACCATCTCGGCGACTTAAGGGAAACTTTCAATACACTGCAGGAGTATTCGCTCAGGTTAAACCCTTTGAAGTGTGTGTTCGGGGCGACATCAGGAAAGTTCCTGGGATATCTCATAACCAGGAGAGGAATTGAAGCTAATCCAGCGCAGATCGCGGCGATTACAGCGATGGCCCCTCCAAAGACTGTGAAGGAGGTTCAGGTTCTATCTGGAAGACTGACGGCAATCAATCGATTCATTCCCAGGATCGCCGATCGCTGCGCTCCGTTCTTTGCAACTTTAAAGAATGCATCAAAGTTTGCATGGAATGACAAATGTAACAAAGCTTTTGAAGAGCTGAAGCAGTTTTTAATTACACCTCCTGTACTTGCATCCCCAAAGTTGAATGAAGATTTATTTCTCTATATTGCGGTCTCTCCAAAGGCAGTTAGTGCGGTTTTTAGTTCGAAGAGAAGACAAAGCCGAACACTCTGTTTTTTATACAAGTAAAACCTTGGTCGATGCTGAAACAAGATACCCGGCGATAGAAAAAATGGCATACGCTGTGGTCTGTGCGGCCAGAAAGTTGCGACCATATTTTCAAGCACACACAATACATGTGCTCACGAATCTTCCGATTAAGAATGCGCTAAGATCTATGAGCATGGCAGGGCGATTAGCCAAGTGGGCGATCGAGCTAAGCGAGTATGACATTCGGTACCAACCACGAACGGCGATCAAGGCTCAAGTCCTTGCGGACTTTGTCGTCGAAGGGGCGGTACAAGAAGATAATGAGGAAGGCGATGAGTGGACGTTATTTACAGATGGGGCCTCGAGTAATGGAGGATCAGGCGCAGGGATAGTCCTCAGGTCTCCTAGTGGGATCCTCCACGAGGTTGCATTGCGATTCGCAACTAATCGAACCAACAATGCAGCTGAGTATGGGGCATTAGAGGCTGGTCTACGAATCGCCAAGAGTATGGGGGTTACTAACATCAAAGTCTTCTCAGACTCGGCGATAGTAGTCAACCAAGTTAATGGAAGCTTTGAGGTAAAGGAGGAGTCACTCCTCCCTTATTTTGATGAGGTAAAACTGCTTATATCGGAATTCAAAAAGGTGGATATATCCCAGATTGCCAGGGAGGAGAATTGCCACGCGGATGCATTATCGAAACTGGCAACAGCGACAGACTTTGAAGAAGGGCGAATGGTCACAGTGGAAAAGGAAACAAGGATGAAGCAGTGTTTTCACATGATTAACGGAATTGGGAAAAGCGACTGGCGAACGCCTATCATTCAATATTTAGATGACGACACTGTACCAAGCGATCCGTTGGAGGCGACTAAGCTCCGGCGAAAGGCAGGAAGGTGTACTATAATAGGGGGAGAGCTATATCGAAAGTCAGCCATGGGTCCATACTTGCGATGCCTGGGAGAGGAGGATGCAGCCTGGGCCTTGGAGGAAATACATTCAGGAGTGTGTGGCACTCACTTGGGAACAAGAAGTTTGGAAAAGAACTTAATATACCAGGGCTTCTATTGGCCAACAATGAGAAAGGAGGCTGGCGACCTGGTGAAGAAATGCCACAAATGTCAAGAATTTGCAAGTTACCACAGGTTACCAGCAACAGCGCTCCAGGCGAATGTCAGTCCATGGCCATTCGCGAGGTGGGGGATGGATATCCTGGGCCCATTTCCGGAAGCTTCAGGGAAAAGGAAATTCCTCATCGTGGCTGTTGATTATTTCACCAAGTGGGTTGAGGCAGAAGCAGTGGCGAGTATCACCGCTAAACAGATACAGAAGTTCGCATTTAAGAATATCGTCACCAGGTTCGGCATACCAGAAAGTATTATCTGTGATCATGGTACTCAATTCGACTCGCAAGTCTTCAAAGAATTTTGTGATGATTTAAAGATAAATCTACGATTCGCCTCAGTCGCCTACCCACAGGCCAACGGACAAGCGGAGGCGGCTAACAAGCTTATCCTGCAAGGATTAAAGAAAAGAGTGGATGGATGTAAGGGCGTATGGGTCGAGGAGCTTGATCATGTATTATGGGCTCATCGTACGGCTTATAAAACGGCGACAGGCGAGACTCCCTATACGTTAACATACGGGACTGAGGCGGTCCTCCCGGTGGAGATTTCAATCTCATCTATACGGATACAGGAGTACAGGGACGAGGTCAACGAACAAGAATTGATGCTTAACGTGGACATGATTGAGGAAAGAAGAGAGAAGGCGCAGATGCGGCTGATCGCCGAAAAGGAACAGCTAGCCAGGCGATATAATCTAAAGCTTCGACCACATCACATCGCGCTCAATGATTTAGTGCTGCGAAAGATCTTCAAGCCGGCGGTCGGAGCGGCCAAGCTCAACCCCGGATGGGAAGGCCCATACAGAGTACGGCGGGTGGTAGGGGCCAACACCTTCAAACTAGCAGAGCTGGATGGAGCAAAGATCCCTAAAACTTGGAACTCCATGCATCTCAGGCGATATTATGATTGAAAAGACACTTGTAACCGAGGCTAGTTTTTAAGGCAACTAAGGACCCTAAGGGTTGAGTCCAATATATGTCTCCGCGCCATCAAATTTATCATGTAAGACCTAAGGGCATTGGGATCGCTATGTAAGACCTACGGGCATTAACAAATCACTGTGTAAGACCTAAGGGCATCAAATTTATCATGTAAGACCTAAGTGCATTGGGATCGCTATGTAAGACCTACGGGCATTAACAAATCACTGTGTAAGACCTAAGGGCATCAAATTTATCATGTAAGACCTAAGGGCATTGGGATCGCTATGTAAGACCTACGGGCATTAACAAATCACTGTGTAAGACCTAAGGGCATCAAATTTATCATGTAAGACCTAAGGGCATTGGGATCGCTATGTAAGACCTACGGGCATTAACAAATCACTGTGTAAGACCTAAGGGCATCAAATTTATCATGTAAGACCTAAGGGCATTGGGATCGCTATGTAAGACCTACGGGCATTAACAAATCACTGTGTAAGACCTAAGGGCATCAAATTTATCATGTAAGACCTAAGGGCATTGGGATCGCTATGTAAGACCTACGGGCACTAACAAATCGCTATGTAAGACCTACGGGCACTAACAAATCGCTATGTAAGACCTACGGGCATTAACAAATCGCCGCGTAAGACCTAAAGGCATCAAATTTATCATGACAGACGATCGCTGTGAACGACCTAAGGGCATCAAAGCTATCGGTATAACATCTAATTAATGATGAAAGGAAGCAAAGCAGTCCAGAGAGGTGCAATAAGATAAAAGATCAAAGACTGAAAATTCGCGAGGAAGAGTTTAATAAAGTAGCTGTACAAAAAGAAGAAGGAGAAAGAGAGGCAAAACAGCAATAATAATTATCTGAAAAGACAACAATAATAACAACAGGTTGAGAGCGGAATCATAGGTTTTTCGCGCCGGAACCTTTCTCGCCAGCCTTGGAAGGGTCAACAGCGGAATTAAAATCTCTGCCGCTGGTCGAGGGAGCTTGATCAGATGATGGCGGCTGAACCTCTGATCCATCGAGATTCAGGTCGGGCAAGCCGCGGCTGCGGCGAGTGGCTGCTACATATTCTGCATCGGCCGCCACTATCTCCCGCTCCAGGCGAGCAGCATCCCGAAAATAAGTCTCTTCCTCGGCATCGGGAAGGTCGGGAACCCCGAAGTTGTAGCGATTGAGACCTCGGAGGACGGCTCGAACCATCTTTCGCCCCGGCCAGCCCTTGTTGGGAAACAGCTCGTAGAACTCGTTACGACAGCTGCGCATTACCACACGCATGCTCTCGCCGAGAGCATGAGTATAGTAAGCCACAGTCTCATCATGCTGAGCCTTGGCAGCAGCAAGGTCACGATCCGCCGCCGATTCAGCCGCCAGAGAGTCATTAAGCAGCTCTTTAGCTCTGTCCCTTTCGGCGGCTATCTCCTCCACCTGAGCAACCTTGGCACGAGCCTCATCCAACTCGCCTTCAAGGGCGACAATGTGCCTATTGGCAGATTGCAAGTCCTCCTGGACGCCCTCCATCTGGGAGATCCGCCCAGTCGCCTCAGCCAGGCTTTCCTTCAGAGACTCAGCAGCAGAGGTCGCTGCATTCGCTCGTCGCTAAGATAAAGAAAACATACAACAACCCGCGGTTTAGCAAGGACCGTAGGGCGACAAGCCGAGAAGTGATGAAAGCAGAGACAAATGAGTAAATACCTTCTCCTCGTTATGATAACGAGTAAGATCCATGCGCAAAGAACGCAGATTCTCGACATCCTCCCTCAGCTTCCGATTCTCCTCCTGCATGTGTTTACATGCAAAGGAAAGATCGCCAAGCTCGGCCACGGCCTAGGCAGCAAAAACAAGTGTAAAGGGTATGAAGCAGCGAGCAGAGCTAAAGTAACAGGACAAAGCAAATAACTGACACATTCCATAAGTACCTGGAGAAGGCGACAGGAAGTTGCCCCGTGGAGGTCCGAAATCTCAGAGCCCTCGCCAGGAGCGGTCACCCCCTCGTAGACGCCTCGAGAGAACTCCTCTGCGATATCACTCGCCATCCGGGGCGATATGTGGGATGCCACCGGATGAACGACAGCGAAGTAGGGAAGACGAAAGGGACCCTCGCCCTCGCGACCAGCGGGAGCAGGGCGATTGAAAAGAGCGTTAGCCCGCTCTGTCCAGCTGGCCCGGCGAGCACGATCGGTGTTGACAGGAGGCGGACGAGAATGGTCGCGAGCAGGCTCGGTAGGGCGAAGGTCAAGCTCCGCAGCCGGCACAGACTCCGGGTGCTCCGGATCCCGGGGAAGAGGAACGGGTTCATCAGGAAGATAGGAGTCATCATACGAGATGACGTTCTCGTCAACAAGATGCTCCAAGGGCTCCCTCGCAGAAGGATTGTCACGCTCTAAGGGCGATTGGCGACGGGAGCGGCGGAGGGGAGTTTCAGGCTCAGCATCGACATCCTCCACCTCTATCACTGGTGGGGGCGGCGGCAACGGATTGCTGGAGCCCTCACCTGCCTTCCTCCTCGGCTTAGAAACCCCAGCTTTTTTCTTCCTCTTTGAAAGGAAGCTTTCATCTGTCTCAGCTGCCTTCCTCTTCCCCTTAGATTTGTCAGGCGAAGGTTGGGCAGAAGCAGGGGCGACGGAGGCAGTCTCAGAGCGGCCGGGACGAGTCTCGGCGACAGGACCACGCGCAGTGGTGCTAAGGAGGCACCCAGCGAGGCTTACGGCACCTAGAGAAAGTACATCCAAGGATTAGTATAAAAAAAAAAGAGAGGGGGGAGGAAAGAGAAGGGAGCATAAAAAGGCGATAATATAAGGCGATAATATAAAGGTTATACGTTCCTAAGGGTTTGGCTACGGCGACTCAATTACGCAAGACGAACGGCGGCGGCTAGGAAAACAATCAGCACCGCCTAAGACATAAAGTATACCTCCTCGTATTCCCGTCTAGGCAGTCCGCAGGCCAGAAGCGGTCGATAAGTGATGGCAATCAAGAAGGATCTGGCGACGTAAGAGTATTTCGTCAGGAGTAGGATCAAGCTCGGCATTGAAGGAGCTCACGTCACCAGAAGACCAGGACGAAGGGAGCAGCGAAGCCCAATGATGGTCCGCGTCGCTGGGGCGGAAGTAGAAAAACGAATGGTACCATGTAGGGCGAGGTTTCGGGGATGAGTAAGTGCCCTTTTGAGTGAGATCGGCTCGGCGAACGAAGCTAATGCCGTTGGAGGTGTGTTTGGCATAGTGAATTAATTGAAACAACCTCAGAGTGGGGGCGATCTTCTTAGTCTTGCAGCTGCATTCAAAAGCAGAGGCGGTAGCCCAACACCCGACGTTAAAGGCGCCAAGTGAAGCGCCAAAGCAACCAAGCAGGGCGACCGTGAACGATGATGGCGGAAGGCGAAGGCCATTGGTGAAGGCCTCGGTCCAGACGCCGTGCCACCCTGGCGGGCAATTGCCAATAGTGGAAAGCCGAGAGGCCACGGCGAACTCCCAGGAAGACGGCAGCATGGCGAATGGAAGAACGCGGGCGATTTTCTCCACCGACCCTGAAGGAAAGTAGCCCGGGCCGATGACCATTCGCTCGTCACAAGTAGCTCCTCCCCACATAGACCGCCAGTTGCCAATGGAGTAGGAGCCGGTGACTCTAGTCGCTTCAGGATCAATCTCAAACCCATGGCGGGCCCGCTCGAATCCTTTTTGGTGGGGACCCCAAAAAGGCAGGGCAGACGATTCATCAAAATTCTCCTCTGCTATGTCGGAAATTTGGGCAGACGAGGTTTCCGCCATAGATGGAGGATCTAAGGGTGCTCGTTCAGGGGACTGACGGGAGGAGGAAGAAGAGGTTGAAGGAGGAGATGAAGGAGAGGGTGAAGAATCGGTTCCAGCGGAGTAGGAATGACTTTGGTTTTGGCTATCAGAGTCAGAATCCATGGTTCAAAGAAAATAACAAGAAGTAGAAAAGAGAGGGAAACACACGGCAGGACGGCAATGGGAGTGAGAAAGAGGGGAAGAGTCACGTACCAGGTGGACGTCGGGGGGCTCCAGACATCTGAAAAATGGTAGGAAGAGACGAACGTTTTCTGGTGATCGGAAGAAGGAGAAACGAACGTTTCCCGATCGACGGAGAAGGAGAAGATAGTGGAGGGCTCGCCGGAAAGAATAAGGAAGCAGTGGAGGCAAGAGGACAGTAAAAGCAAGGAGTCAAGGTGGCAGAGAAGGAGTAAAAAAAGGAGGAGGACGGTAAGAAGGGGGTTTATATAGGAGTGCAATAGGCGGGAATGGAACCGTCGCGGTGAGTGTGTGAGTTACACGCGCGGCTAAAAGGACGTGTTGGCGGGAAGGCAAACCGTCGCGACGTTTCATTGGGGGCACGCGCGGCTAAAAGGACGTGTTGGTGGGAAGGCAAACCGTCGCGACGTTTCATTGGGGGCACGCGCGGTCGAAGGGACGTTTGAAAGGATAAGGTAATGATGGCTCTTTGAGCAATTACCGACATGCCCCGCTTTCCCCAGCGTCTCCAGCAAGCCAGAGAGTAAAGACCATAGTACCCCGAGCGATAGAGGGGGCATGAAAAACTAGAAAGAAGGGACGCGACAGAAGGCAGCGACAAAAGAGACAAGGCAATAAAAAACATGAACACAAGAGCGAACTCAACGGAAGGTTAAGAACCAAAACACCAAAGCGACAGAGCAACAAAGCGATAGGACAACAAAGCGATAAAGCGACACATCGTAGGCGATCAAAAGTCCTCAGCCAAGCGAAGCTCGACTAAGGGCTCGGGAACAATTGATGGGCCCTCTTACGGCGATCACGAGACAAGCGATCCGAGTTATAAGTAAACCCTCAGCCAAGCAAAGCTCGACTAAGGGCTCGGGGGCAATTGATGGGCCCTCTTACGGCGATCACGAGACAAGCGATCCGAGTTATAAGTAAACCCTCAGCCAAGCAAAGCTCGACTAAGGGCTTGGGGGCAATTGATAGGCCCAGCCCGATGAAGTCCAAAGGCCCACACGACGGCCCACGAGGCGACCCACATAGCAGCCCGAACACAGCGGCTAGGGCAAGGGGGTCCGGACTCAGGCGGTAAATCAGGTGGGCCGAACAGGCAGGCCCAGGAAATGGAGTGAGGCCCAAAGCGATGGCCCAGCTCGGCGGCCTCCTAGGGTTACTCGACGACACTTAGGTTTCCAAGACAGAGCCGACACGTGTCAACATCCTACGAAAGCTATAAACGAGTAGCTAAGATTCAGCCTTGGCAACCAAGGCAGAGGTACTATAAATACCCCCGTACACCCTATTAACCAGGGGACAACAACTTTACTCAGCGGACAAACGCTCCGCGGTACGTCACTCGCCTCCCTTTTCCCTTCCTTAAACTGATCGCCTCCCCCTTTGCCTTGAACTAACCACCCCCCACGTTACTTACGAGGTACTCCACTCCCGGAAGACCAACAGGCTTGGGCTTCCACTATTGGGCCAGGCGACCAGGCTGGAACATATTCAAAACGAATCCACGCCGCCACGGCTTGATTAGCCTAATAACTGAGCTCCGGTTAAATCTCCGGAATAGGTTTTCATTCCCATCTACTGGAACAGAAATCTATTAGAACTTGAAATCCAAGCTGCCAGTACATCGGAGATCATCACCTCCACTGCCCTGAATCAGCATCGCTGTAACGATTTAACTGAATTGTGCTGCTAATTCTGTATTTAACTGAGCAGCTTCCGACATCCGGGAGTGCAACTGCAATCGCTGTCAAAGTAACTATAGGAAGAGACCAGCAGTGTGGAGGCTCTTCACCTTCCAGGCTAGGAACTTAGTTGGAATCGAATTCTCGTACACGGTACACCATTGAATCCTTCTTCAAATGTTGCCTTTCTCAACAGGTTAGTGATTTGTTTGGGCTGTCTCTTTCCCACTCTTTGCATCCAGTGATCTGTAGCATTGCAACTCTTCCTCATGGTCACTTCAGCCGAAGAACCGTCCGGTTAAAGCTCCGGAATAGTTTTTTTTAATTCGTCAATTGATTGCGTGTTTGGGAATTTGAATAAGCGATCGCTGATGAAGACTAGACGAAGCTCCAGCCAATCTTCCCCCAGTTCCGTTGAATTCGATTCCCGAGCTAATTGTTCATATGTGGTTGGGAACTTTGAACATTGGTTGTTGTTGAGCTGCTGCTTGTTTATGAACTGAATCATTGCGTTGGAACTGATGGGTGTACTTATATGTGCAAGTGTATGTGAAAGCTAAGGAGTTTTCAGAACAGCTTTGGCAAAAGAGTTTGCAATTTTGCTTGCCAAGCACATCATTTAGTTCTACCTGAAGGTAAATTTATAATCTTAGATCATTCATGTTTTGAATTTCTGCTTTGGGAAGATTGTGTTAAGCTGGATTTTGTTTGGGAAGAAATGCTTCGACTGTCGATGGAGCTTGGGAGCGAGGAGCGACGACAGTAGCCGGCGATGACATTTCCGGCAAGAAGGGTTCTCTGTTTGAGATGATGGGTACGATTATGAAGAAGATGAATTTTATGAATAAGTTCCCATTTTCCTGCGAGTTGAATTTTATGAATAAAATAAAAATAGAGTTAACCGAGTGTGCTTGTTAATCGTTAAAGTATACTAAAAATATTTACTAATTTTATAGTGTATTAGAGTTTAATTGGAGTATTAAAAGTGAAATTTTCCAGATTATTTTACACAGCCAATTAAATAATGCCACATGGCAGAGGGTACCGGTACCTTGTGGGTACCGGAGCGCTTGCCATATATATATATATATATATATATCTCCCTGTCTGCAGTGGATTTAGTAATCTCATAAGAGTCTAATTTATAATCCGTTCATTCGTCCTTAGTCATTCAGTGGTGATGTTCAATCTGTACCTCGAAACTTGCCATACCGAAAATCATTATGACAAAGGTATATATTTTGGGCACCTCCTACCACGCCTTCAAGTAACTGAAATAAGAATAACTTGAAGTTAGTAACCTGCTATAGTAGGTTTAGCAGGTCATGTTACGCAACTAATAACTACGGTTACGTAAGCCTTACGTAACATATGAGTATCTTACGTAACAGTTGTAAATGATTGTTACGTAAGGCTTACGTAACCACAGTTGGTCTTACGTAACAGTTGTAAATTATTGTTACGTAAGTCTTACGTAACGACAGTTTGTCTTACGTAATAAACTTAATTTTATATTTTACGTAGAAATCACTGTGGTTACGTAAGCCTTACGTAACGACAGTTTGTCTTACGTAACAAGCTTAATTTTATATTTTACATAAGAAATAACTGTGTTTACGTAAGCCTTAAGTAAAGACAGTTTGTCTTCCGCAACAGTTGTAAATTGTTGTTACGTAAGCCTTACGTAACGCCAGTTTGTCTTACCTAACAAGCTTAATTTTATATTTACGTAAGAAATAATTGTGGTTACGTAAGCCTTACGTAAAGTCTTTCGCAACAGTTGTAAATTATTGTTACGTAAGCCTTACGTAACGCCAGTTTGTCTTACGTAACAAGCTTAATTTTATATTTACGTAAGAAATAACTGTGGTTACGTAAGCCTTACGTAAAGACAGTTTGTCTTACGTAACAGTTGTAAATTGTTGTTACGTAAGCCTTACGTAACGCCAGTTTGGCTTATGTAACAAGCTTAATTTTATATTTACGTAAGAAATAATTGTGGTTACGTAAGCCTTACGTAACGACAGTTTGTCTTACGTAACAGTTGTAAATTGTTGTTACGTAAGTCTTACGTAACAAGCTTAATTTTATATTTACGTAAGAAATAACTGTGGTTACGTAAGCCTTACGTAACCACAGTTTATCTTACGTAATAGTTGTAAATTGTTGTTACGTGAGTCTTACGTAACGCCAGTTTGTCTTACGTAACAAGCTTAATTTTATATTTACATAAGAAATGACTATGGTTACGTAAGGCTTACGTAACGACAGTTTGTCTTACGTAACAGTTGTAAATTGTTGTTACATAAGCCTTACGTAACAAGCTTAATTTTATATTTTACGTAAGAAATAACTGTGATTACGTAAGCCTTGCGTAACAGTTGAGTATCTTACATGACAGTTTTAAATGATCGTTACGTAAAGCTTACGTAACCACATTGGGTCTTATGTAACAGTTGTAAATTATAAGTTCAGATTAAAGCACAAATTAAACTATTTGTTCAGCCATTTTTCGTTAGTTGATCAAATTGTAATAAAACCATAGACCTGGCTACATGTAAGGGTTAATCAAGTAATTATTTAAAATAGAGTAATTAAATAGATAAATCTAAAGAATTATCCCTTAAATCAACAGACCTATTAATTAGGTCGGTTATAAAGAAATTTCACAACTGTTAAGCAAGTTTGTAGTAACTGATAAAGTTAGTTGGGTAAAAGATGTCAACATTTAGAAGTGTAGGACCACTTTGGTATATAAAAGAAAATGAGTAAGAATGTGAACTAGAATGAAAATATTAAAACAAAACAAACGTGTAATTATTATTTTAGGTTTTAGTTGGGAAGTTAAATTAATTAAAAAACTTTATTAAATATTTAAATGAATCTTAACTAATTTGTAATTATGCACCGAGTTTGCTTCCTAGAAAATAGGTTAGTTTTTTTTACTGGAAGGCTGCAGGTTTCCAGTTTTTTTAATTATTTAATTTTTTTAATATAAAATTTTAATCAAAGGCTCTAATTTGTGGATGACGTTTTTAATGGTTCAGATTTATTCTTCATTAACTTCAAGTTACCTTACTTGAAATTAAATCAAGTCACCTTAGGAGATGTCTATATTTTGATAATCGCGTAGTTTGCGTACTCTTTTCATTGTTTTCTCTGAGTTTTTGTTGATCTACATGGTTATATTTCTACAGGATTCAAAGTCGGAACATCGTACTGCGGTAGCTGTCAAGTGTGCGAAGGATATCACAAAAGAATTATGTTGCGACATGTCTGACTATGTTCGAAAGTTGAATAAAATCACCAACAGGGTTATGGTGTTGCAATCATTCATTCGTGATATATCTATTGGACAGACAGATGAGAGTTTCGTTGATCAAACTATTTCAAAAAAGGCTACACAATCCTCAACTCTGCTGAAAGAGAATATTGACATAGATACATCAGATGAGGAGTGTCCGTATAATATCAAGGTAAGATTTCTATTCTTAGGCTATGTTTATTACCATTTTTATTTTAGTCTATTTTTATTAATTTTATTTTAGTCAATTTCATTTTGTAATTGGGATCTACTACCATCAGGACACCCCTTAGTGTCCTCATATCAGGACACCCCTTAGAACCGTAGGATTAGAAGGTAGATCTAATGGCCTAAATTAATCTGGACAAAATAGTAATTTGAAACTCCTATACATACTAAATCATATTAGGGTTTCACAAACCCTAATTCTATTTTACATCTCTCCTTCAAAGTTACAGCCGTTGTGCTCTAGCCTCGCCGCCGCCCGCCTAGCCGCGCTCGCTCGCCCCTACGCCGCCCGCCCCGCCTAACCGCCGCTCGCCTCGCGCCCCCTACCGCCCGCCGCCCGCTCTACGCCCCACCCGCCTAGCCGCCGCCCGCCTCGCAGCAGGCATCCTCGCCGCCGCCCGCCTCGCAGCAGGCAGCCTCGCCGCCGCCAGCCTAACAACCGCCATCCTCGCCACCGCACACCAGAAAACCGACCCATCAGATCTGCCGCCATCATCAGATCTACCGCCGCATTAGATATGCCCCCACGCCGCATCAGATCTGTCCCCACGCCGCTACATCAGATCCGCCGCCACGCCACTACATAAGATCCGCCGCCACCATCATCAGATATGCCACTGCGCTCTAGCCCCGCTGCCGTAAACAGATCTGCCACCGCCATCATCAGATTTGCCCCCCACGCTGCCACTTCTTCATTCTTCCTCCCTCGTTTCTGTGCAACTTCCCCCCTCTTACCACGTTGTTCCATTTTGATGATTTAGGAACATGTTTGTATTGTTCGATATAACTACTTATGGAACAGAAAGATGATATTATTGTTCCATTTTCAATTTGATTCAAGATTTTATGATTGTCTGTGTTCCGATTTGGTATAATCGATTTTCAACACGTTCCATTACATTTGAGATTGTTCCTAAATATGAAAATGGAACACAATTCTAACCTAATTCTAAGTATGAATGTTCCTAAAAACAGAAAAAGGAACAATAAACAGTAATATTATACAATGACTATCTATAAGATTGTTCCTAAATATGAAAACGGAACAATGCATAAAACTAATTTTTCGTATGAAATGTTCCTAAAAATGAAAAGGGAACAATGAAAACAAGTTCCGCCGCCGAGAAGAAACCAAAATTAGGAAGAAAAGGAGAATATTTATATAATTAAAAATAAAAAGAAATCAATTTTAATTAGGTAACTGCCCAAAAATCCGGGAAATAACTGCCATAAAATCCTTTATGCTATTAAAAAAGGAAATAAATATATTTAATATGAATATGCAAATTAATAGATACAATTACCCTTTTATCCATTTGATAAGGACCATTAGATCAAAACCAAAAAATAGAGGGTGGATATTGATGTCATCATATGAAGGACACTTCATGTGTCATGATAGTAGGAATTCCCGTTGGGGATAATCCAAACACGTGTAATCCATATACAAAATGTCCCTGCAATTCTAATACATAATAAACAATTATATGAATTTCAAGTCTCTTCCCGTTGTAGTTGGCAAAGGATCTGCGTCCAGGAATTGGAGTTTGGACTGTTCCAAACCCAAAACACGGAGGGGCATTTCCGTCTTTTTCAAAATATATATAAGCTAACCCTGAAACCCTAAATCAGCCGCAGCCGCTTCTCTGTTCTTTTTTCTTCTAGCTTCTCCTCTTCTCAACTTTCTCTTCTCCTGAAGCAGTTCCGCCTCTTCTCTAAATCGCTCCGCCACGATCTCACCGCCCTTCTCCGCAGCCTGGTCGAGCATCTCGTGGTTGAGGATCTCCAGCTTCTCCAGCAATTTCATCATCGTGTAACCCAGGGGCTTCTCGACTCCCTTGATTGACTTCGTTCGATCTTCCAGCCGATTTCATAGTTCGGCGGCGGGGTGGAGGAGCTCTCTTTGGGCAGCAGCGGATCTCGGATGACGGTGGCGGATCTCGGATTGGCGGCGGCAGATCTCGGATTGGCGGCACTTTTCGATTGGTGGAGAATAGGAGGGGTTCTTCTTCTTCCAGTGGAGCTAGAGGTGCTTCTTCTTCCGGTGGTCTGTGAAGGGAAGGGGGAAAGGGATTTGTGCCGATGACGGTAGATAAGGTGTGTAGTAAAGAATGTAAGGGGAAGAATCTAGTGTAGCTGCAAAAAGGTGGGACTGGATTTGCTGGGCATGATGATAATCAGTGGCTACTGATTTTAAGCATTTGGGGAGATCATTATTATAAACACCAAGTTCAATTTTGATGATGATGATGTAATTGTAAGCAAAAGGTGGCATTTGATGATGATTATCATCTCTTAATAAATCTGTTGCTATGATGATAATGATGATGATGCATGATGATGACTGTTGAATAGTGATATGAATTTTACAAAGATTTGTTAAAACTTGATTGGTTAACTAGTTAACTCGATTAGATAACTGGTTAACTCGATTGATTAACTGGTTAACTCAATTAGTTAACTAGTTAACTCGATAAGTTAATTAGTTAACTCGAGTAGATAACTAGTTAACTCGACAAGATAACTAATTAATTTGATCGGTTAACTAGTTAACTTGATAAATCATGATGTTAAACAAGTTAACTAGTTAACTAGTTAACAACTTGGTAACTAGTTAACTCGATTGGATAACATGTTAAAACTCAGGTTAACTAGTTAACTAGTTATCAATTAACAAGTTATTAGTAAAAATCAGGTTAACTAGTTAACTTGTCATTGTTGGAAAAGTCACCGGAGTTTGTTCGGTCTCCGGAGTCTCGCCGGAAAAATCACCGGAAAACATATTAATTAACTAGTTAACTGTAAAAATCCAAGTTAACTAGTTAACTAGACGTCATCGGAAAAGTCACCGGAGTTTGATTGGTTGCCCGAAAAAATCACCAAAACATTCCACGAAAAGTCATCGAAAAGTCATCGGTGACGATCGCCGGCGATGATGGCCGGCGACGACCGCCAACGACGGTGGCCGGTGGCGGTGGCCGGCGAGGAGGCCGACGACGATTGTCGGCAACTGTCAGCATATAAAAAGATAATAATAAAATATAATTATAAAATATTTAAATTAAATATAATAATTAAATTGTTTGTGTAAAGTCCTAAATGCCCCTATCAAATCTAGACCATTAGAAAGGTCAAGAGTCAAACTAGATCTAATGGTTGGAAATGGGTTTGGAACTTTCCAAACCCAATAATCTCTTGGACGCTGATCGGCTCCCCGTTGTAGTTTTCTATTTCAAAATTTATTTCACTTTTTAATTATATAATGATATTAAAAAATCCGTATAAGTTAATGGTGACTATTGAGCAAGGTTTTCAGAATCGGACCGGAGGGTCGAGCCGGTAAGGTCAAGGGTTCAGGGTTTAATGGTTTAACTGGGGTTGAACCGTTTGCCGAACCGTTTTAATTATTAAATAAATAAATAAATATAGTTGAGCCGGACCAGTCAAGTTTTTAATTACGCCGGATCAAACCGGAGGTACACAGAGTTCAAAATATTATGTAAATAACTTATAATTAATAATTTGTATTGCAATAACCTAGTAGTTTTGGAATCTATATGACATTTTCTAAAGATTAAGGACCAAAATACAATAAGCCAAACATATATATCTAAAAAAAAACCCTACTCCTTCCCCTACCTAACCCTTCACAGTTCACGCCGCCACTCCTCTCTTCTTCTTCTATTTCTATTTCTTCTTGTTCTATTCTTCTTCATTTTCTTTTCTTCTTCTTTCTGATTAATTTTCAGCTTTTAAATGGATGGAGGACGGCCGCGTTTGAACGACGGTGGACGATTGAACGGAGGACGACTGACGGCGGACAATTGGCGGAGGACGACGGACGGCGGGCGATTGGCGGAGGACGACGGACGGCGGACGATTGGACGGAGGATGGAGGACAGTTGAGGCTGACGGATGAAATTATGGTTGTGGTGTAGCGGCGGTCAGGCGGATGATTTCCCATAAAACCAAACTACTTTTCATTTTTAATTTTTTTTTCCATTAATAATGGTTTGACCGGCCGAGACAATCACGGTCAAACCGGCCGATTTTCCGATTCACTCGGGTCAATAGCATGGTTTTGAATGCCGGATCAGGTCGGCCGGTTACTATCACGATATCCACTCACTCCAAATTTGTAGGAACAAATGAAGTAACAAACTGAAATCATTGATAAAAAATCTTCCCCGAGTACTTATTTCATTTTGTTTTATTCATATTAATTATAGTTCGTTATCAAATACAAAAAAAAAACATTTTTTAATTAAAAAATAAACGACCTCCAATCCATAGGAAGCAGATCAGCGTCCAAGAATAAACTTTTCCGGTGACTGGCGCCGGCAACTTTTTTCAATGATTTTTTCCGGTGACTTTTCTGACGACTTTTTCGGCTATGACAAATTAACTAAATAACCTGATTTTTTACTAATAACTTGATTATTATATTGATAACTAGTTAACTAGTTAGTTAACATGTTTTCTGATAACTTTTTCGGCGAGGCTCCGACGACCGACCGAACTCCGGCGAATTTTTCGGCGAGGACTAGTTAACTAGTTAACAAGATTATTATTTTCTATTTATAACTAGTTAACTAGGTAACCTGAGTTTTAACAGTTAACTAGTTATCAGCAGATAACTAGTTAACATGTTATTTTGTGACTTAATTACACCAAATACCACTAAACTTTCATTTTCATTCATACTCACCACTCAACTATTTTTCTTACATTAAATACCATCAAACTATACATTTCGTTCACCGATTTACCACTTCGTCCATTTTTTGGACGGAATGACAACGCGGCTTTGAGGGAGCATGTCTAGTCAGCTGAATAACGCTGAGTCAGATGCCAACTAAGATATGAAGAAAGAATGGGGAGCAATCTGGAGGAATGAATGAAGGAGAGTTGCAGAGAGAATATAAAAAGATTGGGAAATAGGATTTTTTAATCAAACAAAATGCAACATTTAAAAAAAAAAAAAATCTGAGTTGGCATCTGACTCAGCTTTGTTCAGCTGACTAGACATGCTCCCTCAAAGCCACATCATCATTCTGGTAAAAAAATGGATGGAGTGGTAATCGGTGAAACTAAAAATATAGTTTGATGGTATTTTATGTAAGAAAAATAGTTGAGTGGTGAGTATGAATGAAAATGAAAGTTTAATGGTATTTGGTGTAATTAAGTCGTTATTTTGTTGATAACTAGTTAACGAATTACCATGATTAGTTAATTGAATTTTTTGTTTAATTAGTTATGTTGTTTTTAATTATTTAACTAGTTAACACCATTATTTAGATAACGAGTTAACTAGTTAACCAATCGAGTTAACTAGTTACCAAGTTGTTAACTAGTTAACCAATTGAGTTAACTATTTTATCAAGTTGTTAACTAGTTAACAAGATTTTTAGTGGATAACTAGTTATCAAAATTAGTTAACTAGTTAACATCATGATTTAGATAACGAGTTAACTTGTTAACTAATCGAGTTAACTAGTTACCAAGTTCTTAACTAGTTAACTAATTGAGTTAACTATTTTATCAAGTTGTTAACTAGTTAACATGATTTTCAGTGGATAACTAGTTATCAAAATTAGTTAACTAGTTAACATCATGATTTAGATAACGAGTTAACTAGTTAACCAATTGATTTAACTATTTTATCAAGTTGTTAACTAGTTAACAAGATTTTTAGTGGATAACTAGTTATCAAAATTAGTTAACTAGTTAACTTATCGAGTTAGCTAGGTAACAACATGATTTAGATAACGAGTTAATTAGTTAATCAATCGAGTTAACTAATTACCAAGTTGTTAACTAGTTAACCAATCGATTTAAATGCATGTGCTATGATTAGTTAATTGAATTTTTTGTTAACTTGTTATGTTGTTTGTCGGATTAGGAGTGGTGACAAAATTATGGATTATGTCTATAAAACATAATCCATAAGAGCCATTAGATCTCCATAGAATAGATCTAATGGTGGAGGGATTATTGTAATAAAATAATGAGATTCCCCTATTTATTGTGCCATATTAAATATTGTTATTACCCCAAATTCCATTATACTACTTACCTTTTCCATTTTCATTCCTCTTTTAACCATTGCCACAAAAAAAACCGCACCCCATTCTCTCCCAAATCTTCTCTGCATTCAGTCGCCGAACCCGCCGATTCAATCTCTACATTCAGCGAACCACTACCGGACGCCATTCCACTGCCGATTCCTCTCAGTGCTCGTTTTGTGTTTCCGATTCGGTTTCTGGTGCGTGGTGTAGCCGCCGTCGTTTCCTTGAATCTCGTTCGACCTATAATCAGGTTTTGATTTCTTACTCTGCATGTTCAATCAGACCTAATTTTATTTTTCGATTGTGTTGGGTTAGGTTTGTGAACCAGCATTCATCTCAGATATATGTTTTCTGCTCTGATTTTGGAATGACAAATACTATTATTAGGTTAATACTATTATCAAACAAGATTAGTGTTCGAAGAGTCTAATTTGTGGTTTAAGAGTTTTGAATCTCGTGCGGACCTGTTTTGAATCTGTATTGTAAATGGCGACTGCAACTGTGATTTGTGTGTGTGATTTGTTCCTGCTAATAACAGTATGTTATGATTACTATTTGTTCCAGATAATTGTCGCTATTATGATTGATTTTGAACATTTACTTGTCTCTGAACACATTAGTATGCATATAATAGTATTGTAGTTTTACTATTATTGATTGAGTTATACTGTGTTGTTTGGGGTGTAGTTTGGTTGTTCCAATAATTGTATATTAGGAATACTATTATTCTTTGATCAGGATGCCTTTGCCTCATGCAAATACAATTAATCTTGGATCAGGATGACTAAAACTCCTATTCAGAAAAGTGGAAAAAGGATTAAGTTGGTTGTATCCAAAAAGCCGAAGCCGAGGAAACCTGTTGTACCAAAACGCCCGGTAGACAGGAATGAACCGGTGAATAGGCTGGATCAACCTACTGTTGGTGAATCTAAAATGAATACACAGCAAAGCAAAGCTCGGTACTAAAACTCCTATGAGCATAGTCTCTGTAAAATGATTCGGCATCCTTGACAGTTTTGAACTCCAATGCCTCCCAATCAAAAGCTACCTCAGGCACATCTAAGAAATTGAACAGAAACTAATGGTAAATAATAGTATTATATGTAAAAACACGTATAAACACACACTAAAATAGATAAATATTAGTACTGTGCGAATAACGAAACATCAGAATTCATATAATACTATTACTAGCTAGATAATAGTGTCGGTTATTTGGAAACTAAAAAAAAAATGAACGAAATATACACTGAAGATCCGACTGAAGACGATTATAAAAAAAAAACATAAAAAATAAATCATTTATTATCTTATTGAAAATCGAGTTCATAATGAGTAAGTAAAAAATGAAGGTTTAGAAATAATAGTATTGGCTGGATAATAGTATTCTCTCCATACTGTGGCCTTGCAAAAATTCAAGATTGGCAGAGATGGTGCAGTATTCTCAGTTGTCTCTGAATGATTTACTTCGATTGAAAAAAAAGGAAGTAAGATATTTTCGAATTTGAGCAAGAATAATATTAGTAATAATATGGTAACTGATATAAATGATTGATTGCAAAGAATAAGAATAATATCATAATATAAATGCAGCCCCAAATTGACTCAAATATAATCAATGCAATTAATTCACTCATTCCATATTTAATCCAGCCAAGAGATATCTGAACCTATGGCTGTGAATCCTACGGCTGTGAATAAATATTGTTGAGGTGACATAATTTAAATTATGTCACCATCCTTTGGCCCGTTGTTTGTAATTAGTTAACTAGTTAACATCATGATTTAGATAACTAGTTAATTAAGTTAACTAATTAACCAATCAAATTAACTATTAACCAATCAAACTAACTAGTTTTCTAATTGTTAATTAATTATCCTAGTTAACTTATCCTATTTTCACAAGTATTTGCAAAACTCATCTCAATGTTGAAACAATCATCATCATCAATAATCAGCGGCCATTTTCACAATTATTTTGCAAAACTCATGTCATTTTCACAAGTATATACTAAGCTTCTGTACAGTCACAACATCCCAACCAAATCACCTAATCCAAACAAAACCAAAATCATCGATCACCCCTGCAGCGGAACACGCCCCGCTGCTCAACCAAATCACCGATCACCAAAAGTAGAGTAAACCCAACCCCCCCCCCCCCCCCCCCCAAGCCTCATCCTCTGTTCTTTGTTTCAATTCTATGTTTTTCTTACTCTTTAATCATTCTTTGCCTTGTATCAATTAACATCATGATTAATGATTCAGTTGCCGATTGGGAACTTCATTGTTTTCCACACCTAGCTATTTCGCCCACCATCGGCGGCATCTTCGTCTCCTCCATCTATCCTCCACCACCACGATTCAGTGCCTTGTTGAGGACTTGTTCAGTGTCATCGTCATGCAGCGGGTGGGGTGCCCGTAGAAGTCGGACCTAGCCTTAGTGGCTTGACAGAGCAAATCGGCGAGCTTTTCGGTTTTGGATTTGAGCTCAACGCACTCTTGCTTTAAAGAGCTAGCTTCGTCGACCGATTTGATGACATGATCGGCTAGTTCAATTAGCTTGGCCAAGATCTGTTTCATCTAGTCTTCCATTAGAGGACAGGGAGGAAGAAGGGAAGATAAGAAGAAGTGAAGTGAAAACAAAGATTAGAGAAACGAATCAGAAGAGAGATAGAATGAGGGTGTGATTCAGAAGTGGAAAGGAGAATGAATGATGGTAGTGGAGAAAGAGGAGAAAAGAAGAGAAGTTGAAAACTAGGGGTAGATAAGGATTTGGGCACCAGAAGAGAGAGAGAAGGGAGAGGAGTTGAAGAGCCGGTAGTTATTGATTCCAGAAGAGAGAGAGAAGGACGGAGGTCGGCGCCTGGGAGGGTAGGATGGAGGTCGGCGCCTGGGTGGGATTGATAACTTTTTATAGAATGCCGAAATTACCCTTCCTTCTTGGGGTTGGATCGGTTCCAAACTATAAAGTTTGGACGCAGATCCGGTCCCCAATCCAAATACTTGTTTCTTTCAATATTTAAATATATATTTAAAGATGAAATTTTCAAGTTTAAATGGTTTATATTATATAATACCCTATGCGATATAAGTGCATATTCTGTTGTAACGTGATTTACAATTAATTAGTCGTGTCATTGAATTGATGTGCATATTGCTTTCATAATATAACATGTTGATGATCATGTGTTAAAGCTTATTCCCTCTTTATCATCTTGTACCAAGACTTCATAGACCATGTTGGAAGATCTTCATAATCCTCTAGTACATATAATGGCACTAGCAATGAACACCCAATTGCAAGCACAAACGATTATGGAAAAAATTGATGGACGCAATCGCAAGAAGAATGAGGACATAATGATTATCTTGTCTTCTGATGATGATGCACCTTTTGTTGTGGAGGGTTCGAAAAATAATCAAAGTGAAGCTGATGCGCTCTTTTCTGACGAGGTACATTATGTTACTAACTCGCTTCCCTAGTACTCGCATACATTTAGACATATCTCTAATGTGTTCATATCCTCATTCTACGATGAAATAGGAAGAGAAACAACCGCTTACCATACTAGCACAAATGAAACTAGAATTCAAAGAACTTGCATTATGTTGCTACATTTACTTGGAAGACAATGAGCATGAAGTATTGGTGGACAATTGGGGACATACTTGTAGTCGGCGTGCTCTACGCTCACTCCTTCCTGAAAATCCGCTAGAGGGTGGAGTAAGTTATAGTTTTCCATTTACATACATGCTTGCATTGTTAAGCATTCAAATACAATGTTGTCTAACTTGTAACGTTACAGTTTGTATAGATTTTGACAGCCGTCGCTTCTAAATTAACAATTCAACAGGTGGGTTCTTTAGGATCAATATCGTGGTATCTTCCTACTGAGTTTCAGGTAACCGTAACCATTCCAAGTTGTACTTATTCATTATATGACATCAATAATGGAAGTGGTTCATCGAACTCTACTATGAATGGGAACTTGCATGTTGTCCAGGTGCATGTGCTTAACGAGTGGAGTGCAAAAAGAATTTTGGATACTTACCGATACAACTTAGATTGCGAAAAGGTAACACCTTAGATTGCGAAAAAGGTAACACCTTTCGGGAATGTAGTTACACATTAGTGTTCTCCACATGTGGTATTGAATTTTACACCATTGTTTCATGCATATTTATGTGCCTATCACTGACGAAAATGAGCATTGGTATTTAGCTGTTGTGCGTTGCAAGGATGGTGAAGTTCATATTGCAGATTCTATGACAGACCCTAAGCATTCTGATGCTCGTGTGAACGTTGTTAAAAAAATGGTTGTTATCCCTATTCATTGCATACAATTTCCCTTATTATCTTTTTTATTACTGAATGAGGCATTGAACATGCAGTTGTTGTCACAGGTGAAGATTTTGTATGATATGATGTTGGAGTTCAAATCACGATTGGGATGCAAGTACATAGTGCCTAAGATCACCAAGTTCCCTATAACATTCTCCGATGTCCCGTACCGAGGAATTACGTAAGTAATTTACCGCTACAAAAAATTAATTTCACACAATATAAGCAATACCACTACATAGTAATCATGACACACTATGTGCAGATATAATTGTGGGTTGTGGGTTTGCATCTGGATGACATTTGAGGATATGTCTGATGATTATTATGGGGTAGATTTGCATGGTTTTCGACAAAATTTATTTAATTTTTTTACCCCATTTAAATGTTTGATAGTTGATGTTGTTTTTTAATATATGTTGTAGGTTTGTAGTGACAACTTACGTATGGACATAGCTATAAGCTTATGTTGGAAAAAATGGGTAAGAAATGTGACTAAGGTGAATGAGAAATTGAGTCTCATAATAGCCTTAGTGAGAAGGAGTAAAAGTGGGAAATGGTTCGGATTAGGAGCGGTGACAAAAGTTGGATTATGTCTATAAGACATAATCTATAAGAGCCATTAGATCTTCATATATTAGATCCAATGGTAGAGGGATTATATTAATAAAATAATGGGATCCCACTATTTATTGTACATATTAAATATTTTTATTACCCCAAATTGCATTATATTACTTACCTTTTCCATTTTCATTCCTCTTTTAACCGTTGCCACAAAAAAAACCGCACCCCATTCTCTCCCAAATCTTCTCTGCATTCAGTCGCCGAACCCGCCGATTCAATCTCTACATTCAGCGAACCACTACCGGACGCCATTCCACTGCCGATTCCTCAGTGCTCGTTTTGTGTTTCCGATTCGGTTTTTGGTGCGTGGTGTAGGCGCCGTCGTTTCCTTGAATCTCGTTCGACCTATAATCAGGTTTTGATTTCTTACTCTGCATGTTCGATCAGACCTAATTTTATTTGTCGATTGTATTGGGTTAGGTTTGTGAACCAGCATTCATCTCAGATATATGTTTTCTGCTCTGATTTTGGAATGGCAAATACTATTACTAGGTTAATACTATTATCAAACAAGATTAGTGTTCGAAGAGTATGATTTGTGGTTTAAGAGTTTTGAATCTCGTGCGGACCTGTTTTGAATCTGTATTGTAAATGGTGACTGCAACTGTGATTTTTGTGTGTGATTTGTTCCTGCTAATAATAGTATGTTATGATTACTATTTGTTCCAGATAATTGCCGCTATTATGATTGATTTTGAACATTTACTTGTCTCCGAACACAATAATATGCATATAATAGTATTGTAGTTTTACTATTATTGATTGAGTTATACTGTGTTGTTTGGGGTGTAGTTTGGTTGTTCCAATAATTGTATATTAGGAATACTATTATTCTTTGATCAGGATGCCTTTGCCTCATGCAGATACAATTAATCTTGGATCAGGATGACTAAAACTCCTATTCAGAAAAGTGGAAAAAGGATTAAGTTGGTTGTATCCAAAAAGCCGAAGCCGAGGAAACCTGTTGTACCAAAACGTCTGGTAGACAGGAATAAACCGGTGAATAGGCCGGATCAACCTACTGTTGGTGAATCTCAAATGAATACACAGCAAAGTAAAGCTCGGTACTAAAACTCCTATGAGCATAGTCTCTGTAAAATGATTCGGCATCCTTGACAGTTTTGAACTCCAACGCCTCCCAATCAAAAGCTACCTCAGGCACATCTAAGAAATTGAACATAAATAATGGTAAATAATAGTATTATATGTAAAACACGTATAAACACACTAAAATAGATAAATATCAGTACTGTGCGAATAACGAAACATCAGAATTCATATAATACTATTACTAGCTAGATAATAGTGTTGGTTATTTGGAAACTAAAAAAAATGAAAAATGAACGAAATATACCCTGAAGATCCGACTGAAGACGATTGTAAAAAAAACATAAAAAATAAATCATTTATTATCTTATTGAAAATTGAGTTCATAATGAGTAAGTAAAAAATGGAGGTTTAGAAATAATAGTATTGGCTGGATAATAGTATTCTCTCCATACTGTGGCCTTGCAAAAATTCAAGGGCAGAGATGGTGCAGTATTCTCAGTCGTCTCTGAATGATTTACTTCGATTGAAAAAAAAGGAAGTAAGATATTTTAGGATTTGAGCAAGAATAATATTAGTAATAATATGGTAACTGATATAAATGATTGATTACAAAGAATAAGAATAATATCATAATATAAATGTCGCCCCAAATTGACTCAAATATAATCAATGCAATTAATTCACTCATTCCATAATTAATCAGTTGGTTTGATTATGGAATCCCATCCTATGACTGTGAATGAATATTGTTGAGGTGACATAATTTAAATTATGTCACCATCCTTTGGCCGCATGAATACCACATTGCTTAGAAAAGAACTTGATAAGCTAATCTTAAAATATACTATGAGTGTTCTTGGGTTTGAGTTTGCCACATAAGCTACAACTCTTCTCACAATTTTTCACATCATCGACAATTTTTAAATCAAAATATAATTATTTTCTTTCATCCTATTAAATGCTTTCATATTTAATACCTCTCCTTAAATCCACATTTAATGTGTATATATACTTATACATTCATATAAAATAATTCTATTATTGTTATGTAATTTGTTGTTTAATAAATTTAATATTTATTCTGAAAGTAAAATTTATGGTATTAAAATTTTTTCATTACTCTAAATTTAAAATTATAATTCCCTATTTGTTTGATTTTGAAAAGTTTATACCTGAATCAAATTAGTAGTTAAAACTTACAAACTGTAAATCATTCATAAAAACATTAGGTGGTTAAAATGGTTACAATCTATACGAATAACATAATTGAAATAATCAATGGTTAATTTCATACATAGAATTAGAAGTAGTCCATATGAAAAATCTTGATCATTAGATAAGTTAGTCGAGTATGTACTTATTGAGTCACATGTTTTGGTAAATTATTGTGCAAATATATCGAGTTATGAGTTGTTGATTTTTATTCAATTAATGTCACGAGTAAGCTAGGTCGTGCCAAATTGATCTAGATGATCAACTTTCATACAAATGAATTTCTCAAAGAAACATATTTTAATTCATATATTATTCGAGTTAGAAAGGTGAGGTCCATTGAGTTGTAGGTTTATCAAATTATGAGTTAATATGATCACATGTTAAATGAGTAGTGGGTTTATCGGGCCATGACATCACATGTTGAATTTAGTTAATTCAAGTCAAGAATGTAGTATTGGGCTTTGTAGGCGGGTTCATCAAATCATGTCATAATGTGGAATAATTTTTTATGATTCATATTCAAGTTAATTTGATCACAAGTAGAATTGAGTAGCGTAGTACCTATCATATAGTTTAATTATTCATTTAAAAGAGTTTTTTTTTTATAAATTATCTTTGTCACTATTGGTTGTGGCAGCTGGTCAAGCAACTGAGCACGATGGAGCAGAAGTTCCCAAATTTTAGAAACCTTGAAGTCATCATATGTAATCACATGCACGTGGCTTGACAGCTGGACCTCAAACATGACATTTTGTCCATTTAGAGCGCTTAGTGGAGGTGGTATTTTGGACAACTTCTGGGCCGGGTTTGTCACAATTCATTGCCTAGATTTGTCACAAGATCTAGGATAAATTTGTCACAAATTATATATGGGCTAGATTTGTCACAAATCACTGGCTAGGTTTGTCACAACTTCTAGGCTAGATTGTCACAACTTCTGAGGTAGATTTGTGACAAATTAGGGCTAGATTTGTAACAATTTCTGGCATAGATTTGTCACAAATTCTAGCATAGATTTATCAAAAAATTGGGCTAGATTTGTCAAAAAAATTGGGCTATATTTGCTAAAAATTATGGGTTAGATTTGTAAGAAAAAATTGTGCTAAATTTTTCAAAATTTTAGGGTTAGATTTTTCAAAAATTATGGGTTAGATTTGTAAAAAATTATGGGTTAGATTTGTAAAAACTTATGTATTAGATTTGTTAAAAAAATTATATTAAATTTGTCAAAAATTTATATTTGTAAAAAAATTTGTGTTAGATTTGTCAAAATTTGTGGTTTTTATTAAAAATAAAGGAAATAAATTCCACACCTATTACAGAAGTAGTGTATTTATATAAACATTAAGTATATAAAAATTAAAGTATGTTAAATTAAAAATTTATTTTTCTCTTTTATATACCACACTAATTATAACTAAAAAATACTCCAAATTATTAGAAATTAATTAAGAAAGCTTCTATATATTAAAAAATTGACATTAATAATCACTATGGCTAAATATTAATTTGATATTTTCACTCAAAAATATTAATTTGGTTTCTTAATAAGAAAACTGATATATTAAATAATATTTTAAATTCTTAAATAAATAATAATCCATACATATTAACATAATATTCCGCCCATCGGGCGGGCAAAGAAACTAGTTTTAAGTAAAGAGGTTTAACTTATGGATAAGTTAATATGGCATAAATGTAATCTCTAAGTGCGCTTAGGAGATTGTAGATCTTGGGTTCGAGTCAGGCTCCGGATAACTGACTTGGTGGCGAAGCCAATATTTTGCCAAATATGTTTTAGCCCACTAAACAATAAGAATAAATATTCCAAAGACCAAAAATAAATAATTTATTAGTTAAATTATTTAATTTTCGGAATTATGAAAATATGAATAAATCTGAATTTAAATGAGTTAATTATGGGATTAGTCTTTGTGATAAATCCTAAAAATTAACTAATTAATTTTGAAATTATTCTAATGCATATCTTATGGAATATTTTATTATTTTTGGAGCATATATGACTTGCTCATTACTCCAAAGGTTTTCTATAAATACCCATGGTTTACTTCAGTTCTAAATACACTTTTCGATTTATGAGCTCTCTCTCCCAAATCGAGTCTTCTTCTTCTTCTCCCCTTCTTCGTTAAGGTCAGTCGCTTTGCTCAAGCGTGGTTGCGTTCGACGGTGTGTTTACATCGTTGAGATCGTTGTATCCTGGGAGAAAGACGTCCTTGTGTAGGGCGAATCTATCTTAAGGAAACTGTGACAACACAGGCCTCAATTACAGTTTCTTTCGATTTCAGTTTCGTTGTGCTTATTATAATCCGCGTTGATTTTGTCTAACAAATTAAGATAGATTCTGAAATTAACGTGGATTATTTTCCATGGGTGAAGGTCAGTACCTCTCACCAGCAGGAAGGCAACGAGTTTTATTTTGTAACTCTAATTTTGTTGTTCACTCATTAAACAATGAAATTAGATTAAATACCATTGGTGTGGCTAGTTTTCAATTCTTTGGTACAATTTCATATTTGTATTTAAAGATTTGCTTAAAATTCTTTGGCCTCTGATGATGCTGTAGTGGTTATACTACTCACACGTATTTATATGTGTTTGGGAGGTTCTGCTTTTATATTTATTATTTTGTCTTGACTTTAAGAGTTTGGGATTCACGTTTAAAGTTTCTATTTGTTTTCTAACACTCAGTGAACTTTTAATATTTATAAGACTGGAACTCATTCGAGTCAATTAGTTAATTTGGTTCGCTGAAATTTTTTTGGTTGTTTTTTCTTTCGATTTATTTGGATTAGCATTGAATAGTTGCTAATTTTGACAAATCCTCTTAGTTTGTATTAGATTATTATACTGGGGTAAAAATCGCTTGGATCTGATGATATAATTAAAAGGTTGAAGCGATCACGCTCGAAAGTAACCTATTTAATTGTACTATTTCCGCTAGTAGCGAAAATTTGCTTCAAGGTTTTACATAAATTCGTTGGGTGTTTCGATTAAGAGTATTTCTTTGAATTTGTTTCAAAGAACTGACTTGGACAATTTTCTGTTTCAGAAAAATGTCTATTGGATCTAATGTTGGGGATATTAATGCGGTTAAAGCCATGAATGTGTCAATAAGGACACAAGAGACAAGCTTGATGAATGGGGTGATCAAGAATATGGACTTGGTTGCAGTAGTATCTGAAGTCAACCTAGTTGCATCGAATCCAAGAGAATGGTGGATCGACACTGGAGCAACGCGTCATGTTTGCTCTGACAAAGAGATGTTCAACACCATTGAAGAAGTTGAAGATGGAGGGAAATTGTTCATGGGGAACTCCTCTACTGCAAAAGTCAAAGGAAGTGGCAAGATAGCCATGAAAATGACTTATGGAAAGGAGCTGACGCTGAATGACGTCCTCTACGTGCCTGAGATTCGCAAGAATCTAGTTTCCGGAAGTCTGCTCAACAAACATGGATTTTGCATGGTGTTCGAATCTGATAAATTTACTTTGAGTAAAAATAATGTGTTTGTTGGGAAGGGGTATGCTGTAAATGGGTTGTTTAAGCTGAATGTTATGACTATCAGTAATAAGAAGAATGCTTCTGTTTACTTGCTTGAGTTTTCAATTTTGTGGCACTCAAGGCTTGGCCATGTGAATTTTGATACTCTTCGTTGCTTAAGTAACACAAATAGCATCCCCACGTTTCAAACTAATTTGAAACACAAATGTGACACATGTGTGGAAGCGAAGTTAACTAGAACATCGTTTCAATCGGTAAAGCGAAACACTGAACCACTTGACCTGATTCACACTGATGTGTGTGACTTGAAAATGGTGCATACAAGAGGTGGCAACAAGTATTTCATTACCTTCATAGACGATAGCACGAGATATTGCTATGTCTACTTACTCAAAAGTAAGGACGAGGCATTTGAAGAGTTCAACTTGTACAAAGCTGAAGTTGAGAATCAACTCAACAAGAAAATAAAATCGTTGAGAAGTGATAGGGGTGGAGGGTATGAGTATCCATTTGTTGATGTCTATACACAACATGGGATCATACATGAGACAACTGCTCCCTACTCACCTCAACAAAATGGCATTGCTGAACGCAAAAATCGTACTCTCAAGGAGATGATGAATGCCATGCTACTAAGTTCTGGGATGCCCCAAAGCATGTGGGGGAAGCTATATTGTCAGCTAACTATCTTCTGAATAAAGTGCCTAGGAAAGGTGTTGATGAGACTCCATATGAGTCATGGAATGGAAGAAAGCCTTCCTATCAATACTTGCGAGTATGGGGTTGCCTTGCAAAGGTAGCAATCCCTTTACCCAAAAAGGTAAAACTTGGACCTAAGACTGGTGATTGCATATTTATTGGGTATGCACATAATAGTAGTGCCTATCGATTTCTTGTGCATCATTCAAAGGTTAATGATATACACAAGAATACGATAATGGAGTCAAGGAATGCCTCATTCTTTGAGGATACATTTCCTTGCCTAACCCAAGGAAATGATCACTCGTCTAACGTGAACCCTGATATGACTAATAATCATGATCATGCGAGTGAAGATGAAGAGGAAAATGTGGATGAACCTCGACGTAGCAAATGAGCAATAATGGAGAAAAACCTTGGCCCTGATTTTCTCACATATATGCTAGAGGGTGAACCTCAAAGCTATAAGGAAGCTATAACCTCTTCAAAAGGTCCTCTTTGGAAAGTGGCCATTAAAAGTGAAATTGATTCCATCCCGCAGAACCATACTTGGGTGGCTAGTGGATCTTCCTCCTATATCAAAACCACTAGGCTACAAATGGATTTTCAAAAGGAAAGTCAAAGCAGATGGAACAATAGACAAATACAAGGCTAGGTTGGTAATTAAAGGATACCGACAACGTGAAGGCCTTGATTACTTTGATACTTATTCTCCGGTTACAAGAATAACATCAATACGAATGGTAATTGCAATTGCTGCATTGCAAAACCTTGAGGTACATCAAATGGATGTCAAAACAGCCTTTCTAAACGGTGATTTAGAAGAGGAAATCTACATGGAGCAACCAGAAAGTTTCTCTGCTCCAGGTCAAAAGCAAAAGGTATGCAAGCTAGTTAAGTCATTATATGGCTTAAAGCAAGCACCTAAGCAATGACATCTGAAGTTTGACAATGTCATGGTTGAATGTGGATTTAAAATAAATGAGTGTGACAAGTGTATCTATGTGAAGAACACAAATGTCGGTTATGTTATTTTATGCCTTTACGTTGATGATATACTCATTGTTGGCAGTAATGATAAAATAATTAAATCAACAAAGGATATGTTGAAGTCCAACTTTGACATGAAAGACATGGGTCTAGCAGATGTAATCCTTGGGATTAAGATCTCTAGAACTCAAAATGGACTCGTGTTGAGTCAGTCACACTATGTGGACAAAATTCTTGAAAGGTTCAATAAGGATGACTCTAGTATGGCTAGAACTCATATTGACCCAAGCCATCATCTATTTAAAAATAGAGGAGAAGGAGTAGCTCAGTTAGAATACTCGAGAGTCATTGGCAGCCTCATGTATCTAATGAGTTGCACTAGACCTGACCTAGCTTTTGCTGTGAGCAGACTAAGTAGGTACACGAGTAATCCAAGTCATGAGCACTGGAAAGCTATGACAAGAGTACTCAAGTACATAAGATATACTCGTGATCATGGACTCCATTATACAAGATATCCAACTGTAGTTGAAGGATACAACGATGCAAACTGGATATCTGATATAAAGGATTCAAAATCCACTAGTGGATATGTGTTCACTCTAGGAGGAGCAGCAATCTCCTGGAAATCCTCGAAACAGACAGTGATAGCCAGATCCACGATGGAATCTGAGTTTATTGCACTAGACAAGTCTGGAGAAGAGGCTGAATGGATACGTCAGTTTCTTGAAGATATTCCTAGGTGGCCGACACCAGTGCCTGCAATTTGCATACATTGTGATAGCCAATCTGCGATTGGTAGAGCACAAAATGTGATGTATAATAGCAAGTCTAGACATATTCGTCGTAGACATAACACAATTAGACAACTACTCTCAACTGGAGTTATCTCTATTGGCTACGTGAAGTCAAAGGATAACCTTGTGGATCCGCTAACCAAAGGGTTAAACCGAGAGGCTGTGCACAAGTTGTCATTAGGAATGGGATTGAAGCCCTTGACTTAAATTTTATTCGAAGGAAAACCCAACCTAGTTGACTGGAGATCCCAAGATCTAGGTTCAAAGGGACAACCTACTTGAATGAACTAGTAGAGTCACTGTGGGGGTAACCCCAACCCATTCCTATAAACAGTGATAATGGTTAAGGATAAGCATAAAGGCTTTTAATGATTCTGAGATAAGGGTCACCTATGTTAGAGTGAAGTGGGGCCGCTTCAAGGGAATTGTGGGGGCGCAAATGCCTTAAACTCTCGCAGAACCAGTCAGATGTTCAGGGTCATATGAACATAACAGTGAGAACAAAATCACGTTAGGAAAGATCCTGTGTGTAGTGTATCATCGTCTACACGGGCGACAGGATGGTTCAAGGACATCGCGTCTATCATCTAGCTAGTAGAGTCGGTATGCTTCACAAGGGAAGGTTCAAAGGGTAACTCCTACCTATCCTATGCAGGATTTAATTGTTGAGAAAAGCTGTCGTTGTGTCATCAGAGTCTTGAGTCCAATTTTCATTAATGTGGGGGACTGTTGGAAAAAATGGGTAAGAAATGTGACTAAGGTGAATGAGAAATTGAGTCTCATAATAGCCTTAGTGAGAAGGAGTAAAAGTGGGAAATGGTTAAATACCACATTGCTTAGGGCTTATTGATCATTTTGGTCATTAACCTTTAAGGTTTATAACAAATTGGTCATAAACCTTTGATTTGTAACCTAGTGGTCATTAACCTATAGGGTTTGTAACAATTTGGTCAATCCGTTAACTCTCCATCCAATTTTTCCGTTAAGTGCTGATATCAGCATGCCATGTCAGCCAATATCTCCACCTCAACCCTTGCCACATCACCTAATTCACCATTCACTCAAACCATCCAACCCAACCTAACCCAACTTAAACTAACCAACCTAACCCAACTTAAACTAACCAACCCACCCAACCTTCTATCTTCCCCTCTCATTCTATCCCTCTCAGCTCCACCATCCAACTCATCTTCAACAGCAAATCGGTGTTGAACCCAGAAGCCGCAAACCCGTCGCCATCCAAGAAATTCAACCGACGGACAATACCAATCTCTTCCAAGATACCAATAACTCTTCTTCACTTGCCATCGTCTCGGTGATCGATGATTCTTGTGCGTCGGATGATGCCCTTCTTTCTAGTTCTGAATTGAAATAAGGTTGGGGATGCTTAAGGACAATAGTGGTAATAGTAAGTAACCCACCTTGCAAGGCAGCTGACTGAGACGGCGGTGGAAACCAAGCATGAGTAACTCCGGCGGCAGAGAGTTCAGAAATGGCATTATGGAGTGAGTTGTACCACCATCCTGACTTGCTGCTTGACTGCCATTTGAATCCCTGAGAATTACAATATCACAAATCACTAATCGTAACACGAGAAACAGCTTATAACAATTAAAAACAGAGATAGAAGAATTGAGAAGAAGAAGAGGAGACTGAAGAAAGCAGAAAGTTGCTGCTGATGAAAGGACTGACAACTTCTATAGTGATTCATCTGGAATGATTTCAACCATATACTAAAAGCCCTGAACTATAAAGCTAAAGCAAGTTTAGCCACTAAAAGTTGAAAGCCCTCTTCCTTCCCCTCTGCCTCTCTTCTTCCACTTTCCTCTCATTCTCAATCTCTTCTCCTTTGACTCTGTTCTTTCCCCCAAAGTCTTAAAATAAATTTCCCCTCAGCCGTCTCCATCATTTCATTTGAATCCCCCCCAAATAAGAATCGTTTCCACATCAAGACGAAATCGAAATCCAACTCATTCATACCCAGCTCTTCATTTCCTCCCCAATTTCTTCATTCCTCCATTGGGGAAGCTCATCGTTCCAGTCTCATTGGAGCGAAGTACATCCAATCCAGTATCAGCTTCAGAGTCGTGAACCCAGAAAACCCCCCAGTCTCTTTCATCCCTGGGTTTCTTGCTAAACAGAGAACAAACAAGTAAGTTGGTTCTCTTCTTCTTATAGGCAGCTAGAAACCGAAGGGGCAGCCACGACAGGGGAGAGTGGAGGAGGAGAAGGCTAGAAGCTACAAGGGAAGAGGAAGAGAGTCAGAGAAAGAGGGAAGAAGAAGAAAGAGGGAATAGTCGATGGGTTAGGTTGGGTTGGGTTGAGTCATGGTTGAAATAGGTGATATGGAAAAGGTTGAGGTGGAGATATTGGCTGACATGGCATGCTGATATCAGCACTTAACGGAAAAATTGGATGAAGAGTTAACGGATTGACCAAATTGTTACAAACCCTACAGGTTAATGACCACTAGGTTACAAATCAAAGGTTTATGACCAATTTGTTATAAACCCTAAAGGTTAATGACCAAAATGATCAATAAGCCCATTGCTTAGAAAAGAGCTTGATAAGCTAATTTTAAGTAAAGAGGTTTAACTTATGGATAAGTTAATATGGCATAAATGTAATCTCTAAGTGCGCGCTTAGGAGATTGTAGATCTTGGGTTCGAGTCAGGCTCCGGATAACTGACTTGGTGGTGAAGATATGTTTTAGCCCACTAAACAATAAGAATAAATATTCCAAAGACCAAAAATAAATAATTTATTTGTTAAATTATTTAATTTTCGGAATTATGAAAATATGAATAAATCTGAAATTAAATGAGTTAATTATGGGATTAGTCTTTGTGATAAATCCTAAAAATTAACTAATTAATTTTGAAATTATTCTAATGCATATCTTATGGAATATTTTATTATTTTTGGAGCATATATGACTTGCTCATTACTCCAAAGGTTTTCCATAAATACCCATGGTTTCCTTAAGTTCTAAATACACTTTTCGATTTACGAGCTCTCTCTCCCAAATCGAGTCTTCTTCTTCTTCTCCCGTTCTTCGTTAAGGTCAGTCGCTTTGCTCAATGTGTTTACATCGTTGAGATCGTTGTATCCTAGGAGAAAGACGTCCTTGTGTAGGGTGAATCTATCTTAAGGAAACTGTGACAACACAGGTCTCGATTACAGTTTCTTTCGATTTCAGTTTTGTTGTTCTTATTATAATCCGCGTTGATTTTGTCTAACAAGTTATGGGCGAAGCGAACTCAATGAAAAAAGAAATCTTGTCTCGAGTTACTGAGAAGACTCCAGAATATTCATCCATTTTAGAAAAACATGCGAGGGCAAACGAGAAAGGCAAAGCGAAGGATCATGGTGTCAAACACTCCAAGAGAAGCTTATATTACCCATAGAGAACATGCCTTCTCATTCTCCCGCTCGTAATCCCACTATCCATGTGTGTTGAACGTTACACTTTGATTCAGTCAATGATATTTTTTGGAATTCTTTTTATTATGGAACATATCATTTGTTATTTTGGTCTGTAATTGCAATATAGAACTACTTATGATATTGTTATAATTTTTTTAATGTGTTTATGTTTTCTCGTCTTTTCCCTTAATTTTTTAATTATAATTTTAGAGGCAGTTAACATATAGATGCCTCTGACTGTCCACGTGTCCGAGGGAGATGCATGCTGACCGATGTCGGTGGAAGTCGGACTAGGTGGTACTTGTCATTTTGTGCCCCACTTGTAAACAAAGATTCCATCCTCCTCTTTTCTCATGCTCAGTTTTATGAGTTTGGAAGTGGAAAGGACCAGACCGTCCATGCTTCCGCTGCATTATTACAATGGAGAAGAAACATAGATTAATTAATTAAGATTAGTACTTATTTATTTAAGACCCTTCTTAAGTACTTCTGTTAGGTGTGCTTAGGAAAGTTGGGCATGTACGGAGCCTATTGGGGAACCAAGCCTCAAATTTGGTCAATTAAACCAAATTAACAAGAACCATTAGATAAAAATGAATGGTTCAAATTAGAATGACTTATTCATTATCTAATTATTTAATTCAGATCATTATGGTAGATAATTAATTCAACGAATCATTATGACACATAATTAATTCAATGGATAATTATGGAAAAAGAATCAAAGTTCCAAGATTTTCTCTTCAAAACAAATTCCCAACCGCAATTGTTTCTTTCTTCTGGCGACATTATTTTTTTTTCTTCTTCGGTCGATTTCTTGAAATTGCTTGTTTGGATTTTTTTAATCCCGTCGCCAATATAGTCATCATCCATGGACAAGGGTGTCCTAGTGCAGGAAAAGTACTAAGGTGTACATGCATCATTAACATTGAAGTGAAACTCACATCTAAGGTGTCCTAGTACATGCATCAAATAAGCAAACCAATACTTAAAAAAAGATCAAACAACATAAATATAGCACATTTGGAGTCTAGATGGTTCATAAATAGACTGTCCTAGTGCAAGAATCATTAACAATGCAACATCAACAAACTAAAAATTATTGTACAGTTCACCATAAAGAGGTTAACTTCAACAGATTCAAGGGTGTCCTAGTGCAGGAAAAGTACTAAGGTGTCCTAGTACAAACATCATTAACATTGAAACGAAACCCACATCTAAGGTGTCCTAATACATGCATCAAATCAGCAATCAATACTTAAACAAAGATCAAACAACATAAATATAACATGTTTGGAGTCTAGATGGTTCATAAATAGACTTTCCTAGTGCAAGAATCATTAACATTGCAGCATTAGCAAACCAAAAATTATTGTACAATTAGATTTTCTAATAAGAGACTTCTAGTGCACTGAGAATATAAAAAGCCTATCGGAGAAAAAATTATTGTACACTTAGTCTAAACATCAAAATCGAACCTTGACCAGAGAAAAAAAAGAAATTACGGCAACAGGAGAGGGAAGAAAGAAAAGAGTTGCAGGGAATTGAGAAGAAGTTGCAAGGAATAAGAAAAAAAGATAAAAATATATTAGTTATGGTAACATTAAAAGACCTTCCTAATCATTATCACTAATTAATTAGGTAATTAATTGATCATATAAGATTAGGACAATCTTATTATTTTATATTAAATCAATGGCTGAAATTAATTTGGTTTAGTAGACTAAATATGCATTTGGGTCACTGAAAAAAATGCGGCGACCTATGTTAGGAAAGTTGGTAAGACGTAATTAATAAAGGCGAAGGGGAAATTAAAAATCATAAAAATAAGGCAATGAATTGTACGAAATAATAAATCCATTCAAAACATAAAACCTGTCAAATATATTAACATGGTACGAATTACCTTAAACAAACTTAATTAAAACTTCAAGTTCTTAATTCCATAACTACATTTTGCTTAGAAATATGACAGAAAGAAAGCCATGAACAATTTCAAAGTAAAACTAGCACAAAGTAGCACTCTCCCCAAAAATCATCAAACAAAGACAAATATGCAAGTAGGCACGGGTCATTTCATAAGCAAACTCGATGACTACGTTCACCGTCTGAATTTCACTTGGAGATATGATATTCGAGTCTCCACCTGAATCTTGAATATATGTAGTGAGCTTTGAAGCTTCCTTCGCTGGAGCCTGAAGCTGGGACTGGCAGTGAAGTAGGTCCTATTGATTGTTTCTCCTAATGATGCAGATGACAATACCGCAATAATGTAGCTAGAAATCAAAGAGAAACCCTGCCAACCTTAGCATCAATGGATTCGAACAGAGAAACTAAGCTCATATAAGTAAGAGGAAGTTAAAAATGCAGAACAACATAGTACAAAAAGTGCAACATATCAAAGAGAAACCCTAAGAAAACCTGAAAACACATTAAGCAATTGTCGCAACTGTATCTTCTAGTTGTATATTAGTTGAGGAAAGGAAAACAACATCCACCTACCTAAATAATCCAACAATATGTCAATTCCAATTTCAATGTATTGTTGAAACATAGCTATGACACATGATACAGGACTTCGGCACCCTTCTCTGGCTAAACCCATAAAGATTGAGACCAAAGCTCTTCCGAGTCGGGGTAGTTGGGTGGAGAGAGAGGCCAAAGCCAGTGATCATGTATACAAAGACCACCTTAACTTCTGATCCTCAAAACATTCAGAAAGATTAAAACCACCCCAGTGAATTAAAAATTGGCTTGAATATAAGCAATTTCTAACCAAATCAATCGGATTTGGGAAAAGGCTGTGAAAAATAAATAATCTTTGGTCCAAGCGTTGGTCAGCCCATAAATTAAGAGTATGATGCAGCGAAATGATATCTTTTGGAGCAGAACTCAAATAGAATTCACCCTTCCTCAGCAGAAGGCGAAGAAGAGCTATTGAAATCTTAAAATTGTACCTTAGCGGGATTGTGGGCGAGCGAGAGCTGAGATGATGACGGCATCTGGATCATTGGCATCTCCAAATCCTTCGTTATGTTTTAGTGTGATGAGATCCTCTGACGTATGACATCTCCTCCATATTGGACATCTCCAGAGAATAGATAATGTGAAAGACATGAACACTTTATATTAGTGGTAAGCTTCTACAGCTTCAAGGCATGCATTAAGGTATGATGCTGCAGATTCAAGCAATTGTAACTTTTAGACAAGTGTGTCTCGGTAAGATTTGAGCAATAACATGTGAAATAGAGGGACACGTAAATAAGATGAAAATTATAACTCATCCCAAAGGAACAAATTAACTATATAGAGTATACCAACCAACAAAAGGCGAAGAGGAAGAACCCGTAAACAACAAGAAGTAAGCAACATTGGCAGAAAGAAGAACATGTTAAAGAACAGAGATGGGAATGAGAAGCACATGAAAACTGCCTTCTATGTCGAAAATTCATATGGTACAGAGAGAGTGAGAGATAGTTGTTGTGGAAGATGTATCAGGAGAGCAGAAGATATGAGAGTGCTGATGGGACTGAAGCCTACGCCAGGAGTCATGTCATTTGTAGAGCCAGGAGTACAATAAGCATGTCTAACATCCCTGGAAGAATTAGAAAAAACAGTAGACAAACTTGAGTGTTACATATTACCCAAAGAACTTGCCATTATACTTGGGCAGATAGGAATAGGCACTCAGGACTCACCCAAGAGACCATTCATTGGGGTCCTGATCTCGTGACAAACAGTAGCAAGAAACTGTAGGGAAGATTTGAGTTAGGTCAGAATACCAACTATGAGGTGGTTAAAGAGAGAACAAATTCAGACAGAAGCAATACCTCAGACTTTGCTACATCAACAGCCTCAGCCAGCTTCTTTAGCTTTTTCATCTCATTGCTCTCATCTTCAACTGTGGCAAAGCGCTTCATGGTTTCATGGACTGAGAAACCAATGAGGAAAGAAATCACAAGGAGACCATTGGAAGCCAATATTGCTGCCATATGCAATGGTGCTTTCTGCTCTTTCTCTATTCATGAGCAAATGAAACTATCATTAATCTAAATTCTTGTCATATGCAGGTAGGCTGCAGTTAGTTACTTCGGTCATTGGGGGGGATGTTACAGTATTGGTTAAGTGTTTTTCTGCTGCCTAGAGGACTGATGATTGACATAGAGAAAGTTTGCAATAGATTCCTATGGGGAAAAATTGATGGAGGTAAGGCAAAGGTAGCATGGAAACATATCGCTTTGCCTGTTGCAGAAGGGGGGGCTGGGATTAGAGATATCCAGGTCTGGAATGTAGTTAACTCTGTTAAGCATTTGTGGAACCTGTTTGTTAGAGGAGGTTCACTGTGGATAGCGTGGATTCTAAAGTACCGATTGAAGGGTAAGAGCATGTGGGATGTTAAAGCTGATAATGGCTCATGGATCTGGAACAGATTAATGAAGCTGAGAGTGAAAGTTAGAGGGTTTATGACTATTGACAGCGGTGGTAACTACTGCTGGGATGGAAAGGCTGTTGAAAGATTAAAGCCGAGTATGATCTGGGAGTCAATTAGGCCAAAGCGCCCTGAAGTGTCTTGGTACCGTCTGATCTGGGAGGGGTATTCTATCCCGCGATTGAGATTTGTTTCATGGTTAATTATGATTAGAAGAATCCTGACGAAAGACAAGGTGGCGAAATGGGACAGGAATGTGGAGTTAAAGTGTGTGTTATGCAATGGGGAAGATGAAACAGTAGACCATCTTTTCTATGAGTGCTGTTTTACTCAACGACTTCTTCAGGCTATACTCCCAGAGCTGGCGGACTCAATAAGCTGGCAGGATGTACACACCAAAGCGCAATGCTGGGTGGGACACGGCACTGAGAGTAAAGTAAAAAGACTAAAGTGGAGTATGATTGTTAATATGGTGTGGAGGAGTAGGAATACGAAGATTTTTGCAAACAGATAGATAGATGTAGTTGGCTGTATTGAGCAAATTAAGTGGGACTTAGAAGCTTTTGCTAGGAGCTCTAGTGATAGCTCAAAAATTTTGAGATATGTATAGGTCTTTTTTCCTATTGTCTTTGTAATTACATCTTTGTAGGTTCTTAACAGTTTTTTGATGGAATGAAATTACTAATTCATAAAAAAAAACTATCATTAATTATTACCCATCAATAGCTTGAATCCTCTCATGTGGAGTTGCATTGGGTGGGGGTTATCTTTTATATACAGAAAATGTCAAAATTACACCAAGATGATATGTTTTCAATAGCCTAAAAGGAGCGGTTAGGACTCCCTGTCCAGATTCCCTGGCTCTTAGCACATTGTACCGATGTTCCTGCAGGCATGAAAATTGCAAATGAACACTAATGGATTCTGCTCATATAATAAAAGAACCTCAACACCCTTATAGATGTTGGGCAACTAATAGACATCTAGTGCTTCTTCATGACTAGAAACTCTCCAATAGAAAGTCTGCTGGAGACAAATTTCAGACTAAGTGACTTAAGGGTGGCCAGCAACAGCTCTGGTTTGTTGACTTTGTTTTAACCAAATTCCCTCCCTTTATTCCTTAAAATTCAAATGATAAAATGGTTGATCTTTACTACTACAGGTTACACCTTTGATACATTCTCTTCTAACAAGAATATTGGCAGCCAAGAGGAGGTATATATCAGTTATGAAAATGAACCCGAGTTTGCTTATATGCATTTCAGAATCAAGAGACTTGGGCTGTCAAGCCTGACGAATATTCATTGAACACTTAACGTAAATCAAACAAGTTGATGTATAGTGTTCATAATTTGATTTGAGCAGGTTGTGTAGCATATGAATGAAAGGTTATTAGAACCAAACCTGACATCAATATGGACGAGAGAAAAATTAAAAAACTTCGAAGGTTTAACTAAGATAAAGTCTGAAGAACCGAATCAATGAACCAACTACATTATTGTTATAAGAACCACAATCAATTATTCATAAACATTAATTGACTCTTGGTTCATAGGCACAAGGCGAATCACAGTTTTACATTTCAGTCTAGTCGGTGAGTTAAAAAAAACAATATAAATAGTATAAATGGTTTATTAACAAAGAATTAGGTCCGTTTCTAACAACAGTGATAAGAACAGAGCAGAAAATTGAGTACAATACCAAGACAATGCGCTGGATAATTGTAGCACAATCATCAAGGGCATATATGCTGTCAGTTCCTTGAACTCGCAACCAATCATCAGTTGCTATAGCACGCCTGTTCTCTTGTTATCCATCAATCACTGATAGATGTTAATTTGGCTATTGCGAAATTTTTTAAGAAACAGATATAGACAATCTGGGACTTGGGAGAGTGCCAATGATTTACCTGACCGGCTTGCTTCATGAAATCACTGATAACAAGATGAGTTCCGATTCCAGTTGACCAGACCACCATTCCTTATGGAATATTTCTTTGGTAACCATTGAGCCTAGTCTCTGAATCCACTGATGTCAATCCCTTGTTCAATTGCCACTACCCGAACGACATATTCGACCCCTTGCTGAATCCATTGCTCCGCTTTGCTCTTCCACTACTCAATCCGTTCCGTCAATAGAGATTAGAATAAAATCACGATTACGACGATTCCTACGGACAAACAAACGGTCCAACCGAGCAACAATCGAAACCAATAAGATTGGGAAATCGAAGCGTAAAACAAGTACGAACTGAAGAAGGGATGGGAGCCTGACCCTTACCTCGTTGTGGCTTTTAGCGGCGGCGAAACAGAGAGGGGAGTTGAGGCCGCTGAAGGTGGAATACTTGGCAAGGCAAGGACTGCAATCCAAGTGCATCTTGGATTGAATCGTCATCCCTCACCACCGATAGCATCCTCTCGCCGGAAGCAGAGCAGCCGAACACTAGCACGGATTCCAGAAAATGTGATTGGAGGGAGAAAGGGTCGACAAGTGTATGAATACGAATCAATTACCTGTAAGCGAACATGGAAATGCTTTCAGAAGCCTGGAGATCTATCCAAACAAGATACAGAGCCAGATTAGGATACAACAACCGGAAAAAGAGGTTGGAATCCGAAGAAACATGAAAGAAAATAAGTTAGTTTCTAGACGGCAGATGAAAACTCAGAATCTCTATAAGCTCACTGAGGGTTACATATCTGCAACAAATAGCTCCAATGCTCCATTCGATTGACTGCAATTGAGAAGTCGGCATATGGGTAAGTTCTGCAAATTATCCTGGCTGTTTGATGAAGGTTCATTTGCGCAGTCCATCTCCACCTCCCCACGTTCATTCAAATGGTTTCTTTTTCTGTCGTGGTTCATTTTCTTCTTTTCATTAAAGGGTTCATTTTCTATCGTCTATTGTGTTGCAGTGAAATTCATAGATTCAGAACTTATATCTGCCCTACACCTCAGCTATCCAAGTGAATCTTCCCATCAAATCTGAGCCGCACACTTCAGCATTCCATGTGAGTGTTCATCTTGCAATAATTATCATAATTACTTTGTGTTAATAATTTCCCTGATTTAATCTGTTGATTTTAGAGTAATCTAATTGTTTTAATAAATTCATACTAATTTCAACTCAGAGATTTATTATTTACCGTAACGTAATTAGTATATTGAAATTTGATTTACTGTATTTTAATTGTAGATATTATTACGATGGGAGACGAATGTCACGAGACTATGACAGATGGCATTACCTGGTCAATGGAAATAGAAAGTTCTTCAAGTTATTCTGACACCAGCTCAAGTACGGACATAGAAAAATCAAATGTATTGTACGAGGACATCAAAGATGAACTTGACCGACTACGAGATTTGACAGAAGCTGATGTTATGCAACTTAAATTCGACATTGAAGAAGAAGCTTACAAATGGTACAACCGGTTCGCCCTGGCAAGTGGTTTCGGTATACGTAAAGATAAGCCTCGTTATGGGAAGGAGAAGGAGTTGATATCTCACACTTTCGTCTGCGAGTCTCAAGGAAAACGAGATGTGAAGCCAACAAAAAGAAAGAGAAAGGAAAAAACGGAGACAAGATGTGGTTGTAAGGCTTTGTTATGGGTTAGAATGGACAAAACCTCGTTAAGATGGTCAGTGGTTGCCTTCTAGCATGAACATTCACATAGAATGCAAGAAAAGTACGTGAGGCACTACATTCGATCACACCGAGGTATCAGCGAAACCGACGATGCTTTAGTTGACATGCGAGAACAAGCAGGAATGAGGCTAAATGATATTCACAATCTTGCAGTGCATGAGGCCGGAGGGCACAACAAAGTTGGATACACCAAAAAGGATCAATACAATCTCTCATACAAAATTCGTCGCAAGGACATAATTCATAGAGGTGATGCATCATCTGCACTAACTTATTTGATGTCAAGGAAGAATGACGACAAACAATTCTTCATGGAGTACACCAATAGCGATGGTAACAAGCTGTTAAATTTTTTTTGGGCGGACAGCATGAGCATTGCCGATTATGACTGTTTTGGAGAATTACTAGCGTTCGACACGACGTACAAGAAAAATAAATATAATATGTCGTTGGTCATCTTCGTAGGTACGTGAGAAACATTTACAAGAATATAGTATAATTTTTTTGGTAATGTGTGAAACCTCTACTTCTCTAAAAAAAATATTATATATACAACATTTAAATTTGAGAATAATGATCTACGAACTTCTTATTAATTGTAGGATGTCATCCAATAAATTTTATTTCATTTATTTGATTATTTGATTACTTTATTAAATTCCATTTATTTACTAAACGTTGAACCCACATTCTCTAGTCCATTGAACATATCATTTTAAAAAATTATTTTTAAGTAAGTTAACAATGGTTTAATTAGGTTGTTTACATGCTCGTAGTTATAATGTATTAGTTCAAAATGCTTTAGTATAATTCTCTTATATTACATATTTTTCAGGTGTAAATCATCACTTTCAAACTTGTTTATTTGGAAGTGCACTTTTGGAGAATAAGAATGCGACAAATTATATACGGGTCTTGGAAACATTTGCAAAAGCACATATTTGGGAGGTAAGAAGCCGGATGTTGTTGTCACAGATGGAGATAAGAGCATGTTGAAAGCCATTAACCAAGTATTTCCAGACGCTACACACCGACGTTGTTCATGGCATCTACGAAAAAATATTGAGGCTAAAATATCGAATCAAGGATTCGTTGATGAGTGGCCGAAGTTTGTTGGAGCTGATTATGAGGAAGATGAGTTTGAGGAGAAATGGAAAGCTCTGACGCTAAAGCATGCACTAGATGAGAACAAAGATGTCCAAAAGTTATATGAGAAACGAAGAGAATGGGCTCACACTTACTTGCGGTCACACTACTTTGCGGGATTGTCAACTACATCTTGGTGCGAAGGGATGAACTCGTATCTCGGTAAGTACCTATCTTCCGAAAATAACCTCCTCGAGTTTTTTAACAATTTTTCCGGTGGACCCGAGACTTAAGGGAGAATGAGATCAAGGCTGATTATTACTCCAACTGCGGTACACCACAAGTAACAAATAAACAATTTGGAAACCTTCAGAGGAGTGTCGGCCTCTTATTCAGTCGAGAAGCATACGAAAGATTCACATCTGAGTTGGAGGTTTCTACTCTATGTAGTAGATTGAGTTGCGAGGAGACTGGAGACGTTCACATTTACAAGGTGAAGATGTACAACAGGCGAGATCATATTTGGGAAGTAAGATTTGATGTCACCCAACAAGTGTTCAATGCTCATGCATGAAATTTAGGAGTACTAGGATGCCGTGTTGTCATATGATATTTATTCTAAAGGAGGAAGATATAATAGAGGTTCCAACAAGTTTCGTGCTATTCAGTAGTCGAGGAATCCAAAATCACCATCTCTCATGGAGCAATCAATGAACACGGATATTCATAGCACTGTAACTACACGATATGGGATTCTACAATATCGCAGTTTACTCAATATTTGGCTGGGAGCGAAATCAATCGATACATTCAAAATATGCTGGAATGATATGATAAGTACGACAAAGAAGCTAATAGAAGTCGCGAAGAGCGATGGTCTAGTACCAGAATCTGACACGTACGAGTATGAAGAGGTATTGGACCCATCAAATGTGAAAGCTAAGGGGTCTGGCGCAGCTAGACCAAAAGGTAAAGCACAGATGTGTAGGAACTGTAAGGAATATGGTCACAATGCGGCAGGATGTAAAAATGAGCGGCGGGTCCTTAGCGATGATGAGATTGACAAGGGCACCCGAACCAAGGTATTTTTGCCACAACTATTGATACATCCTATGTGTGCATAATCATTATATTAATTTTGCTACTTTCTCTGCAGAAGAGGGTGAGTACTAGAAGCAAGAAGACCAGTGCCGCTTCTGAAGCAAATCCGACGCCAAAGAACAAAACCACAAGGAATGTCAATATAAAGGTATGTAATAATATTACACTCATTTCAATTGTTATAATTACTATAAGTACTACATCTGTGTGGCTCAAGACTCAATACATCGCAAACTACTAGTGTATTTTTCAAAAATCATTCGGGTTTGGTATGTGTACAGAAGAAGTCACGCGCAACATCCGACGATGACGAAGTTGATGGTGTTATGTCCACTCATTGTAAACAATATGGTCACGACGTTACCATATGTGTAAATGAATACAAAAGCGATGATAATGACGATAGTGATTACACCAATCAAGCCCCGAAGGTATTATTGTATAATTTTGTATGAGTGCTTTATTATTAGTTTATTTAGCTAATATGCAAATATATGGCAGAAGCGGCCACGCAAAAGAAGAAATGAAGAAAACAAGTTTCAAAACAATAAGGCTACCGAGGAAGCCATGCATGTAAGAACGTAGTTGATTGTGATTTATTATAGCAGTCCGTTAATTTCTTATTCAAATAACATGCAACATATTTATCGTAGGATGTGCCGCAAACAAGAAGAAAAACTCGGAGTCAACACAAAGAAGACGCCAGCCAGAATAAGAAATTCAGCAATGAAATATAGTTATTTTAGGATTCTGGCAATCTTGAACTACTAGGATTAATGGTAGACATGATTTTATTTACAATATTACACTGATGCTATTTTCATTTTATCATTATATACATACATGTGTTACGCGCTAGCTATAATATTAAACAATGTAGCAATTATGACCGTCTTCTTCTAACCCTGGCCTATCTACCTCTCTCATAATTCCTTAAATCAGTTTTCTAGTTCTGTAAATACGCCTACAACAGTTGGTAAGGATATTCTTTTTGATTGCTGACTGTACAGGATTCTTTGGACTGTAGTATTGACGCTACAGTTCTGGAAATCACTCCTTTGACACCAATCCTCTGCCCCTTTTCAATTTGTGTAACACAAACACTGAACAAATGGGGATTCCATGTGGCTGCATTCAGCTTTGAATTGCAGGGACCTGTGTCATCCTTCACATAGGAAGTACATTTTAGAGCTGTCATGGTTAGAACTATAAGCTAGATTATCAATGCATATCTGACTCTCAAAGCAACAATTTGAGACAAATATGAATTGGCCTAGAGCACTGCTTAATGATTCTGCTGGTTTCCAAATGGTTGTTTGATTTGTTCAAAAATTTCCACTACCCATGACTAATTTGGATGTTTCCATCTGTCGTGATATGACCCAGCCTGGCTGCCCTAGTACCATCCGGTACTCCTACACACTACCAAGGTCACCTGTCCGAGGCAAGACCCTAGGACCTCACAAGAAGCGTGTAGATCTAAGGACAGGCCATCTTCAAGCCCTAAAGCCAAGGTACGACCTGAAATATCGACTAAGTCCTTCCCTTGCAGGTAGAAAGGCTCCACGAGATGGGATGCTACTCCAGGCCATGCTGCTGGCCGAGGACACAAGCCCTAACACTGAAGACGAGCCTCAGTCTGCCCCTAGCCTGACCTCCAAGAGCCCTGAAAAATTTGGCCCCTTGAGTGAACCTTTGGAAGCATTTCTGGAGTACAGGAGGAGAAGAGCCCAAGAGTACCTAGCCGGAAAAGGAGGACATCCAAGGACTGACCCCAAGCCGAGCCCTGAGAAGATCTGGAGTCCTTGGCTTCGAAGCACGACACCTGAGCCGACCCCAGCTCTTGAGAGCCTTATCTGGAGCTACTTGCCTGAAGATTAAAGAGGAAGCCTCGAGCGGAAATGAAGAAAACCTAAGGAAGGTCCAGCCCCGAGCCTTAGACCAAGCACCGGCCACCCCAGGCGAGCCTTTTGAGCCTAGCTCTCAAACGGATCAGGTCTTCTGGGATTTTCTAAAGGCCTTGGCTACTTTGAAGGCCCAGGAATCATCTCCAACAAACGGTGCTCAATTTGGAGCAGTACTGAAGGAGATAGAGCTAGGCCAAGACCTAGTGAAGCTTGGTGGGAGCACCCAAGAGGAAGACTCGGATGCTGATCCGAGGAAGGCCAAACAAGGAGCTGTGATCGGGCCACCACCTGAGCCTGATACAAGAGGAGAGGATCAAGGAGAATCCAAACTTGGAGAAGAGCCAAGAGGTCAGCCCATGACCGAGCAGCCACGGACCAAAGCTGGACTAATACTAAGCAAAGCTGGATTTCTGGACAGATTCGTAGCCCGACAAAGAGTGACGAATATGTGCCACTTGGAGACATAATTTGGGCTGATGTCCAACATGAAAGTTGTAGCCCATGGAGTCTACTAGTGATCTGCAAAATATCAGAATTTTACTAATTTTTTTAGTATTTATTTGGCTAATATTTTCAGAACCCGTTTAGCTGTTTTTAGGATTTTTCAGCCTCCTTTTTAGGAGTTCTAGTTTAGGTAGGATTCTTTTCCCTTATAGGATTGAAATCCGAATTTTCCCTCTTTTTAGTCTAGGTTAGGATTAGTTAAAGTCTTCTTTAGGTTTTCTAATTAGGACTCTTTTTATTTCTTTATTTTATTATTATTTAGGAAGTAGTGTTTAGGGAGGAGAGCTTGTTCCCTCACCTATATATAGAGGCCGCCGGCCACCCTTTGTAAACAAGACTTTTATGAAATAAACCCCCTTTTGAAAGATCTTTGTTCTTGAAACCTTATTGTATCTGCATGTTGTGATACTGAAGGCCCCGACTTATCATCAGAAGCATCCATCTTCTGGCGTGGCGTCTACGACTTGATACTTCTGGTTCCCAGCTGTTATATAGCTGACGGGTCAAAGTCCTCATCCGCCCCCGGTTCCCGACGGTTCTACCTCGTTGCACGGTTTCCAACTTGCGGTGTTTAAGGGTCGTCTGCCCACGGTTGCAGCGGTTCACATCAGTTGGTATCAGAGCACGGTTCAGCTCAAGGACCACAATCTATCCTAGTCTCCAGGTTCACTTGGATTCATATCCTTTACTGCTTTCTTTAGAAAATTGATTCGAAAATTCCCTTCTATTTCAATTCTAGTTTCGAGTTGTAAGTTAAGAAAAAGAAAAGAAAGCAAGGCTACCTTGCCATGTTATTTCCTTTCGTTGTAAGTTTATTTCTAAGAAGAGGGGATAGAAAACTGCTTCCGTTTGCTAGTACTAACCATGGCAGACGAGAGATTAGCCAAGTTAGAAGCTTCGTTGGGGAATGCTTCCCGAGTCCCGCAACAGGTGCAAGCCACCTTAGCCAGATTAGAGGAAGAAGATGGCACAACCCAACGCCCAGCCCCCGGCGCCCCAGCGCTCAGCGCCCGAGCGGCCCAGCACCCAGCGCCCCAGCCCCAGCCCCGGGCCCCAGCGCCCAGCACCAGCGCCCCAGCGCCCGGCACCAGCCCCGGCGCCCCAGCGCCCAGCACCCGAGCGCCCAGACCAGCGCCCCAGCGCCCGGCACCAGCCCCGGCGCCCCCGCGCTCAGCCCCGACGCCCCAATGCCCGGCCCCAGCACCCGACGGGCCCCATGACCCCGTCGCCGCCCTGACCGACCCCGGCTCGACGCCACCACACCCTGGTCCGACGCCACCTGATCCCGGCCCGACGCCGCCTGACCCCGGCGCACTATCCACCCCCGGCCCGACGCCGCCCGACCTCGGCGCCGCCCTGTCCACCCCTGTCCCGATTCTGCCCGACCCGTCCCCAACAGCCCTGGCACCCCCGCGCCCAGTCCGAACGATGCCAGGTACGCCCTCGGCATCCCCGGCGCCCCAGCACTCCGCCCGACGCACCACGACCCGACCTTGACGCCCCCAACAGGGTCCTGTCCAGCCCTAACACCCCAGCACCTGGCCCCGGCATCCCACTGCCCGGCCACGACGCAACCTTGCTTGGCCCCAGCCCGTCGCCACCCGTCGCCACCCGACGCCCCTCGACGCATCACTGCCCGACGTTCCGACGCGACCCTAGTCGGCCCCGACGTGCCACTACCTGACCCTCCCGACGAGCACCTGCCCGACGACCTAACCCATCGACTGGCTGACGCCCGACCACCCCGACGCATCACTGCCCTCCGCTGCCGGCTCTCCACTGCCCTCCACCGCCGACTCCCCACTGCCCACCGCCGCGGCTCCCCACTGCCCGCCACCGCCGGCTGCCCACTGCCCGATGCCGCCGCCCTGCCAGACGTGCCCTGGCCTACCCCCGGCGCCTCCGGCACCCCAGTGCCCCGACCCAACGCCTCACCGACGGTCCCATGTGCACCCAAGATTCAATGGGAGATCACCTCCCGATGGAATTTAAGGGCTGCCCCGAGCGAAGAAGATCCGGATGCTGACCCGGATGTGGAAATGAGTGAGGAACTCTCACTGAATACCTCCCCAAGCCTTAACATTATTGTTGATAGTTTTCAGGAGAGGGAGCTATGGAGATCAATGGAGAAAGCCCTGAAGGACCCGAGCCTTGGTCCATTGCTGACTCAAGTGACACTCCTAGGTCTAAAGATGCTGCTGAATCATCCCCGACCGTGGCCAATAAAATTGCTGAAGTTTGGCAGAGAATGATGAGTACTAGGAGAGGACCCGAGATAGATTTGGGGACAAATCCAGGGCAAGAAGAGGGGAATGATATGACCCAGCCTAGCTGCCCTAGTACCATCCAGTACTCCTACACACTACCAAGGTCACCTGTCCGAGGCAAGACCCTAGGACCTCACAAGAAGCGTGTAGATCCAAGGACAGGCCATCTTCAAGCCCTAAAGCCAAGGTACGCCCTGAAATATTGACTAAGTCCTTCCCTTACAGGTAGAAAGGCTCCACGAGATGGGATGCTACTCCAGGCCATGCTGCTGGCCGAGGACACAAGCCCTAGCACTGAAGACGAGCCTCAGTCTGCCCCTAGCCTGACCTCCAAGAGCCCTGAAGAAGTTGGCCCCTTGAGTGACCCTTTGGAAGAATTTCTGGAGTACAGGAGGAGAAGAGCCCAAGAGTACCTAGCCGGAAAAGGAGGACATCCAAGGACTGACCCCAAGCCGAGCCCTGAGAAGATCTGGAGTCCTTGGCTTTGAAGCACGACACCTGAGCCGACCCCAGTTCCTGAGAGCCTTATCTGGAGCTACTGGAGGACCTGCCTGAAGATTAAAGAGGAAGCCCCAAGCGGAAATGAAGAAAACCTAAGGAAGGTCCAGCCCCGAGCCTTAGACCAACCACCGACCACCCCAGACGAGCCTTTTGAGCCTAGCTCTCAAACGGATCAGGCCTTCTGAGATTTTCTAAAGGCCTTGGCTACTTTGAAGGCCCAAGAATCATCTCCAACAAACGGTGCTCAATTTGGAGCAGTACTGAAGGAGATAGAGCTAGGCCAAGACCTAGTGAAGCTTGGTGGGAGCACCCAAGAGGAAGACTCGGATGCTGATCCGAGGAAGGCCAAACAAGGAGCTGTGATCAGGCCACCACCTGAGCCTGATCCAAGAGGAGAGGATCAAGGAGAATCCAAACTTGGAGAAGAGCCAAGAGGTCAGCCCATGACCGAGCAGCCACGGACCAAAGCTAGACTAATACTAAGCAAAGCTGGATTTCTGGACAGATTCGTAGCTCGACAAAGAGTAACGAATATGGGCTACTTGGGGAAAGTATTTGGGCTGATGTCCAACATGAAAGTTGTAGCCCATGGAGTCTACTAGTGATCTGAAAAAGATCAGAATTTTACGAATTTGTTTAGTATTTATTTGGCTAATATTTCCAGAACCCGTTTAGCTGTTTTAAGGATTTTCAGCCTCCTTTTTAGGAGTTCTAGTTTAGGTAGGATTCTTTTCCCTTATAGGATTGGAATCCGAATTTTCCCTCTTTTTAGTCTAGGTTAGGATTAGTTAAATTCCTCTTTAGGTTTTCTAATTAGGACTCTTTTTATTTCTTTATTTTATTATTATTTAGGAAGTAGTGTTTAGGGAGGAGAGTTTGTTCCCTCACCTATATATAGAGGCCGCCGGCCACCCTTTGTAAACAAGACTTTTATGAAATAAACCCCCCTTTTGAAACAACTTTGTTCTTGAAACCTTATTGTATCTACATGTTGCGATACTGAAGGCCCCGACTTATCATCAGAAGCATCCATCTTCTGGCATGGCGTCTACGACTTGATACTTCTGGTTCCCAGCTGTTATATAGCTGACGGTTCAAAGTCCTCATCCGCCCCAGGTTCCCGACGGTTCTACCTCGTTGCACGGTGTCCAACTTGCGGTGTTTAAGGGTCGTCTGCCCACGGTTGCAGCGGTTCACATCATGTCGTTCAGCTTGGAGTGAAGAGATGCATGTCCTAATGAGCATTGATGAATATGCAATAGCACAATGATTCCTAATATGTAATGAGATTAAGTGCTAATGAGCATAGATGAATATGCAAGAGCATAATGATTCCTAATAAGTAATGAGATTAGGTTCTATGTTGCTGAATCTTTTTACCTTATAATGAGCAAAATCAATGTGAGAAGGATCATATACATTCATAAGGGTATCGTACCCATAGCATAGATCTCGATGAGTGACAGAATTTCGGTACAAGAAAACTATAAAAATCGTTCATATCATGATTTCAAACTCACCACTTGGATTGATAAACCATGGGTTTCAGCACCAGAAGCTGCTGATGTACAAAGGCTCAGTTGACTACTAGCGCTAGCTGCTGAATTCTTGGTCATCATTCTCCCTAAACAAGATTAGATGACAAATGTTAAGGTAGAACCAGGATCTAAGATGAAGAGAGGATGAAATCAACTTACCATTGAGCTAGCGAATCCGGAGAGTTTCGTGCTGAAATCTTTTCCAATTTAGTCCAATTTCTATTCCAGCCATATGGTAAAGTTGAAGAGTCTGCAACATCTAGGTACACAGATAGAGTCTGCCCCAACATCTAGGGTAAGGTTATGTTATGCACTTCTACTGTATCATATATATATACTAGCAAGAAAATTAAGCAACTTAAAACAAAGAAACACTTACCACAAAGGAGTGACTACTGTGTGGATCCCATGCCAAGCTTTCATACTGTGTAGAGCTAGCTTAGGAGACCACTCAAGCACGTCATCGATGATGTTCGACATCCTCTTCTGGTACCTACAAGTTTGGAGTTCGACAAAGGTTCAGTTTACTTGTAACAGTTTGGAAATGGTTGATTTGGATGATAGTGTAACAAAAACCTTCACATTACACATAAATTGGCACTACAAGTAGATTTTCAGCTGTTATTAAAGCAGTATGCATTTTAAAGCTACAACTACTTACAAGTATGAAAATCAAACTAATCTCTTTTCTAAGAATATCATCGAATGACTCCTTAAGACATTCATACTTCATACTAGGACTAAAAATAAAGTAAGAACTTGATCTGAAACTTCAGAATCTTCTCTTCTCACTCTAGATCACTGCATCAAGGAATATCCAGCTATATATAGGAGATAATATTTGATCCAGTGGTGCTCCCGAAGAATCATTATAGTAACAAACATCTTTATTTTCATTCGATATTCGCAATGTGTGTATTCGTCCACACTCTACAGATAGCATGGCAAGTATTATATATATCACACCAGGACTTTACCCAACCCTTACCACAACCAAGAATAGGTACTTTGCGAGGAAGTGCAAGTCTGTGCAACTACAACCCAATAGGATTCTAGACAAAAGAGCTATCAAACAAACAAGTAAACAACTATCAACCCAGAAGGATTCTAGACAAAACTATCAAACTAACAAAACAGCTATTATAGAATTATAGCAATCTGGTAGCCTACTACTCCCTAATATTTTCCTACATTAATGGAGCTTGTTTGATCTTTTCTTCGCATCTTAACTTGATTACTACTACGAGCAGGTGCTGGTACAGGAAAACTATACAAATCAATCATGGCATGTTTTCAAACTCACCACTTGGATTGGTAAACCATGGTTTTCAGGATCAGAAGCTGCTGATGTACAAAGGCTCGGTTAACTACTAGTGCTGGCTGTTGAGTTCATGGTCATCATTTTCCCTTGTTCTTCAGTTTGCATATGACATATACACATAAATCAAGAACTAGTATTGAACTTCTAGCAGCAACAAATCAAGAATCAACAGGGCTCACTCAATGAATCAGAAGCAGGGTCGGTACTAACCAGCTTAACATCTCCTCTTGCTCGGCAGAAGAACACCAAAGGTCTTGTTGAGTCCAATCTGCTCACCGGTGTCTATAGCGATGATGCTTTCCTGTCGCTATCCATCGCCCTGTTAGCCCTTTGTTGTTCTTGTACTTGTAATCCAACCGACAGTAGATGAACCCATCACCAAACAACCTTTCAACAAAAATTGGAAATCGTCAGTTGCCCACCGCGAAATCAGGCAATCAGATCTAAATCCAGAAAGGGAAGAGGGAAACTGGAGATTGATACTAACTGGCTAAGTGCGATGGTTCTGAGCGGCAGACGTCGAGTTCAGGGATGACTTTATCGATGAGGGAATAGTGGTCATTCATCTTCAGATTCAGGTAATGGGTGATGAGCTCTACGCCTTTCAAACAGAATCTGTAACCCACGGCCAAGTCCAGCAGTAGTACGATATATAAAACGGGAATTAAATCCCACACACCCACAATCACACTAAGCTCATAATTAGAAGTACCCTCTTCGATTCCTCTCCCTCGTCGCCCTGTCGGAAAGCTTACCTGGGCTGAACCATCCTTTCAATTTGCATATCTCTCGATTACTTTCGAGAAAAGCCTCAGCTTGGGAGCTTGAGTCCCGTCTCCTCATCTGGTCTTTGCTCGGCCGGCGGACGCTCGACTGCAATTATAGACAGAGAGGGGGGGTTTCCGGAGGATGGGATAAGGGTGAAAGTCTTAGAAATGAGGTGATAAGTATGGGCGATATAGAAAAAATGGGTGGGTGGGTTTGCTCTGAACTCAGTTGGGATGGGTCATTAAGATGGGTGGGTAAGTTAGAGTCAATTAAAAGTATGGATGGATGGATGTTTTGAAAGGGATGAAGTGATTTAACAAGTTACAAAATATTTGTATTTCATATGTGTTTGATGTTATTATGATGATCATAATTTAATTTGGCCTGAAAAAACTTAATTTGAACATAAAATAAAGAGTTATGATTATTTATTCATATGAAATATGTTGAGTGACCTTTTAGTTATTTTAATTACTATTTATTTAAACTAAAAAATTAATTTATGTATGGATGACTCAGATTAGATCTTCCAAAATGAACGAATGTGATTCTCCTTGAATAGTTCAAACAGAGGGGAGCATGTGGTGCTCCGGTTGCACCGTAGTCGCCACCATATATATATATATGTGTGTGTGTGTGGTGAACGCTCTGGTGCCCCCACTAAAAGTGGGGTACTGGTTATCCCCACTGACGTTTGTGCTATCAAGAGTGGTATTTTCATTGAAGAAAATGTGTAAATCAATAGATTTAATTTTAATAAGTATAAATTGAGCTAAGTTGTAATTTTTAGTCATCATAGTATAAGATTACACCTGATGTTCTTTAGGTTTCCTTCTACAACTTCATTGTTTCCCAATATGATAGATCATCATCTCAACAATTTTTTTTTTCAAAATGCCCTATCTATACTTTAACGGCATGTAGATTCTTATATATTTCAAGAGGTCACAAAAGAAAAATTTTAACCCAACCAAAGCCTAGGTCACCTCACCTTTGTTTTGTACTAAGTTCAAACACAAGAAGAGGGGGTAATATCATAGTTTTTGTTGTTTTTGAACCTCAAAGACCCTTGTCTTGTAAAAGTGTTTTGCTGCTAGGTAATCGAGTCATAGAAAGGAATCAGATTTTGCCCTATAGTGTACCCCGGGTTTACAGTTTGATTGTTCTTCATGTCACATTTACTAACTAGAGAGCTTTGAAGCGGTGACCTCGACGACAGAGGAGGTCGGATAGTTACGGGTGTTTGTGCTCGAGTAACGTCACTTTTTAAAGAGGAGTTGGTGGAGGAGAGAAACGATACAAAGGACGAAGATAAGATTGCCACTCTTTGCACCGAAACAATCAAAGTTGTTGAGATTCTCGACTTAAGACAACAAGAATATGGGGATCTTGCAATTTTAGAGGTGGTTAGAATGGATAATAAAGTGTAATACCCAACCCGAATCAACCCGGTGAAACCCGTGGTTGAACTGGTAATGAGTATTACTAATGAAGCAACATAATTGAAATAGAAATCCAACATTTATATTAAATAAACTGAAGGAGGCCTCTCAATAAATGAAATCCAAATGTAAAACCAATAAACAGTAAATCCAAATACAATCCTCAAAAGAGTACAAAACCCCAAATAGCAATGGTCAACTAAAATGTAAAAATGGAAATAAGTCAACTCTGAGTGTATCGCCAATCTTTACCTCATAGCTTCAACTGTAACTTTTTCGAAATCAACCAACACAACTGAACTCCAATACCACCTACTAGCCACGAGAACTTGAAAGGGGAAGAGGGGGATCAGTTTCCTAATGACACTGAGTGAACCCACTGGGCTTAACTATGCACCGAAGTACGCCTCAAGAAGCTATCCTAGCACTCCACACAATATAATACTCAGTGGGATTAATTCTAGTCTATTCCGTTTTAAGCTCCTGGAACAGTCTATGTGATTACCCAGAATCAGTTCTCTACACTAGGATCAGCAATACACAACATCCTCAATACCACGATAAGTAAATCAGATAAACACATAACTCACATCCAACCTCAATCATCAGCATCCATTCACATCAACACACACTCATGCATACAAACACAATTCATAGTTCACAACTAACAAGTTAAATTTTGTGTGTGTAATTAAGGCGCCTAGGAGTTGCTCCACACCACCACTATCGGCCACACAGACGCACTCTCACCATGGAGAGCCTAGCGACCCTCTCCCACAGGAGGATCTAATTTTGAATCCCTGGTACCCCGCCAAGGTGATCTACCCCATGTAGAACATACTCAATAATAACCATTTCAAGGTGGGCAGTGTGGACTCTTATCGGTTCTATCATTATTCAAGTAGTCACAACAATTAAACCATCCATCAATTCCATCAAATCCATCCACCAAGTTCATCATCAATTTCCAACCACAATACATAGATCACAACCATATCAAGGGTAAACAGATAGTCTTCCCGGCAACCCCACTTGCATGCAACAAGGGAGAGAGGTAGCCATGTTGCAAGTCCTAGTGTTACCATCTTCTACATCCCTTTACAGGACGATCCCACATTGGGAGGACCATCCTCCTGCAACCACATCTGGAAATGACAAAATCAGATACAGAAACACATCTCATCCTATCCCATCCTATCTCTCATTTCTAATTCAATTTGTTAGCCATCATATCTCATCATAATTCCCACAACACATATCAAACAACACAATCAACACTTGGCAATCACAAAACAATTATCCAATTTTACTCTCTTAGATTCATACAACCAAATTTCAATCTAAGTTGAGTTTTAACTCCTCACGTTACCCATCATGTCTTATCGACACGAAGCCCTCACCTGGAATAAAAGATGAGGCTCTGAACGTCTTCTAGATTCCCGAACAAACGAAAACCCCTTCTCCAAAGTCGTAGCTTTTCCCTTCCTCACTGACATCACTTCACTAAAATAGTCCAATACCCAAGTAATGAAATATCTTCCTCTCGTAGCCTGGAACGCAGAGGAAGGAACGTCTCCTTAATCAGACACCCATAGCTCCCGGAATCAACCTTCAAAGGTTTGCAGAACTTGGTTCGTCAAAAGGAATTTCATGAAGAAAGAGAAAGTTGGAAGTTGTCAGAATCCGTCAAAACACATCCTTTTATATGCAAGTCAAACAACACGGTCATGTAGTTTTAAAAGCATTCATGACTGCGGTTCCCAGGAATTAAAGCATAGTGTGTGTCATGAAGACACATGGTGTGTTGCTAAACTAGACGACGTGTTCTCTTCACTATACATCATGCTCAATTGCAAATTCAACCTGACTTAAACAGGGACATTCCAAACTTCGATGGGACCTCAAGAGTATTGATTCTAATGCCTCGATCACCCGAACTCTAGTTCCCAACCGTCTGGTTGGGCGGGGATGTTACATAAGGTGCGTTCTCGTAGGAAGAAATCTCGAAAGGAAAGGGGGATGCAAAGGATCACTTGGTCGGGTTCGAAGAAGGCTGTCATTGGGGTTCAAAAAATGGTCCGGGTATGTTTCCTCTATTTCTTCATATGATTCGTCCTATAGTGCTTTCGTGGAACGTTAGAGGGATGTCAGATTTGTGCAAACAATTTAGGATTGGGGAAAGGTGTAGGGTACAGAGGCCCAATGTCATTGGTTTATAGGAAACCAAACTGCAAGATTGGAGCGAAGCAGGATGTAGAAGGATTGTGAGAAGTAGATCATTTAGGTGGGTTGCGCTGAATGCGATAGGGGCGTTAGGTGGTCTACTTACTTTGTGGGATGAAGATGTGTTCGACGTTCATGCAGAATGGGTTGGACGATTGGTTGTGGTGGTGGTTGTTTTGTGGTGTAAGGTAGACGATTTTACTTGGAACTTAGTGAACGTTTATGGCCCTCAGGCCCTATCGCAGAAACGTCTCTTCATTCAGGAAATTACCGATATTTGGGATTGGTGGTTACTTCCGGGGGGTTTAGTGGGGGGTTTTAACCTAATTTGTTCGCTCGAGGAGATGACGGGTGCAATTCGTAGTCTCACAGAAATGAATTTGTTCAATTATTGCATTGAAGAATTAGCTTTAGTTGACATAGCATTGTCGGGCGCCATCTTTACTTGGTCAAATAAAAGAAGAAATGGGATAGTTTCGAAGTTTGATAGGTGCATGGTTTCTCAATGTTGGGAAGACAAGTTTCCAGATTTTACGGTTTTGGTGCTGGTAAGGACATGTTCTGATCATAAGCCTATTGTGTTAGTTTGTGATGAGGTTGCAGGAATCCAGAGGCCTTGGCGTTCGAAGTAATGTGGTTTGAGCGTGACTCCTTTAGTGAATTTTTTGCTGCAAAGTGGGGAATTAATTGTGTAGGGACGAAGGATATGTTTTGAATCGCAAGGAAGCTTAAGTTGCTGAAAAAATGTTAGTTGAGTGGAATATAACAGTTTTCGGACGGGTGGATGTTAAAATTAGAGAGTGTGTGGATAGAGTTATGGTAGGTGCTGTTGTTGATTTTTACAAAGCCTTATATTTTCCAAAGGTTGTGTAGTTCAGGCAACTAGGGAGATGTTCAAGGGAAGGTTTGGTCAGGGATCCAGAGCGTAAGGAAATATGGAATGTTGTCAACAAATGCGTGGCAGATAAGTCCCCTGGACCGGATGGATTTGCTTTCGATTTCATACAAAAGTGTTGGAATCTGGTGGGGGTGATTTTGTTAAAGCTGTTGGGAACTTTTTTAGGAATGCCAGTTTTACTGACATGTTGTGCCATGCCTTCATCTGCCTTATTCCCAAGAAGGAGAATGTAGATGACATAAGGGATTTGCATCCAATAAGTTTGGTGGGGGGTGTGTACAAAGTTATCTCGAAGCTTTTGATGGAGAGATTGAAGGATGCTATGACAAAAGTGATCTATGTGAATCAGTGCATATTTGTGGGAGGAAGGAAGATTCTTGATGCTTCCCTTATTGTTAATGAGCTGGTGGAATCGAGAAGGAGAATTCAGATGGCCGAGGTGGTGTTTAAGCTCCATAAAGAGAAGGCTTACGACCACGACATTGTGATTGCCTCCTCGAATTTTGGAGGGTTATGGATATTCCTTCTCAGTGGGTGATTTGGATGAGATGTTGTATCAAGTGGTCGATCTTCTCCATTCAGGTTAATGGGGAGTCCAAAGGCTTCTTTAAAGGGACGAGGGGTTTTGACGTGATCTCCCATAGCTTCCCCAACGCCAAGAGGTACTCATACACCCCACCAGGGTCTTCAGCCAAAGGAAGAACCCTAGGGCCATACAAGAAGCACGTGAGGCCAAAAAAAGCTCTTCAACACATCATGAAGCCAAGGTATGTGACCAAGTATAGGCTTAGGCCCCCACCAGCAGCCAAGCAAGCCAGGATGATAGTGAGGCCACCCCAGGCCAAGTTGCTTGTGATGTGCTATAAAACAGTGATCAAATACTACAAAGCTAAAAGCTAAGCAGATCGTATTCCACAGGTCTCTTCTAATCGTCTACTCAAATATGAATGCAAATTACTCAGGTTTAACACAAGTTGTGCGTGGTGTGAGTTCCACGACTTCTAAACTATAAAGCGGAAAAGAAATTAAAAAAGAAAACAAAAAATAGTTGAAAGATTGGTTGACTTAACAAGACGACAGACAAGCTTAGATTTCGAATCCTCCTAAGATCACTAGAACATTGGCGATCACATGACCTGCGGTTTTTAATCCTGATTCTTTCAGTTCTCAGACACCACCATAACTCCTGACCCTTAGGTTTAAGACTGGCGAACGTTCGCTCTATTCGATCTAACTCCCAAGATTAATTGACCGCCCGTTCGTTGGCTTCTGTAACGGAAAACTAACTGGTGCGACCGTGCGATTACTAATGATTAATGAGTTACTCTTGAAGTGGATTAACCCTAACTGGTTCCTACAGGGAGAAATTGTTCCAATGAATAGGTTAACTGTTGATTTGGTGTTTTGAAGTGAGGCGAACGTTCGCTACTATCCTAAGCTTAACTAGATTCTTAACTAGGTGGCCAAACTAGAAAGAGAAACATAAAGCAATAAGAACAAACCAACCATGCAAGAGAAACTGATTGAAACTGGATTTAATTACCGCTGATCCGTGACCGCTTTAAAGCCCGAGTCACTTAGGGTTCATCTAATCCAAGCTCTATAAGTTTAGCTACTCATATTTGAAACAGAAGAATCGAGAACAAACAAAGAATACATCTTCAACCAAGAAGAACAGAGAAGAACTGCAAAACCTAATTTCAGATGAGTCTGCGAAGCTTCAATCTCTTGAATCTTCAACTCCTAGCACCGAGCTCTCCGAGGGGGAAGGATGGCGTCACGATCTCCTCCTCGCTCCTCAAGCTCTCTAAACTCTCTCCCGAACTGTTCTAAGTCTGGAAATTAATCCAAGGTAAAAGTGTGTTTTGAAAGTGGCAGCCGATCCTGTATTTGTAGGATTTCGAAGCCCAGCCGAAAAGAGACTTAATTTTCGGTGAAAACATTCAAGTTTTCGCCGAAGACTTTAGGTGAAACTTCGGCTGAGTCTTCTGTCTTCGACTGACCATCTTGTTCTTTAGTTTTCGACCGAGAACTTTGGAGTTTTTGGTGAGGACTGATTTCTCCCAGTTGGCAGTAAAACTGTCTGCATACTTTTCGGCGAAGACTTTTGAGTTTTCGCCGAAAACTCTGGTTAATGACCGGGCAATGTTTCCTTTTGACTTGGTTAACTTCTGGATTGATTTCGGGCCACTCCTTAAGGTTCCTTTGCTTCTCGAGCTTGTCCGTGGCTATGTATTTGATGACAAAAACCCGTGCATTCTCAAAAGCACTAGAAAACCATCAATAGACCCATAACGGGCCAAAGTAACCAAAATGACAGGAATTAGAGCATTTAGGTGAAAACATGCCAAAACACCCTAAAACCCGAGATTCAAGCAGGGAAATGTAGCTTAAATGAGGCTGATAAACACGTAAAATTGAGTGTCATCAGCTTGCCAAGGCACCCGATCTGAGCCCGAGCAGGACCGAGGGCCGAGCCTAAGGGCCCTAATAGGCCCTGGACCAATCCCTATGAGCCTCGGAGGAACTGACCCCACCTGGGATCATCTGGAGGCATTTATGGAGTATAGAAAGTGAAGGACCCAGGAGTACCTAGCTAGCAGAGGCTGGCACTCGAAGACAGGCCCCGTATTGGGCCCTGGGCCAGGCCAATTGCCACGAGCCCTAAACCAGCCCCAACCCTTGAAGATCCTCTGAGGATATTTCTGAAGACTGGGCCAAAGCAAAATGCAAAAGGCTTGGCCAGAAATGAAGATGGCCGAGACACCAGCCAGCCCCAGGCACCGGGCACGGTGCTAGGCGCCCAGAGGAGCACTTTGGGCCGAGCCGCCAATGGCTCGTGCCTTTGGGAAATTCCAGTTGCTCAGGATAGCTAGAATTCTCAGCAATACGCCCCAACAAATGTTGCATTTAAAGGAGGAATGAAGGAGGAGTCACGTCGGGAAGTGCTAACACATGATCCAGGTCCGTACATGCAATTCTACCGAGCTAAGGACTCCCAGCAGGGCCAGGAAGACAGGCTGTCACGTCCAGAAGACCCTGGGCCTAAGTCCTTCTAGGACTAGGACACGAGAAGGAGGCCTAATCTGAGTCATAATCCCTGCCCACCGGCCCCAAGACTTGCCCGACCGCCACAGATGCTGCCTGGATTAGGGTTTTTCCCTGGATTGCCAGTTTTTGCCTATTTAGTCTTTTCCTTGCTTTCCAATACATTATTATCTTTTCTTTCTAGTTTTTCCCTTTTTAAGTTGGATTGTTAAGGCATTTTAAATGTTGATTTGGTGTTTTTTTCTGCCTTCAGTTCCTCGATCTTAATTGGAGTGACAGATGGAGGTGGATTGGTTCTGCCTCTCGTTGAAATTTGTGATTGTCTTGGCGGAGCAGAACTGCCTGGTCTCTCTGCACTCTTAGCCTTGTCGTTCTTGGCGGTTTGGGAGCGCGTGAGAGGGCGGTGATGCATAAACCTGTGAACAACCTACAAATGACAAAAACAAGCAAAATCAGTGTAAAATCGAAGTGGATGGAAAAATGAAAGATGAACAGTAGAAGAATAAAATGCCAGTTCTTCTTTCAAACAATTAAAAGAATTCCCCGGCAACGGCGCCAATTTGATGAACCGTTCTAGGACGGGTTTATCAAATAACTACAGAGCTGGAAGCTAATTAGATCGTATTCCACAGGCCTTCTAATAATTGTTTACTCAAATGTAAAGGCAGATTACTCAGGTTTAACATGTTGTGTGTGGTGAGAGTTCCACGACTTCTATTCTAGAAAATGCAAGGAAATTAAAACTAAATTAAAAGACAGATTGGAAGATTGGTTGACTTAACAAAGACGACAGACAAGCTTAGACTTCGAATCCCCCTTAGTTCACCAGAGCATTAGCAATCAACAGATCAGGGATTTCAATTCTCATTCAATCAGTTCTAAGACACCACCATAACTCCTGACCCTTAGGTTTAAGACTGGCGAACGTTCGCTCTATCCGATCTAGCTACCAAGATTAATTACCCGCCCGAGTACGGTCGCTTCTTGCGATGACTAAACTAACTGGTGGAATTACTAACGATTTATGAGTTACTCTTGCAGTGGATTAACCCTAACTGGTTCCTACGAAAGGCACATTCCAATGAATAGGTTAATTGTTGATTTGGTGTTTTAAAGTAAGGCGAGCGTTCGCTTCTATCCTTAGCTTAACAAGAATCTAATCTAGGTGATCAATCCAGACAAGAAACATAAACAACGAAGAACAAATCAAACATGAAAGAGAAACTGATTGAACTTTGAATCTAATCATCGCCGATCCGTGACCAATTTAAAGCCCTGGGTCACTTAGGGTTCATCTAGTCTAAGCTCTACGAGTTTAGCTACTCATGTTCATAACGACATAATCAAAGACAGAAATAGAGTTCATCATGAAAAGATAGAACAGATAGAAACTGTAAAACCTAATTAAGATGACTCTGGCAAAGCTTCGCTCTCCGGTAATCTTCAATCCTAGCTCCGAGTCTCTGAGGTGAAGGGATGGCGTCACGATCTCTTCCTGGCTCTTCGAACTCTAAAACTCTACTCTCTTGAACTCTTTCAGTCTAGAACTCGTGAGAATTCTATTATCAAAACTATATTATGAGGTCTTCTGTTATGGGCCGCCGGTTTAAGTATTTATACTTAACCCTAAGTCGCCAGATTTTGCATGGATTTTTTGGCAAAAAATTGATGAGTTTTCACCGAAAACTTCTTTGTAAATGGTGGCTTCCGTCGGCTGATTCTCCTGTGATTCTGAAATCCCGAGTTTTCGGTGAGAACTTGACTTCTCGCCAAAAACTTCTTCTTGTAAGCTCTGCCGATTTCTTCTAGACTTTTCACCGAAAACCTGAGGAGTTTTTGCCGAAAACTGTAGTGTAAAACGGGGTAGGATTTCTGTTGACTTGATTGACTTCTTGGATTAGTTCCGGTGCGGTTCCTCGAGGTTCCAATGCCTCAGACATGTCCTTGGCTACTTTATTTGATGGCAAAAACCTGTTCTATCATGAAAACACTAGAAAACCATCAAATAGACCCGAAACGGGCCAAAGTAACACAAATGACACGAGATAGAGCAGTTGAGTGAATATTCGCTATACTACCCTGAAAATCATGTCTTAAGCCAAGAAATGTAGCTTAAATGAGGCTGATAATCATGTCAAATCGAGTGTCATCACTTATCATCAAGAGCATTCATCTCTTGGCGTGGAAAAATAATGACCAATATGGAGGTACAACTCTAAAATCTTGGTGATATCATGGCTGGAATACAAGAAGCCCTAGCAAGGCTTGAGAGATGAGGCAACCGAGAAGATTATGAGGAAGAACCCCATGGAGATCTCAACTAGAGGGCTAGAAGGTTAGTCCAAGAGATTGATGACAACGTGAGCAATGTCAAGCTCACAATCCCCAAGTTTGCTGGTAAGACCGATGCAGATGAGTACTTAGATTGGGAGAGAAGTATGGAAGACTTCCTAGAGTGCCACCACTATTCAGAGAGGAAAAAGGTAATCGTGGCTACCCTTGAATTTACTTATTATGATGCTCTTTGGTGGAGCCAATTCAAGAGACAGGTGCAAAGAGACGAGGAGGTGCCCATAGAGTCATGGAGAGACCTCAAGAGGAAGATGAGGAAGATGTTTGTCCTAGCTGCCTACATCCGAGACTTTCACACCTCACTCCAAACCTTGAGGCAAGGTACCATGTCCATGGAGTAGTACACAAAGGTGTTTGAGATGCTAGTGGCGAGGCTAGACCTCAAGGAGGAGCAGGAGGCCCGAATTGCCCGGTTTGTAGGAGGCCTACACCCGAACATCATGCACCAAGTCAACATACTCAACTATGCTGACTATGAAGACTTGAAATCCCTAGCCATTCGAGTGGAGAGGGAGATGAGGAGAGGCTATACAAGGAGGCCAGCCCCACCAGCCAATAGCCAATGGAGAGGAAGCTCCAGTACCAGCTAGCCCTCATGGAAGCCAGGACAGCCCCGGAGCACCGTGCCAATCCCAACCCTAAAGATTTGGCACCAAGGGTAACACCTACTCAATCTACTCCTAATGTTCAGAACTCTAACCCACCTCCTAGTGGAATTGTGTGGTTTAAATGTCAACGCAGAGGACACGTCTCAAGAGACTACCCCAACCAAAGGACCATGGTGATGAGAGAATGAGAGATCGAGACGGATGATGAAAAGGATGAGAAGATGGAGGAAGAAGAAGAAGTTGATTCAGACAAAGGAGAAGAAGTGAAGTTAGAAGGGCTACATAAGTTCTCTGGGATGTTCTTAAACGCCCTAGCCTTGGAGCCAAGAAAGCTGCCCAGCCCCGGAGCCGGCGCCCAGTACAACCCCGACGCCCAGCCTCACCCTGGTGCTCTGTCCAGCCCCGACGCTCTGCCTAGCCCCGACGGTCAGCCTAGCCTCGGCGCCCTGGCCAGCCCCAGCGCTCAGCCCAACCCAGGCACCATAGAGGAGCACTTTGGGCAGAGCCGCCAAACGGCTCGGGCCTTTTGGGAAATTCCAGCTGCTCTGGATAGCTGGAAGTATCAGGAATACGCCCCAACAAATGGCGTTGCATTTGATCTGGGTTCGTACATGCAATCCTACCAAGCCAAGGACTGTCAGCCGGGGCAAGAAGACAGGCTTCCACGTCCAGAAGACCCTAGGCCTAAGTCCTTCTAGGACTAGGACATGAGAAGGAGGCCTAATCCGAGTCAGAATCCCTGCCCGCCGGCCCCAAGACTTGCCCGACTGCCACGAATACTGCCTGGATTGCTGGTTTTTGCCTATTTAGTCTTATCCTTGCTGTCCAAGACATTATTATCTTTCCTTTCTAGTTTTTCCCTTTTTAAGTTGGATTGTGAAGGCATTTTAAATGTCCTAATTAGTTTTCGATTATTTTATTCCTAGTTAGGAAGTAGCTAATAGGGAGGAGAGCTTGTTCCCTCCCTATATAATAAGGCCGCCGACCACCCCTTGTACTCACCCTTTGATTAATAAACCCCTTTGTTTCAAAACTTATGTTCTTTTTCCTTCAAGTCTTTGCTCGTTGTTGCATTGCTTAAAGTTGGCTTATCATCAAGAGCATCCATCTCTTGGCGTGGCGCCCTCACTTGATACTTCTTGTTCCTAGCTCCTTTATAGCTAGTGGGTCAAAGTCCTCTTCCATCCGGTTCCATAGGTTCTTCACGAGTGCTAGGAGATCAGCTTATGGTGTTCAAGGGTCGTCTACCCACGGTTGCAATGGTTCACATCAGGTTTACGGCAAGGGGATTCTCTATCACCCTTTCTGTTCACCTCTGTGATGGACATCTTGACAGGGATGCTTCAAGAAGTTGCAAGGGCGTGCCTAATGACAGGTTTTTTAATTAATGAGATGGATCGATCAGGAGAGGTTTCCCATGTGTTGTATGTAGATGACACTACTAGTTTTTGTGAAGAAGAGGAGGAATAGGTTCGCACCTTGGTAGCTACGTTGGTTTGCTTTGAGACGGTGACGAGTTTAAGGTATAACTATCATAAATCGTGTATGTATATGGTCGGGGCAGTCCCTGAGGTCGATAATCTGGCAAACATTTTTAGCTGTGTTCTAAGTAACTTTCCCTCTAACTACTTGGGCCTACTGCTCGGGCTAAGGGAAAACTCAAAAGCTTTGTGGGATCCGCTAGTTGCCAGTATTACGAGAAGGCGCGAGGGTTGGAAAGTGAGATTGTTATCTTTCAGGGATAGATTGACTTTGGTGAAGAGTGTGCTCTCAAACCTTCCAATTTATTTTATGTCTACGTTGAAGGTACCAACGGGAGTTGTAAAGCTGATCGAGAAAGTTTAATGAAGATTTATGTGGGAAGGTTGTTCGATTTTTAGGAAGTATCATCTGGTGAGCTGGGACAAGGTCAAAGCACCTCTTAATAGAGGGTGTCTAGGGATTCTAGACTTGAGGAGTATGAATGTTGTGTTGTTGGGGAAATAGTGTTTGATATGTGGGGTTGAGCGTAATGCCTAGTGGAGGGACCTTATGGTAATTAAGTGTGGGAGAGGGAGGAGTGATTGTTAAGCAGACTGGAATGATGGTGCGGCTGGGTGGTTGGTGTGGAGGTGGATCATAAAGGGGAGCTTTTGTTTCTGGAAGTTTGGCCACATTGATATGGGTGCGGGATTAGGTTTCCTTTTGGTATGATTTTTGGGTTAGGGGGATAACATTGAGTGATTCTTTCCCAAGGATTGCGATAGTTGCTCAATCCTTGGATTCTTTGCTTTGTGACTTTGTTGTTTCTGATGATAGGGATTGGATCATTCCTTTGCGAAGGTCCTTAAGGGGAGGTGCTAAGGAGGAGCAGTTAGCTTTGCTTCGGCTTCTTCGGTCCCTACCGACGGAGGCGTTGTCTCTCGGTCCTCCTTCTTTGGTATGGCATTTGGAGAAGTCCGGGTCATTCACAGTTCGGTCGTTTGAGATTGAGTTGATACGCGAAATGTTCAAGGGTTGCAAACAGTTTTTGGTAGAGGTTATTTGGAACAGGCAAGTCCCAACCAAGGTGGAAGGATTTTTGTGACAAGTGGCGCATGGGAACATCTCCACCATCGACAACCTCATTCCTATGGGTCTCCCGATCCCAAATAGGTGTGTAATGTGTGGTAGACAGAGTGAGTCTGTTCTACACCTATTTTGGAATTGCCCTTGTCTGACACAGGTTTGGAACTTATTGAGTTCACGACTTTCACTATAATAGACGGACGATTTTGTGGCAGGCCGCCTGCCACTAAAGACAGAGCTTACTCGCAGGTGGGGCCTTCCACTGAGCACAGATGGGCCTGCGAGTAAAGCAGCTGCGAGGAAGCCCAACAAGTGGCAGGCACTGCCTGCGAGTAAGCTCCTTGCAGGCACGTGGTTAGTGGCAGGTGCCTGCCACTAACCTTAGTGTCAGGCGCCTGCCACTAACCATGTGCCTACAACTAACCACCTGCCTGGTCTGGGCGGGCTGGGCCGATTGGTTTGCTGGGGTAGGCCAGTTGGTTTGCTAGGCTGGACCGATTGGTTTGCTGGGCTAGGTCGGTTGGTTTGCTGGGCTGGGTCGTTGATGGATTAAGAATGACTACGATACCAAAATTAAAAATGATTTCAAATCGTTCAACAACAAACATTACGAAATATGAAACACCACACATAATACAATGATCCTACAACAGTAATAATACATAATTCAAACACACATAGTACCCGATGAATACAACACAGTATAATACAATAACAGTACAATACAATAACAATACAAATAGATAACAAACTACACATCCCAAGGATGCACATACGCACCACCACCATTACCACCACCATTCTACACAGACAAAAACAGATATGTGTGAGAGATATAAAAACATTACATAAAACATTACATAAGTAATTACTGACTTGTACACGTACCATAGCAAGCTGCTGGATAAAATCAGGTCCAATGTTCTGGGCATCAAACCAATGGGAGATATCATCTACATTGGGCACCACTGGAGGCACAACTAGAGCTGATCCACTAACAGACTGGGGCTAAGTCTCAGACTGGCAAACAAATTGAAACATAATTCGCTCCAATGATGCCAGCCCGCGATTAGCATCAGCAAGCCCATCTTGTGTGGCAGTCAGCTCTGACCGAGTGGCAACCAACTCTGACCGAGTATCAACCAGCTCCCGATTCAGCTTATCATATGCTGCATCATGTGCACAAGCTGGTGTGGGCCGGGAAGAGATACTACCAGTGGCCAACGTAGATGACTCGACACTCATCCCAAAGACCTAAAAACATAAAAGTACTAGGTGAACAACACAATTAAATCATATTACAAGTTGTAGTGTTTAAATATAATTACCTGACTCTTACTAACATGCCGACCAAACATCCTTACGTGCCCTCGGTGTTCTGGCTTGTTCAGGGCTTGGGCAAATGCATCATGTGGGCCCCACTCCTTCGAGGCACCAGCCTCCTCCAATTGGCGGATAGTCTCCTATAATTCCAAATTACACTAAACAACAAAAGTGAACACTCTAAAAGTTCCACTTATTAGAATAGTGGTTATTCAATTTCCTTACCATTATTGCGCCAGCATGAGCACTCTTCGGTTCTCCATTCGGCCAACTATAGTACTTGATGAAGATCTGCCCCCTTGAAGGTCGCTGACCAGTCTTCCCCGCCTCCTCCTCTATGTAAAGCCCCCACGGTCTGGACCCTCCAGTGTGATTTTCCTCTTAGCATGCTCGATTAGCCTTGTTTCTTGCAACCGCATCCTAAACCAAAACAATGTGAACGATTCAATATTTAACTAATACATGATTCACATTAACTTGGTTGAATACATATGTAATACCTTGAACTCCTTACTATCCACGTGTCTCATGTATGCCAACCAATCAGTTTCTAGACAGCCTACAGGGGGATTTTGCTTAACCCACTCGTATGGAAGGTTGTTCTCAGCAGCAAACTTCTTCTTCGCCTTCCATGCGTCAAGCCTCGATCTAGCCCTAGCTAATGAGATTTTGTGATCCCAGTATGCTCGAGCAACTGGTATGAGGGTTGTATCGCAGTGGAACTTCCCCTGAAACAAAAATCAAGAACTTGTACTTAAATTTTGAAGAAAAAATTAGCTTGTAATTAATTAGCTAGTTGTTTCAAATCTTACCAAAAAGAACTGCTCGAAGGCACAAGTCTTCACCGTCTCTGACACATGCTTCCAAGTGGCTGGATTAATGGGGTAGTAGGACCAAATCCTTGAACACTCCCCAACGTACATTCCCATGAATGACAACAATGGTCCACTTGGCTTAGCTCCCATGTTGCTGAGGTTGAACAAGATTTTGTTTCCGTCACTCATGATACGACAGTGGTCTTTGAACTTGAATTTCATGACCTTTGTTAGACCTCCTCGATCTGCACAATTTTAATCCATAAGCTAAGTACGGATAAAGAATTTTTCCAACTAACTATTAGATGTATTGTTATGAACTGTTACTACTAACCGATGATAGTAAGCTCGTGAGTGTATCGCTCCCTAGAAGAAGAGGAAGAAGAGTCGGTACCAAGGGGAGTCGGGGTAGGACAGACCTGGTAGGAGAATGAGGCATGGCGTCACCACTACCAGAAGCCATCACTAAGAGATCAAATTGGACAAATTTTTATTATCAGAGGACAAATTCTTTATATTCAATGTTTGAATAATTCATATAATTTGCAATCTCAAAATCAATCCATTAACAAAGACCAAACATCATACAATTCTATTCAATCTCAAAATTGATTACACCACCTCCCACAATTTGCATATCGGGGATGGTGTCAGTTACAGGTAACTATTGTTGAGCTAACGATAAGCAACACTCGTGCGAAATAGCTCCCTCTTCTCCCATCTCGTATGTATCTCTTGGCTTGCAGTAAACCGGTATACACCATTCAGGCTCAAGTGTGTCATCCACGTAGAAGACCATACGTGCATCACTTGCGCTTACGTACAACACATCTTCAACTCTGTCACCAACATCTCCCAAGTGACTGAAGTTGACCATGGTTATTCCGAGTGCATCTCTCCTCACCCATGTTGGAGTAATAGTATCAGCCCACTTGCATTTCAATAATGTGATCATTCGTGAATAATAATCCAATTCCACAATATCGACAAGTTTCCCATAGAACCAGATGTCACTGCGTATTGGATTATTATAAGATGAACTGGAGACGCTCTCAGTGCCAAATTTAGCCGCAACACCACTGTTTTGAGTTTTTTTGACGTGCTCCTGATCAACCGTTCGAAAGTGAAAGCCGTTGATGTCATAAGCAGTGAATCATCTTGCATGCACGTTTGGTCCCCTAGCTAGTGTCATCAAATCCTCACTGTGACTTGCTGATTGGTCTAAAATCTATTTATGATACATGCATATCAAATATTTTGCATAAGCATGATTAACATGTTAGGACTTGGGTACGATCTAATTTTGGTATAAGTAGTGTACCTAGAAATGAACGATAAATCTGATAACGAGTACTAGGATAACCGGCAAAGACCAAAACCAAAACCTTGCTACAAACAGAATGAAAACAAAAGAGTTATAGTTATTGAACTCATCAAGCAATCCAAACAAACACGAATCCAATTGAATAGATTGTAGCTACATACCAAACACGAATCTAATTTAACAGTTGTGTGCTTCTCTTAGGCTAACGAACATATCTGCCTAATACCACTACTCTGCAACTGCAACCTAATCAACCAAAATTTCACATACGATTCATTTCGTAATCAACAAACCAGTAATCTGTTAAGCAAGGCTGAAGAAGGAGGACTCATACCTGCTGCAAACAGAGCTTGAGGATGATTAGCTACAACTGACGTACTTTATTTATAGCTGCTCAATTCAACTCGGCCCAAATCCAAGAATCCTATCATGAAAATTGAAGTACCCGAACATGAAAATCAAAGGTGTGAAGCAGAATCGGGAGCATTGATGATTTGGAATACAAAACTAATTATAAAAATTAGGAACTTATCATGAAAATCAAAGAAACCAAACTTACCTTCACCTGTAGCAGCGAGAGAGATGAGAGCAGAGAGAGAGATCGTTTGAACGGAGAGAGTGGATTTGGGGGGTAGTTGATGCTGCAGTTTTAGCGGTATCAAATAACTAACCTACCAAAGTAGACTAGTTCGTATTCCATAGGGTTTCTATTAATCGACTACTCAAAGAAGCTGGCAAATTACTCAGGTTTAAACACTTAGTGCGTGGTGTGAGTTCCACGACTTCTAATCTAATAAAGCAGGAAAATAAAAGACAGAAAAGTAAAAGGTTGACTAACGAGAAGATAGACGAACTTAGATTTCAAATCCCCCTTAGATCACCAGAGCACTGGCAATCAACAGATCATCGGTTTTCAATTCTAATTCAATCGGTTTCTATACACCACCATAACTCCTTACCCTTAGGTTTAAGACTGGTGAACGTTCGCTCTATCTGATCTAACTACCAAGATTAACTAGCCGCCCGGGTACGGTCGCCTCTCGCAACGACTTAATTAACTGGTGCAATTACTAACGATTTATGAGTTACTCTTGCAGTGGATTAACCCTAATCGGTTCCTACGAAAGGCACACTCCAATTATAAGGTAACTGGTTGAATTGATGTTTTAAAGAGAGGCGAGCGTTCGCTTCTATCCTCAACTTAACAAGAATCTAAACTAGGTGATCAAGGAAGACAAGTTTATACGCCAAAGCAGGGAAGCTGTCTGGCGACTAACCCTAGCTTGCATAAACCTAATCTAGGCGATCAACCAGAGAAGAAACATAAACAGTCAAGAACAAAACAACCATGCAAAGAGAAACTGATTGAATTTCAAATCTAATTATCGCCGATCCGTGACCGCTTTAAAGCCCTGGGTCACTTAGGGTTCATCTAATCTAAGCTCTACAAGTTCAGTTACTCATAACGATAACAGCAGAATCAAAAGCAACAAAGGAAATCATCATACAGAGGTAGAACAGATAAGAACTGAAAAACCTAATTCTGACGACTCCGGCGAAGCTTCGATCTTCTGAATCTTCAACTTTAAACTCCGAGCTCTCCGAGGTGGAAGGATGGCGTCACGATCTCTCCACGGATCTTCGAACTCTCTAAACTCTATCTATCGACCCTAAGGTCGTGGCTGATCTCTCAGAATTCGTGTGTGTCCAATCTGGCTTCAAAAAGTCTATATATAACCCTAGAAACCCTTTACAAGTTGGAAAAGGCTGAAAATTAGGGTTTCTGCCCGGATTTTCAAAGGAATTTTTGCCGAAAATATCACCACATTTTCGCCGAAAATATTAGTTAAAAACCAGCTCCAACTTGTTTCGATGATTCCCGCTCCGTTTGAACTTCGATTTGGTCCCCGTTTGAAGCGCTGGACTCGTGAGAGAGTCCTCTATAATGTGGTAACCTAGAGGCTCAACATAAAAGCTCACAAAAAGGGTAAAAATAGCCAATAAATGGACAATGTATGCACTAGGAGCCTAGAATCACAAAGTTACGACAAATGCACCAAATACTCATCAAAATTGCATGAAAGGGTATGAAATGTTGCTTAAATGGGGCTTATAATCACGTCAAATCGAGTGTCATCAGTAGTCATTTAGGGGCTTAGTGGCAGGCCTTAAGGGTACTCACAGGCAGACTGCGACTAGCTGGTGGCAGGCAGCGCTTCCTCGCAGCCGCCTGCAAGAAGGTTAGTGGTAGGAAAAAGGTTCCTCGCAGCCGTGCCTGCGAGTAGCACGTTGCAGGCTGCGCTTAGTGGCAGGCAGCCTGCGAGTAGCCGCTTGCAAGCCTTCCCTTACTCGCAGCCCACTACGCTGCCTGCCACTAAGCCGAACCCGCCTGCCACTAGCTTAGTGGCAGGTAGCCCGGTCGCATGCGGCTAAACACCTTTTATGTTGTAGTGTTTCCTTGATTGGACCGTTTCCAATGGGCCTCAAGGTGTTCCTCAAGGCTTGGAAATGACTAAACTGTAGTAGGCTTGTTTGTTTAGGGAAGGAAGTTCTTCTTTCATGCGATTGTGTCGTTGATTTGGGAGGAAAGGAATAATATGATCTTTTGCGAATGCCACGTGGAGTGTACGTGTATTGTGAATCAGATTGTCATTAGGGTAGGATGGTGGTTTAAGGTTTGGGGTTTTATGTCCTTAGAGGAGTTGATGGGTTTGCATTTTTTGCTCCGTCAGTCACTGGAAATTGTTTAGGGGTCTGTTTTAGGGGCTGTTTGTTTTTGTGGGGTGATTTGTTGGAGGGTACAGAGGATTTGGGTGAGGTTTTTAGGGTGGTACTGTCTACGGGGCACCACTTGTAGAGCTTCGGCGGTTAGCTCTTGAAGGTTGCTAGTGGTTTCAGGGTTTTATGTTAATTGGGTGTGTTTTTGGGGTCAATTTTGATTTGGTTTTGGGATTGGGGTGGAAGACTATGTCCCTACTATCGGTTTCTCTGTGCATGGTTTTGAAGGCCTATTCACTGTAGGACTTAACCCTTTTGTACAGTTCTCTTTTTTCATTTTAATATAAAGTTACACATTCATTAAAAAAAACTTGACTTTCTCTAATGCTTTTGTGGATGGGGCGCTGGGGATTAAGAAAGTGATCAATGAATTCTATAAAGTGTCTAAACTCAGTCTTAAGGAAGAGAAAACTGAAGTGTATTTTTCTAGAAATGCGAGTGAGGAAGCAAGGAGGGAAATTGTGCAGAAAATGGGTTTCTAGCAAGTGAACTTGCCTGTGAGGTATCTGGGGATCCCTTTTATTTCGGGGAAACTCTCCTCTAGTGAAAGTGATATTTTGGTGGATAAGATTACAAGGAAAATCTCGAGTTGGAGGGCTGGTTTCCTTAGTTATGTAGGGAGGCTGCAGTTGGTTAAAGCTGTCCTAGAGTCCATGAGTCAATACTGGTGTGCTGTTTTTCTTCTCCCAAAGTTTGTTATTAAGAAGGTGGAGGTAGTGTGTAATAGATTCCTTTGGAGGGTTAAGGATGGTGATAGGAGGAGAGCTAAGGAAAGCTGGTCAAACATTGCTAATCCTAAGAAAGAGGGTGGATTAGGTGTAATGGATCTTTATGAATGGAACTCAACATGCATTGTTAGACATATATGGAACTTGTTCAGGGAAGCTGGTTCTATTCGCTTGGTGTAAGCTTTATAGACTCAAGAAGGGGGGTATTTGGAGCTGTAAAGCTGCAGGGAATCAGTCTTGGGTGTGGAGACGGATATTGAAGGTTCGTGATATTGCCTTCAGTCATATTTCAATTGATGCATATGGGGGACTGTCGTTGGGATGGTAAATGGATGCAGAAGTTTAATGTGAGCTTAGTGTGGGATTCTATTAGGCAGAAGTTCCCTTTGGTTTGTTGGAATGAGCTCATTTGGAGTAACCCAATAATCCCAAAGTACATCTTTATTTTATGGATTCTAATTCAAGGTAAGATGATCACAAAGGACATAATGGTTAGTTGGGGGGTTCCTCTTGATATTAGTTGTGTGTTATGTAATACTAGAATCAATAGTGTTGATCACATTCTATTGAGGTGTGAATGTGTTGTGCATATATGCAAACAAGTGCTTGGAGTGGATAGTGGAAGGTTCAAGGATTGGCATGAAATGTACAAAGAGGGAAGTAGGAAGTATATAGGCATGGGGAGTCAGGTGGAACAGATAAAATGGAATGTTGTGGCAGCTAGCATTTGGTATGAGAGGTGTAATAGAGTTGTTGTTGGGGGATAGAAGAGAGGTTAATGTGTTAATAAAGAGAATTGTGCATGATTGTAATGTGAGGCTTTAGGATAGCAAGTAGGGGTTGGTTTGGTTTGTTTGTTGTTTCGGGAGTGTTTGAGAAGTTTTTTACTCATTTTCGATTATTTACAATGTTGAAAACTGATCTTGCTTCATTGATGAATAAAATTAATCTATTCAGAAAAAAAAAATTGAGAGTTTGAGGAAACTTACAACTGCAAGAGCTTGAATTTTGAACTCTTGTTTCAGGTCTCAAAACCCTATATTGAGTGTCTACTAAATTTTAAACACGAGTGGTAAAATAAGAATTCTTGTGAGATTAGTTCATGTTTTAGATAGAGAGATTTGTTAGGCCTGGTTCGTAAAGATGGTTGATGATATGATGAATAGGTTTGAAGAACAGATAACCGCTATGGCTCAAGTGATAGCTGCCTTGACTACGAGACTAGATGGAGATCCAAATCAAGATGCCAATCGAAGACCGAGGAGGAATAAATGATAAGTCGATGATAACATCAGTAACTTGAACCTCACAGACTCGAAGTTTGCTGGAAAGGCCAACGCTGATGTTTACCTAGATTGAGAGAGGGATATGGAGGCTATCTTCAAATGCCACAATTATTCTTATCGAAAGAAGATAATCGTTGCTACGGTTGAATTTACTAACTATACTACTATGTGGTGGAGATAGTTACGAAAGCAAATGATAAGGGAGGACGAACATCCCCTTGAATCACGGAGAGATTAAGAGATTGATGCGATGAAGATTTGTCCCAACTACCGTAACGACCCAAACCTGGTTAACCAATTGAAATTTAATTTATTCGAACCATACCTTGTCAGTTTAAACTTTGTTGAAGTCAATTCGAATTAAATTATTAATTCATCGATTTAATTTATTTTTGGATTGTTGGATGGAGTTTCGGGTAAATTAATTTTCAATTAACCATTGGGTAGAGGTGCTAAATTAATTGGAGTAAATCAATTGATCGGTCCCATGTTTTAATTAAATTGTTTCGGCCCAACCATTTGAAGAAGCATGAGAGGAAGGGCTCGGTTTTGGGTTGCTGAAGAAAAGAATAAGACGAACAAGGGCTTAGCCCATTCACTTTTGAAGAAAAAGAACGACCCGACTTGGTAAGCAATAGCAGCGTGTAAGGAAGAAGAGAAGGGTGTGGGCCAGTTGGGCTTGGTATTACTCGTCCTGAGAAACAGAAGAGATGAAAGGGAGTTGGGGCTTAAACCCCTTCGGTTTGGCAGAAGAGAATGAGGCTAGGCCTCAGTCCTTGAATCTTTTGGGCCACTCAGTACACTTAGGAAGGAAGGGAGGCGGGCGTAAGGCCTTAGAAGCCTTAGTGGGAATTAAGAGGTAGAGAGGGTTTGTTTGTTTTGAGGGGAACTGCTTCGGTTCAGCAGCCTCACACGCAAATCGAGAAGGGAGGAACTTATGGCGTGATGCATGAGGAACGAGAAGAGTGGAGCTCCATACTTCGTTCGACATGAGAGGGACGGAGAAGGGCTCCGATTTCTCATGGTGGCTTCGGATCGACGAGAGAAAGAAGAACCCCCAGGCTTGCCAGCGTGATCGAGAGAGAGAGATGAATGGGCATGGTTCACTAGAGCTTTAACGGCTGAATGATAATGGAGTTTGGGTGGTGGCTCGGGTCTGAGGTAATTGGAAGAACAAGCGGGGAGGCCACCGATGTTAGTTCGAGGTGGTGACAGTCTGACGACACGATTCCAAGAATCTGGGAGTTTGCCACCAATCGGAGAAGAAGAGTGACCTTTCAGTCATGATTAGAATTATAGGGGCTTAAATGCTCTAATGAAAAGTTAAGTGGCCATCATGTATTGGTGGAACTATTGTAAAATTAGTCCATGACTGTTGGCTTCTGACAGATGAGGACATGGGATGATTTTGTCAATTGATTAAGTTGCTGGACATATTTGCATAACCGAGGAAGTTAGGGGTTGGTGCTGAAATTCGTGGAGATGAGAGTTTAGTTACTAAAAGATCTTGGAGTTGCACATCAATAATTCGGGGATATCTAGCTCGTTTGAACTCCAAATGACGCATCATCGGAACCTATGGAACTGAGACGATGAGAAGGTTCTTCTCAGACAGAACAATGAGAGAAATTACAATTTGACGTAGATTGAATTAAGAATGAATGAAACTGAGAGGTGCAAATGGATTTGATTACATGGTTAATTGTTTGACTGAATTGATCTAATTGGGTGTAGTGTGGTGTTTATGTGTATGTTGTGAACTGAATAGGTTAATAATAGAATGAAAGAGATTAATTGATGATGATGTTTATGTCAATATTTTTTTATAAAATTGTGAATTGTGGTTGCATGAGGATGGGTAGCCCTAGACCTCATGACAAGACTACCCCTATATCCCATTATTTCCGTAGGTGGGGTGGTCAGTGAGGTTAGCAGGTTACCCTGGACTGATCTATTGTATTTACGTATACATGAGATGGTGAAAATGTGTGTGGAATCATGTTGAATGATTGATGTATGGATGATTGATGTGGTGTCATGTGCTAATGGAAATTGTTGGGGATAGGAGTATGATTGATGAGTCTATGAACTGGTTATGGAAATTGAGGAATGGTGAAATGGATTCTGTTGAGATCTGAATAAGGGAATTATGATGAACTTTATTGATTAGAATGGTTCTGATATTTGTTTGTGAATTGTGTGCATTTGTTGATGAATCAAGTAAAATCGGAAGGAGTCCACACCAACTCGAAAATACTAGAAATACGATCGAGTCCGGTCCACTTGGGTGGATCCACTAGATATGGGCGTCAAGGGTGGTGTTGCACTTCTTGTTGAGAGATGGTGATGTAGTATGATGATGATGATGACATGTTCCCCATGCGGTAGGGGAGTACGTGGACCTCCCATGCGGTAGGGAGGTGCATCGGCAGGTCGGTGGTGGTGTGGAATAACTCATTGTCACCTAATTAAATACACGTAGAATTATTGTTTGTGACATTGTGATTGTGAGTGTATCATTGGATGACTGATTTGTTGTGATGGTGAATGTTACTTGATGAGTCAGTCGAACTGTTCGAATATTGTTGTGATTTGGTGATATGAGATAATGATTATTGTTGTGATATGTATGATGTAACTTATGCTATTATGTATATGTATCATGTGAATGCTAGTGTAGATAACTACACCTATTTGATAACCTAGACTACTTTAGGGATGATAATGATGAATTGGTGTAATGTTGTCAAGAATTAGTAATGTGGTTGATGAAGAGATGATGAGCATGATAGGGTGCTAGAGACTCGTGGTTGATCACCTAGCAATATTACTAGGAATAATTATTGGTTAAACATAAGGAATGATCTCATGTTGTAATTGAGTTATTGAGGGGATGGGAGACCCCTATGGTTAGTTCGGTGCATAGTTGGGCCCCGTGGGTTCACTCAGTTTCATTAGGAAACTGATCCCCCCTTAGTTTTTCCTTTTTCAGTTAGAAGTAGTTGGTGACATGTGCTTGGAGCACCAGCTGTTGATAGAGAAGTTGAGCTGGAAGATAGAAGGCTGTAACATTCCCACCCAACCGAACGATTTTGAACTCGAGTTCGGGTGATTGAGGCATTGGAAACAGTGTTCTTGAGGTCCCATCGAAGTCTGGGACGTTCAAATTTGAGTTGGGTTGAGTTTAAAACACTTTGGGGGTGCAGTTGATGGTACACGGCCGTGTACTTGTAGTACATGGCCGTGTATCATGCACTGGGTGTTTAAAATTCGAATTTTTACGAGTTTCTTCGGCTTTTTTCATCTCTATCTCTCTCCGAAAACCCCTTTGACGAACCAAACTTCCCCTAACTTCAATCCTTGATTCCGGTAGTTGTAGAGCTCCGATTGACGATCCGTTTCTTGCTACGCATTCGTGGCAACGAGAGGAAGAGATCACACCCTTAGTTTCTGGGTATTTCGGAGTAGTCTGTTATCGGTGAAGAGGAGAAGAGCTACGTTTTTGGAGTCTGAAAGCTTGGTTGTCCGGGTTTCTAGAAGAGTTTTAGAGCCTCGTCTTCTTGTCAGGTGAGGGTTTAGCGTACAATTGGTAGTATGGTTGGTGTGAGGAGTTGCAATTCAGACTTAGAAGAATGTAGGGCTTTGCATGAAATTAAAAGAGAGTAAAAAGGGAAAAACTGTACTGTATTTGATTGTTCTGGGGATTATGATGATTGATGCTTGTTGTATGATTGTTAATTGATGATTTGAATGACGATTGCTGGCTGGTGCGTTATGAAGTGTGATTGGGGAGATATTTAACACGGCTGCTTAATGGATGTGACTTAGTAACGAGTGTAGGAGGGTTGGGATATGATGATGTTAAACTGTATCTATAATGTGTTATTAGTTGTGGTTGCAGGAGGGTGGTCCTGCCAATGTGGGGTCGCCCTTAAATGACGAACAGGTGGATGGTCCCACCAATGTGGGGTCATCCAATGAAGGACGTACATGAGGGTAACCCGATGACTCATGACATGGCTGTCCCTGTACTTCCAGGTGGGGATGGCCGGTGAGCTAGCCGTTTACCCTTAAACTGTTTGTGATTATGTTGGATTACCAAATGATTTGGATTGTGTTGGTTTATGTGATGTTGGGATTGAGATGATGCTTTGTGTAGATGTATTGATTATGCGATGTGCCATTTGGGTGGAATTGATGATGTGTGTGATGGTGGTTGGTAATGTGTTTAGGGTGGTAGACTTATGACATAGAATTGGCTAAAAGAATTAGATAAGGGAAGTAGTACATGGAATTGGGTGGTTTGATTACGTGAATTGGTTGATTGATGTTGTGTGATTGATTTCAGTGAAATGGATAACTCGTGCGTGATGGTGATTGCTAGCGTGTTATGTGCTCATTATATTACGGTTGGAGTCTTGAATGTGTATTAGGAATTGGTTGAGAAGAATGAAAATGTCGGAATTGGGCAGATTGTGTCTAGGAACCGTGTTGATGAAATATATGAACTAGTTAGATTATGTGGTTAATTTGGGGATGCTAGAAATGGAGAGTTGCATGGTAAATTGATGCTGTCGTGGTTGTTACTGTTATGTGGTGTTGGTTGACTTGTGAGAGTGTATGGTTGACTAGGTGGTTAGAAATGGGAGTGAGGAGTTGGAAACTAGGCTTAGGATGAATTAGGTCTTGCATGAACCTTGAGAGTAAAACTTGATAAACTGTCTTGTGATTACTGTTTGATGAATGTGTTGATTGATGTGTGATGTTGGGAATTGGGATGAAAGATGATGAATAATGTACTTGATCTAGAAATGTGAAATAGGATGGGATGGGATGAGCTGAATCCCTGTGATTGTACCTTTTGTTGCCAGTTGTGGTTAGTGTGGAATTATCAAATGGAATTAGTTAATGGAATTGAACAATGGAATTGGTACATGGAATTAGCTAGAGGAATTGGGACTTGGTTTGATTGATTGGAATTGCATTGTTGATGTGTGTAATTGATTTGGATTGTGATATGTGGATTGAGGTTTGGAAATGGATTAATGTTGAAATTGATGGTGGAACTGTTGATGGTCTTGATGATGTGAATTGGATGGAATTGAGGAGAAATTGATGAATGGAATTGGTAGATGAATTTTAGGGATGAATTGATTGATGTGATTGAATGAAATGTTAGAATCTGAAGGAGCCTGCACTGCCCCCTAAAACTGCACTATGGGTGCTAAGTGCCTCTTCGAGGGAAAGAGGTGTGGTGCGGTCAAGTCTTCAAGGGAAAGGCAAGATTTGTTTGGTTGAGTCAAGTTTACGATTCCTTTGAGGGGAAGGTCTCGTGGTATCCTCCAAGGGAGAGGATGTGTCTTGGACCTCTCTAGGGGAGAGAGGTGCGTCAAGCCGGCATGGGTGGTGCGGGATAACTCCTTATGGCGCCTAATAAACTCATATAGATAAATGAATGGTGGTGTATGTGTGGGGTTTGTGAGTGTGTGTATATGAGATGTGTGTGTGATTTGTGTATGTGTGTGTGTGTGTGTGTGTGTGTGACTGATGTATGTTGTGTGTATTGGATTGTGCTTGTGTGATGTTTCTGATGAGCTGTGGTCGGTGTTGGATTGTATATGAATGGATTGTGTGGTTGAGCTGAGCTGTAACTTTGATGTTGAACGCTTCATGTTTATGATGATGTTAGGAATGCTGAACTGCTAATATGGATAGATGCCTAATAACTCACCTAGAATGTAATGACTCGAGTCGTGTCATGACTGTGCGATGTGTTGAGTCTGTGGAACAGAGTTTGGGTTGGATTGTGCTTGGTTGATGTCGGTAACTATGAAACTGTGTATTGTGAGTTGTGTGGTTGATGGATGAATGTGGGTGCTATTCGTGTTGGAAGATGTACTGTGGCTAAGTGTTGTATCATGTGTCTGATGACTCCGTTGGTGATGTTGTATTGAGGATTGATGACTTGAGTACATTGCTGAATTTTATTAATTGTTTATACACCGGTGGAGGTAAGTTCTTGTGTGAGCACCTAGTAGCATGTTAGGAATTAAAACGAGAATGGTTGTGTCAGATCCCGTTGATTGTTTGTGTGTGGAGTTGGGATCGCTCTTAGGCTAGGTTCGGCGCATAGTTAAACCCAGTGGGTTCACTCAGTTTCATTAGGAAGCTAATTCCCTCCCAGTTTCTCTTTTCAGGTTCGCTTGGTAGTGAGAGTGAGTTGAAGTTCAGGTGGGATGTTGGGTTCAGAAGGGTTGCAGGTTGGAGTTGTGAATTGAACATTAGGAAGCTCCTTTGGAGTGACCATTGTTTTGAGTTTTGTATTTTTCAGTTGACACCTTTGGTTGGGAATTTGGTAATCATTTTGTGCTTTTGTTTCGGATTTTGGATTTTATGTAATGAAGTCCTTCGGTTGTCTTTGAACTTTTTAATGAAGAGTTGTTTTTGTTTCCTCTGCGTTTTACTCCTTTATTTAAATGCTGTATCTTCGAGTAGCACTCAAACGGTTCGACCACGAGTAAACCTGAGTCGATTTGGGATGGGTGTTACAGATGGTATCAGAGCCTGGTTAGTTGCTGATGTGTTGGTGATTCGTCTCTTCTTCTAGAGGAGTAATTAACCTCATAGGGAGAAAGGATGAAGCATCAGCACATAACTGACTTTCCAGGGATTTTCAAACTGTTTTAAATGGGTGGGAAGTTTTGAAAGGAAAGGTGTTTGATATTGAAAGGAAAGTGATTTGAAATGCAATGTGATTTATGAAAATTGGTCAACTGAAACGTTTTGTATCCTCCTGTAGTGAAGAGGGTGTCGGAGTAGTTTGGGAGTGGAAGTGGTAGTAGACTAGGAGGTTGGTTGGAAGAGTAGAGTTGTTGTAGGTTTTGGCTAGGTTGGTCCAGTGTTCGAGGAGTGTGAAGTTCTGGTCGGAGGTGTTAGTTGGTAGTTTCTGGCTTTGCTTGAGTTGTGCTTTGTTGTGCTCTTGTGTTGTGATTGTGCTCCTGTGTGAGTTGTGTTTGGTTGTGTTCTTGTGGGGTGTAGTGACGTCGAGGTTTGGTTGTGCGTGTCTGTTAGGTAGAAGTTCGGAGTAGTGTGGGAGTAGTTCCCTTAGAAGGTGTGTGTTGCTAGTGCCATATGAGGGAGTTTCAGGTAAGTGTTGTGATGCTTGAGTTGTAGTGTGTTGCTGCAAATTTAGTGTTGTGTTGCTAAGTTGAGTTGAGTTGTGATTTCGAGGACGAAATCTTTTGAAGTTGTGGAGACTTGTAACATCCCCGCCCAACCGAATGATTTTGAACTCGAGTTTGGGTGATTGAGGCATTGGAAACAATGTTCTTGAGGTCCCATCGAAGTCCGGGACGTTCAAATTTGAGTTGGGTTGAGTTCAAAACACTTTGGGGGTGCAGTTGATGGTACACGACCGTGTACTTGTAGTACACGCCGTGTATCATGATACACGACCGTGTATCATGATACATGGCCGTGTATCATGCACTGGGTGTTTAAAATTCGGATTTTTATGAGTTTCTTCAGCTTTTTCATCTCTCTCTCTCCGAAAACCCCTTTGACGAACTAAACTTCCCCTAACTTCAATCCTTGAATCCGGGAGTTGTAGAGGTCCGATTGACGATCCGTTTCTTGCTACCCGTTTGTAGAAACGAGTGGAAGAGATCGCACTCTGAGTTTCTGGGTATTTCGGAGTAAGCTGCTATCGGTGAAGAGGAGAAGAGCTACGTTTTTGGAGTCTGAGAGCTTGGCTGTTCGGGTTTCTAGAAGAGTTTTAGAGCCTCATCTTCTTGTCAGGTGAGGGTTTAGCGTACAATTGGTAGTATGGTCAGTGTGAGGAGTTGCAATTCAGACTTAGAAGAATGTAGGGCTTTGCATGAAATTAAAAGAGAGTAAAAGGGGAAAAACTGTACTGAACTTGATTGTTCTGGGGATTGTGATGATTGATGCTTGTTGTATGATTGTTAATTGATGATTTAAATGATGATTGCTGGCTGGTGCGTTATGAAATGTGATTGGGGAGATGTTTAACACGGATGCTTAATGGATGTCACTTAGTAATGAGTGTAGGAGGGTTGGGAAATGATGCTGTTAAAGTGTATCTATACTGTGTTATCAGTTGTGGTTGCAGGAGGGTGGTCCTGCCAATGTGGGGTCGCCCTTAAATGACGAACAGGTGGATGGTCCCACCAATGTGGGGTCGTCTAATGAAGGACGTACATGAGGGTAACCCTATGACTCATGACATGTCTATCCCTGTACTTGCAGGTGGGGATGGCCGGTGAGCTAGTCGTTTACCCTTAAACTGTTTGTGATTATGTGGGATTACCGAATGATTTGGATTGTGTTGGTTTATGTGATGTTGGGATTGAGATGATGCTATGTGTTGATGTATTGATTATGCGATGTGCCATTTGGATGGAATTGATGATGTGTGTGATGGTGGTTGGTAATGTATTTAGGGTGGTAGACTTATGACTTAGATTTGGCTAAAAGAATTGGATAAGGGAAGTAGTACATGGAATCGGGTGGTTTGATTACGTGAATTGGTTGATTGATGTTGTGTGATTGATTTGAGTGAAATGGATAACTCGTGCGTGATGGTGATTGCTAGCGTGTTATGTGCTCATTATATTACGGTTGGAGTCTTGAATGTGTTTTAGGAATTGGTTGAGAAGAATGAAAATGTCGGAATTGGGTAGATTGTGGCTAGGAACCGTGTTGATGAAATATATGAACTAGTTAGATTATGTGGTTAATTTGGGGATGCTAGAAATGGAGAGTTGCATGGTAAATTGATGCTGTCGTGGTTGTTACTATTATGTGGTGTTGGTTGACTTGTGAGAGTGTATGGTTGACTAGGTGGTTAGAAATGGGAGTGAGGAGTTGGAAACTGGGCTTAGGATGAATTAGGTCCTGCATGAACCTTGAGAGTAAAACTAGATAAACTATCTTGTGATTACTGTTTGATGAATGTGTTGATTGATGTGTGATGTGGGGAATTGGGATGAAAGATTATGAATAATGTATTTGATCTAGAAATGTGAGATAGGATGGGATGGGATGAGCTGAGTCCCTGTGATTGTACCTTTTGTTGCCAATTGTGGTTAGTATGGAATTATCAAATGGAATTAGTTAATGGAATTGGTACATGGAATTGGCTAGAGGAATTGGGACTTGGTTTGATTGATTGGAATTGCATTGTTGATGTGTGTAATTGATTTGGATTGTGATATGTGGATTGAGGTTTGGAATTGGATTAATGTTGAAATTGATGGTGGAACTGTTGATGGTCTTGATGATGTGACTTGGATGGAATTGAGGAGAAATTGATGAATGGAATTGGTAGATGAATTTTGGGGATGAATTGATTGATGTGATTGAATGAAATGTTAGAATCTGAATGAGCCTGCACTGCCCCCTAAAACTGCACTATGGGTGCTAAGTGCCTCTTCGAGGGAAAGAGGTGCGGTGCAAGTTTACGATTCCTTCGAGGGAAAGGTCTCGTGGTATCCTCCAAGGAAGAGGATGCGTCTTGGACCTCTCCAGGGGAGAGAGGTGCGTCAGACCGACAGGGGTGGTGCGGGATAACTCCTTATAGCGCCTAATGAACTCACATAGATAAATGAATGGTGGTGTATGTATGGGGTTTGTGAGTGTGTGTATATGAGATGTGTGTGTGATTTGTGTATGTGTGTGTGTGTGTTCGTGTGTGTGACTGGTGTATGTTGTGTGTATTGGATTGTGCTTGTGCGATGTTTCTGATGAGCTGTGGTCGGTGTTGGATTGTATATGAATGGATTGTGTGGTTGAGCTGAGCTGTAACTTTGATGTTGAACGCTTCATGTTTATGATGATGTTAGGAATGCTGAACTGTTAATATGGAGAGATGCCTAACAACTCATGTAGAACGTAGTGAGTCGAGTCGTGTCATGACTGTGTGATGTGTTGAGTCTGTGGAACAGAGTTTGGGTTGGATTGTGCTTGGTTGATGTTGGTAACTATGAAACTGTGAATTGTGAGTTGTGTGGTTGATGGATGAATGAGGGTACTATTCGTGTTGGAAGATGTACTGTGGCTAAGTGTTGTATCGTGTGTCTGATGACTCCGTTGGTGATGTTGTATTGAGGATTGATGACTTGAGTACATTGCTGAATTTTATTAATTGTTTATACACTGGTGGAGGTAAGTTCTTGTGTGATCACCTAGTAGCATGTTAGGAATTAAAATGAGAATGGTTGTGTCAGATCCCGTTGATTCTTTGTGTGCGGAGTTGGGATCGCTCTTAGGCTGGGTTTGGCGAATAGTTAAACCCAATGGGTTCACTCAGTTTTATTAGGAAGCTGATTCCCTTCCAGTTTCTCTTTTCAGGTTCGCTTGGTAGTGAGAGTGAGTTGAAGTTCAGGTGGGCTGTTAGGTTCAGAAGGGTTGCAGGTTGGAGTTGTGAAGTGAAGATTAGGAAGCTACTTTGGAGTGACCATTGTTTTGAGTTTTGTGTTTTTTAGTTGACACCTTTGGTTGGGAATTTGGTAATCGTTTTGAGCTTTGGTTTAGGATTTCGGATTTTATGTAATGAAGGCCTTCGGTTGTCTTTGAGTGTTTTAATGAAGAGTTGTTTCTGTTTCTGCTGCATTTTACTCCTTTATTTAAATGTTGTATCTTCGAGTAGCACTCAACTGGTTCGACCACGGGTAAACCCGAGTCGGTTTGGGACGGGTGTAACAGATGGTATCAGAGCCTGGTTCTGACAAGATATTGTCCACTTTGGGCCCAACCCTCACGGATTTGTTTTTGGGTGTTGTTGGGATTCGAACCAATGACCTCTTCCTCTCAAGATCAAACCCCCACCACTACACCACAATACGTGTCATATCAATTAAGGTTGAACTATTCCACATAGCCCATGGATCTCCCCTGTGCTTTGTCGATGTGGGATTTGCCTAGGATGTCACAAAGGCTATGACTAAGGACCTATTACCATTTCATTTTTTATGTACAGTTGACTTTTAGGAATTGGGTAATTATTTACGATGAGAATGTTTGGTTTGTAATTGTGATTAAATATTGGTTTAGATTTTATTAATGGGAGCTCCCTTTGGTCAAATTATGTTCTTTATTATGAGCTAGGTTATATATTAATTATGATTTATGTTTTGCGCCAAACTGTAACTCTAGTTTCCGGTCTAACCATAGCTTCAACCATGACGATTTGGGGCGGGTGTTACAAGTGGTATCAAGCCTGGTTGCTTCTGCTACATAGGTGAATTGTTCTAGGGGATTATCTACCCTCTTAATGGAGAGAATAGGACATCGATGCAGTACTAGCATTCTAGGTGTTTTCAAATGGTTTTAACTGGGTTGGGGATTTGAACGTAAATGAGTTTTTAATAAAGAAAATGGTTTAATAAGTGTCAACTGAAAACATTTCGGTTCTCGGTCTTCCTAAGCCACGATGTAAGTTAAGAGACGACGGGTCACCGATGAGTAGAAATATATCATGTTTTATCCCGTGTATTTGATATGTAATCATGTTGTAATTGAGTGTTAATGTTGTTCTTTGAATGGTTTTAATTATTTATCTCAATTAGCCTCTCGGGGTCCTTGTGGTACATTTTCACGTTTTCCAAGGTTTTTTTGATGAGTTTTCAGGTCATACCGTTACTTAGATAATGTCTATATGAAGCCACGGGTTCAAACGATGGTCAAATCAGAGTCCAGATGCTCAAGATATCAAGTTCGAAAGTTTTAATACTACGTTAGGTCGTATTTTGAAGGGTTAGCGTAATTACAACGCTGCGCTAAGAGAGGAACAAAAGCTAGCATCGTGTCAGCGAGAAACGAAGTGCAGTCAGCGTGTAAAAAACGTGCACGCCAGTAACACGCCGCGGCCCTGGGCAAAATTCTATGAATTCGGATTTTGAAAACCTAACAGGCAGACTTTGTTCCCAGCTCTTTTTCGACGAACACTCTTGACCTCCAGCACCTGGAAACCCTCTTGGAGTTCCGAAATCATCTCCTTGTCATCATCCTTCATTTCCCACATCACAGAAATAGTAGATGAAGATAAAGATTCATCCAGACACGACGAAATCAGTGGAGCTTTTCATCTCTTTCTTTCTAAGTCGTATTTCTCAGATCTTCATTATGTACTGCTATAACTAAACCGCCTAGGGTTCAGTGAGTGTAACCTTAGGGGGATTGATGATTGATTACACTCTTATACTTTGAATTTATTTTTGTTTATGTAACATCCCCGCCCAACCGTATGATTTGGAACTCGAGTTTGGATGGTTGAGACATTGGAAAGAATGTTCTTGAGGCCCCATCGAAGTTCCGGACGTTCATAATTGAGTTGGGTCGAAGTTACAAACGAGTACGTGAAAATTCGTCAAAGTTGGTACATCATGATACATGGTCGTGTATCTGTGATACACGCCGTGTATAATGATACATGGCCGTGTATCATGGTCTGACTATAAAAAAATGGGTTTTGACGGAAATCCTCAATTTCTCTCTCTCGCTTTCCTCCCAAAAACCCCTTTGACGAACCAAACTTCCCCAAACTTCAAACCTTGATTCCGGGAGCTACAAAGGTCCAATTGATGATCCGTTTCTTGCTACATGTTTGTGGCGGCGAGAAGAAGAGATCTCATATCTTAGTTCTAGATATTTTTGAGTTAGTCGCTATCAGTAGCAGAAGGAAGAAGCTACATTTTTGGAGCTGTAGAGCTTGGTTGTTCGAGTTCTAGAAGTTGTTTTAAAGCCTCGTCTTCTTGTCAGGTGAGGGTTTAGCGTATGATAGGTAGTGATGGTTGATGTGAGGACTTGAAATTATGACCTAGATGAATTAGGGATTGCATGAAATTGGAAGAGAGTAAAAGATGACAACTGTTCTATGATTGATTGTTGATGATTGTTGATTGAAGAATTGATTGCTCTATTGATTGTTGATTGATGTTCGTTTAATGTAATGCTTGCTAATGGGATTGGGATAAATGATAAATATGCATGATTAACGGATCAGAATTAGAAGTGAGCGCTAGGAATGATGGGTTTTGGGCGATCTTGTGAATTTATATATATTCCCTGCTATTGTCAATTGTGAGTGCAAGAGGGTGGTCCTGCCAATCTTGGGTCTCCCTATTAATGATGAACAAGTGGATGGCCCTGCCAATGTGGGATCGTCCTATGAAGGAAGAACAGGAGGGTAACCCTAAGACTCACGACATGGCTATCCCTATACTTGCAGGTGGGGGGTGGCCGGTGAGCTAGCCATTTACCCTTCAATTGTTTGTGATCTGTGGGATGTTGATTGAAATGAATTGTAAATGTAAACATGGTGTTGGATGAATTGATGTTATGTGTTGTGTTGAGTGAAATAGATGTTATGGTGAATTGGTGTCGTGTGGTTGATATGAGTGAAAGTGATGCTATGCGTGACGGTGGTAGGGGTGGCAGTCTGGCCCGTGGGTAGTGGGTATTCCCGAACCCGTATTATACCCGTCGGGCTTAGTGGGTGCCCGAACCCGAACGGGTTCGGGCTTCGGGATGGGTCTAGGTCCATTCGGGTACCCCGAGCCCGAGCCCGAAATTACCCACTACCCATTAAGAGCTCAAAATTACTTTGCTACCCTAATTTTTTGGCTGCTCGACTTTGATGATGATGAATTGATGATGTCGTTTCTTACTTTCTTTCAAAGAATGCCACCTAATTTTGGTTTCTACTATGGCAAGAATGTCTACTCCAAGCCTTGTATTGTTGTTGTTTAGCCTTGGTTGATTGATTCAGTTAGGCTCATATAGCTTGGCAGCCTTGGCTTCCTCTCACTACTGCTCTGCTCTTCTTCAAACTCGCTTTTATCTTATGCAACAATGCAGCCTTGGCTTCCTCTCACTTATGCTCTGCTCCTCTCACAATTGTATTGAACCAATGCAACAAGACGTTGACAAACAACCCTTTTATCTTATATGCTGCATTCAACCATACAATTAGGTTGCTGCTTAAGTAATTGATGATTAAGTTGGAATAATGAAAAATTGTGCTTCGTATCGGGCTTAGTGGATATCCCGTAACGAATCCGTTCCGGTTAGTGGGTACCCACTACCCGTTCGGGTTCGGGCTTCGGGATTGCTTTTGTATGTAATGGGTACCCACTACCCGAAGCTTAATGGGTACTGGAGCCCGAGCCCGTACCATTAGCCACCCTTAGACGGTGGTTTATAGCATGTCAGGTGGTTATTGTAATAACGTTGGAGTCTTGAATGTGATTTGGGTAATGATTGAGGGGAATGAGGATATCAGAATTGGATGGATTGTGGCTAGGAATTGAATTAAATGAAAAATGTGAAATTAGATGGATTATTTAGTTAAATTTAGGAATGCTCGAACTAGGAAGTTGAAACGGTAAATGGATGTTGTTGTGAAGATTGCTGTTATGCGGTGTTGAGTGAGTGGTTTGACTGAATGATCGACTTGTTGGTATGTATGATTGACTTGTGTAGATGTATGGTTGACTAGGTGACTAGTAATGAGGATTCTTTTCCCAAGTGTGCTTGAGTTATGTGGCCGTGATTGGCTTAGCGTTGATAGGACACTATGAGTAATGTGAGGAGCTGGAACTGGACATAGAATGGAATTAGGTCTTGCATGAACCTATGAGAGTAAAACTGGATAACTGTCTTGCGATTGCTGTATGATGATTGTGTTGATTGATGTGTGTTGTGGGGATTGGGACGAAGAATGACGTCTAATAAACTCAAGTTAGAAATGTGAGATAGGATGGGATGGGATGAGTTGAATTTTTGTGATTGTACCTATTGTTGTCGGTTGTGGTTAGTGTGGAATTGTCAAGTGGATTTGGTACCTGCAATTGGTTGAATGGAATTGGTACATGGAATTGGGATACGAAATTGTGAAATGTATTTGTGGTTGAATGGAATTATTTTGTGGATGAGTGTGATTGTTGTGTTGCATTAAATGGTATTTAAATGATAGAACCGTAAGGAGCCAACGTTACCCCACCCGAAATACTGGTTGAGATTGAGTCTGATTGACATGGGTGAATCCCTTGGTTGGGTTACCAAGGTCGATTGTTGTTCTCCTTCGTGGAAGGATCCTATATGGATGCGTATACTCCTTCGAGGAAGGATCCTATATGGATGCGTCTGGATGATGTGATGGCCGACGGGATAGCAGGGGAGAACTCCTTATGGTGCCTAATTAACTCACCTAGTTAAATGAATTATGAAATGTCGTGTGTGTGTTGTGTCGGATGTGATTATGAGCTGAAATGTGATGTGTTGAGTGTGTATATGTGATGTGTGGTATGTGTTGGTGATCTGATATATGTATGTGTTGCGGACTGTGTTGGATTGATCGGTGAACTGAGTGGTGTTGTGTGCTGATGCTGTAGGATTGATGTTGAATGGCTTTATGGTTGTGTTGAAGCTATGAATCGTGAATTGATAGTGAGGAGAACTACTCTTGAGTGATAACCTAGATTACTTAATATTGTCTAATAGCTCGCTTAGTGAATTAAATGGGATCAATGTGTGTGTGCAATGTGAATGTGTGTGTGGAAATGCTGACCATGATCTTAGCGGTATTGTGATGTAATCCTGAACTGCGTGAATTATGTTTCCCTGTTATTTATGGATGTTATCATGGATGGTAAGTGTTGAATTGAGAACTGCACCTATGTGATCACTTAGACTGTTTAGGAAATTAAAACTGGTAAAGGTTGAGTCTGATTCCATTGTTGGTGTTTCTTGAGGAGTTTGGAATCGCTTCTTTTGGATAGGTTCGGCGCATAGTTAGACCCAGTGGGTTCTCTCAATTTCAATAGGAAATTGATCCCCCTAGTTTATCTTTTCAGGTTCGCATGGTTAGAGTGAGTGAGTTAAAGTTCAGGTGCTTCATTTGTGTGTCGAGTGTCGATGTGTTGTTGGAATGGAGAAGATCTTCGGAGGCATGGACCAGGAGTTAACCATCTTTTGATTTATGTTGACTATTTTGGGTTGGGATGTTTTTGTATCAGTTTGTTTTGAGCTTCGCATTTGAAAAGGAATCTTGGTTTGAATTGTATCATTGTAATAAGTTTTGGATTTTGAATAATGGAGGTGCTTCCGACTTACGCTTGTTTTAAGTTTTAATTCGATTTCAAACTTGTTTCTCCTTACTTTTTATTGTCTTATCTTCGAGTGATACTCTTAACCGGTTCGACAAGGGGTTTACTCGAGTTGATTCGTGGCGGGTGTTATAGTTTAATTCTATTTCAGATGTGATTTAGACCTATGCGTTCTTCATCTCCTATTTCTTGTTTCTCTAACAAATAGGAATGATTAGGGTTGTTGTTTGACTTGGTAATGCCTTGATTCTTCTTGAATCCTGAAGTGTTGCCTTTCATTGTTATGCATAAGAATGATCATAGTTGCATCATAACTCTAAAGAGAGCATGTTAGCTATGACTTTTTAGGTTTAAAGACCCAAATCATTTCATCGAACACCTTTTGCGCATTCTACTTTCAATGTAAATGGTAACCAATGCCCATTTGATAGTGGTTAATGTTGAGTCTAATTGTCTTGACCCATGAGCTTATGATTCGTGTCGATGTTAAGTTGAAAGATCTTATTTGGCTTGTTAGAACTGTTTTATCCAGAGTTGTGTGATTACGATTCATGAACCCAAAACGGGAAACTTGCTTGACCATTATCTCTCTCCCATTTCATCCAACCGGTGTTTTGTCTTTGTGCGCGCTTTGAACAACTTGTTGTCAACCCCTACTTCCATGTTCTTTGAGCCCGTGCTTGACTTAGTTCGTTATATATTAAGACTGCCTTGTCTTGAGATTGTGATTGCAAGGTGTGTGTTTTTGTCCTACCAATTTGAACACCTCTCTCAGAACTGTGTAAGCCAGACCAAGAGACACGTGGGAATACAAACCTGGCCAAAAGCCAGGTATCTTTGGCCACCCTAAAAATTGCGACCAATCATTGCATTGTGAAAGTGGTTAAGCTGGAATGGAGTGTCGGGTATAGAGAATTGAATGGATCGTAGAATTGGAAGCGGTAATTAATCAGGACATCAATTACCAAATGAGTATTCAAGGAAATGAGCTCCAAGTCCCCTGTAGAAAGAAAGGGAATGAGACGTGTAAATGGAGTCAGGAGATAGCTTTGGGATATGGCTAATTGGATACGTGTGATGAGACAAGAAGAATACTAAGGAGGGAGGAGGACGTTGAGATAAAGTATTAAGTGATGGACGAAAGAGAACCTTGTTTCGCAGTCCTTTGGATTAAAATGAAGCTAGGCTTCAGGTGAGGAACGAAAGAAGGCAGCAGTGCTGGTTTTTTGCAAGGACCATTCTGAGGAGGGCAACAGTCATTCACTCAGTGGTGACAATGGTTGTTGTGGTTCCAAACGGGTGTTGCCTAGGTGCAACTAGAATTGAAGGAGTTGTTTGTGTAGTTGGACGGTGGGTATAATGGAATGGAAGTTACTGAAGTTGTTTCAAAAATATGGTGAGGAGGCCAGACAGCGTACAAATGGCTTTGAAGTTGTGGAGTGAGGTTGCAACATCCCGTCTTCGGTTAACTGGTTGGGTTTGAAAATTTCTCTATTTTATTTTAAGTCGATTAATTAACAAAATTGACTTGAGCGAATTAATAAGGATATTAATTCATTGAGAAATTAGTCAGTGACAAAATTTGAGTTCTTGTAAATGTTCTAAGTTGTTTGGTCGAACCAATTAGGTTTGACCCAAGGAACCTTGAATTAATCAAGGCACAATGACTTGATTGAATTCAAGTGGAGCTGACGGGCCAGCTGAGGCATTTGAGCCCAAATTTTTCATGAAGCAACAATAACTAGAAGAAGGGATTTGGGCATCTATTCAGTAGCTCGAGAAGAGAAAAGGGGGAAGGTGGGCTTGAAACCCTAGGTGAGATTAAGGCTAGATTTGGGCTTAAGGGAAAATAGAGGAAAGGGAAGACAGTGGGCTTTGTACACTGTTCGGTTTGGTGGGAAAGAAGAAGTGGAAGGGAGGGAACTTGGGCATTAGGCCCGGTTTGTTAGCTAAAGGGAAACTTGAGCAGGGCTTAGCCCATTCAACGGAGGTGAGAAGAGATTGGGCTCAGGCCTTTAGCCCATTGGAGTTGTGCCTAGTAAAATAAGAACGAAAGGGAGGGAGTAGGGCTTCGAGGAACATACTTCGAAGTAGAGAGAGGAGGAAAAATAGAGGAGGCGACGGATCGTGGCTCGCAATTCAAGGCGTCGTCGGCGCGAACGATGAGGGAGGAAGGAAGGGAGCAGTGACTGGCAATGATGATGTGGCGGTGGCACTAATGGCTCTGGCGACATCTCCAAGAAGTTTGGAGCAAACAACGATAGCCGGAGGATTGTCAGGGGTCAAGGAAGCAACCAAAAAAGAAGAGAGGTTTCATTGAAAAGTTCGAGAAAGAGCAGTGGCGGATTTGTATTCCTTGGAAAGTTAAGTGGCCCTTCTATACTCTTCGGGAAATTAAGTGCCTTTCTGTGATTTCAGTTAGTCTGAGTGGTGTTTAGGAATTTTTCATTAAGGGTCTGTTTGGTAGGGATGGTTGTGGTATTTTCTAGATTCGTCTATAATTCCTTCGTTAGAGTTCTAATTGACAAACAGTCAAGACCGGTGTAATCAGGAGGACGAGGTGGATCTTTTCGTATAGAAATCTGGGGTCTCACATCAGTTCATGTGATGGGTTTACATTTTATGTTTACCTCCAGCTTGAGAGTTAATTCGGTTAAAGGTTCAAGGAATGGTTTGGTGCTTTGGTTGTTTGTCCATCTTTATGACGGGTATTTAAGTCTATCCTAGAGTTGGCTAGACGGGATAAGGGTTAAAGGGTACTAATGATTAATTTCAGACATCAGTCTGGCTAAGACCAGAGGCCGTGATAAGAGATAGTTGGGGATTACTGCCTGGCCATTACTAGGCTACTCCAGGATTTCAGTGCCGATGGCCCACCCTTGGATTGCGCAATCTCCAAGGTAACAAAAAGGTAAAGGTTCTATTGGTTCCATAAATGAGAGCGCATCTCTCCCTCCAGATATATCTCAAGATTGTGTTCCAAAGCAGCCTGTGAATTCTGTTTTTTAGACTATTAGTCTTGAGTTGATGTTCAATTTAACTCAGAACTGCATCTCATGTAGTAACTCGTATCTCTGTCAAGATGTAAGGCAAAAGCCGCATTAAAAAACAACATTCCCAAAAGAGATGTAGCCTGTTTGTTAGTCCCCTTTGAGTTTCAGAAGCTTCTTCCAAATCCAGGATCATGCACCAAGTTTCAGAGTCTAGAAATCTTTGTGCTTTAACCTATGTTTTCTCATCCACGCAACCCAAAGGGAGCCTCCCTGAACAAGTAGAGCCCATATATGTCTAAGAACATTCGCATCATTCCAACTATGAAAATCCTTGAGTCTTAAGCCACCCTTATTCTTTGGTAGAGCAATGTGTTCCCAAGCAGTTTTTGCTCTCTCCCCAAGTTGCGTTGCTTCCCCTAAAGGAACAGATTATAGGTATGCTCAACTTCCTTAATAAAAAACTTTGGAAGTAAGAAAATGGACATCCAATATTATAAACCCCCCCCCCCCCAACAATTGATTGGATAAGTTGTAATTTCCTAGTATAAGTCAAGTTTCTTGCTTTCCAATTAGTGGTCCTAGCTGTTATTTTGTCAAATAAGATCTTACAGCCCCCTCTCTTCAATTTACCTGCGGTTAGAGGAACACCTAGGAATCTGAAAGGAAGAGAACCACAAGCCATACCTGAAATAGAGCATAAGGCAGCAACAGGTGATTGCTCAACACCAACCATGTATATTTCTCTTTTCTCAAGATTGAATCTGAGGCCTAAGCATGCTCTAAACTGATCCAAGATTATAAGGTCGAACCAGTTGTGAGCATCACTAGCAATAAATCAAACTTAAATAACAAAAAAAATCAGCGAAAAATAAGATAAATAAAAATAAAACCATTAAAATAAAAGATGGGGATCCCCATTTAAATACATTTTAAACCACGAACAATCAAATCTATGAAAGACAACATCAATAAATCTCATTTAAAAATTCTCAAAGCTGTCAACTGAAATGAAAATACATAAAATGACATCTTTGTCCTCAGTCACCATCCTCAGTCTTCTAACTCAACTCCAAGCTTCACTACCCACAGCTACTGCTCCAAGCTTAGCTCACCAACTACTTCTACTGAAAAGAGAGACTGGGAGGGGATCAGTTTCCTAATAAAACTGAGTGAACCCGCTGGGTTTAACTATGTGTTAAACCTAGCCAAAAGGAGCGATTCCAAACTCCTCACGAAACACTAACAATGGAACCAGACACAACCTTAACTAGTGTATTAACCTAAAGTAGTCTAGGTGATCACATAGGTGCAGTTCTCAGTTCAACATTCACAAACCACAATACAACAATATAGCATGGATCATCATTCAAACAGTTCAGCATTACATCACAATACAACTCACGATCACAATCATCACTTTCACACACAAAGAAATCACACGCATTCACATTGCGCACACTCATCGATCACATTTCAATTTACTAAGTGAGTTATTAGGCGCCATAAGGAGTTATCCCGTACCACCCCTGCCTACTCATAGACGCACCCCACTCCTCCAGGAGGGTCCAAGACTCATCCTCAACCACAGTATAAGGATTCATGGCCAAACTACACAATCACATCATTACACCGATCACGCCACTCTTTCACGAGGCGTGACCGCACCTCACTCTTAAAGAAAAGGTGATAATTTGGGGCAGTACAGACTCCTTCCGATTCTACCATTTCATTCAATCAAATCAATCATCTAATCAAAATTGGTAATTCATAATTAGCGCTCATCACACTATTCCAACATCACGCATTGTCACATCAATTATTATCACATCTCATCCACTTTCCTAATTCACAAACAATTCCACATCATCATTCATAACCACAACAAGGATAAACATCTAGCTCATCGGCCACCCCCACCTGCAACTACAGTAGCCATGTCGTAAGTCTAGGGTTACCCTCATATTCCTCTTTCATAGGACGACCCCATATTGGTAGGGCCATCCTCCTACAACCACAAGTGACTAAATCAGAATAAGTAATTTTGCAAGATCAACCAACCTGTTCCTCCTAACACACATTTACTAACTATGATCCATTAATCATCATTATTAATCGCTTTCCCCAAACCCAAAAATATAGCATCACAACAATCAATCAATCGGCAATTATCAACAATCAATCAATTAGCAATCACATAATGGTTATCCCATTTTACTCTCTTCAATTTCCATGCATTTCCTAAATTCATCTAGGTCAGATTACAGATTACAACTCCACACGTCAACCATCACTATCTACCAAACTCTAAACCATCATGTTAGCCTAAAAGAAGACACTAAATTTTGTCCTAGAATGTCCGCCTCGTCGTTCTGATTCTACAGGTTCTAATGGTGCATCGTTTAGACTTCAAACGAGCAGGACAAGGCCGAAAGACTGATCTGCAACTCTCAAAACCAAACTGAGCATTTCCCACGAATTTCCAGCATAGTCCCTCAACTTCTCCGGTTAAGCAATTCTGTCCAGAAGTTTAGAAAGTTACCAAACTCTGCCCAAAGCCTCATCTATCACAGTTAACACAGTTAGGGACCAACTCAACTATTTATCCCCAAATTCCAAAACAAACCTTAAGGTTTTATGAATGAATTAAAGGACACTTAATTTTCCATAATTACTGAATGATCACCAAACTTTCCAAGGATTCGCCCGAGGTCATCCTTCTTCTCCAACGAGCTGCTCAACGCTAGCGATGAGCCTTGGCCACCGACATCGGGGTTCCAAACATCTTGGAACTCTTTGCTTCTTGGCCTAAATCCACCCATAACCTTCCTGAAGTTCCTCTACCTTGACTGCAGTCCTTCTCCCTTTATTCTCGATCAAAAGCCGCTCCTTGACGCCCTAGAACTCCGACTCTCTCCTTCAGCCATTCATCGAAATCAAACCCAGCAACGACTACCTCTTACGAGTCTGCTAGCTTAGCCTGATTCCTCCGCTCCGATCCTCTCCGATCAACTCCAAGCACCACCATCATTGCACGATCTCCGATGCTCAACCATCACCATCTCCTCTCCTTAATTCCTGGAGCCTCCGTCCCTATCCCTTTCATTTTCAGTTTCTGTGCCTCCTCCCCAAAACGCAGTCCGGCTATTGATCTGAGAGGTGATTCTCTCAGATCGATCAGAGAATTTGTGAGCCGTTCGATCAACCCTTATTATATCCTACTGGTGAACGTGTCGTTGAGGTGCGTTCAACCAAATAAAAACTACTAATGCTAAAAAGCGTATAGCAGATCGTATTCCGAGGGCTTTCTATGATTGGTTACTTCAGAACTAGCAAAATACTCGAAGGAAAACATGTTGTGCGTGGTGTGAGTTCCACGACTTCTATTTCTAAGAAATGCAGAAAAATTAAAAAGATTAAACTAAAGCAGATTGAGAATTAGGGTTTGAAAACAAGGATGACAGACGAACTTAGACTTTGAATCCCCCTTCGTTCCCCAGAGCATTGGCAATCAACAGATCAGCGGATTTCGCTTCTCATTCAATCAATTACTAAGACACCACCATAACTCCTTACCCTTAGGTTTAAGACCGGCGAACGTTCGCTCTATCCGTTCTAACTACCAAGATTAACTAGCCGCCCGGGTACGGTCGCCTCTCACAACGACTTAATTAATTGGTGTAATTACTAATGATTAATGAGTTACTCTTGCAGTGAATTAACCCTAACCGGTTCCTACGAAAGGCACGCTCCAATTATAAGGTTAATTGTTCAATTCGATGTTCTAAAGTAAGGCGAGCGTTCGCTTCTATCCTTAGCTTAACGAGAATCTAATCTAGGTGATCAATCCAGACAAGAAACATGAACAATGAAGAACGAATCAAACATGAAAAAGAACTGATTGAATTTTGAATCTAATCACCGCCGATCCGTGACCGCTTTAAAGCCCTGGGTCACTTAGGGTTCATCTAGTCTAAGCTCTAACGAGTTTAGCTACTCATGATTATTACAAAAGAAACAAAGATAAAGAAAGAGTTCATCATTCAAAGGAAGAACAGAAAAGAATCTGAAAAACCTAATTCAGACGACTCTGACAGACTTCGATCTTCGGTAGATAACACTCCTAGCTCCGGTTCTCCGAGATGGAAGGGATGGCGTCACGATCTCTATCTGGCTCTTCGAACTCCAACTCTTCGCTCCAGAACTTGAGAGGATTCTGATTCGAAAAATTGTGTTTTGCGAATTATGATTGTATATCCCTGTTTGGCCCGCCGGGTTAAGTATTTATACTTAACCCTAACTTGACCCAAAATAGTGTATTATTTTCGCCGAAAATTCCTTAAGAATTTCGGCAAAAATTCCTTTGTGTTCGGGAGTGCTTTCTCTGCCTTGTATTTTCGGTCCGAAGAGTACAATGTTTTCCCGAAGATGTCCTTTGACTCGGCACCAGTTGAATGCACTAATATTTTCGCCGAATATGCAAGCTCAATTTCGGCGAAAATCTCTTTGTACTCGGGAAGGATTTTGTTTGACTTTGACTGGCTCGTTGGATCGATTCCGGTTTGATTCCTCGAGGTTCCGGGAAGGATTTTGTTTGACTTTGACTGGCTACTTTATTTGACAGCAAAAACCTGTGCTAACACAAAAACACTAGAAAACCATCAAATAGACCCGAAACGGGCCAAGGTAACACAAATGGCACGAGATAGGGCAATCGATTGAATATTCGTTATTCTACCCTAAAAACCATGTCTTAAGCAAAGAAATGTCGCTTAAATGAGGCTGATAATCACGTCAAATCGAGTGTCATCAAATACCCCACCCTTAAGCTTTTCCTTGTCCTCAAGCAAACTGAATAGAAACGCTCATGTTCACAAGTGATAAGATCGATTAAATTGGAGCTCAATCAAACACAATGAATTATTAGACAGCTCGATCTTAGAACAAGAAACCTAACATGCATACGAATCAGCCAAACTATCTGGTCTCGCTAATAAATTGCACACGACAAGTAATTAACAATCAATCATGCACGAATTTGACCTGACCGACCAGACTCCTCACACAGGATAAATTTAGTACAATGGGAACTCTCACTCTCTGTGTTTAAGGACGTGTTTCTGCTCTCGATCATTTTCTGTTACCGAATTCTGTCATAGGTTTGCATTTCGACCACATCTCCACCACTGTGACAACACGAGTATCTAGTCAAGAAGGACTTCCCTGCTAGGACCGTAATGAAATCTACACTACTCGGGTTTATAATGAGATGGATGATGGGGATGAATGATGATGGCTTTGGTGCGGTGTAGCTTTTGACTAACTTCCCTTGAATCTAATCTATGGCTTCCTACCGTCTAACCAAACACGGGTGAAATAATGAACGCTCGTCCTATGATACCCTCAAGCAACCTAGCACTTATTCTTTTTTCTTTACACAATTTTTTTTCTTTTCTTTCTTTTGAACTTTTCTTTTGACTTCGTTCTTCCATTTGTAAGGAGAAGAACGTTTTATTGAACAACATTTTGAAACTTTTCTTATTTGTATGATTTTTCTGCTTCTCTTTTTTTTTTCCTGAAGCTTGCTTCTTTTCTTACTTTACTTTTTTTTTCTTTTGTGCCGATTTTTCTTTTAGTTGCTAGAGGGGTTTACACGTCTGGACATATTAGCTAAGACCACCTGTTTAATGGCTATAGGCAGGTTACCACAAACCGACTTCCGGTAGGTCAATCTAGAACTACAACCACAGGGGATCAATGGGGAATGAAAGAAATGGGGAATGGCTGTAATGTATTATAGAACCGAAAGAACAGGCCAAGCTCAAGGGTCTAAACCTAGTGGATTTATCATTTGGTAGGCTATCTGGCTTAGTAGCTGAATCTAGGTGCCCCTATCCTTCTAGAACTCGTGTTATCGTGTGGTCTCGAGTAGGTCTCATGCAAATTCTAACTCATTCCAGTAAACAGAAAACCACTCAGAAAGAAGTAAAATTGCAAGTTACGTGCAATGGATCAAAAGCTCACAATTGGTTTGCTAGTCGGATTCGGTCATTTTCATGCAATCAAGGCTACAAACTACAAGTGTGATTTTAAAAAAATTCTGTTCTGACCAGGCAATTTAGCATCAAAGCATACAAGTTGGTTCTCAAGTTCTAGGTTAAGCAGTCTAAGCATCATTATGAAAGTTTGAACAACAACTTAACATCAAAAATCAAGAACTGAGCCATTCTAATGCTAGAGAGACTGGAATGGAATCACGAGGCACACATAAAACACAATCAAGGGCAATCAAGTTCATGCAAAGTTCTCTAGCATCCTACCCCACACTTAAATCGAACTGTGTCCTCACAGGACTAATTCTAGAGTTCAGAGTGGAATGGAAGAACCTGGAATTGGACGGTTTGATTTCAGAGGGTGAGCACGGATCCTCAGAGCAGAGGGAAGTGTAGCAGAACCTGAAGCAAAGGGAGTCTACCGATTGCCTACAAAACAAAAACAAATGAAACATAAAAAGGAAACCGGGACAAGTGCCCCGGATCCACACAGAAAAAAAAGTTGGATCGAAATCCGAAAATAATAAATAAAAAGAAGACTCCAGAAAAGGAATACAACCCGATCACTGCTGGTCCGGTGAACCGGGAGGTGGAAAGTGGAGAAATTCGCCGAGCTGGCGTTGCCACGCCATCTGTGCCTCATATCGCCGGTCGGCGCGGAGCATATGTTGCTGCATAATAGTCCACCGCGCCTCTTGAGTGGCGTTGTCGGTGATGCGCCACTCCTGCAGTCGCTCGTATAACTCACCCACGTCCGCTGGGTGCGGTCGGTGCTGAGGATGAGACGCCGAGTATGGATCTGGAATGTGCGGCGGTGACTGGTGAGCATACCCTGCCTGATGATGTGGTGAGGGTATATAATCTTGAAATTCTGGCGGTGGCTGGGGCTGCTGCTCCTCAGCATCATCTTCTGCCTCCGACTCGACCACAGGCTGGAGTGGAGGATCTGCTGCTACATGGGGACTGAGGTCGAGTTCTAAGTCGTACTCAACCGCCAAGTCTCCTCCAACGGTCCTAACTGGATGTCACGGAATGTGCGGGCCATACTCATGGCTGATGCCGAAGGAGAGGATGAGCTGTCCTATGAAGTTGCCCCCAAGAGTCTGCGAGGTGGCTTCTTCCTCTTGGTCTTCTGGTGGAAGATGCGAGCCAGTACCCAGCCGGGGTGCAGATGATAGCTCTCTCGGATGGCTCGGAGAAGCATGAGCTCCTCCTTGAGGATATGGTGGCGATCCTTATCGGGTACATATAGAAGGGATCTCCGCCAAACCATATGAATAAATTTATAGAGCGGGTGAGAGAGAGACTTAACTGAGTTGCTCGTCTCGAGGCGATCGCCAGGTATGCCTGTCATGTGGCTCCAGAGCACGTTGTACTCCTCGTCTTCATCGTCGCCACCCCAGCCTAGGTGGTGATCGTGGTAGTGCTCGTGGGGAATGCCCAGATGAGCAGCAAACTCATCGTAGGTCAGCTTCCTGTAGACTCCACCCAGGTAGAAGGTGACGACCTTCTGGCGCTGCTTCCTCTTGTTCTCATCCAGGTCAAAGGTTGCCCAGAATTCCTGGAGGGCAATGACTGGGAAATCGGCAGCTATGGTGGTCAGCTCTAGGAGTCCGGCTGGTGCTAGGGCGTCATGCACGTTCCGGTAGTAGTCCTCGTTATGATCATGGAGCGACTCCATGGACAGAGGGCGCATGTCAGCTGCTTTAATGTGCTCGATCTTCTGGAAGCACTCGAAGTAAAAATCTGGGAGGCGCGCTATAGTGCGATGGTATCCAGCATGGCGAGGTAGTGCAGGTGGAGGACCCAGAACGGTGGGTGTGACGGGAGCGGCAGCTCCTGAGCTCGAGGCGCCATCAAGTCGCGCCTTAGTCCTGCGCTCAAAGGTGTTCCTAAACCAGAATGAAACCAGATTAGTCAACCAAAACCTTACCCCACACTTAGTAGAAAAACTCAATTTCACAAAGAAATGAGGGAAAACTAAGTGGGGTAAGCAAAGCGGAGTAACCAGTAATCATAGACAGTAAAATACATACTTAGGAACAGCCAGAATCGGATAAGCACAATCAGAGTTCAAAGAAGTCAAACCGACATTCAGAAAGTCAACATTATAGCATATTGAACCCTAATCATGGCAAGACTATCATAACTTGGAGAATGACGGTAAAATATGATTTCAAATGGCAGCACGATAATATGAACAAGAATGAACACTTATAACAGCCAAACGATCAACAACAGTTCAAAGTCAAACCGACATTTCTCACAAAAGTCAACATAACAAGAAATTAATCGTATGCATAGCAACACATGATCAAATGATATGGAAATTAAGCACGGAACTCCCTAAGCATCCTAGAACAGTTCTATAAGTTCAGTTAATCCTAGTTCACACGAAACAGTCGGCACGCAAAACGAGGCAAACCGAAAAGTCAACTGAAAGTCAACCCCAACGAAATTCAGCAATCCATATGTCAAAAGATTCGTATTTAAAAGCTCTACAACTTACCCTGAATCCATGGATGCAAAAAGTGAACGCGTTGAGAGGAATCGGTGAAAACGTTGAAAATGAGGGTTTCGGAGAACTGGAGCTGCAAAGCTCCGATTCGAACGTTCTAGGGCTCATTGGGATCGGACAATTGAGGGGGAATGAGCGGTGGTGGTCGGCGACGGTGGCGGCGAGTGAAACGGCAGCGGCAGTGGTTGTGAAAGTAGGGTGGTCGGCGGCGTTTTGAAAACAAAGGGGAGGGGGTTTTCGGGTGTTTGAACGAAAATGAAAGAAGGGATGAGAGAGGATAAGTCCGAAAATTGGGATTTTAAATGAGAAGGTTGGGTGATCTTCAAAAATTTTTCGGCGAAATTGAAAGGAAATTTTAGTTCAGATAAACTGTCGGACTTTCAAGAGAGTTTCGCCGAAAATATCCATCTGTTTTCGCCAAAAATTTTAATTTAAATGGCTGTTGGTTTTCAAAAAAAAAAATTTTCCGCCGAAAACAAACAACTCTTCGAACCGAAAGGTTGGAACAGGAGGCCGGGTTCGAAAACCAAAAGAAATTTTTCGCCGAAAAAATGGGTGGTTTCGCCGAAAATTTTGAACAACTCGGGTTGAAAATATTTTTGCAAGTCCGGCTAACTTCAGAAAATCACAGTTAAATCCACAAAAATCGGAACGACCTCAATCAACTTGCAACTGACTCTATGACATGCAGACTCTACACGAAAAATAATAAATCATACAAACTGACACTTTTGGCTCCCCCGAACCGACTCTAAAACACTAGGGTTGAAACAAAACAAAAACTGACTCCAGCCGTGGGTTGCCTCCCACGAAGCGCTCTTTTATTAACGTCCTTGAGCTGGACGATACCTGGACGGTATTAGGAGACATCCCAACTCAGATTCTCCTTCACGCTCGCGTCGGAGTTCATGAAGTACAGCTTCGGGACTTCTCCGGTAAACGTGAATTTCTTCCCGTTCGCATGCAAAAGCTTGGTACGTCCGTCGGGAAGATGATCAACGAACTTGAACGGTCCGAACAGCTCTCTAGAGAGGTCATCCTTCTTGAGTGTGACGATGGAAGGAATGAGGACTGTCGGTTTCTCCTTTTCTTTAATCTTCGGCTTGGTATCACCAGGATCGGTGATCGTTAGTACTTCCTTAGGAGATGCTTTAGGCTTCTCCCTCCATACTTGTTCCGGCGCCAGTTTCTCGGAACGAATTGGTGGTGCAGCTGGCTCGGTGGAAGATGGTGGAGCTTTTGGTCTCCAGACCATTTGGGTCTTCGTCTTCTTGTTCTTTCCTCGAGGTCTGCTTGGTTTAGCGCTCGGTGGCTTAAAGAGGCTTGCAGTTCCTTCTTCTTCTTGGGCAGCTTCTGAACCGAAGTTTCTGGCTTCTTCTTAGTAACCTGTTCAATGCCTGTAGCAACAACTGATCTAGAGACACTGGAAAAAGCGTTAGTAACGGAGTTGACCGGAGTCAACCCCACAGTTTCAATAACTAGGCAGTGAGATTCTTCATTCCTAGAGTCATATTTCATACCATCTTTAAGACGAAAAGTTTTCATTTCTTTACCGACTCTAAGAGTTAATGAACCATTTGGAACGTTAATATTCATTCCAGTAGTAGCCATGAAAGGTCGACCTATGAGGATAGTAGCATCATCTGTACTAGTATCCATAATCACATAATCAGCTAAGAACGTGAACGGACCACATTTAGTGACAACGTCTTTAATCTCTCCCTTAGGGGTTTTAAGTGATCTGTCAGCAAAGACAAGTTGCATACTAGGCGGTTCAAGTTCTCCTAGGTTTAACTTTTCATATAGACTCACAGGCATAACATTAACAGATGCTCCTAGATCAACTAAGCAACGTTCAATCTCAACATCATTAATGACCAAAGGCAAAGTAAATGAACCAGGATCAGATAACTTAGCTGGATATGGAGAAACAGGTATCTTAATACGAATGTCAGGATATCCTTCCTTGTTCCCCTTCATTCCAGTCCCGATCCTTGCATTTGGCAGCAATGCTCTAGGGAAAGGAGGCTTCACAACGTACGGTGCAAGAGGAGGATCCTCCTTAGGCGCCGGCTTCTGTTCTTCTTCTTCTTCTTCTTCCTCCGGAGTTTCAGCGATCCTGCGTAAAACAGAATAAGCATCAGCAATTAGGTTTGGAAGTTTTCGAGCAGTTACCATTTTAGCCTGTTCTTTTCTCGGGTTTGGCTCTGTCTGGCTTGGAAGCTGGCCAAATGGTCGACCAGATGCTAGCATGCTCGAGATGTTGTTCACGACTTGCTCAATTCTTTGTCCAGATGCTATCTGTTCTTGATTGAGAAGAGCTTGAGCCTTGAACTGACTGTCATGATCATCGAGTCTAGTGATGATCAGGTCGAACTTCTTGTCTACCTCGTTATCCCTTGTATTCCCTAATGTAGATCCCTGAGGTTGTCTGGACTGACGGTAGTCGGGGTAGCCCTGTTGACTATTGGTGAAGCCCTCAGAAATGAAGTTCACCTCTTCTACCGAGCAAGCATTGATTTTCTTCAATCGCTCCTGGACTTCTGCTTCAATAAGCTCTTCTATTCTCCAATGTCTCTTAGCTCCTCCGGTCTCCTTGAGCCTTGAGATGCTGTTCCTATAGGCAGTGGTTCTGGAAGAAGGGGAGTATTCCTCTATGAATCCTTGAGCGAGATCCTCCCAGTTGGTGTAGAGACCGGGTGGCCTGCTAATGAACCATCTCTTTGCGGCGCCTCGGAGTGAGAATGGGAAGGCTCGAAAGCAGAAGATATCCTTATCGGGGCTCCCACTCTTAAAGGTTTCGCAAAAAGCAAGGAAATCCGCCAAGTGTGTGCATGGATTATCATGAGGATTTCCTTCAAACTGTAGACCCCTCGAGATCATTTCCGAGTAGGCGGTCTTGATCTCATAGGCAGGATCGTCTTCATTGCGCGGCACAAAGATGGGAGACCGAACACTAGCAACCATCGTGGTAGGGAAAGGTGGAGCGGAAGTGATTTACTTCTGAATTTTCTTATCCTGCAAAAGACAAAAATAAACACAACCGGTGTAGAATCAAAGTGGGTGGAAAGATGAAAGATGGAAAGTAGAGGAATAAATTGCCAGTTCTTCTTTCAACAATCAAAAGAAGTCCCCGGCAACGGCGCCAATTTGGTGAACGTGTCGTTGAGGTGCGTTCAACCAAATAAAAACTACTAATGCTAAAAAGCATATAGCTGATCGTATTCCGAGGGCTTTCTATGATTGGTTACTTCAGAACTAGCAAAATACTCGAAGGAAAACACGTTGTGCGTGGTGTGAGTTCCACGACTTCTATTTCTAAGAAATGCAGAAAAATTAAAAAGATTAAACTAAAGCAGATTTGGAATTAGGGTTTGAAAACAAGGATGACAGACGAACTTAGACTTTGAATCCCCCTTCGTTCCCCAGAGCATTGGCAATCAACAGATCAGCGGATTTCGATTCTCATTCAATCAATTACTAAGACACCACCATAACTCCTTACCCTTAGGTTTAAGACCGGCGAACGTTCGCTCTATCCGTTCTAACTACCAAGATTAACTAGCCGCCCGGGTACGGTCGCCTCTCGCAACGACTTAATTAATTGGTGTAATTAGTAATGATTAATGAGTTACTCTTGCAGTGAATTAACCCTAACCTGTTCCTACGAAAGGCACGCTCCAATTATAAGGTTAATTGTTCAATTCGATGTTCTAAAGTAAGGCGATCGTTCGCTTCTATCCTTAGCTTAACCAGAATCTAATCTAGGTGATCAATCCAGACAAGAAACATGAACAATGAAGAACGAATCAAACATGAAAAAGAACTGATTGAATTTCGAATCTAATCACCACCGATCCGTGACCGCTTTAAAGCCCTGGGTCACTTAGGGTTCATCTAGTCTAAGCTCTAACGAGTTTAGCTACTCATGATTATTACAAAAGAAACAAAGATAAAGAAAGAGTTCATCATTCAAAGGAAGAATAGAAAAGAATCTGAAAAACCTAATTCAGACGACTCTGACAGACTTCGATCTTCGGTAGATAACACTCCTAGCTCCGGTTCTCCGAGATGGAAGGGATGGCATCACGATCTCTATCTGGCTCTTCAAACTCCAACTCTTCGCTCCAGAACTTGAGAGGATTCTGATTCGAAAAATTGTGTTTTGCGAATTATGATTGTATATCCCTGTTTGGCCCGCCGGGTTAAGTATGGATACTTAACCCTAACTTGACCCGAAATAGTGTATTATTTTCGCCGAAAATTCCTTAAGAATTTCGGTGAAAATTCCTTTGTGTTCGGGAGTGCTTTCTCTGCCTTGTATTTTCGGTCCGAAGAGTACAATGTTTTCGCCGAAGATGTCCTTTGACTCGGCACCAGTTGAATGCACTAATATTTTCGCTGAATATGCAAGCTCAATTTCGGCGAAAATCTCTTTGTACTCGGGCAGGATTTTGTTTGACTTTGACTGGCTCCTTGGATCGATTCCGGTTTGATTCCTCGAGGTTCCTACGCCTTAGACACGTCCATGGCTACTTTATTTGACGGCAAAAACCTGTGCTAACACAAAAACACTCGAAAATGATCAAATAGACCCGAAACGGGCCAAGGTAACACAAATGGCACGAGATAGGGCAATCGATTGAATATTCGTTATTCTACCCTAAAAACCATGTCTTAAGCAAAGAAATGTCGCTTAAATAAGGCTGATAATCACGTCAAATCGAGTGTCATCACCTACGGTTGATGATGTGAACCAGGGCGCCGACTATGCTCTGTGACCCTAACCACCACAAGCTGATCTTCAAAGGCAATGAGAGAACCTATGGAACCGGGGTGGAAAAGGACTTTGACCCACTAGCTTCAGCTGAGCTAGGAACCTGAAGTATCACGTCGAGGGAGCCACACCAAGAGATGGATGCTCTTGATGATAAGCCAAACCTTAAGCTATGCAACAACGAGCAAAGGCTTGAAGAATAACATGTGTTATGAAAAGAAGTTTATTATTCAAAAGATGGTGAGTACAAGGGGTGGCCGGCGGCCACTATTCATAGGGGGAGTTAGGGAACAAGCTCTCCTAATCCTTCCTTAATAGCTACTTCCAAAATAAGTAAAACTAATCTTAAATAGTTGAACTAGAAAGGAAAGTACGAAAATAGGTAAAAGGAGTCTTGGGGCCGAAGCAAATAGCCTATTTAGGCAAAAACCGGAAAACCGGCGAAACCCTAATCCCGAGCCCGGGGCTGTTTCCTACACCGGCCCAGATTAGGTGAACTTTTTCCTAATCGGGTGGCAACTTCGTGGCAGCTTCCTCACTTCTTCCAGGGATGGGTGGCCATGCTTCTTGGGCTTCTAGGGCTTCTAGGGCCGGTGGAAATTGGACAAAGGCCCGAGCCAATTGTTGGCTCAACTCAGATCACCTCGGTGTAGCGCTCCGGGCCAGGTCTGACACCCGGTCGGGGGTGATCATCGGGCTCCTTGATTTCTACCTAGGCCTTTTGTATTCTGCCTTGGGCCTTCCTTTAAGCATGTCCCGGGGATGTTTTGTAGGCCATGGACTGAGCCTGGTGCCCGTTGGAATCTGTCTGGGGCTCGGTGTGAGTGCTTTGCTCGGCCTGGGGCCCGCGGCGGCGCCCGGTCTTAGCATTAGTGCCCGTAGTGGCTGTATCTCCTGGTCCTGCTCTGGCTTTGTCTTCAGGAAGGTGTCTTTGACTTCCAGAAGTGTGTAGTCTCCATTGGCAAGCCTATCTGCGTCCTCTTCATGGCTCCCCTTGCTCCAAGCCTTATGTAAGTGTTTAGCCTTTCCTTGAAGGCCTTGGTTTAGCTCCGGGTTAGGGTGGCTCAGGTCTAGTCCAGGGTACTGGGGCCTCATAAGTTGAGAATGAAGAGTGGTTGATAAGGGCAAAATAGAGAACGGACAAAGATTATTATTAGAAAAAATAAAAAGGAAACTATATTCACTTTTCCAATTTTTTTGTTGACACGTTTTCCAACTTTTTGCAGAAAGTGATATCTTATTTCCTACACCTTATCACTTTAATTACTTCCAAAATTTTTAATTTAATGTCTATAACTTTTTTTAAAATTATCAAAACAATTATTTTCCTTCACGGATGTTGTTTGTTTTAGTTTTTCGAGTATAATGACATCAATTTGGATATGTTTTATTCAATTTCAGAAGAACAAGACTTATGATTTTTGTGTATAACTAGTATTTTTTTATGAAAAGGTGCTTTTAAGTAGTACTTTCATGTAAATGAAGTTTATATTTTTAGTACAATGCGTCAAAACGCGAACTTGAACAAACATTTTTATGTCATGTTATTTTTTTGTCATGTTATTGTTATATCACTGTTATGTCATTGTTATGTTCCTAATATGTCATTGTCATGTTGTTGTTATGTCATTGTTGTATCCTAACATATCATTGTGAACGTGAACTTTATCAGGGCTATAGTTTAGTAATGAAGAACATGAAAGAATATATCATCATTTTGTTTCTTATGTTATTTGTTAGGTCTTCGTTATGTCATTGTTATGTGTCTATTATGTCATTGTCATGTTTTTTAGTGACGTCATTACATAAATATAACATACATATAACACAAACATAACATTTTGAAGCTTATGGTTTCTGTGTATAACTTATACAAATGTGTAGAGCTTATGGTTTTAGTACAATGCATCAACACACGAAACCTTAACATACATTTTATGTCATGTTATTGTTAAATCACTATAATGTCATTGTTATGTTATGTCATTGTTGTATTCGCAATATATCATTGTAATTGTGTTGCCACATCACTATTATGCCATTGTTATGTTTTTAATATGTTAATGTCATGTTCTTGTTATATCATTGTTATGTCCTTGTTATGTTAATCTTAACAGTCAAATAATAGTTTGGACGCAAATATAGATATATATACAAATACATGTGCATTATATAAATAGTGATACATTCGAGTCATAATCAATCTTGAACAAAAGTACATAGCAATAATTAAAACATCTGTATATGCAAGTGCATCTTTGATAACTTCTTAGTAAACTTTGTCGTCTTTGTACGAATCTTCCTGATTTGTCACGAAAAATCCCCTTTTTATGCTTCTTCTTTTGCACATACCAATAAATATATAAAAGAAGTATATTAGTCATATAGCATATATATAATAGTTCGACAACACATTATACATAAAATCATCATAAAACATAAATAATACTTCCGTATAATATGCATAACACATACCAGAACAAATATCGTATAACTTAATGATATTACATATATCATATACGAGAGGCAGAAAACATGTATATATCAAGCATGTATCATACATACATAATGCATAAAACAAACGTAACACGTGTATAAAAATAAAGACAAATACACGAAACAGTGACATGAAACATATGGATCTAGAGCTCAAAACCTCGAAAACTCAGATAAATATAGATTTAGATTTTTTCAAACTTCATAGATCTGGATTTTTTTAAGAGGGATAAAGGTATGAGTAAAGACTCAAATAAATACAGAAAACAGTAACATATAACATATAAATTAGCATATCAGAACCACAAACATCCATATAGATCTGGATTTTAATTTTTTTAAAACCCATAGAACATACATATAACAGTTCGAAAACACATTATACATTTAAAACAAACGTACATAACACTTCCATATAATATGCATAACATAAATGAGAACAAATATCATATAATAAAATGACTTAGCATATACCAGAGGTATAAAACATGCAAATATTAAGAATATATCACACATATATAATTCATAAAACAAACGTAGCGCATGTAGAAAATAAAGATAAATACACAAAACAATAACATACAACATATAGATCTAGAGTTTAGGATCACAAAAATCAAAATAGATCTAGATTTAGATTTTTTCAAACTTGATAGATCTAGAATTTTTTTTTTATAAATGGATGAAAGTTTAAGTCAAACTTGAATAAGTACACAAAACAACAACATACAACATATAGATATGAAGCTCATAACCATGAAAACCCAAATAGATCTACATTTAGATTTTTTTCAAAATTGATACATCTGATTTTTTTTTGCATAAGGACGAAGGTTTGAGGGAAACTTGAAGTTTGGATCGAGTCAAAGCTCAAAACCACGAAGTAAGAAGTAAAGTTGAGCTTAGAATGATGGTGAACGAGGAAAATTTATGGATTTCGAGCAACTACCTTTTGGGTAGAGGGCATGAGCATTCCTTCTTTGGTGGTGGAGCTTGACTTGAGCTTAAAACATAAAAATGGTGGTGTTGACAAAATTTGGAGAAGAGAAGAAGTCAGAGAGAAGGAAGAGAATCAAGTGAAGAAGAGAAGAAGTTAGAGAGAAGGAAGAGAATTAAGTTAGAGAGAGATGAATGTTCGAGACATTAATTTAAAATTGAGAGAGAAGAAATTGAAATTTGAAATTATATTAAAACATTTCTTTACTTTTTGAAATTTGTTTCCGCCACTACCCCCGGTTCTACCGCAACCGTTAGATCGCCAGGTCCCCCGAAATGTAATTCTGGCCGTTGGATCATCATCTCAGATCCGTATGAGAGAAACAGCTCTCAGAGTGATAGACAAATTACCCAAAACGTGGCTGCCAAAACCCTTTTTCCTTCTTTTCGAGGCCGAACCAAAACTTGGGTCGGAGCCCAACCAAAACTCCCCTTCATTTGTTTTCTAACCCAATCGGGCCAAAGCCCAGGTGCCAAACCCTTCCCTTGTCAACTGTTGCTGCTCGGACCCAAAGGCTAAACCTGAAGCTCCCTTCCCTTCTTTGCTCCTCTGCTGTTGTTAGCTTGAACGGAAATGAGGCTGGCCGAGCCTCCCTTTTACTCCTTTTCCCAAAGCCAAGTTAACGGGTCGAGTCGATTGGTTCGACCAATTGATTCTGCCCACTGATTTAGAATTTGAACCCAACAATTAACTCATAATGATTTATTCCTCTAACGAAATAAATTTCACTCGCAAATTAATTAATTAAATTCTACTTAAAATCCTCTAAGTTTTAACCAACGAGGTTTAACCAAGGAAATTAGAATTCTAACCAGAATCTCAGAACCGGGATTTTACATCCGATATAACAAATAGATAGGGAGAAATTGGATCTCCCTGTCTAAGACCCCTCTTAGCTGGAAAATACCCTTTAAGATCGCCATTGATGTTGACAAAAATAATGATGGATGAGAAACAAGTTTCAATATAGTGAATAAAAACAGAAGGTAATCCCATGGTAGCCATAGCTTTCAGAATTAACTTCCACTCGACCTTCATTAGGTTTATCTTTAATGCACAACAAGGAGAAAATTGACCCTTATAAGTATATGTCCTTAAAAGCTCATGTGCCAATAACACATTATCCCCTATCAACCTCCCTTTAACAGAAGCTGATTGATCAAGTCCAATGATTGAAGGCAGAACATCACTTAACCAATTACCAAGAACCTTGGAAACTTGTAAACAATATTGCAAGAAGATATAGGCATGTATTCCTTAGCTTCGTAGGAATCAATGCTAGGTGAACAAAGTAATCAAACCTAGGCATTAAATCTGAATGAAAGAAATACAGTATGTGTCAAAGTATGTCACCGATAGTTAATAGACAAAGTTAACGGTAGAGTTAATAGTATAAACAGATTACGTGCACAGTGTAAAAGTTACAAGTCAATAATACAATTTACATCCTCTCTCGATTCTCAATTTCTCTGAATCGTTTACATGGTATCAGAGCAGTTTTTCACTTATTGATTCTTCTTCTTTCTTTCGCAATTTGCCAATCTCGTTCTCAATTATGGCGAGCAATTCAACTATTTTCTCTGTTTCGATTACATCTATAATGATGACTGTTGATGCGTCTCACCCGTATTTTGTGAATCCTGGAGATCATCCAGGGCTCTTGATCGTGTATGTGCCCTTGATTAGAGATACCAACTACCACTCCTGGTCCAGTGCCATGACGATGTCTCTGTTGTCCAAGAACAAGCTTGATTTTGTGGATGGCACGTCGGTGGAACCACTAGTGACTGATCCTTTGTACGTGACGTGGAGAAGGGAAAACGTCTTAGTTCTTGGATGGATTCACAAGGAAATTTCACCGGATATCGCCTAAAGAATTTTGTGGCTAGATTTTGCAACGGATGTGTGGTTGGACTTGGGTGAGAGATTCAACAGATTGAATTTGGATAGGGTTTTTTATCTTCATGATAAAATCTCCTCTTTCTATCAGGGTACGTTATTTGTTTCAACATATTATATTCGGTTTAAAGGTTTGTGGAACGAATACATCATTTTTCATCCAGTTCCTTCGTGTTCTTGTACACCTAGATGTTGTTGTGGTGCTATGGTGAAAGTTCAGGACTATGAGATGCAAGAACAGCTGATTAGGTTTCTTCGAGGGCTGGATGGGCATTATTCCTCAATTAGGTCTCAGATCTTGAGAACCACTCCATTGTCGACAATAAATCAAGTCTTTGTGATGGTCTCTCAAGATGAAAATGAGCAAAGACTCACATATCGCCTTGCGAGTGTTTCGAGTGTCTCTAGTCTGATTAAATCTGGGCTGATTGTGGGTGGTTGTCCTATGGCGTTTGTTGTTGGTGGTCATTAGGGACAGACGAGTAAGAAGCCTGGAGGTCGTATGGTTTGTTCATTCTGCAATGGAGTTGGGGATACAGTTGATAGGTGTTTCAAAGAGCACGGATATCCTGTTGGATACTGTAACATCCTCGCCCAACCAGACGTTCTAAAACTTGAGTTCGGTTGATCCAAGTCGTCAAAATTGATGTCTAAAAGGTCCCATTGAAGTTTGGGTCGTTTGGGTTTCAAGGTGAGTTGAGGTTATAATCCCAATTTTTTGTAGTGGAAGACATACGACCACGTGTTACAGACACACTGTGTGTTTCTTCAAACAACAGGGTGTGTGTTTCTTCAAACAACATCGCGTGGGTTACAGAAACACGGTGTGTTTCTTCAAACAACACGGCGTGTGTTTCTTTCCCTGAGTATAAAACTCGGATTTTGACTGGTTTTCTCATCTTTTCATCTCTCCTCTCTCTCTCTCTTCGAAAACCCTATTGACAAACCAAAAACCCCAAAACTTTAAACCTTGATTCTGGGAGCTACGGGTGTCCGATCGAGGATCCATTTTCTCCCGTGCGTTCCTAGCGACGAGAGGAAGAGATCGCAAAACTAGCTTTCTAGAGTTTCAAAGTTAGGCGCTGTCAGTGAGAGAAGGAGAAGCAACATTTTTTTAGAAAGAGGGCTTGTTCATTTCAGTTTCTAAAAGTTGTTTAGAGCCTCGTTTTCTTGTAGGTGTGAGTTTAGCGTACGATAGGTAGTGATGTTTGATGTGAGGAGTTTTAATTATGACCTAGATGAATTTAGGGATTGCATGAAAATGGAAAAGAGTAAAATGGGATAACCGTGATGTGATTGCTATTTGATTGATTGTTGATGATTGCCAATTTATTGATTGTGGATGTATGTTAATTGTTGTGATGTTGTGTTGTTGGGATTGGGGTAAAAGATTAATGTGGATGATAAACGGATCAGAATTAGTAATGTCTGATAGGAGGGACGGGATTGAGGTATTATGAACTTGTATATGTATTCTGCTGTTGTAAGTTGTGGTTGCGGGAGGATGGCCCTGCCAATGTGGGGTCATCCTAGTGATGATGAACAGAAGGAGGGCCCTTCCAATGTAGGGTCTTCCTATGAAGGAGGAACAAGAGGGTAACCCTGGACTCACGACATGGCTATCCCTGTACTTGTAGGTGGGGGTGGCCGGTGAGCTAGCCGTTTAACCTTGCTATGGTTTTGACGCATGAATTGTAGGTGTAATTGATTGAAGTGGAAAATGCGGAATTAATTGAATTAGGTGAATTGATGTTATGTGTGATGGTTGTTAATAACATGAACTGTAGTGATTGAAATGAGGATGGATTATGATGGATTTGATGAGGAATTGATGGATGGTTTCGATAGATGAATTTATGGATGGATTAATTAATGTGATTGAATGAATTGATAGAACCGAAGGAGCTTGTACTACCCCCAAATTGTCACTCCTTCCGCGGTTGGTTGTGCAGTCATGTCTTTTGGAAGAGAGGTGTGATGTGATGTGATTGTGAATTTGGCCATGAATCCTTATACTGCGGTTTAGGATGCATCTTTGGGACCCTTTTCTGTGGTTGGGGGTGCGTCTGTTGTGAGCCGGCAGGGGTGGTACGGGATAAATCCTTATGGTGCCTAATAACTCACTTAGTAATTGAAATGATAAATGTGGCGTATGTGAATGTGTGTGCATGTGGGTGTGTGTGTGGATTGTGGTTGCGGGATGACGTGTGATGTGATATTGAACTATGTGCATGATGAACTCTGTTATATTACTATTATTATGGATGTTGAACCGAGAACTACACCTATGTGATCACCTAAACTATTTTAGGGAATTAAAATCTAGTATGGCTGTGTGTGGTTACATTGTTTGTGTGTGTGCGGAGTTCAGAATCACTTTTTTTAGGTTAGGTTCAGCGCATAGTTAAACCCAGTGGGTTCACTCAATTTCAATAGGAAATTGATACCCTCCTGTTCCCCTTTCAGGTGCGCGTGGCTAGTGAGAGTGTGTTGAGGTTTAGGTGTTCGGTCAAGTTCAGAGCAGTTGCCGGTTGGAGTTTTGAGGTGAAGATTGAAGATCTACATCAGTTGACATTTTTGGTTGGGGATTTTGTAATCATTTTGAGGATTGGATTTTGGATTCTGGTTTATTAGTTGTACTCAGATTTTATGTTTTGAGGCCTCCTTTCAAATTTTGGTATTAATAAGAATTTCACTCTTTTCCTTTTGTCATTTTGCTCTGTTCGTTTAAATTGTACTTTGAGTAATGCTCATTTTCGGTTCAACCATGGGTCTACCCGGGTTGAATCAGGATGGGTGTTATAGATACACCAAAGGCAAAGTGAGATAGGCTCATGCAGTCATCACTAAAGGGGTTGTTCAGAGTAGTCCTTCTAGGTTTACCCAACAAAAGTTAGAGTCTCTGTATGCTTATTTTCATAATCAGAATCTTCACCAACATGTTGTAGGAGGAGGTGCTACTGGGGCAATGGTGGCTCAGGTCTCTTTAGGACATCTGGTAAATAGCAGCTTTACTGAATCCTCAACTACTGTTCTACCTGAATTTGCTACAGGTAAGTATGTACTAACCATTAAATCTTTGAGCATGAATGCTTCTAGTAATGCTTGTAGTAGTATTGGACGTAGTGATACTTGGATTATTGATACAGGTACCTTTGATTGTATAGTGTGTTCCAAAGACATGTTATTTTATGGTTATGCTGTCAATAATATGCATGTTTCCTTCCCAACTGGTCAACGTGTTGATGTGAGTCATATAGGGTCTGCCTTCTTGACTTCGACATTGATGATTCAACATGTTTTGGTCATTACTACATTTACTATAAACTTGTTATCAGTAAGTTGTTTGACTAGTCAATATAAATGCTTGTTGACATTTTACCATGATCGTTCCAATTCAGGACCTTCACTCTCAGTAGATGATTGGTTCAGCTAAGCTGGTTAATGGTCTTTATCAATTTCATCAACATGTGTATGTTAATGTTTCTCATTCATCCACATGTAACTTTTACACTGTTGACTTAATCTATTTATACTATTAACTCTACCATTAACTTTGTCTGTTAACTAATGGTGACATACTTTTACAGTATGGCAGTGATTACCTCAGCTTTAACAATCTGCCAGCAGATTTTGAAAAAGACATTGTCAATCCATCGGGGCTAGGTGATATCTCAGAATGCATTGAGAACAGGGCTTTATAAATTTCAGCTTTAGTAACAGGAGCAATAAGAAACTCCTCCTCATCTTCTGAAATTTTTTCTCTAATAACTGAATCCTAGTCTAAGTCATGCATAGGTGAGCTAGATTCCAGTAGTACCTCATAGAAGTCAATTGAGACTTTTGCATGCCTTCAGGGTCATCAATCATAATACCTTTTAAACCTTTGAGCTGCTTGATAGTGTTCTTAATTCGCCGAGAGTTTACATAGTTGAAAAAGAACTTAGTGCAAAGATCACCCTCTCTTATCCAAATAGCTCTAGCTTTCTGACGCATAAAACTCTCTTCTGCTAATTTTAAACCATTGAATGCAAAGGTAGCTTTGTCTACTTCCTCAAATGCTGAGGCTGTAAGGTAATTAAATGCTCTTCTCCTGTCTTCTTCAACTTCAAAACCAAACTCACCTTGTTATGAAGTTGAGAAAATTGCTTTTTGTTAAGATTTTTCAACTACCCTTTAACTCTTCTTAACTTACCATAAAGGATGGTAAAAGGTTTGCTCTTAACAGTTGTGCTCCATGCTTCTTTAACAAAATTCATGAAATCTGGATATTTGCTCCAATAGGTAAATAATTTGAATGGTTTAGTTTTCCTTCTAACCTCCATACGTGGCTCTATTAGAATGGCACAATAATATGATGATTTACAAGGAGGTATAATAGACACCTTTCTCATCTATAATTTTTGGTGCCAACTCACATTGATAAAAGCTCTATCAAGTCTCCTAGCTAGAGAGAGCATCAGCCTCCCTATTGTTAATCCACGTAAAGTCAGGACCTTGTGTTGCATCTTCAATAAGCTCACAATCCCTAACAAATTCTTGAAAGGTAGTCATACTACCAAGATTTGCAGGCATTCTAGAAGAGTCGTTGACTTCTAAGATTGCATCAAAATTGCATGTAATCATCCAGGGCACCTCGGGGACAGAAAGTTTCATAATATATGCGTTTTGTTAATCTTTTTCAATTATCCTTTAACTCTTCTCAACTTACCATAGAGGACGGAAAAAGGTTTTCCCTTAACGGTTGTGCTCCAGGCTTCTTTAACCAAATTCATAAAATCTGGATGTTTGCTCCAATAGTCAAAGAATTTGAATGGTTTAGTTTTCTTTCTAACCTCCATACTTCGCTCTATTAGGATGGCACAATAATCTAAGAATTTGGAAGGCATAATAGAAACCTTGCTCATTTGAAACTTATGTTGCCAACTCACATTGATAAAAGCTCTATCAAGTCTCCTAGCTAGAGCATTAGCCTCCCTATTGTTAATCCACGTAAAGTCAAGACCTTGTGCCACATGTTCAATAAGCTCACAATCCCTAGCAAACTCTTGAAAGTTAGCCACACTACCAAGATTTGCAGGAATTCTAGAAGAGTTGCTGATTTCTAGGATTGCATTAAAATTGCTTGTAATCATCAAGGGCACCCCAGGAACAAAAAGCTTCAAAGTATCTGAATACAAAACCCTTCTCTCATTTTTAGAGTTGGAAGCATAAACAAATGTGAGATGATAACCAGTAGGAAGATAAATAAGGAAATGTAGCAATTGAGAGCTCTTGCCAAGGACCACCAGAGGAATGTTCCTCCTCCAAACAACCCAAATCATTCCCAAAGTACCTTCAAAGTAGAAATCTTCCTTTCAGCCAGGGAAACGATCAAGGAACAAGCTATTTGAATTCTATAATCTAGTTCTTGGTTCTAAAATAGCAAATACATCCATATTATGAAAGGAAATATAGGACTGCAACTCTAAGAATTCATTATGAGTATTGAAAACACGCACATTCCAAACCCAAAACCTCATCTTCTTCAAGTTTTATGTCTTCTAATCACTACTTCAAGAAACTAAGCTTCTGAAGCTGTTTTGTGCCACTTTCACCTAGAACAATATTTAATCCATGAGCAACTGCCGAACCAGGATCAACAGCAGAGCTCTCAGTCCCCTTATTATGTGCTTTTGTACTCTCTTCTACTATGATTTCCTCATCAACTTTTTCATCATCACGTATTAATATCCCATCATTCTCCACTCGAACATGTTTAAGGCTCAGGCCATCAAGGACCTATTGGATTGCTGAATCCTCCGCTTGAAAAGAAGCTTTGGTATTGCCCATCCCCCCTCGAGTCGGACTCGAAAGGATTCTATCAGGTGCTCCCTTCCCAGCATTTGACTTAGGACCATTGCCTGAAGAGCTGGCCTCCGGGGAAAAGACAGTAGACTATTGGTACCGTAAACTGCAAAACAAGATCAACAAGCAAGCATGCATAAATAGAAGGACAAATTCGAGTCGATCGACTTCACGATATATTCTTAAGAATTGTTATTCCTCTCTACGTCACCCAAGGTTAACAGAATCAATTCTCCCAGGATAAAATGGATATACTCACATGCATAGTGGTGATGAAAACGCAGGTGACCGGCGAACACAACGAACGACGCAATCACACGACTCGATTTCTTTGAAAAGAATGAATGCAGAAAGCCTTTTTCGTGCAGAGAATAAGTTTAGAGAGGGGAAAAGTCTGTAGGAGAAAGTGCAGGGATTGATCTGCTATTTATAGTAAATGAAGGGGTGCCGTTTGAAAAGACACAACTATTGGTCGGTTTTGAACCGAATAGACATGTCGGTTCGCCTCTGAACCGGTTTAAAACCTGATTCTAGTTTGGATGACTTTTCGGTCAAACAGAATCGGCCGGGTAGCAAAAAAATTGAATCAAATCAAATCTTTTGACCAAATCCGATTCCGAGCCGAGGCAAGGCGACAACAACGGCGCGAGGGCCCATCACCACCTCAATCCTTTTACCATTCTTAGTGGGCTTGATTTTTTATATCTAGCTCCACTTTCTCATCAATTAGCAATGTGGTATTCAACACCACTGAGCTCATTCCTTCATTCACACATCAAATCCCAACAGACTGGGGGACAGAGGTTGCTGCCATAACTGTCCAAACAGAGGTTGTCTTGCACTTTGACCTTGGTTCTGGATAATAAATAGCAATGGTGCGCGAATCATCATTGGCCAAAACAACCTTCAAACTCATTTTTAGTTCTTCACACATGTCTTTACTGACACATACCCTCACATCGAGACCGTCCCTATTGTTGATTGGTTGTCCCACATGACTGGCTAACCAATCACTCCTTAAGAAGTGATGAGGGCCGACGGAACTGACTTAAGAGTAATCCAGATTGTATACTCCTTTGGGATGAAGTCTATAGGCTCTATTGCAGGAGACCAACGACACATAATCATCGATGAGTGATGGATATGCCAGAGCAAGCAAAAATCCAGTCAAAAAGCTTCACCGAAGGAAGATTAATGAGGAAGAATCCTTTAGCTAAAATCTACAAGATTACTTCATCTTCAGATCCCTATAACCTGTTAAGTACGCCTTTGATTACTTTCACCGGAGGGATATCAACAAAAAAATGTGCAACAACGACCGATTTGAGTTTCTCAATCCCCAAATGAACGATTTCTTTGGGTATGTGGAACACTCCATCAACAACTGCTTCCTTTGATTTGGAAACAAACTTCAGATCTGATTTTTTGTCAGTTACAATTGAAGCCCATGAAGAGGCGGACATGGCGGTAGCCGCCGCCGGCAGCAGGTTGTAGTGTTCGCTCAATGTAACAATAAGTTTAGAACATTCTCACGCGTTTCTCCCAACTAGTTTGGGTTGTTATGATATTCTTTTAGTTGGTCTGAAAAAATGAAGGTTAGATTTTAACTAGTTGTAGATCTCAAATTTGAGTTTTAAATGAGATTTTAATCTATTGAAAGAATTTGGAACCCTTGTATTTTGTACTTGAGATTTTTAACTGTTTTGACAAGGAAATGTGCATTTGGATTTAAACTTTGAGAAAATGAGAATTTTATGATTTCAAATTGTTGATGTATTATGGTGTTGAGCTTTAGTATTTGTTTTCTTTGAGTAAACTGTCTTTAGAATTTGAAAAGCATTTCGAGATTTGGCATTTTTACCGAGATGAGTTTGATTTTGTTGATAAATATTTAATTTTAAAGGAGAGATTAAAGTTCTGATTTTAGTTTGAGCTTGGTACTAGTTTTCCATGAAAGTACTCGTGTGAAAGAGTTTGAGAACGATTCGATATTTTAAACAAGGTAAGGTTGATTTTATTAATTTCGGGTTTTTAGAGGAGAATTTAATGTTTTGGTTTCTTGGTTGGTTTGAAATGAATTTGCAAACGCTCTCATCTTTTAGTAGATGTTCTTTGGATTTGAAACCCGGATTAAGAGAAAATCCTGTGACGACGGGGTTCGATAATTAATCAAAGTCGTGAAGTGGGGGTGTTTAAAGGGAGTTTGGAAGTATGAAGTGTAAAGTATGATGAGCTATATTAAAGGGTAATAAGCGTCATAAGACATGGATGAACTAGATCATCAAATGTGGTTAAAGTTACTCACCATAAATGGTTATAGAAAGGACGAGGCTTTAATTTTGATTTCAGAAATGGAGGGATTAAAGTAAAAAGGTCAATGATTCGATTAATGGATTAAAGAGCAGTAGATAAGTAGAGCAAGTGGGGTTTCTTAAAGGAATGTGAAAGCTTGGTTAGTAGTGTTTTTCAAGATAGTTGATTGAGTTCTAAGGCCAAGGAATAGGATGAGTAATTAACGAGTTGCACAAGAATGGTCAGAAGACATAATTCCAAGAATCCGGGACTTCGTCGCCAATCGGAGAAGAAGTGTGATCTTCCAGCCACGACTGAAGTTTAGGGGCTTAAATGCTCTAATGAAAATTTAAGTGGCAATTGTGTATTTTTGGAATTATGAGGGTTGTTTCAGTAATTATATTTGGAATTATAGAATTATTCCCTAATTGTTGGCTTCTGATAGATGAGGATACATGAGGTGATTTTGTCAACCGATTTAGTTGTTGGACTGATTTGCATAACCAAGGAAGTTAGAGGTTTGGTGGTGAAATTCGTGGAGATGGCATTTTGGTCACTGAAAGATTCATTGGAGTTGCACATCAGTAATTCAGGGATATCTAGCTCGTTTGAAGTGTTAACGATGCAACGTTGGAACTTGTGGAACCCGGACGACAAGACATATATTCTCAAGAAGAATGTAGAGTCTAAAATTATTCTAAGGTGAGGGTATGACGCTGATAGGTCGAACGACATGAGAAATTACAATTTGATGTCGAATGAATTAGGAATGCATGAAATTGAGAGAGATGCAAATGGATTTGATTGCATGGTTGATTGTTTGACTGAATTGATGTGATTTGGTGTAATGTGGTGTTTATGTGTATGTTGTGAACTGAATATGTTAATAATAGAATGAGAGAGATTAATTGATGAAGATGTTTATGTGTGTATTCAGTTATAAATTGTGAATTGTGGTTGCAAGAAGGTTTATCCTGTGAAGGAAGAACAAGTGGGTATCCCTACACCTCATGACAGGACTACCCCTATATCCCATTGTTTTTATAAGTGGGATGGTCGGTGAGGCTAGTTGTTTACACTGGACTGATGTGTTGTATTTACGTAGACTTGAGATGGTGAAAATGTGTGTGGAATCGTGTTGAATGATTGATGTATGGATGGATGATGTGGTGTCACGTGGTAATGGAAATTGTTGGGGATAAGAGTATGATTGATGAGTTTGTGAATTGGGTATGGAAATCGGGGAACGGTGAAATGGATTCTGTTGAGATTTGGATAAGGGACTTATGATGAACTTGATTGATTAGAATGGTTGTGATATTTGATTGTGAATTGTGTGCATTTTTTGATGAATTAAGTAGAATCGGAAGGAGTCCACACTACCCCACTCGAAATATTGGAAATACGATCGAGTCTGGTCCACTGGGGTGGATCCCCTTGACATGGGAGTAATTGGTGGTGTTGCACTTCTCGTTGAGAGAAGGTGATGTAGTTGGTTATGGTGATGACAATGATGCGTTGCCCATGCGGTAGGGGAGTGCGTGGACCTCCCATGCGGTAGGGAGGTGTGTCGACTGGCCGGATGTCGTGTGGAACAACTCCTTGGTGCCTAATTCAACACACATAGAATTATTGTCTGTGACATTGGATGTGAGTGTATCTGTAACACCCGACCTGAATCAACCTGGTGAAACCCATGGTTGAACTGGTTGAGAGTATTACCCAGTGAAAATCGACAGAAATAGCAATCAAAACCAAACTTTTAAATAAGAGTCAACATGAGAAGCCTCCATATACTATGAAAAAGTAAACTGTTTACAATCCCAAATCCATCATAAAACCCGTAAAAACCAACATAACTCAAAAGATAAATAAATCCGTAGAAAACCCCCAAAAATTTCCAAGGTCAACTGAAATATGAAATAGGTCAACTCCAAGTAGGCTCCAGTCTTCACCTCATAGCTTCAGTCCAGAACTTCTCGAAATCCACCCTCAACTTTGAACACCGACACCACTCTCACTAGCCACGAGATCCTGAAAGGGAGAAAGGGATCAATTTCCTATTGAAATTGAGTGAACCCACCGGGCCTACCTACACGTTGGCCTATTCTATGGAGCGGTTCCAACTCCGCACAAGACATACAACAATGGAACCGAACTAACCCATTTCCATGTTTTAATTCCCTAAAGCAGTCTAGGTGATCACGTTGGTCAGTTCTCGTTCACAATCACAATTCAAGGCAATAGCATAATATAAAAGGGTTACACCAATCCATAACACACACACAACAGCAACTCATAACATCCATCAACCAATGCACAACCACAACCATATTCACATGAACAATCACAATCATAATATCTAGGTGAGTTATTAGGCGCCAAGGAGTTGTCCACACCACCACCGCCGACCATCACATCGACACATATCCCACAGGATCTTTCCCTCAAGGGGAGATAACACGACGCATCCCCTTAGGGATCCTTCCTCCACGGAGCTATCACGACGCATCCCATTGGGATCCTTCCTTATCGGAGATATCAACATCCATGACCACCCGTCATGGGATTCACCCCAGTGAATCGGACTCGATCTCAACAATATTTCGGGTGGGGTAGTGTGGGCTCCTTCAGGTTCTACTTTCACACAAAAGGTTCAACCTAGAGTTTCCCACTCATCACATCTCATTCACAACCACTACTCAATTCACAACATCCACATTACAATCACAGTTCGCAATGCACGCATATTACATCCAATTCCTGCTCCTGTCATTTCTCAACCACAATCAATAAAGGTAACCGGCTAGCTCACCGACCACCCCCACCTACAAGTACAGGGGAGGCCATGTCATGAGTCTAGGGGTCACCCACCTGTTCTTCATACTCAGAGCGACCCCACATTGGCAGGGCCACTCTCCTGCATCCACAACTGACAATTCATAGCATCAAGGTACTTGCACTCGTTACCCAATCATCCTAACCCTCATTTCTATGTCAATCCATTGATCAGTTCATTTCAGTCCGCAGCCAACCCATACCATAGCAATCAACAACAACAATCAATCACAACAATCATAAAAAACAATCAAGCATATTCACAGTACAGTTTATCCCATTTTACACTCTTTATTTCTATGCATCACCTAGTTTAATCTAAGTCGAAATTGGAACTCCTCACACCATCCAACTACCTACACAACGCTAAGCCCTCACTTGGAATAGAAGACGAGGCTCTAATCGTCTTCTAGTTCCCCAGAAATCAAGTTTCCCCAACTCCAAACTCGTAGCTTAACCTTTCCTCACTGCTCACGACCTACACCCAGAAAACCAAAATGGAGGTTAGCAATCTCTTCTCCTCATCGCTACAAATCCATAGCAACAAACGGAACTCAATTCCGACCTCTACAGCTCCCGGAATCACCCTTCAAAGATTGCTTGAACTTGGTTCGTCAATGGCTTTTCGGGGAGAGAGAAAGGGAAAGGAAGTTATGAATTTCCATGCAGAATCCGTCCTTTTATGTCAGATCAAGAAACACGGCATGTTACATAACACACGACGTGTTTTATGAAACACGGCGTGTTTCTACAAGACACGGTCGTGTGCCATACTCTTAAACTTTCGACGAGAATTGCCCGAAATAGTGCACGACCGTGTATGATACATGGCGTGTGTTACAACACATAGCGTGTGTTTTTCACAGCCCAACACCCTCACTTGTATCCTCAACCCGACTTAAATCCGAACGTCCTGAACCTCAATGGGACCTCTCCAGCACTCCGGTCAACCGAACTTGAGTCTCAGCCCGTTTGGTTGGGCGGGATGTTACAGTATCATTGAATGACTTAGTTCTTGTGATGGTGAATGTTACTTGATGAGTCAGTCGAACTGTCTGGATATTGTTGTGAGTTGGTGATATATGATAATGACTATTGTTGTGATATGTATTGTGTGACTTATGCTATTACGTATATGTATCATGAGAATGCTAATGTAGTGAACTACACCTGTTTGATAACCTAGAGTACTTTAGGGATGGTAATGATGAATTGGTACAAAGTTGTCAAGAATTACTAATGTGGTTGATGAAGAGATGATGAGCATGATAGAGTGCTAGAGACCAGTAGTTGTTCACCAATCAATATTACTTGAGATAATAATTCGTTAGACAAAAGGAATGATCTCCCGTTGTTATTGAATTGTTGAGGGGTTGGGAGACCCCTAATGTTAGTTCGGCGCATAGTTGGGCCCCGTGGGTTCACTCAGTTTCATTAGGAAACTAATTCCCCCTTAGTTTTCCTTTTTTAAGTTAGAAGTAGTTGGTGAACTGAGCTTGGAGCAGCAATTGTTTACCGAGGAGTTGAGCTGGAAGACAGAAGGATGCGACTGAGGATCAAAGTCAGTTTCATTGTTTTATGCACATTTGACTTTTTGGAATTGGCTAATTATTTATGATGAGAATGTTTGGTTTGTAATTGTGAGTAAATATTGGTTTAGATTTTTATTAATGGGAGCTCCCTTTGGTCAAATTATGTTATTTATTATGAGTTAAGTTGTATTTTAATTATAATTTATGTTTTGAGCCAAGTTGTAGCTCCGGTTACCGGTCTAACCATGGGGTTAACCATGACAATCCAGGACGGGTGTTACACCTTCCTATACTTATGACCAATACACTAGTTTACAAGCATTGAAGCAAGGAACCTTGAGTGTCGAAGAATACCACAAGAAGATCGAGATGATCGTGACCAGACTTGACCTATAGGAGGACGAGGAAGCTCAGGTTTCTAGGTTTACTAGTGGCCTTCAGAGGGACATACTACACCAAGAGAACTTCGTAGGCTTTCTGGACTATGAGGACTTGTTCGCTTTATCCATTCGAGTCGAGCGTGAATTGAAGAATGGCATGAGAAGAAGGTTGATGATCGCACCTTCGACCACATGGAGAGGAGCTGCAACCACTTCAAATAGTTCATGGAAGACTAACCCTACCACACAAGGTATCCCTAAACCTAGTTTGAATTCAATTAATACTACTAACTGTCCGAGGGGAATGATTTTTTTCAATTGCCAAGGACATGTTCACATGGCTAGAGATTGCCCCAACAAACAAGCCATGGTGATTTGAGATGAAGAAGTCGTGACGGATGATGAGACTGAAGATGATGATGGCATGACTAGTGTCAAGATGGAAGTCGAGTCAGATGCCGACGCTGAGGTGGTGTCGGACGCTGAGCATTGATGCTGGATCCAACGCTGATACGGATGCCATATTGAATGTTGGAGCCGCTGTGTTGATGTCAATGTCAAGGTCGATACTGGATTCGATGTGGATGAGGATGTAGGAGATGATGTCGATGCTGATGTTGGTGGTGATTTAGACCCTGTTGCCGAATTAATATCGAACCATACGAGAAAAGTCTTAGATGTGTCCCAAAGACTTCCGAGTGCTCAACCTGCCCAAGAAGGCCAGGAGCAAAGAGAAAACATGTTCCACACCAAGTGCGTCCTCCAAAATAAAGTGTGAAACATGGTGACCGATAGAGGAAGTTGCATAAATGCCGTGAGTCGAGCCTTGGTCGATGGAATCGGGCTTCACACCATCAAACATCCAAAGCCGTACAGGTTACCGTGGTTGAGCAATAGTGGGAGCTGAAGGTGACAAGACAAGCCTACATGCCTTTTAGCATTGGGATATATGTCGATGCCACATTTTGTGATGTCCTGCCCATGGAGGCCACACATGGATTACTCAGGAGACCATGGTTGTTTGATAGGTTCTCTAAGCATGATGGTCGCCCTAACAAGTATGAGCTCACCCATGGAGACTGGAAATTCAAGTTGATCACCCCACTGAGATCTTTCAAGATGAAGTGGCTAGACAAGTTGCCTGTGCTACTTGAGAGAAGAAAGAGAGCGAGCTCAAGAACGAGAGATAAGAGAAGAAATGAGTGAACCCTTGTGTGCAAAAATAGAAAAGATACTATTAAAAGAGCTCAAAAGAGAAAGGATGAGAGGAGAGAAAACCTGTTAGTGATGCCAAGCGAGATCTAAGAAGCCATAGTCGTTAGGAATTCTCTTGTGGTGATCCTTTATAAGGAATGCCTCAATGCTATCAGCACTTGTTGCTTCTATGTAGTAGGAATTTAAGGAAGTGTTCCCCGAAGAAATACCAAGTGGGTTGCGTCCCATTCGAGGCGTTGAGCACCAAATTGACCTAGTGCGAGGTTTCTCGCTACCAAATAAAGATTCCTATCATACGAATCGAGATGAGACGAAGGAAACTTCTGAGGAAAGTGGAGGAACTCATGGATAAAGGCTACACGAGAGAGAGAAGGAGTTCTTGTGCTGTCTCGGTCATGCTAGTACCCGAGAAGGATAGAACGTGGAGGATGTACGTTGATTGTCGAGCCATCAACAATATCACTCTAAAGTATCGACATCCTATTCGTAGACTTAATGATATGTTAGATGAGATTTATGGTTCTTCAATATGTCATCCAATAAAAGAAAGGTAAGGAAAACAAAGTGGCGGATGCCCTATCTTGGAAATGCACTAATTTCAACCCTTAGTACTAAGTTCATTGGATTTGAGTACATTAAGGATTTATACACTAATGATGGTGACTTTGGAGATGTTTATGAGGCATGTGACTATGGGATGATTTGATCAATTCTACAAAAAAAATATGGTTATTTATTTTGAGAAACCAACCTTTGTTTCCCTAACACATCTTGTAGGGTTGTTTTGATTCAAGAAGCCATTGGAGGAAGCTTGATGGGACACATTGGAGTTTCCAAGACTTCAACGTGCTTGAAGGAACACTTCTACTGGCCACACATACGTCGTGACATGGATAAGTGCATAGCTCAATGCTAGACATGCAAAGAGCCAAGTCCATGTCCAACCACATGGGTTATTCACTCCTTTACCCATTCCTTCTAGTCCTTGGATTGATACTTCTATGGACTTTGTGCTAGGATTGCCTAAGACTAGGAAGGGTAGAGATTCTATTTTCGTGGTTGTGGATATATTTTCTAAGATGGCTCATTTCATTCCTTGCCATAAAACTTATGATGCTTCCTATGTTGCTAGCTTATTCTTTACGGAAGTAGTAAGGTTGCATGCCGTGCCCAAGACCATAGTGTTGGATAGTGATTCTAAGTTCCTTAGTTACTTTTGGAAAACCCTATGGGGTAAACTAGGAACTAAGTTGTCGTTTTCTACTACTTGCCACCCTCAAACCGATTGTCAAACGGAAGTAGTCAATAGATCCTTGTCTCAATTTCTTATGGCCCTCATAAAGTCGAATATTAAAAAGTGAGAAGATTGTTTTCCCCATGTTGAATTTGCTTATAATCATGTTGTTCATTCTCCCACTAAGTACTCACCGTTTGAACTTATTTATGGTTTTAATCCCTTAACCCTCTTGGACCTTTCACCTTTTCCTGTTCATGAGTTCTTAGATGTAGATGGGAAAAAGAGGGTAGAGTACGTGAAGAAGCTACATGAGAAATCTAGGGAAAACATCGAGCGACGGCCTGCCCAATCCACGAGGAAGGTCAACAAGGACCGAAAGGAGAGGTGTTCCTACCAGGGGATCAAGTGTGGATCCACTTTTGAAAAGAAAGGTTCCCCGAACAAAGGAAATCAAAATTGATGCCTAGAGGAGAAGGACCTTTCATGATCTTGCAACAGATAAACAACAATGCTTATACTGTTGATTTACCTGATTCGTATGGTGTGAGTGCCAACATTGATATTGCTGACTTGACCTTTTTTTATGATGATTTTGTAGATTTAGATTCGAGGTCGAATCCTTCACAAGGAGAGGGTAATGATGCATTCGTTGTCCCTTGGACACGAAGGCATGAGAAAAGCTTCAAGGCTAAGGTCAATGCTTACATGGATGCTTGGAGTTAGATCGAGCATAAAGAGGATGATTGATGACTCAAAATATGTCACTTTTAATCTCCCATAATTGATACATTTTTGCGTGGTATTTGACTGTTGATGTTGTCTTTCAATTGGTTTTTTACCAATTAATGATTATTTGTCTTAAATAGCCTCTTGGGACCCTTTCGGTCCATTTTCACATTTCTCGAGGTGTTTTTGATTAGTTTTCAAGTCATGTCATGATATAGCACATAATTACGAACCCACATGTTTGAACGGTGATCAAATCGAAGTTCGGATGCTCAAGTTATGGAAGAAAGAAGAAAACTGTCATTTTGGTCTTAACACACAGCAAGAGGATGCTACGATGGGGCTGAATCAGCGACCCCAATGCATAAACGGTGCATGCACCACCTAGATGCCAAAAATGTACCATTAATGCGCCCCAACCTAGGCAGCATCCTATAAAATGCTATTTTTAGGATTTTTAGGAAGAATTCGACCTTGGCTCACCTCGAAACCTATTTTGACGAAGGGGGAACGTCTCCAAATCCTCCCTCCCCATCATCCATAGAGACTCTCCACTCATTCCTAATCATCCCCAATCATCATCTATCATCATCTACACCTTGGAAACATGAATCAAAGAAGAAGACGCTCTTGATTGAAGACTCATGGGTTTGATCTCCAGTTTAGGTTTCCTCTTTCTTTCTTCTTTCATGTGTAACTGAACCCTCATGGGTTAGATTTGTGGAACTCTATGGGTATTGAATATATTGATTTGTTACGTTGTGCTGGATGATGATGAACTATTGTTGTTAATGCAGTTGAGTAGGATATCCATGTTCTTCATGTGTTTTTTCCATGTTTGAGTGCTATGCTTGACTTTGCTATTGACGCTTGGCTTGATTTTTCCCAAGAGGGTGGTTATTTCATAGAACTATAAGATTATTTGCTTGATTACTTGATAATCTCGGGAGAGGGGCCAGAGTTAGGTATGATTTCGGTGAAAATCCATCGAGGCATTTTATCGAACACTTGGCGTGCGTCTTTGATGAAGCTGCAGAACAGGGTATCAAATAACTACCAAGCTAAAAGCACAGTAGATCGTATTCCATAGGCCTCTTTGATGAGCGTTGTAGGACGTATCAATCAAATAACTACCAAGCTAGAAGCTAGGGTAGATCGTATTCCACGGGCCTTCTTCAATTGTCTACTCAAATATAAGGGCAAATTACTCAAGTTGAAACACTTTGTGCGTGGTGTGAGTTCCACGACTTCTAATCTAGAACAAACAAGGAAATTAAAAACTAAAACTGAAAAACAGATCGAAAGATTGGTTGACTTAACAAAGATGATAGACAAGCTTAGACTTCGAATCCCCCTTTGTTCACTAGAGCATTGGCAATCAACAGATCAGCGGATTTCAATTCTCGTTCAATCAATTCTAAGACACCACCATAACTCCTGACCCTTAGTTTTAAGACTGGCGAACGTTCGCTCTATCTGATCTAGCTACCAAGACTAATTAGTCGCCCGGGTACGGTCGCTTCTTGCGGCGACTAAACTAACTGGTGGAATTACTAACGGTTTATGAGTTACTCTGGCAGTGGATTAACCCTAACTGGTTCCTACGAAAGGCACACTCCAATGAATAGGTTAATTTTTTGATTTGATGTTTTAAAGTAAGGCGAGCATTCACTTCTATCCTTAGCTTAACAAGAATCTAATCTAGGTGATCAATCCAGAAAAGAAACATAAACAACGAAGAACAAATCAAACATGAAAGAGAAACTGGTTGAACTTTGAATCTAATCACCGCCGATCCATGACTGTTTTAAAGCCATGGGTCACTTAGGATTCATCTAGTCTAAGCTCTACGAGTTTAGCTACTCATGTTCATAACAAAAGAATCAAAGGCCGAAACAGAGTTCATCATCAAAAGATAGAACAGATAGAAACTGTAAAACCTAATTAAGACCTAATTAAAACGATCTCTTCCTGATTAAAACGATCTCTTCCTGGCTCTTCAAACTCTAAACTCTGCTCCAGAACTCGTGAGAATTTGCAGTTATGATGTATTATGAGGTATATCTTTCTTTTGGGCCGCCGGTTAAGTATTTATACTTAACCCTAATACCGCCGGATTTTGCCTGGAGGTTTCGCTGAAAACTTGTTGAGTTTTCGCCGAAAACTTGAGTGTAAATGAAGGCTTCCGTCGGCTGATTCTCCTGTGATTTTTGGACTTAGGGTTTTTGGCGAGAACTTGGACTTTTCACCAAAAACTTCTCTTTGTGAACTCAGCCGATTTCTTCTTGAGTTTTTGCCGAAAACCTGAAGGGTTTTTGCCGAAAACTGTAGTGTAAATCGGGGCAGGCTTTGAGTTGTCTTGATCGACTCCTTGGAATGGTTCCGGTGCGGTTCCTCGAGGTTCCAATGCCTTAGACACGTCCTTGGCTACTATATTTGACGGCAAAAACCTGTGCTAACATGAAACACTAGAAAACCATCAAATAGACCCGAAACGGGCCAAAGTAACACAAATGGCACGAGATAGAGCAGCTGAGTGCTGTTCTACCCTAAAAACCATGTCTTAAACAAGGAAATGTCGCTTAAATGAGGTTGATAATCACGTCAAATAGAGTGTCATCAAAATACCCCACACTTAAGCTTTTGCTTGTCCTCAAGCAAACTGAATAGAAACGCCCATGTTCACAAATGATAAGATTGATTAAATTGGAGTTCAAGCATGCACAATGAATTATTAGACAGATAATTCATAGAACAAGAAACCTCACATGCATATTGATCAGCTAAACAACCTGGTCTCACTAAAATCTGCACACAACACGTAGTAGTAACCAATCATGCACGAATTTGACTTGACCGACCAGACTCCTCACACAGGAAATATTTAGTATAAGGAAAACTCTCACTCTCTGTGTTTAAGGACGTGTTTATGCTCTCAATCATTTTCTGTTACTGAATTCTGTCATAAGTTTGCAATTCGGCCACATCTCCACCACTGTGACAACACGAGGAACTACTCAAGAAGGATTTCCCTGTTAGGACTATAACGAATTCTACACTACAAGGGTTTATAATGAGATGGATGATGGGAATGTATGATGATGGCTTTGGTGCGGTGTAGCTTTCAACTAACTTCCCTCGAATCTAGCATATGGCTTCCTACCATCTAACCAAACACAAGTGGAATAGTGAACGCTCGTCCTATGATACCCTCAAGCAACCTTGCACTGAATTTTCTTTACACATTTTTTCTTTGGCTTTTCTTTTGACTTCGTTCTTCCATATGTAGAGAGAAGAACGTTATTGAACTTTTAAACTTTGAACTTTTCTTTTTCTCTCTTTTTCGAGATTTCTCTTATTTTTCTTCTACTTTTTTTTTCTTTGTGCCGATTCTTTCTTTTAGTTGCTAGAGGAGTTTAGACGTTTGGATATAATAGCTAAGACCACCTATTTAATGGCTATAGGTAGGTTACCACAAACCGACTTCCGGTAGGTCAATAGAACTACAACCACAGGGGATCAACGGGGAATGAAAGAATGGGGAATGGTTGTAATGTATATCGAACCAAAAGAACAGGCCAAGCTCAAGGGTTTACACCTAATGGATTTAACATTGGGTAGGCTATCTGGCTTAGTAGCTGAATCTAGGTGCCCCTATCATTCTAGAACTTGTGTCATCGTGTGGTCTTGAGTAGGTCTCATGCAAATTCTAATTCATTCAAGCAAACAGAAAACCACTAAAAAAGAATTGAAATTGCAAGTTACGTGCAATGGATCAAAAGCTCACATTTGGTTTGCTAGTCGGATTCGGTCATTTTCATGCAATCAAGGCTACAAACTACAAGTGTGATTTTTAAAAAATATGTTATGACCAGGAAATTTAGCATCAAAGTGTACACGTTGGTTCTCAAGTTCTAGGTTAAGCAGTCTAAGCATCATTATGGAAGATTGAACAACAACTTAACATCAAAAATCAAGAACCGAGCCATTCTAATGCTAGAGAAACTGGAAAGGAACCACGGAACACACACAAAACACAATGAAGGGCAATCAAGTTCATGCAAGGTTCTCTAACATCCTACCCCACACTTAAATCATTATGTGTCCTCACAGGACTAAGACTAGAGTTTAGAGTGAAGTAGAAGAACCTGGACCGAGATGGTTGGTGTAGGGGATGAGCACGGATCCTCGGAGTGAAGGGAATATACTAAAGCGAAGCAAAGGGAATCTACCGATTGCCTGCAAAACAAAAACAAATGAAAGATAAAAAGGAAACCGGGACAAGTGTCCCGGATCCACACAGAAAAAAGTTGGATCGAAATCCGAAAAGAAGAAATAAAAAGAAAGGACCAGAAAAGGAATACAACCCGATCACTGCTAGTCAGGTGTGTCGGGAGGGGGAATGTGGAGGGCGTTGCCAACCTGCAGCTGCCATGCCAGCTGCGCCTCATACCTCTCATCAGTGCGGAGCATGTGCTGCTGCATAATAATCTATCTGGCATCCTGAGTGGCGGTGTCTGTGACTCGCCACTCATGGAGTTGCTCGTACAGCTCTCCAATATCCGCGGGATGCGGTCGGTGCTGAGGATGAGGCGCCTGCTATGGATCTGGAATGGGAAACTAAGGCTGGTATGCATACCCTGCCTAATGATGTGGCGAGAGTATATGATCATCAAACTCCGGCTCCGACTGAGGCTGCTGCTCCTCAGAATCATCTTCTTCCTCCGACTCTTTCTCGTCTTGGAGAGGGGGAGCTGCCGCCATTCGTGGACCAAGGTCCAGCTGGAGGGCGTACTCGACTGCTAAATCACCACCTACGGTGTGTACTCTGTGTCGTGGGACGTCCGGGCCATATGACTGGCTGAGACCGAGGGAGATGATGAGGCGGCCTACAAAGCTGCCACCAAGGAGTGAGCTAGGCGGCCTCAGCTTCTGAGTCTTCTGGCGGAATATGCGGGCAAGCACCTATCCGGGATGGAGAGGATAAGACTCCCAGATGGCAGGGTGAAGAAGGAGCTCCTCTCTGCTGATGTGGTGGCGGCTCTTCTCTGGAGCAAACAAAAGAGATCGACGCCAAACCATATGGATAAAACGATAGAGAGGGTGAGAGAGTGACTTAACTGAGTTATGCGTGGTGGTTTGATCATTTGGCACTCCAGTCATGTGGCTCCATAGTGCGTCGTACTCCTCTCAATTGCCAGTGTTGTTCTCCCAGCCGAGGTGATGACCCTCGTAGTGCTCCTGGGGGATGCCGAGATGAGCTGCAAACTCATCATAGGTGAATGCCTTGTACACCCCGCCAAGATAGAAGGAGACGACCTCCTTGTGTTGCCTCCTCTTGTGCTCATCCAGCTCTAAGGTAGCCCAGAACTCCTGGAGAGCGATGTCTAGAATGTCAGCAGCTAGGGTGGTCAGCTCTAGAAGTCAGGAAGGTGCCAGTGAGTCGAGCACATTCTGGTACCAGTCCTCATCGTGGTCGAGGAGGGAATCCATGGATAGTGGGCGCACATCGACTCCGGGAACATGATCGAGCCTCTAGTAGCGCTCGAAGTAATGCACGGGCAGGCAGGCAACTGTGGGGTGATACCCGACTCTGCCAGGAAATGCTGGTGGAGGACCGGAGACGGCAGGTGTGACAGGGGCCGGAGCTCGGGAGCTAGAGGCGGTGTCAAGTCTCACCTTAGTCCTGCGCTCATGAGTGACATTCCTATAGCAAGAAACGAAACCAGATTCGTTAACTAATAACTCACCCCACACTTAGTAGAAAAACTCAATTTCACAAAGAAATGAGGAAAACCGAGTGGGTGTAAGCAAAGCAGATTAACCGGTAATCACAAATAATCACAACACATGCATAGGAATAGCCAGAACATTATTATCACAATCAGAGTTCAGAAGTCAAACCGACAATCAAAAAGTCAACATTAGAACACATTGAACCCTAATCATGGCAATTACTAGCGCAAAGCGAGAAATGACGGCATAATCTTAAACTCAGATGGCAAACACAGTAATATGAACGTGAATGAACACACATGGCAGCCAAGTAAGCATAGACAATTCATGGTCAAACCGACATTTCTCCAAAGTCAACACCGCAAAGAATCAATCTTTAAGCATAGCAACACACGATCAAATGGTATTATAATTTAGCACAATTCTCCCTAGGCATGCTAGATTAGTCCAAAGCAATAAGCTAACCTAGTTCACACGAAACAGTCAGCACGCAAATCGAGGTAGACCGAAAAAAGTCAACCAAAGTCAACCCCATCAAAATTCAGCATTCAACATGTTAAAAGACTCGAAATGAAAAGTTCTGCAACTTACCTTGAAGCCATGAGTGCTGAAAACGAGCGGAATGAGAGAAATCGATGAAAAATTGAAAAAACTAGGGTTTGGCAGAACCGGAGCTCTAGAGCTCCGATTCGATCGATCTACGGCTTGAAATGACCATAAGAGAGAGGGGAGAGGTGCGGCGGTGGTTGGCGACGGTGGCGGCGACTGGTTCGGGCGGAGGTGGCGAAAGTAGTAGCGACGGCGGTCGGCTTTGAAAACAGGGGGTTTGGTTTTTTTTCGAAAATGAAAAGTGAGGGGAGAGAGAGAGAGAAAGAGACGGGAAATAGGGGGAAGATTTTTGATTTTGTCTCAGAATTTTTGGTGAAAAGTAGTGCAATTTTTCACCGAAAACTCAAGTTCAAATTGTCTGCCAATTTTCAAGTAAGTTTTCGCCGAAAACTCAGAGAGTTTTCGCCGAAAAGTTTAACTAAAATCGAACAGAAAACACAGTGGGATTTAAAGGGCAGTTTCCGCCGAAAAATGAGACATTTTTCGCCGAAAAATTTGACCTGCACGATTGAAAATATTTTCGCAATCCCGGCAAACTTCAGAAAATCACAACTAATTTGACAAAAATCAGAAAAACCTCAAAAAACTTGCGATTGAAACGATGACACACAGACTACACACGAAAACTAAGAAATCATGCAAACTGACACTTTTGGTTCCCCTGAACCGACTCTAAAACACTGAGTTCGACACAAATGAAAAACTGACTCCAGCCGTGGGTTGCCTCCCACGAAGCGCTCTTGATTAACGTCCTTGAGTTGGACGATACCTGGACGGTATTAGGAGACATCCCAACTCAGGTTCTCCTTAATGCTAGCGTCGGAGTTCATGAAATAGAGCTTCGGGGTATCTCCGGCGAGCATAAATTTCTTCCCATTAGCGTGTATGAGCTTGGTACGTCCATCGGGAAGGTGATCGGTGATCGGTGATCTTGAACGGACCAAAGAGTTCTTTTGAGGGATCATCCTCTGCAAGGAAGACGGTGGAAGGAATGAGAATGATCAGCTTCGTCTTCTCTTTAACCTCAGGCCTCATATCACCGGGATCGGTGATCGTCGGTGTTTCCTTGGGAGATGCTTTTGGCTTCTCCTTCTTTACATGCTCTGGATTCGGTAGCTTGGAAGGAATTAGTGGTGTAGCTGGCTCGGAAGAGGGTGGAGGGACAACTGGTCTCCAGACCATTTGAGTCTTCTCCTTCTGGTTCTTCCTCCGGGACCTGCCAGGTTCCTTGCTTGGCGGTGAAGAAGAGGCTTTCAGTTCCTTCTTCTTTGGTGGCTTCTGTGCCGTGGGTCCAGTCTTTGTGATGACCATCTGTTCAACACCTGCAGCAACAATTGGTCTAGGAACACTAGCAGAGACATCAATAACGGAGTTGACCGGAGTCAACTCTACAGTTTCAACAGCTAGACAGTGACTTTCTTCATTCCTAGGAGTATATTTCATATCGTCTTTAAGGCGAAAAGTTATTGTTTCCTTACCAACCCTCAAGGTCAAAGAACCATTCGGAACGTTAATTTGCATTCCAGTTTTTGCCATGAAGGGTCGACCTATAAGAATAGTAGAATCCTCCTTGCTAGTATCTATGATCACATAGTCAGCTAAGAAAGTGAAAGGACCACATTTAGTAACAACGTCTTTGATCTCTCCTCTAGGTGTTTTGAATGATCTATCCGCAAAGACAAGTTGTATGCTAGCCGGTTCAAGTTCTCCTATATTCAATTTCTCAAACAAACTCATAGGCATAACATTGACAGACGCGCCTATATCAACTAAACTACGTTCTATCTCAATATCATTAATAACCAGAGGAAGAGTGAAAGAACCAGGATCGGAACACTTAACTGGATATGGTGATGAAGGTTTCTTACTACGAGCGGCATGATATCCTTCTTTGTTTGGCCACATGCCAGTCTCGATCCTCGCGTTCGGTAGCATTGCTCTGGGAAAAGGAGGCTTCACGTAGTACGGAGCAAGAGGAGGATCATACTCCTTAGGCGCCTCCTTCTTTGCTTCTTTCTTCTCCGGAGCTTCATCGGTCCTGCATAAATTAGAAGAAGCATTAGTAGACGGGTTGGTCGGTTCTTGAATAGATACCATCTTAGCTTGCTCCTTTCTTGGATTTGTCTCAGTTTGGCTTGGAAGCTGGCCAAATGGTCGACCAGATGTTAGCATGCTAGAGATCTGGTTCACTGCCTGCTCAATTCTTTGACCGGATGCAATCTGTTCTTGGTTGAGAAGAGCTTGAGCTTTGAACTGACTGTCATGATCGTCAAGTCTGGTGATGATCTGACTGAGCTTCTTGTCGAGTTCATTGATGTTGTTCTCCTTCTGATGCTGCTGCCCTGTATAGGTATTGTTCAGATATTGATTCTAGCGATTGCCAGGAGCAGTTCCATAGTTACCCGAATTTCGGTGCAGCGGATGGTTCGGCTTCTGATCCTGAGCTGGACCAGTTGGTCGGGTATTCTGGTTCTGGTTGGCACTGGCATTGTAGGGAGGTTGATCTTGATAATTCCCCTATTGTCTGTAATTGCGGAAGCCAACATAACCGTTCTGATTGTTGTTGAAGCCTTGTTGAACGAAATTGACTTCTTCGGCAGACCAGACTTCCGTTTTACCAAAATTCTGGCATCGGCCTCCATTATGCGCACAAGCTCCACACCACTCACAATCGACAACGTAGACAGAGGCTGTCGGTGGCTTGATGGTTGTAGAAGACTTCTTCAGATGCTTCTCAACTTCTGCCTTAATGGTTGCTTCAAGATCGAGCTTGCTTCTTGATCCTTCAGATTGTCGCTCCTAGTTTCTTGATTTGGAAGCACAGTTCGCGAAATGAAGAAGAGCAGCTTCAGGTGTAAGTGTTGTGCAATCCCCTTCAGCTAGGGAATTGACCCACTTAGCAGATTCTTCACGAAGACCTCGAGCAAAGATTTCAGCTAACTGTCTCTGCTCGAAACCGTGGTGAGGACAGTTTTAGAGAAGTTCTTGGAATTCATTCCAAGTATCATATAATTTCACTCCTTCCTTCTGAGAGAATCTGGCGATGCTGTCCTTGAAGGCTGTTGTTCTGGAAGGAGGGAAGTACTCTTCGATGAAGTCTTGAGCAAGAGTCTCCCAGTCAGTGTAGTAGCCCGGTGGTTTGCCAGTGAGCCACCTCTTAGCTGCGCCTTTCAAAGAGAACGGGAAAGCTCTCAAGTAAAGAGTGTTCTTGTCAAGATTCCCATTCTTGAAAGTGCTGCAAAGATCAAGGAAATCTGCCAGATGCGTGCACGGATTGTCTAATGGCCTGCCTTCAAATTGTAGATCCCTAGAGATCATCGTCAAAAATGGAATCTTGATCTCATAGTCAGGATCTCCTTCGATGCGTGGCACGGCGATAGAAGAACGAACGCTAGTCGCGCTCGGCTTGTTGTAGTCAGCTAGACTCTTCGGTGCAACTGGTGGTGGTGGTGGATGACCGCCTGGTGGTGGGAGTGGTAGTTCATCACCCATCCTAGGAGATGGAGGAGGTGAAAGTGATTTGGTGTATGAAGCGGACGAAGATGACGGTGAAGATGGAGATGAGGAACTCTCCTTCAGTTGCTCGATCTTGATCAGAGTGACGGATGGAGGTGGATTGGTTCTGCCTCTCCTTGAAATCTGTGATTGTTTTGGCGGAGCATAACTGCCTGGTCTCTCTACACTCTTAGCCTTGTCGTTCTTGGCGCTTTGGAGACGCGGTGGTGCATAAACCTGTGAACAACCTACAAATGACAAAAATAAACAAAACCAGTGTAAAATCGAAGTGGATGGAAAGATGAAAGATGGAAAGTAGAAGAATAAAATGCCAGTTCTTCTTTCAAACAATTAAAAGAAGGTCCCCGGCAACGGCGCCAATTTGATGAGCGTTGTAGGACATATCAATCAAATAACTACCAAGCTGGAAGCTAGGGTAGATCGTATTCCACGGGCCTTCTTCAATTGTCTACTCAAATATAAGGACAAATTACTCAAGTCGAAACACTTTGTGCGTGGTGTGAGTTCCACGACTTCTAATCTAGAAGAAACAAGAAAATTAAAAACTAAAACTGAAAAATAGATCGAAAGATTGGTTGACTTAACAAAGATGACAGACAAGCTTAGACTTCGAATCCCCCTTTGTTCACCAGAGCTTTGGCAATCAACAGATCATCAGATTTCAATTCTCATTCAATCAATTCTAAGACACCACCATAATTCCTGACCCTTAGGTTTAAGACTGGTAAACGTTCGCTCTATCCGATCTAGCTACCAAGATTAATTAGTCGCCCGGGTACGGTCGCATCTTGCGACGACTAAGCTAACTGGTGGAATTACTAACGATTTATGAGTTAGTCTTGCAGTGGATTAACTCTAACTAGTTCCTACGAAAGGCACACTCCAATGAATAGGTTAATGTTCGATTTGATGTTTTAAAGTAAGGCGAGCGTTCGCTTCTATCCCTAGCTTAACAAGAATCTAATCTAGGTGATCAATCCAGAAAAGAAACATAAACAATGAAGAACAAATCAAACATGAAAGAGAAACTGATTGAACTTTGAATCTAATCACCGCCGATCCGTGACCGCTTTAAAGCCCTGGGTCACTTAGGGTTCATCTAGTGTAAGCTCTATGAGTTTAGCTACTCTTGTTCATAACAAAAGAATCTAAGGCAGAAACAGAGTTCATCATCAAAAGATAGAACAGATAGAAACTGTAAAACCTAATTAAGATGACTCTGGCAAAGCTTCACTCTCCGGTAATCTTCAATCCTAGCTAAGAGTCTCCGAGATGAAAGGATGGGGTCACGATCTCTTCCTGGCTGTTCGAACTCTAAACTCTGCTCCAAAACTCGTGAGAATTCTGCAGTTATGATGTATTATGAGGTATATCTTTCTTTTGGGCCGTCGGTTAAGTATTTATACTTAACCCTAATATCGCCGGATTTTGCGTAGAGTTTTCGCCAAAAACTTGTTGAGTTTTTGCCAAATATTTGTGTGTGATGAGCGCTGCAGAGCGGTAATCAAATACTACCAAGCTGTGAAGCTAGGGTAGATCGTATTCCAGGGGTCTTCTAAGATTGACTACTCCAAAAGCTGGCAAAATACTCGAATTCAAACACTTAGTGCGTGGTGTGAGTTCCACGACTTCTAATTCTAAGAAAAGCAGATAAATTAAAAATTTAAACTAAAGACAGATTGGAAATTAGGGTTGAAACAAAGATGACAGACGAACTTAGACTTTGAATCCCCCTTCGTTCACCAGAGCATTGGCAATCAACAGATCAGCAGATTTCGATTCTCATTCAATCAATTCTAAGACACCACCATAACTCCTTACCCTTAGGTTTAAGACCGGCGAACGTTCGCTCTATCCTTTCTAGCTACCAAGATTAATTAGCCGCCCGGGTACGGTCGCCTCTCGCAACGACTTAACTTAACTGGTGGAATTACTAACGATTATTGAGTTACTCTTGCATTGGATTAACCCTAACCGGTTCCTACGAAAGGCACGCTCCAATTATAAGGTTAATTGTTCAATTTGATGTTCTAAAGTAAGGCGAGCGTTCGCTTCTATCCTTAGCTTATCAAGAATCTAATCTAGGTGATCAATCAAGACAAGAAACATGAACAATGAAGAACAAATCAAACATGAAAGAGAAACTGATTGAACTTCGAATCTAATCACCGCCGATCCGTGACCGCTTTAAAGCCCTGGGTAACTTAGGGTTCATCTAGTCTAAGCTCTAGGAGTTTAGCTACTCATATTCGTTACAAGAGAATCAAAGACAATGAAAGAGTTCATCATACAAAGGAAGAACAGAAAAGAATCTGAAAAACCTAATTTAGATGACTCTGGCAGAACTTCGATCTTCCGGTAGACTGCAATCCTAGCTCCGAGTCATCGAGATGGAAGGGATGGCGTCACGATCTCTTTCCGGCTCTTCAAACTCTAACTCCTTGCTCCAAAACTTGAGAGGATTCTCTAAATTCTGATGTATGGAAAGTATTATGAGGTATTCTGAAGTATCCTTTTATTTTGGGCCGCCGGTTAAGTATTTATACTTAACCCTAATACCCGCCGAATCAGCTTAATATTTTCGCCAAAAATCTTGAGGAATTTTTGGCAAAAATTCCTTCATAAATGGCTGGTGTCCGGCTGCTTCTCTCCTGTGATTTTCGGACTGATGGTTCCCGGCGAAAACTTTGGATTTTTGCCGAAAACTTCCTTGGCTGAGCATCAGTGGATTTGTGCTGATATTTTCGCCGAAAATACTGAAGGATTTTCGGCGAAAATTCCTTTGTAAATCGGGGCAGGAATTGTTTTGACTTGATTGGCTCCTTGGATCGATTCCGGTGCAATTCCTCGAGGGTCCAATGCCTTAGACACGTCCTTGGCTACTTTCTTTGATGGCAAAAACCTGTGCTAACATAAAAACACTAGAAAACCATCAAATAGACCCGAAACGGGCCAAGGTAACACAAATGGCACGAGATAGGGCAATCGATTGAATATTCGTTATTCTACCCTAAAAACCATGTCTTAAGCAAGGAAATATCGCTTAAATGAGGCTGATAATCACGTCAAATCGAGTGTCATCAAAATACCTCACACTTAAGCTTTTGCTTGTCCTCAAGAAAACTGAATAGAAACGCTCATGTTCATAAATGAAAAGATCGATTAAATTGGAGCTCAATCAAACACAATGAATTATTAGACAGATATATCCTAGAACAAGAAACCTAACATGCATACAGATCAGCCAAACAACCTGGTCTCACTAATAATCTGCACACGACAAGTAGTAGCAACCAATTATGCACGAATTTGACCTGACCGACCAGACTCCTCACACAGGATATATTTAGTATAATGGGAACTCTCACTCTCTGTGTTTAAGGACGTGTTTCTGCTCTCAATCATTTTCTGTTACTGAATTCTGTCATAGGTTTGCATTTCGACCACATCTCCACCACTGTGACAACACGAGTATCCAGTCAAGAAGGACTTCCCTGCTAGGACCGTAATGAATTCTACACTACTTGGGTTTATGATGCGATGGATGATGATGGCTTTATGCGGTGTAGCTTTCGACTAACTTCCCTCGAATCTAGCCTATGGCTTCCTACCGTCTAACCAGACATGGGTGGAATAATGAACGCTCGTCCTATGATACCCTCAAGCAACCTAGCACTTATTTTCTTCTAACACATTTTTTTTTTGACTTCGTTCTTCCATTTGTAGGGAGAAGAATGTTTTATTGAACTAAAACTTTGAAACATTTTTGGCTTTTCTGATTTTTCTTCTTTTCATTCATTTTTTCGAAACTTGCTTCTTTTTCTTCTTTTTTTTCTTTTGTGCCGATTTTTTACTTTTAGTTGCTAGAGGGGTTTACACGTCTGGACATAATAGCTAAGACCACCTGTTTAATGGCAATAGGCAGGTTACCATAAACCGACTTCCGGTAGGTCAATCTAGAACTACTACCACAGGGGATCAACGAGGAATGAAAGAATGGGAAATGGATGTAATGTATATCGAACCGAAAGAACAGGCCAAGCTCAAGGGTCTACACCTAATGGATTTTATCGTTTAGGTAGGCTATCTGGCTTAGTAGCTGAATCTAGGTGCCCCTATCATTCTAGAACTCGTGTCATCGTGTGGTCTCGAGTGGGTCTCATGCAAATTCTAACTCATTCAAGCAAACAGAAAACCACTCAAAAAGAATTAAAATTGCAAGTTACGTGTAATGGATCAAAAGCTCACAGTTGGTTTGCTAGTCGGATTCGGTCATTTTCATGCAATCAAAGCTACAAACTACAAGTGTGATTTTAAAAATTCTGTTCTGACCAAGCAATTTAACATCAAAGCATACAAGTTGGTTCTCAAGTTCTAGGTTAAGCAGTCTAAGCATCATTATGAAAGTTTGAACAACAACTTAACATCAAAAATCAAGAACTGAGCCATTCTAATGCTAGAGAGACTGGAATGGAATCACGAGGCACACAGAAAACACAATCAAGGGCAATCAAGTTCATGCAAGGTTCTCTAGCATCCTACCCCACACTTAAATCGGACTGTGTCCTCACAGGACTAATTCTAGAGTTTAGAGTGAAGTAGAAGAACCTGGACCGAGATGGTTGGTGTAGGGGATGAGCACGGGTCCTCGGAGCGGAGGGAATCTACCCAAGCGAAGCAAAGGGAATCTCCCTACTGCCTACAAAACAAAAACAAATGAAACATAAAAAGGAAACCGGGACAAGTGTCCCAGATCCACACAGAAAAAAGTTGGATCAAAATCCGAAAAGAATAAATAAAAAGAAAGGACAAGGAAAAGGACACCACCTGATCATGGCTGGTCAGGGGCGCCGGGTGTGGGAAGTGGAGGTACTCGCCGAGCTGACGTTGCCACTCCATCTGTGCCTCGTACCGCATATCAGCGCGGTGCATATGCTGCTACATAGTAGTCCATCTCGCCTCCTGAGTGGCGTTGTCGGTGATGCGCCACTACTGCAGTCACTCATACAGCTCACCAATGTCGCCTGGTGAGGGTGAGGCGCCTGGTATGGATCGGGGATAACCGGCAGCGATTGGTGCTCATACCCTGCCTGATGATGTGGCGAGGGTATGTGGTCATGAAACTCTAGCTGCGGCTGCGGCTGCGGCTACTCAGTATCATCTTCTTCTCCCGACTCGTCCTCGTCTTCGAGAGGAGGATCCGCTGGCACCATGGGGCTGATGTCCAGATTAATGTTGTACTCGACCGCCAAGTCTCCTCCAACGGTCCGTACTCTGCGGCGTGGGATGTTCGGGCCATATTCATTGTTGAGACCGAAGGAAAGGATGAGACGGCCTACAAAGTTGCCTCCAGGAGTGCGGGGGGACGACCGGACCTCTGAGTCTTCTTGCGGAGTAGGCGAGCAAGTACCCATCCGGGATGAAGAGGATACCTCTCCCGGATGGCGCGAAGAAGAAGTAGCTCGTCCTTGCTAATATGGTGGCGGTCCTTGTCTGAAGCATATAATAACGATCTACGCCAAACCATATGAATGTATTTAAAGAAAGGGTGAGAGAGCGACTTAACTGAGTTATGGTCCCCGAGGCAATCGCCGGGCACTCCAGTCATGTTACTCCAGAGCGCATGGTACTCCTCGTCATCGTCGTCGTCCCCCCAAGCCGAAGTGATGGCCGTGGTAATGCTCGTAGGGGATGCCTAGATGAGCAGCAAACTCATCATATGTTAGCTCCCTGTGCACCTCGCCTAGATAGATGGTGACAACCTTCTTGTGCTGCCTCCTCTTATGCTCGTCCAGCTCGAATGTCGCCCAGAACTCCTGGAGAGCGACGTCTGGGAAGTAGGCGGTGAGCGTGGTCAACTCCAGTAGGCCGGAATGGGTCAGTGCATCGAGCACGTTTCGGTACCAGTCATCATCGTGCTCTGAGAGCGACTCCATGGAGAGAGGGCGAACATCAGCTCCACGGGTGTGCTCAAACCGCTGGTAGCGCTCAAAGTAGTGCTGGGAAGGCGAGCAACGGTGGGGTGATATCCAGCACGGCTAGGGAAAGATGGTGGAGGGCCCTGAACGGCGGGTGTGACGAGAGCGGGGGCTCCGGAGCTCGAGGCTCAAGTCGTGCCTTGGTCCTGCGCTCAAAAGTGACTTTCCTAAACAAGAAAACAAACCTGATTAGTCAAACTAAAACCCTACCCCACACTTAGTCGAAAAACTAAATTTCACTAAGAAATGAGGAACACCGAGTGGGGGTAAGCAAATCAGATTAACCGGTAATCACGAGCAATAAATACATGCTTAGGAAAACCAGAATGGAATTAGCACAAATCAGAGTTCAGAAGTCAAACCGACATTTCAAAAAGTCAACATTATAGAACAATAGGACTTAGGTATAGCAACACATGATCAAACGATATAACAATTAAGCACGATACTCCCTAAGCATGCTAGAATAGTTCAACAAGTTCAGCTAACCTAGTTCACACGAAATCAGTCGGCACGCAAATCGAGGCAAACCGAAAAGTCAACCAAAAGTCAACCCCAATGAAATTCAGCATTCAATATGTCAAAAGATTTGCAATGAAAAGTTCTACAACTTACCTTGAAGCCATGGATGCTAAAAACGAACGGTTTAGGAGAAATCAGTGAAAAATGAAGATTTTTAGGGTTTGGGTGAATTAGAGCTGTAGAGCTTCGATTCGACTGTTCTAAGGCTTGGATTGATCGGAAATGGGAGGGGAAGGGTGCGGCGGCGGCGATGATGGCAGCGGCGGTGACGGTGGTGGCGGTCGGCTTTGGTCGGTGGCGGCGAGTTAAGGTTGCGTCGGAGGGGTTGGGCGAAAACAGGGGGAGGGGTTGATATTTTCGGGTTTGTGTTCAAAAATGAAGTGGGAGAGAGAAAGAGGATAAGACCGGATTTTAAGTGAAAAATTGGGTGATTTTCAAAGGAATTTTCGGCGAAAATAAATGCAAGTTTTTGCCGAAAATTTTAGTTAAAAAGGACTGCCGGTTTTCAAAAGAAATTTTCGCCGAAAATACTAGTGCTTTTTCGTCGAAAATGTGAAACATGAATGTTTGGAAAACTCAGTGGGATTTCAAAGAGAATTTTCGCCAAAAATATGGGTTATTTTCGTCGAAAATATTGAACTCTACGATTGAAAATATTTTCGCAATCCCGGCAGACTTCAGAAAATCACAGTTAAATCCACAAAAATCAGAAAGACCTCAAACGACTTGAAACTGACACTAATGACACACAGACTACACAAGAAATATATAAAATCAAACAAACTGACACTTTTGGCTCCCCCGAACCGACTCTAAAACACTAAGGTTGACACAAATGAAAAATGGACTCCAGCCGTGGGTTGCCTCCCACGAAGCGCTCTTTTATTAACGTCCTTGAGCTGGACGATACCTGGACGGTATTAGGAGACATCCCAAATCAGATTCTCCTTAATGCTAGCATCGGAGTTCATAAAGTAGAGCTTCGGGGCTTCTCCGGTGAGCATGAATTTCTTCCCGTTCACGTGTAAGAGCTTGGTACGTCCGTCGGGAAGGTGGTCAGTAATCTTGAATGGTACGAACAGTTCTGTCAAAGGATCATCTTCTACAAGGAAGACAGTAGATGGAATGAGAACGATCGACTCCTTCTTTTCTTTAACCTCCGGCTTGATATCACCAGGATCAGTGATCGTCAGTATTTCCTTAGGAGATGCTTTCGGCTTCTCCTTCCATACTTGTTCCACAGCGCCGGTAGCTTGGAACGAATTGGTGGTTTAGCTGGCTCGGTAAACGGTGGTGGCACAACTGGTCTCCAGACCATTTGGGTCTTTGTCTTCTTATTCTTTCCCCGAGGTTTGCTAGGTTTTGTGCTCGGTGGCTTAGAAGAGGCTTTCAGTTCCTTCTTCTTTGGCGGTTTTGGAGAGATAGATTTTGGTTTCTGCGTGGTAATCTGTTGATGACACTCGATTTGACGTGATTATCAGCCTCATTTAAGCGACATTTCTTTGCTTAAGACATGGTTTTTAGGGTAGAATAACGAATATTCAATCGATTGCCCTATCTCGTGCCATTTGTGTTACCTTGGCCCGTTTCGGGTCTATTTGATGGTTTTCTAGTGTTTTTGTGTTAGCACAGGTTTTTGCCGTCAAATAAAGCAGCCATGGATGTGTCTAAGGCGTAGGAACCTCGAGGAATCAAACCGGAATCGATCCAAGGAGCCAATCAAATCAAACCGAAAATTTGCCCATATGCACTTGTACCATCGGCGAAAATGATCTCACAGTTTCGGCGAAATCAACAATGCAAATCAGCTGATGCCAAGTGAAGACTGATTTCGGCGAAACCATTAAGCTCTTCGGACCGAAAATGCAAGGCAGAGAAATCATGGCCATTTACACAAGAATTTTTGCCAAAACTATCCCTATGGTTTCAGCGAAAATATCAGCTCAGCTCGGCCCAACTAGGGTTAAGTATTTATACTTAATCCGGCGGCCCGAAGAGATATACAATTCATAATTAATCATAATACAACTTTTCGAGATCAGATTTCTCTGAAGTTCGGGAGCGAAGAGTTGGAGTTCGAAGAGCCGGATAGAGATCGTGACGCCATCCCTTCCATCTCGGAGAACCGGAGCTAGGAGTGTAACTTACCGAAGATCGGAGTCTGTCAGAGTCGTCTGAATTAGGTTTTTCAGATCCTTTTCTGTTCTTCCTCTGAATGATGAACTCTTTCCTTGTCTTTGTGTCTTTTGTAATGATCATGAGTAGCTAAACCCTTTAGAGCTTAGACTAGATGAACCCTAAGTGACCCAGGGCTTTAGAGCGGTCACGGATCGGCGGTGATTAGATTCAAAATTCAATCAGTTCTTTTTCATGTTTGATTTGTTCTTCATTATTCATGTTTCTTGTCTGGATTGATCACCTAGATTAGATTCTTGTTAAGCTAAGGATAGAAGCGAACGCTCGCCTTACTTTAGAACATCGAATTAAACAATTAACCTTATAATTGGAGTGTGCCTTTCGTAGGAACTGGTTAGGGTTAATTCACTTCAAGAGTAACTCATTAATCACTAGTAATTACACCAATTAATTAAGTCGTTGCGAGAGGCGACCGTACCCGGGCGGCTAGTTAATCTTGGTAGTTAGAACGGATAGAGCGAACGTTCGCCGGTCTTAAACCTAAGGGTAAGGAGTTATGGTGGTGTCTTAGTAATTGATTGAATGAGAATCGAAATCCGCTGATCTGTTGATTGCCAATGCTCTGGGGAACGAAGGGGGATTCAAAGTCTAAGTTCGTCTGTCATTCTTGTTTCCAAACCCTATTTCTCAATCTGCTTTAGTTTAATCTTTTTAATTTTTCTGCATTTCTTAGAAGTAGAAGTCGTGGAACTCACACCACGCACAATGTGTTTTTCCTTGAATAATTTGTTAGTTCTGAAGTAGCCAATCATTCGAAGGCCCGTGGAATACGATATTCTATACGCTTTTTCTTAGCATTAGTAGTTTTTATTTGGCTGAACGTCCGAACAACGACCGGAGGTCTCACCAAATTGGCGCCGTTGCAGGGGACTTCTTTTGATTGTTGAAAGAAGATCTGGCAATTTATTCTTCTATTTTCCATCTTTCATTTTTCCATTCACTTCGATTTTACACTGGTTTTGTTTGTCTTTGTTATCTGTAGGTTTACAGGTGTATGCCTCACCGTCCTTGGACTCGCTCTCAGACCGAACAGGCCAAGATTGCAGGAAATCCAAGCTGTTCTGCTACACCTCTACGATCACAGATTCTGAAGGAAGGCAGATCCAATCCATTCATCACTCCGATCAAGATCGAGGAACCGAAGGAGAGTTCCTCATCTCCGTCTTCACCGCACTCTTCATCCGCTTCATACACCGAGTCACTTTCACCCCCTCCATCTCCCACCATGACCGATAGATTACCACCAAACGGCGATCAACCGCCGCCACCCCCACCTGCACAGAAGAGTCTAGCAGACTATAACAAGCCGAGCGCGACTAGCATTCGATCTGCCATTGCCGTTCCGCGCATTGAAGGAGATCCTGACTATGAGATCAAGATTCCATTCTTGACCATGATCTCTAGGGATTTACAGTTTGAAGGCAGGCCCCTAGACAATCCGTGCACTCATCTTGCAGACTTCCTTGATCTCTGCAATACTTTTAAAAACGGAAACCTCGACAAAAACACTCTTTGTCTGAGGGCTTTCCCGTTCTCTTTGAAAGGCGCTGCTAAGAGGTGGCTTACTGGCAAACCACCTGGCTACTACACTAACTGGGATACTCTGGCTCAGGACTTTGTTGAAGAATACTTCCTTCCGGCCAGAACAACCGCCATCAAGGACAGCATCGCCAGATTCTCCCAGAAAGAAGGAGAAAGTTTATATGATACTTGGAATCGATTCCAAGAACTTCTCTACACCTGCCCTCATCATGGATTTGAGCAGAGGCAGTTAGCTGAAATCTTCTCTCGAGGACTTCGAGAAGAATCTGCCAAGTGGGTCAATTCTCTAGCTGAAGGGGATTGCACTACACTCACTCCTGAAGCTGCTCTTCTGCACTTCGCAAACTGTGCCTCCAAGTCAAGGAACTGGGAGCGACAATATGAAGGATCGAAGAGCAAGCTAGATTTCGAAGCAGCTATCAAGGCAGAGGTAGAAAAGCATTTGAAGAAGTCTACCACACCAATCAAGCCACCGGCAACTTCTGTCTATGTTGCCGATTGCGAGTGGTGTGGAGCTTGCTCACATAACGGAGGCCGTTGTCAGAATTTTGGTAAGGCAGAAGTCTGGTCTGCCGAAGAGGTAAATTTCATCCAACAAGGCTTCGTTAATAATCAGAATGGTTATGCCGGTTATCGTAACTTCAGACAGCAAGGGAACTATCACGACAGACCTCCCTATAATGCTGGTGCCAATCATAACCAGAACCAGAATAACCGCCCGGCTGGTCAAGTTCAGGATCAGAAGCCTAACCATCCGCCGGCAGGTGTCTACCAGCCGCCGCATCGCAATCCGGGTAATTATGGAACTACTCCTGGCAATCGCCAGAATCAATATCTTAATAATACCTATCCAGGACAGCAGCATCAAAGAGATAATAATGTCAGTGACCTGGATAAGAAGCTCAGCCAGATCATCACAAGACTCGATGATCATGACAGTCAGTTCAAGGCTCAAGCTCTTCTCAATCAAGAACAGATACATCTGGACAAAGAATTGAGCAAGTCGTGAACAACATCTCGAGCATGCTAGCATCTGGTCGACCATTTGGCCAGCTTCCAAGCCAGACAGAGCCAAACCCAAGAAAAGAACAGGCTAAAATGGTAACTGCTCGAAAACTCCCGAACTTAATTGCTGATGCTTATTCTATTTTACGCAGGATCGCTGAAACTCCGGAAGAAGAGGAAGAAGAAGAACAGAAACCGGCGCCTAAGGATGATCCTCCTCTTGCACCATACGTCGTGAAGCCTCCTTTTCCTAGAGCACTGCTGCCAAACGCAAGGATCGAGACTGGCATGAAGGGGAACAAGGAAGGATACCCTGACATTCGTATTAAGAAACCTGTCTCTCCATATCCAACTAAGTTATCTGATCCTGGTTCTTTTACTTTGCCTTTGGTCATCAATGATGTTGAAATTGAACGTTGCTTAGTTGATCTAGGAGCATCTGTTAATGTCATGCCTGTGAGTCTATATGAAAAGTTAAACCTAGGGGAACTTGAACCGCCCAGTATGCAACTCGTCTTTGCTGATAGATCGCTTAAAACCCCTAAGGGAGAGATTAAAGATGTTGTCACCAAATGTGGTCCGTTCACGTTCTTAGCTGATTATGTGATTATGGATACTAGTACAGATGACGCTACTATTCTCATAGGTCGACCTTTCATGGCTACTACTGGAATGAATATTAACGTTCCTAATGGTTCTTTGACTTTAAGAGTTGGTAAAGAAACGAAAACGTTCCGTCTTAAAGACGGCATGAAATATGACTCTAGGAATGAAGAATCTCACTGCTTAGCTGTTGAAACTGTGGAGTTGACTCCGGTCAACTCCGTTACTAATGCTTCTTCCAGTGTCTCTAGATCAGTTGTTGCTACAGGCATTAAACAGGTCACTACGAAAAAACCAGAAATTTTGGTTCAGAAGCCGCTTAAGAAGAAGAAGGAACTGCAAGCCTCTTCTAAACCACCGAGCAGACCTCGAGGAAAGAACAAGAAGACGAAGACCCAAATGGTCTGGAGACCAAAAGCTCCACCGTCTTCCACTGAGCCAGCTGCACCACCTGTTAGTTCCGGGAAACTGGCGCCGGAACAAGTATGGAAGGAGAAGCCGAAAGCATCTCCTAAAGAAGTACTTATGATCACCGATCCTGGTGATAACAAGCCGAAGAAGAAAGAAAAAGAGAAACCGACAGTCCTCATTCCTTCCATCGTCACACTAAAGAAGGATGACCTCTCGAGAGAGCTGTTCGGACCATTCAAGTTCGTTGATCATCTTCCCGACGGACGTACCAAACTACTACATGCAAACGGGAAGAGATTCACGCTTACCGGAGAAGTCCCGAAGCTGTACTTTATGAACTCCGACGTGAGCGTGAAGGAGAATCTAAGTTGGGATGTCTCCTAATACCGTCCAGGTATCGTCCAGCTCAAGGACGTTAATAAAAGAGCGCTTCGTGGGAGGCAACCCACGGCTGGAGTCAGTTTTGTTTTGTTTCAACCTTGGTATTTTAGAGTCAGTTCGGGAGAGCCAAAAGTGTCAGTTTGTTTGATTTATTATTTTTCCTGTAGAGTCTGCATGTCATAGAGTCAGTCGCAAGTTGATTGAGGTCGTTCCGATTTTTTTGGATTTAACTGTGATTTTCTGAAGTTGGCCAGATTTACGAAAATATTTAAAACCCGAACAGTTCAAAATTTTCGGCGAAACCACCCTTGTTTTCGGCGAAACCGGTTTCAAATTTCGAACCTGCTTCTCCTGTTCCTTATTTTCGGTTCGAAAATTTTCTGATTTCGGCGAAACCATCCCAACTAAATTTTCGGCGAAATTGAGCTTCCATTTTCGGCGAAACCGCCTGTTCAAATCGGTCAATCCATTTTAACTAGTAGTTTCGGCGAAACCACCCCCCTACTTTCGCCGAAACTGATTTGCAAAATCACTTAATTTATCCTTTAAAAATCCGGTCCACTTCCTCTCTCCTTCTCTTATTTTCGCTCAGCCTACCCGAAATCCCCCCTCTCCTTTTGAAATCGTCGAACGCCCCACTTTCAACACCCGCCGCCGCTGCCATTTCACTCGCCGCCACTGTCGCCGACCGCCGCCGCACCTCTTCCCTCCTCATTCCGATCCCAACAAGCCCTAGAACGTTCAAATTGGAGCTTTGCAGTTCCAGTTCTCCGAAACCTAGTTTTCAAAGTTTTTCACCGATTCCTCCCAACCCATTCACTTTTTGCATTCATGACTTCAAGGTAAGTTGTATGACTTTTCAATACGAATCTTTTGACATATAGATTCCTGAATTTCGTCAAGGTTGACTTTCGGTTGACTTTTCGATTTACCTCGTTTTGCGTGCTGACTGTTTCGTGTGAACTAGGATTGACTGAACTTATAGAACTGTTCTAGGATGCTTAGGGAGTTCCGTGCTTAATTTCCATATCATTTGGTCATGTGTTGCTATGCATACGATTAATTTCTTGTTATGTTGACTTTTGTGAGAAATGTCGGTTTGACTTTGAACTGTGTTGATCATTTGGCTGCCCCAAGTGTCCATTCTCATTCATATTATCGTGCTTGCCAATTGAAATAATATTTTATCGTCATTCTCCGAGTTGTGACAGTCTTGCCATGATTAGGGTTCAATTTGACTTAATGTTGACTTTCTAAATGTCGGTTTGACTTTTTGAACTCTGATTGTAATTATCTGATTCTGGCTGTTCTGAAATATGTATTGTAATGTCTATGATTACCGGTTACTCCGATTTACTTACCCCACTTAGTTTCCCTCGTTTCTTTGTGAAATTGAGTTTTTCTACTAAGTGTGGGGTAGGATCTTAGTTGACTAATCTGATTTCAATCTGGTTTAGGAACACCTTTGAGCGCAGGACTAAGGCGCGACTTGATGGCGCCTCGAGCTCAGGAGCTGCCGCTCCCGTCACACCCGCCATTATGGGTCCTCCACAGGCACTCCCTCACCATGCTGGATACCATCCCACCAGTCGCCGCCGCGCATTCCAGATCCATTTCCGGCGCATACTCATCAGCCCCGACCGCACCCCGCGGACATTGGTGAGTTGTACGGGCGACTGCAGGAGTGGCGCATCACCGACACCTCCACTCAGGAGGCTAGGTGGACTATTATGCAACAACACATGCGCCGCGCCGAGAGGCGATAAGAGCGACAGCTGGAGTGGCAGCGACAGCTCGGCGATTACTTCCACTTCCCCCACCCCGACACCTCTGACCAGTGATGATCAGGTGGTGTCCTTTTCCTGTCCTTTCTTTTTATTTATTCTTTTCGGGCTTCGGTCCAACTTTTTTCTGTGTGGATCCGGGGCACTTGTCCCGGTTTCCTTTTTCTGTTTCATTTGTTTTTGTTTTGTAGGCAATCGGTAGACTCCCTTTGCTTCCGGCTAGGTGACACTTTCCTCCGCTCTCTGGATCCGGGCTTCCCTCTGAAATCAACCGTCCTCTTCCAGGTTCTTCCATTCCACTCTGAACTCTAGAATTAGTCCTGTGAGGACACAGTCCGATTTAAGTGTGGGGTAGGATGCTAGAGAACCTTGCATGAACTTGATTGCCCTTGATTGTGTTTTGTGTGCCTCGTGATTCCATTCCAGTCTCTCTAGCATTAGAATGGCTCAGTTCTTGATTTTTGATGTTAAGTTGTTGTTCAAACTTTCATAATGATGCTTAGACTGCTTAACCTAGAACTTGAGAACCAACTTGTATGCTTTGATGCTAAATTGCCTGGTCAGAACAGAATTTTAAAATCACACTTGTAGTTTGTAGCCTTGATTGCATGAAAATGACCGAATCCGACTAGCAAACCAACTGTGAGCTTTTGATCCATTGCACGTAACTTGCAATTTAAATTCTTTCTGAGTGGTTCTCTGTTTACTTGAATAAGTTAGAATTTGCATGAGACCTACTCGAGACCACACGATGACACGAGTTCTAGAAGGATAGGGGCACCTAGATTCAGCTACTAAGCCAGATAGCCTACCAAACGATAAAATCCACTAGGTTTAGACCCTTGAGCTTGGCCTGTTCTTTCGGTTCGATAATACATTACAGCCATTTCCCATTTCTTTCATTCCTCATTGATCCCCTGTGGTTGTAGTTCTAGATTGACCTACCGGAAGTCAGTTTGTGGTAACCTGCCTATAGCCATTAAACAGGTTGTCTTAGCTAATATGTCCAGACGTGTAAACCCCTCTAGCAACTAAAAGAAAAATCGGCACAAAAGAAAAAAATAAATCAAGAAAAGAAGCAAGCTTCAGAAAAAAAAATGAAGAAAGAAGAAAATCAGAAAAAAAAATTCAAAGTTTAGTTCAAATAAAACGTTCTTCTCCCTACAAATGGAAGAATGAAGTCGTAAGAAAAGTTGAAAAGAAAAATGTATGCAAAAGAAAAAGAATAAGTGCTAGGTTGCTTGAGGGTATCATAGGACGAGCGTTCATCATTCCACTAGTGTTTGGTTAGACGGTAGGAAGCCATAGATTAGATTTGAGGGAAGTTAGTCGAAAGCTACACCGCACCAAGCCATCATCATTCATTCCCATCATCCATCTCATTATAAACCCGAGTAGTGTAGAATTCATTACGGTCCTAGCAGGGAAGTCCTTCTTGACTAGATACTCGTGTTGTCACAGTGGTGGAGATGTGGTCGAAATACAAACCTATGACAGAATTCGGTAACAGAAAACGATCGAGAGCAGAAACACGTCCTTAAACACAGAGAGTGAGAGTTCCCATTGTACTAAATATATCCTGTGTGAGAAGTCTGGTCGGTCAGGTCAAATTCGTGCATGATTGATTGCTAATTACTTGTCGTGTGCAGTTTATTAGTGAGACCAGGTAGTTTGGCTAATCAGTATGCATGTTAGGTTTCTTGTTCTAGGATCGATCTGTCTAATAATTCATTGTGTTTGATTGAGCTCCAATTTAATCGATCTTATCATTTATGAACATGAGCGTTTCTATTCAGTTTGCCTGAGGACAAGCAAAAGCTTAAGTGTGGGGTATTTGATGACACTCGATTTGACGTGATTATCAGCCTCATTTAAGCGACATTTCTTTGCTTAAGACATGGTTTTTAGGGTAGAATAACGAATATTCAATCGATTGCCCTATCTCGTGCCATTTGTGTTACCTTGGCCCGTTTCGGGTCTATTTGATGGTTTTCTAGTGTTTTTGTGTTAGCACAGGTTTTTGCCGTCAAATAAAGCAGCCATGGACGTGTCTAAGGCGTAGGAACCTCGAGGAATCAAACCGGAATCGATCCAAGGAGCCAATCAAATCAAACCGAAAATCTGCCCATATGCACTTGTACCTTCGGCAAAAATGATCTCACAGTTTCGGCGAAATCAACAATGCAAATCAGCTGATGCCAAGTGAAGACTGATTTCGGCGAAACCATTAAGCTCTTCGGACCGAAAATGCAAGGCAGAGAAATCATGGCCATTTACACAAGAATTTTCGTCGAAACTATCCCTATGGTTTCGGCGAAAATATCAGCTCAGCTCGGCCCAACTAGGGTTAAGTATTTATACTTAATCCGGCGGCCCGAAGAGATATACAATTCATAATTAATCATAATACAACTTTTCGAGATCAGATTTCTCTGAAGTTCGGGAGCGAAGAGTTGGAGTTCGAAGAGCCGGATAGAGATCGTGACGCCATCCCTTCCATCTCGGAGAACCGGAGCTAGGAGTGTAACTTACCGAAGATCGGAGTCTGTCAGAGTCGTCTGAATTAGGTTTTTCAGATCCTTTTCTGTTCTTCCTCTGAATGATGAACTTTTTCCTTGTCTTTGTGTCTTTTGTAATGATCATGAGTAGCTAAACCCTTTAGAGCTTAGACTAGATGAACCCTAAGTGACCCAGGGCTTTAGAGCGGTCACGGATCGGCGGTGATTAGATTCGAAATTCAATCAGTTCTTTTTCATGTTTGATTTGTTCTTCATTATTCATGTTTCTTGTCTGGATTGATCACCTAGATTAGATTCTTGTTAAGCTAAGGATAGAAGCGAACGCTCGCCTTACTTTAGAACATCGAATTAAACAATTAACCTTATAATTGGAGTGTGCCTTTCGTAGGAACCGGTTAGGGTTAATTCACTGCAAGAGTAACTCATTAATCACTAGTAATTACACCAATTAATTAAGTCGTTGCGAGAGGCGACCGTACCCGGGCGGCTAGTTAATCTTGGTAGTTAGAACGGATAGAGCGAACGTTCGCCGGTCTTAAACCTAAGGGTAAGGAGTTATGGTGGTGTCTTAGTAATTGATTGAATGAGAATCGAAATCCGCTGATCTGTTGATTGCCAATGCTCTGGGGAACGAAGGGGGATTCAAAGTCTAAGTTCGTCTGTCATTCTTGTTTCCAAACCCTATTTCTCAATCTGCTTTAGTTTAATCTTTTTAATTTTTCTGCATTTCTTAGAAGTAGAAGTCGTGGAACTCACACCACGCACAACGTGTTTTTCCTTGAATAATTTGTTAGTTCTGAAGTAGCCAATCATTCGAAGGCCCGTGGAATACGATCTGTTATACGCTTTTTCTTAGCATTAGTAGTTTTTATTTGGCTGAACGTCCAAACAACGACCGGAGGTCTCACCATCTGTCCAGCACCTGCAACAGCAATTGATCTAGGCACACCAGAAGAGACATCAGTAATGGAGTTGACCGGAGTCAATTCCACAGTTTCAACAGCTAAACAATGAAATTCTTCATTCTTAGGATTATATTTCATTCCGTCTTTAAGGCGGAACGTGACAGTTTCTTGACCAACTCTCAGAGTTAAAGAACCATTTGGAACGTTAATTTGCATTCCAGTAGTAGCCATGAAAGGTCACCTTATGAGAATTGTAGAATCATCCTTACTAGTGTCAATGATAACAAAGTCAGCTAAGAACGTGAAAGGACCACATTTAGTAACAACGTCTTTGATTTCTCCCCTAGGAGTTTTAAGTGATCTATCAGCAAAGATAAGTTGCATACTAGGCGGTTCAAGTTCTCCTAGGTTCAATTTTTCATATAGACTCATAGGCATAACATTGACAGACGCGCCAAGATCAACCAAACAACGTTCTATCTCAACATCATTAATAACAAGGGGTAGAGTAAAAGAACCAGGATCAGAGCACTTAGCTGGATATGGAGAGGACGGTTTCTTAATACGAGCATCAGGATATCCTTCTTTATTCCCCTTCATGCCAGTCTCGATCCTTGCATTTGGCAGCAATGCTCTTGGAAAAGGAGGCTTCACGACGTACGGTGCAAGAGGAGGATCTTCTTCCTTAGGCGCCGGTTCCAGTGCTTCTGTCTTCTCTTGCGATTCAGCGATCCTGCGTAAAACAGCACAAGCATCGGCAGATAAACTTGGAAATTTTCTAACAGATACCATCTTGGCTTGCTCTTTTCTCGGATTCAGCTCTGTCTGGCTCGGAAGTTGGCCAAATGGTCGACCAGATGCTAGCATGCTCGAGATGTTGTTCACAGCTTGCTCAATTCTTTGACCGGCTGCTATCTGTTCTTGATTGAGAAGAGCTTGAGCTTTAAACTGACTGTCATGATCATCGAGTCTGGTGATGATCTGACTAAGCTTCTTGTCCAGGTCACTGACATTGTTTTCCTTCTGGTACTGCTGCCCTGGATAAGTGTTATTCAAATATTGATTCTGGCGATTACTAGGAGCAGTTCCATAGTTACCCGGATTGCGGTGCGACGGCTGGTAGACACCTGCCGGCGGATGATTAGGCTTCTGATCCTGAGCTGGACCAGTCGGGCGGTTATTCTGGTTCTGGTTATGGACGGCGCCAGCATTGTAGGGAGGTCTGTCTTGATAGTTCCCTTGCTACCTGAAGTTGCGGTAGCCAGCATAACCATTCTGATTATTAACGAAGCCTTGTTGGACGAAGTTTACCTCTTCGGCGGACCAGACTTCTATCTTACCAAAATTCTGGCATCGGCCTCCGTTATGTGCCCAAGCTCCACACCAGTCACAATCGGCAACATAGATAGAAGCTGCCGGCGGTTTGACTAGTGTGGTAGACTTCTTCAAATGCTTCTCTACTTCTGCCTTGATAGCTGCTTCAAGATCGAGCTTGCTCCTTGATCCTTCAGATTGTCGTTCCCAGTTTCTTGACTTGGAAGCACAGTTTGCGAAGTGAAGAAGAGCAGCTTCAGGTGTGAGTGTAGTGCAATCCCCTTCAGGTAGAGAATTGACCGACTTGGCAGATTCTTCTTGAAGACCTCGAGCAAAGATTTCAGCTAACTGCCTCTGCTCGAATCCATGATGAGGGCAGTTGTAGAGGAGTTCTTGGAATCGATTCTAAGTATCATATAATCTTTCTCCTTCTTTCTGGGAGAATCTGGCAATGCTGTCCTTGATGGCTGTTGTTCTGGCAGGAGGAAAGTATTCTTCAACGAAGTCCTGAGCCAGAGTATCCCAATTGGTGTAATATCCAGGTGGTTTGCCAGTAAACCACCTCTTAGCAGCGCCTTTCAGAGAGAACGAGAAAGCTCTCAAACAAAGAGTATTCTTGTCGAGGTTTCCGTTCTTGAAAGTGCTGCAGAGATCAAGGAAGTCTGCAAGATGAGTGCACGGATTGTCTAGGGGCCTGCCTTCGAACTGTAGATCCCTAGAGATCATAGTCAAGAATGGAATCTTGATCTCATAGTCAGGATCTCCTTCAATGCGTGGAACGGCAATGGCAGATCGAACGCTAGTCGCGCTCGGCTTGTTGTAATCGGCCAGACTTTTCTGTGCAGGCGGCGGGTGGTGGTGGATTTCCGCCTGGTGGTGGTGGTGGTGGTAATTCATCAGCCATGATAGGAGATGGAGGAGGTGAAAGTGACTCGGTGTATGAAACGGATGTAGGTGACGGTAACGGTGAAGATGAGGGACTATCCTTCAGTTCCTCAATCTTAATCGGAGTGACGGGTGGAGGTGGATTGATTCTGCTTCTCCTTGAAATCTGTGATTGTCGAGGTGGAGCAGAACTGCTTGGTCTCTTTATACTCTTAGCCTTGTCAGTTTGAGAGCGAGTCCAAGGGCGGCGATGCATACACCTGAAAACAACCTACAAATAACAAAAACAAACAAAAACCAGTGTAAAATCAAAGTGGGAGTAAAAATGAAAGATGGAAAGTAGAAGAATAAATTGCCAGTTCTTTCAAACAATCAAAAGAAGTCCCCGGCAACGGCGCCAATTTGATGAGCGCTGCAGAGCGGTAATCAAATACTACCAAGCTGTGAAGCTAGGGTAGATCGTATTCCAGGGGTCTTCTAAGATTGACTACTCCAAAAGCTGGCAAAATACTCGAATTCAAACACTTAGTGCGTGGTGTGAGTTCCACGACTTCTAATTCTAAGAAAAGCAGAGAAATTAAAAATTTAAACTAAAGACAGATTGGAAATTATGGTTGAAACAAAGATGACAGACGAACTTAGACTTTGAATCCCCCTTCGTTCACCAGAGCATTGGCAATCAACAGATCAGCTGATTTCGATTCTCATTCAATCAATTCTAAGACACCACCATAACTCCTTACCCTTAGGTTTAAGACCGGCGAACGTTCACTCTATCCGTTCTAGCTACCAAGATTAATTAGTCGCCCGGGTACGGTCGCCTCTCGCAACGACTTAACTTAACTGGTGGAATTACTAACGATTATTGAGTTACTCTTGCAGTGGATTAACCCTAACCGGTTCCTACGAAAGGCACGCTCCAATTATAAGGTTAATTGTTCAATTTGATGTTCTAAAGTAAGGAGAGCGTTCGCTTCTATCCTTAGCTTAACAAGAATCTAATCTAGGTGATCAATCCAGACAAGAAACATGAACAATGAAGAACAAATCAAACATGAAAGAGAAACATATTGAACTTCAAATCTAATCACCGCCGATCCGTGACCGCTTTAAAGCCATGAGTCCTTAGGGTTCATCTAGTCTAAGCTCTAGGAGTTTAGCTACTCATATTCGTTACAAGAGAATCAAAGACAATGAAAGAGTTCATCATACAAAGGAAGAACAGAAAAGAATCTGAAAAACCTAATTTAGATGACTCCGGCAGAACTTCGATCTTCCGGTAGACTGCAATCCTAGCTCTGAGTCGTCGAGATGGAAGGGATGGCGTCATGATCTCTTTCCGGCTCTTCGAACTCTAACTCCTTCCTCCAGAACTTGAGAGGATTCTCTAAATTCTGATGTATGAAAAGTATTATGAGGTATTCTGAAGTATCCTTTTATTTTGGGCCGCCGGTTAAGTATTTATACTTAACCCTAATACCCGCCGAATCAGCTTAATATTTTCACCGAAAATCTTGAGGAATTTTCGGCGAAAATTCCTTCATCAATGGCTGGTGTCCGGCTGCTTCTCTCCTGTGATTTTCGGATTGATGGTTCCCGGTGAAAACTTTGGGTTTTCGTCGAAAACTTCCTTGGCTGAGCATCAGTGGATTTGTGCGGATATTTTGACTTGATTGGGGCAATCAAGTCAAAACAATTCCTTTGTAAATCGGGGCAGAAATTGTTTTGACTTGATTGGCTCCTTGGATCGATTCCGGTGCAATTCCTCGAGGTTCCAATGCCTTAGACACGTCCTTGGATACTTTATTTGACGGCAAAAACCTGTGCTAACATAAAAACACTAGAAAACCATCAAATAGACCCAAAACGGGCCAAGGTAACATAAATGGCACGAGATAGGGCAATCGATTGAATATTCGTTATTCTACCCTAAAAACCATGTCTTAAGCAAGGAAATGTCGCTTAAATGAGGCTGATAATCACGTCAAATCGAGTGTCATCAGAGTGTAAATGAAGGCTTCCGTCGGCTGATTCTTCTGTGATTTTCGGACTTAGGGTTTTCGTCGAGAACTTGGACTTTTTGCCGAAAACTTCTCTTTGTGAATTCAACCGATTTCTTCTTGAGTTTTCACCGAAAACCTGAAGGTTTTTCGCCAAAAACTACAGTGTAAATTGGGGCAGGCTTTGAGTTGGCTTGATCGACTCCTTGGAATGGTTCTGGTGCGGTTCCTCGAGGTTCCAATGCCTTAGACACATCCTTGGCTACTATATTTGACGGCAAAAACCTGTGCTAACATGAAAACACTAGAAAACCATCAAATAGACCTGAAACGGGCCAAAGTAACACAAATGGCACGAGATAGAGCAGTTGAGTGAATATTCGCTATTCTACCCTAAAAACCATGTCTTAAGCAAGGAAATGTCGCTTAAATGAGGCTGATAATCACGTCAAATCGAGTGTCATCACTCTTCTACTTGTTTACTCAAATATGTTGGCAATTCTATTCACGAACAAACAGTTTGTGCGTGGTGTGAGTTCCACGACTTCTAAACTAGAATGCAGAAAACTGAAATGAAATTAAAATGTAGAATGATTGATTGGTTGACATAGACAGACGACAGACAAGCTTAGATTTTGAATCCCCCTCAGATCACCAGTGCATAGGCAATCAACAGACCAGCGTTTTTTATTCTCGTTCAATCAATTTCTAGACACCACCATAACTCCTTACCCTTAGGTTTAAGACTAGCGAACGTTCGCTCTATCCGATCTAGCTACCAAGATTAATTAGCCGCCCGAGTACGGTCGCTTCTTGCGATGACAAAACTAACTGGTGCAATTACAAATGATTCATGAGTTACTCTTGAAGTGGATTAACCCTAATTGGTTCCTACGAAAGGCATACTCCAATGAATAGGTCAATTGTTGATTTGATGTTTTAAAGTGAGGCGAACATTCGCTACTATCCTCAGCTTAACAAGAATCTAATCTAGGTGGCCAAACCAGACAAGAAACATGGACAACAAGAACAAATCAAGCATGAAAGAGAAACTGATTGAACTTTGAATCTAATCACCACCGATCTGTGGCCGCTTTAAAGCCCTTCGTGGGAGGAAACCCACGGCTGGAGTCCGTTTTGGATTTTTGAGTCAGTCTTTTCGTCGTTCGAATGAGGTTCGGGGGAGCCAAAGTGTCAGTTTAATCTCCTTTCATTTTGATTTGTTTTTGGTTGGGTTTTGAAAAAAAGGGGGGGTTTTCAAATAGGTATTCGGCGAGAACTAAAAGTTCTCGCCGAAAACTTTGTTGATTTTGCAAACAGTCCTTTTTATTTTTGCCTGTTTTTCGAAGAAGTTTTCGGCAAAAACTTCCATAGTTTTTTCCAAAAACTTATGTCTGTTTTGAAAATCAGTTTCCTTTTTTTGATCTGATTCCAACGCATACTTGATCGTCCAAATCGGAGCTCTGTAGCTCCGGTTATCCCCGAAACAAGCTTTTCAAGTTTTTGGCCAACTTCATCGCTTTTCGTCCATTTTCTTAAGTCGTGTCTAAAAGGTTAGTTGTTGGGTTTTCAATTTTGAATCTTTTGACATGCTGATTGTTGAATTTCGACGAATTTAATTCTGATCTACCTCATTTTTTCGTGGCTGCTGTTTCGGTGTGATTTTTTATGAACAGATTGAGTTTAGATGATCTAGATTGCTCTAGGAGTGTCGTGCCGTGATTTTGAAAAAAAAAATAGAGTCAAAATAATTTCAAAAATTCCCCTAAACCTTCATCGTTTCGACTTTTATTCTGTGTGGATCCGGGACACTTGTCCCGGTATCCTGTCCCGGTATCCTTTTGATCGTTTTGTTGTTTTTGTTTTGTAGGATCTTGAGTAGTTACTCAGCTCCGCTCCGGGCTATCCGTGTTCATCCACTACACCGACCATCACCTTCAAGGTTCTCCGTATCTCTCTACTCTAGTTTAGTCCTGTGGGGACACAGAACCGTTTAAGTGTGGGGTATTTAGGATGCTAGATTCTTTGCATGATCTTGCTTGATTTTCTGTGATTCTATAGTTCAAATTTGAAATTTCTCTAGCATAGAATTGCTTAATTATTGACTTTTGATGTTAAATTGACTTCAATTTTTCACAACGAAGTCTAGACTGTTCCACTTAGAACCTGTAACCAACATGTCGGAACTGATATTAAATGAGTCTAGATCAGAACAGATAATAAATCACTCTTGTAGTTAAAATTTGAATCAAATTAAACTGTTTTGCTTGTTAATGACAAAGCTCGATAACACCGTTCTAAGATGATAAATGCTAGTTTCTCCCATGTTTTTCACTCCATATTTGTTCACCTGTGGTTGTGGCATGAGATTAGACGGAAATCCAATTCGAAATCTTGTGTAAAAAGTTATAACTAACTAGGATTAAGTGACTAAATGGTTAAATCAAGTAATCAAGTTAGGCAAATCAATGTAAAGTTCTTTAAAGTGCTGAAAATCAAAGCTAGGCAAGCCCGACACCTAAGTGAAGTGTTCGGGTTGAGCACTAGCATAGGCACAAATACTGTGAGCAAGGCAGGTCCAACACCTAAGCGAAGTGTTTGGTATCGAGCACTAGTATGCAGTAAATCAATGGAGAAGTTTGATACTTGAATAAATTGTTGTTTAAATCGGTCCTAGCTAGAACATGTAACGTACAGATCTAGAAACGGATGAAGTCGAGTCGATAGCCACGTCACTTTTCCTACCTCCACATGCAGATCATGGCTAGAGCTTAAAGTCTTTTTGATTATAATTGGTGTTATCGTAGTTGGTTAATTATGATTAATTGTTTTGCCAAGAAACGAGCTTTGTTTAAACTACTACTTGAAGTGTGCAGAAAGCAGTGAGATCAAAAATTTGTTTGGTTGATGTTCTTGCATGTGTAGGTAACTTTTTCTATGTGGAACAGTCTAAACCAAATTGTTAGAATTGAATTTCAGTTTAATCTCGTCTCATTTGTGAATTTGAGTGTGTTCTAGTTCAGTTTGCTTGAGGACAAGCAAAAGCTTAAGTGTGGGATATTTTGATGACACTCGATTTAACGTGATTATCAGCCTCATTTAAGCCACATTCCCTTGCTTGAAACGTGGTTTTAGGGGTAAAATAGCGAATATTCACTCAACTGCCCTATTTCCTACCGATTTGGTTACTTTGGCCATTTTTGGGTCTATTTGATGGTTTTCTAGTGTTTTTGTAAGAGCGCAGGTTTTTGCCGTCAAATACGTAACCACGGACGTGTTCAAGACCTCAAGGAGTGAACCGAAATCGAACTAGAAATCAAACCGGAGTCAGAACCAAAATTACAACTGCCCAGCACAATGTTTTCGCCGAAAATACTACATAGTTTTTGGCGAAAATACCTTAAGAAACTCACAGGCGAAGTCAGCAACTTTACACTGAATATTTCGGCAAAAACTTTCATAGTTTTTGGCGAAAATCCAAGAAGAAACCCAACGCAGATTGATGACACTCGAGTTGACGTGATTTTCAGCCTCATTTAAGCGACATTTCCTTGCTTGAAACGTGGTTTTAGGGGTAGAATAGCGAATAGTCACTTAACTGCCCTATTTCCTACTGATTTGGTTACTTTGGCCCTTTTTGGGTCTATTTGATGGTTTTCTTGTGTTTTTGTAATAGCACAGGTTTTTGCCGTCAAATACGTAACCACGGACGTGTTCAAGACCTCAAGGAGTGAACCAGAAATCAAACCGGAGTCAAAACCGAAGATCCAACTGCCCAGTACAATGTTTTCACCGAAAACACTATAAAGATTTTGGCGAAAATACCTTAAGAAACTCACAGGCGGACGAGCTGAATTACACTGAAGTTGTCGGTGAAAACTCCTTAAGTTTTCGCCGAAAAGTTATGAAGAAATCAACAGAGGAGACAGAGGTTTTTAATTGAAGTTTTCGGCGAAAACTTCTTAAGTTTTTGCCAAAAATTCCTTCCTTTTCCGGCGCTGTCTTGGAAACCCTAATCATACCTATTTAAACAGAAGAAGCTGGCAGCCAAAAGAGATTCATTCATTATTCATATTTTCACAAATCAGACTGTTGAGAGTCAGCCGACTCTAGGGTCGATAGATAGAGTTTAGAGAGTTCGAAGATCCGTGGAGAGATCGTGACGCCATCCTTCCACCTCGGAGAACTCGGAGCTTAAAGTTGAAGATGCAGGAGATCGAAGCTTCGCCGGAGTTGTCAGAATTAGGTTTTTCAGTTCCTATCTGTTCTTCCTCTGTATGATGATTTCCTTTGTTGCCTTTGATTCTTCTGTTATCGTTATGTGTAGCTGAACTCGTAGAGCTTAGATTAGATGAACCCTAAGTGACCCAAGGCTTCAAAGCGGTCACGGATCGGCGGTAATTAGATTCAAAGTTCAATCAGTTTCTCTTTGCATGGTTGTTTTGTTCTTCACTGTTTATGTTTCTTCTCTGGTTGATTGCCTAGATTAGGTTTTTGCAAGTTAGGGTTAGTCGCCAGATGTTGTTGCTAGACAGTTCCCTACTTTGGTGCATAAACTTGTATTCCTTGATCACCTAGTTTAGATTCTTGTTAAGATAAGGATAGAAGCGAACGCTCGCCTTACTTTAGAACATCAATTCAACCAATTAACCTATTCATTGGAGTGTGCCTTTCGTAGGAACCAGTTAGGGTTAATCTGCTGCAAGAGCAACTCATAAATCGTTAGTAATTCCACCAGTTAGTTTAGTCGTCGCAAGAGGCGACCGTACCCGGGCGACTAATTAATCTTGGTAGCTAGATCGAATAGAGCGAACGTTCGCCAGTCTTATACCTAAGGGTCAGGAGTTATGGTGGTGTATAGAAATCGATTGAATGAGAATTGAAAACCGCTGGTCTTGTGATCGCCAATGTTCCGGTAATCTTAGGGGGATTCAAAATCTAGCTCGTCTATCTTCTCGTTAGTCAACCTTTTAATCTTTCTGTCATTTATTTTCCTGCTTTATTAGATTAGAAGTCATGGAACTCACACCACGCACAACTTGTTCAAACTTGAGTAATTTGCCAACATATTTGAGTAAACAAGAAGAAGAGACCTCGAGTAGAATACGATCTAGTCTACCTTGGTAGATTAGTTATTTGACTACACGCGCGTGAAAACGCGTTCATCACAAGTCTCCACAACTTCAAAAGATTCCGTCCCCGAAATCACAACCCAACTCACCCTACCAATGAATTCACAAATCACAGCAAAAATGCAGCAACACAAGGATCACATCACCTCCCGAAACTCCCTCTTAATGGCTCTAGCAACACACACCTTTTAAGGGCACTACTCCCACACTACTTCGAACTTCTACCTAACAGACACGCACAACCGAACCTCGACGGCACTACTCAGCACAAGAACACCACCAAGACACAACCAAACAAAACTCACACAAGAGCACAACCACAACACAAGCAAGGCAAGGAAAATACTAGCTAACACCTTCGACTAGAACTCCACACTCCTCAAACGCTCTTCTAAACCTAGCCAAATTTTACAAGGCTCTACTCTTCCAACCCAGTCCTCAACCTACTACTACTTCCACTCTCAAACTACTCTGACACCCTCTTCACTACAGGAGGACACAAAACGTTTCAGTTGACCATTTTCAGAAATCAATTTGCAATTCAAAACACTTTCCTTTCAAGCTCAAAACACTTATCTTTTCAAAACTTCCCACCCACTTTAAAATAGTTTGAAAATCCCCATGAATGACAGTACTGCATTGACCTTCTGTTCTTTCCATTAAGAGGGTAGCTAATCCCCCAGAAGAAAAAAAACTCACCTATGCAGCAGAGGCAAAACAGGCTCTGATACAATCTATAACACCAGTTCCAAACCGACCCAGGTTTACCCGTGGTCGAACTGGTATGAGTGTTACTCAAAGAACCAGCTTTAAAAGAAAAGAGTAAAACGCAGCGGAAACCGAAACAACTCTTATTTAAATATTCAAAACCAAACGAAGGCCTTCATTAATACAAACCAAAATCTGAAACAACCGATAAATCAAAATCCGAAATCCAAACGACAACAATGATTACAAAATCCCCCAACCCAAAAGTGTCAACTAAACATAAAACCAAAACAATGGTCACTCCAAAGTAGTCCACTAATCTTCACTTCTCAACTCCAAACTGCAACTCCTTTGAACTCAACCGAACACCTAAAAAGAGAAACTGCGGGGGATCAATTTCCTATTGAAATTGAGTGAACCCACTGGGTTTAACTATTCACCGAACCTATCCAAAAGAAGCTATTCCAAACTCCTCATGAAACACAAACAATGGAATCAAACTCAACCTTTACCAGTTTTAGTTCCCTAAAATAGTCTAAGTGATCACATAGGTGCAGTTCACAGTTCAACATTATCAATCCACAATAATATATAACCAAGCGTCATCATACATACAGCTCAACATCAGATGCACCAAACATGCAATTTATCATCAGAAACACCTTACATACAGTTCAACCTTGGAACCAACAAGCATAGAGTTCAACATCACATCACAAGACATCTCGCATTCGCCATCAAAATGCACACCCACACACAACCACATTCATATTCACCACACTTCTTATTTCAATTACTAAGTGAGTCATTAGGCATCCTTAAGTAGTCTAGGTTATCACCCCAAGTATAGTTCTTCACTTTAACAATTCACAATTCACAACACATCATGATCATAAATCATTCAGCATTAATCCACATCTCAGCACAACAACCCAGTTCAGTTCACAGATCAATCCAACATAGTCCACAACACATCACATATCGGCTCACAAACTCAACCAACACAACACACACACACACACATCAATGCACGCTTCATTTATCTAGGTGAGTTAATTAGGTGCCATAAGGAGTTGTTCCCCCGCTACCACGCCAGCCATCACATCAACCATATTGGTGCACCTGTCGTTGACGATTCAACCAAATAACTAACAAAGCTACAAAAGCTAGGGTAGATCGTATTCCGAGGGTCTTCTAAGATTGACTACTTCAAAACTAGCAAAATACTCGAATGCAAACAAGTTGTGCGTGGTGTGAGTTCCACGGCTTCTAATTCTAAGAAATGCAGAGAAATTGAAAATTAAACTGAAGCAGATTGGAAATTAGGGTTTGAAAACAGAGATGACAAACGAACTTAGACTTTGAATCCCCCTTCGTTCCCAGAGCATTGGCAATCAACAGATCAGCGGATTTCAATTCTCATTCAATCAATTACTAAGACACCACCATAACTCCTTACCCTTACGTTTAAGACCGGTGAACGTTCGCTCTATCCGTTCTAACTACCAAGATTAATTAGCCGCCCGGGTACGGTCGCCTCTCGCAACGACTTAACTTAACTGGTGCAATTACTAACGATTTATGAGTTACTCTTGCAGTGGATTAACCCTAACCGGTTCCTACGAAAGGCACGCTCCAATTATAAGGTTAATTGTTCAATTTGATGTTCTAAAGTAAGGCGAGCATTCGCTTCTATCCTTAGCTTAACAAGAATCTAATCTAGGTGATCAATCCAGACAAGAAACATGAACAATGAAGAACAAATCAAACATGAAAGAGAAACTGATTGAATTTCGAATCTAATCACCGCTGATCCGTGACCGCTTTAAAGCCCTGGGTCACTTAGGGTTCATCTAGTCTAAGCTCTAACGAGTTTAGCTACTAATGTTTATCACAAAAGAATCTAAGACAAAGAAAGAGTTCATCATCCAGAGGAAGAACATAAAAGAATCTGAAAAACCTAATTTAGACGACTCTGACAGACTTCGATCTTCCGTAAACTGCAATCCTAGCTCCGAGTCTCCGAGGTGGAAGGGATGGCGTCACGATCTCTTTTCGGCTCTTCGAACTCTCACTCTTCGCTCCAGAACTTCAGAGAATTCTTCAAATTCTGATTCGAAAAGTATATTATGATGTATATCTTTATTTGGGCCGCCGGGTTAAGTATTTATACTTAACCCTAATTAATCCGGATTTAACTGATATTTTCGCCGAAATTATTGAGGAATTTTCGGCGAAAATTCCTTTGTAAATGAAGGGTCCGCCGGCTGATTCTCCTGAACTTCCTTCTTGGTTCGAAAACTTAATCCTTTCGCCGAAAATTCCTTCAGCTGCCAATAGCCGATTTGTGAACATATTTTTGCCAAAAATTCTAGGGTATTTTCGGCGAAAATCCCTTTGTAAACCGGGTAGGGATTTGTTTGAACTTTGACTAACTCCTTTGATTGATTCCGGTGCAATCCCTCGAGGTTCCAACGCCTTAGACACGTCCTTGGCTACTTATTCGATGGCAAAAACCTGTGCTAATGTAAAAACACTAGAAAACCATCAAATAGACCCGAAACGGGCCAAGGTAACACAAATGGCACGAGATAGGGCAATCGATTGAATATTCGTTATTCTACCCTAAAAACCATGTCTTAAGCAAATAAATGTCGCTTAAATGAGGCTGATAATCACGTCAAATCGAGTGTCATCACATATCCCGCAGGATCTTTCCCCGTAGGGAGATAACACGACGCATCCCCTAAGGGATCCTTCCTCCACGGAGCTATCACGACGCAATCCCATAGGGATCCTTCCTCAACGGAGATTCAACCACTATGACTCCCTGTCATAGGATTCACCCCAGTGAATCGGACTCTAACACCACGGTATTTCGGTTGGGGTAATGTTGGCTCCTTCCGGTTCTATCATTTAAAATCCATTTAATGCGACCACCACATTCACACTCTAATGCAACCACAACAATCACACTCATCCGCGAAACAGTTTCATTCAACCACAAATTCATTTCACAATTCCGATTCCACTGTACAACTCCACTACACAAATTACACATCACAATGCCACATCACAATACCACAACACAATTCCGCATCATGATTCCACAACACCATTCCATGTTCTAGTTCCATGCACCAATTCTATGTTCCAATTCTAGGATATAATTCTAGTCTAACCACGATCAGCAATAATAGATACAACTATAGAAATTCATCACATCCTGCCCCATCCTATCTCACATTTCTAGATCAAATACATTAGCTATCATCTCTCATCCCAATCCCCACATCACACATAAATCAGCACAATAATCATACATCAACCACACGACAGTTATTCAGTTTTACTCTCATAGGTTCATGCAAGACCTAATTCCATTCTAAGTCTATTCAACTCCTCGCTCCCATTTCTAGCCACCTAGTTACCATACAGTCACACTAGTCAACCACACATATAGACAAGTCGGTCGTCCACTCAAACAAGTCAACTCAAGACCACATAACATCAACAATCACAACAACACCAATTTACCATTCAACTCTCCAATTCAAGCATTCCTAGATTAAACCACATAATCTACACAGTTCACAAGTTTCATCTAACACGATTCCGAGCCACAATTCGTCCAATTCCGACATCCTCATTCTTCTCAACCATTTCTCAATTCACATCCAAGACTCCAACCTTAATACACTAGTCATATATTACGCTATCAACCACCATCATACACATAGCACCCATTTCACTCAACCAGTCACACAACATCAACTCAACCGATTCATGTAATCCCATCGCCCTATTCTGTTATCCAATTCTATATCATAACTCTATATCATAATTCTATATCACTATCAAATTATCAACCCCCATTCGACCTAGCACCACTTCCACCCAAACAACACATAACATCAAGTCATCCAACAACAAATAACATCAAGTTATCCAACTACATATGTCATCATTTCACAGCGTGTATCATGATACAGGGCGTGTATTGCTGATACACGACCATGTATCATGGTCTGCCCACCTTGATGAATTTTCGCGTACTCGCTTGTATCTTCGACCCGACTCAACTATGAACGTCCTGGACTTCGATGGGGCCTCAAGAACATTGTTTCCAATGTCTCAACTATCCAAACTCGAGTTCCAAACCGTTTGGTTGGGCGGGGATGTTACAAGTCTCCACAAATTCAAGAGATTTCGTCTCCGAAATCACAACCCAACTCGCTCTAGCAACGCAACCACAAATCACAGCAACAGATGCAGCAACACAAGGATCACATTACCTCCTGAAACTTCCTCTTAACGGCTCTAACAACACACACCTTCTAAGGGCACTACTCCCACACCAATTCGAACTTCTACCTAACAGACACGCACAACCGAACCTTGACGGCACTACACCCCACAAGAACACATCACATCACAAGACACAACACACCACAAGAGTACAACAAGCACAACTCAAGTAAGCAAGAATACTACCAGCTAACACCTCCGACTAGAACTTCACACTTCTCAAACACTCCACCAACCTAGCCAAAATCTATAGCATATCTACTCTTCCAACCAATCTCCTAATCTACTACCACTTCCACTCCCAAACTACTCCGACACCCTCTTCACTACTGGAGGACACACAACTTTTCAGTTGACCAATTTCAGAAATCACATTGCATTTCAAAACACTTTCCTTTCAAGCTCAAAACACTTTTCCTTTCAAAACTTCCCACCCATTTAAAACAGTTTGAAAATCCCGAGAAAGTTGGTCTTGTGCCAAAGCTTCATCCCTTCCCCCTATGAGGTTAATTACAGAAGAGACGAATCACCAACACAGCAGCAACTAACCAGGCTCTGATACCATCTGTAACACCCATCCTAAACCGACCCGGGTTTACCCGTGTCGAACCGGTATGAGTGCTACTCAAAGAACCAGCTTCAAAAGAAAAGAGTAAAATGCAGCGGAAATAGAAGCAACTCTTCATTAAAAAGCTCAAAGACAACCGAAGGCCTTCATTACATAAAATCCGAAATCTGAAACCAAAGCTCAAAACGATTACAAAATTCCCAACCAAAGGTGTCAACTGAAAAATTCAAAACTCAAAACAATGGTCACTCTAAAGTAGCTTCCTAATCTTCACTTCACAACTCCAACCTGCAACCCTTCTGAACCCAACAGCACACCTGAACTTCAACTCATTCTCACTACCAAGCGAACCTGAAAAGAGAAATTGGGAGGGAATCAGCTTCCTAATGAATCTGAGTGAACCCACAGGGTTTAACTATGCACTGAACCTAACCTCAAGAGCGATCCCAACTCCGCACACAAACAACAATGGGATCTGACACAACCATTCATGTTTTAAGTCCTATCATGCTACTAGGCGATCACATAAGCTCAAATCTCAATTCACAATCCATGATAGCATCAATATGACAAAAGCACTCATTCATACGATTCAACATTACATCCAATTCATATAGTTCAACAATCAAATACGTCATACGTACAGTTCAATATCGTGAGCATCATAAGTCAACTCGTCGTCTCAAACGTCACACAACAACCATACACAATCACCTTGCACACAATCTCAAATCACACTCCGATTTACTAAGTGAGTTATTAGGCATCTCCCCATATTAAAAGTTCACAACTCAGAACGTCATTACACACACAAGCCATTCACATCAATCCCACAGCTTAGCACAACGACCCATTCAGTTCACAGATCAATCCAGCACCGACCACAACTCATCAAAAGCATCGCACAAGCACAATCCAATACACTCAACATACACCAGTCACACACACACATACATACATCTCAAGGGATTTATCTAGATGAGTTCATTAGGCGCAATAAGGAGTTTATCCCGCACCACCCCTGTCGGCCTAACGTACCTCTCTCCCCTAGAGAGGTCCAAGACACATACTCTCCCTTGGAGGATACCACAAGACTTTTCCCTCAACCAAACAAATCACGCCTTTCCCTTGAAGACGTGACCGCACCTCTTTCCCTCGAAGAGGCACTTAGCACCCATAGTGCAGTTTTAGGGGGGGCAGTGCAGACTCCTTCAGATTCTAACATTTCATTCAATCACATCAATCAATTCATTCCTTAAATTCATCTACCAATTCCATTAATCAATTCCTCCTCAATTCCATCCATTTCACATCATCAAGACCATCAACAGTTCCACCATCAATTTCAACATTAATCCAATTCCAAACCTCAATCCACATATCACAATCCTAATCAATTACACAATTCAACAATGCAATTCCAATCAATCAAACCAAGTCCCAATTACTTTAGCCAATTCCATTGTCCAATTCCATACACCAATTCCACCACACAGTTACACAACATAATTACACAGCACAATTCCACTCAACCAATTCCACGTACCCAATTCATGTTACAACTCTACACTAAACCACAACCGACAATGATAGGTACAAATACAGAAATTCAGTTCATCCCATCTCATCCTATCTCACATTTCTAGTTCAAAATCATTAGTCATCATCTTCCATCCCAATCCCCACATCACACATCAATCAGCACACTCATCAAATAGTAATCACAAGACAGTTATCCATTTTTACTCTCAAGGGTTCGTACAAGTCCTACTTCCATTCTAACTTCAGTTTTAACTCCTCACTCCCATTCCTAGCCACCTAGTTAACCATACATTCACATAAGTCAACCACACAAATAGACAAGTCGAACATTCACTCAAACAAGTCAACACAACACCACATAACGACAACAATCGCCACAACACTAATTTACCACTCAACTCACTAGTTCGAGCATTCCTAGATTACACCACATAATCTATCCAGTTCATATATTTCATCTACCACGATTCCTAGCCACAATTCGTCCAATTCTGACATCATCTTACTTCTCAACCATTTCTCAATTCACATCCAAGGCTCCAACCTTAATACACTAGCCATATATTACGCTATCAACCACCATCATACACATAGCCCCATTTCACTCAACCAGTCACACAATATCAACTCATTCGATTCATGTAATCACATCGCCCTATTCTATTATCCAATTCTATAACATAACTCTACATCATAATTCTATATCGCTATCAAATTATCAACCCCCATTCGACATAGCACCACTTCCACCCAAACAACACAACATCAAGTCATCCAACAACACATAACATCAAGTTGTCCGACTACATATGACATCATTTCATCGGGTATCACACTTACAAACACAATCCATTTCATTCAACAATCCACATATAACACAAATAGTTTAAGGGTAAACGGCTAGCTCACCGGCCACCCCCACCTACAAGTACAGGGATAGCCATGTCGTGAGTCTTAGGGTTACCCTCCTGTACATCCTTCATAGGACGACCCCACATTGGCAGGGCCATCCACCTGTTCATCATTGATTAGGGTGACCCCACATTGGCAGGACCACCCTCCTGCAACCACAACTATCAGCACAAGGTATAGATACAGTTTACAAAATCACATTCCGACCCTCCTACACTCCTTACTAAGTCTGATCCATTAATCATCAACGTTAATCATTTCCCCAATCTCAACACAATAAAAAGTCCACAATCATCAACCAAACCATCAATTAACAAACATCCAACAATCATCAAATAACATAATTCACAGAACAGTCAATTGCAGAACAGTTTTCCCCTTTTACTCTCTTTCTTTTTGATGAATTGAGAGGTTTTATTCATCAAAAGCAAGGAAAGAAAGTACAAGGATAGACCACTAAAAGAAAAACTCTATGTACAACTCATATACAACTCATAATTAGTGCCTCCTCCTTATGGCCTATAGCAAAATAGTGGATCTCATCTCTAACATCTTCCCAAATGCTATATGAGCTTTTCACCGTAACATTTTGGAAGATGATTAGACATCTCTCAATCCAAATTCTACAAATGATAACTCTCCAAATGAGCAACTGAATCTTGGCCACTGCAGTTAAACTCCAGCCACTCACCAAGCTGATGGTTTGATCAAATGTTTGTCCAACCAGGCTGGGGAAAAACCTGCTGTAAACATCCTTAATGACACTGCAATCAGCGAACAAGTGGTCCCTAGATTCCTCATCATCACAAAAAACACATTTGGCATCTACCAAAGGGTCCCATTTCTTGATTTTGTCCCGAGTGCTTACTCTGTCTGTGACAATTAACCAAGTTATGAGAGAGCGCTTTGGAATGGAGTACCCTGCCCAAACGCAACTGAACCAGCTGATGGCCATGCCTTTGTGCCTGATAGCTTCCCATACTTCACTTACTTTGAGTTTCAGTCTAACTTGACCATCCCAACAGATATCCCCATCAGCATCTTCTGTTATATGAGGTCTGATCATATCTCTTAACTTCAGCAACCGCTTCCAATGCCAGGAACCACAGGGTGAAGTTACACTCCAGAAAGAATGCTGCTTCAACCTGTAATACTGAATCCAGGCTATCCACAGTGAACCAGCTTTAATCAGCAGGTTCCACACATGTCTGATCACATTTGCCACATTCCAGGATTTAAAGTCTCTCAAACCAATCCCCCCTTCAGCCTTAGGCAATGCCACATTCTTCCAAGCCACTTTGGATTTACCACCCTCCAATTTCCCCCATAGGAACTTATTACATAAGTCCTCAATATCACTGATCAGGTTGGCAGAAGAATAAAGGAAGACATCCAGTATTGCAGCATACCTCCTACTACTGAATCAATTAACTGAATCTTGCCTGCATAAGTAAGCTTCTTAGACTTCCAATCTGTAATTCTGGCTGTTATTTTATCCAGCAATCCTCTACAATCCTTCTTTCTTAGCTTACCAGTAGTTAAAGGAATTCCCAAGTAACAAAAGGGTAGCTGACCTCTACAGAAACCAGACTGCTGAACAATCACCTCAACTACTACATCATCTATCCCAACCATATAAATCTGGCTTTTTCAGGGTTGAATCTCATACCAGAGAACTGCCTAAATACCTCCAGGATGCTAGTTATAGTTTCAACAGCTGCAGGGGTGGCCTTTGTAAATACCAACAGATCATCAGCAAAAATCAAGTGTGTAAGGCCTATCCCTTTACATTGAGGATGAATTGCAAATCTCTTTTCTATCATTGCCTTATTGAACAAGCAGCTAAGCACCTCCATAGAGAGCACAAAAAGGAAGGGTGAGATGGGATCCCCTTGGCGGAATCCCCTTTTAGCTGGGAAATAGCCACAAAGAGAGCCATTGATCTTCACTGAAAGCATAGTAGAATTGAAGCAAGCCTCTATCCAACCTATCATAACAGCAGGGATTGCCATGGCTTTCAGAACACTAAGAATGAACGGCCATTCCACAGAATCAAATGCCTTCATCAAGTCTATCTTGATAGCACATCTAGGAGTAGGCTTAGGTTTACTATAGGCACTCAAAAGCTCATGAGCCAGCAGTACTCCATCACTAATATTCCTGCCTTTAATGAAAGCAGTTTGGTTTGGACTGACTAGACTAGGAAGAACTCCAGCCAATCTATTAGCAATAACCTTGGAGACTACCTTATACACCACATTGCAACATGAAATAGGCCTATAACTCTTCATTTCTGCAGCATTCTGATGTTTAGGTATGACAGCTAGTGCTATAGAATTTACATACCTCGGCATAATACCATCAGTAAAGAAGCCAAGAATAGCTGTAATCAAACCTCTCCTATCACATTCCAGCTGTTCTTGAAGAAAAATGCATTGAATCCATCAGGGCCAAGTGATTTATCATCATGAATACTGTACAGGGCCTTCTTAATCTCAGCAGCTGTAACAGGGTCTTCCAGTTTTTTTGAAGCTTGATCATCCAGTTTGAGAGTTATCAGAGACTCCATGTCTGGAATAGAGACCTTAGAATTTTCCCCTAGTAACTTTTTATAAAATCTCACTGCCACCTTAGCTATTTCTTCATGACTATCAACCATTTCTCCTTCTTCATTTTTGATTTGTCTAATAGTGTTATGGGCAGCTCTGCTCTTCACATGGTTAAAGAAGAAAGAAGTATTCGAATCCCCAAGTTTTATCCAATGAACCCTGGATTTTTGTCTTAAAAAACTTTCCTCCGCTTCCTGTAATTGGAGGAACTCATTACTACATTTTCTCATGTCTTCTAGAGTAGCAGTGTTTGGGTTACTTAACACCTCAGCTTTTGCTTTCAATAATTCTTGTTTCTTTTTCTGAACTTGCACATGGATGTCAGAGTAACATCTCTTATTCAACTCTCTCAATTTATCCTTGACAGCACGCATCTTAGCATATAACCTGAAGAAAGGTTTACCTTGAACTTTTTTTTGACCAGGCTGCTGCAACCAAACCCTCGTAATCCTTATGTGTAGCCCAAAAGGAGAAGAACTTAAAGCTTTTGGGATGAGATACCATATTCTTGTCATTGTTCAGATAGATCGCACAATGATCTGAAGTTACAGTGGGAATCACACTGACTGTGCTGAGAGGAAAATCCTGCTGCCAAGCCATATTTACTAGCACTCTATCTAGGCGCCTTGCAATCAGGTCATCTTTTCTGTTATTGATCCAAGTATACTGAGGGCCACTTGATATATGATCTATCAACTCACAGTCATTAACACACTCTCTAAAGTCATCCATACTATCAAAAGAAGCTGGAAGCGTTGAAGCTTCATTCAAGTGAAGAAAAGCATTAAAATCACCTGCCACAAACCAGGGGGTATGACTTTGATGTAACCTTCTGAGAACATTGTACAGTCTTCTTCTATCTAGCATGTCATTAGCTGCATACACAAGAGTACCAAAGTAGGGTTTTCCCAACTCAATCTTCATATGAATCATTTGACTACCAATTTCCAGTATTTTCAAGGGGACATTCTGCTTCCATAATAGCCAGATTTTCCCCAAGTCTCCATCATAAGCAAAGTCTGCATTCCAGCCTGAGAATCTTTCCTTGAATAAATCCATGGTATTCTTCATTTTCACCCTAGGTTCCAAAATAGCTACTACGTCTATATTATAATAGCGTATATACTCCATAACTGCATTAAACTTGCACTTCTTATTAAATCCCCTTGTGTTCCAAATCCAGAATCTCATCTCTGTCTGTTTTTATGCCTCGTTTTGACACCAGATACAAACTTCAACTGCTTATGTTTAGCAGGCTTACTATTCTGCAAGAAGTCATCAAAAGTAGCTTTATGTCCATCGTGTGTCCATTCCTTTTCTGCCACACTTGTTAACTTCTTACTACTAACCATGTTTATCACAACAGCTTCTTTTTGCAAGACTTGCTTCTCCGGTGTAATTACCATCACTTCAGGCTCCACAGGTGTCTCATGAGGTCTCACACCCTCTGGCGAATTCATTCCCCCTAAGAATAGAGCATACTCAGATCCTGCAGAAACAGATGCAGAAGCATATGCAACTTTAGAGCTTGAGGCCTGTGAGGCCTGCTCACTTTGGGGTTCATCTGTTTCTTCTAATGCTTCCTCATCATTAATTTCAACATTCTTCCCAGCACTTTTCTTCTTTTTTTTCTTCTTTTTCTTCTTAGTGCCACTTTTATCTTCTGAGGTATCCTTAGGTACATCCCCTTCTGTGCTCTTCGGCTCCAGTACAGGATCACCACTAGGCTGACCTTTTCCCGCCTGTTCATCATTTTGTACAACTTTAGGCATATAGATTGTCTTGGTGGTCGGCCTTTTACCATACTCTCTTGCCTGCATTTGGACTATGCCAATAGCACAAATTGAACCATCATCTAACTCAACTTTCAATTCTCCTGGACATGGTATAGTCTGATTACGAATCACACAGACCTTAACATCCAGACCTTCTCGAACAAACTTCTTCATTGGCTTCCCAATCTTGCTTGAGAGCCAGCTTACTCCTTCCAGATCAATCAAAGCTGGTGGTACCTTCTTAAAGGTGATCCACTCAGGAGAAGCCGTAGGTGAGAAGATTAAAGGAGATATCCCCTTCTGCCACTGACGAAGGACTAAAGCTGTGTTATGAATATGCCAAGAACGACCTAAAACCCAGTCACAAAGGCGCTCCGAATGAAATTCAATCAGGAAAAAACCTTCTGAGATCTAAGATATCACTACTGGTCCTTCATATCCCCATAATCTGTTTGCAATACTGGAGAACACACGGATCGGAGGGCTTTTACCTAAGAATTGTGCTACCGCTGCCGATCGCAATCGCTTAGCCCCTTTCTCCCAGATTTCCTTAGGAATCTTCAGAACATCACCTTCCATAGCTGAATTAGGGATATCGATAAAACGCAAGCTATGATCCGCATCAGACACTACATCTGACCAAGACTTCTCTGGGCCTTTCCCCTCGCCCCCCGAAGGTTCAGCTACCGAACTCATCGCCAAAAAAACAACAACCAAGAAAACGAGAACAGCAAAATAGAAAGAACCTCAGTCACGGAGCACGCCAGGCGGCCGCCGTTGAGAAGAGGGATCAGAACTCTCTACAGGAGCTCACCCACAGCAGAACAGCTCAACGACCACCCTTCAAATCTCGCAGCAGCAAGAAACCAAGGAAAGGAAAGAATCGACAGGAACAGACTCGGATTGAAGAAAGCTTCGATACTATGTATCCTCACCGGACCGATGACGGAAACTGTGCCTGAGAGGAGCGCACCCGCACTCAGATCAGAGCTCCGACGAAGAATCGCTTCAGACCGACGCCCTAACTGAATTTCCCGCCAAAACTTCCCAAGCACTTTTCAGAGAAAAAAGCTTTTCAACTCTCTAATTTTTTTCTTTAAGGTTTACTTCACTCCTCACTCCGACCATACTACCTATCGTATGCTAAAACCTCACCTGACAAGAAGACGTGGCTCTAAAACAACTTCTAGAACTCGAACCGCCAAGCTCTACAGCTCAAAAACCGTAGCTTTTCTCCTCTTCACCGATAGAAGACTACTCCGAAATACCCAGAAACTCTAGATGTGATCTCTTCCTCTCGTCGCAACGAACACATAGTAAGAAACGGATCATCAATCGGAGCTCTACAACTCCCGGAATCAAGGACTGAAGCTAAGGGGGTTTTTGGTTCGTCAAAAGGATTTTCGGGGAAAGAGAAAGAAGGGGAAGTTATGGAAATTCGTGAAAATCAGCCTTTTATAGTCTGACCATGATACACGGCGTGTATTGCTGATACACGGCCATGTATCATGGTCTGCCCACCTTGACGAATTTTCGCGTACTCGCTTGTATCTTCGACCCGACTCAACTATGAACGTCCCGGACTTCGATGGGGCCTCAAGAACATTGTTTCCAATGTCTCAACTATCCAAACTCGAGTTCCAAACCGTTTGGTTGGGCGGGGATGTTACAAGTTCCTCCTCCCATAAGGTTCTTCGAGCTCTGCACGGGTAGCATTTTCCTCGACATGGGTATCAACAAAAGGGTTCAAGTCCTGCTGTAATTCCAAAGCCTCCAGCCTCTCTTCTAGCAGCTTCTTCCTTCTGAAAATGTTGCCAAAAGTCTCTCGGTTCCACTTCTTCAATTTTGGCGTGAGCTTGTCAAGTTTCACCGGAAGGTCCGAACTTACCCCCCAAGCATCAGTCAGGGTCGACTGAAAGGCTTCGTGGCCGAGCCATGCTGCCACAAAGCGAAATGGGTGAGGGAGTCGAACTCGATCAATATCCTCAGACACAGTAAGTATTGGGCGGTGGTCTGAGTAAACCCGTGAAAGATGCCTTGTTTTGGTAAACGGGAACTTCACTCTCCACTCCTCATTAGTTAAAGCTCTATCAAGCCGCTCGGAAGTGCCACCACGATGCCATGTGAACTTAGGGCCAAAGAAGCTCGACTCCAATAACCCACAGACACTGTATCAATCAATAAAGGTTGGTTTTGCGTTAAGCTAAACTATGCTCCCCCTCACTTATCGTCCTGCCTAAGCATAGCAATAAAATCCCCCGAAAGAATCCACGGTTGCTCCATATCAACCGACAACTCACATAAAGACTCCCAAAGGTGTGCTCTCTCTGCAATGCTTGGACTACCATAGACAGCTGTCAGAAATTTTTTTTTCCCATAGAGCTTGTATAGCCTTCCAGATGCATGAACTGATTCGAGTTTGAGATAAACGACAAAGAGACATGACCAGAATGTCAGAGAACCCAAATTCCACCTGAGAATCCCACAGCTTGCACTCTTCTATACTCGTCGAACCCCAATTTGCGACAAACTCTCTCTGCCGTATCACCACTAATTCTTGGTTCAACCAAGATAACCACCTCTGGATTAAAATTAATCATATATCTCTTAAAATCAGTAAGAAAATTTTCGTGGCTAGCACCCCGACAATTCCACATGAAAAACTTAATCATATCGACAAGAAGTGAGTAGACCAGCCAACTCAAGCAAGGGGAGTCTTTGGCCTTGGCCCTCCCTATTTACTTACTTTTGCAAGCTTCTCCTTAGTTCATCTAGCAAGAATCATCACCTGCTTCTGATTAGGGAAATCCCCTTTTAAATTCTGCTCCGATTGATTGGTATGGGAATTTGGGCTCAGAGTAATAGGTTCCTTCCCTCCCCTCCCCCTGATACTTGTTTGCCTCCTTCCTCGTTTTTCTTTGCTGAATTCAATTGCTCTACAACCACTCCCTTAGTTGAAATCTTAGGGGGTACTTCTATAGATCTTTCCCCCAATTGAGAGAGGTCGTCCCCTTCCAGAGAAGTTGGTGCCCCCCCATCCCCTATGATTTTTGGGTTCCTCAAGGCCTTTTGGCCTTCCCTCTCATCCAAATGTCTAAGAGCTTGAACATGGTCTAAGCCATTTGGATGCTCTACGAATTTGGGGACCCCAATCGTCTTTCGGAGTTAACAGACTCTGTATCACACTACAAAAAAAACACCTTTTAGCGTCAGTTGAAACGTAGGAATTTAGAGTCGGTCGGTCAACAACCGACCGACGCTAAAATGGACTAAGAGCCGACGCTATTATCCGGTTTTGGTTCGATTTTTGGTTAACCGGATTGGTAAATTGGCGTCGGTCAGCAGAAAGAGAATAGCGTCGGTCACTGACCGACGCTAAAACGGTGTATTTAGCGTCGGTTGACACGCGTTTTAGCGTCGGTCATCGACCGATGCTAAAACAAGTAAGTATTTAAATCCTCATCTTAACCCAAATCTCAAATTCTCACCTCTCTCAATCCTCTCCTCTCTCTCCTAAAACTCCTCCTCCTCCAGCCACCAGCCTCCTCCTCCTCCTCCTCCTCCTCCTCCTCCAAACCCATCAGCCTCCTCCTCCTCCTCCTCCTCCAGCCACCAGCCTCCTCCTCCTCCTCCAAACCCACCAGCCTGCTCCTCCTCCAAACTCTCCTCCTGCTTCAAACTCTCCAAACTCTCCTCCTCCTCCTCCAAACTCTTCTCCTCCACCTCCTCCTCCAAACTCTCCTCCTCCTCCTCTTCAAACTCTCTTCCCCCCTTTCAGCCGCTACCGTCAACTCTCCTCCCACACCCGCCGACCACCGCCACATCCCAGCCGTTGTCCGCCTCTCACATCCGCCGTCCGCCATCCACCGGCCACATCCGCGTCGCCATCCACCGCCAATCCGCCGTGCACCAGACGACGCAGCCATGAAACGAGATCTGGGAAAAAACCCAAATCTGGAAAAAACCCAGATTAGAAAAAAAATAAAATTAAAATGAAAATAATAAATGAAAAATTAAAATGAAAACAAAAAACGAAAGAATTGGGTTGGTCAGCCACCCACTCGGTCAAACCATATTTTAGCGTCGGTCGTGTTTTATTTTAGCGTCGGTTGACCAAACGACCGACGCTAAAGTTTAGCGTCACCGTATTTGGCGTCGGTCTTGCCGACCGACGCTATTTATTTTGGCGTCGGTCATGACCGACGCTAAAACGCATGTATGACCGACGCCAAATAGCGTTTTTTTTTGTAGTGTCAGCCTCCCCTTCGAGCCTTGGTGCGTGCTCACTATGGGGACTCTCTTGTGTCGTGTGGATCGCATCTGTAGCCTTGGGTTGAGACTAGTCTGCCTTCGCATCCTGTTTGGTAGAGTTATCAACTGCATCCCCTGTATCATCATCTACAAGAACATTGAACCTTGAACCCTTAAGTGGAACATCCTGATTAATGGGTGTAACTGATTTGTCTCCATTAGCCTTATTTAAATTCCTTTTCGGCCTCATGTTCTTCTTTGCCAGCATCCAAGGGCCAAAATCATCAACGATTTCCGGGCGCTCTAAATTATCTCCAAACATCGGGTTATCAAAAACATTGTTAGTAGGTTCCTCCTGCTCCTGGACTCTGAGTGTCGAGCAGGAGCTCTTGCCTTGATCGCACCTACCGCACTCAAAATAGATTTTGTGCAACCTTTCATACTCAACTCTACGATGTAGATGATATTTAGAGACGAGGGGTTTATGGGGATCAATCTCTACGCAGACCCTTGCATAATTGACTCGAGCACCAAAAAGAGTCGTACCGTCCACTCGCACAGTTTTTCCAATCTTATTTCCCACCAACGTCAGGATTCCAACGTTAAAGTTTTCCAATGGTATGCCTGGTAACCGAACCCACACCCAAATTGTATTCACCTCAGAGAATCCAGGCTCAAAGTTTGGTCGCCATTCTTCAGATATAACATAATGGTTGCCAACCAACCAGGGTCCTTCAAGGAAAGCCCTGTTGAAATCTGCCTCATCATCAAACGGGCTACAAAGTGACCAAAACCAATATCCCAAACAGCAACTCTACCCTTCCGAGCCCACAGCTACTACAGCTTTCGTGTCATGAACAGGTGTGAGAAAGATTTCCCCAGAGTACGAAGAATCAAAGAGTTACACCACTTTTTCCTGACCCGCAACTTATCCTCACGCGAGATTTTGATGGTACAACAGGACGGGTCATCTTCTCCCTCATCATCTGATTCGTCAGAGACGATGAAATCGTCAACAAACTCCCTAGAGGCACCAGTTGCATCACCCATAATAGTATCTTTGAACGACAGACCAAGCCGAACTCGATTTTGATGCACAGGGCTTTCGGCTCGATTCTCCTTAAGCGTCACATCGCTACCAGCAGCCCCCAAACGATTCGTCATTTTTGCTTTCTTTATCACTTTGGAAGGAGAGGCTTGCAGACTAGCTGATTGGTCGGTCGACGCCATAGCCGCCACCGACGAGGCCATTGAGACCTGGCAGAAACCTGAACGCGAGCGAAAACTTGACGAGGGTTTCAGAGAGAACGAACCTTAAAACTTTTTCCTTTAAGGATAGATTAAAAAAGTATATTTGTTAAAAGCGTTAAAAAGGGATCACCATCCAACCTTTCCATGGGTTGGAAAGCTTCCAACCTATTCTCAACCATTAGATCATCCTTTGACCCTTTGACCAATCCAATGGCCTAGATTGTTAGGGGTATTTAGGACTTTACACACATAATTTAATTATTATATTTAAATTAAATAATTAATATTTTCCAGGGGACAGCTGGTGACTCCGGCGGCCGGCCACCGTCGCCGGCGACTTTTTCGGCGACCAGCCGCCGTCGCCGGCGAGATTCCGGCGAATTTTTTTTTTTTCAAAAATTTTTTTTTTCAAAATTTTTTTTTCTAAAAAAAACCTAGGTAACACATTTTTCTGTTAACTAGTTAACAGTGTTTTTTAACTGATAACTAGTTAACATCATTTTTTTAGTTGATAACTAGTTAACGAAAAGTTTAGTTGACAACTAGCTATCAAAATTAGTTAACACATTTTTTTGCTGTTAACTAGTTAATAGTATTTTTTTAACTAAATAACTAGTTAATATGATTTTTATCTGATAACTAGTTAACCAAGGTTTTTGTTTGATAATCTGTTAACAGATTTAGGTGATAACTTGTTATCAACATTAGTAAACTAGTTATCAGATTAAGATAATTAGTTAACTAGATAACTTATCGAGTTAACTAGTTAACATCATGACTAAGATAACTAGTTAACATTTTTTAAGATGATAACTAGTTAACCAACAAAAAAATGTGTTAACAAAAAATCTTGTTAAAATTGGTTAACTAGTTATCACCAATACCCTTGTTAACAAGTTAGATAACCATAACCCTTGTTAACAGATTTGAACCTGATAACTAGTTAACAATGTTTTTTATTGATAACTAGTTAACGAGTAATCATAATTAGTTAACTAGATAATTTATCGAGTTAACTAGTTAACATCAAGACTAAGATAACTAGTTAACATTTTTTAAAGATGACAACTAGTTAACATCACGATTGGATAACTAGTTACCATCACAATTGGATAACTAATTAACAAGATTTTTAGTTGATAACTAGTTAACAAAATTAGTTATCTCGTTATCAAATTAGTTAATTAGTTAACACACATTTTTTTGCTGTTAACAGTTAACAGTGTTTTTAACTGATAATTAGTTAACAATTTTTTTTGTTTGATAACTTGTTAACAGATTTAGGTGATAATTTGTTATCAATATTAGTTAACTAGTTACTAAATTAACATAATTAGTTAACTAGATAACTTATCGAGTTAACTAGTTAACATCATGACTAAGATAACTAGTTAACATTTTTTAAAGATGATAACTAGTTAACCAATTGAGTTAACTAGTTATCCAATCGTGTTAACTAGTTATCAAGTTGTTATCTAATCAAGTTAATTAGTTAACTAATCGTGTTAACTAGTTATTTTATTTTTAATTAGTTAATTTATCGAGTTAACTAGTTAACATTATGATTGGATAATTAGTTAACGATGATATTTAGTTGATGACTAGTTATCAAAACTTGTTAACTAATAATGCAAACTAGTTAACACGTGATTCAACAACCGGTTTATATAGTTCAAATATTTATTCCAAGAATGTCAACAACATAAAAAGCAGTGACTGAAACTATAATTATAAATAATAAAAAGTCAAATTATCTATAACTTAAAATACAGTGACTAAATTGCAATTTTTTTATAATTATTAATTCCTTCGTCTTCAACCTCTGGACCTGGATTCGGCCGCCGATGCTGCCGTCGACTTACCGTCGCTGATGGTCGGCTGCCTCTACACTCCTACCGCCACCAGCGCCTCTTCCACTCTCTCGATCTTCGTGCCATCGCCGTCTCCAACATCCGAACCAGTCCTCCTCACCGCTCCTCCGACCGTGGTGCTCTGGTCGCCGACGTCGGGATCCCCCGTCACTGCTCCGGTTCGGCCTCCGCAGCGATCTTCCGACTAACGCCTCAACCCTCCGGCCGCTGCTCCACTCCAGTACTGCATCTCAGCAACGAGTTCCGGCAACGATGGAATCGAGGAAAAGCTTAATACGGCGGCGGCAGAATTAGGAAAAGTAAATTAGGGTTTTTTTAAAATTATTTAAAATGACCAAATTGCCCCTCTGATTTTTGGTTGGAAACCGGTCCAACCCTTAAAGGGTTGGGTCGGGATCTTGAGTCTCAAAAATTGAAAATCTAATTTAATAAAAAAATAGTAGAAAGATATCTTTGCTAGTAGAAGGACGAAAATGCGTATTACCCAATAATAAAAAAGGACGGTGTTGAAGTTGATTTATTCGGATTTGAGTAGCCGTGGCGTGTGACCGTGTCCGTGTTTGGTAGAGCAGTAGATGGCATCTGCAGGTTTTTGCGCAATGAGGGCAGCTACGGTAGCGGCGTCAAGCAGGCTCTACCACACCTCTTCTTCCTCTGTGTTTGCCCAACCATCCCTCTCGTCTCGGTTATTCCTCTCTCCTCTCTCTTCTTCCTTCTTCTTCTTCTCTCCTTCTACTCGCCGATCTATCTCCATGGCCGCGGCTCAACCTCAGTCGTCCTCTCTTCCTCAGGTCACCGCCAGAATCTATATCTATATCTCCCTCTCTTTTTTGCTACGAAAAAGTCCCCTATTCTAAGGTTTCATATTTTTTTTCAGGTTGACCAGGTTGTAGCTGCTGAGGAAATTGGCGGCGAGGAGAATATTTTAATGTTGATCAAAACTCACCAGGTATATTTTTTCTTTGTCTCTTTTTGAATTCTATTTGTGTGAGATTGGTTAATTTCATGTGGGATGAACACGAGGTAGTATGGTTCGATCGCTGATTCTGTGCATCAAATCCTGGAATTTGTTTTGTGCAAGTATAGGAAAAAGCCGCCCGGCTTCCCCCGGTTGAGGAAATCCGGACTGTCCTTAGTCATAGTGTGCGAGGCATGCTCTCAACCTTCTCTCAGGTTTCCATTCTGCTCTTATTCGATGTCCATTTTGGTTAATTGGAACAAGGGAAATGGAATTCTTACCAACTACCTGACCACCACTATTTTTTGATATTTGCAGAAATACGATGGTTATCCGTCTGGTTCGATGCTTGACTTTGCATCGGATGTAGATGGGTCTATACTTTTGGCTGTCAGTTCCTTGTCAGTTCATTCCAAGGTCGATTTGCTAACCATGAAATGAATCATTCACTTGTTAGATTAATTTGTAGGATTATGATCTTCTTGATTTTTATTTTGGTGGGAATGATCTTCTGGATTGGCAAGTCTCCTAACAGCTTTTTGGAAGTCTTGGATGCACTATCGGAGGAAGTATATAGAGAGTTGTTATCTTCTGGCCTAAGGTTTTCTGGTCATTAGCTTCTTCTATGTACAGGACCTCTCAGCTAATCCAAAGTGCTCCTTGCTTGTCACTAGAGAGCCGGAGGACAGGAATGATCTGGTTATCACTGTGCATGGGGATGCTATTCCTGTAACTTTCTCTCATATGATCTTCTTGCGTTGACAACGTTGAGTAACAGTTTTTCGACAATTCATTGCTAAAACTGTACATCGTCTAATAAATGAATTTTTTAAAATATTTTTAGGTCTCTAAGCAAGATACAGCTGCCGCTAGAACTGCATATTTGGTCAAACATCCCAATGCATTCTGGGTACCATCTTTACCCTTGTTGTTTTTGCTTATGTTTGTTGTTTTTTGTAGACGACCTCGTTGGTCACTATGAAGTTGGGAACTGACTCAACACTTCTCTTTTGAAGGTTGATTTTGGGGACTTCCAATTTTTAAGAATTGAGCCGAAGGTTGTGCGATATGTTTCAGGAGTCGCAACTGCATTGCTTCAGTCAGGAGGTTTGTTTGTCATCTAGCTTGTCCTTTTTGTGAACCATTTTCATTTTTATTGGTAGGTTGTTGATATTGCATTTCCGGACAACTTAACACTTTTGTGGTTGCATGTTATTCTCAAACCAACTCCAAGAGTTTAACAAAGATGAGTTCAAGGCTGCAAAAGTGGATCCTATATCCCAATTTGCAAAGCCAATTGCAGTATGTTCTGCTCTGGAGTGGATACATTTTTTGTTTTCTTCTGGCCATCTTTGGTTACTTTGGTTTTATACCCTTCGTCACATCTAATCTCTACTTTTCAGTCCCATATGAACAGAGATCATGGTGAAGATACAAAACTGATTGTGGAACACTCAACTTCTATTCCGGTACTTTCTTGATCTGTTCACTGCTTCTCATTTCTGTATGTTAAATATTGGTCCGAGGTTTTTATCTTTAGTATTAGTCAGTTTCCGGTTTTCCTTTGTAGCTCGTGTCTTTGAACTTAGGGAATCAAATGAAAGTTACACAGATTAGTCTCTGCGCAGACATGTGTCTCACCAAATACGCGCGCACACAATTCACACAGATGAGGATGTTGAGGATGTCTTAAGTGTTAACCCATCGTGGTCAACTACAGTTATCCTGCTGACTATAAAAGAGATATTCGGTGACAATGGAAAATAAGCAACATATTAGACAATTGTGTTGTTGATCAATGATAATCTTTTCCTTGCTGAATTAACTTAAAAAACATATATGTGAGGTATCACATCCCTTTTTATGAAAGTCTGAAACGCGTAAACTTCTGTTCAGGTGGATTCGGCTCATATGCTAGATGTGGATAGTTTGGGATTCAATGTCAAGGTATGACGAACTTGTAACCATATTGCTGACCAGCTTATCCCTACTACGTCTAGATGAAAACAGTAGTCTGTCACTCGAGTAACTTTGTTATATAGCCATCTCTATTTTGCACACTCCCCACCGTTTTTCTGATTTGACAATGAAATGTCTGTCTATGTATAGGCTGTTTATCAGGGGAAAACTTACAAGCTCAGAATTCCTTTTCCTAGGCGTGCAGAAGATAGAAAGTGAGCATCTTCACTGTAATTTGTGTCCACCATGATGTTTTCTGTTCTGTTAGAGCAAGTCCAATGTTAAACTTCAGTGTATGATGCTTGTTTCACTAAATATTTGAGCTTTACAACCAACCATATGATTTGCAGTTGATACAATCTACGGGGGCCAACATATAAACCAATATAGTTCAGTGTTGGTTGCTGTTGTCATGTTTAGGAAGCGCAACGTGCTTAGAATTTGAACTTCTTTATTGAAGGAGCTAATGATTTTTCTTTGGTGATGAATAGTGCTAATGAGTATTAATCATGTTCATTTGAATTCAGGGATGTGAAGACCTTAATTGTGGAAATGCTTCAGGATGGCAGAGGCCAAGGCTAAAAAAAGCTCGTAGATATACCCTACCAGGAGAAGAACAAAGAGGCTCGCTCGCTCTCTCAAATATATGTATAGTTCCCACACAATCTTCAAGTTGTCCTCTTGGCACTTTAGCAAACTAGAAGTGCAAGTTGGGATAAAATGTTTTTTTTTTTTTACATAAAAGCTCTCATTCATTCAACCAAGGTGCCAAGACCAAAGAATTACAGGAGAGGACTAGGGCCGTTAAGGAGCGAAACCCAGGTATCCGGAAGGGATCCATGAGACATCTTTTTCGCCACCCAGTCCGCTTTGGTATTTCTAGCTCTAGGAATAAAACAAACTGAAACCGTAGGCGACGAACGAAGAATGGCGGCAGCCGAGGCAAGGCGGGTCGCACAGTCCCAAGGCCAGGGATTCTGTTCCAGGTTGAGGATGTCCACCAAAACTTTGCAATCCGAGAGAATTCGAGAGGGACCACCACCTTGATGGGCTAACGAAATGGCTTCAAGAATAGCAAACAGCCTCAGCAGCCATTGGCGAAGAAACGAGAGCGGTACCAGCTTTCCCGCCACAAACAAATCCATGAGAATCAGAGATAACGATACCATAAGCCGCCGTCAGGGTCTCGTGAAGAAAAGACCCGACGCAGTAATAATCCAGAGTATCATTACTAGGCGGTGGATTTGGGAGTGGGCGAGGATGGGGCGCTGGTATAGGAGGAATGTTGGTAGGGGTTCCCTTAGCAGCTTTCCAGATATCAATGTCTCGAAAGCATAGAGCCGCTGTTGAGCGAGCCACCGGGCGGATATTGTTGAAAACGAAGTCGTTGCGTGCCTTCCATATATACCAGCATCCAGCAGCAATAAGAGGCCAAGCGCCTGCAGGGATATTTTCCTTAAGGGAAAAAAACCACAATTTAAGGTTGTTAGAGACAGGCGGGAAAAGTGAAGGAAAAATCACGGACCAGGTTTCCCTGACATGACCACAGAAGAAAAGACAATGGGAAAAAGATTCTTACTCATACCATTATAGTCTCCACAAACTGCACATTATATTATGTCACTATAGTTAAGATTCTGATGTCATTAAAGTGCAGTTTTTAATTGCATAAGTAGGTTATTTGGTTAACTGTCTGACGTGGCTGTCACATCGACATAGAGATCCATTTGTTTTGGCCACCATTGCCACCAGTCGCTATTGAGATCCATCTTGTTCAAACCCTTAACATGATGACTTGAATCCAAAACTCATTGAAATAACAAGACTGTGAAGGATCTGAGGTTTTTTCATTCAAAGATTTGAGGATATTTGTGGGTTGATGATAATAAATAATTCTATGATTTATTACTCATCGTAAAAGAGCGCCATCATCGTCTATCCTTACCGCTGATGATAAGTCGTCGATGAAGGGGAAAGAATTTTTTTGTTTTTTGTTTTATTTTATAATTGACTAAATATAGTGAATTTCTTTGAACTTTTTCTTTTTTTCTTTTCTCACTTTTAACTTATTAGAATTTGAGTAACTGTAAAAATTGTAGCTCTTTAGCTAAAACTTACTATAATGACATCTGACGTAGAATTTTAACCATGGTGGCATAACATGTAGTTTGTAAAGACTATAAGAGTATGAGCCGCATTTTATCCGTGCTAAGTTATGTGTAATATTCAGTTGTTAGACAACATTTGTAACTAATTAGAAAACAATATATGTACTCGAGTTGAACCATCCTTCTTTAACAATCATGCAGGTAGCACATTGGCACTCAAAGTGTTGGAAGTGAGGATACAACATACATGTTTTCATGAAGTGTGATTGTGTGAGAATACCCTTTATATATATTTGGGTCAAATACCTTAGTAGACCCGAAACTTTGGGCCTTGTTACATTTCAGTCCCGAAACTTCAATTTGTTTCAGAATCGTCCTGTTAGTACGGGTTCCGTACGTAATGGTACTATTCCCCCCTCCGACAACCTTTTCCAGTGGTTTTACCACATCAACGCTCCACATCAGTTACCACATCAGCACTCTGCAACTTCTATGTCTGGCGCCGATAGGTAGGTAAGCTTCTCTGCAACTTCAATTTCGGGACTAGTAGGAAGAGAAACCCATAAAAAAGGCAGCACTCTGCAACTCCAATTTCGGGATTAGTAGGAAGAGAAATACCCTCGAAAGGCAGCACTCTGCAATTCTAAGTCTGGCGCTTTGTAATCCTAACTTAGAATCCGAGTATGTCTACGAGAGGAGGAGGGGGGTTTCTGAGTCAAGTGAAGAGTTATGTGACATCCTACACGGCTCGGTCACTGAATGTCTGCAGGGAATCATGTGGTGGCCATGGGTATGCTGCTGTCAACCGATTTGGTACTCTGAGAAATGATCACGACATTTTCCAGACGTTCGAAGGGGACAACACAGTGCTTCTCCAGCAGGTTGTGTTCAATTCCCATCTCGCCCTTTCTTGCTAAGTTTAATAGCTACTCTGAAAAGGGGAAGAGTAGGCATGTCTGTGGAATGTGTCTGTGACAAATGACCAACTCTAGTATGCTCTTCTTTCATCATGCTGCAAAGTGGTCATTTATCTTATGAAGTTTTAACTTCATGGAACAGTGAATGTAAGATGCAATTTCCTAATTCGTTCTTAGAAAATCCAGTCTGATTCTTGAATTGTTTGCTGATCATCCAGACTCAATCCCTCTTGTGATATGGTTTCTTCTACTTGAAGTGGACATGCTTGTAAATCCTAGTTAAAGAGACTTTCTTGAATGCAGGTTGCAGGTGATCTCTTAAAGCGATACCAGGAAAAGTTCCAGGGTGGGACAATGAAAGTTACATGGAATTATTTACGAGGTGTGAGTGCTGCGTTTTTCTGTCAAAAGAAGGAAGAAGAAGAAAATACAGAGAGAAGGAGGAAGTCGTACATGCTGTGTTTTGGGTTTTAAGGATTTTAATTCGGGTTAGGTTAGGTTTAGAGGGTTGGGTTGGGCAGTGGGGTTAATTCGAATGGGTTGAATAGGTTTGGGTAGAGTATTATTTAATTAATAAAATAACTGATGTGGAGCGCTGATGTGGCAAAACCACCGGAAAAGGTTGTCGGAGGGGGGAATAGTACCATTACGTAACAGAACCCGTACTAACAGGACAATTCTGAAACAAATTGAAATTTCGAGACTGAAATGAACAAGACCCAAAGTTTTGGGACTACTAAGATATTTCACCCATATATATTTGTAATGCTTTGTTTTAGTTTTTATTAGTAGAACTTAAGTTAGTTAGGAGTTTAGGATTACTTTTGAACTAATCAATACAATCGCATTCTCATATGGTATCAAATCTTAAATATATATGGTAGATCAACCAAAAGTTTTAGTCACATAGGATGCAGTCTTTCTCTCAAATTTCCACATCATCCTTAATTTTTTATATAAAAAATCATAATGTGTTTCTCTTATTAAATGTCATTGATTGCATATTTGTATTTATTTATAACTCTACAATTAATGTCTACCTAATACTTTAGAATTATAAGTATAAATTTTATTAAAAAAATATAATTTTATTACTAAAATTAAATAATTTATATTTACCTACGATATACAAAGATAAAATTTTTTAATTAGTTATATTCTATATTAAGACATATTATATAATATTAAGACATAAATGTATTTTTTTTAGGAAAAACACATAAATGTATTGTGATATAACCTTAGGTGAAAAAATAACATAATACACAACATATATCGTGTAGGGGTATAAAAAATAAAGTAAACTAATAAAAAAATCAAGTTAGAAAAATTTGCGTTTTTTTTTCATTTAAGGTTGGGTATGTAGATCTTCAAGTAGGTTAGACTCTATAGTTCATATATCATATTAACATATAATTTTCTCTAAAAAATCATAATATACTACTCATGCGTCGCAAGGAATTTGAAAAAATTCATGCATATCATACTAAAATTGTTGACACGGAGTCGTGAGTATATATTTTAGTGTATTATATAATATAAACAAATATAATTAGTTTTTTTAACACAACATATTTTTACCTGAAAAAACAACATAATAATCAATCACTTTAACTAAAATATCATAGTTTTCATATATTAGAAATAAGTAATGATAATGTGTAAAAAATGTGTCAAGTGTAGAGAAATAAAAATTTTAAACATATGTAAAAAGAGAACACAAACTAAAGACGTTGTAAATGCGAGCAATAAATAAATAAATAATCATGAAAATGATTTATTGATTGAAATTTAACTGTGTAAGATATTTGTATATTTATTAATATTATTAGGTTTTTTCTTATGTTAATACACAAATAAATATTTGTATTTGTATGATTAATATATGATTCATTTGAGTTAGATGGGTTATGTCTACCGAGTGGGGCTAATCATGCTACGTTCAATCATATCACAAGTCAAACAATTATCGAATCATCAGTTGGCGTCATTAGGGGTCGGGACTAGCAAAAATAAAATGAAAAGAAAAGAAGATGAAACAAATAGAGTTCTCGAATAGAAAAGAAAAAAAAGTATATGGGTCATTATCTACCATAAGTATAACAACAACTGAATTTGAGACATGATATTTGTGTCTCACCTGTTTTTAACATTAAAACACACTTATTAACATCGGGTTGAGCCGAGTTCGGCCCAGGTTTTGTTTGGAATTTACCCAAAAATGTCGAAACCTGGTCGTGATGCTCTCACACAACCCTGGCCAGGCCCAGGAAATTAAATTGCGGCTTTCCGGGCATCCCGAAGCCCGATTTGACAGGGTCGGGTCAGACAATACCCAATTAAATGGGTCGGGCTTCACACCCCTAGGTGTCATGGGGATCAACAATTTGTTTGCATACCATTTCAAATATTCAAATGAGTTTGTGAAAGAAATGTATATGACTATGTATGACATTAGAATCAATCAAGTTAGATGGGTCAGAATAATTAAGTTGTAGACTAATTGGGCATCGATCAGTCATATCATAGGTCAAAACAAACATTGTGATTCATCGAGTCATGAGTTGGATATGCCGTAGGTTGTTTGATTATAGCGAAGACAATATTTTTACATGTCATAGTATAACAACTAAAAAATAAATACAAGACTATAGTTTATAATTTATTAAGAAAGTTATAAGGTTATACGATTAATAAAAAATATAAAATTTTCAATGTCATACATTAGGCTTGGCAATGGACAAAGATTGGTCCAGATACTACATATCCACTCCCCGTTTATTAAACAAGTATTATCCATACCCGTCTGACGAGACGAAACATGTACAAAATTAAAAATTTCACTGCCCAAAAAGGGTAGCAGGTTCGGTTAAACCCCCAAATCTCTTTGTATCTAGAGTGCAAAGATATTTGGGGGTTCAAACGAACCCACTACCCATTTTGGGGATTGCAAGTAGATTTTCAAGTGGAGCTATGATTTTTATGTAACACCCACCCCGAATCGACTCGGATAAACCCATGGTCGAACCGATTAAGAGTATCACTCGAAGATACAACAATAAAAGGAAAGGAGAAACAACTTTGAAATTGAATTAAAACTTAAAACAAGCGTAAGTCGGAAGCGCCTCCATTATTCAAAATCCAAAACTTAAAATACAAAGGTACAATTCAAACCAAGATTTCCTTTACAAACCCAAAGTTCAAATCAACGATACAAACATCCCTACCCAAAATAGCCATCAAAGATCAAAAGATGGTCAACTCCTGGTCCAAACCTTCGAAGATCTTCTCCACGCCAACCACACACCGGTACTGAGTCCGATTCCGGAGAATGCTATCTCCAAGACAGCAACGATCTCAGTCATTAATTTAATCTACGGTCTTCATCTCTCACTCGTTCCTTCCTTCTTCTTCAATTTGTATGAATGAGATCTTTTTCGGCCAATTAATTTTCTGATCGAAGGAAAACTTGATCATAGAGAGATTTAAATTTTTAGGATATTATTTCTACGTGGCGGCTCCACTAATGATGACACGCTTAATTATTTCGTCAATACAGTCTCTACGAATTCCATACAGACTGTACGTTATATACAGGTTGTATGATTCTCATACATAGTGTATGGATTTCATATAGAGTATATACACTTTATATGATTTGTTTACAACCCTGCTCTACAAAATAAATTAAATTATATAAAAATAAATAGAGTGTACCATTCTCGTACAAAGTGTATGCAGTTTGTATACAAATTTCATACAAACTGTACAAAAATAAATACAAAGTGTACAATACACGTACAAAATGTATACGATTTCCGCACAGATTGTACAAAAATAATTGTGTATATATTGTCTATACAACTTGTACAACCATCAGTATGAAGTGTATATAGTTTATATAGACCGCATACAAACTGTACAGACTATACGACAATAAATTTGTCAAGACAAATATTTTTTTCCGAACAAATCCCGTAAAAACTGTACAAAAAATATATAGAGTGTATAGTTGACATGCAAAGTGTATACAATTCTCATACAAACTGTATAAAAATAATTACAAAGTATATAACTCTCGTACAAAGTGTATATAGTGCGTATACAACTTGTAGAACCATCAGTATGAAGTGTATACAAACTATACAGATTGGATGACGGATATTTTGTCAAGAAAAATATTTTTTTCAGAATTTTTTTTCCAGAATCGTAGATCTAATGACGATGATCATGTGGTGAAAAAAAATTCGCAACGGAGGCTCGTGTCATCGAGAAATTCGTTGAGAAAATTTTTGGTGATTAAAAATGGGAGGAAACTTTAACAAAGTAAAATAACTTAGAGTTATAAACATAGAATTTGGACCACTAGATTAACAACGAAGATCTAATGGTGGATAATGATTGTTGCATTGGATGCAACAAAAAAAATCATTGTCTCTAGAATTGGAGTCCACCGGTACTCGACACACAAATGAAGCACCTGAACTTTAACTCACTCACTCTCACCACGCGAACCTGAAAAAAGAAACTGGGGGGATCAATTTCCTATTAAAATTGAGTGAACCCACTGGGTTTAACTATGCACCGAACCTATCCCAAAAGAAGCGATCCCAAACTCCTCACGGAATACCAACAATGGAATCAGAATCAACATTTTCCAATTTTAATTCCCTAAAACAGTCTAAGCGATCACATAGGTGCACTCATCAATCCGACATTCACAAAACACAATTACAACAATATAACCAGAGTCATCAATTCACAATTACAACAATATAACCAGAGTCATCAATTCACAATTACAACAATATAGCTGATGAACGTTGTGAAGCGTATCAAATAACTGTCAAGCACAAAGCAAGACAGATCATATTCCACGGGCTTCTTCTACTTGCTTACTCAAATGTGTAGGCAATTTTTATCCAGGATTAAACTGTTTGTGCGTGGTGTGAGTTCCACGACTTCTATACTAGGATGCAAGAAAACTGAAATGAAATGAAATTAAAATACAGAATGATTGGTTGTTTGACTTAGACAGACGACATACAAGCTTAGATTTCGAATCCCCCTTAGATCACCAGAGCACTGACAATCAACAGACCAGCAGTTTTCAATTCTGATTCATTCAGTTCACAGACACCACCATAACTCCTTACCCTTAGGTTTAAGACTAGCGAATGTTCGCTCTATCCGATCTAACTACCAAGATTAATTAGCCGCCCGAGTACGGTCGCTTCTTGCGACGACAAAACTAACTGGTGCAATTACTAGTGATTCATGAGTTACTCTTGAAGCGGATTAACCCTAACTGGTTCCTACGAAAGGCACACTCCAATGAATAGGTTAATTATTGATTTGGTGTTCTAAAGCAAGGCGAACATTCGCTACTATCCTCAACTTAACAAGAATCTAGTCTAGGCGGTCAAACCAGACAAGAAGCACAAAGAACAAAGAACAAATCAAACATGAGGGAGAAAGTGAATGAACTTTGAATCTAATCACCGCCGATCCGTGACCGCTTTAAAGCCCTGGGTCACTTAGGGTTCATCTAATCTAAGCTCTACGAGTTTAGCTACTCATATTCAATACAGGAGAATCAAAGACGGACAAGGAATACATCTCAGGTAGGAAAGACATAGAAGAACTGTAAAACCTAATTTCGATGAATCCGTGAAGCTTCGATCTGCTGGATCTTCAACTCCTAGCACTGGGCTCTCTGATTCTTTGTAAAGTTGGGCAGGATTTAGACACGTCCCTGGTTACATTATTTGACGGAAAAAATCTGTGCTATCGCAAAAACACTAGAAAACCATCAAATATACCTGAAACGACCCAAAGTAACCAGAATGACACGAGATAGAGCAGTTGAGTGATTATATGTTATTTTTCCCTAAAAACCATGTCTTAAGCCAAGAAATGTTGCTTAAATGAGGCTGATAATCACGTCAAATCGAGTGTCATCAAATACCCCACACTTAAGCTTTTGCTTGTCCTCAAGCAAACTGAATAGAAAACGCTCAGGTTCACAAATAATAAGATCGATTAAATTGAAACTCAAACATACACAATGAATTATTAGACAGCTACTTCTAGAACAAGAAACCTAACATGAATACTGATCAGCCAAACAATCCGGTCTCACTAAAAACTGCACACGACAAATAGTAGTAACCAATCATGCACGAATTTGACCTGACCGACTAGTCTGCTCACACAGATAATATTTGGTACAAGGGAAACTCTCATTCTCTGTGTTTATGGACGTGTTTCTGCTCTCAATCATTTTCTGTCACTGAATTCTGTCATAGGTTTGCAATTCGACCACATCTCCACCACTGTGACAACACGAGGAACTAGTCAAGAAGGACTTCCCTAGTTAGGACTGTAACGAATTCTACACTACAGGGTTTTATAATGAGATGGATGATGGGAATGTATGATGATGGCTTGGTGCGGTGTAGCTTTCGACTAACTTCCCTCGAATCTAGCTTATGGCTTCCTACTGTCTAACTAGACACGGGTGGAATAGTGTACGCTCGTCCTATGATACCCTCAAGCAACCCAACACTTTATTTTCTTTACACATTCTTTTTCTGCATTTTCTTTTACATTTCCTTTGACTTCGTTCTTCCATATGTAGGGAGAAGAACTATAAACTTGGAGCTTTTGAACTATTTTTCTATATTTTTTTTCGAATTTTTCTTCTTTTTCTTATTCTGTTTTTGCCGATTTTCTTTAAGTTGCTAGAGGGGGTTACACGTTTGGACATAATAGCTAAGACCAGCTGTTTAAAGGCTATAAGCAGGTTACCACAAACCGACTTCCGGTAGGCTAATCTAGAACTACGACCACAGGGGATCAACGAGGAGTGAAAGAATGGGGATTGGCTGTAATGTATATCAAACCGAAAGAACAGGCCAAGCGCGTTTAAACCTAATGAATTTAACGTTAGGTAGGCTATCTGGCTTTAGCAGCTGAATCTAGGTGCCCATATCATTCTAGAACTCGTGTCATCGTGTGATCTCGAATAGGTCTCATGCAAATTCTAACTCATTAAAGAAAGCAGAAAACCACTCAAATTGAATTAAAATTGCTGATGAGCTGCAGAACAGTGATCAAATACTACCAAGCTAGAAAGCTAAGCAGATCGTATTCCACAGGGTTTCTTCTAATTGACTACTCAAAGAAGCTGGCAATTTATCCAAGTTTGAACACGTTGTGCGTGGTGTGAGTTCCACGACTTCTAGACTAAGATGCAAGAAAATTAAAATGAATTTGAAAGACAGAATGATTGGATGGTTCAGACAGACGACAGACAAGCTTAGATTTCGAATCCCCCTTAGATCACCAAGGCAACAACAATCAACAGATCAGCGGATTTCAATTCTCGTTCAATCAATTTCTATACACCACCATAACTCCTGACCCTTAGGTTTAAGACTGACGAATGTTCGCTCTATCCAATCTAACTACCAAGATTAATTAGTTGCCCGGGTACGGTCGCCTCTCGCAACGACTTAACTTAACTGGTGCAATTACTAATGATTTATGAGTTACTCTTGCAGTGGATTAACCCTAATCGGTTCCTACGAAAGGCACACTCCAATTATAAGGTTAACTGGTTGAATTGATGTTCTAAAGTGAGGCGAGTGTTCGCTTCTATCCTCAGCTTAACAAGAATCTAAGCTAGGTGATCAGGAAAGACAAGTTTTAATGTTTAAAGCAGAGAAGCTATCTGGCGACAAACCCTAATTCAACACAAACCTAATCTAGGCGATCAATCAGAAAAGAAACATAAACAATCAAGAACAAAACAACCATGCAAAGAGAAACTGATTGAACTTTGAATCTAATCACCGCCGATCCGTGACCGCTTCAAAGCCCTGGGTCACTTAGGGTTCATCTAATCTAAGCTCTACAAGTTTAGCTACTCATGTTCATAACAAAAGAATCAAAGGCAGAAACAGAGTTCATCACACAGAGGAAGAACAGATAAGAACTGAAAAACCTAATTCTAATGACTCTGGCAAAGCTTCGCTCTCTAGTAATCTTCAATCCTAGCTCCGAGTCTCCGAGGTGAAGGGATGGCGTCACGATCTCTTCCTGGCTTTTCGAACTCTAAAACTCTCTCCCGAACTCGTGAGAATTCTCAAATTAATTGATATTCTGAGGTATATCTTTATTTGGGCCGCCGGTTAAGTATTTATACTTAACCCTAATACCGCCGGTTTTTAACTAATATTTTTGCCGAAAATGTAAAGAGATTTTCGGCGAAAATCCCTTTGTAAAATGACTGCACGCCGGCTGCTTTTCTTCTGTGGTTTTTGGTCCAACAGTTCTCGGCGAAAACTTAGTGTTTTCGTCGAAAACATCCTTCGGTTGACATCAGTGGATTTGTGCTAGGGTTTTCGCCGAAAACACTAAGGGATTTTTGGCGAAAACTTTAGTGTAAACCGGGGCAGGAATTGGTCGACTTGATTGGCTCCTTGGATCGATTCCGGTGCGATTCCTCAAGGTTCCAACGCCTTAGACACGTCCTTGGCTACTTATTTGACGGCAAAAACCTGTGCTATCATAGAAACACTAGAAAACCATTAAATAGACCCGAAACGGGCTAAAGTAACACAAATGGCACGAGATAGGGCAATTGATTGAATATTCGCTATTCTACCCTAAAAACCATGTCTTAAGCAAGGAAATGTCGCTTAAATGAGGCTGATAATCACGTCAAATCGAGTGTCATCAAAATACCCCACACTTAAGCTTTTGTTTGTCCTTAAGCAAGCTGAATAGAAACGCTCGTGTTCACAAATGATAAGATTAATCAAATTGGAGTTCAATCAACACAATGAATTATTAGACCGATAGTTCTGAGAACAAGAAACCTAACATGCATACTGATCAGCCAAACAACCTGGTCTCACTAATAAACTACACACGACGAGTAATCGCAACCAATTATGCACGAATTTGACCTGACCGACCAGACTCCTCACACAGGAAATATATAGTACAATGAAAACTCTCACTCTCTGTGTTTAGGGACGTGTTTCTGCTCTCAATCATTTTCAGTTACTGAATTCTGTCATAAGTTTGCAATTCGACCACATCTCCACCACTGTGACAACACGAGTAACTAGTCAAGAAGGACTTCCCTGCTAGGACTGTAACGAATTCTAGACTACAAGGGTTTATGATGAGATGGATGATAGGAATGTATGATGATGGCTTTGGTGTGGTGTAGCTTTTGACTAACTTCCCTCGAATCTAGCCTATGGCTTCCTACCGTCTAACCAGACACGGGTGGAATAGTGAACGCTCGTCCTATGATACCCTCAAGCAACCTAGCACTTTATTATTTTTCTTACACAATTTTTTTTTCTTCTCAACTTTTCTTTTGACTTCGTTCTTCCATTTGTAGGGAGAAGAACGTTTTATAGAACTAACAACTTGAAACTTTTCTGAATTTTCGCTTTTTTTGAATTTTTATTATTATTATTATTATTTTTCTTCTTCTTCTCTTTTTTTTCCTTGTGCCGATTCTTTCTTTTAGTTGCTAGAGGGGTTTACACGTTTGGACATAATAGCTAAGACCACCTGTTTAATGGCTATAGGAAGGTTACCACAAACCGACTTCCGGTAGGTCAATCTAGAACTACAACCACAGGGGATCAACGGGGAATGAAAGAATGGGAAATGGCTGTAATGTATATCGAACCGAAAGAACAGGCCAAGCTCAAGGGTTTAAACCTAATGGATTTTTATCGTTAGGTAGGCTATCTGGCTTAGTAGCTGAATCTAGGTGCCCCTATCATTCTAGAACTCGTGTTATCGTGTGGTCTCGAGTAGGTCTCATGAAAATTCTAACTAATTCAAGCAAACAGAAAATCACTCAAAAAGAATTGAAATTGCAAGTTACGTGCAATGGATCAAAAGCTCACAGTTGGTTTGCTAGTCGGATTCGGTCATTTTCATGCAATCAAGGCTACAAACTACAAGTGTGATTTTTTTTTAAAAATCTGTTCTGACCAGGCAATTTAGCATCAAAGTATACACGTTGGTTTTCAGGTTCTAGGTTAAGCAGTCTAAGCATCATTATGACAGATTGAACAACAACTTAACATCAAAAATCAAGAACCGAGCAATTCTAATGCTAGAGAAACTGGAAAGGCACCGAGAAACACACAACACACAATTAAGGGCAATCAAGTTCATGCAAGGTTCTCTAACATCCTACCCCACACTTAAATCGTTCTGTGTCCTCACAGACTAAACTAGAGTAGAGAGATATGAAGAACCTGGAATGAGATGGTCGGTGTAGGGGATGAGCACGGATAGCCCGGAGCGGAGCGGAGTAGCTACTCGAGTTCCTAAAAAACAAAAGTAACAAAAAGATCAAAAGGATACCGGGACAAGTGTCCCGGATCCACACAGAATAAAAGTCGAACAAAGAAGGTTTAGGGGAATTTTGAACATATTTTGACTCTTTTTTTTTCCAAATTCACGGCACCGCATTCCTAGAGAAGTCTAGAATATCTAAGTTCAATCAGATCAGCAAAAATCACACCGAAAAGCAGGCACGCAAAACGAGGTAGACCGGTATTAAACTCGTTGAAATTCAACAATCATCATGTCAAAAGATTCCAAATTGAAAACCCAACAACTAACTTTCAAGACATGACTCAAGAAAATGGACGGAAAGCGACGAAGTTGGCCAAAAACGTGAAAAACTTGTTTCGGGGATAACCGGAGCTACAGAGCTCCGATTTGGACGATCAAGTATGCATTGGAATCAGACCGAAAAAAGGAAACTGATTTTCAAAACAACACAAGTTTTCGGCAAAAACTTTAGAAGTTTTCGCCGAAAACTTCTTCGAAAATAGGCAAAAATAAAACAGAAGTTCACTGTTTCAAAATTTGAGATTGATTTCGGCGAGAAGTTTGAATTCTCACCGAAAAACTATTTAAAAACCCTTTTTTTTTCAAAACCCAACCGAAACAAATCAAAATGAAAGGAAATTAAACTGACACTTTGGCTCCCCCGAACCTAACTCGAACGACGAAAAGACTGACTCAAAATTTCAAAAACGGACTCCAGCCGTGGGTTGCCTCCCACGAAGCGCTCTTGCTTAACGCCCTTGAGCCGGACGATACTTGGTCGGCGATCAAGAGACATCCCAACTCAGGATTTCTCTTAGGCCCGAGTCGGAGTTCATGAAATATGGCCTTGGGGATCCTCCGGCAAGTGTGAACTTCTTCCCGTGTGCGTGAATTAGCTTGGTTCGTCCATCGGGAAGGTGACCAGAAATTTCGAATGGCCCGAACAGTTCTTTCAAAGAAGCGTCCTTCAGAGGATTATTCTTCTCTGGTGGCTCGGTAGAAGGCGGTTTAATGACTGGCCCCCAAACCTCCTTGGTCTCTCCTGTTCCTTTCTTCTTCGTCTCGCCAGGATCCTTAACTTTTGGTGATTCATGGGGGAATGCCGTCGGATCTTCCTTCTTTCTTGGCTCTTGTGCCGGCAGCTCATTCTTCAGATTAGGGACCTGTCCAACACCTGGCAAGAAGATTTCTGCAGAAACTCTAGATTTTTCATTAGTAACGGAGTTGACCGAAGCCAACTCCACAGCTTCAACAGATAAGCAATGCGCCTCTTCTCTGATAGGAATTTGCATACCGTCCTTAAGACGGAATGTCATGGTATCCTTGCCGACCCTTAATGTCAACGAGCCATTCGGGACATTAATGGTAATACCGGCTGTTGCCATGAACGGTCGGCCTAGGAGAAGAGTGACATCTTCCCCTCGGGTATCCATAACAATAAAATCAGTCAGAATAGTAAAAGGACCACAATTGACAACCACGTCTTCTATCAATCCCCTAGGTAATTTCACAGATCTATCGGCAAACACTAAACGCATGCTAATCGGTTTCAATTCTCCTAGGTTCAATTTCTCATACAAGCAGGTAGGCATGACATTAATGGAAGAACCTTGATCAATTAAACTACGATCAATTAAACTACGATCAATTTTCACATTTTTAATGGTGCAAGGCAAAGTAAAAGCACCAGGATCGCGACACTTATCTGGGGGAGGTATGGCAGTTGTCTGGCTGTGGATCGCGGAGCATTCTTCCTTGAGGGAGACGGAAGACAACTCTCCCTTCTTCTTGTCCTTCGCAAGATCTTTCGCGACTTTTCCAGCCTCCGGTATCATCTGGATAGCATCAGTAACTGGTATCTTGACATATGTGTTCTTCAAGTATCCATGCCACTTTCTGTATCGGGTATCATGATCTTTCTCCTTTGATTGCGCGACCTTAGGAAACGGAATCCGAGGCTGATATGGAGGGAGCGGTGGTGCAGGTGCTGTCTTTGTCAGGGAAGGCGGGGCAGTCACCTCCTCTTCGATCTCCGGCTTGTCAATGGCTATAGCATCAGGAATTATGGCCGGTTCAGGAGCTGCAGGATCAGCTGATTGCTTGTTGCTTCTTGTGGAGATAGCCTTGACGTGCTCCTTCCTAATGGCAGAGTCGTCTTGAACCGATGATTGATTAAGGAGGGGGCTATTAGTTAGCAGGCTAAACATGTTATTCAACATGCTCTCCACTCGTTGACCTCGAGCTTCATGATCTTGATTTAAGAGGGCTTGAAGCTTGAATCTCTCCTCGTGGTCATCGAGTCTTGTCAAGATCAGGTCGAGCTTCTTGTCTATCTCGATTTCCCAAGTATTCTCGAACGTATAATTCTGAGGTTGCTGTCCTTCGGTGAATCCAGGGGGATCTTGATCAATAAAATTCACTTCCCCTATAGACCAGTTATTTGTTGTACCGAAAATCTTCTTCATTTCTTTCTGCACTTTGCTCTTGATCTGATCTTCACGGCTTGGTTGCCTCTTAGCTGCTCCAAGCTGTCTGTCCCAACTTCTAGATTTAGATGCGTAGTTTGCAAAGTGAAGAAGAGCAGCTTCTGGTGTGAGTGCGGTGTAGTCTCCATCAGCTAAGGAGTTAACCCATTCAGATGATTCTTCGTTCATACCCCAAGCAAAGATCTCGGCTAGTTGCATCTGAGTGAAGCCATGATGAGGGCAATCGTAGAGGAGTCCCTGGAATTCGTTCCAAGCATCATGTAAACTTACTCATTCTCTCTGTCTGAACCTTGTGATGTTTTTCCTGTAAGCAGTTGTTCTGGAAGGAGGGAAGTATTCCTCTATGAATTCCTGAGCAAGATCATCCCAGTTGGTGTAGTGTCCGGGTGGCTTGCTAGTGAGCCATCTCTTTGCGGCGCCTCGGAGTGAGAATGGGAAGGCTCGAAGGCATAGAGCGTTCTTGTTGAGGTTCTTAGACTTGAAAGTTTCACAGACAGCCAAAAAGTCAGATAGATGTGTGCACGGATTATCATCTGGCTTTCCCTCAAATTGCACGTCCCTAGAGATTAGTCCCAGAAAGGGGATCTTGATCTCATAGTTGGGATCGTCGTCATTAGAAGGCACGGTGATTGGAGACTGAATGTTAGATGCGCTCGGCTTACTGTAGTCCGCAAGACTCTTTGGAGCGGACATTGCGGTAGGGAAGATGGAACGGGAGTGATTCGATTTTGTACCTGCTATGATCTGCAAGGGACAAAAACAAGCACAACTGGTGTAAAATCAAAGTGTGACGGGAAATGAAAGATGGAAAGTAGAAGAATAAAATGCCAACTCTTCTTTCAAACAATATAAAAGAGTCCCCGGCAACGGCGCCAATTTGATGAGCTGCAGAACAATGATCAAATACTACCAAGCAGAAAGCTAAGCAGATCGTATTCCACAGGGTTTCTTCTAATTGACTACTCAAAGAAGATGGCAATTTATCCAAGTTTGAACACGTTGTGCGTGGTGTGAGTTCCACGACTTCTAGACTAAGATGCAAGAAAATTAAAATGAAATTGAAAGACCGAATGATTGGATGGTTTAGACAGACGACAGACAAGCTTAGATTTTGAATCCCCCTTAGATCACCAAGGCAACAACAATCAACAGATCAGCGGATTTCAATTCTCGGTCAATCAATTTCTATACACCACCATAACTCCTGACCCTTAGGTTTAAGACTGCGAACGTTCGCTCTATCCAATCTAACTACCAAGATTAATTAGTCGCCCGGGTACGGCCGCCTCTCGCAACGACTTAACTTAACTGGTGCAATTACTAATGATTTATGAGTTACTCTTGTAGTGGATTAACCCTAATCGGTTCCTACGAAAGGCAGACTCCAATTATAAGGTTAGCTGGTTGAATTTATGTTCTAAAGTGAGGCGAGCGTTCGCTTCTATCCTCAGCTTAACAAGAATCTAAGCTAGGTGATCAGGAAAGACAAGTTTTAATGTTTAAAGTAGAGAAGCTGTCTGGTGACAAACCCTAATTCAACAAAAACCTAATCTAGGCGATCAATCAGAAAAGAAACATAAACAATCAAGAACAAAACAACCATGCAAAGAGAAACTAATTGAACTTTGAATCTAATCACCGCCGATCCGTGACCGCTTTAAAGCCCTGGGTCACTTAGGGTTCATCTAGTCTAAGCTCTACAAGTTTAGCTACTCATGTTCATAACAAAAGAATCAAAGGCAGAAACAGAGTTCATCACACAGAGGAAGAACAGATAAGAACTGAAAAACCTAATTCTGATGACTCTGGCAAAGCTTCGCTCTCCGGTAATCTTCAATCCTAGCTCCGAGTCTCCGAGGTGAAGGGATGGCATCACGATCTCTTCCTGGCTTTTCGAACTCTAAAACTCTCTCCCGAACTCGTGAGAATTCTCAAATTAATTGATATTCTGAGGTATATCTTTATTTGGGCCGCCGGTTAAGTATTTATACTTTACCCTAATACCGCCGGTTTATAATTGATATTTTTGCCAAAAATGTGAAAGATTTTCGGCGAAAATCCCTTTGTAAAATGACTGCACGCCGGCTGCTTTTCTTCTGTGGTTTTCGGTCCAACAGTTCTCGGCGAAAACTTAGTGTTTTCGCCGAAAACATCCTTCGGTTGACATCAGTGGATTTGTGCTAGGGTTTTCGCCGAAAACACTAAGGGATTTTTGGGGAAAACTTTAGTGTAAACCGGGGCAGGAATTGGTTCAACTTGATTGGCTCCTTGGATCGATTCCGGTGCGATTCCTCGAGGTTCCAACGCCTTAGACACGTCCTTGGCTACTTATTTGATGGCAAAAACCTGTGCTATCATAGAAACACTAGAAAACCATCAAATAGACCCGAAACGGGCTAAAGTAACACAAATGGCACGAGATAGGGCAATAGATTGAATATTTGCTATTCTACCCTAAAAACCATGTCTTAAGCAAGGAAATGTCGCTTAAATGAGGATGATAATCACGTCAAATCGAGTGTCATCAATTGCAAGTTATGTGCAATGGATCAAAAGCTCACATTTCGTTTTCTAGTCAGATTCGATCATTTTCATGCAATCAAAGTAACAAACTACAAGTGTGATTTTGAAAATATGTTCTGACCAGACAATGTAGCATCAAAGTATACAAGTTGGTTCTCAGGTTCTAGGTTAAGCAGTCTAAGCATCATTATGACAGATTGAACAACAACTTAACATCAAGAATTAGGAACCGAGCAATTCTAATGCTAGCTAAATTGGACAAGGCACCGCGAAACACAATAAGGGGAAATCAAGATCATGCATGGTTTTCTAACATCCTACCCCACACTTAGACCGTTCTGTGTCCTCATAGGACAAAAAATGGGAGTGAGAGGTATGGGGAACCTGGAGACAGGTGGTTGGTGTAGCGGATGGGTCCTGAGCGTGACTTGGAGCGAAGCAGAGCAGCTACCAAAAGAGACCTACAAAACAAAAACAACCAAAAGATCAAAAGGAAACCGGGACAAGTGTCCCAGATCCACACATAAAAAAGTTGGATCAAAATCCGAGAAGAAGAAAGAAAACAAAAGAAAAGGAAGGAAACGACCTGATCATTGTCCCTCAGGTGGGGGTGGAGTCAGAGTCGGTAAAGGGGGAACGCCAAGTAGCTGCTCAATCTGCTGTCGCCATGCGAGCTCAGCCTTGTGCCTAGTGTCCTAGTCAGTCATGAACTGTTGTAGAACAGCCCATCGTGCATTCTGCGCCTCCTCGTGCTTTACCGATCAATTTTCCATTGGTGCGCGCCAGAGGAGTAGTCTAGCTTCCATTGCTCAATGCGGGTCAGCTGCGCACTACGCGGGTCAGGGGCCTGCGTCACACGTGGAGGGGGTGGATCTCTGGTGGGAGCGAGTGGTGGTATGTAGAAGTTGAGACTGATGGAAAGGTTGAGGCCACATGCCACGACGAGCTCCGCTCTGACGTATTCAATCTCAGTGCGGGGAGGTTGGGAGCCCACTTGTCACCGATCTGGAGAGAGTCAATGAGGCAAGAGAGGAAGGAGCCGCCAGGGAGAGCCAAGGACGCTTCTTGGTAGTTGTGCGCTTATGGAAGAAGCGGGCTAGCCAACAACCCGGATGAAGTCGTTTGAGTTCCTCAATGGCATGGAAGAGAATGAATTCCTCCAAAGAAATGTGGTGGCGACCGTCCTTACTGCAGTAGCACAAAGAACGAGTCCATACATAATGAAAAATTTGAAAAGTGGGTGAGCAATGTTACCAACAGGGCCGTTCTCAGGTTTTCCCTCGGACTCCCCGAAGATGAATCGCCAGACTTCAGGATATGGAGCCTGTGCAATGGAGCTCATTTCTTCAAAACCTAGGGAGGCGTCGACGGTAGTGGCGTTGGCATCGAGGAGGAGAGCGAACTCGTCGAGGGTCTTCTCGTACTGGACTCCCCCGAGACGGAAGTGGATACACTTGAGGAGGCGATGGGGTCTCCGATTCGTCCACTCAAATGAACTCCAGAATTCCTGGAGGGCGACCAGAGGGCAGGTGGAGCAAAAAGTGGTCAAAGATCGCAGGCCGGTTTGTTCAAGGACAAGGTCGACGTTGGAGTGCCAATCCGGATTGTGGTTCTTGAGACTGTCTAAGGATAGAGCTGCCACCTTGTCTTGTCTTGTCGAGCCTTGAATCGTTTCTCTCTATCTGCACTAGTGGTCTTGAAACGCTTCGGATTCCTACAATACACAACTCAGAGCAGACCAGAATTAGATGATAAGAACCCTACCCCACACTTGGTTCGAAACCTCGGTTCTGAAAATAATGGAACAGACAAGTGGGGGTAAGCAACACAAGCGAGAGATTACAATGGCAAAGCAGAGCAGCACAGAAATGGCCAGCAGACAGGCGAAACACGACATTCAATCACCAAGAAGGAGAAATGACACAAATCGACAGTCGGTAGAGCACAAGACAAGTCATCAGCACAGATCATCGAAATCCATCACGAGGGCAATAAAGATCAAAGAATACACGAAACAGCAGACACGTAATTCGAGGAAAACCAAAAAGTCAACCAAAGTCAAACATGCCAAAATCCAAAATTTGACACGCAAATGATTTAAAATGGAGGGCTGAACAACTAACCGTGAAGACACGACTCGAGAAAATGGTTGGAAATCCGAGAAATTGATCAAAAGCTTGAAAACTTGTTTCGGGTGGAACCGGAGCTATAGGGCTCTGATTCAGGAGATCTAGGTTGCAAATAACTCAGGAGGAAGAGGGAGTGTGAGCGGCGGCGGTGACCAGGCGGCGGAGCGGCAGCGGCGACGAAGTAAGGAAGGGAACGAACGGCGATGGCGCGAAAAGAGAAAGAGAGTTGGCGGGGGGGCTTCGCGAAACGACGCTGGTTCCAATGATGAGTTCTCACCGTGAAGTAAGGTTTTCAGTGAGAACCTTTCGAAAAAGAGACACAGGAGAATCTGGGGGGTTTGAAAACCGAAGGAGTTTTTGCCAAAAACTCGTTTGAAAAATGGGTTTTGATAGTTTTTTTTTTGAAAAAGTTTTAAAAGAAGAAAACTCAAAACAAAGAAAGACTGACTCCAGCCGTGGGTTGCCTCCCACGAAGCGTTCTTGCTTAACGTCCGTGAGCTGGACGATACCTGGATCGGAGTTACTGGGTTGACGCGAAGTAATGCACGTCGATGAGGGAGACAGCTAATCCATGTAGGTATTTCTTGAGTCTATGGCCATTGACCATAAATGGCTCTTGACCGTGGCCCTTAATTAGGACGCTGCCAAGGGACGTCTGCCGAACCATCAATTGGTTTACCCGGGACCATCAGGATTTTAGCTTCATCTAGGGGGTAGAATTGCTTGACCCCCTTCAATTGAGTGTCATGGATCCTCTTGGTACGTTCTTTATAGAGTTTCGTGCTCTCATACGCGTGGAGACGATGCTCCTCAAGCTCAACAATCTGATTGTGGCGCATATTCCCTGCTACTGCATAATTCATATTTAACTCTTTAGCAGCCTAGAACGTCTTGTTCTCAAGCTCAACCGGTAAATGGCATGCCTTGCCATAAACTAGTTGATATGGCGAGGTACCGATGGGAGTCTTGTAGGTAGTTCGATATGCCCATGAGGCACCAGTGAGCTTTGATGACCAGTCCTTGCGAGACCGGCCAACTGTCCTATCAATCCGCTTGAGCTCACGGTTTGTCACTTCCGCTTGATCGTTAGCTTGAGGGTGATAAGCGGTGGACATTCGGTGGGTGACGCCAAAGCGTTTGCACACCCGGTCGAAGTGTCCGTGGAAGTGGGTACCCCTATCGCTTATGATGAAGGCGGTGAACCAAAACGCATGAAGAGACATGTAAGGAACCGTCCTACCACACTTGAATCGTTGGTGGGTAAAGCTTCAGCTTCAGCCCACTTAGAAACATAATCAACGGCCACAAGAATGTACTTGTTTCCGTTGGAGGGTGTGAATGGTCCCATAAAATTGATTCCCTAAACATAAAAAATTTCAACAGTTAAAGAAACAATTTGAGGCATCTCATTACGGTTAGAGATGTTACCTGGTCGTTGGCACGCATCACAATGACTAGCAAAAGTGTCGCAATCACTAAAGATAGAAGGCCAGTAAAATCCAGTTTCGAGTACCTTTCTGGCAGTGCGGTTGCCACCGAAGTGTCCTCCAAACTAACCCTCATGGCACTTACGCATGATGTCAGCTGCCTCGATGTAAGAGACACACATCCGAATTATCTCATCGCTTCCAATGCAGTACAAGAACGGCTCGTCCCAGAAGTAAGATTTGGCTTCTTTAATGAGCTTTTTCCGCGTATTATAATCCAATCCGAGAGGTATTATGTCGCGAGAAAGGTAGTTAGCTACGGTGGCATACCAGGGCTCGTCCGGTGTTGTTGCATTACTAAGCTCCTGAGCGTGAGCAATCGCCCAAGGCTCGATGTCTATGTTGTTGACCTGTTCATAGATTTCAAGGCGCAACAACTCATCAGGGAAAGAATCATTAATAGGAGTAGTAGTAGACTTACCTGTTTGTGATTCCTCGAGTCGGGAGAGGTGATCGGCTGCTAGGTTCTCAGCTTCCTTTTTGTCTTTGATCTCTATGTCAAACTCTTGGAGAAGGAGAACCCATCAGATAAGTCTTGGCTTCGAGTCCTGCTTTGCTAGAAGATGGCGCAGAGCAGTATGGTCGGTGATAATGGTATGAGAGAGGACCAGGTACTGCCTGAACTTATCGAAGGAGAAGACAATAGCTAGGAGCTCCTTTTCTGTAGTAGTGTAGTTCCTCTTAGCGTCGTTAAGCGTCTTGCTAGCAAAATAAATGGGATGGAATCTCTTCTCTTTTCTTTGTCCCAGAACAGCACCAACAGCAAAGTCGCTAGCATCGCACATTATCTCAAATGGGAGATTCCAATCTGGTGCTGTGAGGATCGGTACGGTGGTGAGCTTGGTCTTCATAATCTCAAAGGCTTCAAGACATGCCTTGTCAAAAACGAAAGGGGTGTCTTTCTCTAGAATCTTGGTCATTGGAAGAGTGATCTTGGAGAAATATTTGATGAATCTCCGGTAGAATCCGGCATGACCGAGGAAGCTTCAAACTATCTTGACCGAGGTTGGCGGTGGAAGACTGGCGATGGTTTCAAGCTTGGCACGATCGACTTCTATTCCGAGCTTGGAGATCCTATGGCCAAGAACAATGCCTTCGGTAACCATGAAGTGACATTTCTCCCAACTAAGAGCTAAGTTGGTTTCCTCACAGCGGGCTAGTACCTTGTCCAGGTTAGCTAGGCACTTAGAAAATGAGTCTCCATAGTCAGAGAATTCGTCCATGAATACTCCTACCACGTTCTCTACTAGATCTCAGAATATATCAAGCATGCATCTTTGAAAAGTAGCGGGAGCATTGCACAAACCAAAGGGAATATGACGATAAGCAAACGTACCAAACGGGCAAGTGAAGGTCGTCTTTTCTTGGTCATCGAGCTCGATGGGGATCTGAAAGTAACCAGACATTCTATCAAAGAAATAGCAGTACTCGTGGCCAGCTAACCTCTCTAGCATCTGATCAATGAATGGCAGTGGAAAGTGATCTTTCTTTGTAGCGTCATTAAGGCGTCGGTTGTCGATGTAGACTCTCCACCCGGTAACCGTGCGAGAGGGAATGAGCTCACCTTTCTGATTAGGGATGACTGTAATTCCTCCTTTCTTTGGAACAACCTGAGTCGAACTAACCCAAGGGATATCGGTGATAGGGTAAATGATCCCGGCATCCAAGAGCTTAAGGCCCTCCTTCTTCATAACCTCCCGCATCAGAGGGTTTAATCGGCGCTGTGGTTGTCTGACTGGCTTGAACTCTTCATCTACGACTATCTGATGCTTGCAGAAGGTTTCAGATCCTCTGATGTCGGCTAATGCCAGGCTATAGCTCGGATGTGCTTCTTTAGTAATATGATCAGTTGTTCTTTCTGTTCGGGAGATAAAGCTGAGTTGATGATGACTGGCAATTGACATTCCTTCCCCAGAAATGCATACTCCAGATGGTCGGGGAGCTCCTTTAGTGCGAGGTCTGGTGGGTTCTCGTATGAAGTGGTGATCCGACTTGAAGCCTGGGTGGCGCAGAAGTGGATGTGGATGTCATCTTTTGGTCGTCTAATTCGAATTGCCGTAGGCGCTGCTCTTGATCTTCTAACGCGTTTTCAGTTCCTGAAATCAAACACAACTCTAGTGGATCACTAGATAAGGCATTAGTGATGAAGTTGGCCGAGGCCAACTCCATAGCATCAACAGTATAACATTTATCATCTTGAGCCGCAGAATATCTCATGCTATCCCTAATGCGGAAAGCAACGCTATCCTGTCCTACACTTAAAGTCAACAATCCTTGTTTGCAATTGATATTTTCACTGGCGGTTGTCAAGAAGGGTCACCCTAAGATAAGCGTTCCATTTAGTTCACGGGTGTCCAGGACAACGAAATCTGCAATAATAGTAAAAGGGCCACAACGAACAGCTACATCTTCTATTATACCTCTAGGAAGTTTGACAGACCTATCCGCTAGCACGAGATGCAGAGTAAGCGGATTCAGTTTTCCTAGGTTTAACTTCTCATAAAGATAAGCAAGCATAACATTAATAGAAGCACCGGAATCAGCTAGACTATGCTCAATTTAGATATCAATTATTATGCATGGTAATGTAAAAGGACCGGGATCAGAACACTTAACTGGAGGTGGCGGTGGCTGTTGCATAGGAGATGGGCTACCGAAGAGAGAAGCGCATTCATTTGTGAGTGTGACAGAGAACGCCTCTCCGTTCTTCACCTTTTTCACGAGATCTTTGAAGAATTTTCCAAGTGGTGGTATGATCTCTACAGCTTTAGTTACTGGTATCTTGATCTCCGCATTCTTTAGAACGTTTTTCCACTTCTTATACTGGGTTTCGTGGTCCTTGGCCTTGCTCATTGCAGCTTTTGGAAAAGGAATCCGAGGTATCTATGGTGCTAAGACAGGCTCAGGAGCTGTCTTGGGAGGAGGAGTCGGTGTTACTTCTTCCTCTTATGTGATATCTTCAATCTTTGGCATATCCATGGCAGTAGCATCTGGTATTATGTCCGGTTCTGGAGCTTTCGAATCAGCTGTCTGCTTGCCACTCCTGGTGGTGATGGCTTGAGCTTGTTCGCTCCTAACACTGGGGTCGCCTTGAAATGCTGCTTGATTGAGGAAAGGGTTGCTAGCCAATAACCTAGTCATATTGAGCACTGCATCTTCCACTCTTTGGCTATGAGCCATTTGTCCTTGATTGAGTGCAGCTTGAGCTTTGAATTGATTGTCCTATTCATCAAGTCTGCTCATGATTCGGTCAAACTTCTTCTCGAAGTCCTCGTCTCTATTGTAATACGGCTTTGACTTAGACTGTTGATGTCCTCCAATGAATCCAGGAGATCCTTGGTATGATTCGGAGGATCGGTTGTTTTGGTTCTTACCCTGAGGTTAGTAGTTCCTGTAATTGGTGTAGCCTCTCTGGTTGTTGGTGAAGCCTTGACTAATGAAGTTCACCTCTTGTGAAGACCAGTCATCTGTTTTATCGAAGTTAAGGCAGCTTCCTCCGTTATGAGCACATGTTTCACACCATCCACAGTCAGCTGAAAAGACGGTAGCTGATAGGGGATCGAGGGATACACCAATCATCTTTAGATGTTTTTGAACTTCTGCTTTGATTTGATCTGCAATGCTCATCTGAATCTTGGTACTTTCTCTTTGTCTTTCCCAGTTTCTTGACTTTGAAGCACATCTAGCAAAATGAAGAAGAGCGTCCTGAGGTGTAAGAGCGGTGCAATCTCCCCCAGCTAGGGAGTTGACCCACTTTGCAGATTCCTGACGCAAACTGCGAGCAAAGAATTCAGCTAGCTGCCTTTGTTCATACCCATGGTGAGGACCAATGTAGTCAAAATCCCGATTTTAATCTTAAAATCTTACGATTTTACGATTTTACTGGTCTCTAGCGATCTTGATTCCACGCAAAATCTATGGGTCATAAAATCTAGTAAAATCTCGATCAAAATCTTAGAATCTTATAAAATCAACGATTTTTCTTGTATTTTACGATTTCACTTTCTAGGGAAAATTACCAGTTTGTACAACTACATATAAGTCAAAACAAAGACAATTAAATTAAATTGGTTTTATTTTGAGATTTTAATTAATTAAGTTAGAAGTTATTACTAAAAAATGTCTAAAATCTAATTATTACTTCCTCGAATGACATTTATTCTTAACATGTTACTGACTTAAAAGTTTCGATAGTAGTTCATAAAATCTTACGATTTTACGATTAAAAACTACGATTCCGATTTCGCCCATGTTTTCGATTCCACGTGGAATCTCGATTTTGACTACATTGGTGAGGACAGTTGAAGAGAAGTTCTTGGAATTCATTCCAAGTGTCATATAAGCTCTCATCTTCTTTCCGAGCAAACCTAGAGATGCTATCCTTGTAGGCAGTTGTCCTTGATGGAGGGAAATATTCCTCAACGAAATCTGGAGCTAGAGTCTCCCAATCTGTATAATGCTTAGGTGGTTTGCTGCTAAGCCATCTCTTAGCTGCACCTCTGAGAGAGAATGGAAAAGCTCGAAGGCATAGAGCATTCTTGTTGAGGTTTCCCCTCTTGAAAGTTTCACAGATACAAAGAAAATCAGATAAATGTGTGCAAGGATTATCATCTGGCTTTCCTTCAAATTGCACGTCCCTAGAGATTAGTCCGAGGAAAGGGATCTTGATCTCATAGTCAGGATCGTCGTCATTATAAGGTACGGCGATGGAAGACCGAACGTTAGTTGCACTCGACTTACTGTAGTCCGCAAGACTCTTTGGAGTAGCCATTGCGGTAGGGAAGGATGAGACGGAAGTGACTTGATTCTATACCTGCTATGATCTGCAAGGGACAAAAACAAACACAACCGGTGTAAAATCAAAATGTGATGGGAAATGAAAGATGGGAAGGTAGAAGAACAGAAATGCCAACTTTTCTTTCAATGAAATAGAAGAGTCCCCGGCAACTGCGCCATTTTGATGAACGTTGTGAAGCGTATCAAATAACTGTCAAGCACAAAGCAAGACAGATCGTATTTCACAGGCTTCTTCTACTTGCTTACTCAAATGTGTTGGCAATTTTTATTCAGGATCAAACAGTTTGTGCGTGGTGTGAGTTCCACGACTTCTATACTAGGATGCAAGAAAACTGAAATGAAATGAAATTAAAATGCAGAATGATTGGTTGTTTGACTTAGACAGACGACATACAAGCTTAGATTTCGAATCCCCCTTAGATCACCAGAGCATTGACAATCAACAGACCAATGGTTTTCAATTCTGATTCATTCAGTTCACAGACACCACCATAACTTCTTACCCTTAGGTTTAAGACTGGCGAACGTTCTCTCTATCCGATCTAACTACCAAGATTAATTAGCCGCCCAAGTACGGTCACTTCTTGCGACGACAAAACTAACTGGTGCAATTACTAGTGATTCATGAGTTACTCTTGAAGCGGATTAACCCTAACTAGTTCCTACGAAAGGCATACTCTAATGAATAGGTTAATTATTGATTTGGTGTTCTAAAGCGAGGAGAACATTTGCTACCATCCTCAACTTAACAAGAATCTAGTCTAGGCGGCCAAACCAGACAAGAAGCACAGAGAACAAAGAACAAATCAAACATGAGGGAGAAACTGAATGAACTTCGAATCTAATCACCGCCGATCCGTGATCGCTTTAAAGCCCTGGGTCACTTAGGGTTCATCTAATCCAAGCTCTACAAGTTTAGCTACGCATATTCAATATAGGAGAATCAAAGACGGACAAGGAATACATCTCAGGTAGGAAAGACAGAGAAGAACTGTAAAACTTAATTTTGACGAATCCGTGAAGCTTCGATCGGCTAGATCTTCAACTCCTAGCACTGGCCTCTCTGAGATGGAAGGATGGCGTCACGATCCTCTCCTAGCTCCTTGAACCCTTTTCACTCTTTCTCTCTCTATTATATGTCTTGAAATTTTCGTAAAAAAAGTAAGTATGAAGTTTTTCTGTCTCCCTTTCTTTAGCCGCCGATTTCTTCTTTTATATCTATCCGTGTTCGTCTGGGAAACAGCTTAGTTTTTGCCAAAAACTTGGAAAGTTTTTGGCGAAAACTTCCTTTAAAACCCTGCTCGTGTCGAATACTTCTTTTGTTTCGATTTCACCTAGAGTTTTCGGCGAGGACTTGGACTTCTTGCCGAAAACTTCTCCTTCTAGGCTCTGCAGGTTTCTTCTTAGATTTTCGGCGAGAACTCATGGACTTTTCGCCAAAAACTTCTTTGTAAAGCTGGGCAGGATTTGTGTTGACTTGATTGACTCCTTGGATCGATTCAGGAGCGATTCCTTGAGGTTCCAATGCTTTAGACACGTCCCTGGTTACATTATTTGACGGAAAAAATCTGTGCTATCGTAAAAACACTAGAAAACCATCAAATAGACCCGAAACGGGCCAAAGTAACCAGAATGACATGAGAAAGAGCAGTTGAGTGATTATCTGTTATTTTGCCCTAAAAACCATGTCTTAAGCCAAGAAATGTTACTTAAATGAGGCTGATAATCACGTAAAATCGAGTGTCATCAATAACCAAGTCATCATGCACACGATTTATCATCACTTCACAATACATCGCACGACTACGATTCAACCATTTAGCACACACATCAATCATACACATTTACATTGCACACATTCACAGCTCACAACATCAATCCACTAAGTGAGTTATTAGAATTCCCTAAGCCATCTAGAATATCACCCAAGAGTAGATCTCCATGCTAGCAATTCACAATTCATATCATCAACATAGTCATAAACAATTCAACCTCAATAGCGCATCACATCAACACAACTCAGTTTACAACTCAATCCAACACAGACCACAACACTTCACATATCAGTTCACAAACACGTCTAGTACAACACACACACACACACATCACATCACACTTCATTTAGCTAGGTGAGTTAATTAGGCGCCATAAGGAGTTGTTCCCTCGCTACCCCGACCATCACATCATCCAGACGCATCCATATCGGATCCTTTCCCGAAGGAGTATACCATCAGACGCATCCCATAGGATCCTTCCATGAAGGAGAACGACAACTGACCCTGGTAACCCTACCAAGGGATTCACCCCAGTGAATCGGACTCAATGACAACCAGTATCTCGGGTGGGGTAACGTTGGCTCCTTTCGGTTCTATCATTGATTTCATTTAATACAACCACATCATTTACACACACATCCAATAATGCAGTTCCATTCAACCAAATCCATCCAACCAATTCAATGCAATCAGTTCCACGCCTCAATTCCACTTTACAACTCCACAATCCAAGTCCACGACACAAATCCACATCACAATTCCATGTACCAATTCCATATTCCAATTCTATGTACTAATTCCATGTTCCAATTCCATGTACCAATTCCACAACCTAACCAGCAACAATAGATACAATCATAGAAATTCATCACATCCCATCCCATCCTTTCTCACATTTCTAATTCGACTTTATTAGCCATCATCTTTCATCCCCATCCCTACATCACACATCAATCAGTACAATCATCATACAACAATAACAAGACAACTATTGAGTTCCACTCTCATAGGTTCATGCAATCCTATATTTAACTGCATAATCCATCTATTTCACATATTTCATTTACACGATTCCTAGCCACAATTCATGCAATTCCAACATCCTCATTCTCCTCAATCATTTCTCAATTCACATTTAAGACTCCAACCTTATTACAATAACCACATGTCACGCTATCAATCACCATCACACATAGCATCGATTTTACTCATATCAATCACACAACACTAATTCATCATAACATCGATTTCACTCAACACAACACATTGCATCAATTCATCCAATACCCCGTTTACATTTACAATTCATTTCAATCAACATCTCACAGATCACAAACAATTTAAGGGTAAACGGCTAGCTCACCTGCCATCCCCACCTGCAAGTACAGGGGTAGCCATGTCGCGAGTCTTAGGGTTACCCTCCTGTTCTTCCTTCATAGGACGACCCCACATTGACAAGGCCATCCACTTGTTCATAATTAATAGGGCGACCCCACATTGGCAGGACCACCCCCTGCAACCACAACTGACACAATCGAGCATACATTGATATAATTAACCAGGTCATAAACCCATCCCTCCTATCGCTCATTACTAGGGCCAAGCCTTTTATCATCATCATTATTAATTAATCACCTTAATCCCAATGCATATAATTCATCAATCAATCAGCCACCAACTCATCAATTAGTAATCACTCATCAATCGACAATTATCATAACAAAAACCCCAATCAGTTACAGAACATTTGACAGCTTTTACTCTCATTCAATTTCATGCAATTCCTATATTCTTCTAGATTAGAATTTTAACTCCTCACATCGACCCTCACTACCTGATGTGAACCGCTGCAACCGTGGGTAGACGACCCTTAAACACCATAAGTTGAGACCGTGCAACGAGGTAGAACCATCGGGAACCGGGGGCGGATAAGTACTTTGACCCATCGGCTGTATATAGCCGGGAACCAGAAGTGTCCAGTCGATGACGCCACGCCAAGAGATGGATGCTCTTGATGATAAGTCGGGGCCTTCAGTATCGCAACATGCAGATACAATAAGGTTTCAGAACAAAGTTCTTTCAAAGGGGGTTTATTTCATCAAAGTTGTGTCTACAAGGGTGGCCGGCGGCCTCATTAAATAGGTGAGGGAACAAGCTCTCCTCCCTAATCACTACTTCTAAATAATAATAAAATAAAGAGTCCTATTCCTAAATAGTCTCCTAAAACCCCTAAATAATCCTACTAAAAAGGAATAAAACATAAAATAATAATTGTAGTCTTTAAAGCAGAATAAAAGACCTAAATTAGGTCAAAAACCCTAATCTAACCGTGTACGACTGCTCGGGCCGATTGGCCGCGAGTGGCGGCCCGGTGGGCTTTACCGGCAGAACGCCGGGCTTGACTCGGGTGGCGGTCGCGGGCTTTGGGCTTCGGGCGGGTTCAGTGACCGGGCTTCTTGGCCGACTGCTTGGGATCCCTCGGATCGGTCCGACTGCCGGTTTAAGGCTCGGGACGGGCCTGTCTTCAGTTCCTTCCCTTTTCTGCTCGGGCCTTCTTTCCTAAGCTTTAGGTAGGCCTCCAGGTAGCTTTGGACGTAGCTCTCCGTGGTCAGCCCAAGTGTCATGCTTTGGGGCCAAGGACTCCAGGTCTTCTCATGCCTCGGCTCAGGTTCAATCTGTGACAGCTCTCCTCTTTGGGCCAAGGGTTCTTGGGCTCTCTTCCTTCTGTACTCCAGAAATGCTTCCAGAGGGTCACTCAAAGAACCGACTTCTTCTTCAGGGCTCCTAGAGGTCAGACTAGGAGCGGGCTGAAGCTTCTCTTCAGTGCTAGGGCTTATACTTTTGGCATCAGCATGGCTTGGGATAGCATTCCCTTCCTCGGAGTCTTTCTACCCGCAAGTGAAGGGTTTAGTCGATATTTCTTGTCATACCTTGGCTTTAGGGCTCGAGGATGGCTTGCCCTGGGATTCATGCGCTTCTTAAGAGGCCCTAGGGTCTTGCCTAGGCCAGGGGATCCTGGTGGGGTGTAGAAATACCGGTTGGCATCGGGGCAGCATTGTTGGATCATATCACTACCTATCATACGCTAAACCCTCACCTGACAAGGAGACGAGGCTCTAAAATAACTTCCAGAACTCGAACAACTAAGCTCTACAACGCAAAAAACGAAGCTTCTTCCTTCTGCCACTGACAGCGCCTAACTCCGAAATACCCAGAACCGAGATTTGCGATCTCTTCCTCTCGTCGTCAGAAACGGATCGACAATCGTACCTTCGTAGCTCCCGGAATCAAGGTTTGAAGTCGAGGAAAGTTTGGTTCGTCAAAGGGGTTTTCGGGAGGAAAGAGAGAGAGAGGGAAGTTCTAGAAATTCGTGAAGAAAAATGCCTTTTATGGCCAGCCACAAGATGCACGGCGTGTGTCTCATAACACACGGCGTGTGTTATGAAAACACACGATCGTGTGTTGTAGTCTGCCATCTCCGACAATTCTCAATGTACTCGCTTGTAACTTCAACCCGACTCAAATATGAACGTCCCGAACTTCGATGGGGCCTCAAAGAACATTGTTTCCAATGTCTCAATCATCCAAACTCGAGTTCCAAATCATTCGGTTGGGTGGGGATGTTACATTTTAGAGCATGAAGGTTTCAAGAGGGAATGATGGACTACTCAATAGATGAGTTGAAATGAAGAACTGATTGACTGGAGGAGAATTTGGGTCTGGTCTTTTAAACATAGATGATATATTGTGGCTAATACAACGTCGTTTCATATCAAGTACCCATCAAGTTGGGTATAGGCGAATACCTTCAAACCTGTCTCCACCCATTAACCGCTCTAATCGGGTACCGAGTTCACCCACACCCGTCAACTTTGCCCGATTAACGGGTAATCCTCACTCAGATCAGCCAGATTTCAGGTGAGTACCCAGTTTCTGGATACTAATTACCAAGCCTATCATACATAGTTAAACACTAATTTTATATTATAATTAAATCATTAACTTATTAATAATTAAATTAATAATTCATGAATATAATATAAATACCCAAAATAACACACCGCCCATAGAGCGGTAGGTACAAAACTAGTAGATTCTACGCGCGCTACGTGTTGTTTTTGTTAGGCTGCTTCCGTTTTCGTTCTGTGTGACTTATACGCGTTTTTCTTCTTTCCTCTATTCCAAGTGATTCTTGCTTTGTGTTTCTTCAACTTCTTCTTTATCTTTTCATATTTCATATTTCATATTTGTGTTCTTCTTCTCTCACTGGTGAGCGATAATCAAGCCAATCAAGCTCTGACGGTCTCTCTCGTAGATTTTGATCATGCTTACCTTGTCAAATGCAGTTATAATCCTGGCACTTTGTGGGTTTCATCAATCTTGGTTGGACCTCTAATAACTTTTCTTGGGCTCATTCTATGTGTATGGCCTTAATGACCAAGAACAAGGTTGGATTCATTGATGGATTAGAGATTCCTCTAGAGGTTAGTGATCCTCTGGTGGCGTGCAATAGAGATGCGAGAAATAACGCACACCAAATCTTACTCGCTAGAATGCTCTAGCGAGATCATTTTTCCCAAAGGGTCTTTCTATTATATTACTCAACAATGTGTGTAAAGCTATTTGGGTTTAAAGGGTTTTGTTTGATAATGGTTGTGAACTAATTAATCTAAGAATGCAATTTAAACAAGTAAACAAACTGGGGGTTTGAAAAATGACTAAGACGTTTATCCATACTAGAATCTGTTCTAGTTCAGTTTAAGACAGATTGATGCAATGAAATTTTGGCTACTCAAACTTGACGATTCGATACTTTCTAAGGTAATCTCTACTCTCGTGTTAGGTCGTAGAGATACTATCCTATCAAACACATAAGTTCCTATGGTCAAGTTAACTTGTGAATTGTCAAGAACACATGCAAGGTGTTCAGTAGAATGCCACATAGATAATGCAAAGAGATTAAGTCTACCGGTCCTATGGTCTAGTTACCGGCAGAACTTAACGGCTTCCTAGACTCTAGATTGATTCACGTTCTTGGTCATATCCGCAAAATCAAAGATCAACTAGAACCTGACAATAGGTCAATCAATCAGATTCAAAATGTTAACATTAGGGTTTAGGAAAATCGCATCAAAAGTCTGAATAAACCTCAATTAACATCAAGAGTTAGAAATTAACATGTAAGATATATTAACACACTACAAGAAAACAGTTATTTAACAATGACAAAACTTGACGTTAACAGCAGCTACGTCCGCTATTAAATTCACCAATGCGAAATTCAGTTAACAATGACCAAATATGGCCGCAGTTATGGCTTAAAGGACGCTGTTAAGATCAATGACATTCAACAAAATAATCGCCAGAGTTCCGATGGGGAACTCCGGCGATTAATTTGCTGAATGTCGAAGATAATTAATTAAATCTTAAACTAACCAATCAACCCACAAGTATCTAGAATTTTTTTTTTTGATAATTACTGCATTTTATTCCTCAAATACCAAATTAGGAAATCCCTAATTGGCAGACAGTACAACCAACTCTACAAAACTAAGAGGGAGAGCTCCTCCTTACAAGCTATATCTATTACAAAAAGCAAGATAAAACAGCTCAATGACCTGCCACATTCTTCATCTTCATTTCCACTTCACTCATTATAGTTTCAACCATCTGATTTGCAGACCTCTGCCCTCCTTCACCAGCATTTCTTTTACACCTCTGATACCACATATTTGCATACAAAGCTCTCCATATCAAACGCTTTCTGCTGGACTTCACAACCTGAATACCCTTCATCACATCATTCTCCCAGCTATTTTCCTTCCAATTCCAGGCCTTACATCCCTTAATAACTTCCTGTACATAGCAGCAACTATGAAAAACATGCTGTATATCATCCACTCCCTGCTTGCAGAACAGACAACTAATATCAATAGCTAAGCCCTAGTGTGCCATGTTCTCCTTCCAGGTAAGCCTCTGTTTCATTGTCATCCAAATAATGAAAGAGTGTTTAGGGATTATAGGAGGATCCCATACAAGTTGGGCCCAAGGGACAATTGAACTTTTCACTCTTATGCATTCCCAAACCTTACTAACTGAGAACTTTTCCATGACTGCTCCATCCCAATAGACCTGATCTTCCTGAGCATATAGATGCGGCTGAAGAAGAGTTCTTACCTTTAGGATTCTTCTCCAAACCCACGAATGGCATGGTTGACTCTTACAGTCCCAAATCACACCCTTCTTCACCCTATACTTCTGCACCCAAGCCACCCATATAGACCCAGATTTAGCAAAAATGTTCCATGTGTCTAGCAACACAAGCTGAATTCCAAGATCCAAGATCCTTAACTCCAACCCCTCCTTCAGCTTTAGGTTTTGTTAGCTCTTTCCAGGCAACCTTTGCACGTTTCCTATTTTGAACTCCCACCTTCCATAAGAAGTCATTACATTTCTTCTCCACCTGCTTATGATTGACTTTGGCAACAGGAACACATCCATCCAAAACTGACTTAGAGCAGTGAGGACCGTGTTTACTAATAGCAGTCTGCCAGCATAACTCAGCATACGAACCCTCCAACCATTTCTTTGTGATCCTCTCCACTAAAACCTCACATTCCTTTGCACTTATTTTCCCTGAAACAAGAGGAACACCTAAGTACCTAACAGGCAGATTACCCTCTTTAAAACTAGTAGTTTCAGTAATCTCCAAACGAGTATCCTCAAAGACTGTGGCAGAATAGAAGATCTCTAATTTTTCTGGATTGATGCTCAGACCTGTAATCTCATAGAAATCACCCAGCACCTTTTTAATTTTCTTTACCCCACCAACCATCCCATTCATAAATATCATAAGATCATCTGCAAAACATAGTTGCACTATATCCAAAGCTTTGCACTTAGGGTGACAGGGAACAAGACCTTCTGCAGCAGCCCTATGCAACAAACAGTGCAACACTTCCATTGTGATCACAAACAAGGCAGGAGAGAGAGGATCTCCTTGCCTTAACCCTCTCTTACTGCCAAAATAACCCACACTTCCCCCATTAAACCCAATGCTTAGCATGACACTTCCAAGATAGCCTTTTATCCATTTAACAAATAAACCAGGGAACCCCATAACAGTAATAGCATTAATCAAAAACTCAATATGCACAGAATCAAATGCCTTCCTCAAGTCTATTTTCAACGCACATCTAGGGGTAGTATTCTTCAGGTGATAAGCACTCACCAGTTCATGTGCCATGAGGATGTTGTCCCCATTTGTCTCCCTTTCACAAATGCTGATTGGCTGTTGCTGATGACTTCAGGCAAACAAGCTGCCATCCTAGCAGTAATGATTTCAGTAACGCACTTGTATAGGACGTTACAGCAGGCAATAGGCATGTAATTCTTGATGTTTACTGCATTATCCTTCTTAGGAATTAGAGAAAGAAAAGTTGAATTCACCACAGCTGGCATGTGCCCATCTTTGAAAAATTTCTGAACAGCATCACAGATAGGGCTGGCAGTCGGCCCGGTTCGGTAAAAAACTGAACCGAATGGTCGGTTGACCGAAACCAAATTGTGGCTGAAAGTGAGACCGGCGACCGAACCGAAATTCCTTGATTTTTTAGCCGAGCCGAACCGACCGGTTTCGGTTTATGACCGAACTGTGACCAAAAAACCAAAGCAGCCGCATTTGACCGAAATCCGAAAATGAGAACCGAACCGAACCGAAAAACTGAATGGAATTATAATGTATATCTGGAAGGTTATGTGCTGGAATACCATATTTTCCGTTGTATTGTATCGCAAGGTAATGTGCTGGACGAACTGTTGGATGGACTTAAATACTTGTCAGTTCCCATGTTTCTCTGGACTATTGTAATGCAACCGAGAACAACATAATGAAGTTCAATCAATTACAAAGGAATCCCATACAGCTTGCAGCTCAGGAGTTCTAATGCTTTCGGAATTCCACCTCCGTTGCCTCTTCAAAGATTCAGTGCTACAGACAGTCACTGAGACTCCTGTCTGTGAACAAATTCAGGGAGATGGAGTGAATACCGGAATTCAGTACGGTGAAACAAAAACAATACTGCAGCAAATTCAACCTTAGCTGCATATCATGTTTTTGCGAAGTTTTCTTTCAACCACACATATCTTTAAACTTGTTCATAGTGACAATGCAAGAACTCGACCAGTGGCTTTCGGATAACAGATCGACAATCTCCGTAGCTCTATCCTATCAAGAACAAGAACAAATTTCAGTCGAAGATCAATCAAACCCAGCATCAACAACACTCCTAACAAACAGAGGACTAAATCTAAATCACACACCTTGACCACTGCTACAAGAACTACATGATCTTCAAGCATTATATCCACACTCACAGCTGTTCTGACCATCAAGTTCCTCACTTTCCTAAACAGCTGCGAGACTCGCCAGCTCCTTGGATCGACAAGGCTCGAAATCGGACAATATCACCTTCATTATACATCAACGTCTGAAATTTCAAAACTAAAAACAGTCAGAAGCAAAGCCATAGATAATAACAACCTATTCTCCTATAATCATCATCATGTAAATCGATTTCCAGAAGCTGTACCAGTACATGGTCGATGCAAAGAGGAGTCAACCCTCCTCGATTGAACCATTCATTCTTCACCTTCACAGAAAAACGAAGGAAGGAATCAAGAATTAGATGAAGAAGAAGACGATCGCAAAACCAGGAAAGGAGAAGTCTACTGTCGACGACGAACCTTCTGGAGATGGAGGCCGGCGTCGAAGGTTCTGGAGACGAAGGTCGGCGTCGAAGCTTCCGGAGATGGAGGCCGGCGTCGACGCTTCGGGAGATGGAGGCCGCTGAAGCTTCTGAGAGTACGCCGTCGAGTCGAGGGCCGATGGTTCGCCGGCGTCGAAATCTGGAGTCAGCGGCCGCCAATTTTTAGGTACAGAGAAACTGAGAGAGAGAGTGGTGAAATTGCAATTAGGTTTGAGAAAGTGAGTCTCTGTGTGTGTGAGTTGTGACCAATTCGGTTCTGCCTCGGTTTTTTCGGTTTATTTTCGGTTTTGACCGAAAACTGGCAGAAACCGAAAATTGGTAAATTGATCAACCGACGACCGGACTGCCTCAGTTTATTTTTGGTTCGGTCATCTCGGTTTCGGTCCAGTTTTCGGTTTAAACCAAAAAACTGGCAACCGACTGCCAGCCCTAATCACAGACATCCTTTTTCACCATCATCCATGATTCCTGAAAGAAAGCTGAGTTGAAACCGTCAGGTCCAAGACTTTTACTTCTGGGAATGCTGAACATAGCCTTCTTGATCTCATCCTCACTGACCTCCTTACAGAGCATATCGGCAGAGTCATCTGACAGCTTTTCATCAAAATTCTATCTAGCTCTGAAACAGACATCAACTTTACATTTTCATCTACTTCCCCCAACAGCTTACTATAAAACTCAACAGTTATCCTTGTCATTTCATCAACATTAGTAGCTAAAGTTCCATCCTCTTTTTCCAACTGAGTAATAAGATTTCAAGCCTGCCTAATTTTGACAGCTCTGTGAAAGAAACCTGTGTTAGAGTCTCCCAAATTTAACCAATTGACCCTTGATTTTTGCCTCATCAGAGATTCTTCTGCCTGCTTTAAACCATTCCATCTTTCCTGGCAAGTTTTTGCTTCAATGGCTAGCTCAGTCGTAGGATTTGACAATGCCTCCAACTGTTTCACTTTCATCTCCTCTTCTGCCTTCATAACCCTCTCACTTATGTCTGAATATCTAGTATAGTTCAACTGCTTCAGGGCCAATTTGACATTCTTTAACTTTGCATAAATTCTAAAGAACCCTATCTTGCTTCCCACTCCCAGATTGGGAGACCAAGCTTTCTCTACTATATCCCCATACTTCTCATCTTTCATCCAAAGATCAAAAAATTTAAACGGCTTTGGCAGACTTTTTATAGTAACATCTGTATCTAGGTAGACACCACAATGATCAGACTTATGAGGTGCTAGGAGTTCAACTCTACTACTATTCCTTTGCTTCAACCAGTATTCATTAATGAGACACCGATCAAGCTTCCTATATATAGGATCCTCAATTCTATTATTGTACCAAGTGCATTGTGGCCCAGCTGCCCTGTGATCACATAGGTTGTAGTCATTAATCCAATCAACAAAATCTCTCATTCCAGCAGTAATCCCTATATTATTAGAAGCTTCCTGAGGCTTAGTAATGACATTAAAGTCCCCCAGCATACAAAGAGGAAGAACTAAACTCCTCAGCAACTGCTTAGTGCTATCAAAAAAACACCTCCTGTCACCAACCTTGTTAGCACCATAGACAACCCCAACATAAACTGGATTCAGACCTTTAACCAGCAACAAAACAATCTGTTCTGAGTGATACACCACACTGACATCCACACAACTTTTCCACAGAATCCAAATCTTCCCCAAAGGGCTCTTATCATAGTTCCAAAAGAACTTCCAACCAGCAAATTTATCAACTAAGATTTTCTAAGCATTCCTATAAGTGACCCTTGTTTCTAATGTTCCAACAATATCAATCTTTTTATTTTTTAGAACATCAAGAACAAAAACATGCTTACTATAGGAATTAAAACCCTCTCTGATTCCAAACAAGCACTCTCATATTACCTTTTTTTACCTCTTCGTCCCCCTCTTTTAAGAGGTGGGAAAAACTCAGGTGAGAAGGCTCTAGGTATCCCCTCCAAATCATCAAATCCACTTGTATCATCCTCCAAATCACCCTGCAAGTGCTTACCATTTTTCCCACTCCTTTCCACTTCTTCATTTTCAGAACTACGTACAGTACCAGAAGGACTCTCCCCTGTCTATTCTGATTATTAACCATAGACACATCCCTTGGAGTCTCCGATGATGCAATCTCATCCTGCACTTCACCCCCCTGACTATTCTGATTTTTATCATCCTTAGGTTCATCCTTATTACTTGGAATCTCTGAAGATACAATCTCATCCTGCACTTCATCTCCCTCAACATTTGAACTTCCATTCTGCTTGTCACCAGCCAAACCCTCTTTACCAACATGAGGCTCCATATCCTTACTTGAATCACCAGCAGAGACTTGTTTGTATACCTGCTTAGTTTTTCTATTATTCTCAGACCTCCTCTTATCATACGTTCTGAACTCAGGGTATTCAATGTCCACCACATAGCTCTTAAACTCCCGCTGAACAACAATCGAGCTTGGTCTAGCATCATCCGGATTCAATAGAACACAGACCTTCACCGTAGTCCCGACTCTAGTAAATTTACTAAGTGGTCTACCAATCTGACTCGCCAAATGCTTAACTCCCAGATGATTACACAGAGGAGGCGGTACTTTTTTCAAAGTGACCCACACTGGCACCTCAACTGGTTCAATCACCACTGGCTCCAAATCCTCCTTCCACCTTCTCAGGAGGAGAGGTTGATTATGAATATGCCACAACCTAGAATAAACCCAATCACACAAAGATTGCGTTGGGAATTCAATCAAGTATAACCCCGACGAGAGCAGAGAAACAGCAACAAATCCGTCATACCCCCACAAAGTAATCGCTAGGGATTGAATCACTCGTAGAGGGGGCTCGTCACCAATTACCTGTCCTACCAGAGCTCTCTTGAGTTCTTTGTAACCCAATTCTAGAACACTCTTAGGAATTTGCAAGACCCCGTCAACCACAACCAGAGGAAAGTATTGCAAGTCTGGATTAGGATCAGATCCTACCACCGACACCCAACTCTTACCTCCTAATCCCGACGTAATCTTAGAATTCCCCGAATCAACCATAAGAGAACCAGAGAAACAGAAACACAGCTACAGCAAGAGAATCGATCACGGAGCACGCCAGGCGGCCGCCGTTAGGAAGAGTAATCGGAACTCCCTGCCGGAGCTCACCCACAGCAGAACAGCTCAACAATCACCCCCCAAATCTCGCAACGCAAGAAACCGAGAAGAAAGTAATCGACGAGAAGCAGACTTAGATCAAAAGGAACGTTAAGATAATAGGTATCCTCACCGGACCAACGACGAAGCTTGCCTGAGAGGAGCGCACCCACACTCAGAGCAGAACTTCGGCGAAGAATCGCCTCAGATCTGAAGAAACGAAGATTTTCCCGCCAAAACTTTCAGAGCTTTCCTTAGAGAGAAAGCTCCGAGGAATTAGTGTTCGTGCCTAGTTGTCGGGAATCATATCTTCTTTTGATTCAAGCTTCTTTTGAAAAGATGAAGCAGTGGAGTTTAGGGAAAAGATGAACGACAACGACCACTTAGAGTTTAGGGAAGAAGAGAACTCGCTAGTGATGAATGACGACGGTGGTGCTCCATGAAATATACCCGACCCGAATCAACCCGGTGAAACCCGTGGTTGAACCGATCTCAAGTATTACTAAGTAAAAATCAACATAAATATCAAAGTAAAACCAAGATTTTAGAGAAAATAACGTAAGAGGCCTCCATAAATCCATGAAAACGTAAATCTGCGTCCAATCCGATCTGAACATAAAATCCATAAAATCCGACATAAACCCCAAGAGTACATAAATCCATGAAAACCCCCCAAAATATCCAAGGTCAACTGAGAGAAAGAACAAGTCAACTCCGAGTAGGCTCCAATCTTCACCTCATAGCTTCACTCCGGAACTTCTCGAAATCCACCCTCAACTCTATATTCTGACACCACCTTCACTAGCCACGAGATCCTAAAAGGGATAAGGGATCAATTTCCTATTGAAATTGAGTGAAACCACTAGGCTTACCTACTCGTTGTCCTAAACCAAAGGAGCGGTTCCAAACTCCACACAAGACATCGACAGTGGAACCAGACCTTAACACTTTCCAGATTTTAACAACCTAAGCAGTTTAGGTGATCACATAGGTCAGTTCTTCATTCTCATTCACAATCCAAAGCAATAGAACATCATAATTGAACAACATACACTTACAACACATGAATCACAACCAAGTCACATTCACCATCCAATATACACAACCACACGTACACACACACACTCAACACACATAAACATTCTAGGTGAGTTATTAGGCGCCAAGGAGTTATCCACATCACCACCACCGGCCATCACATCCACACATACCATAGGATCTGTACCTCATGGGGAGATAACACGACACATCCCTTAAGGGATCCTTCCTCCACGAAGCTATCATGACGCATCCCATTAGGATCCTTCCTTAGCGGAGATTTCAACCACCATGACTCCCCGTCATGGGATTCACCCCAGTGAATCGGACTCTATCTCAATAGTATTTCGGGTGGGGTAGTGTGGGCTCATTCTGGTTCTACTTTTACATGTAATTCACAGTTCATTCCATTTCATCACAACACATCCATCCACATCACTCTTGATACCACATTTCACCACTCACTTCCATAATACCACAATCCAATCACATCTCACAATCTACCCACATAACACGTAACTAGGGTAGGCGGCTAGCTCACCGGCCACCCCCACCTGCAAGTACAGGGAAGCCATGTCATGAGTCTAGGGACCACTGATAAAATCGGGTTTTACCAAGGTCGTATTCCACGGGGTTCTCTCAATGGCCTCTACTCACATTCCTCGTAGACGGTCTATTCATTTGAAAGGAGTTTTGGTTTGAAATAGACATTAAAAACTTAAAGGAAACTAAAAGGAAGAAAGAAAAATAAAGTGGTGCAAATCAAAGACAAAGGGGCTCTCTTGGTGGGTAGTTTCATCATGCTCAAGATGACTAATTGAACAAACAAGTCAATCAAGATCGAGTTTGCATTCGGATGACCATGCATCTCACTTTTATAGACTCGATGCACTCTCGTAGCACCTAATCCCTATCCCAATACCACTCAACTTAGGCTCTCGCTCTCAAGCTAAGTGAAAAAAAGGATGCATTCTAAGTGTTTGATGAAATGCCAAGACACAAGACCCTCTCTTAAGACTCTATGACCACAAGGCTAGGCACAACACTCTCATATCAATGCCCTAACACTAAGAGATTCACCAAAAAGCATTTTCACACTCAATTGAATGAAAATCCACATGCACACCAAGTGTTCGATAAAATGCCCAAGAGAGAAATCAAGTGAAAATGGTTGAAATAAGATGATCTAATCTCTTAGAACACACTCACTTCAATCCCTAGACCTACAATCTATGCAATCCAAGCACTCTCATGCATCAAATCACAATGAATGGACCAAATCAAGCAAACATGGCATAAAATGGCATTAAGAACAAGTCTAGGAATCATCCTCATACAACCAAGATCAATCATGGCAAGTTCTATACAATCATCTCTCTATCATAGCACAACTAATCTACCCATCCAAGATGAACCCTAGAAACTCAGCCACACATGGCCAAGGAGTAAAGAGAAGAAAGAAGGAAGAATGGTCACCAAGAACACCATGGATGAATCCTTGAGATGATCTTCACTTCTCCACTTGTAAGCACTTCTCCCAAGGTTTGTTGGCTTCAATCCTAGCTCCAATGGCTTCAAATTGCTCCAAAAACGTGTTCTAGGGTTTGAGGGTTCGTGGAAATGTGTTTGGGGTTCAAGAGATATCCAAGAATTCCTCAAAATGGCCAAAAACAAGAATATTTATAGTGCAGGGGACAGTGCACGGCGTGCACCTATGCACGGCGTGCAGGGTGCACGGCGTGCAAGGCTGTACGGCGTGCACCTTGGAGCTGAATCTTCTTTTGGAGCCTCCTGGACAGCCCGTGCACCAAACCGTGCACGGTGCACGGCGTGCACCCCTGCACTCTGCAGAAAGCTCGATCTTGTAATGCTCATATCTCCCTCGTCCGGACTCCAAATGACCTCCCGTTTGCTCCTATGCGCTCCTTGTCATCCGTACTTTGATGCCATAACCTGAAAATGCACAGAGGCAACTCCAATAGCCCACGAATTTGGCTCCAAAGTAGCAACCGGACAATAAAATGACACTTTGCACAAAATTTCAATAAAAGCATATAATCATGTCATTTCACGAATAAACACGGGTATTTCATAGGTCATTCATAAGCTTAAAATGCACTAATAAAAGTCACATCAAATTCCCCTACGACTAAGCTTTGCTTGTCCTCAAGCAAATGAATTAGAAAACATCCAAGTTCACAAATGACAAGTTCGGTCCATTGAGATTCAAGCAATCACAATTTAGCTTAAACTGTTCCACGAACAAACTAAACCTACACATGTAAGAACATCAACCAAACAAGTCTAAACCTCACTAATTTCTGCACACTTCAAGTAGTGGTTGATTGGGACACAGCAAAACCGACCACGACAACACCAACTCTAATCAAAAGGACTTGAAATCGGGATATGGATCGTAAGTGGTGAGTGATTATGATGTGGCTATCGACTCGACTTCATCCGCTTCTAGATCCGCACTTTACAAACTCTGGCTAGAATCAAGGGCTACATTTGAGAACTCTTTTCCTTTCTTTTTTTTTTCTTACTGCATACTAGTGCTCGATTCAACACTTCACTTAGGTGTTGAACCTGCCTAGTTCACAGCCTTTGCCCTTTTGCTTAGTGCTCAACCCGACACTTCACTTAGGTGCCGAGCTTGCCTAGCTTTTCTTTTGAGCATTTTTTTTTTCAATTTAGCCACTTGATCCTTAGCCCCTTACAACTTCCACACAAGATTTCGAATTGGATTCCGTCTAATCTCAAGCCACAATCACGAAGGATAAAAAAAAAAGGTAAAGGAAGACATGGAAAAGGGTGAAAATTCTGATTGCCTTCATCATCTTAGACCGGTGTTATCGAGCAGTACAAAAACACGTATCAAACCAATCAACCAACATGCAAGAGTGATAAAATCTCAGTTCTGGCCCAGAATCATTTGATATTAGTGCTAACAAGCCGGTTATAGGTTCTAAGTGGAACAATCTAAACATCATTGTGAAGACTTGAAGTCAATTAAACATCAAACGTCAAGAACCGAACGATTCTACAATAGAGGAATTCGACATTCAATTAAGATCATGCAACACATCAGAACATAGCTTTAGACTTCTACCGACAAATAATCACACCAAACCTCAACCTCCCCTACGACTAACATGAGCATTGTCCTCAATGATCAAGAGAGAGAGGGTAAGGTGGAACGAAGTTACCGCATTGGTAGAGAGGAGCATAGGACGTAATAGAGGTGAAAAAGTTCCATGATGATCCTTGGTGAAGAGTGATCCAAAATGCTTGCCAAACCTTATTCAAAAAGCTAAAACAACACAAAAACCTCAAAGAACAATTAAAAACAAAAGATTAAGGATAACATGGGGTGCCTCCCAATAAGCGCTTGGTTAACGTCTTAAGCTCGACGAAGCACACGGACCAGCTAAGTAAAACCATCCCAACTCATTACCTCTTTGAAATCGAAGTCATTACCTTGGCATGGCACACGGAACTTGAATTGAACCTTACCGACTTCGGGAGGTGTGAGCTCGGATTTCCCGGATGATGAAGTGTGAGCAATGGAGAAGGGGCCAAACCACTTGGAGTGAATTCTCTCATCGGGTGGCTTCTTAGTCTTGCTAGTCTCACCCATCGGTGCGGCTTCCTTGCCCTTCTCGGGTGGCTTCTCCACACCTTTCTTCTTAGCCTTAGGTGGAGTCTTCTTTACTTCACCCTTTTTCTCCTGCACATCACTAAGAGCAAACAACTCCGCAAGACTGGATCCTTAAGCTTCTCCGGTGGTTGCTTAGAGAGAATGGCGGAGCATTGTTCGTTGAGCTTTGCCGAAGTTACATCCTTAAGCTTGCGTTTGTTGGTGAAGATCTCTTTCATGAACTTCGCATATTGAGGCATCTTGGTGATTGCTTCTCCAAAAGGCATTGTGGATTGCACCTTGTCAAGAATCTCAACAAACCTCTTGAAATCTTTTTCCATGGAATCCGCCTTCAAGCGAGAAGGATAAGGTGGTTTAGGCTTGTACGGAGGCACAACCGGTGCGGGAGGAGAGACCGGAGTGGCACTCGTCGTAGCCTCTTGAGAACCAACCGTATTGCTCATCTTAGAAGCTTCTTTAGCCTTGGCTCTTCTATCTTTAACTTCAATCTTATCCGTGTCATCATCGGAAACAACGTCTTCAACCAAAACATAGTCATCATCTTGAGTTCTTACCGCTTTAGGCGTTGGGTCTTGGACTTGCTTACCACTCCTCAAAGTTACCATCATAAGCTCCTCGGGAGCCTTGGGGTTGACTTCGGTGTTGGAGGGTAGGCTACCCTTTGGTCTCTCCGAGAGTGCCTTAGAAATTTGGCCCAATTGAGTATTCAAATTGGTAATTGACGCTTGTTGATTCATGATAAGTTGAAGCATTGCCGCATTGGTGTCTTCTTGGGAGATTGAAGATCCACCTTCTTTGTTTGGAGGGGGTTTGTTGAAACCGGGTGGTCCACTACCCTTATGGTTATACATCCCCGGTGGATTAGAACCTTGCTCACCACCTTGGTTACCTTGATTTTGGTTAGCACCTTGGTTCCATTGGTTTCCTCCTTGGTGGCCTTGACTTTGATTTCCACCTTGATTTCCTTGGTTGTAGCCCTTGCTATAACCACTACCTTGACTCCCTTGGCCTTGGTAACCTTGGTTAGACTTGTTGTACCAAGGTCGGTTATAGTTACCTTGATAGTTACCTTGGGGGCTGAAATTACCATGGAAACCTTGACCTTGTGCGAAGCTTACCTCCTCAAGGTTGCCTTGGCCAAGTTCAGGAGTGGCGGAAGGACAAGCACTAACATCGTGACCTTGGCCCCCACAACCCTCACAACAAAATACCGAAGCAACCGGTGGATTACCCACATGAGATGATTGAACCTTGGAGGGATGCTTAGGCATGCTTAGGTTGCTTACTTGTGAAGCCATGGCGTCGATCTTAGACATAAGGAGAGCGATCATTGGATCATCTTCATCTCGATGTCCCGGTAACTTATGCTTCTTCCCATAGGTGGATGACTCCTTTGGTGCATCAACACTTACGGACCAAGAGTCATAGTGCGTGTCACTTCCATACTTAGACTTAGGAGGTTGTTGTCGAGACCAACTCCTTGTCTTGTTGGCCATCTCCGCGAAGAGTTTTAGAGCATCTTCGGGAGTGAGCATCCTTAAGTCACCTCCGGCGGCTTGGTTGATCATCCTTGTATTCTCAAAATCAAGGGACCTAGCAAAGATGTCCGCCAAGCTCCATTCGGCGAAGTTGTGATGAGGACAAGACCGAAGAATGGCTTGGAACCTATTCCAAGTCTCATGGAAGAGCTCTCCCTTGTGTTGTATGAAGTGGTTGATGCGGTCTCGGATTGCATCCGTCATATAGGGAGGAAAGAACTCCTCGAGGAAGGCTTCGACTAGTCCCTCCCATGTAGTGAAGGTTCTACTAGGTTGGTTCTCCAACCAAGACTTGGCTCGACCTTTGAGTGAGAAAGGAAAGAGCCGGAGTCTCACACAATCCGGGTGAACTTGGTCATTCTTAACCGTGTCACATATCTCCAAGAAGTCCTTGAGATGCCTAGATGGACATTCACCATCAATGCCATTGAACACCACTCCATTTTGAACCATTTGGATCATATTAGGCTTGAGCTCAAAGTTCCTAGCATTGACGGGTCTTCGAACAATGCTAGAGGCTGCCCCTTCAAGAGTAGGACGAGCATAATCCGCCAAGGTACGTCTTGCGCCCCTTTGTGAGTGATCATCATCATTGGTATGGTGAGAATGCTCCGAAAGGTTGTCTTCATCTTCATGGTGAGACATGTTGTTGCGTGTGGCGCTATGAACCAAATGAGAGGGAGAGAAGGTTGGTGGCTCAATCACTTGCGCAAGACCTTGAAGTCGTGCTTGAAGACGAGTGAGTCGCCTCATGCACTAGTACAAGATACCTACAAACAAGCACAACAAATACGCAAAAACTAAATTGGAAGGAAGTGAATAGAACGGTCCACTACTAAATGCTTTCTTAGGATTGAGAAACTCCCCGGCAATGGCGCCAAAAACTTGATAAAATCGGGTTTTACCAAGGTCGTATTCCACGGGGTTCTCTCAATGGCCTCTACTCACATTCCTCGTAGACGGTCTATTCATTTGAAAGGAGTTTTGGTTTGAAATAGACATTAAAAACTTAAAGGAAACTAAAAGGAAGAAAGAAAAATAAAGTGGTGCAAATCAAAGACAAAGGGGCTCTCTTGGTGGGTAGTTTCATCATGCTCAAGATGACTAATTGAACAAACAAGTCAATCAAGATCGAGTTTGCATTCGGATGACCATGCATCTCACTTTTATAGACTCGATGCACTCTCGTAGCACCTAATCCCTATCCCAATACCACTCAACTTAGGCTCTCGCTCTCAAGCTAAGTGAAAAAAAGGATGCATTCTAAGTGTTTGATGAAATGCCAAGACACAAGACCCTCTCTTAAGACTCTATGACCACAAGGCTAGGCACAACACTCTCATATCAATGCCCTAACACTAAGAGATTCACCAAAAAGCATTTTCACACTCAATTGAATGAAAATCCACATGCACACCAAGTGTTCGATAAAATGCCCAAGAGAGAAATCAAGTTAAAATGGTTGAAATAAGATGATCTAATCTCTTAGAACACACTCACTTCAATCCCTAGACCTACAATCTATGCAATCCAAGCACTCTCATGCATCAAATCACAATGAATGGACCAAATCAAGCAAACATGGCATAAAATGGCATTAAGAACAAGTCTAGGAATCATCCTCATACAACCAAGATCAATCATGGCAAGTTCTATACAATCATCTCTCTATCATAGCACAACTAATCTACCCATCCAAGATGAACCCTAGAAACTCAGCCACACATGGCCAAGGGAGTAAAGAGAAAAGAAGGAAGAATGGTCACCAAGAACACCATGGATGAATCCTTGAGATGATCTTCACTTCTCCACTTGTAAGCACTTCTCCCAAGGTTTGTTGGCTTCAATCCTAGCTCCAATGGCTTCAAATTGCTCCAAAAACGTGTTCTAGGGTTTGAGGGTTCGTGGAAATGTGTTTGGGGTTCAAGAGATATCCAAGAATTCCTCAAAATGGCCAAAAACAAGAATATTTATAGTGCAGGGGACAGTGCACGGCGTGCACCTATGCACGGCGTGCAGGGTGCACGGCGTGCAAGGCTGCACGGCGTGCACCTTGGAGCTGAATCTTCTTTCGGAGCCTCCTGGACAGCCCGTGCACCAAACCGTGCACGGTGCACGGCGTGCACCCCTGCACTCTGCAGAAAGCTCGATCTTGTAATGCTCATATCTCCCTCGTCCGGACTCCAAATGACCTCTCGTTTGCTCCTATGCGCTCCTTGTCATCCGCACTTTGATGCCATAACCTGAAAATGCACAGAGGCAACTCCAATAGCCCACGAATTTGGCTCCAAAGTAGCAACCGGACAACAAAATGACACTTTGCACAAAATTTCAATAAAAGCATATAAGTCATGTCATTTCACGAATAAACACGGGTATTTCATAGGTCATTCATAAGCTTAAAATGCACTAATAAAAGTCACATCAACCACCCACCTGTTCTTCAATCTCAGAACGACCCACATTGGTAGGGCCATTCTCCTACAACCACAAACTGACAATTCACAATATCGCAATACTAGCATCCATATCCCCAATTCCTTCCTAACACTCATTTGTAAGCCAAATCGTTAACCAATTCATTTCACACCAACACCGCTACCTACTATTCAACTCCTTTTGATCCATAAGATGCTTGGGACTCTTATGATCGGTCATAATCTTAAACATCTCACTGTACAAGTAGTGCCTCCACAACTTCAAGGCGAACACCACCGCCGCCAATTCCAAGTCATGGGTCAGGTAATTTACCTCATGCACCCTAAGTTGACGTGAGGCATACGCAACTACCTTCCCATCCTGCATGAGCACACACCCCAAACCTTGTAAGGACGCATCATTAAATACCACATACTCACCACCTTCCACCAGCAAGGTCAACACCGGAGCTGAAGTCAACCTCTTCTGACACGTCTCACTCCATTCATATTTCGAATCCTTCCTTAACAACTTATGAAGAGGAGAAGCTATGGTGGAAACCCCTCAACAAACCTCTGATAACAACCAACTAATCCAAAGAAACTCCTTAGTTGCGACACGTCCTTGGGTGGGGACCAATTAACCACTGCTTTGATCTTCTTTGGATCAACCTCAACACGCCTCTTAGAGACCACATGACCAAGAAACAACACTTCATCCAACCAAAAAGCACACTTCGAAAACTTCATAAAAAGTTGATGCTCCCTCAACTTCTGAAAAACGATCCTCAAATGCTCCTCATGCTCCTTCTCATTCTCATAGTAGATGAGAATATCATCGATGAACACTATCACAAAGTTATCCAAGTATTCATGAAAAACCTTGTTCATGAGAGCCATGAACGCGGCCGGAGCATTGGTGAGACCGAAAGGCATCACAAGGAACTCATAGTGCCCATAACGAGTCCTGAAAGCTGTCATCGGCACCGAACCATCTTCCACCTTCAACTGATGGTACCCCGACCTCAAATCTATCTTCGAGAACACTTCAGACCCTTGTAATTGATCAAAGAGATCGTCTATCCTTGGAAAAGGAAAGTGATTCTTGATCGTAGCCTTGTTCAACCGCCTACAATCAATGCACATTCTCATCGTCCCATCCTTCTTCTTCACAAACAACACTGGTGCAACCCACGGGTCCCATCCTTCTTGCTCCGTATCAACCAAGAATTCCATTCCCCAACGCATTGCGAGGAGGAAGAATCGAGCAGCTTAGCTCTTTGAAGAAGAAAGAGTCATCTTCTAAGCCTTCCAAGGAAGAATGCTCCGCCATTCATGATCAGAAGCTCACCATACCAATCCCAGCTAAGTGCTCTGATCCTGGTTCCTTTACTATACAGTTGATCATTAATGATATTGAAATTGAGCGTAGTCTAGTTGATCTAGGTGCATCTATAAATGTCATGCCTATGTGTTTGTATGAGAAACTCAATCTAGGAGAATTAAAACCTACTAGCATGCATTTAGTGTTCGCTGAAAAATCTTTAAAGACACCTAGAGGGGAAATTAAGAATGTAATCACTAAGTATGGCCCTTTCACCTTCTTAGCGGATTATGTAGTTATGGATACTAGGGAGGATGATCCTACTATCTTGATAGGTCGACCTTTCATGGCAACATCCGGTATGACAATAAATGTACCTAACGGATAACTGACATTGAGAGTAGGGAAAGACACTGTAACATTCCATCTTAAAGATGGTATGAAATCGTGGAGTTGGCCTCGGTCAACTCCGTTACTAATGTCGTTCCTACTATTTCTCCAAAGCCATGTGTTTCACGTGCTGAACAAGTTATCAAGAAGAAGGCCACAGCAGAGAAGCCAAAGAAGAAGGAGGAACTGAAAGCCTCCCTTCTAAACCACCACCAAGTAAAGTTCCTGGCGAGCCAAGGAAGAAGAATCCGAAGAAAGCTAAAATGGTTTGGATGCCAGTTCCTCCGCCATCCTCTACCGAGCCAATTTCTCCACCAATTCTTATCAAGCCGTCACCAAGTAAACCTACGAAGAAGGAGAAGCCGAAAGCATTTTCCAAGGAATCACCGAATATTAAAGATCCCGGTGAAATAAAGCAAGAAACCAAGGAAACGACAAAGTTGGTTTGGAAGCCAACTGCTCTAATTCCTTCTACCGTCACACTTGCGAAGGATGATCCCTCACAAGAACTGTTCGGGACATTCGAGATTACTGGCCATCTTCCCGATGGACAAACCAAGCTCATTCACGCTAACGGGAAGAAATTTACACTCGTCGGAGGTACCCCGAAGCTTTATTTCATGAACTCCATTCAAGCCTAAGGGACATTGATGTGACTCTAATTAGTGCATTTTAAGCTTGTGAATGACCTATGAAATGCCCGTGTTTATTCGTGAAATGACATGACTTATATGCTTTTATTGAAGTTTTGTGCAAAGTGTCATTTTGTTGTCCGGTTGCCACTTTGGAGCCAAATTCGTGGTCTATTGGAGTTGCCTCTATGCATTTTCAGGTTATGGCATCAAAGTACGGATAACAAGGAGCGCATAGGAGCAAACGGGAGGTCATTTGGAGTCCGGACGAGGGAGATACGAGCATTGCAAGATCGAGCTTTCTGCAGAGTGCAGGGGTGCACGCCGTGCAGGGGTGCACGCCGTGCACTATCCCCTGCACTATAAATACTCTTGTTTTTGGCCATTTTGGAAACATAGATCATATCTCTTGAACCCCAAACACATATCCACGAACCCTCAAACCCTAGAACACATTTTTGGAGCAATTTGAAGCCATTGGAGCTAGGATTGAAGCCAACAAACCTTGGGAGAAGTGCTTACAAGTGGAGAAGTGAAGATCATCTCAAGGATTCATCCATGGTGTTCTTGGTGACCATTCTTCCTTCTTTTCTCTTTACTCCCTTGGCCATGTGTGGCCGAGTTTCTAGGGTTCATCTTGGATGGGTAGATTAGTTGTGCTATGATAGAGGGATGATTGTATAGAACTTGCCATGATTGATCTTGGTTGTATGAGGATGATTCCTAGACTTGTTCTTAATGCCATTTTATGCCATGTTTGCTTAATTTGGTCCATTCATTGTGATTTGATGCATGAGAGTGCTTGGATTGCATAGATTGTAGGTCTAGGGATTGAAGTGAGTGTGTTCTAAGAGATTAGATCATCTTATTTCAACCATTTTCACTTGATTTCTCTCTTGGGCATTTTATCGAACACTTGGTGTGCATGTGGATTTTCATTCAATTGAGTTTGAAAAGGCTTTTTGGTGAATCTCTTAGTGTTAGGGCATTGATATGAGAGTGTTGTGCCTAGCCTTGTGGTCATAGAGTCTTAAGAGAGGGTCTTGTGTCTTGGCATTTCATCAAACACTTAGAATGCATCCTTTTTCACTTAGCTTGAGAGCGAGAGCCTAAGTTGAGTTGCATTAGGATAGGGATTAGATGCTACGAGAGTGCATCGAGTCTATAAAAGTGAAATGCATGGTCATCCGAATGCAAACTCGATCTTAATTGGCTTGTTTGTTCAATTAGTCATCTTGAGCATGATGAAACTACCCACCAAGAGAGCCCCTTTGTCTTTGATTTGAACCACCTTTCCATCTTGCTTAGTCTTTGTTAGTATTGCATTTCTTTACCTTTGTTTCTGAATTTCTCTTTCAAACCAATCCAATTTCAAATGTTTAGACCGTCTATGAGAAGTGTGAGTATTGGTCTATGAGAGGACCCCGTGGAATACGACCTTGGTAAATCACCTTTTACCAAGTTTTTGGCGCCATTGTCGGGGACTCTCTCATTCCTTTGAAAGCAGTTAGTAGTGGACCGATCTATTCACTTCCTTCCGCTTTACTTTTTGCTTCCTTGTTGCTCTTTGTTTACTTTATTATCCCGCATCGTTGTATTACTCGGGTGTTTTTGTTGTGTTTGTTTGCAAGAAATTTTGGGTTAGTGCATGAGGCGTTCAGCTCGTCTTCAAGCACGAAACCAAGGACTAGAACAAGTGCTCAAGTCACCTACCACTTCCCCACCTCCTATAGTTGAAGAAGAAGAAGTTGATCGCATCTCACACCACACTATGTCTCATCACGAGGATGAAGATAACCATTCAGAACATTCTCACCATACCAATGATGATGATCACTCACAAAGGGGTGCAAGACGTACCTTGGCGGATTATGCTCGTCCTACTCTTGAAGGGGCAGCCTCTAGCATTGTTCGAAGACCCGTCAATGCTAGGAACTTTGAGCTCAAGCCTAATATGATCCAAATGGTTCAAAATGGAGTGGTGTTCAATGGCATTGATGGTGAATGTCCATCTAGGCATCTCAAGGACTTCTTGGAGATATGTGACACGGTTAAGAATGACCAAGTTCACCCGGATTGTGTGAGACTCCGGCTCTTTCCTTTCTCACTCAAAGGTAGAGCTAAGTCATGGTTGGAGAATCAACCGAGTAGAGCTTTCACCACATGGGAGGGCCTAGCCGAAGCTTTCCTTGAAGAATTCTTTCCTCCCTATATGACGGATGCAATCCGAGACCGCATCAACCACTTCATACAACACAAGGGAGAGCTCTTCCATGAGACTTGGAATAGGTTCCAAGCCATTCTTCGGTCTTGTCCTCATCACAACTTCGCCGAATGGAGCTTGGCGGACATCTTTGCTAGGTCCCTTGATTTTGAGAATACAAGGATGATCAACCAAGCCGCCGGAGGTGACTTAAGGATGCTCACTCCCGAAGATGCTCTAGAACTTTTCGCGGAGATGGCCAACAAGACAAGGAGTTGGTCTCGACAACAACCTCCTAAGTCTAAGTATGGAAGTGACATGCACTATGACTCTCGGTCCGTAAGTGTTGATGCACCAAAGGAGTCGTCTAGCTATGGGAAGAAGCCTAAGTTACCGGGGCACCGAGATGAAGATGATCCAATGATCGCTCTCCTTATGTCTAAGATCGACGCCATGGCTTCACAAGTAAGCAATCTTAGTATGCCTCCCTCTAAGCCATCTAAAGTGGGTAATCCACCGGTTGCTTCAGTATTTTGTTGTGAAGGTTGTGGAGGTCAAGGCCACGATGTTAGTGCTTGTCCTTCCGCCACTCCTGAACTTGGCCAAGGCGACCTTGAGGAGGTAAGCTTCGCACAAGGTCAAGGTTTCCATGGTAATTTCAGCCCCCAAGGTAACTATCAAGGTAACTATAACCGACCTTGGTACAACAAGTCTAACCAAGGTTACCAAGGCCAAGGGAGTCAAGGTAGTGGTTATAGCAAGGGCTACAACCAAGGAAATCAAGGAGGTTATCAAGGTTATAGGGGTTATCAAGGCAACCAATGGTCTCAAGGAAGTAACCTAAACCAAGGTAGCCAAGGGACTCAAGGAGGACCCCAAGGTCAAGGGCACCAAGGAGGAAATCAATGGAATCAAAGTGGACATCCAAGTCAAGGTTTCCAAGGTCCTACCCCACCGGGAATGTACAACCATAGAGGTGAAGGACCACCCGGGTTCAACAAGCCTCCTCAAAATAAGGAGGGTGGTTCTTCGATCTCTCAAGAAGACACCAATGCGGCAATGATCCAACTCATCAAGAATCAACAAGCTTCAATTGCCAATTTGGAGAACCAATTAGGACATATCTCTAAGGCACTCTCGGAGCGACCCTCGGGCACTTTACCTTCCAATACCGAGATCAACCCCAAAGGTCCGGAGCATTGCAAGGTAGTGACCTTGAGAAGTGGAAAGCCCTTGCAAGATACAACCTCTACTCCAATTGACTCTACAAAGGTACAAGATCCTAATCTAATGGTTGATGATGATGATATTAATGATCCTCCTTCAGATGAAGTTGAGGTTGAAGTCGAACCTCCTACGGGTAATGTGAACACTAAGGTTGCCAAGGAACCTAGTAAGGCTACATCGAGTACACCACCGGTATCTCCTCCCGCACCGGTTGTATCTCCATACAAGCCTAAGCCTCCATACCCATCTCGATTGAAGAAGGATGGCCTTGAGAAGGTTTTCAAGAAGTTTGTGGAGCGGATTAGTCAAATGCAATTCTCTCTTCCGTTTCCCGAAGCAATGACTATGATGCCCCAATATGCCAAGTTCATGAAGGAACTCTACACCAACAAGAGAAAGCTACCGGAGACATCTCTAGTCCACCTTAATGAGGAATGCTCCGCCGTTCTCTTCAAAAGTCCACCCAAAAAGCTCAAGGATCCGGGTACCTTTACTATCCCTTGTGCTATTGGTAATATTTCTCTTGCTAATGGTCTTGCGGATCTAGGTGCTAGTATCAATGTCATGCCTTATTGCATATTTGAGAAGCTAGGGTTGTCTAATCTTCGTCCTACTCGTATGTACATTCAACTTGCGGACAAGTCGACCAAGAGTCCTAGGGGAATTATTGATGATGTGCTAGTTAAAGTAGGCCCTTTTGTCTTCCTAGTTGACTTTGCGGTCATAGATACCGATGATGTGGATGTCTCATTGATATTTGGTAGACCATTCCTAGCTACTTCTCGTGCTTTGATTGATGTGCATGACGGAAAATTGACATTGAGAGTAGGACAAGAGAGTGTCACATTTTGCATAGCCGATGGCATGAAGTTTGCTCACGCACAAGATGATTTAGAGTACTCTTGTGATACTATTGCTTCGGCTAGTGTGTGTAGTATTTCTAACTTCGTGTGTCGAGATTCTTTGGATGTTTGCCTTAGAACGGATGTGCAGGAACATTTAGGCACCCTGGAGTTAAAAGCTCAAGTGGCTTACCTTGATGAAGGGAGGACAAGTTAGAGGGTGAAACGGTTTTTGTTGCTCTCCCGAAGGTGGAAAGGGTAAAGACCTCCTACGAAAGATTGTTAAGTTGTTCACCCGTTTTGGTACCCCTCGTGCTATCATTAGTGATCGAGGTACTCATTTTCAAGGGCAATTCGATAGAGTATGCCACCGGTTCGGCGTCACTCATCGGATGTCCACCTCGTATCACCCTCAAACTAGTGGCCAAGCCGAGGTGACCAATAGGGAACTTAAGAGAATCTTAGAGAAGACGGTCGACCAATCACGGAAAGATTGGTCGAAGAAGCTTGATGACGCTCTATGGGCCTACCGCACGGCCTACAAGACCTCTATAGGCACTACTCCCTATAGGATGGTCTATGGCAAAGCATGCCATTTGCCGGTAGAGCTCGAGCACCGAGCTTATTGGGCATTGAAATTTGTAAACCTTGATATGAGTCTCGTAGGAGAAGAGCGTAAGTTTCAGGTACATGAGCTCGAGGAGTATCGCCATCATGCATATGAGAATGCAAAGCTTTACAAGGAGAGGACGAAGCTCATTCATGATTCCCGTTTGAAGCCGGGCAAGGATTTCAAAGTTGGAGATCAAGTTCTCCTATACAACTCTCGGCTCAAGCTCTTTCCCGGGAAATTGAGGTCTCGTTGGTCCGGCCCCTTTACGGTAACTCATGTTTTTCCTTATGGCACCATCGAGGTAATCTCTCCATCCCAAACCGAACCTTTTAAGGTGAATGGCCATAGACTTAAGCATTATGTTGTTAGTGATACTATAGGTGCTGTTGAGGTCTTGTCTTTGGTCGTGCCTTGAGTGTTCCTTGCTTCGTCGAGCTTAAGACGTTAAACAAGCGCTTCTCGGGAGGCAACCCGAGTGTTTTTCATGTCTTTTCTTCTTGATTTGATTGCATGATTGTGTGTTTTTGTGGTGTTCAAGGTCCTTGAGTTGTTGTGGTGTCCTTTGTGGTCTCGTAGGCGTTGAAATTCTGAAGTTCGGGGTCCGTTTTGGGTTGATTTGGCGTTGTTTTGGTCGTTTGTCGTCAAGGTGAAAATTTGTTTTTAGGCAGAGGAGGTGCACGCCGTGCACCACTGCACGCCGTGCACCGTGCACGGTTTGGTGCACGGGCTGTCCATGAGGTGTGAAAAAAATGTTCACCCCTGGTGCACGCCGTGCACCGCTGCACGCCGTGCATGATGCACGTCGTGCACCATGCACGGTTTGGTGCACGGGCTGTCCAGGAGGTGTGAAAATTTTTCCACCTCTCCCCCCTACCCCAAGCCAAATCCAACCTGCCCGCCGACCCAATCGACCACCAGCCTTCCTGCCCAGCCCCACCCGACCGCGCACCCAGCCGACGCCGCCGCCGACCGCCCGACTCCAATCGCCCGACCACTCCACCCGCCGCCGCCATCTTTTTCCCTCCTGCCCGCCGCCGACTCCAATCGACCCGACCGCTACCCCGGCCGCCCACCTGCCCAGCCCCATCCGACCAACTCCAGCTGCCGCCGCCACCCGACCCTCCAACTCCGACCAGCTCCAGCCGCCGCCGCCACTCTCCATCCCATCACCTAACCCAGCCGACGCCTCCGGCCGCCCATCTGCCCAGCCCTGCCCGCCGCCGCCCCTCCGATCAGCCGCCCAGCCAACTCCGGCTTCCCCTTTCCCAACCGTCGGCCAGCAGGTTCCCTTCTTATTTTCTAGCGCTTTTAATTGTTTGGTCTTGCTGGGTGATTGGTTGGTGACCAGCTTGGGTTGTGCAATGCTTCATTGCTTCATTCGTGTTTCAGTGCTGAATTGTGTGTTGGCAGTTGGTTCATTGGGTTGTTCTTCGTTGAGTTCCAGTTGGTTCTACTTTGATGGTTGGTTGGATTGGTGCTGTTCTTTAGTGTGAGCGTTGCTTATGAGCTGCATCGTGTGGCAGTTGGTGTGATTTGCTTTTTGATTGATTTACCTCACTTGGCTTGATTTTTGGGCAGTGGGGTGGAATTGATTAGGATTGTTGGTGGCTTGATGGAGGGCAGATTGTAATTGGCTTGTTGAACCTTCATTAATTGATCTTATTCGTGGGATTGTTCTGCATCCCTTGCTTGGTTTTGGTCAGTGGTTTTGTGGTGTTGTGGTGTTGAGTGCTAAATGAGCAATATAGGGTTTTGGATGGTCCAACTCATTTGTGCTTATTCGTTTGCTTAAGTCATTGTGGTGCGGTGTGTCTCAGGTTTGGATTGATTTGTGTTGATTGTGCTCCTGAGTGCTGAGCTTCAGTATAGCTGCTAATGCTCTTATGATATGACTTGTCTTCTTGTTCCATGAATTTCATTGTGGTCTATCAGTTGATCTTTTCAGGTTCTGAATTCGGGGACCGAATTCCATTCTTTGTGTGAGGAGGGGTGTGGTTAATCACCACTCATTGGTTTACACTTTGTGCATTCCTCCTTACATTGTGCGGACTTAGGCTTATATGTTCTTGACTCATGTTTTTGATCAATTATGCATGCCTTTTGCTTAGCTGTGGATCTCTGTGATTTGATTTTTGCTAGCATAGGTTGTTGCACTTGAACTTGATGATCTTGAATCGTGCTCGATATTGTGCTCAATGTTTTGATCATGTGTTATGATTAGGCGCCTTGATAGGATTTGTTTTAGGAGTGTGCCCTTCTTGTTGAATCTTTGTATGCACTTCTTTTGCAGGATGCCTCCCAAGGGTAAAGCCGCTTCTTCATCCTCCGCCCCCAAGCGATCCAAGGCACCAGCTTCCAAGAAGCGGAAGGGACAGACTGGGGAGTCTTCTGCTCCTCCACCACGGTCGCCTTCGCCGCCTCCAGCTCCTCGTGGCGTCGACCCTCCTGAATCAGTGGTTCAGAGGATCTTCGACTTCGACCCCAGGGATCGGGCTTACAGCCGTTATCAGGTTATGGCGAGATGGCCCGTGGCGAGGCAGGGTAGATTTGATTTTGAGGGGTTGCAGAGTCATGATGGTTGGTTGGATGCTTTGAAGACTTTGGCTGATGGAGCCGGTATTTGGCCGCTCTTGGAGGTTGACGAGAGGGCGTATGAGTGGCCTACGAAGGAGTTCTTGAGCACTCTCACCGTGGAGTGTCACGAGACCACTAGTGAGGTTTGTGTGCGCTTCAGGCTCGGCGGGATGGCGCGTGTGTGCTCCATTGACGAGTTTGGATACCGTCTTGGGTTCTATGAGTGGGTGGAGGTTCAAAGTGGCGAGCTCTCTGGGTTGGCTCTCATATCTTCTCTTGCGGGGGACGCCAAGAGTGCATTCTTCAAGGAAATTGCACCGAGGACTAGAGGTTATTCAGCTCGCTCATCCAAGGTCACAGAAGTGAATCGGCCTATGCTGAAGCTCCGCCATCACTTCTTCCGGCACTCCATCACCCACAGGAAGACATCCTCCTCTCCAGGTGTAGTCTCAGTCAGAGATTTGTTTATCTTTTATTGCTTGGAGAGGGGCATCAAGCTGCATCTAGGTGATTTAGTGCTAGGAGCCCTCCTTCAGATACAAGCTAATGACACCACTGGTGTTCTGCTGGGAGGAGGATTTGTGACCAGGTTGGTGCGTGGGTATGATTGCCTTGATGCTTTTGGTCCTGCTCCAGCATTTGTCGAGCCTCGACCAGTTCTCTTGTGGATTGTCCTACCTACAGCTCAGATCACAGATCTTCTGGTTCCGACTTCTCGGGTCTCAGATGATGACAGTGATGAGGAGGATGGAGAGATCGACCCTACTACACTTCATGAGCTTATCTCGGGGATGGGTCGCCTCACCACCGTAGTGGAGGATATGCGTGAGGGACAGAGGAGAGACAGTGCGGCGATCCAGGATCTTAACAGGAGAGTTCAGAACCTAGAGGCGTACAACGCTAGGGACTTTGAGAGCCAGCAGTTCTATGGACAGCAGCTTGCTCAGGTGCATGAGGTTCAGCAGTTTCAGGGTATCCAGATTACTCAGATTCAGCATTCTCAGTACTGGCAGCAGCATCACTCCTACTACTACCAGGAGAGCTTCCACTCTGAGTCCGGCCCCTCCAGCACTTGGGCAGTCTTTCCACCGCCTCCCCCGTTTGACGGCTACCATCCATGGTTCAACACCTAAGTGAAGTGTTGAATCGAGCACTAGTATGCAGTAAGAAAAAAAAAAGAAAAGAAAAAAAAAGAGTTCTCAAATGTAGCCCTTGATCCTAGCCAGAGTTTGTAAAGTGCGGATCTAGAAGCGGATGAAGTCGAGTCGATAGCCACATTCACGACTCACGATCCATGTTCCGATTTCAAGTCCTTTTGATTAGAGTTGGTGTTGTCGTGGTCGGTTTTGCTGTCTCCCAGTCAACCACTACTTGAAGTGTGCAGAAATTAGTGAGGTTTAGACTTGTTTGGTTGATGTTCTTGCATGTGTAGGTTTAGTTTGTTCGTGGAACAGTTTAAGCTAAATTGTGATTGCTTGAATCTCAATGGACCGAACTTGTCATTTGTGAACTTGGATGTTTGCTAATTCATTTGCTTGAGGACAAGCAAAGCTTAGTCGTAGGGGAATTTGATGTGACTCTAATTAGTGCATTTTAAGCTTGTGAATGACCTATGAAATGCCCGTGTTTATTCGTGAAATGACATGACTTATATGCTTTTATTGAAGTTTTGTGCAAAGTGTCATTTTGTTGTCCGGTTGCCACTTTGGAGCCAAATTCGTGGTCTATTGGAGTTGCCTCTGTGCATTTTCAGGTTATGGCATCAAAGTACGGATAACAAGGAGCGCATAGGAGCAAACGGGAGGTCATTTGGAGTCCGGACGAGGGAGATACGAGCATTGCAAGATCGAGCTTTCTGCAGAGTGCAGGGGTGCACGCCGTGCAGGGGTGCACGCCGTGCACTGTCCCCTGCACTATAAATACTCTTGTTTTTGGCCATTTTGGAAACATAGATCATATCTCTTGAACCCCAAACACATATCCACGAACCCTCAAACCCTAGAACACATTTTTGGAGCAATTTGAAGCCATTGGAGCTAGGATTGAAGCCAACAAACCTTGGGAGAAGTGCTTACAAGTGGAGAAGTGAAGATCATCTCAAGGATTCATCCATGGTGTTCTTGGTGACCATTCTTCCTTCTTTTCTCTTTACTCCCTTGGCCATGTGTGGCTGAGTTTCTAGGGTTCATCTTGGATGGGTAGATTAGTTGTGCTATGATAGAGGGATGATTGTATAGAACTTGCCATGATTGATCTTGGTTGTATGAGGATGATTCCTAGACTTGTTCTTAATGCCATTTTATGCCATGTTTGCTTAATTTGGTCCATTCATTGTGATTTGATGCATGAGAGTGCTTGGATTGCATAGATTGTAGGTCTAGGGATTGAAGTGAGTGTGTTCTAAGAGATTAGATCATCTTATTTCAACCATTTTCACTTGATTTCTCTCTTGGGCATTTTATCGAACACTTGGTGTGCATGTGGATTTTCATTCAATTGAGTTTGAAAAGGCTTTTTGGTGAATCTCTTAGTGTTAGGGCATTGATATGAGAGTGTTGTGCCTAGCCTTGTGGTCATAGAGTCTTAAGAGAGGGTCTTGTGTCTTGGCATTTCATCAAACACTTAGAATGCATCCTTTTTCACTTAGCTTGAGAGCGAGAGCCTAAGTTGAGTTGCATTAGGATAGGGATTAGATGCTACGAGAGTGCATCGAGTCTATAAAAGTGAAATGCATGGTCATCCGAATGCAAACTCGATCTTAATTGGCTTGTTTGTTCAATTAGTCATCTTGAGCATGATGAAACTACCCACCAAGAGAGCCCCTTTGTCTTTGATTTGAACCACCTTTCCATCTTGCTTAGTCTTTGTTAGTATTGCATTTCTTTACCTTTGTTTCTGAATTTCTCTTTCAAACCAATCCAATTTCAAATGTTTAGACCGTCTATGAGAAGTGTGAGTATTGGTCTATGAGAGGACCCCGTGGAATACGACCTTGGTAAATCACCTTTTACCAGACATCCTGAGTTGGGATGTCTCCTGACCGCCATCCAGGTATCGTCCAGCTCAAGGACGTTAATCAAGAGCGCTTCGTGGGAGGCAGCCCACTGCTGGAGTTAGTTTTAAGTTTTTGCCAATTTTCGTGTTTTAGAGTCGGTTCGAGGGAGCCAAAACTGTCATTTGCATTGGTTTCTTATGTTTCTGGTGTGAATTGTGTGTCCTCGGTTTAATTCCAAGTCACTTGAGGTTTCCCTGATTTTTGTTGATTTAGTTTGATTTTTTTAAAATTTGCCGAAGTTCTAGAAAATATTTTAAAAATGCAGGTCAAAGTTTTCACCAAAAACTTGCACTTATTTCGGTGAAAACTCCCTTTTAAAAACCCTGTAAATTTGACTAGTTTTTACATCATTTTTCGGCAAAAAGTTTCATACTTTTCGGTGAAAACTCATTTTGAAATCTGGCAGACAGTTTTCAAGCTTATATTCGGTGAAAACTTGCACAGTTTTCGCCAAAAATTTTCAGAAAAAATCCAGAAAATTTCCCCCCTTATCCTTTCATTTTTCCAGTTCAGTCTCTCTCCTCCCTCACTTTTCGAACGAAACCGCAACCCTCTCCATTTTCCTTTGCCGCCATTTTAAATCAGCCCTGCCCGCCGTTTTAAATCAGCCCTGCCGCCGCCTGTAACATCCCAACCTTTTCTGACAAGATATTGTCCGTTTTGGGCCCAACCCTCACGGATTTGTTTTTGGGTGTTGGTGGGATTCGAACCCATGACCTCCTCCTCTTAAGATCAAACCCCCACCACTACGCCCAAAAACGCGTCATGTTAGTTAAGGTTGAACTATTCCACATATCCCGTGGATCTCCCCCGTGCTTTGTCGATGTGCGATTTGCCTAGGATGTCACTTACACCCCCCTTAGGGACTCAACGTTCTCGTTGAGCTTTGCCCCACCATCGTTCAAGAGGGACATGGAGAGGCTCTAATACCACTTGTAACATCCCAACCTTTTCTGACAAGATATTGTCCGCTTTGGGCCCAGCCCTCACAGATTTGTTTTGGGTGTTGGTGGGATTTGAACCCATGACCTCCTCCTCTCAAGATCAAACCCCCACCACTACACCCCAAAACGCGTCAGTTAAGGTTGAACTATTCCAGATATCCCGTGGATCTCCCCCGTGCTTTGTCGATGTGCGATTTGCCTAGGATGTCACACCGCCCTCCGACCGATGCCGCCCGTCGCCGCTCTATCCCTCTCTCTCCCCTGAGCATTTCGACATATAGATTGCCCGAATCGGAGCTCTAGAGCTTCAGTTCTACCCGAAACCAATTTTTTTTTGTTTTTTCTGATTCGTCGATTTTTGTTCGTTTTCAGCCACCATGTCTTCAAGGTAAGTTATTGGGTTTTTCATTGCGCGTCTTTTGACATATAGATTGCTGAATTTCGTCGGGGTTGACTTTGGTTGACTTTTTAGTCTATCTCGATTTGCGTGCTTGCTGTTTCATTGATAATTTTGATAAACTATTTGCCATGAGTTGATCTAAAATGCTCAGGGAGAGTTGTGCTTTGATTTGATGACATTTGTACATGGATTGCTATGCTTAATTGATGATAACGTGCAAATGTTGACTTTTGTGCAAATTTTGGTTTGACTTTGAACTGTTGATGCTCTTTTGACTGATGTAATCTCATGTTTAAGTACCAATTGCTGTGTTTATGTGCTGAGCTTATGTTATACTATGATTCAATGGATTCTGCTCGTAATTTGCCATGTGTATCGATAATTTTTTTAAAGTGTTGAGCCTTGTGAAATGTCGGTTTGACTCTTGAATTCATATTGTGATTTTGCTGCCCTAGCCGTTCCTATGAATGCTCTATGGTACATTGTGGTTACCGGTTATTAGATTGGCCTTTCCCCCACTCGGTTTTTCTCATTTCTTTGAGAAATTGAGTTTTTCGACTAAGTGTGGGGTACGTGCTTGGTTTGACTAATGTGGTTCCATTCTCTGATATCTTATAGGAACTCTAACATAGAGAAAAAGACGAAGGATAGAATGGACACTCCCGGTGCCGGATCCAGCTCCCGCTCTAGTCACCCCTGCCACTTACGATCCTCCTCCGGCATTCCCGAACCGCCAGGGGCACCACCCCTCCATTGCTCGTTTGCCGGAGAACTTTTTCGAGCGTTATCAGAGGATCTAACACACACACATAGCTGACGTGCTACCGCTCTCTCTAGAGTCCATCCTCGAGCATGATGAAGATTGGCACAAGAACGTCCACGACTCTCTAGCAGATGCAGAACTTCTAGAGCTGACCACCATTACGGATGACTTCCCCTGCATCGCGCTCCGGGAGTTCTGGGCCACCTTTGCGCTAGACGAGCACAAGAAGAGGCAGCACAATAAGGTCATTTCCTTCTACCTAGGTGGGGTGTACAAAGATTTCACCTATGATGAGTTCGCCGACCACCTCGGCATCCCACCCGAGCACTACCGAGACCACCACCACGGCTGGGAAGACAACAAGGGTAGAGGTCCAGAATATGATGCACTCTGGAGCCACATCACCGGAGTACCAGGTGCTCGGACCACGGCTCACAACTCCATCGGTTCGGTCTCTCACCCTCTGTTCCATTTTGTTCATATTGTTTGGCGTAGATCTCTGTTGTTTGCTCCAGAGAAGGATCGCCACCATATAAGCCGAGAGGAGCTCCTCCTACTATGCGCTATCCGCGAGGGCTACCCACTTCATCCAGGATGGGTGCTAGCTTGCATATTCCACCAGAAAACCAAAGCAGCTAAGGCACCCTCATTCCTCCTCGGCGGTAATTTCATCGGTCGCCTCATCACAGGCCTTGGCATCGGCCGGGAGTGGCAACCTGGGGTGCCGCGCAACATGGTACACACCGTTGTTGGAGACTTGGCCGTCAAGTATGACCTCCAATTGGACTACAGTCCACAGGACATTACGTTTCCGCCTCTCTACCAAGGGCTCGAGTCGGAGGAAGAAGAGGATTCTGAGGAGGAATAGCCCCAACCAGATCAGGCATTTCACCACCAGATACCCCCGCAGCAGCCGCAAGCGCGGTTTGCACACCAGCAACACCCTTTGCACCAGGATCCTTTGCAGATGCCTCTTCCGCATCCCCGACCGCTTCCAGGAAACTTTGGAGAGTTGCTCGATCGACTCCTGGAGTGGCGAGTATAGGACAACGCCAACCAAGACGCCCGATGGATAATTACTCAAAAGCACATGCAAGTGCAAGACAAGAGGTACGTGGCACAGCTGGCATGGCAGCAGTTAGTCGATACCTTCTTCTATTTTCCACCCCCCGATGCACCTGACCAGTAGTGATCAGGTTGTATCCTCTTCCTTGTCCTTTTTATTTATTCTTTTCGGATTTCGATCCAATTTTTTTCTATGTGGATCCGGGACACTTGTCCCGGTTTCCTTTTGATCTTTTGTTTGTTTTTGTTTTGTAGGTAGAGTTTTGGTAGATTCCCTTCCCGATCCGAAGCTCCATGCTCATCCCCTACACCAATCATCTCGGTCCAGGTTCTTCTATTTACTCTCTACTCTATATTTTGTCTTGTGAGGACACATAACAGTTTAAGTGTGGGGTAAGCTGCTAGAGAACCTTGCATGAACTTGATTGCCCTTAATTGTGCTTATTTATGTTTCGTGGTTCCTTTCCAATTTCTCTAGCATTAGAGTTGCTCAGTTCTTGATTTTTGATGTTAAGTTGTTGTTCAATATGTCATAATGATGCTTAGATTGTTTATCCTAGAACTTGCAAACCAACTTGTCTACTTTGATGCTAAATTGGGTGGTTAGAACAGAATTTTAAAATCACACTTGTAGTATTTCGCTATTGCATGAAAATGACCGAATCCGACTAGCAAACCAATTGTGAGCTTTTGATCCATTGCACATAAACTGTAATTTCAATTCTTTTTGAGTGATTTTCTCATACTTTGAATGAGTTAGAATTTGCATGAGACCTATTCGAGATCACACGATGACACGAGATATAGGAGGATAGAGGCACCTAGTGAAGCTACTTAAGCCAGATAGCGAACCTAAAGTCAAATCCATTAGGTGTAAACCCTTGAGCTTGGCCCTTCTTTTGGTTCGTTATACATTACAGCTAATCGCCATTTTTCATCACCCCGTTGATCCCTTGCGGTTGTAGTTCTAGATTAGCATACCGGAAGTCGGTCTATGGTAACTTGCCTATAGCCATTAAACATGTGGTCTTAGCTATTATGTCCAAACGTGTAAACCCCTCTAGCAACTAAAAGAAAATCGGCACAAAGAAAAAAAGATAAAATTCGAAAATCAGAAAAAGTTCAAGTTCAAAGTTTATTAATATAGTCAATAATGTTCTTCTCCCTACATATGGAAGAACAAAGTCAAAGAAAAGTAAGAAAAATCAGAAAAAATATATATATGAAAAAAATAATAAAGTGCTAGGTTGCTTAAGGGTATCATAGGACGAGCGTACACTATTCCACCCGTGTCTGGTTAGACGGTAGGAAGCCATAGGCTAGATTCATGGGAAGTTAGTCGAAAGCTACACCGCACCAAAGACAGTTCCATCATTCATGCCTTCATCCATCTCATTTTAAACCCGTGTAGTGTAGGAATTGTTACAGTCCCTTGTCAAAGTCTTCTTGACTAGTTACTCATGTTGTCACAGTTGTAGAGATTGTGGTCGAATTGCAAACATATGACATACTTCGGTCAAGAAAGTGATTGAGAGCAGAAACACGTCCCTAAACACAGAGAGCGAGAGCACCCCTGTACCAAATATTATCTGTGTGAGGAGTCTAGTTGGTCAGGTCAAATTCGTGCATGATTGGTGATTGCTACTTGTCGTGTGCAGTTTTTAGTGAGACCGGGTTGTTTGGTTGATTGGTATGCATGTTAGGTTTCTTGTTCTAGAAGCAGCTATCTAATAATTCATTGTGTATGCTTGAACTTCAATTTAATCGATCTTATCATTTGTGAACATGAGCGTTTTCTATTCAATTTGCTTGAGGACAAGCAAAAGCTTAAGTGTGGGGTATTTGATGACACTCGATTTGACGTGATTTTCAACCTCATTTAAGTGACATTTCTTTGCTTAAGACACAACTTTTAGGGCAAAATAGCGAATATTCACTCAACTGCTCTATCTCGTGCCATTTCGGTTACTTTGGCCCGTTTCGGGTCTATTTGATGGTTTTCTAGTGTTTTTGTAATATCAGAGGTTTTTTTCCGTCAAATGATGTAACCAAGGACGTGGCTAGGGCATTGGAACCTCAAGGAATCGCACCAGAATCGATACAAGAAGTCAATCAAGTCAACACATTTTCTGTCCAGCTTTACAAAGGAATTTTAGGCGAAAATCCCTGACGATTTCGGCAAAAATTTTAGAAGAAACCGTCAGAGCTTAAAGGTGAAGTTTTCGGCGAGAACTCCTACTCATTGCCGAAAACTTTCAGCAAAATCCACACAGGAGAAACAGCCGACCGAATGCAACTTTTCAAGGAAGTTTTTGACGAAAACTTCCTAAGTTTTCGCTGAAAACTAAAGACCTAATCCAGCTGGGAATAGGTTAAGTATAAATACAAGTCGGCGGCCACAATAAAGAGACACACTTTTTCCAAGGATTAATTTCCAGTCTTAAGAAGTTTGAGAGAGTGTTTAGAGTTCGAAGAGCTAGGAAGAGATCTTGACGCCATCCTTTCCAGCTCTGAGACTCGGAGCTAGGAGTGAAGATTACCGAAGAGCAGAGCTTTGCCAGAGTCATCGTAATTTGGGTTTGCAGTTTCTATCTGTTCTTCCTTCCTATGATGAACTCTGTTTCTTTTGCTATGAACATGAGTAGCTAAAATCGTATAGCTTAGATTAGATGAACCCTAAGTGACCCAGGGCTTTAAAGCGGTCACGGATCGGCAGTAATTGAATCCAGTTTCAATCAATTTCCTTTGCATGTTTGATTTGTTCTTTGTTGTTTGTGTTTCTTTTCTAGCTTGATCACCTAGACTAGATTCTTGTAAAGCTGAGGATAGTAGCGAACGTTCGCCTCACTTCAAAACACCAAATCAACAGTTAACCTATTCATTGGAACAATTTCTCTTTGTAGGAACCAGTTAGGGTTAATCCACTGCAAAAGTAACTCATTAATCACTAGTAATCGCGCCAGTTAGTTTTCCATTGCAGAAGCGAATGCACGGGTGGTCAATTAATCTTGGGAGTTAGATTGGATAAAGCGAACATTTGCCAATCTTAAACCTAAGGGTTAGGAGTTATGGTGGTGTTGGTGACCCCGCACGGTCGTTGTTCGGACGTTTCAACTAAATAAAAACTACTAATGCTAAAAAGCGTATAGCAGATCGTATTCCGAGGGCTTTCTATGATTGGTTACTTCAGAACTAGCAAAATACTCAAAGGTAAACACGTTGTGCGTGGTGTGAGTTCCATGACTTCTACTTCTAAGAAATGCAGAAAAATTAAAAAGATTAAACTAAAGCAGATTGGGAATTAGGGTTTGAAAACAAGGATGACAGACGAACTTAGACTTTGAATCCCCCTTCGTTCCCCAGAGCATTGGCAATCAACAGATCAGCGGATTTCGATTCTCATTCAATCAATTACTAAGACACCACCATAACTCCTTACCCTTAGGTTTAAGACCGGCGAACGTTCGCTCTATCCGTTCTAACTACCAAGATTAACTAGCCGCCCGGGTACGGTCGCCTCTCGCAACGACTTAATTAATTGGTGTGATTACTAATGATTAATGAGTTACTCTTGCAGTGAATTAACCCTACCCGGTTCCTACGAAAGGCGCACTCCAATTATAAGGTTAATTGTTCAATTCGATGTTCTAAAGTAAGGCGAGCGTTCGCTTCTATCCTTAGCTTAACCAGAATCTAATCTAGGTGATCAATCCAGACAAGAAACATGAACAATGAAGAACGAATCAAACATGAAAAAGAACTGATTGAATTTCGAATCTAATCACCGCCGATCCGTGACCGCTTTAAAGCCCTGGGTCACTTAGGGTTCATCTAGTCTAAGCTCTAAAGGGTTTAGCTACTCATGATTATTACAAAAGAAACAAAGACAAGGAAAGAGTTCATCATTCAGAGGAAGAACAGAAAAGAATCTGAAAAACCTAATTTAGACGACTCTGGCAGACTTCGATCTTCGGTAAGTTACACTCCTAGCTCCGGTTCTCCGAGATGGAAGGGATGGCGTCACGATCTCTATCCGGCTCTTCGAACTCCAGCTCTTCGCTCCAGAACTTCAGAGAATTCTGATCTCTAAAAGTTGTATTATGATTAATTATGATTGTCCCCCCTTTTTGTTGGGCCGCCGGGTTAAGTATAAATACTTAACCCTAAATTAGCCGAGTCAGCCTAATATTTTCGCCAAATATTCCTTAAAAATTTCGGCGAAAATTCCTTTGAGTTCAGGGGCTGATTTCTCTGGTCTTGAATTTCGGTCCGAAGAGTTGATTGATTTCGCCGAAGACATGCTTGACTCGGCACCAGTTGATTTGCACTATTGATTTCGCCGAAGATGCAAGCCTGTTTTCGCCGAAAATGCAAGTGTGAATGGGCAGATTTTGGCTTGAACTTGATCGACTCCTTTGATCAATTCCGGTTTGATTCCTCGAGGTTCCTACGCCTTAGACACGTCCATGGCTACGTTATTTGATGGCAAAAACCTGTGCTAACATAAAAACACTAGAAAACCATCAAATAGACCCGAAACGGGCCAAGGTAACACAAATGGCACGAGATAGGGCAATCGATTGAATATTCGTTATTCTACCCTAAAAACCATGTCTTAAGCAAAGAAATGTCGCTTAAATGAGGCTGATAATCACGTCAAATCGAGTGTCATCAAATACCCCACACTTAAGCTTTTGCTTGTCCTCAAGCAAACTGAATAGAAATGCTCATGTTCATAAATGATAAGATCGATTAAATTGGAGTTCAACCAAACACAATGAATTATTAGACAGATCGATCCTAGAACAAGAAACCTAACATGCATACAGATCAGCCAAACTACCTGGTCTCACTAATAAACTGCACACAACAAGTAATTAGCAACCAATTATGCATGAATTTGACCTGACCGACCAGACTCCTCACACAGGATGTATATAGTACAATGGGAACTCTCACTCTCTGTGTTTAGGGACGTGTTTCTGCTCTCGATCATTTTCTGTTACCGAATTCTGTCATAGGTTTGCATTTCGACCACATCTCCACCACTGTGACAACACGAGTATCTAGTCAAGAAGGACTTCCCTGCTAGGACCGTAATGAATTCTACACTACTCGGGTTTATAATGAGATGGATGATGGGAATGAATGATGATGGCTTTGTGCGGTGTAGCTTTCGATTAACTTCCCTCGAATCTAATCTATGGCTTCCTACCGTCTAACCAAACACGGGTGGAATAATGAACGCTCGTCCTATGATACCCTCAAGCAACCTAGCACTTATTCTTTTTCTTTACACGATTTTTTTCTCTTTTGCTTTCTTTTGAACTTTTCTTTTGACTTCCTTCTTCCATTTGTAGGGAGAAGAACGTTTTATTGAACTACACTTTGAACTTTTCTTATTTTCTGATTTTTCTGCTTCTCTTTTTTTTCTGAAGCTTGCTTCTTTTCTTTCTTTCTATTTTTTTTCTTTTTGTGCCGATTTTCTTTTAGTTGCTAGAGGGGTTTACACGTCTGGACATATTAGCTAAGACCACCTGTTTAATGGCTATAGGTAGGTTACCACAAACTGACTTCCGGTAGGTCAATCTAGAACTACAACCACAGGGGATCAACGGGGAATAAAAGAAATGGGAAATGGCTGTAATGTATTATCGAACCGAAAGAACAGGCCAAGCTCAAGGGTCTAAACCTAGTGGATTTTATCATTTGGTAGGCTATCTGGCTTAGTAGCTAAATCTAGGTGCCCCTATCCTTCTAGAACTCGTGTCATCGTGTGGTCTCGAGTAGGTCTCATGCAAATTCTAACTCATTCAAGTAAACAGAAAACCACTCAGAAAGAATTAAAATTGCAAGTTACGTGCAATGGATCAAAAGCTCACAGTTGGTTTGCTAGTCGGATTCGGTCATTTTCATGCAATCAAGGCTACAAACTACAAGTGTGATTTTTAAAATTCTGTTCTGACCAGGCAATTTAGCATCAAAGCATACAAGTTGGTTCTCAAGTACTAGGTTAAGCAGTCTAAGCATCATTATGAAAATTTGAACAACAACTTAACATCAAAAATCAAGAACTGAGCCATTCTAATGCTAGAGAGACTGGAATGGAATCACGAGGCACACATAAAACATAATCAAGGGCAATCATGTTCATGCAAGGTTCTCTAGCATCCTACCCCACACTTAAATCGGATTGTGTCCTCACAGGACTAATTCTAGAGTTTAGAGTGGAATGGAAGAACCTGGAAGAGGACGGTTGATTTCAGAGGGTAAGCACGGATCCTGAGAGTGGAGGGAAGTGTAACAGAACCTGAAGCAAAGGGAGTCCACCGATTGCCTACAAAACAAAAACAATTGGAACATAAAAAGGAAACCGGGACAAGTGTCCCGGATCCACACAGAAAAAAGTTGGACCGAAATCCAAAAATAATAAATAAAAAGAAGACACCAGAAAAGGAATACAACCCGATCACTGCTGGTCCGGTGAGTCGGGAGGTGGAAAGTGGAGAAATTCGCCGAGCTGGCGTTGCCACGCCATCTGTGCCTCATATCGCCGGTCGGTGCGGCACATATGTTGCTGCATAATAGTCCATCGCGCCTCTTGAGTGGCGTTGTCGGTGATGCACCACTCCTGCAGTCGCTCGTATAACTCACCCACGTCCGCTGTGTGCGGGTGGTGCTGTTGAGTATGCATCGGATATGGCTCGGGGATGTGCGGCGGCTGCGGCTGCTGCTCCTCAGCAACATCTTCTTCCTCTGACTCGACCACAGGCTGGAGTGGAGGATCAGCTGCTACATGGGGACTGAGGTCGAGTTCTAAGTCGTACTCAACCGCCAAGTCTCCACCAACAGTCCTAACTTGGTGGCGTGGAATGTGTGGGCCATACTCATGGCTGATGCCGAAGGAGATGATGAGCTGTCCTATGAAGTTGCCCCCCAAGAGTTTGCGAGGTGGTTTCTTCCTCTTGGTCTTCTGGCTGAAGATGCGAGCTAGCACCCAGCCCGGGTGGAGAGGGTAGCTCTCTCGGATGGCTCGGTGAAGCATGAGCTCCTCCTTGAGGATATGGTGGCGATCCTTGTCTCGAACATATAAAAGCGACCTCCGCCAAACCATATGAATAAATTTATAGAGCGGGTGAGAGAGAGACTTAACTGAGTTGCTCGTCCCGAGGCGATCGCCAGGTACGCCTGTCATGTGGCTCCAGAGCGCGTGGTACTCCTCATCATCATCATCCTCGCCCCAGCCCAGGTGATGATCGTGATAGTGCTCGTAGGGGATGCCCAGATGAGCGGCAAACTGATCGTAGGTGAGCTGTCGGTACACCCCACCAAGAAAGAAGGTGACAACCTTCTAGCGCTGCTTCCTCTTGTGCTCCTCTAGGTCAAAGGTCGCCCAGAACTCCTGGAGAGCAATCTCTGGGTAATCAGCAGCTATGGTGGTCAACTCCAGGAGACCTCCGGTGCTAAGGCGTCATGCACGTTCCGGTAATAATCCTCGTCATGCTCCTGGAGTGACTCCATGGACAGAGGGCGCACGTCAGCTCCACGGATGTGCTGAATCTTCTGGAAGCACTCAAAGTAGTAATCCGGTAGACGGGCGATAGTGGGATGGTATCCAGCCCGGTGAGGGAGTGCAGGTGGTGGACCCAGAATAGCAGGTGTGACGGGAGCGGTGATGACACTCGATTTGACGTCTAGACTGTTCCACTTAGAACCTGTAACCAACGTGTTGGAACTGATATTAAATGAGTCTAGGTCAGAACAGATCATAAATCACTTCAGTAGTTGAAACTTGAATTAATTGAACTGATTGGTCTGTTAACAACAAAGCTCGTTAACACCGTTCTAAGATGATAAATGCTAGTTTCTTCCATGTTTTTCACTCCATATTTGTTCACCTGTGATTGTGGCTAGAGATTAGACAGAAATCCAATTCGAAATCTTGTGTAAAAAGTTATAACTAGCTAGGATCAAGTGGTTAAATCGATAAATCAAGTGTTGGAATGGTGAAATTCGAGTTGTGCAAATCAATGTAAAGTTCTTTAAAGTGCTGAAAAAAGCTAGGCAAGCCCGACACCTAAGTGAAGTGTTCGGGTTGAGCACTAGCATAAGCACAAATACTGTGAGCTAGGCAGGTCCAACACCTAAGTGAAGTGTTTGGTATCGAGCACTAGTATGTAGTAAATCAATTGAAGGAAGAAATTGAACTTGAAATAAATCATTGTTTAAATCGGTCCTAGCTAGAACATGTAGCGTACAGATCTAGAAACGGATTAAGTCAAGTCGATAGCCACGTCACTTTTCCTACCTCCGCGTCCACATCATGGCTAGAGCTTAGAGTCTTTTTGATTAGAATTGGTGTTATCGTAGTCGGTTAATTATGATTAATTGTTTTCCCAAGAAACGTGCTTTGTTAAAACCACTACTTGAAGTGTGCAGAAATTAGTGAGATCGAAAACTTGTTTGGTTGATGTTCTTGCATATGTAGGTCACTCTTTCTACGTGGAACAGTCTAAACCAAATTGTTAGAATTGAATCTCGGTTTAATCTCGTGTCATTTGTGAATTTGAGTGTTTTCTAGTTCAGTTTGCTTGAGGACAAGCAAAAGCTTAAGTGTGGGGTATTTGATGACACTCGATTTGACGTGATTATCAGCCTCATTTAAGCGACATTTCCTTGCTTGAAACGTGGTTTTAGGGGTAAAATAGCGAATATTCACTCAACTACCCTATTTCCTACCGATTTGGTTACTTTGGCCCTTTTTGGGTCGATTTGATGGTTTTCTAGTGTTTTTGTGAAAGCACAGATTTTGGCCATCATTTATGTAGCCACGAACGTGTTCAAGACCTCAAGGAGTGAACCGGAATCGATCAAAGGAACCAATCAAGTTCAAGCAAATCCCTGCCCGGTTTACAAAGGGATTTTCGCCGAAAATACCCTAGTATTTTCGGCGAAAATATGTTCACAAATCGGCTGTTGTCAACTAAAGGAAGTATTCGGCGAAAACATTGAGTTTTCGGACCGAGAAGAGAGAACAGGAGAATCAACCGGAGGACCCTTCATTTGCAAAGGAATTTTCGCCGAAAATTCCTCAATATTTTCGGCGAAAATCATAGAAGAAATCAAACAGGGAATTCTGCCTAAAGTTTTCAACGAAAATTACTTGATGTTTTCACCGAAAATATATTCCAAATCCGGCGCTGTATTGGAAACCCTAAGCGTACCTATTTAAAGAGAAGCAGTCGGCAGCCAAAGGAGGAGACAACAATTCATTATTCATATTTTCACAAATCAGACTTTTGAGAGTCAGCCGACTCTAGGGTCGTTAGATAGAGTTTAGAGAGTTCGAAGATCCGTGGAGAGATCGTGACGCCATCCTTCACCTCGGAGAACTCGGAGCTTAAAGTTGAAGATCCAGGAGATTGAAGCTTCGTGGGAGTCGTCAGAATTAGGTTTTTCAGTTCTTATATGTTCTTCCTCTATATGATGATCTTCATTGTTGCCTTTGATTCTCTTGTTTCCGATATGATCAACTGAACTTGTAGAGCTTAGATTAGATGAACACTAAGTGACCCAGGCTTTAAAGCGGTCACGGATCGGCGGTAATTAGATTCGAAGTTCAATCAGTTTCTCTTTGCATGTTTGATTCGTTCTTCATTGTTCATGTTTCTTGTCTGGATTGATCACCTAGATTAGATTCTGGTTAAGCTAAGGATAGAAGCGAACGCTCTCCTTACTTTAGAACATCGAATTGAACAATTAACCTTATAATTGGAGCGTGCCTTTCGTAGGAAGCGGTTAGGGTTAATCCGCTTCAAGAATAACTCATTAATCACTAGTAATCACACCAATTAATAAAGTCGTTGCGAGAGGCGACCGTACCCGGGCGGCTAGTTAATCTTGGTAGTTAGAACGGATAGAGCGAACGTTCGCCGGTCTTAAACCTAAGGGTCAGGAGTTATGGTGGTGTCTTAGTAATTGATTGAATTAGAATTGAAAACCGCTGATCTTGTGATTGTCGTTGCTCTGGTGATCTAAGGGGGATTCGAAATCTAAGTTCGTCTATCTTCCTATTAGTCAACCTGTTAATCTTTCTGTCTTTTATTTCTCCTGCTTATTAGATTAGAAGTCGTGGAACTCACACCACGCACTAAGTGTTTAAACCTGAATAATTTGCTAGCTTCTTGGAGTAGTCAATTAGAAGAGACCTCGAGTCGAATACGATCTGCTATACACTTTTTCTTAGCATTAGTAGTTATTTGGTTGAACGCATCACAACGACACGCTCACCAAATTGGCGCCGTTGCCGGGGACTCTTCTAATTGTTTGAAAGAAGAGTTGGCATTTTATTCTTCTACCTTTCCGCCTTACCATTTATTTTCGGCGGCGGTTTGAAAGAGGTGTGGTCGGCGGCGTTTTGAAAACAAGGGGAGGGGGTTTTCGGGTGGTTGAGCGAAAATGAAAGAAGGGTTGAGAGAGGAGAGGCCTAAAATCGGGATTTTTAAATGGGAAGAGTTGGGTGATTTTCACAAAGCTTTCGGCAAAATTGAAAGGAAATTTTAGCCGAAAATTTTAGTTCAGATAAACTGTCGGATTTTCGAAGGCAGTTTTGTCGAAAATAACAGTACGGTTTCGCCGAAAATTTTAGTTAAAATGGTTTCGCCGAAAACAGAAAACTTTTCGAACCAAAAATGATGAACAGGAAGAACGGGTTTGAAATTCAAAAATCAGTTTCGCCGAAAATAGGGGTGGTTTCGCCAAAAATTTTGAACTGTTCGGGTTTTAAATATTTTCGTAAATCGGCTAACTTCAGAAAATCACAGTTAAATCCACAAAGATCGGGATGACCTCAATCAACTTGCGACTGACTCTATGACACACAGACTCTACATGAAAAATAATAAATCAAACAAACTGACACTTTTGGCTTCCCCGAACCGACTCTAAAATACCAAGTTCAACAAGAATTAAAACAGACTCCAGCCGTGGGTTGCCTCCCACGAAGCGCTCTTTTATTAACGTCCTTGAGCTGGACGATACCTGGACGGTATTAGGAGACATCCCAACTCAGATTCTCCTTCTCGCTCACGTCGGAGTTCATGAAGTACAGCTTCGGGACTTCTCGGGTAAGCGTGAATCTCTTCCCGTTTGCATGTAGTAGCTTGGTACGTCCGTCGGGAAGATGATCAACGAACTTGAATGGTCCGAACAGCTCTCTAGAGAGATCATCCTTCTTTAGTGTGACGATGGAAGGAATGAGGACTGTCGGTTTCTCTTTTTCTTTCTTCTTCGGCTTGTTATCACCAGGATCGGTGATCGTTAGTACTTCCTTAGGAGACGCTTTCGGCTTCTCCTTCCATACTTGTTCCGGCGCCGGTTTCTCGGAACGAAATGGTGGTGCAGCTGGCTCGGTGGAAGACGGTGGAATTTTTGGTCTCCAGACCATTTGGGTCATCGTCTTCTTGTTCTTTCCTCGAGGTCTGCTTGGTGGTTTAGAAGAGGCTTGCAGTTCCTTCTTCTTCTTCTTAAGCGGCTTCTGAACTGAAATTTCTGGCTTCTTCATAATGACCTGTTTAATATCTGCAGCAACAGCTGATCTAGAGACACTGGGAGAAGCATTAGTAACGGAGTTGACAGGAGTCAACCCCACCGTTTCAACAGCTAGGCAGTGAGATTTTCATTCCTAGAGTCATATTTCATGCCATCTTTAGGACGGAACGTTTTTGTTTCTTTACCGACTCTAAGAGTTAATGAACCATTTGGAACGTTAATATTCATTCCAGTAGTAGCCATGAAAGGTCGACCTATGAGAATGGTAGCATCATCTGTACTAGTATCCATAATCACATAATCAGCTAAGAACGTGAACGGACCACATTTAGTGACAACGTCTTTAATATCTCCCTTAGGGGTTTTAAGCGATCTATCAGCAAAGACGAGTTGCATACTAGGAGGTTCAAGTTCTCCTAGGTTTAACTTTTCATATAGACTCACAGGCATAACATTAACAGATGCTCCTAGATCAACTAAGCAACGTTCAATTTCAACATCATTAATGACCAAAGGCAAAGTGAATGAACCGGGATCAGATAACTTAGCTGGATATGGAGAAACAGGTTTCTTAACACGAATGTCAAGGTATCCTTCCTTGTTCCCCTTCATGCTAGTCTCGATCCTTGCATTTGGCAGCAATGCTCTAGGGAAGGGAGGCTTTACGACGATGGTTGGGAATATATTTCAGACATTTTACTATCATTCTTGAGAATATAAGCCATTTTGAGTACTTTCTAATTTTTCATAGGCTAACCATCACCGAAATGGCCAAAAATCGAAAAGTGCGGCATTTTGGCTTAAATACCTAGATTTTCTCCAAATTTTGAGGCGAAACATGGTTGAGAATATATTTCAGATGTTTTACTATCATTCTTGATAATATTACCCACTTTGAGTACATTCCAATTTTTCATACGATAACCATCACCGAAATGGCCAAAAACCGAAAAGTGCGGCATTTTGCCTTAAATACCTAGATTTTCTCCAAATTTTGAGGCGAAACCTTGTTGGGAAGATATTTCAGACATTTTACTATCATTCCAGAGAATATTAGCCATTTTGAGTACTTTTCAATTTTTCATAGGCTAACCATCACCGAAATGGCCAAAAACCGAAAAGTACTGCATTTTGGCTTAAATACCTAGATTTTTTCCAAATTTTGAGGTGAAACCTGGTTGGGAATATATTTCAGACATTTTACTATCATTCCTGAGAATATTAGCCATTTTGAGTACTTTCCAATTTTTCATAGGTTAACCATCACCGAAGGGGAACAAGAGGAGGATCCTCCTTAGGCGCCGGTTTCTGTTCTTCTTCTTCCTCTTCTTCCGGAGTTTCAGCGATCCTGCGTAAAATAGAATAAGCATCAGCAATTAAGTTCGGGAGTTTTCGAGCAGTTACCATTTTAGCCTGTTCTTTTCTTGGGTTTGGCTCTGTCTGGCTTGGAAGCTGGCCAAATGGTCGACCAGATGCTAGCATGCTCGAGATGTTGTTCACGACTTGCTCAATTCTTTGTCCAGATGCTATCTGTTCTTGATTGAGAAGAGCTTGAGCCTTGAACTGACTGTCATGATCATCGAGTCTTGTGATGATCTGGCTGAGCTTCTTATCCAGGTCACTGACATTATTATCTCTTTGATGCTGCTGACCTGGATAGGTATTGTTAAGATATTGGTTCTGGCGATTGCCAAGAGCAGTTCCATAGTTACCAGGATTGCGATGCGGCGGCTGGTAGACACCTGCCGGCGGATGGTTAGGCTTCTGATCCTGAGCTGGACCAGCCGGGCGGTTATTTTGGTTCTGGTTATGATTGGTGCCAGCATTGTAGGGGGTCTGTCTTGATAGTTCCCTTGCTGTCTGAAGTTACGGTAACCAGCATAACCATTCTGATTATTAACGAAGCCTTGTTGTATGAAATTTACCTCTTCGGCAGACCAGACTTCTGCCTTACCAAAATTCTGACAACGGCCTCCATTATGTGAGCAAGCTCCACACCACTCGCAATCAGCAACATAGACAGAAGCTGCCGGTGGCTTGATCGGTGTGGTAGACTTCTTCAAATGCTTCTCTACCTCTGCCTTGATAGTAGCTTCGAGATCTAGCTTGCTCCTTGATCCTTCAGATTGTCGCTCCCAGTTCCTTGACTTGGAGGCACAGTTTGCGAAGTGAAGAAGAGCAGCTTCAGGAGTGAGTGTAGTGCAATCCCCTTCAGCTAGAGAATTGACCCACTTGGCAGATTCTTCTCGAAGTCCACGAGCGAAGATTTCAGCTAACTGCCTCTGCTCGAATCCATGATGAGGGCAGGTGTAGAGAAGTTCTTGGAATCGATTCCAAGTATCATATAAGCTTTCTCCTTCTTTCTGGGAGAATCTGGCGATGCTGTCCTTGATGGCGGTTGTTCTGGCCGGAGGGAAGTATTCTTCAACAAAGTCTTGAGCCAGAGTATCCCAGTTAGTGTAGTAGCCAGGTGGTTTGCCAGTAAGCCACCTCTTAGCAGCGCCTTTTAGAGAGAACGGGAAAGCTCTCAGACAAAGGGTGTTTTTGTCAAGGGTTTTGCTCTTAAAAGTACTGCAGAGATCAAGGAAGTCTGCAAGATGAGTGCACGGATTGTCTATGGGTCTGCCTTCAAACTGTAAATCCCTAGAGATCATGGTCAAGAATGGAATCTTGATCTCATAGTCAGGATCTCCTTCAATGCGCGGAACGGCAATGGCAGATCGAACGCTAGTCACGCTCGGCTTGTTATAGTCTGCTAGACTCTTCTGTGCAGGTGGTGGTGGCGGCGGTTGATCGCCGTTTGGTGGTAATCTATCGGTCATGGTAGGAGATGGAGGAGGTGAAAGTGACTCGGTGTATGAAGCGGATGAAGATGACGGCACAGGTGAAGACGGAGACGAGGAACTCTCCTTCGGTTCCTCGATCTTGATCGGAGTGATGAATGGATTGGATCTGCCTTTCTTCAGAATCTGTGATCGTAGAGGTGTAGCAGAGCTGCCTGGATTCCCTGCAATCTTAGCTTGTTTGGTTTGAGAGCGAGTCCAAGGACGGTGAGGCATACACCTGTAAACCTACAGATAACAAAGACAAACAAAACTAGTGTAAAATCGAAGTGGGTGGAAAAATGAAAGATGGAAAGTAGAAGAATAAATTGCCAGTTCTTCTTTCGAACAATCAAAAGAAGTCCCCGGCAACGACGCCAATTTAGTGACCCCACCCGGTCGTTGTTCGGGCGTTTCAACCAAATAAAAACTACTAACGCTAAAAAGCGTATAGCAGATCGTATTCCGAGGGCTTTCTATGATTGGTTACTTCAGAACTAGCAAAATACTCAAAGGTAAACATGTTGTGCGTGGTGTGAGTTCCACGACTTCTACTTCTAAGAAATGCAGAAAAATTAAAAAGATTAAACTAAAGCAGATTGGGAATTAGGGTTTGAAAACAAGGATGACAGACGAACTTAGACTTTGAATCCCCCTTCATTCCCCAGAGCATTGGCAATCAACAGATCAGTGGATTTCGATTCTCATTCAATCAATTACTAAGACACCACCATAACTCCTTACCCTTAGGTTTAAGACCGGCGAACGTTCGCTCTATCCGTTCTAACTACCAAGATTAACTAGCCGCCCGGGTACGGTCGCCTCTCGCAACGACTTAATTAATTGGTGTGATTACTAGTGATTAATGAGTTACTCTTGCAGTGAATTAACCCTAACCGGTTCCTACGAAAGGCACACTCCAATTATAAGGTTAATTGTTCAATTCAATGTTCTAAAGTAAGGCGAGCGTTCGCTTTTATCCTTAGCTTAACCAGAATCTAATCTAGGTGATCAATCCAGACAAGAAACATGAACAATGAAGAACGAATCAAACATGAAAAAAAACTGATTGAATTTCGAATCTAATCATCGCCGATCCGTGACCGCTTTAAAGCCCTGGGTCACTTAGGGTTCATCTAGTCTAAGCTCTAAAGGGTTTAGCTACTCATGATTATTACAAAAGAAACAAAGACAAGGAAAGAGTTCATCATTCAGAGGAAGAACAGAAAAGAATCTGAAAAACCTAATTTAGACGACTCTGGCAGACTTCGATCTTCGGTAAGTTACACTCCTAGCTCCGGTTCTCCGAGATGGAAGGGATGGCGTCACGATCTCTATCCGGCTCTTCGAACTCCAGCTCTTCGCTCCAGAACTTCAGAGAATTCTGATCTCGAAAAGTTGTATTATGATTAATTATGATTGTCCCCCCTTTTTGTTGGGCCGCCGGGTTAAGTATAAATACTTAACCCTAAATTAGCCGAGTCAGCCTAATATTTTCGCCGAATATTCCTTAAAAATTTCGGCGAAAATTCCTTTGAGTTCAGGGGCTGATTTCTCTGGTCTTGAATTTCGGTCCAAAGAGTTGATTGATTTCGCCGAAGACATGCTTGACTCGGCACTAGTTGATTTGCACTATTGATTTCGCCGAAGATGCAAGCCTATTTTCGCCGAAAATGCAAGTGTGAATGGGCAGATTTCGGCTTGAACTTGATCGACTCCTTTGATCGATTCCGGTTTGATTCCTCGAGGTTCCTACGCCTTAGACACGTCCATGGCTACGTTATTTGACGGCAAAAACCTGTGCTAACATAAAAACACTAGAAAACCATCAAATAGACCCGAAACGGGCCAAGGTAACACAAATGGCACGAGATAGGGCAATCGATTGAATATTCGTTATTCTACCCTAAAAACCATGTCTTAAGCAAAGAAATGTCGCTTAAATGAGGCTGATAATCACGTCAAATCGAGTGTCATCAGGTGTCTAGGAATTGATTGAATGAGAATTAAAAACCGCTGGTCTTGTGATCGCCAATGTTCTGGTGATCTTAGGGGGATTCGAAAAATCTAAGCTTGTCTGTCATCTTGTTAAGTCAATCAATCTTTCAACTGTTTTCTGTTTTCATTTATTATTTTTTGCTTTATAGTCTAGAAGTCGTGGAACTCACACCACGCACAACTTGTGTTAAACCTGAGTATTTTGCCTTCATATTTGAGTAGACGATTAGAAGAGACCCGTGGAATACGATCTATCTTGCTTTGTGCTTGATAGTTATTTGACTACACGCGCGTGAAAACGTGTTCATCAATCACATAAGCTCAAATCCCAATTCAACATCCACAAATCATGATCACAATAATACACGAGAGACCAACATGCATAAGCTCACACATCAATCCTCAATCAGTTCATCATTACAAGAAAGGCATCATTCCTACAGTTCAACATTAGATCATATACATACAATTCAGTATTACATCACATACACGTAGTTTAGTTCCACGAGACAAGTTACCATCAATGCACACACATGCATCCGCATTCGTACACATTCACACACTTACACATACACCGCATTCCCCCTTTCAATTATCTAGGTGATCACACAAGTGCACTCCTCAAAATGAAATCCACCATTCACAAGCTCAACAATAAACTCAAGTCATCAATTCACAAGTGAAACGGTATCATGAAGCACACGATTCAACATTACATCATAATTCACCTCACTATCATCAACAGCACTTACACATCAACCACACCACTCACATAACACAGATTCACAATTATCAACATCATCACCCCTAAACCATTCAACCTCTATCTCACATCTCAGCCCAACAACACAATTCACAACACATCCAAGGAACTTCACAAACGCATCATGATGACACTTGATTTAACGTGATTTTCAGCCCCATTTAAGCGACATTTCTTTGTCTAAGACATGGTTTTTAGGGCAGAATAGCGAATATTCACTCAACTGCTCTATCTCGTGCCATTTTGGTTACTTTGGCCCGTTTCAGGTTTATTTGATGGTTTTCCAGTGTTTTTGTGATAACACAGGTTTTTGCCGTCAAATGATGTAGCCAAGGATGTGTCTAAGGAATTGGAACCCTGAGGAAGTGACCCGGAATCAATCAAAGAAGCAATCAAGTCAAAGTCAAAACCACCCATGCTCATACCAAGGTTTTTGGCGAAAACACCCTACTTCTCCCCGAAAACTATGAATCAAATCTGCACAGAGAAGACAGGAGAAATATAAAAAATTCCACTTAGAAGTTTTCAGCGAAAACTCTCTATGTTTTCTCCGAAAACTGTCCCTTTTCCCAGCCGGTTATGGACTGCTATTAAATACAATCGCCAGCTGCAATTTGAGACACACTTTTCTTTTGGACGAAAAATCCAAGACTTAGAATTAGAGAGAAAGAGTGGAGAGATTTCAAAGAGCCAGGAAAAGATCGTGACGCCATCCTTCCATCTCGGAGAGCTCTAGTGCTAGAAATTGAAGATCTAGAAGATCGAAGCTTCGGAGATTTGCGAAATTAGGTTTTACAGTTCTTCTCTGCCTTCCCTACCTGAGATGTATTCCTTGTTTGTCTTTGGTTCACCTATATTGAATATGAGTAGCTAAAAATCCTAGAGCTTAGATTAGATGAACCCTAAGTGACCCAGGGCTTTAAAGCGGTCACAGATTGGCGGTGATTAGATTCAAAGTTCAATCAGTTTCTTTTTCATGTTTGGTTTGTTCTTTGTTGTCCGTGTTTCTTGTCTGGTTTGGCCACCTAGATTAGATTCTTGTTAAGCTGAGGATAGTAGCGAACGTTTGCCTCACTTTAAAACACCAAATCAACAATTAACCTATTCATTGGAGTGTGCCTTTTGTAGGAACTAGTTAGGGTTAATCAATTTCAAGAATAACTCATGAATCATTAGTAATTGCACCAGTTAGTTCTTCCATTGCAAGAAACGAAAGCTCGGGAAGTTAATTAATCTTGGTAGTTAGAACAGATAAAGTGAACGTTCGCCAGTCTTAAACCTAAGGGTAAGGAGTTATGATGGTGTCTAGAAATTGAGTGAATGAGAATTGAAAACCTAAGGGGGATTCAAAATCTAAGCCTGTATGTCGTCTGTCTAAGTCAATCAACTAATCATTCTGCATTTTAATTTCATTTTAGTTTCTTTGCATCCTAGTATAGAAGTCGTGGAACTCACACCACACACGAATTGTTTAATCTTGAATAGAATTGCCACGGGCCTCTTCTATTGTGTTTGAAAGAAGAGTTGGCATTTTTATTCTTCTACCTTTCCATCTTCATTTCCCATCACACTTCGATTTTACACCGGTTGTGTTTGTTTTTGTCACTTGCAGATTATAGCAGGTATAGAATCAAGTCACTTCCATTTCATCCTTCCCTACCACAATGGCTGCTTCAAAGAGTCTTGCAGACTACAGTAAGCCGAGCGCAACTAACGTTCGGTCTTCCATCGATGTGCCTTGTAATGACAACGATCCTGACTATGAGATTAAAATTCCCTTCCTGGGACTAATCTCTAGGGACGTGCAATTTGTAGGAAAGCCAGACGATAATCCTTGCACACATCTATCTGACTTTCTGGCTATCTGTGAAACTTTTAAGAGTGGGAACCTCAACAAGAATACCTTGTGCATGCGAGCTTTTCCATTCCCCCTCAGAGGTGAAGCTAAGAGATGGCTTAGTGGCAAGCCACCCGGTCATTATACAGATTGGGAGACTCTAGCTCAATATTTCATCGAGGAATATTTCCCTCCATCAAGGACAACTACTTACAAGGACAACATCTCTAGGTTTCCTCAGAAAGAAGATGCAAGCTTATACGACACTTGGAACGAATTCCAAGAGCTTCTCTACAATTGTCCTCACCACGGTTATGAACAAAGGCAGCTAGCTGAATTCTTTGCTCGAGGTTTACGTGAGGAATCTGCTAAATGGGTCAAATCCTTGGCTGGAGGAGATTGCACCGCTCTTACATCTTAAGCTGCTCTTCCAAGTCAAGAAATTGGGAAATCAGGAAAGACAAAGAGAAGGCACCAAGAGTCAATTGATCATCGCGGATCAAGTCAATGAAGAAGTTCAAAACATTTAAAGACGATTGGCACGTCCCTCGATCCCCTGTCAGCTACCGTCTTTATGGCTGACTGTGGATGGTGTGGAACCTGTGCTCATAAGCTGCCTAAACTTCGGTAAAACAGATGTCTGGTCTGTAGAAGAGGTGAACTTCATTAGTCAAGGCTTCACCAACAACCAGAGAGGCTACTCCAACTACCAGAACTACCAACCTCAGGGTCAGAACCAAAACAACCGATTCTCAGAATCGTATCAAAGACCTCCTGGATTCATTGGAGGACAACAACCATTTCGACCAAAGCCATATTACAACAGAGACCAGGATTTCGAGAAAAGTTTCGACCGAATCATGACCCGACTTAACGAACACGACAATCAATTCAAAGCTCAAATTTCACTCAATCAAGGACAAATGGCTCAGAGCCAAAGAGTGGAAGATGCAGTGACCAGTATGACTAGCTTGTTGGCTAGCAGCCCTTTCTTGAATTAAGCATCATTTAAAGTCGATAACATTGTTAGGAGTGAACAAGCTCAAGCCATCACCACCAGGAGTGGTAAACAGACAGCTGATCCGAAGGTTCCTGAACTAGATATGATACCAGATGCTACTGCCATAGACATGCTAGAGATTAAAGATATCACAACAGAGGAAGAGAACAAGGAAGAGAAGGAAGTAGCACCGACTCCTCCTCCCAAGACAGCTCCTGAGCCAGTCTTAGCACCCTATCACCCTCAGATCCCTTTTCCAAAAGCTGCAATGAGCAAGGCCAAGGATCATGACACCTAATACAAGAAGCTGTACAACATTTTGAAGAATGCAGAGATCAAGATACCAGTAATTGAAGCTGTAGAGATCATACCACCACTTGAAAAATTCTTCAAAGATCTCGTGAAGAAAGTAAAGAATGGAGAAGCATTCTCTGTCACCCTCATTGATGAGTGTGCTGCTCTCTTCGGTAGCCCGTCTCTTATGCGACAGCCACCGCCACCTCCAGTTAAGTGTTCTGATCCCGGCCCTTTTTACATTACTATGCATAATAAATGGTACTAAATTGATCGTAGTCTAGCTGACTCTAGTGCTTCTATTAATGTTATGCCTGCTTATCTTTATGAGAAATTAAACCTAGGAAAATTAAAATCACTTACTCTGCACCTCGTGCTAGCTGATAGGTCTGTCAAACTGCCTAGGGGTATAATAGATAATATAGCTATTTGCTGTGGCCCTTTTACTATTATTGCTGATTTCGTTGTTCTGGATACCCGTGAATTAGATGGAACGCTTATCTTGGGCCGACCTTTCTTGACAACCGCCAGTGCAAATATCAATTGCAAACAAGGCTTGTTGACTTTAAGTGTCGGACGGGATAGTGTTACTTTTCGCATTAGGGATAGCATGAGATATTTTGTAGCTCAAGATGATAAATGTTACACTATTGATGCAATGGAGTTGGCCTCGGCCAACTTTATCACTAACGCCTTATCTAGTGATCCACTAGAGTTGTGTTTGATTTCAGGAATTGAAAATGCATTAGAAGATCAAGAGCAGCGCCTGTGGCAAGATGAACTAGACTACCAGAAGGTGACATCTACCACCACTTCTGCGCCACCTCATATTGAACCAGCTTCAAGTCGGACCACCACTTCATACGAGAACCCACCAGAACTCGCATTAAAGGAGCTCCCCGACCATCTAGAGTATGCATTCCTAGGGAAGGAATGCCAGTTGCTAGTCATCATCAACTCAGCTCTATCTTCCGAACAGAAAGAGCAACTGATCATACTACTAAAGAAGCACATCCGAGCTATAGCCTGACAATTAGCTGACATCAGAGGCATCTCTGAAACCTTCTGTAAGCATCAAATAGTTGTAGATGAAGAATTCAAGCCAGTCAGACAACCACAACGCCGATTAAATCCTCTGATGCAGGAGGTTGTGAAGAAGGAAGTCCTTAAGCTTCTAGATGCCAAGATCATTTACCCTATTGCCGACAGTCCTTGGGTTAGTCCAACTCAGGTTGTTCCAAAGAAAGGAGGGATCATTACAGTCATCCTAACCAGAAGGGCGAGCTCATTCCCACTCGCACTGTTACCAGATGGAGAGTATGCATCGAGTACCGACGCCTTAATGATGCTACAAAGAAAGATCACTTTCCACTGCCGTTCATTGATCAGATGCTAGAAAGGTTAGCTAGCCATGATTACTACTATTTCTAAGATGGGATGTCTTGTTACTTCTAGATTCCTATCGAGCTTGACGACCAAGAAAAGACGACCTTCACCTGCCCGTTTGGTACGTTTGCCTATCGTCATATTCCCTTTGGGTTGTGCAATGCTCCTGCTACTTTTCAAAGATGCATGCTTGCTATATTCGAAGATCTAGTAGAGAACGTGGTAGAAGTATTCATGGATGACTTCTCTGTCTATGGAGACTCATTCTCTAAATGCCTAGGCAACTTGGATAAGGTACTAGCCCGTTGTGAGGAAACCAACTTAACTCTTAGTTGGGAGAAATGTCACTTCTTGGTTACCGAAGGCATTGTTCTTGGCCATAGGATCTCTAAGCTTGGAATAGAGGTCGATAGTGCCAAGCTTGAAACTATTGCCAGTCTTCCACCACCAACTTCGGTCAAGACAGTCCAAAAATTCCTCGGTTATGTCGGATTCTACCGGAGGTTCATCAAAGACTTCTCCAAGATCACTCTTCCAATGACTAAGCTTTTAGAGAAAGACACCCCCTTCGTTTTTGACGAAGCATGTCTTGAGGTCTTTGAGATTATGAAGACCAAACTCACCACCGCACTGATCCTCACAGCACCAGATTGGAATCTTCCATTTGAGATCATGTGTGATGCTAGTGACTTCGCTGTTGGCGCTGTTCTGGGACAAAGAAAAGAGAAGAGATTCCATCCCATTTATTTTGCTAGCAAGACACTTAACAACGCTCAAAGGAACTACACTACTACAGAGAAGGAGCTCCTAGCTATTGTCTTCTCTTTCGATAAGTTCAGACAGTACCTGGTCCTCTCACACACCATAGTCTACACCGACCACGCCACTCTACGCTATCTCCTAGCAAAGCAGGACTCGAAGCCAAGACTTATCTGATGGGTTCTCCTTCTCCATGAATTCGACATAGAGATCAAGGACAAGAAGGGAGCTGAGAACCTAGCAGCCGATCATCTTTCCTGACTCGAGGAATCACAGACAGGTATGTCTGCTATTACCCCTATCAATGATTCTTTCCCTTGAGTTGTTGCAACTTGAAATCTATGAACAGGTCAACATCATAGCCATCGAGCCTTGGGCAATCGCTCACGCGCAAGAATTGAGTAACGCAACCACATCAGACACGCCCTGGTATGCCACTGTAGCTAACTATCTTTCTCGTGACATAATACCCCTAGGACTGGATTATAATGCGCGAAAGAACCTCATTAAAGAAGCCAAATCTTACTTTTGGGATGAGCCATTCTTATACCATATTGGAACTGACGGGATGATCCAGAGGTGTGTCTCTTACATCGAGGCAGCTAAAATCATATGGAAGTGCCATGAAGGTCAGTTTGGAGGACACTTCGACGGCAACCGTACTGCGAGAAAGGTACTCGAAACCGGATTCTACTAGCCCTCTCTCTTTAGTGATTGTGACACTTTTGCTCGTCCTTGTGATGCATGTCAATGATCAGGTAACATCTCTAACCGTAATGAGATGCCTCAGACCATTTCTTTAACTGTTAAAATTTTTTATGTTTGGGGAATTGATTTTATGGGACCATACACACCCTCCAACGGAAACAAGTACATTCTTGTGGCCGTTGATTATGTTTCCAAGTGGGCTAAAGCTGAAGCTTTACCCACCAACGATTCAAGAGTGGTGGGACGGTTCCTTAGACGTCTCTTCACGTGTTTTGGTTCACCACGCTTCATCATAAGCGATAGGGGTACCCACTTCCATGGACACTTCGACCGGATGTGCAAACGCTTTGGCGTAACCCACCAAATGTCCACAGCTTATCACCCCCAAGCTAATGGTCAAGCGGAAGTGACAAACCGTGAGCTCAAACGGATTCTTGATAGGACAGTTGGCCGGTCTCGCAAGGACTGGTCATCTAAGCTCAATGATGCCTTATGGGCATATCAAACTGCCTACAAGACTCCCATCGGTACCTCATCGTATCAACTAGTCTATGGCAAGGCATGTCATTTACCAGTTGAGCTTGAGCACAAGGCATTCTAAGCTACTAAAGAGTTGAACATGAAATATGCAGTAGCAGGGAATATGTGCCACGATCAGATTGCTGAGCTTGAGGAACACCGTCTCCACGCGTACGAGAGCACGAAACTCTATAAAGAACGCATCAAGAGGATCCATGACGCTTAGTTAAAAGGGGTCAAGCAATTCTACCCCGGTGATGAAGTCCTTTTATATAACTCTTGCATGTAGCTCTTCCCGGGTAAGCTGAAATCCCGATGGTCCGACCCCTACACCGTTGTTCGGCAGACGACGCTTGGAGGCGTCCAAATTAAAGGCCCTGGTCAAGAACCATTTATGGTAAATGGCCATAGGATCAAGAAATACCTTCAGGGATTAGTTGTCACCCTCATCGACGTGCATTACTTCTCGTCAACCCCGTAACTCCGATCCAGGTATCGTCCAGCTCACGGACGTTAAGCAAGAGCGCTTCGTGGGAGGCAACCCATGGCTGGAGTCAGTTTTCGTTTTTGTTGAGTCATCTTTTCATTTTTCTTTTAAACCATGTAAACTCGTTTTTCAAACGAGTTTTCACCAAAAACTCCTTCAGTTTTCACTGAAAACTTTGGTTTTAAACCGCCCAAATTCTCCTGTGTTGTTTTTTGAAAATCTTCTCGCCGAAAACTTTGACTTCACGGTGAGAACTCAATTTTTCAAACCGGTGTCGTTTTGCCCTCATGGCAGTTTTTAAAGAGAGTTTTCGGCGAAAACAGCCTTAAGTTTTCGCCAAAAATTCTGGACCAGTGTATTTTCGTTTTAAACATTTTCTCTCTCTTTTTCGCCAAACCATTTTCAAAAACCCGAAACCCCCCCCCATTTTCATGTCCGACGCTGCCAACCTTCTTTTTGCTCTGCCACCGCCGCTCGCTGCCGCCATTTTCATCCGACGCCGCCGCTCAAGCACTCCCCTCCTCCTGAGTTAATTGCAACCTAGATCTTCCAAATCGGAGCCTTATAGCTCCAGTTCCACCTGAAACAATCTTTTCAGTTTTTGGCCGATTTCTCCAACTTCCTCCCATTTTCTCGAGTCATGTCTTCAAGGTTAGTTGTTGAGCCTTGAATTTTGAATCTTTTAACGTGTTGAATTTTAGATTTTGTCAAGTTTGACCTTGTTTGACTTTCCGGTCTACCTCGGTTGGCGTGCCTGCTATTTCGGTGTATTTTTGCTCAGCTCTTAGAATCTTTATGGTCTAGATTTACCTTTTGAGTGCTTTTCCATGATCTTGTGCTGATAATCTGTCTTCTGTTCTGCCATTCGTCGAATTGCGTCAATCCTGCTTACTTGGTGTTGAATGTTGTATTTTCCCTTGCATGCTAGCCATTTTTCTACTATTCATCTTGACCCGTCTCGCCTGTCCTATGCTTTTCAAATGTGGTCAATTGACTAATTTGCTTACCCCCACTTGTCCCCTCCGTTCTTCCCGGGCTGAGGTTTCGAACTAAGTGTGGGGTGGGATTCCTGTCATCTAATTCCGGTCTGCTTTGAGTTTTGTATTGCAGGAATCCAAAGCGTTTCAAGACCACCGGTGCGGATACAGAGAAATGAACCAAGGCTGGACAGGACAAGGGTAAGTCCTCTCAACCACCCGCGCCTTCTGCCCCAAGTACCATGACACCAGACTTCATTCCATGAGATGCACCAGCTCCGGTGACCTCTAACTTGAATGCTCCAGCCACTACCGCCGATGACCTACATCCATTCATTGCCGCCCTTTCCCCAAACCAACTAGAGGTCTACATGAAGATCAAGGACATCCCTCCGGCAAAGGTGGCAATCCTATCCCTCGACAGCCTTAGAAGCCACAACCCGGGGTGGCATGCTAGCGTAGACCGCGCTCTTGGGCAAACCGGACTGCGAGCTCTCACTACCTTCGGCTCCACATGCCCTCTGGTCGCTCTCCAGGAGTTCTGGAGTTCATTTAAATGGATGACTCAGAGACCCCATTGCCTCCTCAAGTGTATCCGCTTCCATCTTGGCGGAGTCCAGTACGAGAAGACCCTCAACGAGTTCGCACTCCTCCTCGACGGCAATGCCACCGTCGTCGAAGCCTCCCCAGGTTTTGAAGAGATGAGCTCCGTCGCTCAAGCTCCATATCCTGATGTCTGGCGATTCATCTCTGGGGAATCCGAGGCAAAACCTGAGAACGACACTATTGGTAACATTGCTCACCAACTCTTCAAATTCTTTCATTATGTCTGGACTCGTTCTTTGTGCTACTGCAGTAAGGAAGGTCGCCACCACATCTCTTTGGAGGAGTTCATTCTCTTCCTTACCGTCGAGGAGTTCACCCGACTTCACCCAGGTTGGTGGCTAGCCCGCTTCTTCCATAAGCGAACAACTACCAAGAAGCGTCCCTTGGCTCTTCCTGGCGGCCTCTTCATCAATTGCCTAATCGACACTCTCCAAATTGATGAAAAATGGGGCCCCAACCTTTCCCGCACTGAGATCGAGCACGTCGGAGCGGAGCTCACCGTTGCACGTGGCATCAACCTTTCAGTCAGCCTCGACCTCTACACACCGACACCCGCTCCTACTAGAGAGTCGCCCCTCCACGTACATCGCAGGTCCCCGACCCACGAGGTGAGTAGCTGACTTGCCTAGACCTGTGGCAGCAGGACCACTCCTCTGGCACTCATCAATGGCAAAGGGATCGGGTAGAGCACGATGAGACACATAATACGCGATGGGCCATTCTACAACAGTTCATGACTGACCAGGACACTAGATACCAGGCTGAGCTCGGATGGCAACGACAGATTGAGCAGCGACTCGGCATTTCACCTTTCCTGACTCCACCTCCACCCCCACCCCCACCTGAGGGACAGTGATCGAGTCGTTTCCATCCCTCTCCTTTGTTTTTTTTCTTCTTTCCTATGTGTGGATCCGGGACACTTGTCCCGGCTTCCTTTTAATATTTTGGTTGTTTGTGTTTTGTAGGTCTCTTTGGGTAGCTACTCCACTCCACTCCACACTCTCCGAGTCCATCTACTACAACAAACCCCTGGTTCCAGGTTCTTCGTAACTCTCAATCTCAATTTTTGTCATGTGAGAACACAGAATGGTCTAAGTGTGGGGTAGGGTGTTAGAGAACAATGCATAATCTTGATTGCCCCTAATTGTGTTTCGTGGTGCCTTTCCAGTTTCTCTTACTTTAGAATTATTCGGTTCTTGATTCTTGATGATAAGTTGTTGTTCAATATGTCATAATGATGCTTAGACTGTTTAACCTAGAACCTGTAAACCAACTTCTCTACCTTGATGCTAAATTGCCCGGTCAGAACAGAATTTTTGAACATCACACTTGTAGTTTGTCTCTCTGATTGCATGAAAATGACCGAATCCGACTAGCAAGCCAACTATAAGCTTTTGATCCATTGCACATAACTTGTAATCTCAATTCCTTTCAGTGGTTTTCTTTTTTCTTAAATGAGTTAGAATTTGCATGAGACCTATTCAAGATCACACGATGACACGAGTTCTAGAATGATAGGGGCACCTAGAATTAAGCTACTAAGCCAGATAGCCTACCCAACGTTAAATCCTCTAGGTTTAAACCCTTGAGCATGGCCTTTCTTTCGGTTCACTATACATTACAGCCAATCCCCATTCTTTCATTCCCCGTTGATCCCCTGTGGTTGTAGTTCTAGATTAGCCTACCGGAAGTCGGTCTGTGGTAACCTTCCTATAGCCATTAAACAGGTGGTCTTAGCTATTATGTCCAAACGTGTAAACCCCTCTAGCAACTAAAAGAAAATCGGCACAAAAGAAAAAAAAGACAAAAGAAGAGAAGAAAAAGAGAGAAATTTGAAAAAAAAAATATACATAGAAAAAGGTTCAAAGTTTCAAAGTTTATAGTATAGTTCAATAACGTTCTTCTCCCTACATATGGAAGAACGAAGTCAAAAGAAAAAGTAAAGAAAAAAAAGAAAAAAATTGTAAAATAAAGTGCTAGGTTTCTTGAGGGTATCATAGGACGAGCGTACACTATTCCACCTATGTTTGGTTAGACTATAGGACGCCATAGGTTAGATTCGAGGGAATTTAGTCGAAAACTACGCCGCACCAGAGCCATCATCATACATTCCCATCATCCATCTCATTATAAACCCTTGTAGTGTAGAATTCGTTACAGTCCAAAGCAAGGAAGTCCTTCTTGACCAGTTACTCGTGTTGTCACCGTGGTGGAGATGTGGTCGAGTTGCCAACTTATGACGGAATTCAGTAACAGAGAATGATTGAGAGCAGAAACACGTCCCTAAACACAGAGAATGAGAGTCCCCCTTGTACCAAATACCATCTGTGTGAGGAGTCTGGTCGGTCAGGTCAAATTCGTGCATGATTGGTGATTGCTCCCTGTCGTGTGCAGTTTTTTTAGTGAGACTAGGTTGTTTGGTTGATCGGTATGCATGTTAGGTTTCTTGTTCTAGAAATAGTTGTCTAATAATTCATTGTGTATGCTTGAACTCCATTTTAATCGATCTTATCATTTGTGAACATGAGCGCTTTCTATTTAATTTACTTGAGGACAAGCAAAAGCTTAAGTGTGGGGTATTTCATGACATTCGATTTAACGTGATTTTCAGCCGCATTTAAGAGACATTTCTTTGTCTAAGACATGGTTTTTAGGGCAGAATAGCGAATATTCACTCAACTGCTCTATCTCGTGCCATTTTGGTTGTTTTGGCCCGTTTCGGGTCTATTTGATGGTTTTGTAGTGTTTTTTTGATAGCATAGGTTTTTACCATCAAATGATGTAGCCAAGGACGTGTCTAAGGCATTGGAACCCCGAGGAAGTGACCATGAATCAATCAAAGAAGCAATCCAGTCGAAGTGAAAACCACCCCTGCTCATACCAAGGTTTTTGGCGAAAACACCCTACTTCTCGCCAAAAACTATGAATCAAATCTGCACAGAGAAGACAAGAGAAATACCAGAAATTCCACTTAGAAGATTTCGACGAAAACTCTCTATGTTTTCGCCAAAAATTGTCCCTTTTCCCAGCCAGTTACGGACTGCTATTAAATACAATCGTCGGCTGCAATTTGAGACACACTTTTCTTTTGGACGAAAAATCCAAGACATAGAATTAGAGAGAAAGAGTGGAGAGAGTTCGAAGAGCCAGGAAAATATCGTGAAGACATCCTTCCATCTCAGAGAGCTCCAGTGCTCGGAATTGGAGATCCAGAAGACTGAAGCTTCAGGGATTCGTCGAAATTAGGTTTTACAGTTCTTCTTTGTTTTCCCTACCTGAGATGTATTCCTTGTTTGTCTTTGGTTCTCCTGTATTGAATATGAGTAGCTAAAACTCGTAGAGCTTAGATTAGATGAACCATAAGTGACCCAGGGCTTTAAAGCGGTCACGAATCGGCGGTGATTAGATTCAAAGTTCAGTCAGTTTCTTTTTCATGTTTGGTTTGTTCTTTGTTGTCCGTGTTTCTTGTCTGGTTTGGCCACCTAGATTAGATTCTTGTTAAGCTGAGGATAGTAGCGAACGTTCGCATCACTTTAAAACACCAAATCAATAATTAACCTGTTCATTGGAGTGTGCCTTTCGTAGGAACCAGTTAGGGTTAATCCATTTCAAGAATAACTCATGAATCATTAGTAATTGCACCAGTAAGTTCTTCCGTCACAAGAAGCGAAAGCTCGGGCGGTTAATTAATCTTGGTACTTAGATCGGATAGAGCGAACGTTCGCCAGTCTTAAACTTAAGGGTAGTGAGTTATGATGGTGTCTAGAAATTGAGTGAATGAAAATTGAAAACCGCTGGTCTTGTGATCGCCGATGTTCTGAGGATCTTAGGGGGATTCAAAATCTAAGCTTGTCTGTCGTCTGTCTAAGTCAATCAACCAATCATTCTGCATTTTAATTTCATTTTAGTTTCTTTTCATCCTAGTATAGAAGTCATGGAACTCACACCACGCACGAATTGTTTAATCCTGAATAGAATTGCCAACATATTTGAGTAAACGAGTAGAAGAGGCCCGTGGGATATGATCTTCTTAGCTTTAAGCTTAGTAGTTATTTGATTGCACGCATTACAATGTTCATCACATCATACACAAAACACACACCGCAACTCATTTCCATTATCTATGTGAGTTCAATAGGCGCCATAAGGAGTTTCCCTATACCACCCCTGCCGGCTACAACACAGACGCACCACCAACCACAGAAGGGGGTCCCAAAGACGCATCCAAGACTACAACACAAGGATTCATGGCCAACTCACAATCACATCACAATCCATCATGCCACTCTTCCAGGAGGCGTGACCGCACCCCTCTCTTCTAGGAGAGGTGACAATTACGGGGCAGTACAGGCTCCTTCCAGTTCTATCATTTCATTCAATCACATCAATCGACTCATCCATTAAATTCATCTACCAATTCCATTCATCAATTCCTCATCAATTCCATCCAATTCCAACCATGAAGTCCTTAATCAATCCTCTCATCTAATCCACCGTAATCCATCCAATATCATGTTCACATTCCAATCAATTCCAAATCACAATCCATAGATAACAACCAAATCAGTTACACACATCAATATGAAAATCCAAACAATCAAACCAAGTCCAAATATGCTCTAGCCAATTCCATATCCCTATTCCATTAGCCAATTCCATGTACCAATTCTATTAGCCAATTCCATGTACCAATTCTATTAGCCAATTCCATGTACCAATTCTACTAGCCAATTCCATGTACCAATTTTATTAGCCAATTCTAAGTCATAAGTCTACCACCCTAAACACATTAACAATCACATTCACACACAACAACAATTCCACCCAAGCCATCGCATAACAACAACTCAACCATTCATTTAATTACACCGCCCAATTTCCTTATCTAATTCTATGTCATAATTCTATATCAATAACACATTATCATATCCTCAATCAAAAAGATTGATTTGAAATATCCTCAATCCACTTACCAACATAGCACTCCAATCACTAAAACAACCAATAACACCAATCACCCAATTACACATGGCATCATAACATCCGATGTCACAATCACATACACATTACACTTCATTCAACATTTCGCATATGATGACACTTGATTTAATGTGATTATCAACCTCATTTAAGCGACATTTCCTTGCTTAAGACATGGTTTTTAGGGTAAAATAGCGAATATTCACTCAACTGCTCTATCTCATGCCATTTGTGTTACCTTGGCCCGTTTCGAGTTTATTTGATGGTTTTCTAGTGTTTTCATGTTAGCACAGGTTTTTGCCATCAAATATAATAGCCAAAGGACGTGTCTAAGGCATTGGAACCCCCAAGAATCGCACCATAATCAACCAGAGAAGTCAATCAAGTAAACACATCCCTGCCCGATTTGCATAGCAGTTTTCGGCGAAAATGATCTTGAGTTTTCGTCAAAAACTGAAGAAGAAATTGGCAGTCCATCACAAGAGCAGTTTTCGGTGAAAACTCAGAAGTTTTCGCTGCTAACTCCAAGCAATTTTGAGCAGAGGAAACAGACGGATCAATCCAAGTTCTCAAAGGAAATTTTCGCCGAAAATTCTCTGAGTTTTCGGCGAAAACTTAAGCTGTTTCCAGCTGAACCGCAGTTAGGTTTAAATACAAAAACCGGCGGCTGAAATTGACTTCTGATAACTTACACTTTGGACGAAAATTTTTCCAAGACGGAGAGTAGAGAAAGGAAGAGTGAAAGGAGTCCGAGGACCCAGGAAAGGATCGTGACGCCATCCTTCCACCTCGGAGAACCAGTGCTAGGAGTTGAAGATTCAACAGATTGAAGCTGCAAGGATTCGTCAAAATTAGGTTTTGCAGTTCTTCTCTGTCTTTCCTACCTGAGATGTATTCTTTGTTCATCTTCGATTCTTCTGTATTGAATATGAGTAGCTAAACTTGTAGAGCTTATATTAGATGAACCCTAAGTGATCCAGGGCTATAAAGCAGTCACAGATCGGCGATGATTAGATTCGAAATTCATTCAGTTTCTCCTTCATGTTTGATTTGTTCTTTGTTCTCTGTGTTTCTTGTCTAGTTTGGCCACCTAGATTAGATTCTTGTTAAGCTAAGGATAGAAGTGAACGCTCGCCTTACTTTAAAACACCAAATCGAACAATTAACCTAATCATTGGAGTGTGCCTTTTGTAGGAACCAGTTAGGGGTAATCCACTACAAGAGTAACTCATAAATCGTTACTAATTGCACCAGTTAATTAAGCCGTTACGAGAGGCGACCGTACCCGGGTGACTAATTAATCTTGGTAGCTAGATCGGATAGAGCGAATGTTCGCTAGTCTAAAACCTAAGGGTCAGGAGTTATGGTGGTGTCTGTGAACTGAATGAATTAGAATCGAAAATTGCTGGTCTGTTGACTGCTGTTGCTCTGGTAATCTAAGGGGGATTCGAAGTCTATGCTTGCCTGTCGTCTGTCAATCAATCAATCAATCAATTATTTGTGCATTTAATGTTCATTTCATTTCACCTTGCATATTAGTTTAGAAGTCGTGGAACCCACACCACGCACTACATGTTCAATCTTGAGTAAAAATTACCAACATATTTGAGTAAGCAAGTAGAAGAGGCCCGTGGAATACGATATACCCTAGCTTCTAGCATGGTAGTATTTGATCACTGTTTTACAGCTCATCAAATTGGCGCCGTTGCCGGGGAATTCTTCTATTTCGTTGAAAGAAAAGTTGGCATTTTTATTCCTCTACCTTTCCATCTTTCATTTCCCGTCACACTTCGATTGTACACCGGTTGTGTTTGTTTTTGTCCCTTGCAGATCATAGCAGGTACATAATCGAATTACTCCCGTTCCATCTTTCCCATCCGCAATGACTGCTCCAAAGAGTGTTGCGGACTACAGTAAGCCGAGCGCATCTAACGTTCGGTCCCCCATCACCGTGCCTTCTAATGACGATGATCCTGACTATGAGATCTAGATCCTCTTCCTGGGACTAATCTCTAGGGACGTACAATTTGAAGGAAAGCCGGATGATAATCCTTGCACACATCTGTCTGACTTTCTGGCTGTCTGTGAAACCTTCAAGTCTGGGAACCTCAACAAGAACGCTTTGTGCCTTCGAGCCTTTCCATTCTCTCTCAAAGGCGCAGCTAAGAGATGGCTTGGAAGCAAACCACCCGGTCATTACACCGATTGGGAAACCCTAGCTCAAGATTTTGTTGAGGAATACTTCCCTCCATCAAGAACAACTGCCTATAAGGACATCATCTCTAGGTTTACTCAGAGAGAAGATGCAAGCTTGTACGACACGTGGAATGAATTCCAGTCCCTTCTCTTCAACTGTCCTCATCATGGGTATAAAGAAAGACAGTTGGCTGAATTCTTTGCTGGTGGTATGCTTGAGGAATCTGCAAAGTTGGTCAACTCCCTAGCTAGCGGAGATTGCACTGCTCTCACCCCTCAGGATGCTCTTCTTCATTTTGCTAGTTGTGCTTTAAAGTCAAGAAGCTGGGAGAGACAAAGAGAAAGTACCAAGAGTCAGATGAGCGTTGCAGATCAGGTCAAGGCAGAAGTTCAGAAACATCTACAAGCAGTTGGCATCTCCCTCAATCCCCCGTCAGCTACCATCTTTTCGGCTGACTGTGGATGGTGCGGAACCTGTGCTCATAACGGCGGAAGCTAACTCAACTTCGGTAAAACAGACGAATGGTCTTCAGAAGAGGTGAACTTCATTGGTCAAGGCTTCACCAACAATCAGAAAGGCTATGCTGATTACAGAAACTACGTACCGCAGTACCAGAACAACCGATTTGCAGATCCATATCAGAGACCTCCTGGATTCATTGGAGGACAGCAACAGCCTCGAGCAAAGTCACATTACAATAGAGACGAGGACTATGAGAAAATGTTCGGTCAAATCATGAGCAGACTCGATGATCATGATAGCCAATTAAAAGCTCATGCCGCACTCAATCAAGGACAGAGGGCTCAAAGCCAAAGGATAGAAGATGCGATAAGCAATATGACTAAACTTTTCACTAGCAATCCTTTCCTTAATCAAGCGACATTTCAAGCAGACTTCGGTGCAAAGAGCGAACACGCTCAAGCTATCACCACCAGGAGCGGCAAGCAAACAACCGACCCAAAGGCTCCAGAACCTGACATGATACCAGATACCAGTGTTGCCATGGATATGCCAGAGATTGAAGATATCACAGTAGAGGAAGAAGAAGCACCGGCCCCTCCTCCCAAGACAGCTCCTGAGCCCATCTTGGCGCCATATATACCTCGGATCCCCTTTCCAAAAGCTGCAATGAGCAAAGCCAAGGATCACGACACCCAGTATAAGAAGTGGTACAATGTTCTTAAGACTGCAGAGATCAAGATACTAGTAATAGAAGCTGTAGAGATTATACCACCACTTGGGAAGTTCTTTAAGGATTTCGTGAAGAAAGTGAAGAACGGAGAGGCGTACTCTGTCATGCTCACTAACAAATGCGCTTCTCTCTTCGGTGCGCCATCTCCCATAAGACAGCCGCCACCACCGCCAGTTAAGTGTTCTGATCCCGGTCCTTTTACATTACCGTGCATCATTAATGGTATTAAAATTGACCGTAGTCTGGCTGATTCTGGTGCTTCTATTAATGTTATGCCTGTTTATCTATATGAGAAGCTGAACCTAGAGAAATTAAAACTGCTTACTTTGCATCTCGTGCTAGCCGATAGGTCTGTCAAACTGCCTAGGGGTATAATAGAAGATGTAGCTGTTTGCTGTGGCCCTTTTACCATAATTGCAGATTTCGTTGTTCTAGATACCCGTGAGTTAGACGGAACGCTTATCTTAGGTCGACCCTTCTTAACAACTGCTGGTGCAAATATTAACTGCAAACAAGGCCTGTTGACTTTAAGTGTAGGACAGGAAAGTGTTACATTCTGCATTAAGGATAGCATGAGATACTCTGTTGCTCAAGATGATAACTGTTATACTGTTGATTCTATGAAGTTGGCCTTGGCCAACTTCATCACTAATGCCTTATCTAGTGATCCGCTAGAGTTGTGTTTGATTTCAGGAATTGGCAGTGCATTACAAGATCCAGAGCAGCGCCTATGGCAAGATGAGTTAGACGATCAGAAGGCGACATTCACACCCATTACTGCGCCTACACACAACGAGCCAGCATCAAGTCGGATCACTACTTCATATGAGAATCCGCCAGAACTCACCTTAAAGGAGCTGCCTGACCATCTAGAGTATGCATTCCTGGGGAAGGAATGCCAGCTGCCAGTCACCATCAATTCGAATCTATCTCCCGAGCAGAAAGAGCAACTGATCAGGCTACTCAAGAAGCATGTCCGAGCCATTGCCTGGCAGTTGGCCAACATCAGAGGCATCTCTGAAACCTTCTGCAAGCATCGGATAGTTGTAGATGAAGAGCCTCAACGCCAATTAAACCCTCTAATGCAGGAAGTTGTGAAGAAAGAAGTCCTTAAGCTCTTGGAGGCCGGTATCATCTACCCTATTGCCGATAGTCCTTGGGTCAGTCATCCCGAAGAAAGGAGGAATCACAGTCATCCCTAATCCGAAGGGTGAGCTCATTCCTACTCGCACAGTTATCGGATGGAGAGTCTGTATCGATTATCGATGACTCAATGATGCTACCAAGAAGGATCACTTCCCAGTGCCATTCATTGACCAGATGCTAGAACGGTTGGCTGGTCATGATTACTACTGCTTCCTAGATGGGATGTCCGGCTACTTTCAGATCCCGATCGAGCTCAATGATCAAGAGAAGACAACCTTCACCTGCCCGTTTGGTATGTTTGCTTATCGTCGCATTCCCTTTGGTTTATGTAATGCTCCTGCCAATTTTCAGAGATGCATGCTTGCTATATTTGGAGATCTAGTAGAGAATGTGGTGGAGGTATTCATGGACGACTTCTCCGTCTATGGAGACTCATTTTCCAAGTGCCTAGCCAACCTGGACAAGGTGCTAGCTCGTTGTGAGGAAGCCAACCTGGCTCTTAGTTGGGAGAAATGCCACTTTATGGTTACCAAAGGCATTGTTCTCGGCCATAGGATCTCTAAGCTCGGTATAGAAGTTGATCGTGCTAAGCTTGAAACCATTGCCAGCTTGCCGCTGCCAACCTCGGTCAAGACAGTTCGAAGCTTCCTCGGTCATGCTGGATTCTACTAGAGATTCATCAAAGACCTCTCCTAATGACGAAGCTTCTAGAGAAAGATGTTCCTTTCATTTTTGATAAAGCTTGTCTTGCAGCCTTTGAGACTTTGAAGACTAGACTCACCACCGCACCGATCCTTATAGCACCAGATTGGAATCTCCCATTCGAAATCATGTGCGATGCTAGCGACTTTGCCATTGGCGCAGTTCTTGGTCAGAGAAAAGAGAAGAGATTTCATCCTATCTATTTTGCTAGCAAGACGCTTAACGATGCTCAAAGGAACTACACTACTACAGATAAAGAACTCCTAGCCATCGTCTTCTCCTTTGATAAGTTCAGACAATACCTGGTTCTTTCACACACCATCGTCTATACAGATCATGCTGCTTTGCGCCATCTGTTAGCCAAACAGGATTCGAAGCCACGTCTCATTCGGTGGATCCTTCTTCTCCAAGAGTTTGACATAGGGATTAAAGACAAGAACGGAGCTGAGAACCTGGCAGCCGATCACCTCTCATGACTCGAGGAATCACAGACAGGTAAGCCTACTACTACCCCTATCAATGATTCTTTCCCTGATGAGTTGTTGCGTGTCGAAATTTATGAACAGGTCAACAACATAGCTATCGAGCCCTGGGCAATTCCTCACGCTCAAGAGCTGAGTAACGCGGCCGATTCAGAAAAGCCCTGGTATGCCACCCTGGCTAATTATCTCTCTCACGGTGTCGTACCTCCTGAGCTGGATTATAATGCATGCAAGAAGCTCTTCAAAGAGGCCAAGTCATACTTCTGGGATGAGCCTTTCTTATACCGTATTAGTATTGACGGAATGATCCAAAGATGTGTCTCCTACATCGAAGCGGCTGACATCATGCGTAAGTGCCATGAAGGCCAGTTTGGAGGACACTTCGGCGGCAACCGCACTGCAAGAAAGGTACTTGAAACTTGTTTTTACTGGCCTTCAATCTTCAGTGATTGTGATGCTTTTGCTCGTCATTGTGATGCGTGCCAACGATCAGGTAACATCTCTAACCGTAATGAGATGCCCCAAATTGTTTCTTTAACTTTGATGTTTGGGGAATTGATTTTATGGGTCCGTTCACACCTTCCAACGGAAACAAGTATATTCTTGTGGCCGTTGATCATGTTTCTAAGTGGGCTGAAGTTGAAGCTCTACCCACTAACGATTCAAGAGTGGTGGGTCGGTTCCTTCTTTTCACGCGTTTTGGTTCACCACGCTTCATCATAAGTGATAATGGTACCCACTTCCATGGACATTTCGACCGGGTGTGCAAACGCTTTGGCGTCACCCACCGAATGTCCACAGCTTACCATCCTGATGAGATCCACCCTGGCTGCCCTAATACTCGTAAGTACTCCTACACTCCACTAGGGTCACCCGTCCAAGGAAGAACCTTAGGGCCCTACAAGAAGCGTATAGAACCAAGGGCAGGCCACCCACAAACCCTCAAACCCAGGTATGAGGTGAGACATAGGCTAAGGCCTCCCTTTGTAGGTAGGAAAGCTCAGGAGGAAGAAATGCCACTCCAAGCCATGCTGCTAGCCGAGTGTAGAAACCCTTGTGCTGAGGACAAGCCTCCGACGGAACCTAGCCAAGCCACCAAGAGCCATGAAGATGAGGCCCACTCAAGAGACCCTATGGAAGCCTTCCTGGAGTACAAGAACAAAAGAGCTCGAGAGTACCTGGCCGAGAAGGGATGGCCACCCGAGACTGATCCGGAGCCGAGCCGTGAGAAGAAGAGAAGCCCCTGAATCCAAGGCACCACCCCTGGCCCGACCCTAGCCCATGAGAGCCACATATGGAGCTACCTGAGGAGATGCCCAAAACTAGGAGAGGAAGCCCCGAGCAGAAATGAAGAAGTGCCCAAACCGGCCCCGCCCCGAGCCCTAGACCGAGAACCAGGCCAAGTGTTTTATGGGAATGGACACCGTGTGGGCCAAGCCTTTTGGCAAGGCCCTAGTCCTTGGACCAGCCCGGAGCATCAGGCCCCAAGGCCCGCCGTTTGAGGAAGAAGTAGCCCGGAGCCGAGCAAAGGCCCGGCCCAAAACCGGCTGCCCGCCGAATCCTAGTCCCACCCGGACTAGGAAACCTTAAAACCGCCGGATTAGGGTTTTAGTTGTTTGAGTCCTATTTTGAGTTGTTTTTCGGATTTTAAAGACTATTTAATTGTTTTTCCTTTTTAGTAGGCTTGTTTAGGGGTTTTAGGATTCTATTTAGGAATAGGACTCTTTATTCTATTCTTATTTAGGAATTAGACTTTAGGGAGGAGAGCTTGTTCCCTCACCTATATATAGAGGCCGCCGGCCACCCTATGTAACCAAGACTTTTATGAAATAAACCCCCCTTTGAAAGAACTTTGTTCTGAAACCCTTATTTCAATTCTTGTTCAGTTTTGAGTTAAGAAAAAGAAAAGAAAGCAAGGCCACCTTGCCACGTTATTTCCTTTCGTTGTAAGTTTATTTCTAAGAAGAGGGATAGAAAATTGCTTCCGTTCGATAGTACTAACCATGGCAGACGAGAGACTAGCCAACATGGAAGGCCACCTTCAGAATCTTGGAGCAACCCTAGCCGCCGTCCAAGAAACCCTAGCCAGGCTTCAAGCCGGGAGAGGACGAGATGAGCGCCGAGAGGACAGCCCTGAAGACCTGAACAGAAGAGCCCGACGACTAGCTCAGGAGATTGAGGATGACTTGAGCAACCTCAAGCTCACCGTGCCAAAGTTTGCTGACAAATACAATGCCGACGAGTACCTAGATTGGGAGAGAAGTATGGAGGACTTCCTCGAGTGCCACCACTACTCCGAACGTAAGAAGGTAATCCTCGCCACCCTTGAATTCACTGACTATGCTGCCCTATGGTGGAGCCAGTTTAAAGGTCGGATCCAAAGAGATGAGGAGGACCCAATTGAGTCGTGGCGAGACCTCAAGAGGATCATGAGGAAGAAGTTCGTTCCTGGCACTTACACCCGAGACCTACACACATCCCTTCAAAACTTAAAGCAAGGCACCATGTCCATGGAGCAATACACCAAGGAGATAGAGATGTTGGTAGCCAGACTCGACCTCAGAGAAGAACCTGAAGCGAAGATAGCCCTGTTTGTGGGTGGGCTACACCCCGAGATCATGCATCAAGTCAACCTACTTAACTATGTTGACTACGATGATCTTAAGGCCCTAGCCAACCGTGTGGAGAGAGAGTTGAAGAGGGGTTACCCAAGAAGATCAGCCACTGCCCCATGGAGAGGAGGCCCAAGTATAAGCCAAGCCCCATGGAAGCCAGACCAGCCCCGAGGCTCAAACTCAAGGCCAAACCCTAACCCTAGGGTTTCGACACCACCGGTAACATCTGCCCAACCTACTTCTAAGGTTCAGAATTCTAACCCACGTCCTAGTGGAATTGTATGCTTTAAGTGCAAGGAAGAGGACACATCTCAAGGGACTGCCCTAACCAACGGACGATTGTGGTAAGAGAAGGAGGAATCGAGACGGATGATGAAGAAGAAGAAAAGAAGGAAGAAGAAGAAGAGTCTGATGAAGGAGAAGAAGTTAAGCCCGAAGGGCTTGAGAAGTTTGCAGGGTTCACCTCTAAAACCCTAGCACCCGACGTCCTAGCCCCAGCCCCGGCCCAGGCCCCAGCCCTGGCCCCAGGCCCGACACCAGCCCCGGCACCAGTACCCAGCCCAGGCGCTGCCCAACCAGGCCCCAGCGCCCCAGCGCTCGGCCCCAGCCCCGACAATGCCCAACCAGGCCCCAGCGCCCCAGACCTCGGCCCCAGCCCCGGCGCTGCCCAACCAGGCCCCAGCGCTCGGCCCCAGCCCTGGCGCTACCCCCACCAGGCCCCAGCGCCCCAGCGCTCGGCCCAAGCCCCGGCGCTACCCCCACCAGGCCCAGCACCCCAGCACGCGGCCCCAGCCCCGGCGCTACCACACCAGGCCCCCGCGCCCCAGCGCTTGGCGTCGACCCCAGCTGGCACTGCCTAACCAGCACCGGCGCCCTAGCACCCGGTGCTGCCCGACTAGGCCCCGGCGCCCCAGCGCCCAGCCCTGACTGGCCCTATCCACCCAGTCCTAGCGCCCCAGCACTCAGCGCTACCCCTGCCCGACCAGGCCCCGACCGCCCTAGCACCCGGCCCCGACCTGTCGCTGCCCAAGGCCCCCTGGCGCATCACCACCCGATGTGGCCCCCGACCACGAATCCGGCGCGTCCCTACCCGGTGCTCAGCCCCGGTCCTGCCCGACCCCGGCTACCCCGACACAATGATGCCTGACGCCTACCTCCTGCCCGCCGCCGTTGGATCCCCACTGCCCGCCGCCGCCAGCTCCCCACTGCCCGCCGCCGCCGACTCCCCACTGCCCGCCGCCGCCAACTCCCCACTGCCCACCGCCGCCGACTCCCCACTGCCCGCCGCCGCGTCCCCATTGGCCGACGCCGACGCCCTACCCGACGTGCCCTGGTTTACCTCCGGCACCCCCGTGCCCCGACCCGACGCTTCACCGACGGTTCCCTGTGCACCCAAGATTCAATGGGAGATCACCTCCCGAAGGATTCTAAGGGCCGCCCCGAGTGAAGAAGATCCGGATGATGATCCAGATGTAGAAATGAGTGAGAAACTCTCACCCGCTACCTCCCCGAGCCTTAACATTATTGTTGATAGTTTTTCAGGACAGGGAGCTATGGAGACCGAAGGAGAAAGCGCTGAAGGACCCGAGCCATGGTCTGTTGTTGACTCGAATGACACTCCTATGTCTGAAGATGTTGCTGAATCATCCCCGACCGTGGCCAACAAGATTTCTGAAGTATGGAGAAGGGTGATGAGTGCTAGAAGAGACCCCGAGATGGATTTGGGGAAAAATCCAAGGCAAGAAGAGGGGAATGATGAGATCCAGCCTGGCTGCCCTAGTACCCAGGGGCGGAACCAGAATTAGAAGATCCCTGAGCCGAAATTGAACAATTTTTTCATAAATTTTAATAATAGTATAAACAATTAATACTAAAATATATAATACATTACGTATATTATTTACTTTTGGTATGTAATGCTATTCACCATTAGATCATCGCGCCCCATATATCTGTTCTGAAGATTAGTAGTAATACTCTTTACCAAATGAAAATTGGAAAGTGCCACCGGTGATTTTTTTAATAATTTGTATTCTTACTCATTCATAAATCATAAGTCAAGATAAAATGGTATGAACTTACTCAATCCTCTACAATGTTGACGAAATATAAGTATTAAAACAGGGTATTGTTAATATAATCGAGTATATTAACAATATTAGCTTAAAAAGACAAATGTTTTAGAATATATTAAGTTTTAAAGTTTGAATAACAATGATCTTAGTCGAATGAATATAATACTGAGCCCGATTTAAAATTTGCACTGAACCGGATTTGAAAAAATCACATAATTACACTCGAATTTAACGTTTGGCACCGAAAATGGGGTGAGTCGGGGCTCGGTTCGGCTCCCCCCTATCTCCGCCCCTTCTAGTACCCGTAAGTACTTCTACACTCCACCAGGGTCACCCGTCCAAGGAAGAACCTTAGGGCCCTACAAGAAGCGTATAGAACCAAGGGCAGGCCACCCACAAACCCTCAAACCCAGGTATGAGGTGAGATATAGGCTAAGGCCTCCCTCTGCAGGTAGGAAAGCTCAGGAGGAAGAAATGCCACTCCAAGCCATGCTACTGGCCGAGTGTAGAAACCCTAGTGCTGAGGACAAGCCTCCGACGGAACCTGGCCAAGCCACCAAGAGCCCTGAAGATGAGGCCCACTCAAGAGACCCTATGGAAGCCTTTCTGGAGTACAGGAACAAAAGAGCTCAAGAGTACCTGGCCGAGAAGGAATGGCCACCCGAGACTGATCCAGAGCCGAGCCGTGAGAAGAAGAGAAGCCCCTAGTTCCAAGGCACCACCCATGGCCTGACCCGAGCCCATGAGAGCCACATATGGAGCTACCTGAGGAGATGCCCAAAACTAGGAGAGGAAGACCCGAGCAGAAATGAAGAAGTGCCCAAACCGGCCCCGCCTCGAGCCCTAGACCGAGAACCGGGCCGAGTATTTTATGGGAATGGACATCGTGTGGGCCAAGCCTTTTGGCAAGGCCCTAGTCCTTGGACCAGCCCGAAGCATCAGGCCCCAAGGCCCGACAAAGGCCAACCGTTTGAGGAAGAAGAAGCCCGGAGCAGAGCAAAGGCCCGGCCCAAGACCGGCTGCCCGCCGGATCCTAGTCCCACCCGGACTAGGAAACCCTAAAACCGCCGGATTAGGGTTTTAGTTGTTTGACTCCTATTTTGAGTTGTTTTTTGGATTTTAAAGACTATTTAATTGTTTTTCCTTTTTAGTAGGCTTGTTTAGGGGTTTTAGGATTCTATTTAGGAATAGGACTCTTTATTCTATTCTTATTTAGGAATTAGACTTTAGGGAGGAGAGCTTGTTCCCTCACCTATATATAGAGGCCACCGGCCACCCTATGTAACCAAGACTTTTATGAAATAAACCCCCCCTTTGAAAGAAGTTTGTTCTGAAACCCTTATCGTATCTGCATGTTGCGATACTGAAGGATCGACTTATCATCAAGAGCATCCATCTCTTGGCGTGGCGTCTACGACTTGATACTTCTGGTCCCAGCTGTTATATAGCTGACGGGTCAAAGTCCTCATCCGCCCCCGGTTCCCGACGGTTCTACCTCGTTGCACGGTGTCCAACTTGCGGTGTTTAAGGGTCGTCTGCCCACGGTTGCAGCGGTTCACATCACATCCTAAGGCTAATGGTCAGGGAGAAGTGACAAACCGTGAGCTCAAGCGGATTCTTGATAGGACAATTGGCCGGTCTCGCAAGGACTGGTCATCTAAGCTCAATGATGACGTATGGGCTTATCGAACTGCCTACAAGACTCCCATTGGTACCTCACCGTATCAGCTGGTCTATGGTAAGGCATGCCATTTGCCAGTTGAGCTTGAGCACAAGGCGTTTTGGGCTAATAAAGAGTTGAATATGAGCCATGCAGTAGCAGGTACTAAGCGTCATGACCAGATCGTTGAGCTTGAAGAACACCGTCTCCATGCGTATGAGAGCACGAAGCTTTAGAAGAAGCGCACGAAGATAATTCATGACTCCCAATTAAAGACAATCAAGCAGTTCTACCCCGGAGATGAAGTCCTCTTGTATAACTCTCGATTGAAACTCTTCCCGGGTAAATTGAAATCCCGATGGTCTGGTCCTTACACTGTGGTGCGGCAGACATCCTTGGGCAGCGTCTTAATTAAATTGCATGATCAAGAGCCGTTTATGGTCACCGGTCACAGGTTGAAGAGGTATCTGCAAGGATTGGCTATTTCTTTCATTGACGTGCACTACTTTATGTCAGAACCATGACACGAATCCAGGTATCGTCCAGCTCACGGACGTTAAACAAGAGCGCTTCGTGGGAGGCAACCCACGGCTAGATTCAATTTGTTTTTGTTTCGAGTCATTTTTCTTTTAAAACCCCTTTGAAAAAAAAATAGCCGGCCTGATTTTCAAACGAGTTTTCGCCAAAAACTTCACTAGTTTTCGCCAAAAACTCGGGTTTAAAACCAACCTGATCCTCCTGTTTCTCGCCACCGATGAGTTCTCGCCGAAAACCCAGCCTTCTCGCTGAAAAGTTTTGGATTTTTAAAGGATTTTTCGCCAAAAATTCACACAATTTTTCGCCAAAAATTTGAAGCTTTTCCGCCGACTATGTTTTCGCGAAACCACCCCTCCCCCGAAAGCCGATTTTTGTCGAACCCCTATCTCTTTTGAAAACCTGAGACCGCCGCCGCCAGCACCCTTGCCCGCCGTCGCCAAGCTGTCGCCGACCAGGAAACTGTCGACTGACCACCCGCCGCCCTATAACTTGTTTGTTTCCCGGCTCCAGCCCTAGAATCGGAGCTACACAGCTCCGGTTCCACCCGAACGAGTTGTTCAAGCTTTTCATCGATTTCCCGGATTTCCATTCGTTTTCTCGAGTCATGTCTTCACGGTTAGTTGTTCAGCCCTTGATTTTGAATCTTTTGGCTTTTTGACTTTTAGTTTTCGGCATGGTTGACTTTGGTTGACTTTTTGGATTTTCCTCAATTTGCGTGTTTGCTGTTTCGGTGTCATTTGGCTACACTTTGGCAATACCTCTCGATCTATTTTGCCTCATGAATGGATTTTTGTGCTATCGTGTTAATGAATTCTCTCGTGCTCTATGTTTGCCGATGTTTTGCCTTGTGGTCTACCCTATGATGAATTGCAGCTTGTTTCATGCTTGCTTGATTAAATGCCGCTTTCTTGCCTACGTGCTGGCCGTTCCTTTGCTGCTATGTTTTGATTCGGTGATCTCTCGGTTAATTTGCTTGCCCCCACTTGTGAACCTAAGTGTGGGGTAGGATTCTTGTCTTCTGATTCTGGTCTCCCCTAAGTTGTGCTTTATAGGGCTCCAAAGCCCTTCAAGACCACCAGTGCAGATAGAGCGCAGCGATCCTTGGCTCGTCAGAACAGGGCTCCACCCTCCAAACCACCCACACCATCTGCACCGATACTGGCGGTTATGAAGGTCGCCCCGTAGGTTGTACCGACCCCTGTTATTCCTATCTCCTGTGCTCTTGCACCCGCCAATGGAGCCTTACATCCTTTCATCGCTGCCCTTGAGCCACACCAGCTGGAGGTCTATCAGAAGATAAAGGACATTCCTCCGGCCAATATGGCAGTGCTCTCCCTCGACAGTCTCAAGAACCACAATTCGGCTTGGCAGTCCACCGTCGACCTCGCCCTCGCCAAGGCCGGCCTGCGATCCCTGACCACTCTTGGTTCGCCCAACCCTCTGGTCGCTCTCCATGAGTTCTGGAGCTCTTTTGAGCGCCACAAGCCAATACCCAACAGTCGCCATAAGTTTGTTTCCTTCCGCCTCGACGGTGTTCGATATGAGAAGACCGCCAATAAGTTTTCCCTCTTGCTCGACCCCATTGCCACTATCCAGGATGCCGCCCTTGGGTTCGCGGACGTCTACTCCATCACGCGCGACCCTTACCCTGAAGTATGGAAGTGGGTCTCCAGCCAATCGGAGGTCAAGCCTATCGTCAACCCCACGGTAGGTGACATTATTCACCCAATTCTTAAACTCTTACATTATGTTTGGATGCAGTCTTTGTGTTATTGCACCAAGACGAGCCGTCACCATGTTTCCTTAGAGGAACTCGTGCTGTTCCGTGCTGTCGAGGAGGAGGGAAATCTCCACATAGGATGGTGGCTCGCGAGATTCTTCCACAAACGCACTACCACTAAGAAACTTCCTTCTGAGCTTCCTGGCGGAACCTTCATATCCTGTCTCATCGACAACCTACAGATCAGCGACAAATGGGGCCATGATATACCTCACGTCCAGATTGAGCACCTCGGTGCTGAGTTCGCCGTCGCACGAGGCATAAATTTCGGGTGCAGTCTCGACGAGTACATTATGCCTAGCTCACCACGACGGGAGCCTCCAAAGCCAGTTGCAACCCCGGTTCCTCATGTGCCCCTCCTAGAGCTGCCGACACCGGCTCCGCCATAGATCCCCGATGAGATTAACAAGAGGCTGGCGCGCATTGAGCGATGACAGCTTGACTACTCTGCTGGTTCGCTTCAATGGCAGACGGATCGAGTGGCGCATGAGGAGACACAAAATGCGCGATGGGCTATTCTACAGCAGTTCATGGCCGACCAGGCAACCAGACACAGGGATGAGCTTGCATGGCGACAGCAGATCGAGCAGCAACTTGGCATTTCACCTATCCAGACCCCACCTCCACCCCCACCTGCGGAACAATGATCAGGTTGTTTCTATCCTTTCCATTTCTTTTCTTTCTTCTTTTTGGGTTTCGATCCAACTTTTTCTGTGTGATCCGGGGCACTTGCCCCGGTATCCTTTTGGTCTTTTTGTTGTTTGTGTTTTGTAGGTCGTGAGTAGCTACTCCGCTCCGCTCCGGACTCTCCGCGTTCATCCACTAGACCGCCCACCACCTTCCAGGTTCTTCGTATCTCTCAACCTCTTTTTAGTCCTGTGAGGACACAGAACAGTTGAAGTGTGGGGTAGGATGCTAGGATTATGCATGATCTTGCTTGATTTTCTGTGATTCTGTGGTTCAATTTTGAATCCCTTTAGCATAGAATTGCTCAATTCTTGACTTGTGACGTTAATTGACTTCAATTTTAAACAATGACGTCTTGACTGTTACACTTAGAACCTGTAACCAACGTGTCAGAACTAATATCAAACAAGTCTAGGTCAGAACAGATCATAAATCATTTCTTTAGTTGAAACTTGAATCAATTGACCTGTTAATGACAAAGCTCGATAACACCATTCTAAGATGATAAATGCTAGCTTCTTCCATGTTTTCACTCCATATTTGTTCACCTGTGAGTGTGGTTTGAGATTAGACGGAAATCCAATTCGAAATCTTGTGTAAAAAGTTATAACTAGCTAGGATCAGGCGGCTAAATTGTTAAATCAAGCAATTGGGGTGTTCAAAGTAATTATCGAGTTCTTCAAGTGCTGAAAAATAAAGCTAGGCAAGCCCGAAACCTAAGTGAAGTGTTTGGGTTGAACACTAACATAGGCACAAATACTATGAGCTAGGCAGGTCCAACACCTAAGTGAAGTGTTTGGTATCGAGCACTAGTATGCAGTAAATCAATTCAAGGAAGAGTTGTGCTTGAAATAAATTACTGTTTAAAGCGACCCTAGCTAGAACATGTAACGTACAGATCTAGAAATGGATGAAGTCAAGTCGATAGCCACGTCACTTTTCCCACCTCTGCATCCACATCATGGCTAGAGCTTAAAGTCTTTTTTTTTGAATTGGTGTTTTCGAAGTCGGTTAACTTTGATTAATTGTTTTGCCGAAACTACTACTTGAAGTGTGCATAAATTAGTAAGATCGAAAACTTGTTTGGTTGATGTTCTTGCATGTGTAGGTCACTCTTTCTACGTGGAACAGTCTAAACCAAATCGTTAGAAATTGAATCTCAGTTTGATCTCGTGTCATTCGTGAATTTGAGTGTGTTCTAGTTCAGTTTGCTTGAGGACAAGCAAAAGCTTAAGTGTGGGGTATTTTGATGACACTCGATTTAATGTGATTATCAACCTCATTTAAGTGACATTTCCTTGCTTAAGACATGGGTTTTAGGGTAAAATAGCGAATATTCACTCAATTGCTCTATCTCGTGCCATTTGTGATACCTTGGCTCGTTTCGGGTCTATTTGATGGTTTTCTAGTGTTTTCATGTTAGCACAGGTTTTTGCCATCAAATATAGTAGCCAAAGGACGTGTCTAAGGCATTGGAACCCCCACGAATCGCACCGGAATCAACCAGAGAAGTCAATCAAGTCAACACATCCCTGCCCGATTTGCACAGCAGTTTTCGGCGAAAATGATCATGAGTTTTCGTCAAAAACTCAAGAAGAAATTGGCAGTCCATCACAGGAGCAATTTTTGGTGAAAACTCAAAAGTTTTCGCCACTAACTACAAACAATTTTGAGCAGAGGAAACAGACGGATCAATCCAAGTTCTCAAAGGAAATTTTCGCCAAAAATTCTCTGAATTTTCGGTGAAAACTTAAGTTGTTTCCAGCTGAACCGCGGTTAGGTTTAAATACAAAAACCGGCGGCTGAAATTGACATCTAATAACTTACACTTTGGATGAAAATTCCAAGACGGAGAGTAGAGAGAGGAAGAATGAAAGGAGTTCGAGGACCCAGGAAAGGATCGTGACGCCATCCTTCCACCTCGGAGAACTAGTGCTAGGAGTTGAAGATTCAGCAGATTGAAGCTGCAAGGATTCGTCGAAATTAGGTTTTGCAGTTCTTCTCTGTCTTTCCTACCTGAGATGTATTCTTTGTTCGTCTTCGATTCTTCTGTATTGAATATGAGTAGCTAAACTTGTAGAGCTTAGATTAGATGAACCCTAAGTGATCCAGGGCTTTAAAGTGGTCACAGATCGACGGTGATTAGATTCGAAATTTATTTAGTTTCTCCTTCATGTTTGATTTGTTCTTTGTTCTCTGTGTTTCTTGTCTAGTTTGGCCACATAGATTAGATTCTTGTTAAGCTAAGGATAGAAGCGAACGCTCGCCTTACTTTAAAACACCAAATCGAACAATTAACCTAATCATTGGAGTGTGCCTTTTGTAGGAACCAGTTATGGTTAATCCACTGCAAGAGTAACTCATAAATCGTTAGTAATTGCACCAGTTAATTAAGCCGTTGCGAGCGGCGACCGTACCCGGGTGACTAATTAATCTTCGTAGCTAGATCAGATAGAGCGAACGTTCGCCAGTCTTAAACCGAAGGGTCAGGAGTTATGGTGGTGTCTGTGAACTGAATGAATTAGAATAAAAAATCGCTGGTATGTTGAATGCTGATGAACCTGTCGTTGTGCTGGTTCAATCAAATAACTAACAAAGCTAACAAAAGCTAGGGTAGATCGTATTCTAGGGGTCTTCTAAGATTGACTACTCCAAAAGCTGGCAAAATACTCGAATTCAAACACTTAGTGCGTGGTGTGAGTTCCACGACTTCTAATTCTAAGAAAAGCAGAGAAATTAAAAATTTAAACTAAAAGCAGATTGGAAATTGGTTGATTAAAAACAAAGATGACAGACGAGCTTAGACTTTGAATCCCCCTTCGTTCACCAGAGCATAGGCAATCAACAGATCAGCGGATTTCGATTCTTGTTCAATCAATTCTAAGACACCACCATAACTCCTTACCCTTAGGTTTAAGACCAGCGAACGTTCGCTCTATCCGTTCTAGCTACCAAGATTAATTAGTCGCCCGGGTACGGTCGCCTCTCGCAACGACTTAACTTAACTGGTGGAATTACTAATGATTATTGAGTTACTCTTGCAGTGGATCAACCCTAACCGGTTCCTGCGAAAGGCATGCTCCAATTATAAGGTTAATTGTTCAATTTGATGTTCTAAAGTAAGGCGAGCGTTCGCTTCTATCCTTAGCTTAACAAGAATCTAATCTAGGTGATCAATCTAGACAAGAAACATGAACAACGAAGAACAAATCAAACATGAAAGAGAAACTGATTTAACTTCGAATCTAATCAGCGCCGATCCGTGACCGCTTTAAAGCCCCGGGTCACTTAGGGTTCCTCTAGTCTAAGCTCTAGGAGTTTAGCTACTCATATTCGTTACAAGAGAATCAAAGACAACGAAAGAGTTCATCATGCAAAGGAAGAACAGAAAAGAATCTGAAAAACCTAATTTAGATGACTCCGGCAGAACTTCGATCTTCTGGTAGACTGCAATCCTAGCTCCGAGTCGTCGAGATGGAAGGGATGGCGTCACGATCTCTTTCGGGTCTTCGAACTCTAACTCCTTACTCCAGAACTTGAGAGGATTCTCTGAATTCTGATGTATGAAAAGTATTATGAGGTATATTGAAGTATATCTTTATTTTTGGCCGCCGGTTAAGTATTTATACTTAACCCTAATACCCGCCGAATCAGCTTAATATTTTCGCCGAAAATCTTGAGGAATTTTCGGCGAAAATTCCTTCACAAATGGCTGGTGTCCGGCTGCTTCTCTCCTGTGATTTTCGGAATGATGGTTCCCGGCGAAAACTTTGGGTTTTCGCCGAAAACTTCCTTGGCTGAGCATCAGTGGATTTGTGCTGATATTTTCGCCAAAAATACTGAAGGATTTTCGGCGAAAATTCCTTTGTAAACCGGGGCAGGAGTTGTTTCGACTAGATTGGCTCCTTGGATCGATTGCGGTGCGATTCCTCGAGGTTCCAACGCCTTAGACACGTCCTTGACTACTTTATTTGACGGCAAAAACCTGTGCTAACATAAAAACACTAGAAAACCATCAAATAGACCCGAAACGGGTCAAGGTAACACAAATGGCACGAGATAGGGCAATCGATTGAATATTCATTATTCTACCCTAAAAACCATGTCTTAAGCAAGGAAATGTCGCTTAAATGAGGCTGATAATCACGTCAAATCGAGTGTCATCAAAATAACCCACACTTAAGCTTTTGCTTGTCCTCAAGCAAACTGAATAGAAACGCTCATGTTCATAGATGATAAGATAGATTAAATTGGAGCTCAATCAAACACAATGAATTATTAGACAGATAGATCCTAGAACAAGAAACCTAACATGCATACAGATCAGCCAAACTACCTGGTCTCACTAATAAACTGCACACGACAAGTAGTAGCAACCAATTATTCACAAATTTAACCTGACCGACCAGACTCCTCACACAGGAAATATTTAGTAAATTGGGAACTCTCACTCTCTGTGTTTAAGGACGTGTTTCTGCTCTCAATCATTTTCTGTTACTGAATTTTGTCATAGGTTTGCATTTCGACCACATCTCCACCACTGTGACAACACGAGTAACTAGTCAAGAAGGACTTCCCTGCTAGGACTGTAACGAATTCTACACTACTTGGGTTTATGATGCGATGGATGATGGGAATGTATGATGATGGCTTTGTGCGGTGTAGCTTTCGACTAACTTCCCTCGAATCTAGCCTATGGCTTCCTACCGTCTAACCAGACACGGGTGGAATAATGAACGCTCGTCCTATGATACCCTCAAGCAACCTAGCACTTATTATTTATTTTTTTTCTTTACACAAAAATTTTTTTCTGACTTTTCTTTTGACTTCGTTCTTCCATTTGTAGGGAGAAGAACGTTTTATTGAACTAAAACTTTGAAAACTTTTTGGCTTTTCTAATTTTTCTTCTTTTCATTCATTTTTTTCGAAACTTGCTTCTTTTTCTTCTCTTTTTTTTTTCTTTTGTGCCGATTTTTCTTTTAGTTGCTAGAGGGGTTTACACGTATGGACATAATAGCTAAGACCACCTGTTTAATGGCTATAGGCAGGTTACCACAAATCGACTTCCGGTAGGTCAATCTAGAACTACAACCACAGGGGATCAACGGGGAATGAAAGAATGGGAAATGGCTGTTATGTATATCGAACCGAAAGAACAGGCCAAGCTCAAGGGTCTATACCTAATGGATTTTATCGTTAGGTAGGCTATATGGCTTAGTAGCTGAATCTAGGTGCCCCTGTCATTCTAGAACTCGTGTCATCGTGTGGTCTCAAGTAGGTCTCATGCAAATTCTAACTCATTCAAGCAAACAGAAAACCACTCAAGAAGAATTAAAATTCCAAGTTACGTGCAATGGATCAAAAGCTCACAGTTGGTTTGCTAGTCGGATTCGGTTATTTTCATGCAATCAAGGCTACACACTACAAGTGTGATTTTAAAATTCTGTTCTGACCAGGCAATTTAGCATCAAAGTATACAAGTTGGTTCTCAAGTTCTAAGTTAAGCAGTCTAAGCATCATTATGAAAGTTTGAACAACAACTTAACATCAAAAATCAAGAACTGAGCCATTCTAATGCTAGAGAGACTGGAATGGAACCATGAGGCACACAGAAAACACAATCAAGGGCAATCAAGGTCATGCAAGGTTCTCTAGCATCCTACCCCACACTTAAATCGGACTGTGTCCTCACAGGACTAATTCTAGAGTTCAGAGTGAAGTAGAAGAACCTAGACCGAGATGGTTGGTGTAGGGGATGAGCACGGGTCCTCGGAGCGGAGGGAATCTACCAAAACGAAGCAAAGGGAATCTCCCTACTGCCTACAAAACAAAAACAAATGAAACATAAAAAGGAAATCGGGACAAGTGTCCCGGATCCACACAGAAAAAAGTTAGATCGAAATCCAAAATGAATAAATAAAAAGAAAGGACAAGGAAAAGGACACTACTTGATCATGGCTGGTCAGGGGCGTCGGGGGTGGGAAGTGGAGGTACTCGCCGAGCTGACGTTGCCACTCCATCTGTGCCTCGTACCGCCTATTAGCGCGGTGCATATGCTGCTGCATAGTAGTCCATCTCGCCTCTTGAGTGACGTTGTTGGTGATGCGCCACTCCTGCAGTCGCTCATACAGCTCACCAATGTCCGCGGGGTGCGGTTGGTGGTGAGGGTGAGGTGCCTGGTATGGATTGGGGATGACCGGCGGCGAGTGGTGCGCATGCCCTGCCTGATGATGCGGCGAGGGTATATAGTCATGAAACTCTGGCTGCGGCTGGGGTTGCTGCTGCTCAGTATCATCTTCTTCTCCCGACTCGTCCTCGTCTTCGAGAGGAGGATCCGCTGGCACCAGGGGACTGATGTCCAGATCAATGTTGTACTCGACCGCCAAGTCTCCTCCAACGGTCCGTACTCTGCGGCGTGGGATGTTCGGGCCATATTCATTGTTGAGGCCGAAGGAAATGATGAGCCGGCCTACAAAGTTGCCTCCCAGGAGTGCGCGGGGACGACCGGACCTCTGAGTCTTCTTGCGGAGTAGGCGAGCAAGTACCCATCGGGGATGAAGAGGATACCTCTTCCGGATGGCGCGAAGAAGAAGTAGCTCGTCCTTGCTAATATGGTGGCGGTCCTTGTCTGGAGCATATAATAACGATCTACGCCAAACCATATGAATGTATTTAAAGAAAGGGTGAGAAAGCAACTTAACTGAGTTGTGGTCCCCGAGGCGATCGCCGGGCACTCCAGTCATGTGGCTCCAGAGCGCATGGTACTCCTCGTCGTCGTCGTCGTCCCCCCAGCCGAAGTGATGGTCGTGGTAATGCTCGTAGGGGATGCCTAGATGAGCAGCAAACTCATCATATGTGAGCTTCCTATGCACCCACCTAGATAGAAGGTGACAACCTTTCTGTGCTGCCTCCTCTTATGCTCATCCAGCTCGAATGTCGCCCAGAACTCCTAGAGAGCGACGTCTGGGAAGTCGGCGGTGAGCGTGGTCAGCTCCAGTAGGCCGGAATGGGTCAGTGCATCGAGCACGTTCCTGTACCAGTCGTCGTCATCGTGCTCTGAGAGCGACTCCATGGAGAGAGGGCGAACATCAGCTCCACGGGTGTGCTCAAACCGCTGGTAGCGCTCAAAGTAGTGCTGAGGAAGGCGAGCAACGGTGCGGTGATACCCAGCACGGCTAGGGCAAGCTGGTGGAGGGCCCTGAACTGCGGGTGTGACGGGGGCGGGGGCTCCGGAGCTCGAGGCACCATCAAGTCGTGCCTTGGTCCTGCGCTCAAAAGTGGCATTCCTAAACAAGAAAACAAATCCGATTAGTCAAACTAAAACCCTACCCCACACTTAGTCGAAAAACTCAATATCACTAAGAAATGAGGAAACCGAGTGGGGTTAAGCAAAGCAGATCAACCGGTAATCACGAGCAATAAAACACATGCTTAGGACAGCCAGAATGGAATTAGCACAAATCAGCGTTCAGAAGTCAAACGACATTTCAAAAAGTCAACATTATAGAACATTGAACCCTAATAATGGCAAGACTATCACAAAGCGGGAAATGACAGTATAATACGATCTCAGATGGAAAACACAATAATCTGAACGAGAATGAACACATAGGGCAGCCAAATGATCAAAAATAGTTCATGGTCAAACCGACATTTCTCAAAAGTCAACATCACAAAGAATAGGACTTAGGCATAGCAACACATGATCAAACGATATAACAACTAAGCACGATACTCCCTAAGCATGCTAGAACAGTTCAACAAGTTTAGCTAACCTAGTTCACACGAAATCAGTCGGCACGTAAATCGAGGCAAACTGAAAAGTCAACCGAAAGTCAACCCCGACGAAATTCAGCATCCAAAATGTCAAAAGTTTCGCAATGAAAAGTTCTACAACTTACCTTGAAGTCATGGATGCTAAAAACGAACGGTTTGGGAGAAATCGGTGAAAAATGAAGATTTTTAAGGTTTGGGTGAACTAGAGCTGTAGAGCTCCAATTCGGCTGTTCTAAGGCTTGGATTGATCGGAAAAGGGAGGGGAAGGGTGCGGCAGCGGCGGCGGTGGAGGCGGTCGACTTTGGTCGGCGACGGCGAGTTAAGGTTACGTCGGCGGGGTTGGGCGAAAACAGGGGGAGGGGTTGTTATTTTCGGGTTTGTGTTCGAAAATGAAGTGGGAGAGAGAAAGAGGATAAGACCGGATTTTAAGTGAAAAATTGGGTGATTTTCAATGAAATTTTTGGCGAAAATAAGTGCAAGTTTTCGCCAAAAATTTTAGTTAAAAAGGACTGCCGGTTTTCAAAAGAAATTTTTGCCGAAAATACTAGTGCTTTTTCGCCGAAAATGTGAAACATGAACGTTTGGAAAACTCAGTGGGATTTCAAAGAGAATATTCGCCGAAAATATGGGTTATTTTCGTCGAAAATATTGAACTCTACGATTGAAAATATTTTCGCAATCCCGGCAGACTTCAGAAAATCACAGTTAAACCAAAAAAATCGGAAAGACCTCAAACGACTTGAAACTGACACTATGACACACAGACTACACACGAAAAATATGAAATCAAACAAACTGACACTTTTGGCTCCCCTGAACCGACTCTAAAATACTAAGGTTGACACAAATGAATAAAAACTGACTCCAGCCGTGGGTTGCCTCCCACGAAGCGCTCTTTTATTAACGTCCTTGAGCTGGACGATACCTGAACGGTATTAGGAGACATCCCAACTCAGATTCTCCTTAATGCTAGCATCGGAGTTCATAAAGTAGAGCTTTGGGGCTTCTCTAGTGAGCATGAATTTCTTCCCGTTCGCGTGTAAGAGCTTGGTACGTCCGTCGGGAAGATGGTCAGTAATCTTGAATGGTCCGAATAGTTCTGTCAAAGGATCATCTTCTACAAGGAAGACAGTGGACGGAATGAGAACGATCGGCTCCTTCTTTTCTTTAACCTCCGGCTTGATATCACCAGGATCGGTGATCGTCAGTATTTCCTTAGGAGATGCTTTCGGCTTCTCCTTCCATACTTGTTTCAGCGCCGGTAGCTTGGAACGAATTGGTGGTTCAGCTGGCTCGGTAGACGGTGGTGGCACAACTCGTCTCCAGACCATTTGGGTCTTTGTATTTTTATTCTTTCCCCGAGGTTTGCTAGGTTTTGTGCTCGGTGGCTTAGAAGAGGCTTTTAGTTCCTTCTTCTTTGGCGGTTTTGGAGAGACAGATTTCGGTTTCTGCGTGGTAATCTGTCCAGCACCTGCAACAGCAATTGATCTAGGCACACTAGAAGAGACATCAGTAATGGAGTTGACCGGAGTCAACTCCACAGTTTCAACAGCTAAACAATGGCATTCTTCATTCTTAGGACTATATTTCATTCCGTCTTTAAGGCAGAACGTGACAGTTTCCTTTCCAACTCACAAAGTTAAAGAACCATTTGGAACGTTAATTTGCATTCCAGTAGTAGCCATGAAAGGTCATCCTATGAGAATGGTAGAATCATCCTTACTAGTGTCAATGATAACAAAGTCAGCTAAGAACGTGAAAGGACCACATTTAGTAACAACGTCTTTGATTTCTCCCCTAGGAGTTTTAAGTGATCTATCAGCAAAGATAAGTTGCATACTAGGCGGTTCAAGTTCTCCTAGGTTCAATTTTTCATATAGACTCACAGGCATAACATTAACAGACGCGCCAAGATCAACCAAACAACGTTCTATCTCAACATCATTAATAACAAGGGGTAGAGTAATAGAACCAGGATCCGAGCACTTAGCTGGATATGGAGAGGACGGTGTCTTAATACGAGCATCAGGATATCCTTCTTTATTCCCCTTCATGCCAGTCTCGATCCTTGCATTTGGCAGCAATGCTATTGGAAAAGGAGGCTTCACGACGTACGGTGCAAGAGGAGGGTCTTCTTCCTTAGGCACCGGTTCCAGTGCTTCCTTCTCCTTTGGAGATTCAACGATCCTGCGTAAAATAGCACAAGCATCAGCAGATAAGCTTGGAAATTTTCTAACAGATACCATCTTGGCTTGCTCCTTTCTTGGATTCGGCTCTGTCTGGCTCGGAAGTTGGCCAAATGGTCGACCAGATGCTAGCATGCTCGAGATGTTGTTCACAGCTTGCTCAATTCTTTGACCGGCTGCTATCTGTTCTTCATTGAGAAGAGCTCGAGCTTTAAACTGACTGCCATGATCGTCGAGCCTGGTGATGATCTGACTAAGCTTCTTGTCCAGATCACTGACATTGTTTTCCTTCTGGTACTGCTGCCCTGGATAGGTGTTATTCAAATATTGATTCTGGCGATTGCCAGGAGCAGTTCCATAGTTACCCGGATTACAGTGCGGCAGCTGGTAGACTCCTACCGGCGGATGATTAGGCTTCTGATCCTGAGCTGGGCCAGCCGGGTGGTTATTCTGGTTCTGGTTATGGTTGGTGCCAGCATTGTAGGGAGGTCTGTCTTGATAGTTCCCTTGCTGCCTGAAGTTGCGGTAGCCAGCATAACCATTCTGATTATTAACGAAGCTTTGTTGAACAAAATTTACCTCTTCGGCGGACCAGACTTCTGTCTTACCAAAATTCTGGCAACGGCCTCCGTTATGTGCGCAAGCTCCACACCACTCGCAATCAGCAACATAGACAGAAGCTGCCGGCGGTTTGACTGGTGTGGTAGACTTCTTCAAATGCTTTTCTACTTCTGCCTTGATAGCTGCTTCAAGATCGAGCTTGCTCCTTGATCCTTCAGATTTTCGTTCCCAGTTTCTTGACTTGGAAGCACAGTTTGCGAAGTGAAGAAGAGCAGCTTCAGGTGTGAGTGTAGTGCAATCCCCTTCAGCTAGAGAATTGACCCACTTGGTAGATTCTTCTTGAAGACCTCGAGCAAAGATTTCAGCTAACTGCCTCTGCTCGAATCCATGATGAGGGCAGTTGTGGAGGAGTTCTTGTAATCGATTCCAAGTATCATATAAGCTTTCTCCTTCTTTCTGGGAGAACCTGGCAATGTTGTCCTTGATGGCTGTTGTTCTGGCAGGAGGAAAGTATTCTTCAACAAAGTCCTGAGCCAGAGTATTCCAATTAGTGTAGTATCCAGGTGGTTTGCCAGTAAGCCACCTCTTAGCAGCGCCTTTCAGAGAGAACGGGAAAGCTCTCAAACAAAGAGTATTCTTGTCGAGGTTTCCGTTCTTGAAAGTGCTCCAGAGATCAAGGAAGTCTGCAAGATGAGTGCACGGATTGTCTATGGTCCTGCCTTCGAACTGTAGATCCCTAGAGATCATAGTCAAGAATGGAATCTTGATCTCATAGTCAGGATCTCTTTCAATGCGCGGTACGGCAATGGCAGATCGAACGCTAGTCGCGCTCGGCTTGTTGTAATCGGCTAGACTTTTCTGTGCAGGCGGCAATGGTGGTGGATTTCGCCTGGTGGTGGTGGTGGTGGTAGTTGATCAGTCATGGTAGGAGATGGAGGAGGCGAAAGTGACTCGGTGTATGAAACGGATGTATGTGACGGTAACGGTGAAGATGAGGGACTATCCTTCAGTTCCTCAATCTTAATCGGAGTGACGGGTGGAGGCGGGTTGATTCTGCTTCTCCTTGAAGTCTGTGATTGTCGAGGTGGAGCAGAACTGCTTGGTCTCTCTATACTCTTAGCCTTGTCGGTTTGAGAGCGAGTCCAAGGGCGGCGATGCATACACCTGTAAACAACCTACAAATAACAAAAACAAACAAAAACCAGTGTAAAATCAAAGTGGGTGGAAAAGTGAAAGATGGGAAATAGAAGAATAAATTGCCAGTTCTTCTTTCAAACAATCAAAAGAAGTCTCCGGCAATGACGCCAATTTGATGAACCCGTCGTTGTGCTGGTTCAATCAAATAACTAACAAAGCTAACAAAAGCTAGGGTAGATCGTATTCCAGGGGTCTTCTAAGATTGACTACTCCAAAAACTGGCAAAATACTCGAATTCAAACACTTAGTGCGTGGTGTGAGTTCCACGACTTCTAATTCTAAGAAAAGCTGAGAAATTAAAAATATAAACTAAAAGCAGATTGGAAATTGGTTGATTAAAAACAAAGATGACAGACGAGCTTAGACTTTGAATCCCCCTTCGTTCACCAGAGCATAGGCAATCAACAGATCAGCGGATTTCGATTCTCGTTCAATCAGTTCTAAGACACCACCATAACTCCTTACCCTTAGGTTTAAGACCGGGGAACGTTCGCACTATCCGTTCTAGCTACCAAGATTAATTAGTCACCCGGGTACGGTCGCCTCTCGCAACGACTTAACTTAACTGGTGGAATTACTAATGATTATTGAGTTACTCTTGCAGTGGATCAACCCTAACCGGTTCCTACGAAAGGCACGCTCCAATTATAAGGTTAATTGTTCAATTTGATGTTCTAAAGTAAGGCTAGCGTTCGCTTCTATCCTTAGCTTAACAAGAATCTAATCTAGGTGATCAATCTAGACAAGAAACATGAACAACAAAGAACAAATCAAACATGAAAGAGAAACTGATTGAACTTCGAATCTAATCACCACCGATCCATGACCGCTTTAAAGCCCCGTGTCACTTAGGGTTCATCTAGTATAAGCTCTAGGAGTTTAGCTACTCATATTCGTTACAAGAGAATCAAAGACAACGAAAGAGTTCATCATGCAAAGGAAGAACAGAAAAGAATCTGCAAACCTAATTTAGATGACTCCGGCAGAACTTTGATCTTCCGGTAGACTGCAATCCTAGCTCCGAGTCGTCGAGATGGAAGGGTTGGCGTCACGATCTCTTTCCGGCTCTTCGAACTCTAACTCCTTACTTCAGAACTTGAGAGGATTCTCTAAATTCTGATGTATGAAAAGTATTATAAGGTATATTGAAGTATATCTTTATTTTGGGCCGCCGGTTAAGTATTTATACTTAACCCTAATACCCGCCGAATCAGCTTAATATTTTTGCCGAAAATCTTGAGGAATTTTCGGCGAAAATTCCTTCATAAATGGCTGGTGTCCGGCTGCTTCTCTCCTGCTATTTTCGGACTGATGGTTCCCGGCGAAAACTTTGGGTTTTCACCGAAAACTTCCTTGGCTGAGCATCAGTTGATTTGTGCTGATATTTTCACCGAAAATACTGAAGGATTTTAGGCGAAAATTCCTAGGTAAACCGGGGCAGGAGTTGTTTCGACTTGATTGGCTCCTTGGATTGATTGCGGTGCGATTCCTCGAGGTTACAACGCCTTAGACACGTCCTTGGCTACTTTATTTGACGGCAAAAACCTGTGCTAACATAAAAACACTAGGAAACCATCAAATAGACCCGAAATGGGTCAAGGTAACACAAATGGAACGAGATAGGGCAATCGATTGAATATTCGTTATTCTGCCCTAAAAACCATGTCTTAAGCAAGGAAATGTCGCTTAAATGAGGCTGATAATCACGTCAAATCGAGTGTCATCAAATGTTGTTGCTCTGGTGATCTAAGGGGGATTCGAAGTCTAAGCTTGCCTGTCATCTGTCAATCAATCAATCAATCAATTATTTCTGCATTTAATTTTCATTTCATTTCACCTTGCATATTAGTTTAGAAGTCGTGGAACCCACACCACGCACTACGTGTTCAACCTTGAGTAAAAATTGCCAACGTATTTGAGTAAGCAAGTAGAAGAGGCCCGTGGAATACGATCTACCCTAGCTTCTAGCTTCGTAGTATTTGATCACGGTTTTACAGCTCATCAGCATATCACAGATAGTTTAAGGGTAAACGGCCCGCTCACCGGCCACCCCCACCTACAAGTACAGGGATAGCCATGTCGTGAGTCTTAGGGTTACCCTCCTGTTCATCCTTCATAGGACGACCCCACATTGGCAGGGCCGTCCACCTGTTCATTATTTATAGGGCGACCCCACATTGGCAGGACCACCCTCCTGCAACCACAACTCACAGCATAGGGTATAGATGCCGTTCATAGAATCACATCCCGACCCTCCTACACTCATTACTAAGTCCGATCCATTAATTATCAATGTTAATCATTTCCCCAATCTCAACACATAACCAAATCAGCCAACAATCAACAACTAATTCATCAATTAACAATCATCCAACATCACAACGTACATAACAATCAAATGCAGAACAGTTTCCCCTTTTACTCTTTTTCAATTCCATGCAAAACCTATATTCATCTAAGTCAAGGTTTCAAATTCTCACACCAACCAATACTACCTATCGTATGCTAAACCCTCACCTGACAAGAAGACGGGGCTCTAAACACTTCTAGAAAACCCGAACAACCAAGCTCTCAGACACCAAAAACATAGCTTCTTCCTTCTACCACTGACAGCACCTGACTCCAAAATACCCTGAACCACGACATGTGATCTCTTCCTCTTGTCACCACAAACGCGTAGCAAGAAACGGATCGCCAATCAGAGCTCTACAACTCCCGAAATCAAGGATTGAAGTTTGGGGTTCTTTTGGTTTGTCAAAGGGATTTTCGGGGAAAGAGAAAGAAGGGAAGTAATCGAAATCCGTAAAAATCAGCCTTTTATAGTCATTCCATGATACACAGCGTGTATCATGATACACGACGTGTATTGCTGATACACAACTATGTATCATAGTCTGCCCACCTTGAAAAAAATTCGCGTACTCGCTTGTAACTTCAACCCGACTCAATTACGAACGTCCCAGACTTTGATGGTGCCTCAAGAACATTGTTTCCAATGTCTCAAATACTCAAACTCGAGTTCCAAACCATTCGGTTGGGTGGGGATGTTACACCTTCTCCATACCCCGAGTTCCCGATAGACCTACTTCCCCTTGCTTGACTAGATTCACTATAGGAGGAGATTTAAACAATTCACTTGACCTTCCAAGAAATTAGCAACAATTCAAATCACAACTTGCTTCAAAATGCCCCACCCATTTAAAACAATTTCACAAAAATCCCCAAAAAGTCGGTCTCGTACCGATGTGTCATCCCCTCTCTCAACGAGGTTAATCACTCCCCAATGAGAGGAGACAATCAACTAGTACGACAGCGACAAACCAGGCTCTGATACCATTTGTAACACCCGATCCGAATCAACCCGATGAAACCCGTGGTTGAACAGATCTCAAGTATTACTAAGTAAAAATCAACATAAATATAAAAGTAAAACCAAGATTTTAGAGAAAACAACGTAAGAGGCCTCCATAAATCCATGAAAACGTAAATCTGCGTACAATTTGATCTCAACATAAAATCCATAAAATAGGACCTAAACCCCAAGAGTACATAAATCCATGAAAAAACTCCCAAAATATCCAAGGTCAACTGATAGAAATAACAAGTCAACTCTGAGTAGGCTCCAGTCTTCACCTCATAGCTTCACTCCGGAACTTCTCGAAATCTACCCTCAACTCTGTATTCTGACACCACCCTCACTAGCCACGAGATCCTAAAAGGGATAAGGGATCAATTTCTTATTGAAATTGAGTGAACCCACTGAGCTTACCTACTCGTTGCCCTAAACCAAAGGAGCGGTTCCAAACTCCACAGAAGACATCGACAGTGGAACCAGACCTTAACCCTTTCCAGATTTAAAAAACCTAAATAGTCTAGGTGATCACATAGGTCAGTTCTTCATTCTCATTCATAATCCAAAGCAATAGAACATCATAATTGAACAACATACACTTACAACACATGAATCACAACCAAGTCACATTCACCATCCAGTATACACAACTACACGTGCGCACACACTCAACACACATGAACATTCTAGGTGAGTTATTAGGCGCCAAGGAGTTATCCACACCACCCCCACCGGCCATCACATCCACGCATCCCGTAGGATCTTTCCCTCATGGGGAGATAACACGACGCATCCCCTAAGGGATCCTTCCTCCACGGAGCTATCACGACGCATCCCATTGGGATCCTTGCTTAGCGGAAATTTCAACCACCATGACTCCTCATCATGGGATTCACCCCAGTGAATCAGACTCTATCTCAACAGTATTTCGGGTGGGGTAGTGTGGGCTCCATCCGGTTCTACTTTCACATGTAATTCACAGTTCATTCCATTTCATTACAACACATCCATCCACATCACTCTTGATACCACATTTCATTCACATTTCACCACTCACTTCCATAGTACCACAATCCAATCACATCTCCAACCCCTACTCACTGACCGCGACCTACACCTAGAAACCAGAAATTGAAGTTAATGATCTCTTATCCTCGTCACTAGGAACGCGTAGCAACAAACGGAACTCAATTCTGACCTCTACAAATCCCGAAATCACATTCTAAAGTTTGGCACAAGTTGGTTCGTCAATGGCTTTTCGTGGAGAGAGAAAGAGGTTGAAAGTTATGAAATCCCGTCCAAAACTGGTATTTTATATGTAGGTCACGATACACAGCGTGTTTCATAACACACAGTGTGTGTTATGAAACTCTTCGGCGTGTTTCTTTATAACACGGCCGTGTACCGTACACTGGAAGTCTCGACGAGAGTTGGCTAGAAATAGCGCATGGTTGTGTATCATAGATACACGGCGTGTGTTTACAACACACGGCGTGTGTTGTTCACAGTCCAACACACTCATTTGTATCCTCAACCCGACTTAAACCCGGATGTCCTAGACTTCAATGGGACCTTAGATGCACTGATTCCAGCACTCTAGTCACCCGAACTTGAGTTCCAAACCGTTTGGTTGGACGGGGATGTTACAAGTCTCCACAACTTCAAGGATTTCGTCCCCGAAATCACTCCTAACTCATCCTAGCAACATGAAACAGAAAAGGTAGCAAAGTGCAGCAACTTAAGCATCACATTAACCACCCTAAATCCTTAACGACACAACGCAGACCCTAACCTCTAAGGCTACCAACCCAACATACACCAACCTCAACCTTTCTCACACAACACCACCATCAAGCACCACCAAAGCTCTCTTAAAATGAAACACGAAACGAGCAACCACAAGAAAACACTAAAAGAGAGGTAATACCTGAAGCATAAGCTTCCACCAACTCTGGATACCGTCTCCTTATACTCTCCTCGGTCTCCCAAGTAGCCGACTCGCTCTCATGGTTCCTCCATACCACCTTGAGCTGGGGGATCTGCTTTTTCCTCAGAACCCGAAGTTTCCTATCCATTATAGCCACTGGCCTCTCTTCATAAGTCATATCTTGCTCAATCTCCACCTCCTCCGGCTGAATCACATGTGAAGGGTCACCATGATAACGCTTGAGCATGCTCACATGAAACACATTGTGTATCCTTTCGAGCTCATTTGGCAACGCCAGCACATAAGCAACCGGTCCCGACTTAGCTAATATCTCATAAGGACCGATGTAACGAGGTGCCAACTTTCCCTTTCTACCAAAACGCATCAGCCCCTTCCACGGTGACACTTTCAGAAACACCTTCTCCCCCACATCAAAATTCAGCTCCCTAGCTCGACCATCGGCATAAGACTTCTGCCTATATTGAGCCGCTCTCAACTTATCCTTGATAACCTTAACACGATCAGCCGTCTCTTGCGCAACTTGAGGGCCTGACAACACCCTAGCACCTTCCTCATCCGAACACAATGGTGTCCTACACTTCCTCCCATACAGAGCCTCAAACGGTGCAGAGTTCAAACTACTATGATACGAGTTGTTATAGGCAAACTCAACCAATGGTAGCAAATCAATCCAAGGTGCTTGGAATTCCATAGCAAAACTCCTCAACAACTCCTCCAAAGTAAGAATCGTCCTCTCCGATTGGCCGTCCGTCTGAGGGTGATAACCCGTTGAGAATTTAAGCTTAGTTCCCAATGCCGTATGCAACCCTTCCCAGAAATGAAAGGTAAAACTCGGATCCCGATAAGAAACGATGGATTGGGGAACTCCATGCAACCTTACCAAATCTTCTATATAGAGCTTGGCCAACTCGTCCACGCTTGGCTTAAACTGAATGGGTATGAAGCGAGCGACCTTCGTCAAACGATCAACTATAAACCAAACAGGATCTTTCCCCTCTCTAGTCAGCGGAAACCCCGACAAAAAGTCCATGGTGATGTCCGCAAACTTACACTCTGGAATGGGTAGGGACTGTTGATGAGCTGCAGAATAGTGATCAAATACTACCAAGCTAGAAGCAAGATAGATCGTATTCCACAGGGTTTCTTCTAATTGACTACTCAAAGAAGCTGACAATTTATTCAGGTTTAAACACTTTGTGCGTGGTGTGAGTTCCACGACTTCTAGACTAAGATGCAGGAAAATTAAAATGAAATTAAAAGACAGAATGATTGTTTGGTTAAGACAGACGACAGACAAGCTTAGATTTCGAATTCCCCTTAGATCACCAAGGCAACAGCAATCACAAGACCAGCGGTTTTCAATTCTCATTCAATCAATTTCTATACACCACCATAACTCCTGACCCTTATGTTTAAGACTGGCGAATGCTCGCTCTATCCGATCTAACTACCTAGATTAATTAGTCGTTCGGGTACGGTCGCCTCTTGCAACGACTTAACTTAACTGGTGCAATTACTAATGATTTATGAGTTACTCTTGTAGTGGATTAACCCTAACCGGTTCCTACGAAAGGCACACTCCAATTATAAGGTTAACTGGTTGAATTGATGTTTTAAAGAGAGGCGAGCGTTCGCTTCTATCCTCAGTTTAACAAGAATCTAAACTAGGTGATCAAGTAAGACAAGTTTATGCGCCAAAGCAGGAAGATGTCTGGAGACTAACCCTAGCTTGCAAAAACCTAATCTAGGCGACTACCAGAAAAGAAACATAAACAATCAAAAGAACAAAACAACCATGTAAAGAGAAACTGATTGAACTTTGAATCTAATTACCGCCGATCCGTGACCGTTTTAAAGCCCTGGGTCACGTAGGGTTCATCTAATCTAAGCTCTACAAGTTTAGCTACTCATATCTGACAAACAAGAATCAAAGACGACAGAAGGATTCATCTTATACAAAGGAAGAACAGAAAAGGATCTGAAAAACCTAATTCTGGATGATCCGTGAAGCTTCGATCTTGAGAATCTTCAATTCCTAGCTCCGAGCGTCTTTCGGGATGGATTGACGGCGTCACGATCTCTTCGATAGCTCCGGAATACTCTCTCAACTCTCCTTAAGTCGTGGCTGATCTCTCTAGATTGCATGTTAACAAATTTGGCTTCGAAAAGTCTATTAATACCCCCGAAAACCCTTTCCTTGTTGGAAAAGCTGAAAGTTTCCCGTCTGGGGAGCTTACACGGCGTGTAAGATCATAGTGTATTTAGCTTACACGGCGTGTAAGCTCCAAAACGCAGCGTTTTGAGCTGGGCAGACTTCCAACTTGTTTCGATCATTCCCGCTCCGTTTGGACTCCGATTTGGTCTCCGTTTGAAGCGTTGGACTCATGGGAGAGTCCTCTATAATGTGGTAACCTGGGGCTCAACATAAAAGCTCACAAAAAAGGGTAAAAATAGCCGAGAAATAGACAATGTACGCACTAGGAGCCGATAATCACAAAGTTACGACAAATGCACCTAATACTCATCAAAATGGCATCAAAGGGTATGAAATGTTGCTTAAATGGGGCTGATAATCACGTCAAATTGAGTGTCATCAAAATACCCCACACTTAAGCTTTTGCTTGTCCTCAAGCAAACTGAATTAGAACGCACTCAGATTCACAAATGACACGATTGATCAAGTTAAGGTTCAAGCAATCACAATGAATTATTAAACTGCTACTTCTAGAACAAGTGACCTAACATGCTTACACGTCAACCAAACAACCTGGTCTCACTAATTATCTGCACACAACAAGTAGCAAACACAAATCATGCACGACTCTGACCTAACCGACCAGACTTCTCACACAGGTAATATTTGGTACACGGGAACTCTCGCACTCTGTGTTTAGGGACGTGTTTATGCTCTCAATCATTTTCTGTCACTGAATTTTGTCATAGGTTTGCAATTCGACCACATCTCCACCACTGTGACAACACGAGTAACTAGTCAAGAAGGACTTCCCTGCTAGGACTGTAACGCATTCTACACTACAAGGGTTTATAATGAGATGGATGATGGGAATGTATGATGATGGCTTTGGTGTGGTGTAGCTTCCTACCGTCTAACCAAACATGGGTGCAATAGTGTACGCTCGTCCTATGATACCCTCAAGCAACCTAGCACTTTATTTTGCATATTTTCATTTTCTTTATTTATTTTTTTCTTTGTATTTTCTGTTGACTTCGTTCTTCCATATGTAGGGAGAAGAACGTTATTGAACTATACTATAGACTTTCAAACTTTGAACTTTTTCTGTTTTTTTTCGAATTTTTCTCTTTTTTTCTTTTCTATATTTTTTTCTTTTGTGCCGATTCTTCTTTTTTTTTTTTTAGTTGCTAGAGGGGTTTACACGTTTGGACATAATAGCTAAGAGTCTAAGACCACCTGTTTAATGGCTATAGGTAGGTTACCACAAACTGACTTCCGGTAGGTCAATCTAGAACTACAACCACAGGGGATCAATGGGGAATGAAAGAATGGGAAATGGCTGTAATGTATATCGAACTGAAAGAAAGGCCAAGCTCAAGGGTTTAAACCTAATGGATTTATCGTTTGGTAGGCTATCTGGCTAAGTAGCTGAATCTAGGTGCCCCTATCATTCTAGAACTCGTATCATCGTGTGGTCTCGAGTAGGTCTCATGCAAATTCTAATTCATTCAAGAAGACAGAAAACCACTCAAAAAGAATTGAAATTGCAAGTTATGTGCAACGGATCAAAAGCTCACAGTTGGGTTGCTAGTTGGATTCAGTCATTATCATGCAATTAAAGTGAAAAACTACAAGAGTAATACGCTTTTCTGTTCTAACCAGGAAATCTAGCATCGATGCAAGCAGGTTGATTACAGGTTCTAGGTAAAGCAGTCTAAGCATCATTGTGAAAATTTGAAAACTAACTTAACATCACGAGTCAAGAATTGAGCAATTCTATGCTAGAGAAATCCCACAAAAACAAGAATAGCAACCCTCATAAATATAATCCCACCCCACACTTAAATCAGACATTGTCCTCAATGGACCACACAAAGAGAAGAAAAGTGTATAGGGGTACCGCAATACGAGCATGAGGGCGCCGGAGGTGGCGCAGGCGAGATACCAAAGACATGATTCTAAATAGAATTTATAGAGAATTCCGAGTTCACAACCTAAAAACCTGATAAGAGAGGATCCATCACATGATTAGAGCAGTTGGAATACAAAAGACCCGACCGACCACAAAGGTTGATCAATGACCTAAAACAACATAAATCGACACGAACAAAAACAAAAAAGTACAGAGTTCCGGATGATAAGAAGAATGAAGAAAAATCCTGAAATCACTGGGGTGGACAGTGCTGGCTATCATCTGGCGGCTGGAACTGCCGAAAGAACTGAATCTGTGACTGGTACATCTGCTGCTGCAACTCCTGGAGGCTGGTGAAACGCTCGTCGTACTCCTGTTGCCACTTCTGAGTGGCCTCCCAACGCGCGTCAGAATCTGCTCTCATCTCCCTAAGCTCACACTCCAGTCCACTGAAGTCATATGCTGGGGCCGCTTCAGGCTCTGGCTCTGGTGCTGCTGTCGATCGCCCACGTTTCTCAATGTAAGGATCGCAGTGAGGAGCAAGGATGTCAGGAACCTTCTTGGACCGAGGAAGATCGCCGGTGATCCAGAGCTGAGGGATACGATGCTGGAGGCGGCTGGCGCCATATGAAGCGAGCACGTTGTACCTGTGAACCAGACGGGTGACATAGGAGCCACCCAACAGAAGTCTCGTGGTGCGCTCGCGCTAAAGCTGAAATAACTTGGCCACCAAAGAGCCAAGATGGACCTTCCGTCCCTCCTCGATGCACCGTAACATGAATAGGTCTCTAGTGTTACAAACACTGCCAGAGTTCAACCTGTGGGTAATAGACTCCCGGAAGACCAACTGCAAGAACTGGTAGATTGGCCTCTCCATCATACTAGCCTTGGACGCACTAGAGTCATACTTGTTCGGGTCCGAAGGAGCTAAAGTGCGCCATAAAATCTCACACTTCGCAGGACTCTCGGTGTTGCGGAAGATGGCAGTCGGTGGAGCTGAAGCTAGCTCTTCCGCAGTGTAGAAACTGAGGTCGATGGCAAACTCATCAAGAGTGAGAGACCTCTCGATCCCTCCTAGGCGGAAGTAGATGCACTTGGTTGTGGTGACAGAATTAATCCTCTCATTCACCCTCTCCATACGGAAGGTGGAGAGGAGCTCCTTGGTTGGCCACTCGTACGCTGGCTCGGTGACATGGAATAGCGGAAGCAAACCGGCTCGGTTAAGTGTCGCACGGAGACCATCAGCCCAATCTTCCGCCTCCATGGCCTCCCAATCAACCTGACTCATGGCACCAATTGCTTTCCGTTGTATGACCATCCATGTTGCCCGATCATCCTCCCTCGGGAAGTTGAAGATAGTGGTGGAGACGTTATCTGGCGGGGAAGCCACTTGGAGGGTGTTGCGCCTCGCAGTTCCTTTCTGTTTCTTCGCCGGAGGTGGGGCGGAGGAAGAGGAAGCTACTACTTTGCCTTTGGATTTTCCCATCCTGAAAATAAATAACAACAAATAATGCCAAGTTTAGAGGTCTAACAATTTAACATAATCCTATGAATCAACTCGAGCAAAGAGAGGATTATTGAACAATGACAACCACACAACCATCAAAGAAGCTAAGTTCAAAGATTGCAAGTGAATATGTCAACAAGTGAAGGCACAATCACCTAGGCACATTTTTAGCTCCAAAACACTTAGCAAGATCAACATTTAGGCATTTTAGCAAACTTGGCAAAGATCATCATGGAAGCAAATAGCCAATTGCAATTCAAACTGAAGTCATAATCAAGTAATAAGCAAGTCCAAATCAGCCATATAAGTCTCACAAGCCAAGATCACAACCCATGAAATCGGTATGCAAAAAGTGTACCTTAATCCGTCATACGAGCTAATTAAGGTATAGATATTCGAGGACAAGCATGCATACATGTTTATAATCATCACAAGATCAATCACACAGCAAAAATTCATCCAATTTCGTCCATAAGCAAAAATCCCCAATTTCGATAAAAATCGGTATGGAAAGTCTATGAAATTTCACAATTAGATAGGCAAACAATATCGAAACGACCCCCGATTCAAACTAAAAGCATATTATATCACCAATTTCATGTATATCAAGTCAATTTTACAAAACCCTAACATTGAAAAATTAGGGTTCTTGAGATTAAGAACACAAATCCGTTTCAGCACCTGCAAAGTCGATTTTCATGGCAAATACCTTGATCAAAGCATCATGGAGGGTAGGGAAGGTGATTTACATACCTGAATGTCGAATTAACTCAGAAAATCGAAGAGAAACAAATGAGAATGGGGGCTGGTTGGTTCGAGCTGAAGAAAACTCGAGTGGCTGCAGGAGGCGTCGACACTGCTACTGGGACGTCGAGCGGCTTCTGGACGGCGGCGAGGTCGCGGAAAATGGCGGCGGGTGGGGCGGCTTCGGTCAGCTGGTTTAAGGGGGGGCGGTCGCCGATGGAGTTTGAGGGAGGGGAGGGGAATTTCGGGAGAGAATAGGAGAGGAGAGAGAGTGGAAATCGCGAAAATGAGGAAAAAAATGACTTCCGTGAAAATTGGGGCTTACACGGCGTGTAAGCTCCTTAGTGCAATAGCTTACATGGCGTGTAAGCTCTTACACGGGTCTTTACACAGCTGTGTAAACCCACTGTGTTTTTGAGCTCTCCTTGGGTTCTCTATTCAGGATTTTGGCCAATTTCTTGCAAATTGGTCACTCCTCTTCCTGCAAACAAAATATTCAACCCAAATAACACCCAATATATATTTTTTCGATTATTTTCTATCATCCAAACTCAACCGACTCGACACAAAATTCTAAAAAAAATGACTCAAAATAAATAAAAACTTACTCGATAAATTTAAAATGACTCCAGCCGTGGGTTGCCTCCCACGAAGCGCTCTTGCTTAACGTCCTTGAGTCGGACGATACCTGGATGGCGATCAAGAGACATCCCAACTCAGGATTTCTCTTAGGCCCGAGTTGGAGTTCATGAAATATGGCTTTGGGGATCCTCCGGCAAGTGTGAACTTCTTCCCGTGTGCATGAATTAGCTTGGTTCGTCCATCGGGAAGATGACCAGAGATTTCAAATGGCTCGAACAGTTCTTTCGAAGAAACGTCCTTTAGAGGATCGTTCTTCTCCGGTGGCTCAGTAGACGGGGGCTGAGCAATCGGCTTCCAAACGGCCTTCGTCTTCTCTTTATTCTCCTTCTTTATCTCGCCAGGATCTTTAACTTTTGGCAATTCATGAGGGGATGCCGTCGGATCCTCCTTCTTTCTCAACTTCTGTGCCGGCAGCTCATTCTTCAGATTAGGGACCTGTCCAACACCTGGCAAGAAAATTTCTGAAGAAACTCTATATTTTTCATTAGTAACGAGTTGACCGAAGCCAACTCCACAGTTTCAACAGATAAGCAATGCGCCTCTTCTTTGATAGGGGCTTGCATACCGTCCTTGAGACGGAATGTCATGGTATCCTTGTCGACCCTTAATGTCAACGAGCCATTCGGGACATTAATGTTAATGCCGGCTGTTGCCATGAACGGCCGGCCTAGGAGAAGAGTGACATCTTCCTCTCGAGTATCCATGATAACAAAGTCAGTCAGAATAGTAAAAGGACCACAATGGACAACCACGTCTTCTATCAATCCCCAAGGCAGTTTAACAGATCTGTCGGCAAACACTAAATGCATGCTAATTGGTTTCAACTCTCCTAGGTTTAATTTCTCAAATAGGCATGTAGGCATAACATTGATAGAAGCACCTAGATCAATTACACTACGATCAATCTTCACATCATTAATAATGCAAGGCAAAGTAAAAGCACCGGGATCTCGACACTTAGCTGGGGGCGGTATGGGTGTCGCATGGCCCTGGATAGCAGAGCATTTTTCCTCGAGGGATACGGAGGACAACTCTCCCTTCTTCTTGTTTTTCGCAGGATCCTTTGCAATTTTGTCAGCCTCCGGTATCACTTGGATAGCATCAGTAATTGGTGTATTCAAATTCGTGTTCTTCAAGTATCCATGCCACTTTCTGTACCGGGTATCATGATCTTTCTCCTTTGATTGCGCGGCCTTAGGAAACGGAATCCGAAGCTGATATGGAGGGAGAGGTGGCGCAGGTGCTGTCTTTGTCAGAGAAGGCGGGGCAGTCACCTCCTCTTCTTCTTCTCTATCCTCCCCCTCGATCTTTGGCTTGTCAATGGTTATAGCTTCAGGGATTATGGTTGGTTCAGGAGCTACAGTATCAGCTGATTTCTTGTCGCTTCTTGTGGAGACGGCCTTGACGTGCTCCCTCCTAATGGTAGAGTCGACTTGAACCGAGGATTGATTAAGGAGGGGGCTACTAGTTATCAAGCTAACCATGTTATTTATCATGCTCTCCATTCATTGACCTCGAGCTTCATGTTCTCGATTTATGACGTCTTGAAGCTTGAATTTCTCCTCATAGTTATCGAGCCTCGCCATGATTAGGTCGAGCTTATTTTCTACCTCGATATCCCTTGTGTTCCCTGATGTAGATCTTTGAGGTTGATCTTGATAACTATCGCTCAAGTACTGATTCTGACTCTGGTTGAATCCGAAGTTGTAAGGGGACGCTCTTGGAAGCTTCCTTGTTGTTGAGGAGGTTGTCTGAACTGACGATAGTCGGGGTAGCCCTGTTGACTGTTGGTGAATCCTTCATCAATAAAGTTCACTTCCTCTGAAGACCAGTTACCGAAAATCTTCTTCATTTCTTTCTGCACTGCAATCTTGATCTGATCTTCACGGCTTGGTCGGCTCTTAGCTGCTCCAAACTGTCTCTCCCAGCTTCTCGACTTAGATGCGCAATTTGCAAAGTGAAGAAGAGCAGCTTCCGGTGCGAGTGCGGTGTAATCTCCATCAGCTAAGGAGTTAACCCATTCAGATGACTCTTCGTTCATACCCCAAGCAAATGTCTCTGCTAGCTGCCTCTGAGTGAAGCCATGATGAGGGCAGCTGTGGAGGAGTTCCTGGAATTCGTTCCAAGCATCATGTAAACTTACTCCTTCTCTCTGTCTAAACCTTGAGATGTTTTTCCTATAAGCAGTTGTTCTGGAAGGAGGGAAGTATTCCTCTATGAATTCCTGAGCAAGAGTCTCCCAGTCAGTGTAGTAGCCAGGTGGTTTGCTAGTGAGCCACCTCTTAGCTGCACCTTTCAGAGAGAACGGGAAAGCTCTCAAGCAAAGAGTGTTCTTGTCGAGATTCCCAGTCTTGAAAGTGCTGCAGAGATCAAGGAAATCCGCCAGATGCGTGCACGGGTTGTCTAATGGCCTTCCTTCAAATTGTAAATCCCTAGAGATCATTTCCAGGAAGGGGATCTTGATCTCATAGTCGGGACCATCTTCATTGCGCGGCACAAAGATGGAAGAACGAACACTAGTAGCACTTGTCTTATTGTAATCCGTAAGACTCTTTTGAGCAGACATTGCGGTAGGGAAGATGGAACGGGAGTGATTCGATTTTGTACCTGCTATGATCTGCAAGAGACAAAAACAAGCACAACCGGTGTAAAATCGAAGTGTGACGGGAAATGAAAGATGGAAAGTAGAAGAATAAAGTGCCAACTCTTCTTTCAAACAATATAGAAGAGTCCCCGGCAACGATGCCAATTTGATGAGCTGCAGAACAGTGATCAAATACTACCAAGCTAGAAGCAAGATAGATCGTATTCCACAGGGTTTCTTCTAATTGACTACTCAAAGAAGCTGACAATTTATTCAGGTTTAAACACTTTGTGCGTGGTGTTAGTTCCACGACTTCTAGACTAAGATGCAGGAAAAGTAAAATGAAATTAAAAGACAGAATGATTGTTGGTTAAGACAGACGACAGACAAGCTTAGATTTCGAATTCCCCTTAGATCACCAAGGCAACAGCAATCACAAGACCAGCGGTTTTCAATTCTCATTCAATCAATTTCTATACACCACCATAACTCCTGACCCTTAGGTTTAAGACTGGCGAACGTTCGCTCTATCCGATCTAACTACCAAGATTAATTAGTCGCCCGAGTACGGTCGCCTCTCGCAACGACTTAACTTAACTGGTGCAATTACTAATGATTTATGAGTTACTCTTGTAGTGGATTAACCCTAACCGGCTCCTACGAAAGGCACACTCCAATTATAAGGTTAACTGGTTGAATTGATGTTTTAAAGAGAGGCGAGCGTTCGCTTCTATCCTCAGTTTAACAAGAATCTAAACTAGGTGATCAAGTAAGACAAGTTTATGCGCCAAAGCAGGAAGATGTCTGGCGACTAACCCTAGCTTGCAAAAACCTAATCTAGGCGACTACCAGAAAAGAAACATAAACAATCAAAAGAACAAAACAACCATGTAAAGAGAAACTGATTGAACTTTGAATCTAATTACCGCCGATCTGTGACCGCTTTAAAGCCCTGGGTCACTTAGGGTTCATCTAATCTAAGCTCTACAAGTTTAGCTATTCATATCTGACAAACAAGAATCAAAGACGACAGAAGGATTCATCTTATACAAAGGAAGAACAGAAAAGGATCTGAAAAACCTAATTCCGGATGATCCGTGAAGCTTCGATCTTGAGAATCTTCAATTCCTAGCTCCGAGCGTCTTTCGGGATGGATTGACGGTGTCACGATCTCTTTGATAGCTCCGGAATACTCTCTCAACTCTCCTCAAGTCGTGGCTGATCTCTCCAGATTGCATGTTAACAAATCTGGCTTTGAAAAGTCTATTAATACCCCCGAAAACCCTTTCCTTGTTGGAAAAGCTGAAAACTTCCCTTCTGGGGAGCTTACACGGCGTGTAAGCTCACAGTGTATTTAGCTTACACGGCGTGTAAGCTCCAAAACGCAGCGTTTTGAGCTAGGCAGACTTCCAACTTGTTTCGATCATTCCCGCTCCGTTTGGACTCCGATTTGGTCTCCGTTTGAAGCGTTGTACTCATGGGAGAGTCCTCTATAATGTGGTAACCTGGGGCTCAACATAAAAGCTCACAAAAAGGGTAAAAATAGCCGAGAAATAGACAATGTACGCACTAGGAGCTGATAATCACAAAGTTACGACAAATGCACCTAATACTCATCAAAATGGCATCAAAGGGTATGAAATGTTGCTTAAATGGGGCTGATAATCATGTCAAATCGAGTGTCATCAACTGTAGTAACTCACCTGGAGCTCTGTGCTCCGCCTTCGTCTTCTGACAGACTAGGCAAGTTGCTACATAGCGAGCTACATACTTCTTTATTCCCGGCCACCAAAAACTCAACTTCATATCATGATAAATCTTAGTCATCCCGGGATGCATAGCATACATCGAAGAGTGAGCCTCTTCTAAAATCTCCTTCCTCAACTCTTTCACTTCCGGCACACACTCATAGCCTTTGCACTTCAACAACCCCTCAGCCATCTCAAACCCATTATCCAAACCCTTCTCACTTCCTCCCGAATAGCAACTAGAGTAGCATCCTTGAGCTGCTCCTCACCAATCCTATCATTCAACATTGGTCGAATGCTAAGCTTAGCAAGCAAACCTCCAACATCACCCATTTGCATACGCACTCTCAAGGATCTAAGGTCAACCAAATCTTTCCGACTCCAGGCATTGGCTACAACATTGGCCTTACCAAGATGATAGTCAATGGTGCAATGGTAGTCTTTCAAGAGTTCCACCCAACACCGCTGCCTACTATTCAACTCCTTTTCATCCATAAGATGCTTGAGACTCTTATGATCGGTCATAATCTTAAACGTCTCACCGTACAAGTAGTGCCTCCACAACTTCAAGGCGAACACCACCGCCATCAATTCCAAGTCATGGTCAGGTAATTTACCTCAGACACCCGAAGTTGACGTAAGGTAGACGCAACCACCTTCCCATCTTGCATGAGCACACACCCCAAACCTTGTAAGGATGCATCACTAAATACCACATACTCACCACCTTCCACCGGCAAGGTCAACACCGGAGCTGAAGTCAACCTCTTCTGACACTCCTCACTCCATTCATATTTTGAATCCTTCCTCAACAACTTATGAAGAGGAGAAGCTGTGGTGGAAAACCCCTCAACAAACCTCTGATAACAACCAACTAATCCGAGGAAACTCCTTAGTTGTGACACGTCCTTGGGTGGGGACCAATTAACCACCGCTTCGATCTTCTTCGGATCAACCTCAACACGCCTCTTAGATACCACATGACCAAGAAACAACACTTCCTCCAACCAAAAAGCACACTTCGAAAACTTCACAAAAAGTTGCTGCTCCCTCAACTTCTGAAAAACAATCCTCAAGTGCTCCTCATGCTCCTTCTCATTCTTAGAGTAGATGAGAATATCATCGATGTACAATATCACAAACTTATCCAAGTATTCATGAAAAACCTTGTTCATGAGAGCCATGAACGCGGTCGGAGCATTGAATAGACCAAAAGGCATCACAAGGAACTCATAGTGCCCATAACGAGTCCTGAAAGCTGTCATCGGCACCGAACCATCTTCCACCTTCAACGATGGTACCCCGACCTCAAATATATCTTCGAGAACACTTCAGACCCTTGCAATTGATCAAAGAGATCATCTATCCTTGGAAGTGGATAGTGATTCTTGATCGTTGCCTTGTTCAACCGCCTATAATCAATGCACATTCTCATCGTCCCATCCTTCTTCTTCACAAACAACACCGGTGCTCCCCATGGGGATACACTTGGGTGGATGAATCCCTTATCCAAGAGCTCTTGCAATTGCTCCTTCAACTCCTTCAATTCCGTCGGTGCCATCCGATAAGGTGGGATGGAAATTAGAGCGATTCCAGGAATCAACTCTATATTGAATTCCACCTCACGCTTAATCGGTGCACCAGGTAACTCCTCAAACACTTCGGCAAACTCCCAAGCTACCATCACCTTTTCTAACTCCTCATTCTGCTCAACCGACACTTGCACTACCAAAGCCTCACACCCTTCTTGGATCAAAGAGAAAGCTTGCATTGCTGAAACTAACCCCATTGGTGCAAAATCCCTTTTCCTAACACCCTTGAAAACCACCTGACTGACTCCCTCCACCTGAAGCACCACTTCCTTCTTTCGACAATCAAGCAAAGCCCCATGTCCAGCCAACCAATCCATGCTGAGAATGACATCAAACTTATTGAAAGGGAGTACTACCAAATCAGCTAACAACTCTGCACCTCCCACTAACACCTTACAGCTTCTCCACACACTATCTACCCAAACAGAAGTCCCCAAGCTACTAGCTACAACACCCAAACTACTCAAGCATTTCTCAGACACAAAGGAATGGGTCGAGCCGAATCAAACAAAGTGTAAACGAAAAGATCTAAGATGGAGATCATACCGGTCACCACGTCTTTTGCATTCTTTGTCGCACCCTTGGTAAGAGCATATAGACTTCCTTGATCTCCCTCAGCTCCCACTGATGTAGCATTAGCTCCAGTTCCTTGTCCAGTACCCGAGGCTCCCCTACCAAAGTGTGCACACACACTCAACACACATGAACATTCTAGGTGAGTTATTAGGCGCCAAAGAGTTATCCACACCACCACCGCACATCCACACATCTCGTAGAATCTTTCCCTCATGGGGAGATAAGACGACGCATCCCCTAAGGGATCCTTCCTCAATGGAGCTATCACGATGCATCCCATCGGGATCCTTCCTTAGCGAAGATTTCAACCACCATGACTCCCCGTCATGGGATTCACCCCAGTGAATCGGACTCTATCTCAACAATATTTTGGGGGGGTAGTGTGCGCTCCATCCGGTTCTACTTTCACATGTAATTCACAGTTCATTACAACACATCCATCCACATCACTCTTGATACCACATTTCATTCACATTTCACCACTCACTTCCATAGTACCACAATCCAATCACATCTCACAATCGACCCACACAACACGTAACTAGGGTAATCGGCTAGCTCACCGGCCACGCCCACCTGCAAGTACAGGGGAGCCATGTCATGAGTCTAGGGAGCACCCACCTGTTCTTGAATCTCAGAACGACCCCACATTGGCAGGGTCATTCTCCTGAAACCACAAACCGACAATTCACAGTATCACAATACTAGCATCCATATCCCCAATTCCTTCCTAACACTCATTTGTAAGCCAAATCGTTAACCAATTCCTTTCACACCAATTCCCCCAGACATAGCAATCATCAAACAATCAATCATAGCACATTCACAAACCAATTTACCCCTTCTACACTCATCAATTTCATGCATTTCCTAGGTTTCATCTAAGTCGAGATTAGCACTCCTCACGCTAACTCAAACTACCTAACAACACTAGGCCCTCACATGGAATAGAAGACGAGGCTCTAATCGTCTTCTAGGTCCTCAGAATTTTGGTTTTCCCAACTCCAAACTCGTAGTCCAACCCCTACTCACTGACCACGACCTACACCTAGAAACCAGAAATTGAAGTTAATGATCTCTTATCCTCGTCGCTAGGAACGCGTAGCAACAAACGATACTCGATTCCGACCTCTACAAATCCCAGAATCACCTTCTAAAACTTGGCACAAGTTGGTTCGTCAATGGCTTTTCGTGGAGAGAGAAAGAGGTTGAAGGTTATGAAATCCAGTCCAAAACCCGTCTTTTATATGCAGGTCATGATACACGACATGTTTCATAACACACGGCGTGTGTTTTGACACTACACGGCCGTGTACCATACACTAGAAGTCTCGACGAGAGTTGGCTAGAAATAGTGCACGGCCGTGTATCATAGATACACGACGTGTGTCACATTATACGGCGTGTGTTGTTCACTGCCCAGCACACGCAGTTGTATCCTCAACCCGACATAAACCCGGACGTCCTAGACCTCAATGGGACCTCAGATGCACTGATTCCAGCACTCTAGTCACCCGAACTTGAGTTCCAAACCATTTGGTTGGGCGGGGATGTTACATGGTGCTTTGTGACTAGTCACATAACAAAGAAGAAGAGAGTAATTAGAAGGAGGATGAGAAGAAGATGAATAAGAGTTCGTATAGGGATGAGAAGAGGAAGAAAGAAGCCATACATGTCACCGCATATTTCCAGTCGACAAAGCCACACCCACCACCACTGTTAGAGTCGCCACTGTCGGAGTTGCCTTCCAGCCTCTAGATTCCAACGAAGGAAGACAAATGGGAAGAAGAGTCGTCCATTTAAGGACGGTTTAGATTAATTGGGTTGTGTTTCTTGAGGATCTATCGGACGGCTTGAAAGCCCGATCCATGTGCGAAAATTTAACAGATGCTAGTGGCCATTATTAAAATACCAATGTATAACAAATTTAACAGTGGCCACATAGGTGGACACTATTACCTGGACGCCGTTAAATAACTATTTTCTTGTAGTGACATCATCCATACAAAAGCCTTACTAGAGTTTCATATAATCTGAATAAACCTGAGAGTTTAGCTATAACATCCTAATTTTGATTAACCAGTTTGATTTTTAAAAAAACTGGTTGGTTTCTTACTGATTAAAGCTTGGTAGAACTTAATTCGAATTAAATAATTTAATTCACTAATTTATTTTACCCCATTCGATGAGAATCATACATTTTGAGTTAATCGTCGGGTCGAGGTCCCGAACCAATTGGTCTGACCCAAAGATTAAAGCAAGCTTTTGGCTTAGCCCTTAACTTTGGAGGGAGGAAAGTGGAGGAGTAGAAGGGCTCATCACACAAGAAAAGGAGAGGCGGGCTGGTTGGACCTGTGTGGTTCGACCTAGCTGTAGTTCAACAGCAACAAGAAAGGGAAACATATGGAAGGCTCATTCTAATGCCAAACGGTGGCTAACAGAGAAGAGGAAGAGGGGAAGTAGGTCGACGGTCAAAGAATCTTGGGCTTCGGTCCGTGTGAAATTAAGTTGAAGAAAGAGAATGGGCCAAAGACCCATTCGGTTTGGGGGTTTAATTTGGCTTTGTGTCTAGTAGAATAGGAAAGAGGAGGGGAGAAGGGTTTTGGCGTACGGGGAAAAGAAAAGAGAGAGGGTTTTGTTTGGTGGCAGCGCACATATTACGAGGAGGAGAGTAGCTCCAACTGTCATGGAGAGAGTTCACGGATCGAGGAGGCGTCTCCAACTCTGGCGTGTCGTGGTTTGAGCGCATGCGGCTAGATGCGGTGGCGGCTGAGTCCAAGACAGTGGGATATTGGCGGTGACTCCAAGAAGTTAGCAGCGAACAGCGGCGGCCAAGGGCTCGCTAACGGCTAGGGTCTGTTTGAAGAAGAAGAAGGGCGCAGTTGCACTCCTTTTGAAAGTCCCATGGCTCTCCTGCAATTTAAGAAAGGGGTCAAATACTTAAATAGTACTAAAACTTTGGAGCGCGCTATAAACTAGTCCCGAAACTTCTTTTTTGTTACAGTCTCGTCCCGTTAGTTTGGACATCGTTACGAAGTGGTACTATTTGCCATGTCAGTCGGTCCATGTCATTTAAAATATAATAAAATAATAGTCTCGGCTCGAGTCGAATTTAAACCTCTAATCAAACCGGTCAACTTAAACCTAAAACTGAAAATCTTGAAATCCCCAATCAATTTCATCCTAACCTAATCGGAAACTACAAATTTGATTCACGTCAAGCGATTCCATCGTCCTCTCCACTGAGTCATCTTACCGTATCTAGCCCACAGCTGCGGCTCAATTTCGCTACATTCACGGATGAAGATGGGGAGCTTAGGGTTAAGCTTCTTCAAATCCTTGTAATTCTTCTCCACGAAAACTCTGAACCAACAAAAAGCATCTTCATCACTCAATTCGGACCAGAAGAAGAAGATGAGAGAAAATACCTTCCCTAATGGAGGAGCTGGAAGGAAAAGGCTAGCACAGATGGCACAGATGGAAGAAAAGGCATCTTCAGATCCTTTAGATTCTTAGATAGCTACTCCTCCACGTCATAGCTCGTTTTCTTCGTTTCCCCTTTCTTTAACGTCGCTATCCTCTGTTTTTTTTGCTTATCATTGTTCTAGGGTTTTATTTTTGCTGGAAGGCTCGCCACCACAGGTGGCGACAGATATGTATCTCGGGAGGCAGATTAGCAACGTGGTGTTGTGCGAAGGCAGCGACCGAGTTGAGCGGCACGAGTCGTTGACTTAGTGGAGGGAGGATGGAATCGACTCAGTGGACGGGGAGGATGGAATTGACTGAGTGGACCAAAGTTTCAGTTTAAGATTATGTTAGGAAGAAATTGATTGTGGATTTCAAGATTTTTGATTTTAGGGTTAAGTTGACCGGTTTGATTAGATGTTTTAACTCGATTGGGACCGAGACTATTATTTTATTATATTTTAAATGACGTGGACCGGCTGATGTGACAAATAGTACTACTCTGTAACGAAGTTCAAACTAATGGGACGAGATTGTAACAAAATGAAGTTTCGGGAATAGTTTGCAACCCGCCCCAAAGTTTCAGGACTACTTAAGTATTTGACCCTTTAAGAAAGTGAATTGACCTTTGTGCCTTTTTAGTAAATTTGGGATCCATGTGTAAATTTGTCACTAAGGGGCTGTTTGGCAAATTGGCAAATTAGAGATTCGGCCTTAACTCCTTTGTTAGAGCTCCGATTGACGAACCGTCATGACCGGACGACGAGACGGAAGTTCTAGGAAAGAATTCAGAGTCTTCTTTTAGGCTAAGGTGAGGGTTTAGCATTCGATAGGTAGTGATGGGTGACGTGAGGAGTTGTAATCTGACGTAGATGAAATTAGGGATTGCATGAAAATGGAAGAGAGTAAATGGGATAACTGTTATGTGATTGTCAATTGATTGCTGGTGGATATTTTATTGTTGTGATGTTATGTTGTTGGGATTGGGATAAGCGATTAATAATGATGATTAATATATCAGAATTAGAAATGAGTGATAGGAGGAACGAGTTGTGATCTTGTGAATTTACATATATTTATATGCTATTGTCAGTTGTGGTTGCAGGAGGGTGGCCCTGCCAATCTGGGGCCCTCATAACATTATGAACCATCAGCAGCCGTGGGAAGCGACCCTATACCAATATGCTAAGTAACAAAACAAACAAGCCTAACGTTAGAAATCGCTGGTGGAGAGCTTGGACCCACTAGCTATAATGAGCTAGGAACCTAAAGTGTCCAGGTCGAACGGTGCGACGCAGTCAAGGGTGTGTACCTTGAGTCACGATAAACCAAACCTTAAGCTAGGCAACAACGAGCAAAAACTTGAAGGAAATAAAGAACATAAGTTTTGAAATTCTATTAAGTGGAATCTGAGTTGTCTTACATCGTGGCCAGTGACCATTATTTATTGTTGAGGATTCGTGAACAAGCTCTTCGAATCCTACTTCTATTGTTATTCAAGAACTCTCTACAATAATCCTAAACAATGACTAAAAGACAAGAAATCCGAAAAAGGAATAAAAACTATCTAAAAATAGCTAAAACCATAAACCGGAAAAACCCTAGAGGTGACCATTTCCGTGATCAACACGGATTAGGTGACCAAGTTGTAACATCCTCACCCAACCGAAAGGTTAGGGACACGAGTCTGGGTGATTGAGGCATTGTAAACGGTGTTCTTGAAGTCTCATCAAAGTCCGGGATGTTCGTAATTGAGTCTGGTTAAAGTTACACCTCGAGCACGTTGAAAATTAGTCGAGTTGCCAGTGTGTGATACACGCTGTGTATCACAATACACGGCTGTTTATCATGATACATGGTCGTGTAGCATGATACATGGTCGTGTATCATGATACATGGCCGTGTATCATGATACATGGCCGTGTATCATGGTATGACTATAATATACGGGTTTTTGGACGGATTTCTGCAACTTTTCCATCTCTCTTTCCTCCTGAAAACCCTGTTGACGAACCAAAATTTCCCCACTTCAAACCTTGATTCAGGGAGCTACGGTTATCCGATCGAGTTTCCGTTTTCTTCTGTGCGTTCCTAGCGATGAGAGGAAGAGATCTCACATCTCGACTCTAGGTATTTCGGAGTAAGGTGCTGCCAGTGAGTGAAGGAAGAAGCTACGTTGTTTGGGTTTCTAGAAGTTCTTTAGAGTCTCGTCTTCTTGTTAGGTGAGGGTTTAGCGTACGATAGGTAGTGATGGTCGATGCGAGGAGTTGCAATTCTGACACAGATGAATTTAGGGATTTCATGGAAATTAAAGAGAGTAAAATGGGATAACCTTTATGTGTTTGATTGTTGATTGATTGATGATGATTGTCGATTGATGGATTGATTGATGATTCTTGTTCGAATGATGTGATGCTATGTTGTTGGGATTGAGGTAAACTATTAATGTTGATGTTAAATAGATCAGAAATAGTAATGAGATATAGGAGGGATGGGTTTGTGATCTTCTGAATTTAGATATATGGATTCTGTTATTGTCAACTGTGGTTGTAGGAGGATGGCCCACCCAATGTGGGGTCGTCCTAAATTAATGATGAATAGGAGAGAAAACCTAGACTTACAACATGGCTATCCCTGTACTTGCAGGTGGGGTTGGCCGGTAAGCTAGCCGTTTACCCTTGACTTGGTTGTGATCCATGGAATGTGGATTGGAATTGATTGAAATGCAGATGTCCAATGGATGGTTTACGATGGAATTAATGATGGAATTGATGATGGGATTTGATGGTTGGTTTGGGATGGATTGATAGATGGATTTGATGGATGGTTTTGAGGATTGGATTAATTGTTGTGATTACTTGAAATGATAGAAGTGGAAGGAGCCTGTACTGGCCCCTAGATTGCACTAAGGTGCTATGGTGTTCCTGAGGGGTATTGTGTGGTGTGGCCATGAATCATTTTAACTGTGGTTGAGGATCCGTCTTTGAGAACCCCCTATTGTCGTTTAGGGTGCGTCTGTTGTGAGCCGGCATGGGTAGTACGAGATAACTCTTATGCTCACCTAGTTAAATCATATGTGAATTGTGTGTGTGCGGTGTATGCGTGTGTGCGTGGTTATTGTGAATGCATGTGATTGTTGTGTGCTGATTGTGATGATGAGTTGACTCGTGATGTGATGTTGAACTGCATGTATGACGATCCTCTATTATATATTGTTGTTATTGTGAATTGTGAATGTTGAACTGAGAACTGCACCTAGGTGATCACCTAAGCTGTTTCTGGGAATTAAAACTAGTTAAGGTTCTATCTGATTCCATTGTAAGTGTTTCATGAGGAGTTTGGAATCACTTCTTGAGGGATAGGTTTGGTGCATAGTTAAACCTAGTGGGTTCAGTCAATTTCATTTGGAAGTTGATCCCCCACTCTTCCCCTTTGAGGTTCGCGTGGTTAGAGTGAGTAGAGTGAGGTTCACGTGTTCCGGTCAAGTTTAGAGAAGTTGTTGGTTACAACTATGAGGTGAAGATTGGTGATCCACATGGGAGTTGACCATTTCTTTTATTTTTAAAATTTCAGTTGACTATTGTAGTTGGGGATTTTGTAATCATTTGAGGATTTGGATTTTGGATTTCAGATTATCATTTGTACTCAGATTTCAGGTTTTGGAGGCCTCCTTTCAAATTTTGATTTTTATTAAGAACTTCAGTCTTTTCCTGTTGGAATCCTTAACGTGGGCGGATTTCTTGTGGGAATCCAGATCGTGGCCGGATTCAGATGGCTTGGTCCTGGGCGCGATTGACATCAATGTCTAGCTCAGCCCAGCATTCGTGCCTGACATCAATTTTTTGGCCTGGTTCAACATCATCGTTAGGGTTTGGGCCTTGGGGCCTTGGTTTGGTATTGGATCGTGATGTGATCCAGACCACCAGCCCTAGTGCAAATGCTTATTCTTACACCCCACCAGGGTCACCAAGTAGGGGTAGAAGCCTAGGGCCTTACAAGAAGCGCTTGGAGCCAAGACTTGGTAACAACCATGCCTTACAATCCTTTCCTAGTAGCTAAACAAACCAAGATGAGAGTCAGGCTACACCAGGCACTTATGTTTGCCAAGGCCCTAGATTTGGGCCCCGGGGCGAGGCTAGGACCGAGCCTAGGATCAAGCATAGGCCTTGGCTCAATTCCTATGAGCCCTAAAGAAAAGGACCAACCCATAGACCCCATTGAGGTCTTTCTAGAGGAGCGCCGAAGGAAGAGGGCTGAAGGCTTAGCCACTAAAGACAGAAGCACTGAGCCAAGCCCCGACTAGGCCTAGTACCAAGACTAGGCCCCAGGTCAGCTCCTATGAGCCCCAAGAGTAAACTAGCATTTGAAGATCCCCTAGAGGCATTCTTGAACACTTGGCCATAACAGAAGTCCAAAGGCTTGGCCAGATTTAAAGAGGGTCGAGAGCTGAGCCTGCCACAGGCACCAGGCCCGAATCCTGGCACTATGTCGGATCGACCTAGGCCGACCCAACGACTGGCCCGTGCCTTTTGGGATTTTCCAAAGGCATTTGATACCTTATGGCCCCAAGATCAGCCTCCAACAAACAGTGTTCGATTCGGAGAAGTATTGAAGGGGGACCCACATACTACAACACTCACACACGATCTGGGCCCGATCAAGCAATCTGACCGTGATCAGGATTCCTCTCCGGACAAGGAAACTCTGATGCCACGGGCTGAAGACCTTGTTTCCAAGTCCTTTTGGGATCGGGACACATGGAGGAACATAATCCGAGTCATAACTCATACACACAACCAAGCCTTCTCCAAGACGGATACGGATTCCTGCCTGGATTAGGGTTTTTCCAATTTTGTTAGTTTTGCCGAATTGGCCTTTCTTGCATTCTAAGACTGTTTAAGTATTTGTTTTTGTTTTTTTCTTTCTACTTCCGATTGTTTAGGATTATTTTAGTCTTTTAGTATCTTAGTTAGGACTCTTAAATATTTCTTTAATAGTTTAGGAAATAGTATCAAATGAGGAATATGAGAGCTTGTTCCCTACTCCTCCCTATAAATAAAGGCCGCCGGCCTCTCTTGTAATTCGGACTTGATTAATTTTTATAAACCCCCTTTCAGAACTTTTGTTCTTTTCCCTTCAAACTTTTGCTTGTTGCATTGCTTAAGGTTTGGCTTATCGTCTAGGGTATTCCCCCTTGAAGTGGCGCCTTCGACCGGACACTTAGGGTTCCTAGATGATGTGAACCGCTGCAACCGTGGGCAGACGACCCTTAAACAACGTAAGTTGAGACCGTGCAACGCGGTAGAACCGTCGGGAACCGGGGGTGGATAAGTACTTTGACCCGTCGGCTGTATATAGCCGGGAACCAGAAGTGTCCAGTCGATGACGCCACGCCAAGAGATGGATGCTCTTGATGATAAGTCGGGGCCTTCAGTATCGCAACATGCAGATACAATAAGGTTTCAGAACAAAGTTCTTTCAAAGGGGGTTTATTTCATCAAAGTTGTGTCCACAAGGGTGGCCGACGGCCTCCTTAAATAGGTGAGGGAACAAGCTCTCCTCCCTAATCACTACTTCTAAATAATAATAAAATAAAGAGTCCTATTCCTAAATAGTCTCCTAAAACCCCTAAATAATCCTACTAAAAAGGAATAAAACATAAAATAATAGTTGTAGTCTTTAAAGCAGAATAAAAGACCTAAATTAGGTCAAAAACCCTAATCTAACCGCGTACGGCTGCTCGGGCCGGTTGGCCACGAGTGGCGGCCCGGTGGGCTTGACCGGCCGAACGCCGGGCTTGACTCGGGTGGCGGTCGCGGGCTTCGGGCTTTGGGCGGGTTCAGTGACCGGGCTTCTTGGCCGACTGCTTGGGATCCCTCGGATCGGTCCGGCTGCCGGTTTAAGGCTCGGGACGGGCCTGTCTTCAGTTCCTTCCCTTTTCTGCTCGGGCCTTCTTTCTTAAGCTTTAGGTAGGCCTCCAGGTAGCTTTGGACGTAGCTATCCATGGTTAGCCCAAGTGTCATGCTTTGAGGCCAAGGACTCCAAGTCTTCTCATGCCTCGGCTCAGGTTGGGCAGATGTTACCAGTGGTGCGGAACCCCTAGGGTTAGGGTTTGGCCGTGAACTTGAGCCTCGGGGCTGGTCGGGCTTCCATGAGGCTTGGCTTGTGGCCGAGCCTCTCCACGGGGCAGTGGCTGATCTTCTGGGGTAGCCCCTCCTCAACTCCCTCTCCACACGGTTGGCTAGGTCCTTGAGATCCTCGTAGTCAACATAGTTAAGTAGGTTGACTTGATGCATGATCTCGGGGTGTAGCCCACCCACAAACCGGGCTATCTTCGCTTCAGGCTCTTCTCTGAGGTCGAGTCTGGCTACCAACATCTCTATCTCCTTGGTGTATTGCTCCACGGACATGGTGCCCTGCTTTAAGTCCCGGAGGGATGTGTGTAGGTCTCGGGTGTATGTGCCAGGAACGAACTTCTTCCTCATGATCCTCTTGAGGTCTCGCCACGACTCGATAGGGTCCTACTCATCTCTCTGAATCCGTCCTTTGAACTGGCTCCACCATAGGGCAGCATAGTCAGTGAATTCAAGGATGGCAAGGATTAACTTCTTACGTTCGGAGTAGTGGTTGCACTTGAGGAAATCCTCCATACTTCTCTCCCAATCTAGGTACTCGTCGGCATTGTATTTGCCAGCAAACTTTGGCACGGTGAGCTTGAGGTTGCTCAAGTCATCGTCAATTTCCTGAGCTAGTTGTCGGGCTCTTCTGTTCAGGCCTTCAGGGTTGTCCTCTCGGCGCTCATCTCGTCCTCTCTCGGCTTGAAGCAGAGCTAGGGCTTCTTGGACGGCGGCCATGGTAGCTCCAAGGTTCCGAAGGCTACCTTCGATGTTGGCTAGTCTCTCGTCTGCCATGGTTAGTACTATCGAACGGAAGCAATTTTCTATCCCCTCTTCTTAGAAATAAACTTACAACGAAAGGAAATAATGTGGCAAGGTGGCCTTGCTTTCTTTTCTTTTTCTTTTCTTATAACTCGAAACTAAAATTGAAATAGAAGGGAAATTTTCGAATCAATTTTCTAAAGAAAGCAATAAAAGGATATGAATCCAGGTGAACCTGGAGACTGGGATAGATTGTTGTCCGTGAGCTGAACCGTGCTCTGATACCAACTGATGTGAACCGCTGCAACCGTGGGCAGACGACCCTTAAACACCGTAAGTTGAGACCGTGCAACGAGGTAGAACCGTCGGGAACCAGGGGCGGATAAGTACTTATACCCGTCGGCTGTTGGTGAACGCCACCCGGTCGTTGTTATGCGGGCGGTTCAGCCAAATAAAAACTACTAATGCTAAAAAGCGTATAGCAGATCGTATTCCGAGGGCTTTCTATGATTGGTTACTTCAGAACTAGCAAAATACTCAAAGGTAAACACGTTGTGCGTGGTGTGAGTTCCACGACTTCTACTTCTAAGGAATGCAGAAAAATTAAAAAGGATTAAACTAAAGCAGATTGGGAATTAGGGTTTGAAAACAAGAATGACAGACGAATTTAGACTTTGAATCCCCCTTCGTTCCCCAGAGCATTGGCAATCAACAGATCAGCGGATTTCGATTCTCATTCAATCAATTACTAAGACACCACCATAACTCCTTACCCTTAGGTTTAAGATCGGCGAACGTTCGCTCTATCCGTTCTAACTACCAAGATTAAATAGCCGCCCGGGTACGGTCGCCTCTCGCAACGACTTAATTAATTGGTGTGATTACTAGTGATTAATGAGTTACTCTTGCAGTGAATTAACCCTAACCGGTTCCTACGAAAGGCACACTCAAATTATAAAGTCAATTGTTCAATTCGATGTTCTAAAGTAAGGCGAGCGTTCGCTTCTATCCTTAGCTTAACAAGAATCTAATCTAGGTGATCAATCCATACAAGAAACATGAACAATGAAGAACGAATCAAACATGAAAAAGAACTGATTGAATTTCGAATCTAATCACAGCCGATCCGTGACCGCTTTAAAGCCCTGGGTCACTTAGGGTTCATCTAGTCTAAGCTCTAAAGGGTTTAGCTACTCATGATTATTACAAAAGAAACAAAGACAAGGAAAGAGTTCATCATTCAGAGGAAGAACAGAAAAGAATCTGAAAAACCTAATTTAGACGACTCTGGCAGACTTCGATCTTCGGTAAGTTACACTCCTAGCTCCGGTTCTCCGAGATGGAAGGGATGGCGTCACGATCTCTATCCGACTCTTCAAACTCCAGCTCTTCGCTCCAAAACTCAGAGAATTCTGATCTCGAAAAGTTGTATTATGATTAATTATGATTGTCTCTTTTTGGGCCGCCGAGTTAAGTATAAATACTTAACCCTAAATTAGCCGAGTCAGCCTAATATTTTCGCCGAATATTCCTTAAGAATTTCGGCGAAAATTCCTTTGAGTTCAGGGGCTGATTTCTCTGGTCTTGAATTTCGGTCCGAAGAGTTGATTGATTTCGCCGAAGACATGCTTTGACTCGGCACCAGTTGATTTGCACTATTGATTTCGCCGAAGATGCAAGCCTGTTTTCGCCGAAAATGCAAGTGTGAATGGGAAGATTTCGACTTGAACTTGATCGACTCCTTTGATCGATTCCGGTTTGATTCCTCGAGGTTCCTACGCCTTAGACACGTCCATGGCTACGTTATTTGACGGCAAAAACCTGTGCTAACACAAAAACCCTAGAAAACCATCAAATAGACCCGAAACGGGCCAAGGTAACACAAATGGCACGAGATAGGGCAATCGATTGAATATTCGTTATTCTACCCTAAAAACCATGTCTTAAGCAAAGAAATGTTGCTTAAATGAGGCTGATAATCACGTCAAATCGAGTGTCATCAAATACCCCACACTTAAGCTTTTGCTTGTCCTCAAGCAAACTGAATAGAAATGCTCATGTTCATAAATGATAAGATCGATTAAATTGGAGTTCAACCAAACACAATGAATTATTAGACAGATCGATCCTAGAACAAGAAACCTAACATGCATACAGATCAGCCAAACTACCTGGTCTCACTAATAAACTGCACACGACAAGTAATTAGCAACCAATTATGCACGAATTTGACCTGACCGACCAGACTCCTCACACAGGATGTATATAGTACAATGGGAACTCTCACTCTCTGTGTTTAGGGACGTGTTTCTGCTCTCGATCATTTTCTGTTACCGAATTCTGTCATAGGTTTTAATTTCGACCACATCTCCACCACTGTGACAAACGAGTATCTAGTCAAGAAGGACTTCCCTGCTAGGACCGTAATGAATTCTACACTACTCGGGTTTATAATGAGATGGATGATGGGAATGAATGATGATGGCTTTGTGCGGTGTAGCTTTCGACTAACTTCCCTCGAATCTAATCTATGGCTTCCTACCGTCTAACCAAACACGGGTGGAATGATGAACACTCGTCCTATGATACCCTCAAGCAACCTAGCACTTATTCTTTTTCTTTACACGATTTTTTTTCTCTTTTCTTTTGACTTCGTTCTTCCATTTGTAGGGAGAAGAACGTTTTATTGAACAATACTTTGAAACTTTTCTTATTTTCTGATTTTTCTGCTTCTCTTTTTTTTTCTGAAGCTTGCTTCTTTTCTTTCTTTCTATTTTTTTTCTTTTTGTGCCGATTTTCTTTTAGTTGCTAGAGGGGTTTACACGTCTAGACATATTAGCTAAGACCACCTGTTTAATGGCTATAGGCAGGTTACCATAAACCGACTTCCGGTAGGTCAATCTAGAACTACAACCACAGGGGATCAACGGGGAATGAAAGAAATGGGAAATGGCTGTAATGTATTATCGAACCGAAAGAACAGGCCAAGCTCAAGGGTCTAAACCTAGTGGATTTTATCGTTTGGTAGGCTATCTGGCTTAGTAGCTGAATCTAGGTGCCCCTATCCTTCTAGAACTCGTGTCATCGTGTGATCTCGAGTAGGTCTCATGCAAATTCTAACTCATTCAGGTAAACAGAAAACCACTCAGAAAGAATTAGAATTGCAAGTTACGTGCAATGGATCAAAAGCTCACAGTTGGTTTGCTAGTCGGATTCGGTCATTTTCATGCAATCAAGGCTACAAACTACAAGTGTGATTTTTAAAATTCTGTTGTTACCAGGCAATTTAGCATCAAAGCATACAAGTTGGTTCTCGAGTTCTAGGTTAAGCACTCTAAGCATCATTATGAAAGTTTGAACAACAACTTAACATCAAAAATAAAAAACTGAGCCATTCTAATGCTAGAGAGACTGGAATGGAATCCCGAGGCACACATAAAACATAATCAAGGGCAATCAAGTTCATGCAAGGTTCTCTAGCATCCTACCCCACACTTAAATCGGACTGTGTCCTCACAGGACTAATTCTAGAGTTTAGAGTGGAATGGAAGAACCTGGAAGAGGACGGTTGATTTCAGAGGGTAAGCACGGATCCTGAGAGTGGAGGGAAGTGTAACAGAACCTGAAGCAAAGGGAGTCCACCGATTGCCTACAAAACAAAAACAATTGAAACATAAAAAGGAAACCGGGACAAGTGTCCCGGATCCACACAGAAAAGAGTTGGACCGAAATCCGAAAATAATAAATAAAAAGAAGGCACCAGAAAAGGAATACAACCCGATCACTGCTGGTCCGGTGAGCCGGGAGGTGGAAAGTGGAGAAATTCGCCGAGCTGGCGTTGCCACGCCATCTGCGCCTCATATCGCCGGTCGGCGCGGCGCATATGTTGCTGCATAATAGTCCATCGCGCCTCTTGAGTGGCGTTGTCGGTGATGCGCCACTCCTGCAGTCGCTCGTATAACTCACCCACGTCCGCTGGGTGCGGGTGGTGCTGTTGAGTATGCGCCGGATATGGCTCGGGGATGTGCGGCGGCGACTGGTGGATGTACCCTGCCTGATGGTGTGGCGAGGGTATATAATCATGAAACTCAGGCGGCGGCTGCGGCTGCTGCTCCTCAGCAACATCTTCTTCCTCTGACTCGACCACAGGCTGGAGTGGAGGATCAGCTGCTACATGGGGACTGAGGTCGAGTTCTAAGTCGTACTCAACCGCCAAGTCTCCACCAACAGTCCTAACTCGGTGGCGTGGAATGTGTGGGCCATACTCATGGCTGATGCCAAAGGAGATGATGAGCTGTCCTATGAAGTTGCTCCCCAAGAGTTTGCGAGGTGGCGTCTTCCTCTTGGTCTTCTGGCTGAAGATGCGAGCTAGCACCCAGCCGGGGTGGAGAGGGTAGCTCTCTCGGATGGCTCGGTGAAGCATGAGCTCCTCCTTCAGGATATGGTGGCGATCCTTGTCTCGAACATATAAAAGCGACCTCCGCCAAACCATATGAATAAATTTATAGAGCGGTGAGAGAGAGACTTAACTGAGTTGCTCGTCCCGAGGCGATCGCCAGGTACGCCTGTCATGTGGCTCCAGAGCGCGTGGTACTCCTCGTCATCATCATCCTCGCCCCAGCCCAGGTGATGATCGTGATAGTGCTCGTAGGGGATGCCCAGATGAGCGGCAAACTGATCGTAGGTGAGCTGTCGGTACACCCCACCAAGAAAGAAGGTGACAACCTTCTAGCGCTGCTTCCTCTTGTGCTCCTCCAGGTCAAAGGTCGCCCAGAACTCCTGGAGAGCAATCTCTGGGTAATCAGTAGCTATGGTGGTCAACTCCAGGAGACCATCCGGTGCTAAGGCGTCATGCACGTTCCGGTAATAATCCTCGTCATGCTCCTGGAGTGACTCCATGGACAGAGGGCGCACGTCAGCTCCACGAATGTGCTGAATCTTCTGGAAGCACTCAAAGTAGTAATCCGGTAGACGGGCGATGGTGGGATGGTATCCAGCCCGGTGAGGGAGTGCAGGTGGTGGACCCAGAATAGCAGGTGTGACGGGAGCGGCAACTCCTGAGCTCGAGGCGCCATCAAGTCGCGCCTTAGTCCTGCGCTCAAAGGTGTTCCTAAACCAAGAACGAAACCAGATTAGTCAACCAAAACCTTACCCCACACTTAGTAGAAAAACTCGATTTCACAAAGAAATGAGGGAAACTAAGTGGGGTAAGCAAAGCGGAGTAACCGGTAATCATAGACAGTAAAATACATACTTAGGAACAACCAGAGTCGGATAAGCACAATCAGAGTTCAAAAAGTCAAACTGACATTTTGGAAGTCAACATTTAAGCATATCGAACCCTAATCATGGCAAGACTATCATAACTTGGAGAATGACGGTAAAATATGATCTCATATGGCAATCACGAAAATATGAACGAGAACGAACACATCAGACAGGCAAATGATTACAGCAATTCAAAGTCAAATCGACATTTCTCACAAAAGTCAACATAACAAGAAATTAATCGTATGCATAGCAACACATGATCAAATGATATGACAATTAAGCACGGGACTCCCTAAGCATCCAAGAACAGTTCTATAAGTTCAGTTAATCCTAGTTCACACGAAACAGTTGGCACGCAAAACGAGGCAAACCGAAAAGTCAATCGAAAAGATTCGTATTGAAAAGCTCTACAACTTACCTTGAAGTCAAGGATGCAAAAAATGAACGGGTTGAGAGGAATCGGTGAAAAACGTTAAAAACTAGGTTTCGGAGAACTGGAGCTGCAAAGCTCCGATTCAAACGTTCTAGGGCTTGAATCGATCAGAAAATGGAAGGGAAGGGAGCGGCGGCGGTCGGCAACGATGGCGGCAAGTGAAACGGCGGCGGCGGTTGTGAAAGTAAGGTGGTCGGCGGCGTTTTGAAAACAATGGGAGGGGGTTTTCGGGTGGTTGAGCGAAAATGAAAGAAGGGTTGAGAGAGGAGAGGCCTAAAATCGGGATTTTTAAATGGGAAGAGTTGGGTGATTTTCACAAAGCTTTCGGCGAAATTGAAAGGAAATTTTTGCCAAAAATTTTAGTTCAGATAAACTGTCAGATTTTCGAAGGTAGTTTCGCCGAAAATAACAGTACGGTTTCGCCGAAAACAAAAAACTTTTCAAACTGAAAATGATGATCAGGGAGATTGAGTTTGAAAATCAAAAATCAATTTCGCCGAAAACAAAGGTGGTTTCGCCGAAAGTTTTGAACTGTTCGGGTGTTTAAATATTTTCGTAAATCGGCTAACTTCAGAAAATCAAAGTTAAATCCACAAAAATCGGAACGACCTCAATCAACTTGCGACTAACTCTATGACACACAGACTCTACAAGAAAAATAATAAATCAAACAAACTGACACTTTTGGCTCTCCCGAACCGACTCTAAAATACCAAGTTCAACAAGAGTTAAAACAGACTCCAGCCGTGGGTTGCCTCCCACGAAGCGCTCTTTTATTAACGTCCTTGAGCTGGATGATACCTGGACGGTATTAGGAGACATCCCAACTCAGATTCTCCTTCACGCTCGCGTCGGAGTTCATGAAGTACAGCTTCGGGACTTCTCCGGTAAGCATGAATCTCTTCCCGTTTGCATGTAGTAGCTTGGTACGTCCGTCGGGAAGATGATCATCGAACTTGAATGGTCCGAACAGCTCTCTAGAGAGATCATCCTTCTTGAGTGTGACGATGGAAGGAATGAGGACTGTCGGTTTCTCTTTTTCTTTAATCTTCGGCTTGTTATCACCAGGATCAGTGATCGTTAGTACTTCCTTAGGAGACGCTTTCGGCTTCTCCTTCCATACTTGTTCCGATGCCGGTTTCTCAGAACGAAATGGTGGTACAGCTGCCTCGATGGAAGACGGCGGAATTTTTGGTCTCCAGACCATTTGTGTCTTCGTCTTCTTATTCTTTCCTCGAGGTCTGCTCGGTGGTTTAGAAGAGGCTTGCAGTTCCTTCTTCCTCTTCTTAAGCGGCTTCTGAACCGAAATTTTTGGCTTCTTCGTAATGACCTGTTTAATATCTGCAGCAACAGCTGATCTAGAGACACTGGGAGAAGCATTAGTAATGGAGTTGACCGGAGTCAACCCCACCGTTTCAACAACTAGGCAGTGAGATTCTTCATTCATAGAGTCATATTTCATGCCATCTTTAAGACGAAACGTTTTTGTTTCTTTACCGACTCTAAGAGTTAATGATCCGTTGGGAACGTTAATATTCATTCCAGTAGTAGCCATGAAAGGTCGACCTATGAGAATGGTAGCATCATCTGTACTAGTATCCATAATCACATAATCAGCTAAGAACATGAACGGACCACATTTAGTAACAACGTCTTTAATCTCTCCCTTAGGGGTTTTAAGCGATCTATCAGCAAAGACGAGTTGCATACTAGGCGGTTCAAGTTCCCCTAGGTTTAACTTTTCATATAGACTCACAGGCATAACATTAACCGATGCTCCTAGATAAACTAAGCAACGTTCAATTTCAACATCATTAATGACCAAAGGCAAAGTAAAAGAACCAGGATCAGATAACTTAGCTGGATATGGAGAAATAGGTTTCTTAACACGAATGTCAGGGTATCCTTCCTTGTTCCCCTTCATGCCAGTCTCGGTCCTTGCATTTGGCAGCAATGCTCTAGGGAAGGGAGGTTTCACGACGTACGGTGCAAGAGGAGGATCCTCCTTAGGCGCCGGTTTTTGTTCCTCTTCTTCCTCTTCTTCCGGAGTTTCAGCGATCCTGCGTAAAACAGAATAAGCATCAGCAATTAAGTTCGGGAGTTTTCGAGTAGTTACCATTTTAGCCTGTTCTTTTCTCGGGTTTGGCTCTGTCTGGCTTGGAAGCTGGCCAAATGGTCGACCAGATGCTAGCATGCTCGAGATGTTGTTCACGACTTGCTCAATTCTTTGTCTAGATGCTATCTGTTCTTGATTGAGAAGAGCTTGAGCCTTGAACTGACTGTCATGATCGTCGAGTCTTGTGATGATCTGGCTGAGCTTCTTATCCAGGTCACTGACATTATTATCTCTTTGATGCTGCTGACCTGGATAGGTATTGTTGAGATATTGATTCCGGTGATTGCCAGGAGCAGTTCCATAATTACCCGGATTACGATGCGGCGGCTGGTAGACACCTGCCGGCGGATGGTTAGGCTTCTGATCCTGAGCTGGACCAGCCGGGCGGTTATTCTGGTTCTGGTTATGATTGGCGCCAACATTGTAGGGGGGTCTGTCTTGATAGTTCCCTTGCTGTCTGAAGTTACGGTAACCAGCATAACCATTCTGATTATTGACGAAGCCTTGTTGTATGAAATTTACCTCTTCGGCAGACCAGACTTCTACCTTACCAAAGTTCTGACAACGGCCTCCATTATGTGAGCAAGCTCCACACCACTCGCAATCAGCAACATAGACAGAAGCTGCCGGTGGCTTGATCGGTGTGGTAGACTTCTTCAAATGCTTCTCTACCTCTGCTTTGATAGTAGCTTCAAGATCTAGCTTGCTCCTTGATCCTTCAGATTGTCGCTCCCAGTTCCTTGACTTGGAGGCACAGTTTGCGAAGTGAAAAAGAGCAGCTTCAGGAGTGAGTGTCGTGCAATCCCCTTCAGCTAGAGAATTGACCCACTTGGCAGATTCTTCTCGAAGTCCACGAGCGAAGATTTCAGCTAACTGCCTCTGCTCGAATCCATGATGAGGGCAGGTGTAGAGAAGTTCTTGGAATCGATTCCAAGTATCATATAAGCTTTCTCCTTCTTTCTGGGAGAATCTGGCGATGCTGTCCTTGATGGCGGTTGTTCTGGCCGGAGGGAAGTATTCTTCAACAAAGTCCTGAGCCAGAGTATCCCAGTTAGTGTAGTAGCCAGGTGGTTTGCCAGTAAGCCACCTCTTAGCAGTGCCTTTTAGAGAGAACGGGAAAGCTCTCAGACAAAGGGTGTTTTTGTCGAGGTTTCCGTTCTTAAAAGTACTGCAAAGATCAAGGAAGTCTGCAAGATGAGTGCACGGATTGTCTAGGGGTCTGCCTTCAAACTGTAAATCCCTAGAGATCATCGTCAAGAATGGGATCTTGATCTCATAGTCAGGATCTCCTTCAATGCGCGGAACAGCAATGGCAGATCGAATGCTAGTCGCGCTCGGCTTGTTATAGTCTGCTAGACTCTTCTGTGCAGGTGGTGGTGGCGGCGGTTGATCGCCGTTTGGTGGTAATCTATCGGTCATGGTAGAAGATGGAGGTGGTGAAAGTGATGCGGTGTATGAAGCGGATGAAGAGTGCGGTGAAGACGGAGATGAGGAACTCTCCTTCAGTTCCTCGATCTTGATCGGAGTGATGAATGGATTGGATCTGCCTTCCTTCAGAATCTGTGATCGTAGAGGTGTAGCAGAACTGCCTGGATTCCCTGCAATCTTAGCTTGTTCGGTTTGAGAGCGAGTCCAAGGACGGTGAGGCATACACCTGTAAACCTACAAATAACAAAGACAAACAAAACCAGTGTAAAATCGAAGTGGGTGGAAAAATGAAAGATGGAAAGTAGAAGAATAAATTGCCAGTTCTTCTTTCGAACAATCAAAAGAAGTCCCCGGCAATGACGCCAATTTGGTGAACGCCACCCGGTCATTGTTATGCGGGCGGTTCAGCCAAATAAAAACTACTAATGCTAAAAAGCGTATAGCAGATCGTATTCCGAGGGCTTTCTATGATTGGTTACTTCAGAACTAGCAAAATACTCAAAGGTAAACACGTTGTGCGTGGTGTGAGTTCCACGACTTCTACTTCTAAGGAATGCAGAAAAATTAAAAAGGATTAAACTAAAGCAGATTGGGAATTAGGGTTTGAAAACAAGAATGACAGACAAACTTAAACTTTGAATCCCCCTTCGTTCCCCAGAGCATTGGCAATCAACAGATCAGCGGATTTCGATTCTCATTCAATCAATTACTAAGACACCACCATAACTCCTTACCCTTAGGTTTAAGACCGGCGAACGTTCGCTCTATCCGTTCTAACTACCAAGATTAACTAGCCGCCCGGGTACGGTCGCCTCTCGCAAGGACTTAATTAATTGGTGTGATTACTAGTGATTAATGAGTTACTCTTGCAGTGAATTAACCCTAACCTGTTCCTACGAAAGGCACACTCCAATTATAAGGTCAATTGTTCAATTCGATGTTCTAAAGTAAGGCGAGCGTTCGCTTCTATCCTTAGCTTAACAAGAATCTAATCTAGGTGATCAATCCAGACAAAAAACATGAACAATGAAGAACGAATCAAACATGAAAAAGAACTGATTGAATTTCGAATCTAATCACCGCCGATTCGTGACCGCTTTAAAGCCCTGGGTCACTTAGGGTTCATCTAGTCTAAGCTCTAAAGGGTTTAGCTACTCATGATTATTACAAAAGAAACAAAGACAAGGAAAGAGTTCATCATTCAGAGGAAGAACAGAAAAGAATCTGAAAAACCTAATTTAGACGACTCTGGCAGACTTCGATCTTCGGTAAGTTACACTCCTAGCTCCGGTTCTCCGAGATGGAAGGGATGGCGTCACGATCTCTATCCGGCTCTTCGAACTCCAGCTCTTCGCTCTAGAACTCAGAAAATTCTGATCTCGAAAAGTTGTATTATGATTAATTATGATTGTCTCTTTTGGGCCGCCGAGTTAAGTATAAATACTTAACCCTAAATTAGCCGAGTCAGCCTAATATTTTCGCCGAATATTCCTTAAGAATTTCGGCGAAAATTCCTTTGAGTTCAGGGGCTGATTTCTCTGGTCTTGAATTTCGGTCCGAAGAGTTGATTGATTTCGCCGAAGACATGCTTTGACTCGGCACCAGTTGATTTGCACTATTGATTTCGCCGAAGATGCAAGCCTGTTTTCGCCGAAAATGCAAGTGTGAATGGGCAGATTTCGACTTGAACTTGATCGACTCCTTTGATCGATTCTGGTTTGATTCCTCGAGGTTCCTACGCCTTAGACACGTCCATGGCTACGTTATTTGACGGCAAAAACCTGTGCTAACACAAAAACACTAGAAAACCATCAAATAGACCCGAAACGGGCCAAGGTAACACAAATGGCACGAGATAGGGCAATCTATTGAATATTCGTTATTCTACCCTAAAAACCATGTCTTAAGCAAAGAAATGTCGCTTAAATGAGGCTGATAATCACATCAAATCGAGTGTCATCAGCTGTATATAGCCGGGAACCAGAAGTGTCCGGTCGATGACGCCACGCCAAGAGATGGATGCTCTTGATGATAAGTCGGGGTCTTCAGTATCGCAACATGCAGATACAATAAGGTTTCAGAACAAAGTTCTTTCAAAGGGGGTTTATTTCATAAAAGTTGTGTCCACAAGGGTGGCCGGCTGCCTCCTTAAATAGGTGAGGGAACAAGCTCTCCTCCCTAATCACTACTTCTAAATAATAATAAAATAAAGAGTCCTATTCCTAAATAGTCTCCTAAAACCCCTAAATAATCCTACTAAAAAGGAATAAAACATAAAATAATAGTTGTAGTCTTTAAAGCAGAATAAAAGACCTAAATTAGGTCAAAAACCCTAATCTAACCGCGTACGGCTGCTCGGGCCGGTTGGCCGCGAGTGGCGGCCCGGTGGGCTTGACCGGACGAACGCCGGGCTTGACTCGGGTGACGGTCGCGGGCTTCGGGCTTGGGGCGGGTTCAGTGACCGGGCTTCTTGGCCGACTGCTTGGAATCCCTCGGATCGGTCCGGCTGCCGGTTTAGGGCTCTGGACGGGCCTGTCTTCAGTTCCTTCCCTTTTCTGCTCGGGCCTTCTTTCCTAAGCTTTAGGTAGGCCTCCAGGTAGCTTTGGACGTAGCTCTCCGTGGTCAGCCCAAGTGTCATGCTTTGGGGCCAAGGACTCTAGGTCTTCTCATGCCTCGGCTCAGGTTCAATCTTTGACAGCTCTCCTCTTCCGGCCAAGGGTTCTTGGGCTCTCTTCCTTCTGTACTCCAGAAATGCTTCCAGAGGGTCACTCAAAGAACTGACTTCTTCTTCAGGGCTCCTGGAGGTCAGACTAGGAGCGGGCTGAAGCTTCTCTTTGGTGCTAGGGCTTATACTCTCGGCCATCAGCATGGCATGGGATAGCATTCCCTTCCTCGGAGTGTTTCTACCTGCAAGTGAAGGGTTTAGTCGATATTTCTTGTCATACCTTGGCTTTAGGGCTCAAGGATGGCCTGCCCTGGGATTCATGCACTTCTTAAGAGGCCCTAGGGTCTTGCCTAGGCCAGGGGATCCTGGTGGGGTGTAGGAATACTGGTTGGCGTCGGGGCAGCATTGTTGGATCATATCATCCCCCTCTTCTTGCCTTGGATTTGTCCCCAAATCCATCTCAGGTCCTAACACTCATCATCCTCTTCCAATCTTTAGCAGCATTATCCTTAGACCGAGGAGTGTCATTGGAGTGAACAACGGACCAAGACTCGGGTCCTTCAGTACCTTCTCCATCCGTCTCCATCGCTCCTTCTCCTGAAAAACTATCAATAATAATGTTAAGGCTCGGGGAGGTAGCGGGTGAGAGCTCCTTACTCATCTCCACATCCGGGTCAGCATCCGGATCTTCTTCGCTCGGGCAGCTCTTAAAACTCGTCGGGAGGTGATCTCCCATTGAACTTGGGGTGCACAGGGGACCGGAGGTGATCTATCCCAGAGTCTAGGTTTATTCTTCGATTCATATCCTTTACGTTCTGTTCTCTAGAAAAACTTTCGAAAATCTTCATCTATTTTAAATTCTTTTATTGAGTTATCAATTGTAAGGCACAAAAAGCTGGTGGCCATAAAAAACCATCAATAAAATATCAAAGAAGTTAAGAAATAGAAAAATCACTCAAAAACAAAGCAAAGCCACCTGGCCAAGTTCTTTTCATTGTAAGTTTGCGTTTAAGAAAATAAAATAGATTTCACTTGCTTTTGTATCTAACCATGGCAGACTAGAGGGTCAACAATATGGAGGATAACATGAATACCATGGCTCAAGCCCTAGCCGAAATACAAGAATCCCTAGCAAGGTTTGAGAGGGGAGCCGGCGATCATGAGGAGCATGGAGATGGACCCCATGATGAGCTCAACCGAATGGCTAGAAGACAAGTCCAGGAGATTGATGATGATGTGAGCAGCCTCAAGCTCACCGTTCCTAAGTTTGCTGGAAAGGCCAATGCCGACGAGTATCTTGATTGGGAAAGAAGCATGGAGGACTTCCTCGAGTGCCACAATTATTCGGAGAGAAAGAAGGTAACCGTGGCAACCATTGAATTTACTAATTATGCTGCTCTTTGGTGGAGCCAAATCAGGAGACAGGTCCAAAGAGATGAGGAGGACCCCATCGTTACATGGAGGGACCTCAAAGAAAGGATGACACATGACTTGCACACCAAGCTTCAAACTTTGAGGCAGGAACCATGTCCATGGAGGAGTACAACAAGGAGATAGAGATGATGGTGACTAGGCTTGAACTGAAGGAGGATGAGGAAGCCCGGATAGTAAGATTTACCGGAGGTCTACAACAGGACACATGCACCAAGTCAACATAATCAACTATGTTGACTATGAAGACCTTGTAGCCCTTGCCATCCGAATAGAGAGAGAACTGAAGAAGGGATTTGGGAGGAGATCTACGCCACCTGCCAACCCTTGGAGAGGGAGTTCAAGTGCTGGAAACCCCCCATGGAAGCTAGGCCAACCCCGGAGCACCGAGCCTCGACCAGATCCTAACCCTAAAGAAACAGCACCACGTGTAACACCTACTCCCAACACCTCTACTGTTCAGAATTCTAACCCACGTCCTAGTGGAATTGTGTACTTTAAATGTCAAGGGAGAGGACACGTCTCTAGGGACTGTCCTAACCAACGAGCCATGGTGCTAAGGGAAGGAGAAGTGGTTACTGATGATAAAGGAGAAGAAGCCATGGAAGAGGTAGAAGGAGAATCAGAAGATGGGGAAGAAGTACCCCAAGCGAGCCTAGAGAAATTTTCAGGCATGTTTTTATGTGCCCTGATTCTAAAATAAGGAGCTGCCCGGTCACCTTCATCGAGCTAAAATATGCACCTAGCACCGGGCCAGCACCAGGCCCGCATCGGCCCAGCACCAAGCCAGCAACAGGCCAGCCCCGGAGCCTGAGTCCTTCCCAGCCCCAGAGCCGGATCCCTGCCCCCCCTAGAGCTGCAGTCCTGCCTAGCCCCAAAGCCGGAGTCCTATCCAGGACCGGAGCCAGATTCCTGCCCAGCCCCGGAGCCAGATTCCTTTCCAGCCTCGACGCCAAGGCCATCCCCGGAGCTTTGCGGCCCCGACGCCATGACCAATCCTGGATCATGGACCACCCCAGTCCACACTGGAACACCAGGATTCAAACTAGCACACAGTGGGAGGCTATTGCCCCCGTATTTTGAGGGCTGCACCGACAAGAGAAGAAGAGCACATGGCTCTAACAAAAGGAAAAGGTGCTAAGGAAGAAGGAGAAGCAGAGACTGACTTGAGGAATGAGGATACCTTCTCACATATGTCCACCTCATGTCTGGACATCATTCTGGATAGGAATCCTTAACGCTAGTGGATTTCTTGTGGGAATCTGGATCGTGGATGGATTCAGGGGTCCTGGTCTTGAGCGCGACCGACATTAGTGTCTGGCTCGGCCCAGCATCCATGCCCGACATCAGTAGTGTGGCCCGGTTCAGCATCATCGTTATGGTTTGGGCCCTGGGGCCTTGGTTTGGTATTAGCTTGTGATGTGATCAAGACCACCAGCCCCGGTGCAAATGCTTATTCTTACACCCCACTAGGGTTACCAACTAAGGGCAGAAGCCTAGGGCCTTACAAGAAGCGCTTCGAGCCAAGACTTGCTCACAACCGGGCCTTACAAGGATTCCTCAAGCCTAGGTATGTGACTCTATTCAAATATAAGACTTCCCCAGCAGCTAAACAAGCCAAGATGAGAGTCAGGCCACGCCAAGCACCCAGATCTGAGGCTAGGACCGAGCCTAACATCAAGCATAGGCTTTGGCTCAATTCCTATGAGCCATGAAGATAAGGACCAACCCAGAGACCCCCTTCAGATCTTTCTAGAGGAGCACCAGAGGAAGAGGGCTGAAGGCTTGGCCACAAAAGATAGAAGCCCTGAGCAAAGCCCCGACACGGGCCCCTGACTAGGCCTAGAACCAAGACTAAGCCCCAGGTCAGCTACCATGAGCCAAGGACTCAACCAGCACTTGAAGATTCCCTGGAGGCATTTTTGAAGACCTGGCCAAGACAGAAGTCCAAAGGCCTGGCCAGATTTGAAGAGGGCCGAGAGCTGAGGCTGCCATAGGCACCGGGCCAGAATCTGGGCACTACGCCGGATCGATATGGGCCGACCCAACAATTGGCTCATGCCTTTTAGGATTTTCCAAAGGCATTGGGTACCTTATGGACCAAGGATCAGCCACCAACAAATCGTGTTGGATTTGGAGAATTATTGAAGGGGGAGCCACGTACTATAACACTCACACACGATCCGGGCACGATCATGCAATCCGACCGTGATCAGGATTCCTCTCCGGACAAGGAAACCCTGATGCCACGGGGTGAAGATCGTGTTTCCAAGTCCTCCTAGGACTGACACACACAGAGGAGCATAATTTGAGTCGGAATCTGGTCATACACACAGTCAAGCCTTATCCGAGCTAGATATGGATTCCTGCCCGGATTAGGGTTTCTCCAATTTTGCCGATTTTGCCAGATTATGACTTTTCTTACATTCTAAGACTAGTTAAGTATTTGTTTTCATTTTTTTCTTTCTAGTTCCGATTGTTTAGGATTATTTTAGTCTTTTAGTATCCTAGTTAGGACTCTTAAATATTTCTTTAATAGTTTAGGAAGTAGTATCAAACGAGCAATATGAAAGCTTGTTCCCTACTCTTCCCTATAAATAAAGGTCGTCGACCTCTCTTGTAATTTAGACTTGATTAATTATAAACCCCCTTTCAGAACTTTTGTTCTTTTCCCTTCAAGATTTTGCACGTTGCATTGCTTAAGGTTTGACTTATCGTCTAGGGTATTCCCCCTTGAAGTGGCGCCTTCGACAGGACACTTAAGGTTCCTAGACTTCGTGTGTTAGTGGGTCCAAGTACTCTCCATCCCCAATTTCATAGATTCAACTTGTTGCTTTGGAGATCAGCTTGCGGTGGTTAGGGTCACGGAGCATAGCTGGTCATGGTTCACATCAGCTCGACACGGCCCTTGGCATCAGTTGGTTTGACACTCGGCCTGATTAGTTTCCGCTCTGGGTTTTTGGTACATGGTGGCTTGGGACGTGTCCAAGGTGTCGGGGCTGCATTGGGCATCTTGGTGGCGCTCACTTCAGTAACCTTAGACTTGCGACATAGCTACCTCTGTATCTCTCATTGATATGAGCTGATCCGCAACTGTGGGGGCAACCCTATACCAATAAGCTTGATAGCAAAACAGTCAATTCAAAACCTGAAAACTGGGATGGGGAGTACTTTGACCCACTAGCTATAGAGAGCTAGAAACTCTAAGTGTCCAAATCCAACGGTGCCACGCAGTCAATGGTGAATATCTTGAGTCACGATAAACCAACCTTAAGCTAAGCAACAACGAGCAAAAGCTTGAAGGAAACAAAGAACATAAGTTCCTGAATTCAAATTGTATTAATCAAAGCTTTCCTTGAACTGTGGTACAAAGGAATCTATTTATAGTACAAGGGTTGGCTTGAGCCTCTCCTAATCCTTCTCCGGCTATAGTTCTAAAAATAATAAACAAAGCCGATAAGCTAGCTAATTAGGAAGAAAATCCAAACTAAATAAGGAAAATTAATAAAATAAGACTAAAAACCCTAAACCAACAAAAATAACCTTAATCCGACACATCGTGTATCCTCGGTTTTTCTACTCCAATTCAGACTAGGAGAAACCAAGGTTTACACCGCGGACTTTAGCTTTCCTTATCCGGCAAGGATTCCTGAATGCGGGTAGACTCAGGGTCGGCTGTATAATCCGTGTCGCGGGTGGATTCTTGGAAATCCAGTTATGGCATGGATTCCGTGTATCGTTCCACTGTCCAGCTTCTCAGTACGGCTTCGTGTATCTCCACGGGTTCCTCCTTCGTCTCAGCTCCTTTCGGCCGTATTCGCTAGGCCGTCTGATCCTCCATGTTTAGTCATGGCGCGACACTTGTTTGTGTCTCCATTTTGGCCTTGGCGTGTATCGGCATGGCCATCCACCATCTCGGCCCTCGGTCCGGTTCCAGAATCAGTGATCTTGGTCCTCGATCTGGCATCGACTCGATACGGCCCTCGGTACCATCCGGTGCAGCAGCCGGCATAATAATCTCTCGACGTCCGACCCTTAGCATCTGGTGATCATCCTCTCCCTGCTCGGCCAGACTCCATGTATTCACGTGCACGTGGGCTTTGTCTTTGAAGCTTCCTTTCTGGCTTCGCGTCCACAGTGTGGTGCGTGTACCTGTGGGTATATCATGTGTCCACGTGGTGGTGCGGATCATCCCCCTCTTCTCGTAAAGGATTCATCCTCGAATCTGTACCTTCAAAATCATAACACATATGGGTCAAGTTAGTAATATAAAAGGCGGTATATACACCATATGAATCAAATAAATTAATAGTCTAAGCTTTAGGTTTGATCTGTGGTGAAGTGTCCTTCTCCTCCAGGCAGCAGCTTGGTCGTTCTTCACTCGGGAAATCCCTTATTTTGACAGTGATCACCTGGCTGTAACTCCTTCTTCCTTCGGCCTTCATCGACATTCTGAATGTATTGGGCACTCCGTCGTTCCATGATTTCCCTTGTCTTCTCGTGTATCCACTTCTCATGCTCAGCCTTTTCTTTCCCATTTGTATTTAAGAACTTAAGAAGAGGTAGAGGTGACATCTCCCATGGCGTTAAAGTATTAAACCAATAAAGAAATTCAACCAATGAAATCTTAGTGGTAGCATATATATCACAGTTATATGTGAATTCTACATGAGGTAACCAAATTTTTTGGCTCTTAAATTTTATTCTAGCCCTAGACATAGATCGATTAACATCTCCCTCGGCGTCACTATTGGGTTTTCTCTCCTCCCATCCTCACTTTTTTAGCTCTTTTGTTTGTTATTTTGGTTTTTGTACTCGGGGGTTCATTCATTTCTTCTCTCATCTCTCATTTATTGAGCTCACCCTCTTTCTTCTCTTCGCTCACTCAGACTGTTTTTTCGTATGGTCCGACAGTGATTCGGCTCCGCGGTACATGTTGCGGTCCGTGTCGGCTCATGTATCTTCTTTAGTGCTCGATCTAACACTCTCCTCTCCCGTATCTCCCTCGTCTGATCCATCTTCTGGTCCGGCCTCCATGTCGGGTACGATGTCCGTATCAGACAGTGTGTTTGTATTGGTCACGGTGTACGTGGTGTCTGCATCAGACAGGGTGTCCGCGTCAGGCGCTCGATCCTTCTCGACCCGTGTGGTCGTGTCCGCTTCATCTCCCAGGCTTGGTACATGAATGTACAGTGCTGAAAACTTCTCCAATCCATTCGGTACCAGCTCTGCGTCGACGTCCGGCTCCGTATCCACCTCTCCACCGGCCATGCCTTCATCATCTTCGGCTTCATCGTGCTTCTCGACCCCATCCTCTCGAATTACCATGGATTGATGGTTAGGGCAATCTCTAGACATGTGACCACTCCTTGGCATTGGAAACATACAATTATGCTCAGACGGTTAGCCACATTACTCGAATTTACACTAGGTTAGGTGTACCGTGTGTATTCGGGTCGCGGTTCGTAGAGCTCGAACCAGTGTCCACCCACTTGGTAGGATTGTTCTTCCATGATTTGTTGTGGGTGTGTTCTTTCTTCCCAAACCATTCTTCAGCTCTCTCTCCACTCGAAGGTTCTTTGCTGGAAACTTCTCCAATATAGCGGCTAGGATGGCCTCCATTCTATCCGACCTTGCATCTTCCATCTTAGATTAAAAATATGTTAACGAGCAAAAGGGCTCACAAATCTCTCACCTAAAATATGAACTAAACTCACAAAACTCTGATTTTACCACTCGTGTATAAATTTAAGTAATCACTCAAACTAGGGTTTTGAAAACAAAAACAAAGTTCAAGCTCAGTTCAAAGATTTGCAAGTTTCTTCGAAGCTGCCAAGTTAGAAAATGTGATGTGTAGCACAATCAGACCTTTAACCTAGGGTTTACTCTAGGGTACAAGTACAACCCACTCAACGACTCGATTATCAAACAGAAGGAAATAGTAAAAACTTAAGGGTTTTGGGTTCAAACTTCAAGCAACGAAAGCTATCAAATTTCTACCACTCTCTTGAATTCAACCTATAACAAAAACTTGGCTAGGTGGCCTTGACTTTGTTTGGGTCGATTCTTTTCTTTTCACCTCTTGATATATTTTTTTTTATTTTTTTCTTTGATTTTTTCTTGGCCACCAGTTTTTTCCACCTTACAATAAAATTGAAATAACTAAAATCGAAATATATACTAAAACAGAAAAAGATGAAACTTATTAATTTTTTTTCTATAAAACTAAAGAACAGGATACGTGTGGTCTGAGTGTTGAACCAAACCAGCTGATATGAACCGATCTGCAACCGTGGGCAACGACCCTATACCAACAAGCTTGATAGCAAACCAATCGAGTCAAAACCTAAAAATCGAGATGGAGAGTACTTGGACACGCTAGCTATAGAGAGCTAGGAACCCTAAGTGTCCAGGTCGAATGGTGCCACATAATCAAGGGTGAATACCTTGAGTCATGATAACCAACCTTAAGCTAGCAACGACGAGCAAAAGCTTCAAGGAAACAAAGAACTTAAATTCCTGAATTCAAATTGTATTAAGCAAAGTCTGCCTTGAACCGTGGTACAAAGGCATCTATTTATTTATAGTACAAGGGCCGGCCCTGAGCCTCTCCTAATCCTTCTCTGAATCTAATTCTAAAAATAATAAACAAAGCCGAAAAGCTAGCTAAGTAGGAAGAAAATCGGAATTAAATAAGGAAAACTAATAAAATAAGACTAAAACCCCTAAACTAGCAAAAAAAATCCTAATCCGGCACATCGTGTATCCCCGATTTTCCTACTCCAATCCTGACCTGGAGAATCGAGGTTTAGGGCACGGTTTTCAACTTTCCCTATGCGGAAAGGATTCCTGAATGTGGGTGGACTCGGGGTCAGTTGTATAATCCTTGTCAGGGGCGGATTCTTGGCAATCCAGCTGTGGCGCGGATTCCGTGTATCGGTCCGCTATCCAACTTCCCGGTATGGCTCCGTGTATCGCCACCATAGGTTCCTCCTTCGGCTCAGCTCCATTCGGCCATATTTTTTGGGTCGTCTCATCCTCCATGTTTGGTTGTGGCGTGGCACCTGTTTGGGTCTCGAGGTCGGCCTTGGCGTGTATCGGCAAAGGCATCCACCATCTCGGTCCTCGGTCCGATTCCAGCATCCGTGATCTTGGTCCACCGTCCGGCATCTACTCGGTACAGCCCTCGGTATCATATGGTATGGCAGTCGACACCATCATCTCCTGTTGTTTGGCCCTTAGCATTCGATGATCATCCTCTCCCTGCTCGGCCAGACTCTATGTATTCACGTGAACATGGGTTTTTCTTTGAAGCTTTTTTCTGGCTTTGTGTCCACGTGGTGGCGCGCGCATCACACATGCAGGTGGGGTGGCTGGCAAGCTAGCACCTTACCATTGTTGTGTATGAGATTGTGAATTGTGGTTGAATGTGAGTTATGGAAAGTGGATGAGATGTGATGAACATTGACGTTGACGTTGTGTGATGTTGGTAACTGTATGGTGAATGTGAAATTATGAATTATCAATTGGGATTAAAAGATTGATTTGATTATGAAATGTTAGAACTTGTTGGAGCCCCCAAATTGTCACCTCTCCTAGAAGAATGAGGTGCGGTCATGATGTGATCCTGGCCACCAAGCCTGACTTGGACACAGTTGATGCCGATTCAGCCGTAGCACTGTTGCCGGGCCGAGAGTACACTGGCCTCAGGCCTACACCAGCACCACCCCCAGAGCCTAGAAGAGCCCAAGCCCTAGAGCCAAAAGACACCCTTGGGATGATGCTGATCCTCACCCACGCACCAATGCCAGATCCTGCTCTAGCCAAAGTCAGGTTCATGACCCGCCAGGAGCTGATGCTGACACTGAGCCTAGACCCGGACCCTAGCCGAGTCTAGTGCGATGACTAGGCCCCAGGCCAACTCCCACGGGCCCTCGGAGAAAAGAACTACCTGAAGACATCCCTAAGGTACCCTCGGAAGAAGGCTCAAAGCAGAAGTCAAAAGGCCCGGATAGATTTGAAGAAGGCCCCAAGCTAAGCCTGCCACAGGCGTAGGGCCCATGCCAGCCCCCGTACGAGGAACCATTTTGGCCCAACAAACAATTGGCCCGTGCCTTTTGGGAAATTCCAACTTCCATGGATATCTTGAAGCCCCTAGGAACATTCTCCAAAAAATGGAGCTTAATTTGGAGGAGAATTGAAGAAGATAGAGCTAGGCCAAGCAAAGCATGGATGGAGCATTAAAGAGCACAACCCGGATGCTGATCCGAGGAAGCCCATGCTAGGAGCTACGATCAGGGCACCACCTAGGCCTGACCAAGAGGAGTGAGAGGAGTTCAATCCAACCTTGCAGAAGAGCCAAGAGGCTAGCCCATGGCCAAGCAGCTACGGGCTAAAACTAAAGTAATAAAAGGCCAAATCCGGATTTCTGGACAGATTCGTAGCCTGACAAAGATTGACGAATATGGGCTACCTGGAGAAAGAAATTGGGCTGATTTACAACATGAAAGTTGTATCCCATGGAGTCTACTAATGATCTGCAAAACGGATTAATTTTACGAATTTATTTGGTATTTATTTAACTAATATTTCCATAACCCAATTCAGCTGTTTTTGGGGAAACTTGGCTCCCAAGTTTGGAGTTCTTGTTTAGGAAGAAGACTTTCCCTTGTACGAATTTTACTTCCTTTTTAGCCGAGATTAGGATTAGTTTAAGTCCTCTTTAGTATTCTAATTAGGACTCTTTTTATTATTTCTTTATTATAATACGAAGTAGCTATTTGGAGGAATATGAGAGCTTTTTCCCTACTCCACCTATAAATAGACGCCTTCGCCTCTCTTGTAAGCACCAACACCCTTTGATTAATACAAATATATTTAAGAACTTATGTTCTTTTCCCTTCAAGCTTATGTGAGGAGCATTTCTTAAGGTTCGGCTTATCTTCAAGAGCATTCATCACTTGGAGTGGCGCCTTCGACTTGATACTTCTGGTTCCTTACTCCTTATAGCTACTGGGTCAAAGTCTGATTTCATCCCAGTTCCGAAGGTTCATCTCGTTGCTACGAGCATTAACTTGCAGTGGTTAGGGTCGTCTGCCCACGGCAGTGGTGCTTCACATCAGGTCACGCCTCCTAGAAGAGTGGCGTGATCAGTGCTTGTTGTTGATGATGTGAGTTTGGGACCTTGATCCTTCTTGTAGAAAGGATGCATCTTGGACCCTCCTAGAAGAGAGGGTGTGTTTGGCCGACAGGGGTGGTGCAAGGGTATACTCCTTGGTGCAAAATTAACTCACCTAGCTAAATGAAATGTCAATTGTTGTGTATTTGTGTTGTGCTGAATGTGATTGTGAGCTGATATGTGATGTGTTGTTGGATCGTGTTGATGTTGGTTTCATTTATGATGATGTTAATGTTGTGGATGTTGGATTGTTTATGAGTATTGGATGATACTATTAGGGTGATGCATAATGGGAATAGGGGTAGAGGGAATTGATTGATCACTTAGAACTACTGTAATAGGATGTTAAAATTGAATATAAGTATGGGTCCCATTGTTGTATTCCAATGTGGGAGTCTGGGATGCTCTCTAGTTAGTTCGGCGCATGGTTCGGCCTAGTGGATTCACTTAGTTTCATTAGGAAACCGATCCCCTCCCGGTCTCTATTTTCAGTTAGAAGTAGTTGCCGAGCTTAGAGCAGCAGTTGATGGCAGTGGAGTTGAGGTTGAAGACTGAAGGATGGTGACCGAGGACGAGGATGTCATTTTATTTAATTTTATTTCTATTTACAGCTTTGAGAATTTTAAAAGTTATTTATTGTTGATGTCGATTAAGAGGTTTCGATTAGGTGGGGATCCCTGTCTTTTGTTTTAATGATTATATTTTATCAATTTTATTTTCACTCATTTCATTTTGGTTATTTCTATTTGATTTATCACTAGTGATGCTCATAATTGGCTCCACCACGGGATTTCCCAGGTGGATTCGGGATGGGTGTTACATTAGCTTCTTGATGACACTCAATTTGACATGATTATCAGCCTCATTTAAGCGACATTTCCCCTGCTTGAGACATGGCTTTTAGGGTAGTTTAGGGTGTTTTCACTCGATTGCTCTATTTCAACCGTTTTGGTTACTTTGGCCTGTTATGGGCCTATTTGATGTGTTTTCTAGTGCGTTTGTGAATGCACAGGTTTTTGCCATCAATAACGTAGCCACAGACGTGCTCAAGAAGTGAAGGAACCTAAAGGAATTGCTTGGAATCGATCGAGAAATCAAAAAAGTCAGAAACTAGAACCTCCCTTGTCAACACTGAAGAATTCGGCGAGAACTTCCAAAGTTCTCGCCGAGGAGTTTCCCACACAGAAGTTACAGGAGGCATAAAGAAAGAAGTCCTCAGCGAGAACTCACAAAGTTCTCGCCGAAAACCACTTGAAGAAAGATCCAGGATAATTTTAGAAGAAGTACTCGGTGAGAACTTCCAAAGTTCTCACCGAAAACTATTGAAGGATTGCAAACAGAAGTTTCTCGTCTAGAAGTCTCTCCTTTTCCGGCAGACATCATTCAGATATAATTTTTGCACGGATTAATTTCCTTACTTCAGAGTTCGAGAGAGAGTTGAGAGCATCCTCGGAGTTCCCGGAGAGATCATGATGACGTCTTCCCACCTCGGAGTGCTCGGAGCTAGGAGTTGAAGATTCTTGAGATTGAAACTTCACAGATTCATCAAAATTAGGTTTTATAGTTCTTCTCTGTTCTTCCTACCTGAGATGTATTCCTTGATTGTTTTCGATCTTCTTGTATTGAATATGAGTAGCTAAACTCGTAGAGCTTAGATTAGATGAACCCTATGTGACCTACGGCTTTAAAGCGGTCACGGATTGGTGGTAATTAAATTCAGATTCAGACAGTTTCTCTTGCATGTTTGGTTTGTTCTTCATTGCCTGTGTTTCTTTTCTAGCTTGATCACCTATACTAGATTCTTGTTAAGCTGAGAATAGTAGCGAATGTTTGCCTCACTTTACAACATCAAATCAACAATTAATCTATTCAATGGAGTGTGCCTTTCGTAGGAACCATTTAGGATTAATCCACTGCTAGAGTAACTCATAAATTACTAGTAATCACGCTAGTTAGTTTTCCGTTGCAGAAGTGAACACACGGACGGTTAATTAATCTTGAGAGTTAGATCGGATAGAGTGATCGTTCGCTGAACTTAAACCTAAAGGTCAGGAGTTATGGTGGTGTCTGAGAACTGAATGAAATAGGATTGAAAACCGTTGGTCTTGTGATCACCAATGCTCTGGTGATCTTACCGGGATTCGAGTCTAAGCTTGTATGCCATCTTGTTAAGTCAAACCAATCTTTCTTTCAGTCTTTTGTTTTCATTTCAAATTTTCTTGCTTCATAGCTTAGAAGTCTTGGAACTCACACCACGCACAACGTGTTTAAACCCGAATAATTTGTTAACACCTTTGAGTAAACGATTAGAAGAAACCTATGGAATACGATCTATCTTGCTTTTAGCATGTTAGTATTTGACGCACACATTACAACGTTCATCAAATTGGCGCCGTTGCCGGGGACTCTTCTAATTGTTTGAAAGAAGAGTTGGCACTTTATTCTTCTACCTTTCCATCTTTCATATTTCATCACACTTCGATTTTACACCGGTTGTGTTTGTTTTTGTTATTTGGTTGTTTACAAGTTTATGAACCACCCGTTCACTCGTTCTCAGTCTAAGCCTCTCAACACTATTAGCTCAGACAAGCCAGGTAGTTTTGCTCTGCCTAAGCAACCGTGAATTCCGCTTCATCCACGTCGTCAGATTCACACGCCACCCTCTCCCACTCAGAAGAGTCTTGCGGATTACAATAAGCCGAGCGCAACTAGTGTTCAGTCCCCCATTGCTGTGCCGCGCAATGAAGATGATCCTGACTATGAGATCAAGATCCCCTTCTTGGGAATGATCTCTATGGATGTGCAGTACGAAGGAAAGCTGCATGATAATCCATACACACATTTGGCAGATTTCCTAGCTATATTCGAGACTTTCAAGAGTGGGAGTCTCGATAAGAACAGGTTATGCTTACGAGCCTTCCCATTCTCTCTTAAAGGTCTCGCAAAGAGATGGATCAATAGCAAGCCATCCGGTCACTATACAAACTGGGACAATCTTGCTCAAGACTTCGTAGAGGAATACTTTCCTCCTTCTAGAACTACAACTTACAAGGACAACATTACCAGATTTGTTTAGAAGGAAGGGATAAGCTTATATGATGCTTGGAATGAATTCCAAGAACTCCTCTACAATTTCCCTCATCATGGCTTTGAACAAAGACAACTAGCTGAGATCTTTGCTCGAGGTATGAATGAGGAGTCTGCTAAATGGGTCAACTCCTTAGCTGAGGGAGATTGTACTGCTCTTACTCCAGCAGCTGATATGCTTCACTTCGCTAGCTCTGCTTCCAAGTCAAGAATTGTGAGAGACAATCAGAAAGAGTCAAGAGTAAGCTTAACATTGAAGAGCAGATTAAAGCAGAAGTCCAGAAGCATTTAAAGAAGGTCGGCGCGCCTATCAACCCTCCGTCACCTTTTGTCCATGTAGCTGACTGTGAATGGTGTGGAGCTTGTGCTCATAACAGAGGGAGTTGCCAGAATTTTGGGAAAGCGGATGTCTGGTCTGTAGATGAGGTGAGCTTCATTACTCATGGCTTCCCTAACAATCAACAACGCTACATCGGCTACCGCAACTACAGGCCACCTCAACAACAGTGAAGTTTCCAAGAGCGACCTCCCTACAACTCCGGAGCCAACTAGAATAAGAATCAGAATGGCCGACCATTCTGGTCATACCAAGCGTAGAAGCCGAACAACCAATCTGGAGGAGTATATGAGCCACCGCATAGAAACCAAGGTAACTACGGTACAACACTTGGCAGTCGCCAGAATCAGTACCTGAATAATACCTATCAAGGCCCTCCTGGATTCACCGGAGGAAAACAGCCCCAACGTCCCACACGTCAAAACAACAAGGAGACCGAGTTCAATAAGAAGCTTAATCAGATCATCTCAAGGCTTGATGATCATGACAACCAGTTCAAAGCTCAAGCCATCTTCAACCAAGAGCATATTGCAAAAGCTCATAGAGTAGAGAGCCAAGTGAACAATATCGCTAGCATGCTCTCAAGCGGTCGTCCCTTCGGTAAACTGCCAAGCCAAACAGAATCAAACCCGAAGAACGAGCACGTCAAGACTATCTCCACTCTAAGTTGCAAGAATTCAGCCACTACTACATCTCCAGATCCGGTCATGACTCCTAATGATGTAGCTATTGATATGCCGGAGATCGAGGAAGAAGAGGATAAGGCTACCTCGCCAAGAACTACACGAGCACTTGATCCACCTTTTGCTCCGTATCAGCCAATAATTCCCTTCCCTAAGGTGTTGGTACCCAAGGGAGGAGACAAGGACAGCTCAAAAGAAGAAGGAAGCAGCTTCCACTTCCTCCAAGGGAGAATGCTCTACCGTCCAATTTCGATCGCCACCCATACCTATCCCAGCTAAGTGTTCCGATCCTGGTTCTTTTACATTGCCTTGCATCATTAATGACATTGAAGTTGAACGTAGCTTGGTTGATCTAGGCGCATCCATTAATGTCATGCCTATGTGCTTATATAAGAAACTGAACTTAACTGAATTAAAATCAATTAACATGCAATTGGTATTTGCTGATAGATCTATGAGAGTACCTAGGGGATTAGTCAAGGACGTGGTTGTTCGATGTGGCCCGTTTACCTTCTTAGCTGATTTTGTCGTCATGGATACTCGAGAGGAGGATGTTACTCTTCTCATAGGCCGACCTTTTATGGCAACATCAGACATGACAATTAATGTCCCGAACGGATCGTTAACACTGAGGGTTGGAAAGGATAGTGTAACATTCCGTCTCAAGGACGGTATGAAATACATTCCTAAGTGAGAAGCACTTCGTCTATCTTTTGAAACTGTGGAGTTGGCCTCGGTCAACTCCGTTACTAATGTCATTCCAAGTGTTTTTTCATGGATAGCTGTTACAGGTGCTGAATAGGTGAACGACCTGAAGAATAAGCCTCCGGCGCAGAAGCCAAAGAAGAAGGAGGAATCAAAGGCACCATCTTCTAAATCATCGAAAACTAAAGATCCTGGCGAGATGAAGAAGAAGAGCACAAATAAGACCGAGATGGTGTGGAAGCCAATCACTCCACTGACATCTATCAAGCCGATTACTCCGACTTCTCTTACCAAGCCACCAGAGAAGAATGATCTTCGAAAGACCTCTCCGGACCGTTTGAAGTCACATGACACCTTCCCGATGGATGAACTCAATTGACCCACATCAATGGGAAGCATTTCTTACTTACCGGAGGTAAACGGAAGCTGTACTTCATTGACTCTGACGCGAGCGTTAAGGAGATCTTGAGTTGGGACGTCTTGAGCTTCATCTAGGTATCGTCTAGCTCAAGGATGTTAAGCAAGATCGCTTCATGGGAGGCAACCCACGGTTGGAGTTAGTTGTTGGGTTTTCAATTTCAAATCTTTTGACATATTGATTGTTGAATTTTGTTGAACTTGATTTCGGTTGACTTTCCAGTCTACCTCGATTTGCATGACTGTTGTTTCAGTGTGAATTGTTTGAACTTTTATGATCTAGACTGCTTAGGGAGTATTGTGCATGATTTGATAACTTTTGAACTTAATTTGCTATGCTTATTTGTTAAATGTGTTAAGATGTTGACTTTTTATAAATGTTGGTTTGACTTTGAATCCTTGATGTCATTTTGCTGTCCCGACAGTTCCTAAGCATGCCTTAGGATCAATTATGGTTACCGAATGTTGAATTAGCTTATCCCCACTCGGTTTCCCTCGTTTCTTAGTTAAATTGAGTTTTTCGACCAAGTGTGGGGTAAGATGTTGGTTTGACTAATTTAGTTTTCTATTTTTGATAAATTTTAGGAACATGGGTAAGAGAGACCGAGAGTTAGCGGTGCAGGATCGTCTTCCGCCACTCCAGACACCAGAGTTGGTGCCAGTGCCCCCCCCCCTGTCACCCCAGCTCTCGCCGGTCCTCCTCCGCCCAACCCCAACCGTCAAGGGGTTCATCCTGTCATCGCTAGCCTTCCACAACACTACTTTGACTGCTACTGAAGGATCTGGGACATTCCTCCAGCTGACATGTGCCCCCTCTCCATGGAGTCAATCCAGGAGCATGACCAAGAGTGGCACGACAACGTCTCCCACTCCCTCACCGCGACGGGATTTCTGGAGCTCCCCACAACAGGATGCTGATGAGCTGTAAAACAGTGATCAAATAACTACTAATCTAAAAGCTAAGCAGATCGTATTCCACGAGTCTTACTAATCGTCTACTCAAATATGAAGGCAAATTACTCAAGTTTAACACAAGTTGTGCATGGTGTGAGTTCCACGACTTATAAACTATAAAGCGGAAAAGAAATGAAAACAGAAAACAGAAAACAGTTGAAAGGTTGGTTGACTTAACAAGACGATAGACAAACTTAGATTTCGAATCCCCTAAGATCACCAGAGCATTGGCGATCACAAGACTAGCGGTTTTCAATCCTGATTCTTTCAGTTCTCAAACACAACCATTACTCCTGACCCTTAGGTTTAAGACTGGCGAACGTTTGCTCTATCCGATCTAACTCCCAAGATTAATTGACCGCCCGTGCCTTCGCTTCTGCGATAGAAAACTAACTGGCGCGATCACTAATGACTAATGAGTTACTCTTGAAGCGGATTAACCCTAACCGGTTCCTACAAAGAGAAATTGTTCCAATGAATAGGTTAACTATTGATTTGGTGTTTTAAAGTGAGGCGAACGTTCGCTACTATCCTCAACTTAACTAGAATCTTAACTAGGTGATCAAGCTAGAAAAGAAGCAAAAAAGCAAATAAGAACAAACCAAACATGGAAGAGAAATTGATTGAAACTGGATTTAATTACCGCCGATCCGTGACCGCTTTAAAGCCCCGGGTCACTTAGGGTTCATCTAATCTAAGCTCTATAAGTTTAGCTACTCATATTCAGAACAAAAGAATCAAAGACAATCGTAGTATACATCTTTAACTAGGAAGACAGAGAAGAACTGTAAAACCTAATTTCAGACCAATCTGTGAAGCTTGAACTCCTAGCACCGAGTTCTCCGAGACGGAAGGATGGCGTCACGATCTCTTCCTGGCTCCTCGAACTCTCTAAACTCTCTTTCGAACTTTAAAGTCTAGAATTTAATCCACGGAATTGGTCTCCCCGAATGTGGCCGCCGGTTTAGTATTTATAGGGTTTAAGATTCCAGCCAAAAAAAGAATTAGTTTTCGGTGAAAACTTGGGAGTTTTCGCCTAAGACTTCAGGTGACACTTTGGCTGGATTCTCTTGTCTTTGTCTATGAATTTTGTGGATAGTTTTCGGCGAAGACTTCAGACTTTTCACCGAAAACTTCAGGTACAGCCGGTCAGTGATTTCTTCTGGCTTGGTTGATTTCTGGATTGATCTCGGGCCATTCCTTGAGGTTCCTTTGCCTCCCGAGCTCGTCCGTGGCTATGTATTTTACGGCAAAAACCTGTGTACTCTCAAAAGCACTAGAAAACCATTTAATAGACCCATAACATGCCAAAGTAACCAAAACGGCATGAGTTAGAGTATTTAGGTGAAAACATGCTAAATTACCCTAAAACCTGAGATTCAAGTAAGGAAATGTAGCTTAAATGATGCTGATAAACACGTAAAATCGAGTGTCATCAGACGTGCTCAAAGGTGATCACTTTTCATAAAGCCGGCCATAGGTGCGAACACACCTATGATCAGTTCACCCACTACCTCGGCATTCCAGCCGAGCACTACGTTGATCACCACCACAGATGGGAAAACAACAAGGTGACAGGCCCAATTTTCGATGCACTCTTGAGCCAGATCACAGGACAGCCGGGTGCCAAGCCCACCAACAAGAACTACGTACGTATGATCTCTCACCCTCTCTTTCGATTTATTATTACGTATGGGGTCGTTCTTTGTTCTTTGTTCCAGAGCAAAACCGCCACCACATAGCCGCCGAGGAGATACTCCTCTTCAGGGCTATCCATGAGGGTTACTCTCTTCACCTGGGCTGGGTTCTTGCCCGCTTATTCAACTAGAAGATCAGCTCTAATAAGCTCCCGCCTTTCCTCCTTGGCGGTGCTTTCATCGGCCGTCTCATTGCCGGCCTCGGACTCTCCCAATCTTGGGAGCCTTGGGTCCCACGCTTCCAGATGCATACCGTTGGAGAATATCTTGCGGAGGAGTTCGATCTGGACTTCACCGTCGCGTTAGAGGTGTACGTTCCAGCCCCCATCCTTGAGGACCCTGCGACAAAGAGATGAAGAAGACGAGGAGGAGCCCTAGCAGGAGCAGGAGTTCCATTATCAGGAGCCTCAGTTCCATCCACAACCTTCACCCCAGTACCCCGACGAGTATGGTCAGATGCTGACCCGCATGGAGCAGTGGCAGACGGACTTCTCCTCCGGCTCTCACTAGTGGCAGAAGGACCAGTTGGCATTCAAGAATAGAGTCACTTCCTGGCAGGTAGAGCAGGACGCCAGATGGATCATTACCCAGCGTCACCACGGGGCGGAGGCAGCGACGCGACGGGCGTTGTTTGATCATTTCCACATCCCACCACCTCCACCCCCACCTGAGGATCAGTGATCAGGTCGTACCCCTTTCCTTTCTTTTTATTTGTTCTTTTCAGATTTCGATCCAACTTTTTTTCTGTAAGGATCCGGGATACTTGTCCCGGTTTCCTTTTGATCTTTTGTTGTTTTTGTTTTATAGGAACTTGGGTAGCTACTCCACTCCGCTTCGGACTCTCCGTGTTCATTCCCTACACCGACCATCTCGTTCCAGGTTCTCTGTATCTCTTTCTCTTAATTTAGTCCTGTGAGGACACAATACCATTTAAGTGTGGGGTAGGAGTTAGAATTTGCATGTTCTTGTGTGATTTTCTGTGATTTCGTGGCATATTCCATTCCTCTAGCATAGAACTTCTCGATTCTTGACTTGTGATGTTAAGTTGTTCTTCAATAATTCATAATGATGCTTAGACTGCTTAACCTAGAACTTGTAACCAACTTGCTTGCATTGATGCTAAATTGCCTGGCCAGAACAGAAAATTTTATCACGCTTGTAGTATTTCACCTTGATTGCATGAAAATGACCGAATCCGACTAGCAAACCAATTTGTGAGCTTTTGATCCATTACACGTAACTTGCAATTTCAATTCTTTTTTAGTGGCTTTCTAGTACCTTGAATGAGTTAGAATTTGCATGAGACCTATTCAAGATCACACGATGACACGAGTTCTAGGAGGATAAAAGCACCTACAATCAGCTACTTAAGCCATAAAGCCTACCCAACGATAAATCCCTTAGGTGTAAACCCTTGAGATTGGCCTTTCGTTTGGTTCGTTATACATTACAGCCATTTCCCATGTTTTTCATCACCCCGTTGATCCCCTGTGGTAGTAGTTCTAGATTAGCCTACCGGAAGACGGTTTGTGGTAACCTGCCTATAGCCATTAAACAAGTGGTCTTAGCTATTATATCCAGACGTGTAAACCCCTCTAGTAACTTGAAAAAATCGGCACTAAAAAATAGAAAAAAGAAGAAAAAGAAGAAAAAAATTAAAGTAAAAAAGTAAAGAGTACAAAGTCTAGTAGTATAGTTAATAACGTTCTTCTCCCTACATATGGAACAACGAAGTCAAAGTAAATGTAAAGAAAAGTCAAAACAATTCAGAAAAAGAGAAAAAAAATATTTTCAAAATAAAGTGCTAGGTTGCTTGAGGGTATCATAGAACGAGCATACACTATTCCACCCATGTCTGGTTAGACGGTAGAAAGCCATAGGCTAAATTCAAGGGAAGTTAGTCAAAAGTTACACCGCAGAAAAGCCAATTCCATCATTCATCCCATCATCCATTCATCATAACCCTTGTGGTGTAGGATCGATACAGTCCCTTGCGAACGTCCTTTTGACTAGTTACTCGTGTTGTCACAGTGGTGGAGATGTGGTCGAATTGCAAACATATGACATACTTCGGTCGAGAAAGTGATTAAGAGCAGAAACACGTCCCTAAACACAGAGTGCAAGAGTCCCCCTTGTACTAAATATTATCTGTGTGCTGGATTGGTAATTGCTCCCTATTGTGTGCAGATAATTAGTGAGACCAGGCCGTTTGGTTGACGTGTATGCATGGTAGGTCATTTGTTCTAGGAGTAGCGGTTTAATAATTCATTGTGAAGGCTTGAATCTTAACTTGATCGATCTTGTCATTTGTGAATCTGAGAGCGTTCTAGTTCAGTTTGCTTGAGGACAAGCAAAAGCTTAAATGTGGGGTATTTGATGACACTCGATTTGACGTGATTATCAGCCTCATTTAAGCCACATTTCCCTTGCCTGACACACGGCTTTTAGGGTAGTTTAGGGTGTTTTCACTCGATTGCTCTATTTCTACCAATTTTGGTTACTTTGGCCCGTTATGGGCTTATTTGATGTGTTTTCTAGTGAGTTTGTGAATGCACAGGTTTTTTCCATCAATAACATAGCCACGGACGTGCTCGGGAAGTGAAAGAACCTCAAGGAATTGCCCGGAATCGATCCATAAAATCAAAGAGGTCAGAAACCAGAACCTCCCTTGTCAGCACTGAAGAATTCGGCGAGAAGTTCCAAAGTTTTCGTCGAGGATTTTCCCACACAGAAGTTACAGGAGGAATCAAGAAAGAAGTCCTCGGCAAGAACTCCCAAAGTTCTTGCTGAAAACCACTTGAAGAAAGATCCAGGAGAATTTAAGAAGAAGGCCTCGGCGAGAACTTCCAAAGTTCTCACAGAAACCTATTGAAGGATTGCAAACATGAGCTTCTGACCTAAAGTTCTCGATGAGAACTTTTGATAGCTGCAATACTAGCGGTATCAAATAACTAATCTACCAAGGTAGACTAGATCGTATTCTACTCGAGGTCTCTTCTTCTTGACTACTCAAAGAAGCTGGCAATTTATTCAGGTTTAAGCACTTAGTGCGTGGTGTGAGTTCCACGACTTCTAATCTAATAATCAAAGGAAAATAAAAGACAGAAAAGTAAAAGGTTGACTAACGAGAAGATAGACGAACTTAGATTTCGAATCCCCCTTAGATCACCAGAGCAACGGAAATCACAAGATCAGCGGTTTTCAATTCTAATTCAATCGGTTTCTATACACCACCATAACTCCTTACCCTTAGGTTTATGACCGACGAACGTTCGCTCTATCCGTTCTAACTACCAAGATTAACTAGCCGCCCGGGTACGGTCGCCTCTCGCAACGACTTAATTAACTGGTGCAATTACTAATGATTAATGAGTTACTCTTGCAGTGGATTAACCCTAACCGGTTCCTACGAAAGGCACGCTCCAATTATAAGGTTAATTGTTCAATTCGATGTTCTAAAGTAAGGCGAGCGTTCGCTTCTATCCTTAGCTTAACCAGAATCTAATCTAGGTGATCAATCCAGACAAGAAACATGAACAAGGAAGAACAAATCAAACATGAAAAAGAACTGATTGAATTTCGAATCTAATCACCACCGATCCGTGACCGCTTTAAAGCCCTGGGTCACTTAGGGTTCATCTAATCTAAGCTCTACAAGTTCAGTTACTCATATCAGAAACAAGAGAATCAAAGGCAACAATGAAGATCATCATACAGAGGAAGAACATATAAGAACTGAAAAACCTAATTCTGACGACTCCCGCGAAGCTTCAATCTCCTGGAACTTCAACTTTAAGCTCTGAGTTCTCCGAGGTGGAGGATGGCATCACGATCTCTCCACGGATCTTCAAACTCTCTAAACTCTATCTATCGACCCTAGAGTCGACTGACTCTCAAAAGTCTGATTTGTGAAAAGATGAATAATGATTCGATTCTTGATTCCCCCCCTTTGGCTGCCGGCTGCTTCTTTAAATAGGTACGTTTTAGGGTTTCCAATACAGCGCCGGATTTGGAAGATATTTTCGGTGAAAATATCAGATAATTTTCGCCGAAAACTTTAGGCAGAATCCCCTGTTTGATTTCTTCTATGATTTTCGGCGAAAACATAAGGAAGTTTTCGCCGAAGACTTCAGTGCAAATCAGCCTGTGAGTTTCTGAAGGTATTTTCGCCAAAAACTGTGTAGTATTTTCGACAAAAATATTGTGCTGGGCAGTTGGATCTTCGGTTCTGACTCTGGTTCGATTTCTGGTTCGATTTTGGTTCACTCCTTGAGGTCTTGAACACATCCGTGGTTACGTATTTGACGATAAAAACCTGCACTATTACAAAAACACTAGAAAACCATCAAATAGACCCAAAAAGGGCCAAAGTAACCAAATCGGTAGGAAATAGGGTAGTTGAGTGAATATTCGCTATTTTATCCCTAAAACCATGTTTCAAGCAAGGGAATGTCGCTTAAATGAGGCTGATAATCACGTCAAATCGAGTGTCATCAACTTTCAAGGTTCTCGCCGAGAAGTCTCTCCTTTTCCGGCGCAGCTTTGGACAAAACCCTATTTAAGCAAACCGGCTGACATCATTCAGATATACTTTTTCTACGTATTAATTTCCTGACTTCAGAGTTCGAGACAGAGTTGAGAGCATCCTCGGAGTTCTCAGAGAGATTGTGATGCCTTCTTTCTACCTCGGAGTGCTCGGAGTTAGGAGTTGAAGATTCTTGAGATTGAAGCTTCATGGATTCATCAAAATTAGGTTTACAGTTCTTCTCTGTTCTTCCTACCTGAGATGTATTCCTTGATTGTTTTCGATCCTCTTATATTGAATATGAGTACCTAAACTCATAGAGCTTCGATTGGATGAACCATAAGTGACTCGGGGCTTTAAAGCGGTCACGGATCAGTGGTAATTAAATTCAGATTCAGACAGTTTCTCTTGCATGTTTGGTTTGTTCTTCATTGCCTACGTTTCTTTTCTAGCCTGATCACCTAGACTATATTCTTGTTAAGTTGAGGATATTAGCGAACGTTCGCCTCACTTTAGAAAATCAAATCAATAATTAATCTATTCAATGGAGTGTGCCTTTCATCGGAAACATTTAGGATTAACCCACTGCTAGAGTAACTCATAAATCACTAGTAATTGCGCTAGTTAGTTTTCCGTTGCAGAAGTTAACGCACAGACGATTAATTAATCTTGGGAGTTAGATCGGATAGAGCGAACGTTTGCCGAACTTAAACCTAAGGGTCAGGAGTTATGGTGGTGTCTGAGAACTGAATGAATTAGGATTCAAAACCACTGGTCTTGTGATCGCCAATGCTCTGGTGATCTTAGGGGGATTCGAGTCGAAGCTTGTCTGTAGTCTTGTTAAGTCAAACCAATCTTTCTTTCTGTCTTTTGTTTTCATTTCAATTTTTCTTGTTTCATATCTTAGAAGTCGTGGAACTCACACCACGCAAAACATGTTTAAACCGGAATAATTTGTTAACTCCTTTGTGTAAACGATTAGAAGAAACTTATGGAATACGATCTATCTCACTTTTAGCTTGGTACTATTTGACGCACGCATTACAACGTTCATCAGTTCTCATGGTTTCGAAGGAGATCACATACAAAAGATAGAAACACCGAAGAGAAGGTCATCTTTCTCCAAAGGAAACTACTATAGATGATCCGATCGAATCTCTGACCCATAGTGGCTTTCCTCCCGCTTAATCGTTCTTTCGAACTCCCAAAATCACCTTTCTTCCCTCTCTAGTTCGTAAAAAATGGAATAATGAAGTCTCCTCCAAGATAGGGATTAAAATGCCCTTCTTTCCTAAAAAAATCAGATTTCCTAGCAAAAAGTTCTCATGAAAGCACAAAAATATGTGCGCCAACGCACCTTTTTGGTGCTCCAAGTGCACATTTTTATGGAGTTGGAAAAAATTCCAACTTCGCTTCTTCGATGATTTCTGCTCCATATGAACTCCAAATTGATCCTCATTTGAAGTGTAGAGCTCGTCAAAAGATCCTTCACAATGTGGTAACCTGAAATATCATTAAAAAAACTTGAAAAAAACCTCAAGCGATCCTAAAAGAGGGCCAAAGGGCAATAATATGCAATTTCCACGAAAGTTTCTAGAAACAAACAAAAATCAGTGTAAAATGGGGGGAATGTCGCTCAAATGTGGCAAGATAACACGGTAAATCTAGCTTCATCAAAATAGCTTAATTCTTGGGTGGTTGAATCAGGTAATTTCTACAGATATCACACAACGTGTCGTTTGATTGGATTCAACTAAAGATGTGTGGCTTGATCTCAAAGAATGGTTTAGTCACTCAAGTCTCGTCTGGTATAATGATCTTCATGATCAGATTCTTCCTTTCATCATGGAGGGCTTTAACTCTTATCATGTTACACTAAGTTCAAGGTCTACTATGATGAATATGTGATGAGCTGTAAAACAGTGATCAAATACTACAAAGCTAAAAGCTAAGCAGATCGTATTCCACGGGTCTCTACTAATCGACTACTCAAAGAAGCTGGCAATTTATTCAGGTTTGAACAAGTTGTGCGTGGTGTGAGTTCCACGACTTCTAGACTAAGATGCAGGAAAATTAAAATGAAATTAAAAGACAAAATGATTGGTTGATTGGTTTAGACAGACGACAGACAAGCTTAGATTTCGAATCCCCCTTAGATCACCAAGGCAACGGCAATCACAAGACCAGCGGTTTTCAATTCTCATTCAATCAATTTCTAAACACCACCATAACTCCTTACCCTTAGGTTTAGACCGGCGAACGTTCGCTCTATCCGTTCTATCTACCAAGATTAATTAGTCGCTCGGGTACGGTCACCTCTCGCGACAACTAAACTAATTGGTGCAATTACTAATGATTAATGAGTTACTTTTGAAGCGGATTAACCCTAACTGGTTCCTACGAAAGGCACACTCCAATGAATAGGTTAATTGGTTGATTTGATGTTCTAAAGTAAGGCGAGTGTTCGCTTCTATCCTCAGCTTAACAAGAATCTAATCTAGGTGATCAAAAAAGACAAGTTTTAATGTTTTAAAGCAGAGAAGCTGTCTGGCGACAAACCCTAACCAACACAAACCTAATCTAGGTGATCAACCAAAAAAGAAACTTAAACAATCAAGAACAAAACAACCATCCAAAGAGAAACTGATTGGACTTCGAATCTAATTATCGCCGATCCGTGACCGCTTTAAAGCCCTGGGTCACTTAGGGTTCATCTAATCTAAGCTCTACAAGTTTAGCTACTCATATCTGACAAACAAGAATCAAAGACGACAGAAGGATTCATCTTATACAACGAAGAACAGAAAAGGATCTGAAAAACCTAATTTCGGATGATCCGTGAAGCTTCGATCTTGAGAATCTTCAATTCCTAGCTCCGAGCTCTCCGAGGTGGAAAGATGGCGTCACGATCTCTCCACGATTCTTCGAACTCTCTAACTCTCTCTCAAACTTCTAGGTCTGGAACTTCTGTAAGTTCTATTATGAAAAGTGTATTATGAGGTCTATTTCTTTTGGGCCGTCGGTTAAGTATTTATACTTAACCCTAGAATCGCCGGATTTTTCCTGGAGTTTTCGCCAAAAACTTGCTGAGTTTTCACCGAAAACTTGTGTGTAAATGAAGGCTTCCGTCGGCTGATTCTCCTGTGATTTTCGGATTTGGAGTTTTCGCCGAGAACTCTGTCTTTTTGTCGAAAACTTCTCTTTGTAAGCTCTGCCGATTTCTTCATGAGTTTTGGCCGAAAACTATAGTGTAAATCAGGGCAGGATTTGAGGTTACTTGATTGACTCCTTAGATCGATTCTGGTGCGGTTCCTCGAGGTTCCAATGCCTTAGACATGTCCTTGGCTACTTTATTTGACGGCAAAAACCTGTGCTATCATGAAAACACTAGAAAAACCATCAAATAGACCCGAAACGGGCCAAAGTAACACAAATGGCACGAGATAGAGCAGTTGAGTGAATATTCACTATTCTACCCTAAAAACCATGTCTTAAGCAAGTAAATGTCGCTTAAATGAGGCTGATAATCACGTCAAATCGAGTGTCATCAATATGCCATGTATCGCCCAATCCCATCTTGCTCTTGTAATCCCAAGTGGTGGTACAATGCATTAATTAGGGTTCATGGTTATTCCCGAATAGAGTAAATCATCAGGTTTGTATGAGTGTTTTGAATTGGTTAGATCGTATATGTTACAGATCAATCCTCTGCCAACAATCAGTCATGTTTTCATAGTAGTAGCGTAAGAATAAAGGGACCTTGGTGAGATGTTGTTGAGGCTTTGCAAGGATCTAAGGTTCCCAGCCATGGGCCATCACACATTATTATTGTTGTAAACTCTTTGGTTAATCAAGGTTTCACGAAAGGTACCAAGCAGATGATGTGTACATATTGGGGGTTGATCATATGATTGACAAGTGCTACCGCAAGATCAACTATCCACCTAGTTATCATTACAAGAGTAAAGTTGTGGGGGTCAATGTAGTTCAAGAAGCTCCAGTGAAAGATAATGGTGGTGTTGCTCCTAAAGGCACATATGGAGGTGTCACTATTTTGCAACAATGATACCAGTCTCTCCAAGCTCTGTTTCAAAGGCATAGCCTTGCTTCGTCGGTCTTAGGACCAGCTCTCAGACGTATCATCAATTGGGTCACTAGACATCACAAAGAAGGGTAAACAATGCCATCTATGGATGCTCAATATGTTCCTTCTTCCTTAGAAGGTCCATCAGAAGGTATCATTTTCTTGACTTTCTCTTGTTCGTCTCACTCCAACAATGTTTGGGTGGTGTTTCTAATGGTAGAAACTTTTGTGTTTGAACATAATAAATGCACTTTTGACTTCTTGGAATAAGGAATAATTACACGGTTCACACCTTTCCAAACAATGTTTGAATAAGGGTGTTTGATGTTTTTTTGGCTACGTCTACTGCTACTCCTATGGAGGTTCCGAGAGATCTCCAAAAGCAAAGACAACTATGGATATTGAAATTGAAATTGCTGAGAAAAGTAGAAATTTGGGTAGAGTGTCTGCTTGTGTGGTTGGGGCCTTTCGTCTCTATCGAATACCTCTCATATTTATAGACAAATGTGAGTGGTAACTGTAACTTGCCAACCTTTCTGACAAGAAATTGTCCGCTTTAAGCCCAGCCCTCACGGATTTGTTTTTCGGTGTTGGTGGGATTCGAACCCATGACCTCCTCTTCTCAAGAGCAAACCCTCACCACTACACCCCAAAACGCGTCATGTCAGTTAAGGTTTAATTATTCCGCATAGCCCATGGATCTCTCCCGTGTTTTATCGATGTGGGATTTTTCTAGGATGTTACAGTAACTGCAGCTGGAGGAAGTAATAGCAATGGAGGTTACTTCCTAGCTCTTAAACGTGGCTATCATCGTGGTGGTGGCGGTTTCCTCTCTTCAACTGCCTTGGTGGAGTAGTGACGTTGGTGGCAGAAGCTTGTACTCCTAAGGTAGGGTTTCCTTGATGATGGAAAGTTGTCTATGAAGAGATCTTGCCTTTGAGCTATCATCGTAAAGTGGGTCTCCTTGATGGTGTATGTCCTTATCATGGAGGATATCCTTGCATGATAGTATATCTTCGGTAGGGTTTGATATGATCACGTCAGCCGTTAGGGTTTTGTCATAATGAGGAGATCGACATGATGACACCGTCCCCATGGAGTTAATCTTAGGGTTTCCCTCTTGTTGGGTCGACATGAGATCTTCACTTTGATGGGTCGACATGAGACACATGAAATTTCCATCTTGATGGGTTGACATAAAGTCTACACTTCGATGGGTCGACATGAAGTCTACACTTCGATGGGTCGACATGAGATCTTCACTTTGATGGGTCAAAATGTTATGACAAAATAGTAAATTCATGGCCTAACTTAATACTTTTCAATTGATAAGAAAACTAAGGCTTAATAAAGCCACACAAACCTCAATAAATAAGTAATGTGGTATGTGGTCGGCATCTTGCAGAGGCTATATCTCACTAGTCTGGTCAAACTGTGTTGGCCACTACATATGTATGGAAAAATACTTTGCATCAATCAAAGTTCGGATGAAGGATTTATGGCCAAAATACTATACTGCATAGAATTAGCATGAAAATTGGCCAAAAAAAATGACGCCATGGCCTTATTTATGTTGTTTAATCTCCAAAGCAATTAATGGCTTAATAAAGCCGTTTGATTTCATGTATATTTTCAATGTGGTATTTGCTCAAATATATTTTGATGTAAACAATTTCCCCCCAACAACTTAGTACACAAGAATTGTGTACTAAGTTGTTGATATCAAATTAAGGAATTTTTTTCTGCGTGTTACTATTCATGCCCAATACTTTTTTTATGAGAAACACGTTCCTTTTCCTAGATGGACTCTTATTAAGGGTGAACTCTTTTCCTTCTAGGGTTTAGTATTTCTCTGAAGACCCCTCCCCGTAAATAAGGGGGGGGGGGGTTCCTCCTCCTCCTTCATACCTCAACCACCATCCTCACATCATTTTTCATCCATCCTCCAAAAGTCGTCAATCTTTGAAAGAGGTAAAAGTTCATCTCTTTTGATCTCTTTTTATGTTTTTTTCTTTCAACTCTTTCTCCTTTTTTTAGATGACTAAATAGAGTAAAAGAGTTGAAGCCGAAGAGATTGATAAAAATCTTGAAGAAGAGTATGAAGCTTTGTGTTGAGATGAAGGGGTGGAGATGACCATTCTCACGCTAGACGACCAAAAGGATCAGAACGAAGCTCGACTAGGTCCTTATTTCACCTACTCATCCAGATCTCAGCTGAAACGCCTCAACAAGTATCTGTTTGGGGGGGCGTATTCTTCAAGAACTTCCTACCAGATTACTCTTTCTTCAAGCCCATCACTTTGAAGAATCAGAAGCCAATAAACTCGTGGACTTTGAATGATTCTGACTTTAACAAGTGGTACTTACGCCTAGTGGACGACAAAGATACCCGCACACTCTGGTCAAAAGCTGGCATTCGTCGGTTATTAGCTGTCTCAATCAGGATTCCAGAACCCGATATTCAACTCTTCAAGGCGTTGTTATGTTTTTGGTGCACTGGGTCCAACTGCTTCATCTTCAGGTACCCCATAGACGCCATGACAATCACCCTCATGGACTTAGTTTCTCTAACTGGTCTAAGTCCGTCCTTTGACGATGGTAAGACAACAAGCTCTCCAGATGATCAATTCACTCTTGATCCTAAATCCTCACAGAACCTTCGACGTTAGTACCATCCTAGTGATCCCAAGTCTCCTATTACTTGCGAAGAAAGAATGGGATTCATACACTACTGGTTGTACAAGTATTTCCACTGTCCTACTACCGTATCGCCTCGTCCAAGTCTAAGCCCTCTTCCGCATAAAATTGTAGATGGGAACATTCCACCTGACTTCTTGGAGACCATCCTTGCCTCTCTTTACCATGGCATGCATACTCTCATCCACCAACTCAGTAATAGGTCCAAGCCTACAGGTTCTGGTCCTCTATGGTTGGTGCTTATTTTGGGTATATGATTACTTCCCACAACTACGATGATATGACCCAGCCCGGCTGCCCTAGTACCCGTAGGTACTCCTACACTCCACCAGGGTCACCTGTCCGAGGTAGAACCTTAGGGCCTTACAAGAAACGTGTAGAACCAAGAGCAGGCCACCTACAAGCTCTCAAACCAAGGTATGAGATTAAATATAGGCTAAGGCCTCCCCCTGCAGGTAGGAAAGCTCAGAAGGAAGGAATGCCACTCCAGGCCATGCTGCTGGCGGAGTGTAGAAACCCTAGGGCTGAGGACAAGCCTCAGTCAGATCATGGCCTAATCCCCAAGGTCCCTGAAGACGAGGCACACTCCCGAGACCCTCTGGAAGCATTCCTGGAGTACAGGAACAGGAGAGCTCAAGAATACCTGGCCAATAAGGGATGGCCACCCAAGACTACCCCGGAGCCGAGTCCTGAGAAGAATAGGAGCCCCTAGTTCCAAGGCACCACTCCTGGCCCGACCCTAGCTCAAGAAAGCCACATATGGAGCTACCTAAGGAGATGCCCGAAGCTAGGAGAGGAAGCCCCAAGCAGAACTGGAGAAATCCCCACTAAGGCCCAGCCCCGAGCCCTAGATCGAGAGCCGGGCCGAACAGGAGTACTATATGAGGCTAGCCACCATGTGGCCCGAGCCTTTTGGCAAGGCCCTAGCCCTTGGACAAGCCCGGAGCATCAGGCCCCAAGGCCCGACGAAGGACCACCATTTAAGAAGAAGCCCGACGCCAAGGCCAAGCCTGAGACCGGCGGACCGCCGAGTCCTAGTCCCACCCAGACTAGGAAACCCTAAACCGCCGGATTAGGGTTTTGAGTGTTTTAGTCCTATTTGAGTTGTATTTTTCGGTTTTAAAGACTATTTAATTGTTTTTTTTTTAGTAGGATTATTTAGGGGTTTTAGGATTCTTTTTAAGAGTAGGACTCTTTATTTTATTCTTATTTAGGAAGTAGTGTTTAGGGAGGAGAGCTTATTCCCTTACCTATATAAGGAGGCCGCCGGCCACCCTTTGTAGATAACAACTTTATGAAATAAACAACCCCTTTTAGAACTTTGTTCTTGAAACCCTTAGTGTATTTGCATGTTGCAATACTGAAGGATCGACTTATCATCAAGAGCATCCATCTCTTGGCGTGGCGTCATCGACTTGATACTTATGGTTCCTAGCTGTTATATAGCTAGCGGGTCAAAGTCCTCTCTCCATCCCGGTTCTCGACGGTTTCTATCTCGTTGCACGATCATCAACTTGCGGTGTTTAAGGGTTGTCTGCCCACGGTTGCAGCGGTTCACATCATACGAGGCGAGCCTCTAAAGTTCATCAAGAAACCTCACTCCAATGGTATTTACTTCTCCAAAGTTACACCATTGAGGAAAAGCTTTTCTTACTATTTTAGGTTATTTTATGGCTTAATGAAGGTGGAAGATTTTTCCTTTTTTAGAGATCGCATCTATGGTCCTACATCATTCACTAAAAATTTCAACCAAATGCCTAATGTAAGTGATCCTCGGGCAGTTGCCTATCGTCGGTACGTCCTTCAGTGGAAAAATTGGGTCCCGGCAGAGACCTCTTCATCAACGTTCATGGCAGAAAGAGCACCACATATGAAGAGGTGTACAACCCTCACTATGTTGCCTGCCAGTTCGGCCTTAGTGATGACACTAGAAATATCGTGTTTATAAGCCTCCATTAAGCGACATTCCATTGTCTGAAACATGATTTTAGGGGTAGTTTAGTGGATGTTCATTCATTAACGCTATTTTCTATCGAACTAGTTACCTTGTCCCGATTCGTGCCACTTTGATGTGTTTTTTAGTGTTTGTGTTAGTGCACAAGTCTTTACCATCAAATAAGCACCATCGAGAGTGTTCGGAATGCAACAGAACCTCAAGAAGTGACTTGGGATCATCAAAGAAGACAGATAATCAAGAATAGATAAAACATCTCCCCTTAAGGAATATTTCAGAGAAAAGTTCTCAACTTTTCGCCGAAGAGTTTGTGGTGAAGAAGTTCAATAATCTAGCGTTGAAGATTGAAGAAAATATTTCAAAGAATATTTTGGCAAAAAGTTTCAACCTTTTCACCGAAAACTTCTTAAGATTTTGGTGAAAACTTTGGCCTAATCTGGGTCAGAATTGGACAAGTTCTATTTAAGAAGCCATTCAGCCCCAAATTGAGGATACTTTGATACTTAGACTTCCTACACACAAAGGAGAGAAGTTAGAGTGATATCTGGAGTACTTGGTGAGATTAGTTCATAGTCTTTTCATCCCGAAGGTGCTCGGAGCTAGGAGTTGAAGATTTTTTCGAGATCAAAGCTTCATGGAATTGTCACAATTAGGTCATTTAGATCTTCTACGTTTCTCCTTGTTAAGATGAATTCTATTGTGGTTTTTGTTTCTCTTGTTTTGATAATGAGTAAGTAAGCCTTTCAAGCTTAGATTAGATGAACCCTAAGTGACCCGGGGCTTTAAAGCGGTCATGAATCGACGGTAATTAGGTCTTAATTCAATCAACTTCTTAATAATAATTGATTTGTTCTTAATTTGTGTTTCTTTTCTAGCTTGACCAGCTAGATTAGTTTCTTGTTCTAATAAGGATAGTTAACGAATGTCCGCCTTGTTTTAGAACTTCAAATAAATCAATTAACCTATTCAATGGAATCATGCCTCTCGTAGGAACCATTTAGGGTTAATCCGTTTCAAGAATAGCTCACAAAAATCAATCAGGTGCACCAATTAGTATCCATTGCAGAAGTGAACGCACAGACAGTTAATTAATCTTGGTAGCTAGTTCGATAGAGCAAACATTCGCGAACTTAGACCTAAGGGTAAGAAGCTTTGACGGTGTTTAAGAACTGAATGTATTAGGATTGAAAAAGTCACCGGTTTTGTGATCGCCAATGTCTTGGTAATCTTAGGGGGATTCGAGTCTGTGCTTTTGTCTGTCAATCGTAACCAAACCTCAACTGATCAATCTGTCTTAATTCAATTTCATTTCCTTTGCATAATAGTTCAGAATTCGTGGAACTCAGACCACGCAACTTGAATTTAAACCCAGATATTTGTCAATTTCTTTGAGTAAACAATTAGAAGAAACCCTTGGATTACGATCTAATCTACTCTGGTAGGTTAGTTATTTAATACCCTACTCTACACGTTATCACTTAGAGAAGCATGGCCCATACTGCTACCATCTTCATCTCACATTAATGCTCCTTCCCATCGTAAGACATTATCAAGCTCGGATGTTGATGCACTAGATAGATGTCAATGCAAAATCATGGAGGGAATATGCTTCACATGATTTAACCCAAAGCCTCGTTATCTCCCTTCATTTATGCTGCGTATCAAGGAAGTCTTTCACAACAACAACAACATCTTTGACGAACACGTGAACTTCCTTGTCCGACATCTATACTAGGGAGCTTTAGCTAAGATGGGAGCTACTGGAGGAAACAAATAATCGAGTAACAACAATGCTGAAGATAAGGGTGAAAGCAAGGAGTTGAGTGACAACAATGCCGAAGATAGGGATGAGCCTCAATCATCTCATGCCTCTTCTGCCAAATATCTATCAGGTAATCCTTGCACATTATTGTATTATTTTCCCATAATATCTTGTTCCAACTTTGATATGAATTCCACTTCTTTCTTTTCATCTTACCCAAAACTATTGGTTGGTAGTCCCCTTCTGACAGCCAAGCGGCCTCGTAGCCACCCTTCATCATCTACCCACCAAAACAATGAACAAACTCATCGATCTGATAGCTAAGTAATTTTCTTCACCATTCCTCTCAATCAACTCATATTGTATGAATTCAATCGTGATGCACATTTTTTAGATACATAATTTGGGTGATAAACAACATTGTTAGTTGGATGATAATGAAATTCTTCCATCGGACTCGTAAGAAACCCATGTCACCATGGACAATGAAGGCCATTCACCGTCAAGTAACGACACATCTCAAGAGGCTCATAGTCTTCATGGCGACACGATAGTCGAGGGTAGTGATGTTGAGGATGACACTGAGGTCTCCAACTTCCCTTCAAAACTCACTAAACCTCTACCATCAATTCAGTTTGGCTTTCAACAATATGCTTATAAAACTTTGTTGGATTTTAACACGGTGTGCGGGCTTACTTCACCAGTTCCATCCAAGAACTTGTTCTCTCAAGGTCAACATCTCTTTTCCACATCCCTGGCCCCTACCTTCCTTTCAGATCATGATGGTTTTCCCCATAGCCAACCAATGTCTCCCTTATTTGATGCCGCTAAAGGAGGTTATCATCTACTACTCCTGACCCAACTTCGCGACCTGATGATGTCCTCTCTAGCCTCAACAATATGGCTACACAAGCTAATTTGCCACCTACCCCCTTTCCTGGTGCTTTTGCTGATTCCTCATTAGGAATTAATAACTCAACCGAGCAAGTAAGTTTCACTTGCACTTTAATTATATTTTTTAATATATGCTTCTTCTTTTACACTCATGTGACCCTCCCCTTATCTATTTTAGGGCATGACCAACCGTGAATATGAGCTCCACTACATGGCCGCTTTAGACAGCCACTTTTCAAGTTAAATCTCTCCTACCATATTTGTCCCTCCATCGGTTAAGGATGGTCTTGTCCATACTAAGAGCTTCCTTTACCCATCACTAGAAGATATGCTCAATTCATTCGAGACTGAATGGCCTAGCAACGCTTTTGATCTCCTCTCGAGCCCCGACCTCTACTTTCCATTTCCAGGATCAGATAACAAGTTGAAGCAAGCCCTCTGAAGCTCGTCATCAAATATCAAGACTTGTCTTGATACCATCAAGCAAAGCAATGAGCTCGAAGGTGTTGTGTCTCACCACAATCGTGAGAGGGGGGGCTGCATTCACGTTTATCTGAGACAAGGTAACCATGGGCAAAGAAATGTCCAATATGCTTACAGGTTTGAACGAAGAAGGGGTGGCTTATTGTGACATCAAGGAAATTATGGATGAAGTGCGCTCCATTCAAGTAAAAAAGAAATCTATCATGTCTGCGGATGAGATTACCCTCAAGAAGGAGCAAGTCATCCAAACTCGTGCGGATAACATGACCAACAATATGAACCTGAAGACCATCTTCGAAGATATCCTCCAGTCTCTTGATGTTTGACTAGGAGTTAAAGCCATCCAATTTATTTTAGTTGAAATTTATCCATTTGTTTGGCCTTTATTTACTTAGCCTGTCTTAGATTTTGAATTTTATCAGCTTTCTTTTGTATTCCTCTTATTCAGCAAGACATTTTTTATTTTACCCACATTACTTGATACATCATGCCATTCATGAAAGAACATAAAACGAAGTTACTTCATTCATAATGATCCCTTCATCAACACAAGTGAGCTGTAGCATGGTGTGATCACCTTGGTTTCAAAATTGAAAACCTTTAACATCCCACAAAGAAGGGACGTAAGGATTCAAATACTTTCCATTGATAAGGCGTTCATGTAACACCCCATTGAGATCCTTCAACATATATGTTCCATTGGGACGAGTAGCATGGATAATGAAAGGTCCACGCCAATTCGGTGACCATTTTCCAAACTAATTCTCCATCTTCAAAAGACTTGTGACGAGACCTGGTTATGGGTCCAAACTCAAGTGCTCCTTGAAGCCAATCAGCTTCTTCAATGCTAGCAGTTGAGTGCCAAACAACACGCTAGAAGGATTAGGATGCAGTCGGTGATGCTCAAGTAAACCCTGGTTCTACTCGAATGATATATTCTTCTCAAAATTTCCCACTAGATGAGGAAAAAGATAGTATGGTGTGTCAGAATCAATTAACCCAGTCTTCTCCACACGAGGGTCATTTAGGTTTCCCTCAGATTTGAGCACATATGCCTCCAAATCCGTGATATCCTCAGGTTCAGTTGCTTTGTACTTATTATCAGTTTACTGACACAAATACTTCATTGCTAAGCACCCACTTTGAAGTGTCCAGTCTCCGTGTGCTCATCTTAAGCTTCAATTGTAAGATGGATAAGCTCCACATCTTCATCTACCACCACCGTCTCGAATTCTTCATTAGATACTTCTAGCCCACAATAGTCAACAGCTAGATTATCATGTCCTTCATCAAGCAACACACAAACAATTTCCCCTATTCTCTGATTTAATTTAACAATCGTGGCCTTAGTCTCCCTTCTTGAGCCCGGTTTTCTGCTATTTCTGCTCTAATATGTTCCAAGAGAAAATCTGTATAAGACTTCTGATGTTGGTACTGGTTGGAAGGTAGACTTTCTTCTTCATAATAATGGTGGTAGTGTGTCGCTTTTGGCTCTAGCCAGGAACATAAGGGTGATGGTTCCTCATTCTAGTTTGGCATAGGTGATTGCTCTGATATATTCCATCCTTGTTGATATTCATTGAGTGGTATGGCATTGATGCAACATCCTTGGTTGTCCTCATCAATTGGTACTCTATTGATTCACCATCCTTGGTATTGGCCATCGAACCTGTTATCTTGCATCTCAAAAATCAAGAGCACCACCCATGTAGATCATGAAAAAAAATGGGGAGAAAACATATGATAAGAAAGTGAGTGAAAAGCTTAAAGGCACAATGCCTTTCCTGGAACAAGAAAAGATCCCTAGAAACGGCACCAAAAACTTGATGCGAGAAATACGCACACCAAATTTTACTCACTAGATCGCTCTAGCGAGATCATTTTTTTCCTAGGGTCTTTCGGTTCTATTACTCAACACAGTGGGTTAAGCTATTCAGGGTTTTTGTCGTTTGGTTTTGAAATTTGATGTGAATTAAATTAATCTAAATATGCAAGAAAGTAGAAAGTAAACAAATAAGCAAATTGGGCTTTTTAAGATTGACTAAGGCGCTTGGCTAGACTCGAACCCGCTCTATCTCGGTTAAGACGGATGATGCAATGCAATTTTTTATTTAACAGACTTGATGACTTGACACTTCCTGGGGTAATCTCTACCCCTTGGTCAGGTCGTAGAGATGATAGCCTATCCGATCCAAAGGTTCCTATGGTCCAGACAACTTAGGAATTCTCAAGAATGCATACAAGGTGTTCGGTGAAATGCCACAAAGATAATGCAAAGAGATTATGACTACCTGTCCTATGGTCAAGATACCGGCAGATCCTAACAACTTCATAGTCTCTAGAATGACTCACGTTCTTGGTCAGAACCACAAAATGAAAGATCAAGTAAGAACCCCATGATATGGTCAGTCAACGAATTCACAAAGCTTAAAATTAGGGTTTAGGAAAATCGCATCAAATGTCTGAATAAACCTCAATTACCATAAATGGGTTCAAACCCCAACATCATCCATACAAAAATCTTACTAGAGTTTCATCTAATCTGAACAAACCTGAGAGTTTAGTTGCTCATGGTTTCGAAGGAAATCACAAGAAGAAAAGATAGAAAAACTAGAGAGAAGGTAATCTTGCTCTGGGATATAATAATCTCGCCTTGATGACACTCGATTTGACTTGATTATCAGCATCATTTAAGTGACATTTCCCTGCTTGAAACACGACTTTTAGGGTAGTTTAGGGTGTTTTCACTCGATTGCTCTAGTTCTTACCGTTTTGATTACTTTGGCCCGTTATGAGTCTATTTGATGTGTTTTCTAGTGTTTTTGTGAATGCACAGGTTTTTGCCATCAATAACGTAGCCACAAACGTGCTCAAGAAGCGCAGGGAACCTAAGGGAACTGCCCGGAATCTATCCAAAAATCATACAAGTGGAAGCCAAAACATTTCCCGGTCAACACTAAAGAATTCAACGAAAACTTCCAAAGTTCTCGCCGAGAGTTTTCCAGGAGAATTTAGGAAGAAGTCCTCGGCGAGAACTTTGGAAGTTCTCGCTGAAAACTATTGAAGAAATACAAACAGGAGGTTTGCATCAAAGTTCTCACCGAGAAGTCCTTCCTTTTCCGGCGCAACTACGGACTAACCCTATTTAAGCAAACCGGCGGACATCATTGAGAGAGACTTTTTCCAAGGATTAATTTCCAGACTTCAGAGTTCGAGAGAGAGTTGAGAGCGTCCTCGGAGTTCCCGTAGAGATCGTAATGCTATCTTTCCACCTCGGAGTGCTCGGAGCTAGGAGTTGAAGATTCTCGAGATTGAAGCTTCACTGATTCATCAAATTAGGTTTTACAGTTCTTCTCTGTTCTTCCTACCTGAGATGTATTCCTTGACTATTTTTGATTCTATTATATTGAATATGAGTAGCTAAACTCATAGAGCTTAGACTAGATGAACCCTAAGTGACCCGAGGCTTTAAAGCGGTCACGGATCAGCGATAATTAGATTCAGATTCAGACAGTTTCTCTTGCATGTTTAGTTTGTTCTTCATTGCTTGTGTTTCTTTTCTAGCTTGATCACCTACACTAGATTCTTCTTAAGCTAAGGATAGAGGCAAACGTCCGCCTTACTTTAAACACCAAATTAACAATTAATCTATTCAATGGAGTGTGCCTTTCATAGGAACCATTTAGGATTAATCCACTGCTAGAGTAACTCATAAATCACTAGTAATCGCGCGAGTTAGTTTTCCATTGCAGAAGTGAATGCACGAAAGGTTAATTAATCTTGGTAGTTAGATCGGATAGAGTGAACGTTCGCCGAACTTAAACCTAAGGGTCATGAGTTATGGTGGTGTCTAAGAACTGAATGAATCAGGATTGAAAACCGCTGGTCTTATGATCGCCAATGCTCTGGTGATCTTAGGGGGATTCGAGTCTAAGCTTGTCTGTCGTCTTATTAAGTCAAACCAATCTTTCATTCTTTCTTTTGTTTTCATTTCGATTTTCCTTGCCTTATAGTCTAGAAGTCATGGAACTCACACCACGCACAACGTGTTTAAACCTGAATAATTTGTCAGCTTCTTTGAGTAGTTAATTAGAGGAAACCTTGAGAGATTAGATCTAGTCTACTTCTATAGGCTAGTTATTTGACAACACACGAAAACGTGTACATCAACTTGGTGTCATTGCCGGGGACTCTTCTAAATGTTTGAAAGAAAAGTTGGCACTTTATTCTTCTACCTTTCCATCTTTCATATTTCATCACACTTCGATTTTACGTGTTTATTAGCCATCAAATACATAGCCACGGACGAGCTCGAGAAGCAAAGGAACCTCAAGGGATGGCCCGAGATCAATCCAGAAATCAACCAAGCTAGAAGAAATCACTGCCCCGGCTGTAACTGAAGTTTTCGGCGAAAAGACTGAAGTCTTCGCCGAAAACTATGCACGAGATTCACACACGAAGACAGGAGAATCTAGCCAAAGTGTCACCTGAAGTCTTCAGCGAAAACTCTATAGTTTTCGCTGAAAACTAATTCCCTTTTTCGGCTGGAATCCTAAACCCTATAAATACTAAACTGTCGGCCACATTCGAAGATATACCTATTACGTGGATTAAATTCCAGACTTTAAAGTTTGAGAGAGAGTTTAAAGAGTTCATGGAGCCGGGAAGAGATCGTGACGCCATCCTTCCATCTCGGAGAACTCGGTGCTAGGAGTGGAGGATCCAAGAGACTGAAGCTTCACATATTCGTCTGAAATTAGGTTTTTACAGTTCTTCTCTGTTCTTCTTAGTTAAAGATATATTCTTTGATTGTGTTTGATTCTTTTGTTCTAAATATGAGTAGCTAAACTCATAGAGCTTAGATTAGATGAACCCTAAGTGACTCGGGCTTTAAAGCGGTCACAGATCGGCGGTAATTAAATCCAGTTTCCATCAGTTTCTCTTGCATGTTTGGTTTGTTCTTAATTGCTTTTGTGCTTCTTTTCTAGATTGATCACCTGGTTAATATTCTAGTTAAGCTGAGGATAGTAGCGAACGTTCGCCTCACTTTAAAACACCAAATCAACAGCTAACCTATTCATTAGAACAATTTCTCTTTGTAGGAACTAGTTAGGGTTAATCCGCTTCAAGAGTAACTCATTAATCACTAGTAATCGTGCCAGTTAGTTTTCCCTCGCAGACGCGAACGAACGGGTGGTCAATTAATCTTGGGAGTTAGATCGGATAGAGCAAACGTTCGCCAGTCTTAAACCTAAGGGTCAGGAGTTATGGTGGTGTCTGAGAAATGAAAGAATCAGGATTGAAAACTGCTGGTCTTGCGATCACCAATGTTCTCGTGATCTTAGGGGGATTCAAAATCTAAGCTTGTCTGTCGTCTTCTTAAGTCAACCAATCTTTCAACTGTTTTCTGTTTTCATTTCCTTTATCTTCTTGCTTTATAGTTTAGAAGTCGTGGAACTCACACCACGCATAACTTGTGTTAAACCTGAGTAAATTGCCTTCATATTTAAGTAGATGATTAAAAGAGACCTGTGGAATACGATCTATCTTGCTTTGTACTTGATAGTTATTTGATACGCTTCACAACATTCATCAAATTGGCGCCGTTGCCGGGGACTCTTCTAGTTGTTTGAAAGAAGAGTTGGCACTTTATTCTTCTACCTTTCCATCTTTCACTTTTCCATCACACTTTGATTTTACACCGGTTGTTTCTTCTTTTTGCTCTTTGCAGATCTTTATGAACCGCCCGATCACTCGTTCTCAGTTTAAGCCTATCAAGTCTTCTACTTCAGACAAGCCGGGTAGTTCAGCTCCGCCTAGACAACTGCGAGTTCTGAAGCCATCTACTACCATCCCATCTCTCTCTTTTACTCCAATCAAGATTGAGGAGCCGAAGGAGAGCTCCTCATCTTCATCTTCATCCCCTTCATCCACCGCATCACTTTCACCACTGCCTTCTCCTTGAATGGGTGACAATCCTCCACCTCCTCCTCCGCCGCCGTCGGCTCAGAGAAGTCTTGCCGATTATATCAAACCGAGCACAACTAGCGTTTGATCCTCTATCTCTGTGCCGCTCAACGACAATGATCCTGACTATGAGATCAAGATCCCCTTCCTTGGAATGATCACTAGGGATTTACAGTTTGAAGGAAAGCCACTCGACAATCCTTGTACTCATTTGGAGGATTTCATTGCTCTTTGCGAGACGTTCAAGAATGGGAATCTCGACAAGAACACTTTGTGCTTGCGAGCCTTTCCATTCTCTCTTCGAGGCCCCGCTAAGAGATGGTTAAACAGCAAGCCTCTCGGTTACTACACTGACTGGGATAAGCTAGCTCAAGATTTTGTTGAAGAATATTTTCCTCCGTCTGGAACAACTACCTACAAGGATAACATCTCCAGGTTCAGACAGAAGGAAGGTATGAGTTTATATGATGCTTGGAATGAATTCCAAGAGCTTCTCTACAGCTGCCCCCATCACGGTTTCAAGCAAAGGCAACTAGCTGAGACCTTTGCCCGAGGAATGAACGAGGAGTCATCCAAATGGGTCAACTCCTTAGCTTAAGGGGATATCACTGCTCTCACACAAGAAGCAGCTATGCTTCACTTTGCTGATTGTGCTTCCAAGTCAAGGAATTGGGAGAGACAGACAGAAGGAGCTCGAAGCAAGGTCAACATTGAAGAACAAGTCAAGGCGGAAATCGAGAAGCACCTGAAGAAGTCTACTACGCCTATCAAGCCTCCATCCACCTCTCTCTTTGTTGCTGACTACCAATGGTGTGGCGCCTGTGCTCATAACGGAAATCAATGTTAGAATTTTGGTAGAGCAGAAGACTGGTCTGCCGAGGAAGTCGACTTCATTGGCCAAGGCTTTACCAATAATCAACAGGGTTATACTGGCTACCATCAATATCGGCAACAAGGAAATTTTCAATAGCGACCTCCCTACAACTCCGGAACAAACCAGAATCAGAATAACCAACCATTTGGGTCATTCTGAGAACAGAAGCCTAACACTCAAACAGGAGGTATCTACCAGCCGCCTCACCGGAACCAAGGCAACTACGGTACAGCTCCTGGCAATCGCCATAACCAATATTTGAGCAACAACTATTCTGGTCAACCTCAGAAGCCTCTGCCGCATGATAGCAAAAATAGTGAGTTGGATAAGATGATCATGATAGCCAGTTCAAGGCTCAATCTCTCATAAATCAAGAACAGGTTGCTCAAGGCCATATTGTGGAAAGCCAAGTAAACAACATCGCTAGCATGCTCTCTAGTGGTCGTCCCTTCCGTAAGCTTCCAAGCTAAATAGAAACAAATTCGAAGAGTGACGTGAAGACTGTTTCCACTCGAAGCTGCAAGAATTCAACCGCCGCTACCTCTTCCTATCCGGCCATGATTCCTGATACTGCAGCAGTTGACACCTCAAAGATCAAGGAAGACGAAGAGAAGATTCCTTCGCGAAAGCTGAGGCGCGAACCTAAACCTCCTCTGGCTTCGTATCAACCAAGAATTCCATTCCCCAACGCATTACGAGGAGGGAAGATCGAGCAGCTTAGCTCATCAAGGAAGAAAGAAGCATCCTCCATGCCTTCCAAGGAAGAATGCTCCGCCATTCATGATCTGAAACTTGGCATATCAATCCCAGCTAAGTGCTCTGATCCTGGTTCCTTTATTATTCCTCTAATTATTAATGATATTACAATCGAGCGTAGTCTAGTTGATCTAGGTGCATCTATAAATGTCATGCCTATGTGTTTGTATGAGAAACTCAATCTAGGAGAATTGAAACGACTTGCATGCATTTATTGTTCGCCGCTAAATCTTTAAAGACACCTAGAGGAGAAATTAAGAACGTAATCACTAAGTGTGGCCCTTTCACTTTCTTAGCGGATTATGTAGTTATGGATACTAGGGATGATGATGCTACTATCTTAATAGGTTGACCTTTCATGGCAACATCCGGTATGACGATCAATGTACCTAACGGATCATTGACTTTAAGAGTAGGAAAAGACATCATAACATTCCGCCTCAAAGACAGCATGAAATACATCCCTAAGGAAGGAGAAGCTCATTGTCTTTCTGTTGAAACTGTGGAGTTGGCCCCGGTAAACTTCTAGTGTTTTTCCGAAGATTGTTGTCACAGGTGCTGAACAGGTCATCAAGCAGAAGACCGGATCTCCGACACAAAAGCCACAGAAGAAGGAGGAACTAAAAGCCTCCCCTTCTAAACCGCCACCAAGTAAAGATCCTGGCGAGCCAAGGAAGAAGAATCCGAAGAAAGCTAAAATGGTTTGGATGCCAGTTGCTCTGCCATCCTCTACCGAGTCAATTGCTCCACCAATTCCTAGCAAGCCATCGGCGAATAAACCTATGAAGAAGGAGAAGCCGAAAGCATTTTCCAAGGAATCACCAAAGATTAAAGATCCCGGTGAAATGAAGCATGAAAACAAGGAAAAGACGAAGACGACTTGGAAGCGGACAGCCCTGATTCCTTCTACCATCACATTTGCGAAGGATGATCCCTCCCAAGAATTGTTCGGCCCATTTAAGATCACTGGCCATCTTCCCGATGGACGAACCAAGCTCATTCATGCTAACGAGAAGAAATTCACGCTCACCGGAGGTACCCCGAAGCTTTATTTCATGAACTCCGACTCGAGCCTAAGAGATATCCTGAGTTGGGATGTCTCCTGACCGCCATCCAGGTATCGTCCAGCTCAAGGACGTTAATCAAGAGCGCTTTGTGGGAGGTAACCCACGGCTGGAGTCAGTTTTTGAACTCTTGAGTCATTCTAGTTTTTGGAGTCTGTTCGGGGGAGCCAAAAGTGTCTTTTGTGTGATCCTTTATTTTTCTTGTGTGCGTCTTGTGTCCTCAGTTCAGTTTCAATTCATTTGGGATTGTTCTGATCTTTGTTGCTTTTGTTTTGATTTTTCAAAGTTTGCCTAAATTTCAGAAAATTTAGTTAAAACTGCAGGTCATAATTTTCGGCGAAAATTGCACTTCTTTTCGCCGAAAACTTTTTCGTTAAAACCTACTATGATTTTGACCAGATTTTAACTTAATATTCAGGAGAAAAGTTCATACTTTTCGCCATAAACTTTTCTAAAAAATCCGACAAACTGTTTTCAAAAATTTTCTTCGGTGAAAACTTTATTCTTTTCGCCGAAAACTTTCAAAAATAAATCTAAAAATCTTCCTCCTTATCCTTTCATTTTTCGGTGCAACTCTCTTTCTCCTCAGTTTTTGAAATAAGAACCGCAGCCTCCCCTCGTTGCGAAATAAATCACCGCCACCATTTTAACCCTCGTCACCACCGATTCTCGATGTTACCTCTCCATTCTTCTTTTCCCCCTGAGCATTTCGACATATAGATCGCCCGAATCGGAGCTCTAGAGCTTTAATTCTACCCAAAACCAAATTTTTTGAGTTTTGACCTATTCATCGATTTCCGTTCATTTTCAGCCACCATGTCTTCAAGGTAAGTTGTTGGGTTTTTCATTACGAATCTTTTGACATATAGATTGCTGAATTTCATCGGGTTTGACTTCGGCTGACTTTTCGGTCTACCTCGATTTGCGTACCTATTGTTTTGGTGTGATTTTTGCAGAATTGTTTGAACATTATTGATCAAGTATTCTTAGGGATTATTGTGTTCTAATTTGATCACATTTGAATGAGGATTGCTATGCTTAATCGATAATTCTAGTGCGTTGTTGATGAACTGCATAATAGCGGTCAAACAAATAACTACCAAGCTGTGAAGCTAGGGTAGATCGTATTCCAGGGGTCTCCTCTACTTCCTTACTCAAATATGTTGGCAATTAAATTCAAGGTTAAACACTTAGTGGGTGGTGTGAGTTCCACGACTTCTATACTAAAATGCAAAGATAAATTGAAATGAAAATAAAGCGAAGAAAGATTGATTGACAGACTAAGACAGACGACAGATAAGCTTAGATTTCGAATCCCCCTTAGATCACCAGAGCCACAGCAATCCACAGACCAGCGATTTTCGATTCTAGTTCATTCAGTTCACAGAAACCATCATAACTCCTGACCCTTAGGTTTAAGACTGGCGAACGTTCGCTCTATCCGATCTAGCTACCACGATTAATTAGCCACCCGGGTACGGTCGGCTCTCAAAATGACTTAACTAACTTGTGCAAATTCTAATGATTAATGAGTTACTCTTGCAATGGATCAATCCTGGTTGGTTCCTACGAAAGGCACACTCCAATTATAAGGTTAATTGTTCGATTTGGTGTTTTAAAGTAAGGCGAGCGTTCGCTTCTATCCTTAGCTTAACAAGAATCTAATCTAGGTGGCCAAATCAGACAAGAAACGCAGAGAACAAAGAACAAATCAAACATGAAAGAGAAACTGAATAAATTTCGAATCTAATCACCACCGATCCGTGACCGCTTAATAGCCCTGGGTCACTTAGGGTTCATCTAATCTAAGCTCTACGAGTTTAGCTACTCATATTCAATACAGAAGAATCGAAGAAGAACAAAGAATACATCTCCGGTATGAAAAACAGAGAAGAACTATAAAACCTAATTTGATGACTCCTTACAGCTTCAATCTGCTGGATTTTCAACTCCTAGCACTGGCTCTCCGACATGGATGGATGGCGTCACGATCCGTTCCTGGCTCCTCGAACTCTATCCACTCGTTCTCTCTCTCTCTCTCAGTCTTCGGATTTTCGTCCAAGTGTGTAGTTGTGTGATACGTCCCTTCTTAATTTAGCCGCTGATTTGTATTTAAACCTAACCGGGCGACTGCTGATTTTTGCTTGAATTTTCGCCAAAAATACAAGGAGATTTTCGGCGAAAATACCTGTTGAGAAGTTGGCTTAATCCGTCTGTTTCTTTCGGCTGAAATGGCTTTAGGGTTTTCGGTGAAAACTCATCAGATTTTCACCGAAAACTTCTTCTTGGGAGGGACAGTTGATTCCTTCTTGTATTTTCGGCGAAAACTAAAAGGTATTTTCGCCGAAAATCTGTGAGTAAATAGAGCAGGAATTCCTTTTGAGTTGAATGACTTCTTTGGTTGGTTCGGGTGTGATTCCTCGGGGTTTCAGTGCCCTAGACACGTTCTTGGCTACCGTATTTGATGGTGAACACCTGTGCAATCACGAAGATACTAGAAAACCATCAAATAGACCCGAAATGGGCCAAGGTAACACAAAAGGCATGCGATGGATCGGTTGAGTGAATATTCACTATTCTAGCCTAAAAGCTGTGTCTTAAGCAATGAAATGTCGCTTAAATGAGGCTGATAATCACGTCAAATCGAGTGTCATCAAAATACCCCACACTTAAGCTTTTGCTTGTCCTCAAGCAAACTGAATAGAAACGCTCATGTTCACAAATGATAAGATTTATTAAATTGGAGCTCAATCAAACACAATGAATTATTAGACAGATAGATCCTAGAATAAGAAACCTAACATGCATACAGATCATCCAAACAACCTGGTCTCACTAATACACTGCACATGACAAGTAATCGTAACCAATTATGCACGAATTTGACCTTACCGACCAGACTCCTCACACAGGAAACAATTAGTAAACTGGGAACTCTCGCTCTCTGTGTTTAAGAACGTGTTTATGCTCTCAATCATTTTTTGTTACTGAATTCTGTCATAAGTTTGCAATTCGACCACATCTCCACCACTGTGACAACACGAGTACTAGTCAAGAAGGACTTCCCTGCTAGGACTGTAACGAATTCTACACTACAAGGGTTTATAATGAGATGGATGATGGTGGCTTGGTGCGGTGTAGCTTTCACCTAACTTCTCTCGAATCTAGCCTATGGCTTCCTACCATCTAACAAGACACGGGTGGAATAATGAACGCTCGTCCTATGATACCCTCAAGCAACCTAGCACTTTTCTTTCTTTACACATTTCTTTTCTTACTAACTTTTCTTTTGCCTTCGTTTTTCCATATGTAGGGAGAAGACCGTTATTGAACCAGAAACTTGAAACATTTCTCTTTTTCTGCTTTTTTCGAATTTTTCTTGTTTTTCTTCTTTTCTTTCATTCATTTTTTTTCTTTGTGCTGATTTTTCTTTTAGTTGCTAGAGGGGTTTACACGTTCGGACATAATAGTTAAGACCACCTGTTTAATGGCTATAGGCAGGTTACCACAAACCGACTTCCGGTAGGTTAATCTAGAACTACAACCACAGGGGATCAACGGGGGATGAAAGAATGGGAAATGGTTGTAATGTAAATCGAACCGAAAGAACAGTTCAAGCTCAAGGGTTTAAACCTAGTGGATTTATCGTTTGGTAGGCTATCTGGCTTAGTAACTAAATCTAAGTGCCCCTATCATTCTAGAACTCATGTCATCGTGTGGTCTCGAGTAGGTCTCATGAAAATTCTAACTCATTCAAGCAAACAGAAAACCACTCAAAAAGAATTGAAAATTGCAACTTACGTGCAATGGATCAAAAGCTCACATTTGGTTTGCTAGTCGGATTCGGTCATTTTCATGCGATCAAGGCTACAAACTACAAGTGTGATTTTAAAATTCTGTTCTGACCAGGCAATTTAGCATCAAAGTATACACGTTGGTCTCAAGTTCTAGGTTAAGCAGTCTAAGCATCATTATGAGGGATTGAACATCAACTTAACATCAAAAATCAAGAACTGAGCCATTCTATTGCTAGAGAGACTGGACAGGAATCACGAGGCACACAAAGATATAGGCAATCAAGATCATGCATGGTTCTCTAACATCCTGCCCCACACTTAGACAGTTTTGTGTCCTCACAGGACCAAACTAAAGTAGAGAGATACGAACAACCTGCAGGGTGGTGGGCGGTGTAGTGGATGAACGTGGTGATGCCAGAGCGGAGTGAAGTAGCTACTCAAGAACCTACAAAACACAAACAACAAAAGATCAAAAGGATACCGGGACAAGTGCCCCAGATCCACACAGAATAAATTGGATCGAGATCCGAAAAGAAGAAAGAAAAGAAATCGAAAGGGTAGAAACAATCTGATCACTGTTCCGAGGGTGGGGGTGGAGGTGGGGTTGAGATGGATGAAATGTCAAACCGCTGCTCCATCTGCTGTCGCCATGCGAGCTCTTCCTTGTGTCTGGTTGACTGGTCGGCCATGAAGTGCTGAAGAATGGTCCATCACTCGTTCTGGGTCTCCTCATGTGCTACTCGGTCCTTCTGCCATGGAAACGAACCAGCCGAGTAGTCAAGCTGCCATTTCTCAATACGCGCCAACCTCTCATTCATCTCAGCGGCGATTTGTGCCCGTGGCGGTGGGCGTTCAACTGGCTGTGGAATGCGGTGAGGAAGTGAGTTGCAACTCTCGAAATCCAACGATAGGTCGATGCCCCGTGCTACGGCGAGTTCGGCACCTATGTACTCAATCGGGACACGAGGGATATCGGGGCCCCATTTGTCACCGTGCTGGAGATTGTCGATCAGAATTGAAATGAAAGGTCCGCCCGGAAGCTCAGAAGGAAGCTTCTTGGTGGTTGTCCGCTTGTGAAAGAGTCGTGCAGGCCACAACCGGGATGGAAGTTTGCATCATCCTCCAAAGCGCGGAATAGAATGAGTTCTTCCAGAGAAACATGGTGACAGCCTGTCTTGCTGCAATAACACAAAGACTGCACCCAAACATAATGTAAGAATTTAAGAATAGGGTTAGCAATATCACCTACCATGGGGTTGACGATAGGCTCGATCTCAGTTAGGCCAGCTGCCCACTTCCACACTTCTGGGTAAGGAGCACTCGTGATGGAGTAGGTGTCCGTGAAACCAACGGATGTTTCCTGGAGGTTGGCGTGCGGATCTAGCAGGTGGCCAAACTCATGGAGGGACTTCTCGTGGAGTACACCACCGAGGTGAAAGGATACGAATTTATGATCACGTATGGGCTTCGGAGTGAGGCGCCGGAACAAACTATAGAACTCTTGAAAGGTGACAAGCGGGTAGGGGGAACCATGAGTGGTCAGAGCTCGCAAACCGGCTTTATGAAGGGCGGTGTCGATGGTGGAGTGCCAAGCGCGGATTGTGGTCCTTGAGACTGCTCAAAGAAAGAACTGCTGCCTTAGCCGGAGGAATGTCTTTGATCTTCTGAAAAACCTCTAGCTGGTATGGCTCAAGGGTTGCGATGAAAGGATGTAGGGCCCCAGTAGCGGGTGTAGGAACATAGGAGATAGGAGTCACAGGGGTCGGTGCATCCTCAGGGATGATGGCCACATCCGTCGATGTCTGTGCAGCCGGTGCGGGTGGTAGGGAGGATTGAGCCCGGTTCTGTCGAGCCGAGGACCGTTGCGCCCTATCTGCACTGGTGGTCTTAAAACATTTGGGAGCCCTGTAAAACATAACTTAGGAAAGACCAGAATCAGATGACAAGAATCCCACCCCACACTAAAGTTAACAAGTGCGGGTAAGCAAATTAACCGAGAGATCACTGAACAAAACATAGCAGGAAAGGCACGACCAGCACGTAGTGAGGAAAACGACATTCAATCAATTAAGCAGGAGAAATAACTCGGACCGATAATCACAGAGAATGAAGGAATCCATGAGCATGATCGCACAGACAATAATTCACGAGGCAAAATAGATCAAATGGTAATGCCAAAGTTTAGCCAAACGACATCGAAACAGCAAGCACGCAAATCAAGGAAAAATCCAAGAAGTCAACCAAAGTCAACCATGCCGAAAACCGAAAGTCAAAAGGCCATAACATTCAAAATCAAGGGCTGAACAACTAACCGTGAAGACATGACTCGAGAAAACGATTGGAAATCCGAGAAATCGATGAAAAGCTTGAAATTAGGTCGGGTGGAACCGGAGCTGTAGAGCTCCGATTATAGGGTTGGGGCTTGAATAATTACCAAGGAAGAGGTGGCGGCGGCGGTATCAGGTCTGCGGCGGGCTAGACGGTGGCGGCGGTCTCAGGCGATCGGCGAACAGAGAGAGAGAGGGGCTCGGGTTTGAAGTGTTTTCGGACCGGGGGGGTGCGAAAATCAGAGGTTGAAACCGGCTTAAATAGTTTTCAGAAAACAAAGAATTTTTGGCGAAAATAAGGGTGGATTTTCGACGAAAATGTCAGTTAAAATCAAAAACCATTTCGGCGAAAAGTGTGGGAAATTTCGGCGAGAAGTGTCGGCGGTGAGAAACAGGAGAAACAGGTTGGTTTTAAACGGGAGTTTTCGGTGAAAATTTGGGTGAATTTTCACCGAAAATTTACTTGAAAATGGTCGGCAGTGTTTTTTTTTAAATAAAACAAAATGACTCGAAACGAAAACAACTAACTCCAGCCGTGGGTTGCCTCCCACGAAGCGCTCTTGTTTAACGTCCGTGAGCCAGACGATACCTGGATTCGTATCACGGCTCCATCGTGCAGTAGTGCACGTCGATGGAAGAGACAACTAATCCTTGCAGATACTTCTTAAGCCTATGCCTGGTGACCATAAACGGCTTTTGATCATGCAATTTGATGAGGACACTGCCTAAGGATGTCTGCCGCACCACGGTATAAGGGCCGGACCAACGAGACTTCAGTTTACCCGGGAAGAGCTTCAATCGAGAGTTATATAAGAGGACTTCATCTCCGGGATAGAACTGCTTGATCGTCTTCAATTGAGAGTCATGAATTTTCTTCGTGCGCTCTTTGTATAGCTTCATGCTCTCATATGCGTGGAGTCGATGCTCCTCAAGCTCAGCGATCTGGTCGTGACGCATATTACCTGCGACTGCATAGCTCATGTTCAACTCTTTGTTAGCCCAGAATGCCTTGTGCTCAAGCTCAACCGGCAAATGGCATGCCTTGCCATAGACCAGCTGATACGGTGAGGTACCGATGGGAGTTTTGTAGGCAGTTCGATAAGCCCATAAGGCATCATTGAGCTTAGATGACCAGTCCTTGCGAGACCGGCCAACTGTCCTATCAAGAATCCGCTTGAGCTCACGCTTCGTCACTTCCGCTTGACCATTAGCCTGAGGATGGTAAGCTGTGGACATACGGTGGGTGACGCCAAAGTGTTTGCACACCCGGTCGAATTGTCCATGGAAGTGGGTACCCCTATCGCTTATGATGAAGCGTGGTGAACCAAAACGTGTGAAAAGACGGGTAAGGAACCGACCCACCACTCTTGAATCATTAGTGGGTAGAGCTTCAGCTTCAGCCCACTTAGAAACATAATCAACGGCTACAAGAATGTACTTGTTTCCGTTGGAGGGTGTGAACGGACCCATAAAGTCAATTCCCCAAACAAGAATGTACTAGTAGTGTAGTTTCTTTGAGCATCATTGAGTGTCTTGCTAGCAAAGTAGATAGGATGAAATCTCTTCTCCTTTCTCTAACCAAGAACCGCGCCAACGGCGAAATCGCTAGCATCGCACATAATCTCGAATGGAAGATTCCAATCTGGTGCTGTAAGAATCAGTGCGGTAGTGAGTTGAGTCTTCAAAGTTTTGAAGGCTTCAAGACAAGCTTTATCAAAAACGAAAGGAACATCTTTCTCAAGAAGCTTTGTCATTGGAAGAGTGATCTTGGAAATATCTCTGATGAATCTTCGATAGAATCCAGCATGACCGAGGAAGCTTCGAACTGTCTTGACTGAGGTCGGCGGTGGTAAGCTGGCGATGGTTTCAAGTTTTGCACGATCAACTTCTATACCGAGCTTAGAAATCCTATGTCCAACAACAATGCCTTCGGTAACCATGAAGTGACACTTCTCCCAACTAAGAGCTAGGTTGGTTTCCTCACAACGATCTAGCACCTTGTCCAGATTAGCTAGGCACTTGGAAAATGAATCTCCATAGACGGAGAAGTCGTCCATGAATACCTCCACCACATTCTCTACCAGATCTCCAAATATAGCAAGCATGCATCTCTGAAAGGTAAGCGGGAGCGTTACATAAACAAAAAGGAATATGTCGATAAGCAAACATTCCAAACGGGCAGGTGAAAGTCGTCTTCTCTTAATCATCAAGCTCAATGGGGATCTGGAAGTAACCGGACATTCCGTCTAAGAAGCAGTAGTATTCATGACCAGCCAATCATTCAAGCATCTGATCAATGAACGGCAATGGAAAGTGATCCTTCTTGGTGGCATCATTGAGTCGTCGATAATCGATGCAGACTCTCCATCCGATAACTGTGCAGGTAGGAATGAGTTCACCCTTCGGATTAGGGATGACTGTGATTCCTCCTTTCTTCGGGATGACTTGAGTCGGACTGACCCAAGGACTGTCGGCAATAGGATAGATGATACCGGCATCTAGAAGCTTGAGTACTTCCTTCTTTACAACTTCCTGCATCAGAGGGTTAAGTCGGCGTTGCGGTTGTCTGACTGGTTTGAATTCTTCGTCAACGACTATCCGATGTTTGCAGAAGGTGTCAGAGATGCCTCTGATGTCTGCCAACTGCCAGGCAATAGCTTGGACATGCTTCTTGAGTAGCCTAATCAGTTGCTCTTTCTGCTCGGGAGATAGATTTGAATTGATGATGACTGGTAACTGGCAGTCCTTCAAAGTAAGTTCTGGCGGATTCTCGTATGAGGTAGTAATCCGACTCGATGCTGGCTCGATGTGTGTAGGCGCAGTAATGGGTGTGAATGTCGCCTTCTGCTTGCCTAACTCATCTTGCCATAGGCGCTGCTCTAGGTCTTCTAGTGCACTATCAATCCCTGAAATCAAACACAACTCTAGCGGATTACTAGATAAGGCATTAGTAACGAAGTTGGATGAGGCCAACTCTAGGGGATCAACAGTATAACAGTTATCATCTTGAGCAACAGAGTATCTCATGATATCTTTAATGCGGAATGCAACACTCTCATGTCCTACACTTAAAGTTAACAGGCCTTGTTTGCAGTTAATATTTGCACCAGCAGTTGCTAAGAATGGTCGACCTAGTATAAGTGTTTCGTCTAACTCACGAGTATCAAGAACAACGAAATCTGCAATTATAGTAAACGGACCACAGCAAACAGCTACATCTTCTATTATACCCCTAGGCAGTTTGACAGACCTATCGGCTAACACGAGATGCAAAGTAATCGGTTTTAATTGCCCTAGTTTCAGCTTTTCATATAGATAAACAGGCATAACATTAATAGAAGCACCAGAATCAGCCAGACTGCGATCAATTTTAATGCCATTAATAATGCACGGTAATGTAAAAGGATCGGGATCAGAACACTTAGCTGGAGGTGGTGGCGGCTGTCGTATGGGAGATGGCGCACCGAGAAGAGAAGCGCATTCATTAGTAAGCGTGACAGAGTATGCCTCTCTGTTCTTCACTTTCTTCACTAGGTCTTTAAAGAACTTCCCAAGTGGTGGTATAACCTCTACAGCTTCTGTCACTAGTATCTTGATCTTTGGAGTCTTAAGAACATTGTACCACTTCTTATACTGAGTGTCATGATCCTTGGCTTTGCTCATTGCAGCTTTTGGGAAGGGAATCCGAGGTACACATGGCGCCAAGACGGGCTCAGGAGCTGTCTTAGGAGGAGGAGGAGAAGCAGATGCTTCTTCTTCCTCTTCTCTGATATCTTCAATTTCTGGCATATCCATGGCAGCACTAGTATCTGGTATCACGTCAGGTTCCGGAGCCTTTGGATCAGTCGTTTGCTTGCTGCTCCTGGTGGTAATAGCTTGAGCGTGTTCGCTCTTTGCACCGGAGTCTACTTGAAATGCTACTGGATTAAGGAGAGGATTGCTAGTAAAAAGTTTAGTCATATTGCTTATTGCATCTTCTATCCTTTTGCTTTGAGCTCTCTGTCCTTGATTGAGTGCAGCTTGAGCTTTTAACTGAATGTCATGGCCGTCAAGTCTGCTCATGATCTGATCAAATTTCTTCTCATAATCTATGTCCCTATTGTAGTACGACTTTGCTTGGAACTGATGTTGTCCTCCAATGAATCCCGGAGGTCTCTGATAAGGATCTACTAACCGGTTGCTCTAGTTTCTGTAACCGGCGTAGCCTTTCTGATTGTTGGCGAAACCTTGATCAACAAAGTTTACCTCTTCTGTAGACCAGACTTCTGTTGTACCAAAGTTGAGGCAGCTTCCACCGTTATGAGCACAGGATCCACACCATCCACAGTCAACTGAAAAGATGGTAGCTGACAGGGGATCGCGAGGAATACCAACTGCTTGTAGATGTTTCTGAACCTCTGCCTTGATCTGCTCTGCAACACTCATATGACTCTGACTCTTGGTTCCTTCTCTTTGCCTCTCCCAGTTTCTAGATTTTGAAGCACAGCTAGCAAAATGCAGAAGAGCATCCTAAGGAGTAAGGGCAGTGCAATCTCCGACAGCTACGGAGTTGACCCAATTTGCAGATTCTTCGCGCATACCATGAGCAAAGAATTCAGCTAGCTGTCTTTGTTCATACCCATGGTTAGGACAGTTGAAGAGAAGAGATTGGAATTCATTCCAAGTGTCATACAGGCTTGGATCTTCTCTCTGAGTGAACCTGGAGATGCGGTCTTTATAAGCAGTTGTCCTTGCGGGAGGAAAGTATTCCTCAACAAAATCTTGAGCTCATGCCTCCTAGTTAGTGTAATGACCTGGTGGTTTGCTTCCAAGCCACTGCTTAGCTGCACCTCTAGGAGAGAACGGAAAAGCTCGGAGACATAAAGCGTTCTTGTTGAGGTTCCCAGACTTGAAGGTTTCACAGACAGCCAGAAAGTCGGTTATATGTGTGCAGGGATTATCATCTGGCCTCCCTTCGAATTGTATGTCCCTAGAGATTAGTTCTAGGATAGGAATCTTAATCTCATAGTCAGGATCATCGTCATTAGAAAGCACGGTGATGGGGGATCGAAAGTTGGATGCACGCGGCTTACTGTATGTACGCAACACTCTTAGGAGTAGCCATTGCGGTAAGGAAAGACGGGAAAGAAGTGATCCGTTTCTGTACCTGCTATGATCTGCAAGAGACAAAAACAAACACAACCGGTGTAAAATCGAAGTGTGATGGAAATGAAAGATGGAAAGGTAGAAGAATAAAAATGCCAACTCTTCTTTCAACGAAATAGAAGAGTCCCCGGCAACGATGCCAATTTGATGAACTGCAAAATAGCGGTCAAACAAATAACTACCAAGCTGTGAAGCTAGGGTAGATCGTATTCCAGGGGTCTCCTCTACTTCCTTACTCAAATATGTTGGCAATTAAATTCAAGGTTAAACACTTAGTGCGTGGTGTGAGTTCCACGACTTCTATACTAAAATGCAAAGATAAATTGAAATGAAAATAAAGCGAAGAAAGATTGATTGACAGACTAAGATAGACGACAGATAAGCTTAGATTTCGAATCCCCCTTAGATCACTAGAGCCACAGCAATCCACAGACCAGCGATTTTCGATTCTAGTTCATTCAGTTCACAGACACCATCATAACTCCTGAGCCTTAGGTTTAAGACTGGCGAACGTTCGCTCTATCCGATCTAGCTACCACGATTAATTAGCCGCCCAGATACGGTCGGCTCTCGCAACGACTTAACTAACTGGTGCAAATTCTAACGATTAATGAGTTACTCTTGCAATGGATCAACCCTGATTGGTTCCTACGAAAGGCACACTCCAATTATAAGGTTAATTGTTCGATTTGGTGTTTTAAAGTAAGGCGAGCGTTCGCTTCTATCCTTAGCTTAACAAGAATCTAATCTAGGTGGCCAAACCAGACAAGAAACGCAGAGAACAAAGAACAAATCAAACATGAAAGAGAAACTGAATGAATTTCGAATCTAATCACCGCCGATCCGTGACCGCTTAACAGCCATGGGTCACTTAGGGTTCATCTAATCTAAGCTTTACGAGTTTAGCTACTCATATTCAATACAGATGAATCGAAGAAGAACAAAGAATACATCTCAGGTAGGAAAGACAGAGAAGAACTATAAAACCTAATTTGATGACTCCTTGCAGCTTCAATCTGCTGGATCTTCAACTCCTAGCACTGGCTCTCCGACATGGATGGATGGCGTCACGATCCGTTCCTGGCTCCTCGAACTCTATCCACTCGTTCTCTCTCTCTCTCAGTCTTTGGATTTTTGTCCAAGTGTGTAGTTGTATGATATGTCCCTTCTTAATGTAGCCGCTGATTTGTATTTAAACCTAACCGACCGACTGCTGATTTTTGCTTGAATTTTCGCTGAAAATACAAGGAGATTTTTGGCGAAAATACCTGTTGAGAAGTTGGCTTAATCCGTCTGTTTCTTTTGGCTGAAATGGCTTTAGGGTTTTTGGCAAAAACTCATCAGATTTTCTCCAAAAACTTCTTCTTGGGAGGGACAGTTGATTCCTTCTTGTATATTCGGCGAAAACTAAAAGGTATTTTCGCCGAAAATCTGTGAGTAAATAGAGCAGGAATTCCTTTTGAGTTGAATGACTTCTCTGGTTGGTTCGGGTGTGATTCCTCGGGGTTTCAGTGCCCTAGACACGTTCTTGGCTACCGTATTTGATGGCGAACACCTGTGCAATCACGAAGATACTAGAAAACCATCAAATAGACCCGAAATGGGCCAAGGTAACACAAAAGGCATGCGATGGATCGGTTGAGTGAATATTCACTATTCTACCCTAAAAACTGTGTCTTAAGCAATGAAATGTCGCTTAAATGAGGTTGATAATCACGTCAAATTGAGTGTCATTAGTTGTTGACTTTTGTGTAATGTCGGTTTGACCTCAAAATGTTGCTTCTTATCTGGCTGACTGGTTCATGTTTACATGTGCTTAATGATGTTTTACTGTTCCTGAACCTCTAATTCTACCAATTGATGTCTTGTTCAAGAATTGTTATGCTTAAATGTCAAATTTAATAAGGTGTTGCCTTTTCATGAATGTCGGGTTGACTTTGTCTGTAAAGATAATGCTTATGCTGCCCTATTTTTCCTTTTGTTTTTCTCATAACTACAATTGGTTACCGGTTGTTAGATTAGCTTATCCCCACTCGGTTTTCCTCGTTTCTAAGTGAAATTGAGTTTTTTTACCAAGTGTGGGGTAGGTTGTTAGTTTGACTAATTTGGTTTCCAAATGTTGTTATATCTTTTAGGAACAGGAGTAAGAGGCCGAGAGCCACACTCAGTGGTCCAGGATCCACCTCTACCACTCCCGATACTGGAGACAGCTCCAGAGCACCCACTCCCATTGCTCCTGCCATCCACGGTCCTCCACCGGCTTTCCCTGACCGCCAAGGGTTCCACCCATCATTGCCAGGATGCTAGAGCACTTTTCCAGCGATACCAGAGGATCCAACACATCCCCGTGGCTGATGTGACATCCCTCTTCAACAACATCTTCGACTCTCTCACAGCTGCAGGACTTCTGGAGCTGACCACCATTGCGGACGACTTCCCCCCTCTCGCACTTCAAGAGTACTGGGCCACCTTCGAGCTGGACATGATATGACCTAGCCCGGCTGCCCTAGTACCCGTAGGTACTCCTACACTCCACCAGGGTCACCTGTCCGAGGAAGAACCCCTAGGGCCTTACAAGAAACGTGTAGAACCAAGAGCAGGCCACCTACAAGCTCTCAAACCATGGTATGAGATGAAATATAGGCTACGGCCTCCCCGGCAGGTAGGAAAGCTCAGAAGGAAGGAATGCCACTCCAGGCCATGCTGTTGGCCGAGTGTAGAAACCCTAGGGCTGAGGACAAGCCTCAGTCAGATCCTGGCCTAATCCCCAAGGTCCCTGAAGACGAGGTACACTCCCGAGACCCTCTAGAAGCATTCCTGGAGTACAAGAACAGGAGAGCTCAAGAATACCTGGCCAAGAAGGGATGGCCACCCAAGACTACCCCGGAGCCGAGTCCTGAGAAGAATACGAGCCCCTGGTTCCAAGGCACCACTCCTGGCCTGACCCTAGCTCAAGAAAGCCACATATGGAGCTACCTAAGGAGATGCCCGAGCTAGGAGAGGAAGCCCCGAGCAGAATTGGAGAAAACCCCACTAAGGCCCAGCCCCAAGCCCTAGACCGAGAGCCGGGTCGAACAGGAGTACTATATGAGGCTAGCCACCATGTGGCCCGACCCTTTTGGCAAGGCCCTAGCCCTTGTACAAGCCCGGAGCATCAGGCCCCAAGGCCCGACGAAGGACCACCATTTAAGAAGAAGCCCGACGCCAAGGCCCGGCCCAACACCGGCGGACCGCCAAGTCCTAGTCCCACCCGGACTAGCAAACCCTAAACCACTGGATTAGGGTTTTGAGTGTTTTAGTCTTATTTAAGTTGTATTTTTTTGATTTTAAAGACTATTTAATTTTTTTTCCTTTTTAGTACGATTATTTAGGGGTTTTAGGATTCTTTTTAGGAGTAGGACTCTTTATTTTATTCTTATTTAGGACGTAGTGTTTAGGAAGGATAGCTTGTTCCCTCACCTATATAAGGAGGCCGCCGGCCACCCTTTGTAGACACCAACTTTGATGAAATAAACAACCCCTTTTAGAACTTTGTTCTTGAAACCCTTAGTGTATTTGCATGTTCCAATACTGAAGGATCGACTTATCATCAAGAGCATCCATCTCTTGGCGTGGCGTCATCGACTTGATACTTCTGGTTCCTAGCTGTTATATAGCTAGCGGGTCAAAGTTCTCTCCATCCCGGTTCCCGACGGTTTCTACCTCATTGCGCGATCATCAACTTGCGGTGTTTAAGGGTCGTTTGCTCATGGTTGCAGCGGTTCACATCAGTTGGTATCAGAGCACGGTTCAGCTTAAGGACCACAATCTATCCCAGTCTCCAGGTTTACTTGGATTCATATCCTTTACTGCTTCTTAGAAAATAGCTTCAAATATTCCCTTCTATTTCAATTCTTATTTTCAATTTCGAGTTGTGGCCATCATACCATCAACAAAAACCCTAGTTGAGGTTAAGAAAAAGAAAAGAAAGCAAGGTCACGCTTGCCCCGTTATTTTCCTTTCGTTGTAAGTTTTTTCTAAGAAGAGGGGATAGAAAATTGCTTCCGTTTGCTAGTACTAACCATGGCAGACGAGAGATTAGCCAACATGGAAGGCCACCTCCAGACTTTTGGAGCTACCCTAGCCGTCGTCCAAGAAACCCTAGCCAGGCTTTAAGCCGGGAGAGGACGAGATGAGCGCCGAGAGGACAGCCCTGAAGGCCTAAACCGAAGAGCCTGAAGGCTAGCTCAGGAGATTGATGATTATGTGAGCAACCTCAAGCTCACCGTGCCTAAGTTAGCGAGCAAGTACAATACCAACGAGTACTTGGATTGGGAAAGAAGTATGGAAGACTTTCTCGAGTGCCATCAGTATTCTGAACGAAAGAAGGTAATCCTCGCCATTCTTGAATTCACTGACTATGCTGCTCTATGGTGGAGCCAATTTAAGAGCCAGGTTCAACGAGATGAGAAAGACCCCATCAAGTCGTGGAGAGACCTCAAGAGAATAATGAGAAAGAAGTTTGTTCCTGGAACCTATATCCGAGACCTACACACCTCCCTCCGGAACTTAAACCAAGGCACCATGTCCGTGGAGCAATACACCAAGGAGATAGAGATGTTGGTAGCCAGACTCGACCTCCAAGAAGAACCCGAAGCAAAGATAGCCCGGTTTGTGGGTGGGCTACACCCCGAGATCATGCATCAAGTCATCATACTTAACTATGTTGACTACGAGGATCTCAAAGCCCTAGCTAACCACGTGGAGAGAGAAGTGAGGAAGGGCTACACGAGAAGATCATCCAATGCCCCTTGGAGAGGAGGCCCGAATACAAGCCAAGCCCCATGAAAGCCCGAACAGCCCCGAGGCTCCAGCTCACGGCCAAACCCTAACCCTAGGGATTCAGCACCACCGGTAACATCTGCCCCACCTACTTCTAAGGTTCAAAACTCTAACCCACGTCCCAGTGGGCTCGTATGCTTTAAATGTCAAGGTAGGGGACATATCTCAAGGGACTGCCCTAATCAAGACAGATGATGAAGAAGAGGAGAAGAAGGAAGAAGAAGAAGAATCAGATGAAGGAGAACAAGTTAAGCCAGAAGGGCTTGAAAAGTTTGCAGGGTTAATCTCTAAAACCCTAGCACCTGGCGCCTCGGCGCCCAGCCCCGGCGCTGCCCGACCGGGCCCGGCGCCCAGCCTCGGCGCTGCCCGACCAGGCCCTGGCGCCTCAGCGCTCGGCCCCGATCCTGACTGGCGCTGCCCGACCAGTCTGAGCGCCCTAACACCCGGCGCCACCCTGCCCGACCCGGCCCCAGCCGCCACAGCACCCGACCCCAACCTGTCGCTGCCCAACGCCTCCCGGTGCATCACCACCCGACGTGGCCCCGACGGATCACTGCCCGATGAGTCCGGTGTGTCCCTTCCCGCCGCTCCGTCCCGGTCGTACCCGACCCCGACTGCCCCGATGCGATGATGCCCGGCGCCGCCGACTGGCCGACGCCCGATGCCCCCAGCCACCTCGACGCATCACTGCCCGCCGCCGCCTCCCCACTGCCCAACGCCACTGCCCTGCCCGACTTGCCCTGGCCTACCCCTGGCGCTTCCAGCACCCAGTGCTCCGACCCGACGCTTCACCGACGGTCCTGTGTGCACCCAAGATTCAATGGGAGATCACCTCCCGACGGATTTTGAGGGCTGCCCCGAGCGAAGAAGATCCAGATGCGGACCCGGATGTGGAAATGAGTGAGGAACTTTCACCGGACACTTCTCCAAGCCTTAAAATTATTGTTTATAGTTTTTCAGGAGAAGGAGCTATGGAGACCGATGGAGAAAGCAATGAAGGACCCGAGCCTTGGTCCATTACTGACTCAAGTGATACTCCCAAGTCTAAAGATGATGCTGAGTCTTCCCTGACCATAGCCAACAAAATTGCTGAAGTTTGGAAGAGAGTGATGAGTGCTAGAAAAGAATCCGAGATGGATTTGGGGACAAATCCAAGGCAAGAAGTGGGGGCTGATATGACCCAGCCCGGCAGCCCTAGTACCTGTAGGTACTCCTACACTCCACTAGGGTCACCTGTCCGAGGCAGAACCCTAGGGCCTTACAAGAAACGTGTAGAACCAAGAGCAGGCCACCTACAAGCTCTGAAACCAAGGTATGACATGAAATATAGGCTAAGGCCTCCCCCTGCAGGTAGGAAAGCTCGGAAGGAAGGAATGCCACTGTAGGCCATGCAGCTGGCTGAGTGTAGAATCCCTAGGGCTGAGGACGAGCCTAAGCCAGTTCCTGGCCTAATCCCCAAGGGCCCTGAAGACGAGGCACACTCCAAAGACCCTCTGGAAGCATTCCTGGAGTAAAGGAACAGAGCTCAACATTACCTGGCCAAGAAGGGATGGCCACCCAAGACTGCCCCGGAGCCGAGTCTTGAGAAGAATAGGAGCCCCTGGTTCCAAGGCACCACTCCTGGCCCGACCATAGTCCATGAGAGCTACATATGGAGCTACCTAAGGAGATGCCCGAAGCTAGGAGAGGAAGCCTCGAGCAAAAATGGAGAAGACCCCAGAAAGGCCCTGCCACGAGCCCGAGACCGAGAGCCGGGCCAATCGGGGGTACTTTATGAGGCTAGCCACCATGTGGCCCGAGCCTTTTGGCAAGGCCCTAGCCCCTGGACAAGCCCGGAGCATCAGGCCCCAAGGCTTGACGAAGGACCACCATTTGAGAAGAAGCCCAGCCCAAGACCGGAGGACCCGATGAGACCTAGTACCACCCAGACTAGGAAACCCTAAAACCGCTGGATTAGGGTTTTAAGAGTTTTAGTCCTACTTGAGTTGTATTTTCGGTTTTAAGACTATTTAATTGTTTTTCCTTTTTAGTAGGAATATTTAGGGGTTTTAGGATTCTTTTTAGGAGTAGGACTCTTTATTTTATTCTTATTTAGGAAGTAGACTTTAGGGAGGAGAGCTTGTTCCCTCACCTATATAAGGAGGCCGCCGACCACCCTTTGAACCAACTCTGATGAAATAAACAACCCCTTTTAGAACATTGTTCTTGAAACCCTTAGTGTATTTGCATGTTGCAATACTAAAGGATCGACTTATCATCAAGAGCATCCATCTCTTGGCGTGGCGTCATCGACTTGATACTTCTGGTTCCTAGTTGTTATATAGCTAGCGGGTCAAAGTCCTCTCCATCCTGGTCCCTGACGGTTTCTACCTCGTTGCACGATCATCAACTTGCGGTGTTTAAGGGTCGTCTTCCCACGGTTGCAGCAGTTCACATCAGTTGGTATCAGAGCACGGTTCAGCTCAAGGACCACAATCTATCCCAGTCTCCAAGTTTACCTGGATTCATATCCTTTACTGCTTTTTAGAAAATAGCTTCGAAAATTCCCTTCTATTTCAGTTCTTGTTTTCAATTTCAAGTTGTAAGGCAAGAGAAAATTGGTGGCCATCATACCATCAAGAAAAACCCTAATCGAGGTTAAGAAAAAGAAAAGAAAGCAAGGCCACCCTTGCCCCGTTATTTTCGTTTCATTGTAAGTTTATTTCTAAGAAGAGGGGATAGAAAATTGCTTCCGTTTGCTAGTACTAACCATGGCAGACGAGAGATTAGCCAACATGGAAGGCCACCTCCAGACTCTTGGAGCTACCCTAGCCGCCGTCCAAGAAACCCTAGCCAGGCTTCAAGCCGGGAGAGGACGAGATGAGCACCGAGAGGACAGCCCTGAAGGCCTAAACCGAAGAGCCCGAAGGCTAGCTCAGGAGATTGATGATGATGTAAGCAACCTCAAGCTCACCGTGCCTAAACTTTCCGGCAAGTACAATGCGGACGAGTACTTGGATTGGGAGAGAAGTATGGAGGATTTTCTCGAGTGCCATCACTATTCTGAACGAAAAAAGATAATCCTCGCAACTCTTGAATTCACTGACTATGCTGCTCTATGGTGGAGCCAATTCAAGAGCCAGGTTCAAAGAGATGAGGAAGACCCCATCGAGTCATGGAGAGATCTGATGTGCTGTAAAACAGTGATCAAATACTACCAAGCTAACAAGCTAAGCAGATCGTATTCCACAGGGTTTCTTCTAATCGACTACTCAAATATGAAGGCAATTTAATCAGGTTTAAACACGTTGTGCGTGGTGGTTCCACCACTTCTAGACTAAAATGATTAACTGGTTTAGACAGACGACAGACAAGCTTAGATTTCGAATCCCCCTTAGATCACCAAGGCAGCAGCAATCACAAGACCAGCGGTTTTCAATTCTCATTCAATCAATTTCTATACACCACCATAACTCCTGACCCTTAGGTTTAAGACCGGCGAACGTTCGCTCTATCCGTTCTAACCACCAAGATTAATTAGCCGCCCGGGTATGGTCGCCTCTCGCAATGACTAAAGTTACTGGTGCAATTACTAATGATTTATGAGTTACTCTTGAAGCGGATTAACCCTAACTGGTTCTTACGAAAGGCACACTCCAATGATTAGGTTAACTGGTTGAATTGATGTTCTAAAGTGAGGCGAGAGTTCGCTTCTATCCTCAGCTTAACAAGAATCTAAACTAGGTGATCAAGGAAGACAAGTTTATGTGCCAAAGCAGTGAAGCTGTCTGGCGACTAACCCCAGCTTGCAAAAACCTAATCTAGGTGACCAACTAGAAAAGAAACATAAACAATCAAGAACAAAACAACCATGCAAAGAGAAACTAATTGAATTTCGAGTCTAATTATCGCCGACCCGTGACCGCTTTAAAGCCCTAGGTCACTTAGGGTTCATCTAATCTAAGCTCTACGAGTTTAGCTAGTCATATTAATAACAAAAGAATCAAAAGCAGAAACAGAGTTCATCATCAAAAGATAGAACAGATAGAAACTGTAAAACCTAATTAAGACGACTCTAGCAAAGCTTTGCTCTCCGGTAATCTTCAATCCTAGCTCCGAGTCTCCGAGGTGAAGGGATGGCGTCAAGATCTCTTCCTAGCTCTTCGAACTCTAAACTCTGCTCCAGAACTCGTGAGAGTTCTGAAATTATGATGTATTATTAGGTCTCTAAGATTTTGGGCTGCCGGTTAAGTATTTATACTTAACCCTAATACCGCATGATTTTGCCTGGAATTTTCGCCGAAAACCTAAGGGAGTTTTCGCCGAAAATTCCTTTGTAAATGGGATGAATGCTCGGCTGAATTCTCTTGTGATTTTTGGCTGGGACTTGCATACCGTCCTTGAGGCAGAATGTCATGGTGTCCTTACCGACCCTTAATGTCAACAAGCCATTCGGGACATCAATGTTAATGCCGGCTGTTGCCATGAACGGTCGGCCTAGGAGAAGAGAGACATCTTCCTCTCGAGTATCCATGACAACAAAGTCAGTCAGAATAGTAAAAGGACCACATCGGACAACCACGTTTTCTATTATTCCCCTAGGTAGTTTAATAGATCTGTCGGCAAACACTAAATGCATACCAATTGGTTTCAACTCTCATAGGTTCATTTTCTCATACAGGCAAGTAGGCATAACATTGATAGAAGCACCTAGATCAATTACCTATGATCAATTTTCACATCATTAATAGTGCAAGGCAAAGTAAAAGAACCGGGATCTCGACATTTAGCTGGGGTAGGTATGGGTGTCGCCTGGCTCTGGATGACGGAGCATTCTTCCTTGAGGGGATGAAAGACAACTCTTCCTTCTTCTTCTTGTTCTTCGCAGGATCCTTTGCGATTTTGTCAGCCTCCGGTATCACCTGGATAGCATCAGTAACTGGTATCTTCATATTCGTGTTCTTCAAGTATCCATACCACTTTTTGTACCGGGTATCATGAAATTTCTCCTTTGATTGCACAGCCTTAGGAAATGGAATCCGAGGCTGATATGGAGGAAGAGGTGGCGCAGGTGATGTTTTGTTAGGGGGCGGGGCAGTCACCTCCTCCTCTTCTTCTTTATCCTCCTCCTCGATCTATGGATTGTCAATGGCTATAGCATCAGGAATTATGGCCGGATTAGGAGCTGCAGGACCAACTGATTGCTTGTCGCTTCTCGTGGAGATAGCCCTGACGTGCTCCTTCCTAATGGTAGAGTCGTATTGAACCGATGATTGATTAAGGAGGGGGCTACTAGTTAGCAGTCTAAACATGTTATTCACCATGCTCTCCACTCTTTGGCCTCGAGCTTCATGTTCTTGATTTAAGACGGTTTGAAGCTTGAATTTCTCCTCATAGTTTTCGAGCCTTGTCATGATCAGGTCGAGCTTCTGGTCTACTTCGATATCCCTTGTGTTCCTTGATGTAGATCTCTGAGGTAGATCTTGATAACTATCGCTCAAGTACTGATTCTGACTCTGGTTGAATCCGAAGTTGTAAGGAGGACGCTCTTGGAAGCTTCCTTGTTGTTGAGGAGGTTGTCTGAACTGACGATATTCGGGGTAGCCTCTTTGATTGTTGGAGAAGCCTTGATCAATAAAGTTCACTTCCTCTGAAGACCAGTTACCAAAAATCTTCTTCATATGTTTCTGTACTTCAATCTTGATCTGATCTTCACGGCTTGGTCGGCTCTTAGCTGCTCGAAACTGTCTCTCCCAGCTTCTAGACTTAGATGCGCAGTTTGCAAAGTGAAGAAGAGCAGCTTCTGGTGCGAGTGCGGTGTAGTCTCCATCAGCTAAGGACTTAACCCATTCAGATGACTCTTCGTTCATACCCCAAGCAAAGATCTTGGCTTGTTGCCTCTAAGTGAAGCCATGATGAGGGCAACTGTAGAGGAGTTCCTGGAATTCATTCCAAGTGTCGTAAAAGCTCATTCCTTCTTTCTGTCTGAACCTTGAGATGTTGTCCCTGTAAGCAGTTGTTTTGGAAGGAGGGAAGTATTCCTCTATGAATTCTTGAGCAAGATCCTCCCAGTTGGTGTAGTGACCGGGTGGAAGGCTTGCAAGCACAAGGTATCCTTATCGAGGCTCCGACTCTTAAAGGTCTCGCAAAAAGCAAGGAAATCCGCTAAGTGTGTGCATGGATTATCATGAGGCTTTTATTCAAACTGTAGATCCCTAGAGATCATTTCCAAGAAGGCGGTCTTGATCTCATAGGCAGGACCGTCTTCATTGCGCGACACGAAGATGGAAGACCGAACACTAGTAGCACTTGGCCTATTGTAATCCGCAAGATTCTTTGGAGCAGCCATTGCGGTAGGGGAAGGTGGATCGGAAGTGATTTGCTTCTGAATTTTCTTAACCTGCAAAAGACAAAAACAAGAACAACCGGTGTAAAATCGAAATGTGATGGAAAATGAAAGATGGAAAGTAGAAGAAAAAAATGCCAACTCTTCTTTCAAACAATATAGAAGAAGTCCCCAGCAACGGCGCCAATTTGATGTGCTGTAAAACAGTGATCAAATACTACCAAACTAACAAGCTAAGCAGATCGTATTCCACAGGGTTTCTTCTAATCGACTACTCAAATATGAAGGCAATTTAATCAGGTTTAAACACATTGTGCGTGGTGTGAGTTCCACGACTTCTAGACTAAAATGATTAATTGGTTTAGACAGACGACAGACAAGCTTAGATTTCGAATCCCCCTTAGATCACCAAGGCAGCAGCAATCACAAGACCAGCGGTTTTCAATTCTCATTCAATCAATTTCTATACACCACCATAACTCCTGACCCTTAGGTTTAAGACCGGCGAACGTTCGCTCTATCCGTTCTAACCACCAAGATTAATTAGCCGCCCGGGTATGGTCGCCTCTCGCAATGACTAAAGTAACTGGTGCAATTACTAATGATTTATGAGTTACTCTTGAAGCGGATTAACCCTAACTAGTTCCTACGAAAGGCACACTCCAATGATTAGTTTAACTGGTTGAATTGATGTTCTAAAGTGAGGCGAGCGTTCGCTTCTATCCTCAGCTTAACAAGAATCTAAACTAGGTGATCAAGGAAGACAAGTTTGTGCGCCAAAGCAGTGAAGCTGTCTGGCGACTAACCCTAGCTTGCAAAAACCTAATCTAGGTGACCAACCAGAAAAGAAACATAAACAATCAAGAACAAAACAACCATGCAAAGAGAAACTGATTGAATTTTGATTCTAATTATCACTGATCCGTGACCGCTTTAAAGCCCTGGGTCACTTAGGGTTCATCTAATCTAAGCTCTACGAGTTTAGCTACTCATATTAATAACAAAAGAATCAAAGGCAGAAACAGAGTTCATCATCAAAAGATAGAACAAATAGAAACTGTAAAACCTAATTAAGACGACTCTAGCAAAGCTTTGCTCTCCGGTAATCTTCAATCCTAGCTCCGAGTCTCCGAGGTGAAGGGATGGCGTCAAGATCTCTTCCTAGCTCTTCGAACTCTAAACTCTGCTCCAGAACTCGTGAGAGTTCTGAAATTATGATGTATTATTAGGTCTCTAAGATTTTGGGCTGCCGGTTAAGTATTTATACTTAACCCTAATACCGCATGATTTTGCCTGGAATTTTCGCCGAAAACCTAAGGGAGTTTTCGCCGAAAATTCCTTTGTAAATGGGATGAATGCTCGGCTGAATTCTCTTGTGATTTTTGGCTGGGACTTGCATACCGTCCTTGAGGCAGAATGTCATGGTGTCCTTACCGACCCTTAATGTCAACAAGCCATTCGGGACATCAATGTTAATGCCGGCTGTTGCCATGAACGGTCGGCCTAGGAGAAGAGAGACATCTTCCTCTCGAGTATCCATGACAACAAAGTCAGTCAGAATAGTAAAAGGACCACATCGGACAACCACGTTTTCTATTATTCCCCTAGGTAGTTTAATAGATCTGTCGGCAAACACTAAATGCATACCAATTGGTTTCAACTCTCATAGGTTCAATTTCTCATACAGGCAAGTAGGCATAACATTGATAGAAGCACCTAGATCAATTACCTATGATCAATTTTCACATCATTAATAGTGCAAGGCAAAGTAAAAGAACCGGGATCTCGACATTTAGCTGGGGTAGGTATGGGTGTCGCCTGGCTCTGGATGACGGAGCATTCTTCCTTGAGGGGGATGAAAGACAACTCTTCCTTCTTCTTCTTGTTCTTCGCAGGATCCTTTGCGATTTTGTCAGCCTCCGGTATCACCTGGATAGCATCAGTAACTGGTATCTTCATATTCGTGTTCTTCAAGTATCCATACCACTTTTTGTACCGGGTATCATGAAATTTCTCCTTTGATTGCACAGCCTTAGGAAATGGAATCCGAGGCTGATATGGAGGAAGAGGTGGCGCAGGTGATGTTTTGTTAGGGGGCGGGGCAGTCACCTCCTCCTCTTCTTCTTTATCCTCCTCCTCGATCTATGGATTGTCAATGGCTATAGCATCAGGAATTATGGCCGGATTAGGAGCTGCAGGACCAACTGATTGCTTGTCGCTTCTCGTGGAGATAGCCCTGACGTGCTCCTTCCTAATGGTAGAGTCGTATTGAACCGATGATTGATTAAGGAGGGGGCTACTAGTTAGCAGTCTAAACATGTTATTCACCATGCTCTCCACTCTTTGGCCTCGAGCTTCATGTTCTTGATTTAAGACGGTTTGAAGCTTGAATTTCTCCTCATAGTTTTCGAGCCTTGTCATGATCAGGTCGAGCTTCTGGTCTACTTCGATATCCCTTGTGTTCCTTGATGTAGATCTCTGAGGTAGATCTTGATAACTATCGCTCAAGTACTGATTCTGACTCTGGTTGAATCCGAAGTTGTAAGGAGGACGCTCTTGGAAGCTTCCTTGTTGTTGAGGAGGTTGTCTGAACTGACGATATTCGGGGTAGCCTCTTTGATTGTTGGAGAAGCCTTGATCAATAAAGTTCACTTCCTCTGAAGACCAGTTACCGAAAATCTTCTTCATATGTTTCTGTACTTCAATCTTGATCTGATCTTCACGGCTTGGTCGGCTCTTAGCTGCTCGAAACTGTCTCTCCCAGCTTCTAGACTTAGATGCGCAGTTTGCAAAGTGAAGAAGAGCAGCTTCTGGTGCGAGTGCGGTGTAGTCTCCATCAGCTAAGGACTTAACCCATTCAGATGACTCTTCGTTCATACCCCAAGCAAAGATCTTGGCTTGTTGCCTCTAAGTGAAGCCATGATGAGGGCAACTGTAGAGGAGTTCCTGGAATTCATTCCAAGCGTCGTAAAAGCTCATTCCTTCTTTCTGTCTGAACCTTGAGATGTTGTCCCTGTAAGCAGTTGTTTTGGAAGGGGGGAAGTATTCCTCTATGAATTCTTGAGCAAGATCCTCCCAGTTGGTGTAGTGACCGGGTGGAAGGCTTGCAAGCACAAGGTATCCTTATCGAGGCTCCGACTCTTAAAGGTCTCGCAAAAAGCAAGGAAATCCGCTAAGTGTGTGCATGGATTATCATGAGGCTTTTATTCAAACTGTAGATCCCTAGAGATCATTTCCAAGAAGGCGGTCTTGATCTCATAGGCAGGACCGTCTTCATTGCGCGACACGAAGATGGAAGACCGAACACTAGTAGCACTTGGCCTATTGTAATCCGCAAGATTCTTTGGAGCAGCCATTGCGGTAGGGGAAGGTGGATCGGAAGTGATTTGCTTCTGAATTTTCTTAACCTGCAAAAGACAAAAACAAGAACAACCGGTGTAAAATCGAAATGTGATGGAAAATGAAAGATGGAAAGTAGAAGAAAAAAATGCCAACTCTTCTTTCAAACAATATAGAAGAAGTCCCCGGCAACGGCGCCAATTTGATGTGCTGTAAAACAGTGATCAAATACTACCAAACTAACAAGCTAAGCAGATCGTATTCCACAGGGTTTCTTCTAATCGACTACTCAAATATGAAGGCAATTTAATCAGGTTTAAACACATTGTGCGTGGTGTGAGTTCCACGACTTCTAGACTAAAATGATTAATTGGTTTAGACAGACGACAGACAAGCTTAGATTTCGAATCCCCCTTAGATCACCAAGGCAGCAGCAATCACAAGACCAGCGGTTTTCAATTCTCATTCAATCAATTTCTATACACCACCATAACTCCTGACCCTTAGGTTTAAGACCGGCGAACGTTCGCTCTATCCGTTCTAACCACCAAGATTAATTAGCCGCCCGGGTATGGTCGCCTCTCGCAATGACTAAAGTAACTGGTGCAATTACTAATGATTTATGAGTTACTTTTGAAGCGGATTAACCCTAACTAGTTCCTACGAAAGGCACACTCCAATGATTAGTTTAACTGGTTGAATTGATGTTCTAAAGTGAGGCGAGCGTTCGCTTCTATCCTCAGCTTAACAAGAATCTAAACTAGGTGATCAAGGAAGACAAGTTTGTGCGCCAAAGCAGTGAAGCTGTCTGGCGACTAACCCTAGCTTGCAAAAACCTAATCTAGGTGACCAACCAGAAAAGAAACATAAATAATCAAGAACAAAACAACCATGCAAAGAGAAACTGATTGAATTTTGATTCTAATTATCACTGATCCGTGACCGCTTTAAAGCCCTGGGTCACTTAGGGTTCATCTAATCTAAGCTCTACGAGTTTAGCTACTCATATTAATAACAAAAGAATCAAAGGCAGAAACAGAGTTCATCATCAAAGATAGAACAAATAGAAACTGTAAAACCTAATTAAGACGACTCTAGCAAAGCTTTGCTCTCCGGTAATCTTCAATCCTAGCTCCGAGTCTCCGAGGTGAAGGGATGGCGTCAAGATCTCTTCCAGGCTCTTCGAACTCTAAACTCTGCTCCACAACTCGTGAGAGTTCTGAAATTATGATGTATTATTAGGTCTCTAAGATTTTGGGCTGCCGGTTAAGTATTTATACTTAACCCTAATACTGCCTGATTTTGCCTGGAATTTTCGCCGAAAACCTAAGGGAGTTTTCGCCGAAAATTCCTTTGTAAATGGGATGAATGCTCGGCTGAATTCTCCTGTGATTTTTGGACCACCGATTCTCGGTGAAAACTTGGTGTTTTCGTCGAAAAGTTCTTCTTGTAAGATCTGGCGATTTCTTCATGAGTTTTCGCCGAAAACTCCAAGGGAATTTTGCCGAAAACTTATTTGTAAATGGGAGCAAGATTTGGTTCGACTTGATTGACTCCTTGGACGAGGTTCCAACGCCTTAGACACGTCCTTGGCTACTATATTTGATGGTAAAAACCTGTGCTAACATGAAAACACTAGAAAACCATCAAATAGACTGAAACGGGCCAAAGTAACACAAATGGCACGAGATAGAGTAGTTGAGTGAATATTCGTTATTCTACCCTAAAAACCATGTCTTAAGCAAGGAAATATCGCTTAAATGAGGCTGATAATCACGTCAAATCGAGTGTCATCAAGATCTCAAGAGGATAATGAGGAAGAAGTTTGTTCCTGGAACCTATATCCGAGACCTACACACCTCCCTCCGAAACTTAAAGCAAGGCACCATGTCCGTGGAGCAATACACCAAGGAGATAGAGATATTGGTAGCCAGACTCGACCTCAGAGAAGAACCCGAAGCAAAGATAGCCCGGTTTGTGGGTGGGCTACACCCCGAGATCATGCATCAAGTCAACATACTTAACTATGTTGACTAGGAGGATCTCAAAGCCCTAGCTAATCGTGTGGAGAGAGAGGTGAAGAAGGGCTACACGAGAAGATCAGCCAATGCCCCGTGAAGAGGAGGCTATAGTACAAGCCAAGCCCCATGGAAGCCCGAACAGCACCGAGGCTCTAGCTCACGGCCAAACCCTAACCCTAGGGATTCGGCACCACCGGTAACATCTGCCCCACCTACTTCTAAGGTTCAAAACTCTAACCCACGTCCCAGTGGAATTGTATGCTTTAAATGTCAAGGTAGGTGACATATCTCAAGGGACTGCCCTAATCAACGAACAATGGTGGTAAGAGAAGGAGGAATCGAGACAGATGATGAAGAAGAGAAGAAGGAAGAAGAAGTAGAATCAGATGAGGGTGAACAAATTAAGCCAGAAGGGCTTGAGAAGTTTGCAGGGTTAATCTCTAAAACCCTAGCACCCAACGCCCCGGCGCTACCCGACAAGGCCTGACCAGCCCCGGCGCCCTAGCGCTCGGCCCCAACCTTGACTGGCGCTGCCCGACCAGCCTCGGCGCCCCAGCACCCAGCCCCGATACTGCCCGACCAGGCCTTGGCGCCCCAGCGTTCGACCCGACGCCAACTTACCCGCCCCGACCAGTCCTAGCGCCCCAGCACCCGGCGCCACCATGCCCGACCAGGCCCCGACCGCTCCAGCACCCGGCCCCGACCTGTCACTGCCCGACGCCCCCGGCGCATCACCACCCGACGGATCACCGTCCGAAGAGTCCGGCGCGTCCCTGCCCGCCGCTCCGTCCCGGTCCTACCCGACCCCGGCTGCCCTGACGCGATGATGCCCGACGCCACCGACCAGCCGACTCCCGACGGCCCCAGCCACCCTGATGCATCATTACCCAACGCCACCGCCTCCCAACTGCCCAACGATGCCTCCCTGCCCGACGTGCCCTGGCCTACCCCCGACACCACCAGCACCCCAGTGCCCCGACCCGACGCTTCACCGGCGGTCCCTTGTGCACCCAAAATTCAATGGGAGGTTACCTCCCGATGAGTTCTGAGGGCTGTCCCGAGCGAAGAAGACCTGGATGCGGATCCGGATGTGGAAATGAGTTAGGAACTCTCACCGGGCACTTCTCCAAGCCTTAACATTATTGTTGATAGTTTTTTGAGGAGAAGGAGCTATGGAGACCGATGGAGAAAGCACTGGAGGACCCGAGCCTTGGTCCGTTACCGACTCAAGTGACACTCCTAGGTCTAAAGATGATGATGAATCATCCCCGATCGTGGCCAATAAAATTGCTGAAGTTTGGAAGAGGGTGATGAGTGCTAGAAGAGAACCCGAGATGGATTTGGGGACAAATCCAAGGCAAGAAGAGGGGGATGATATGACCCAGCCCAGCTGCCCTAGTACTTGTAGGTACTTCTACACTCCACCAGGGTCGCCTGTCCGAGGCAGAACCCTAGGGCCTTACAAGAAACATGTAGAACCAAGAGCAGGCCACCTACAAGCTCTCAAACCAAGGTATGAGATGAAATATAGGATGAGGCCTCCCCCCGCAGGTAGGAAAGCTCAGAAGGAAGGAATGCCACTCCAGGCCATGCTGCTGGCCGAGTGTAGAAACCCTAGGGCTGAGGATGAGCCTCAGCCAGATCCTGGCCTAATCCCCAAGGGCCCTGAAGACGAGGCACACTCCAGAGACCCTCTGGAAGCATTCCTGGAGTACAGGAACATGAGAGCTCAAGAATACCTGGCCAAGAAGCGATGGCCATCCAAGACTGCCTCGGAGCCGAGTCCTGAGAAGAATAGGAGCCCCTGGTTCCAAGGCACCACTCCTGGCCCGACCCTAGTCCATGAGAGCCACATATGGAGCTACCTAAGGAGATGCCCAAAGCTAGGAGAGGAAGCCTCGAGTAGAAATGGAGAAGACCCCAGAAAGGCCCAGCCACGAGCCCGAGACCGAGAGCCAGGCCGATCGGGGGTACTTTATGAGGCTAGCCAGCATGTGGCCCGAGCCTTTTGGCAAGGCCCTAGCCCCTGGACAAGCCCGGCGCCAAGGCACGGCCTAAGATCGGCGGACCTGACGAGACCTAGTCCCACCTGGACTAGGAAACCCTAAAACCGCCGGATTAGGGTTTTAAGAGTTTTAGTCCTATTTGAGTTGTATTTTCAGTTTTAAGACTATTTAATTGTTTTTCCATTTTAGTAGGAATATTTAGGGGTTTTAGGATTCTTTTTAGGAGTAGGACTCTTTATTTTATTCTTATTTAGGAAGTAGACTTTAGGGAGGAGAGCTTGTTCCCTCACCTATATAAGGAGGCCGCCGGCCGCCCATTGAACCAACTCTGATGAAATAAACAACCCCTTTTAGAACTTTGTTCTTGAAACCCTTAGTGTATTTGCATGTTGCAATACTAAAGGATCGACTTATCATCAAGAGCATCCATCTCTTGGCGTGGCGTCATCGACTGGATATTTCTGGTTCCTAGCTGTTATATGGCTAGTGGGTCAAAGTCCTCTCCATCCCGGTTCTCGATGGTTTCTACCTCGTTGCACGATCATCAACTTGCGGTGTTTAAGGGTCGTCTGCCCACGGTTGCAGCGGTTCACATCAAACAGCCCCAACGACCCACGCCTTAAGACAACAAGGAGACCGAGATGGACAAGAAGCTCAGTCAGATCATCTCAAGGCTTGATGATCATGACAACCAGTTCAAAGCTCAAGCCATCTTGAACGAGGAGCAGATTGGACAAGGTCATAGAGTGGCGAGCCAAGTGAACAATACCGCTAGCATGCTCTCTAGTGGTTGTCGCTTCGGTAAACTGCCAAGCCAAACAGAATCAAACCCAAATAGTGAGCACGTTAAGACTATCTCCACTCGAAGTTTCAAGAGCTCAGTCACTACTACATCTCTCGATCCGGTCATGACTCCTGATGATGTAGCTATTGATATACCGGATATTGAGGAAGACGAAGAGAAGGCTATCTCACCACGTCCTACACAAGCTCCGGAGCCACCCCTTGCTCGGTATCAGCCAAGAATACCTTCCTCCAAGGCGTTTCTACCCAAGGGAGAAGACAAGGACAACTCAAAGAAGAAGAAGGAAGAATGCTCGGCCGTCCGATCTCACTCGACATCCATACATATCCCAGCTAAGTGCTCCGATCCTAGTTCTTTTACACTGCCTTGCATCATTAATGACATTGAAGTTGAACTTAGCTTAGTTGATCTAGGCGCATCCATTAATGTCATGCCTATGTGCTTATATAAAAAACTGAACCTAGATGAATTAAAACCAATTAGGATGCAATTGGTATCTACTGATAGATATATGAGAGAACCTAGGTGATTGGTCAAGGACGTGGTTGTTGGAGGTGGCCCGTTTACTTTCCTAGCTGATTTTGTCGTCATGGATACTCAAGAGGAGGATGTTACTCTTCTCCTAGGCCGACCTTTTATGGCAACATCCGGCATGTCAATTAATGTCCCGAACGGATCATTAACATTGAGAGTTGGAAAGGATAGTGTAACATTCCGTCTCAAGGATGGTATGAAATACATTCCTAAGGGGGAAGCACATTGTCTATCTGTCGAAACTATGGAGTTGGCCTAGGTCAACTCCGTTACTAATGTCATTCCAAGTCTTTCTTCAAAGATAGCTGTTACAGGTGCTGAACAGGTAAACAATCGGAAGAATAAGCCTCCGGCGCAGAAACCAAAGGCATCATCTTCTAAATCGTCACAAAATAGAGATCATAGCGAAGTAAAGAAGAAGAGTACAAAGAAGACCAAGACAATTTGGAAGCAATCACTCCGCCACCCTCTACCGAGCCAATTTCTCAGTCAAATTCTATTAAGCAACCGGAGAAGGATGCACCTTCAAAAAACCTCTTCGGCCTTTTCAAGTCACCGTACACCTTCCCGATGGACGAACTCAATTGACCCACATCAACGGAAAGCGTTTCTTACTTACCGTAGGTAAACCGAAGCTATACTTCATCGACTCTGATGTGAGTGTGAAGAATATTCTAAGTTGGGACACATCTTGATTTCCATCCAGGTATCGTCCAACTCAAGGACGTTAAGCAAAAGCGCTTCGTGGGAGGCAACCCACAGCTGGAGTCAGTTTTGATTTTTTGAGTCAGTTCCGTGTCTAGAGTCGGTTTGGGGGATCCAAAAGTGTCTTCCGTGGTTTCTGAATTTTCTTGTGTGTGTCGTGTGTTCTCGGTTCAGTTCCAATTTATTTGGGAATTTTTTTATTTTTGTTGATTTTGGTTTGATTTTTTGAAGTTACGTTGTCGGTGTTTTCGAAAATCTGTTTTAAACAACCCAGGTCAGGAGTTTTCACCGAAGACTTTCTAAGTTTTCGGCGAGAAGTTTGGTTTTAATCCCACTGCCGAGTTTTCAAACCTTCTATTCCTATTTTTTGTAAACATTTCGCCGAAAACATTCATAGTTTTTGGCGAAAACTTTTCCAACCTAGTGCGATTTGTGTTTCTTTTTTAAAACAAGTTTTCGACGAGAACTTTAGTCAAAATTTTTAAATTTCCCCCTTGTCCTTTTGTTTTCGCGTCTAGTCCCATTTCCACTTTTGTTCTCGACAAACACAAACCCAAGCCCCATCTCATCGCTGCCGATTTCCTTCCCTTCGTCATCCCATTTTAAGCAACTGTCACCCACGTCTTCCGCCGCCGCACTGCTCCACTTGCATTTCCGAGCATTTTCTTACCTAGATCATCCGAATTGGAGCTCTATAGCTTCGGTTACACCCAAAACCCCACCGTCAGAGTTTTTGTCGTTTTCTGTGTTTTCCATTCATTTTCTCCGATCATGTCTTCAAGGTTAGTTGTTGGGTTTTCAATTTTGAATATTTTGACCATATTGATTGTTGAATTTCATTGAACTTGATTTTGGTTAAATTTTTAGTCTACCTCGATTTGCGTGCCTGTTGTTTCGGTTTGAATTTTGCTGAATTGTTCAAACTTTTATGATCTAGATTGCTTAGGGAGTATTGTGCCATGATTTGATAACATTTGATGTTAGTTCACTATGCCTTATTATCAAATGTGTTAGGCTGTTGACTTTTTATAAAATGTCAGTTTGACTTTGAATCCTTCTTATCATTCTGTTGTCCTGACAGTTCCTATGCATGCCTCATGATCAATTATGGTTACCGAACGTTGAATTAGCTTATCCCCACTCGGTTTTCCTCGTTTCTTTTTGAAATTGAGTTTTTTTGACCAAGTGTGGGGTAAGATGTTAGTTTGACTAATTTGGTTTTCTATTTTTGATCATTTTTAAGAACATGGGTTAGAGACCGAGACTCAGGGGTTCAGGATCCTCTTCCGCCACTCCGGATCCCATGGACAGCGGAGCTGGTACTAGTGCCCCCGCCCCTGTCACTCCCGCTCTCGTCGGTCCTCCTGCGCCCAACCCCAACCGTCAAGGAGTTCATCCTTTCATCGCTAGACTCCCTCAGCACTACTTTGACTGCTACTAGAAGATCTGGACCGTCCCTCCAGCCGACGTGCGCCCCCTCTCCATTGAGTCTATCTAGGAGTATGACCAGGAGTGGCATGACAACATCCACCACTCCCTCACCACGGTGGGACTTCTGGAGCTCTCGACCATCACCGACAACTATCCACACGTGGCCTCCAGGAGTTCTGGAGCAGCTTCAAGCTGGACGAGTGGAAGAACAGGCAAAACTCGAGCATCATCACATTTCGTCTCGTTGGCCAAAACCATGAGCTCACCTACAACTAGTTCGTCGACCTCCTCCGCATTCCATCCGCGCACTACATTGGACACCACCGCGGCTGGGAGAATAACAAGGTGAAGGGCCCAATTTTCGATGCACTATGGAGCCACGTCACCGGACAGCCGGGTGTCAAGCCCACCAACAAGAACTACATCAATATGGTGTCTCACCCTCTCTTCCGATTTATTCATTACGTATGGCGTCATTCTTTGTTTTATGGTCCAGAGAAAACCACCACCACATAGCCACCGAGGAGCTACTCCTGTTCAGGGCTATCCATGAGGGCTACCCTCTTCATTCGGGTTGGGTTCTTGCCCACTTATTCCACCAAAAGATTAGCTCTCATAAGCTCCCATCCACCTATCTTGGCGGCGCATTCATCGATCGAATCATTGCCAACCGAAGACTCTCCGGTTCTTGGGAGCCTTGGGTCCCACGCGTCTAGGTGCATACCGTTGGAGGAGATTTTGCAGTGGATTTCGGGCTCAACCTGGCCATCGAGCCAAAGGTGTATGTTCCAGCCCCCATTATCAGGAGCCTCAACCAGAGCCAGAGTCTCAAGTGCATCGACAGTAGATGCCACCCAGTACTCCAACGAGTATGGTCAGATGCTGACTTGTATGGAGCAATGGCAGACGGATTTCTCTTCTGGTTCTCACTAGTGGCAGAAGGACCGATTGGCGTTCGAGGACAGAGTCACCTCCTGGCAGGCAGAGCAAGATGCCAGATGGTTCATCACTCAAGGTCATCACGTGGAGGAGGCAGTGGCACGACGTGTGTTGCTCGATCATTTCCACATTCCACAACCTCCATCCCCACCTGAGGATCAGTGATCAGGTCATATCCCTTTCCTTTCTTTTTATGTATTCTTTTCGGATTTTGATACAACTTTTTTCTGTGTGGATCCGAGACACTTGTCCCAGTTTCCTTTTGATCTTTTGTTGTCCTTGTTTTGTAGGAACTTTTGTAGCAACTCTGCTCCACTCCGGACTCTCCGTGTTCATCCCCTTTACCGACCATCTCGTTCCAGGTTATCCGTATCTCTCTCTCTTAATTTAGTCCTGTGAGGACACAGAACTGTTTAAGTGTGGGGTAGGAGTTAGAATTTGCATAATCTTGTGTGATTTTCTGTGGTTTCGTGGCTTATTCAGGTTCCTCTAGCATAGAATTGCTCGGTTCTTGACTTGTGATGTTAAGTTGTCTTTCAATCTTTCATAATGATGCTTATATTGCGTAACCTAGAACCTATGACCAACTTTCCTGCATTGATGCTAAATTGCCTGGTCAGAAGAGAAATTTTATCATGCTTGTAGTATCTCACTTTGATTGCATGAAAATGATCAAATTCGACTAGCAAACCAATTTGTGAGCTTTTGATCCATTGCACGTAATTTGCAATTCCAATTCTTTTTGAGTGGCTTTCTCGTACCTTGAATGAGTTAGAATTTGCATGAGACCTGTTCAAGATCACACGATGACACGAGTTCTAGGAGGATAGATGCACCTAGAATTAGCTACTTAAGCCTTAAAGCCAACCCAACGATAAATCCCTTAGGTGTATGAGCTTGGCCTTTCGTTCGGTTCATTATACATTACAACCATTTCCCATGTTTTTCATCACCCCATTGATCCCCTGTGGTAGTAGTTCTAGATTAGCCTACCGGAAGTCGGTTTGTGGTAACCTGTCTATAGCCATTAAACAGGTGGTCTTAGCTATTATGTCCAAACGTGTAAACCCCTCTAGTAACTTAAAAAATCGGCACTAAAGAAAAAAAAAGAAGAAAAACAGAAAAATTTCGTGTTCAAAGTCTAGTAGTATAGTTAATAACGTTCTTCTCCCTACATATGGAAGAATGAACTCAAAGTAAATGTAAAGAAAAGTCAGAAAAATTCAGAAAGAGAAAAAATACAAAATAAAGTGCTAGGTTGCTTAAGGGTATCATAGGACGAGCGTACACTATTCCACCCGTGTATAGTTAAACGATAGGAAGACATAGGCTAGATTCGAGGGAAGTTAATCAAAAGCTACGCCGCACAAAAGCCAATTCCATCATTCATCCCATCATCAATTCATCATAAACCCTCGTAGTGTAGGATCGAGACAGTCCCTTGCGAAAGTCCTTTTGACTAGTTAATAGTGTTGTCACAGTGGTGGAGATGTGGTCGAATTGCAAACATATGACATACTTCGGTCGAGAAAGTGATTGAGAGCAGAAACACGTCCCTAAACACAGAGTGCGAGAGTCCCCCATGTACTAAATATTATCTGTGTAAAGAGTCTAGTTAGTTAGGTCGGATTTGTGCTTGATTGGTGATTGCTCCTTGTTGTGTGCAGATAATTACTTAGACCAGGATGTTTGGTTGACGTGTATGCCTGTTAGGTCATTTGTTCTAGGAGTAGCAGTTTAATAATTCATGGTGAAGGCTTGAATCTTAACTTGATCGATCTTATCATTTGTGAATCTGAGTGTGTTCTAGTTCAGTTTTCTTGAGGACAAGCAAAAGCTTAAGTGTGGGGTATTTGATGACACTCGATTTTGACATGATTATCAACCTCATTTAAGAGACACGACTTTTACGGTGTTTAGGGTGTTTTCACTTGATTGCTCTAGTTCTTACCGTTTTGGTTACTTTGGCCCGTTATGTGTCTATTTTATGTGTTTTCTAGTGTTTTTGTGAATGCACAGATTTTTTCCATCAATAACCTAGCCACGGACATGCTCGGGAAGTGAAGGGAACCTAAAGGAACTGCCCTGACTCGATCCAGAAATCATACAAGTGGAAGCCAAAACATCCCCCGGTCAACACTGAAGAATTCGGCGAGAACTTAGTTTTCCAAACAGAAAGATCTAGGAGAATTTAGGAAGAAGTCCTCGGCGAGAACTTCCAAAGTTCTCACCGAAAACTATTGAAGAAATACAAACAGGAGGTTTTGCACTAAAGTTCTCGCCAAGAACTTTCAATGTTCTCACCGAGAAGTCATTCCTTTTCCGATGTAACTACGGACAAACCCTATTTAAGCAAACTAGAGGACATCATTCAGAAAGACTTTTTCCATGGATTAATTTCCAGACTTCAGAGTTCGAGAGAGAGTTGAGAGCATCCTTGGAGTTCACGGAGATATCGTGATGTCATCTTTCCACCTCGGAGTGCTCAGAGCTAGGAGTTGAAGATTCTCAACATTGAAGCTTTACAGATTCATCAAATTAGGTTTTACAATTCCTCTTTGTTCTTCTTCCTAAGATGTATTCCTTGACTGTTTTCAATTCTCTTGTATTGAATATGAGTAGCTAAACTCGTAGAGCTTAGATTAGATGAACCCTAAGTGACACGAGGCTTTAAAGCGGTCACAGATTGCGGTAATTAGATTCAGATTCAGATAGTTTCTCTTGCATGTTTGGTTTGTTATTCATTGCTTGTGTTTCTTTTCTAGCTTGATCACCTAGACTAGATTCTTGTTAAGCTAAGGATAGAGGCGAATGTCCGCCTTACTTTAAAACACCAAATCAACAATTAATCTATTCAATGGAGTGCGCCTTTCGTAGGAACCATTTAGGATTAATCCATTGCTAGAGTAACTCATAAATCATTAGTAATCGCGCTAGTTAGTTTTCCGTTGCAGAAGTGAAAGCACAGACGGTTAATTAATCTTAGTAGTTATATCGGATAGAGTGAATGTTCGCCGAACTTAAACCTAAGGGTCAAGAGTTATGGTGATGTCTGAGAACCGAATGAATCAGGATTGAAAACCATTGGTCTTGTGATCGCCAATGCTCTGGTGATCTTAGGGGGATTCGAGTCTAAGATTGTCTGTCGTCTTGTTAAGTCAAACCAATCTTCCATTCTGTCTTCTGTTTTCATTTCAATTTTCTTTGCCTTATAGTCTAGAAGTCATGGAACTCACACCATGCACAACGTGTTTAAACCTGAATAATTTGTCAGCTTCTTTGAGTAGTCAATTAGAGGAAACCTCAAGAGATTCGATCTAGTCTACTTCTATAGGCTAGTTATTTGACAACACGCGAAAATGTGTACATCACGCCTATCTGATCGATCCTCTAGCCAATCCTCACTTTCTTCCGCTCAATCGTGCTTTGACAACCTTCAAAATCTCCATCTAATGGTGTGTGTTTTATCCAAAATATGTCTCAAACTAATTATACATTCTAAAACCCTTTCCTTGTTGAAAAGGGGAAATTTTTCCCGTCTAGGGAGCTTACACGTTCTGTAAGCTAAACAGTGTATTAGCTTACACGGTGTGTAAGCTCCAAAATTCAACATTTTGAGGTTTCTTCAAAATCAGCCCTTTCCTTGTGGGTGGGCCTTCTTCCCTCGACCCAGATCATTCTAAGGGGCCTAGAATCTCGTGTCACTCAATTCTCCACTCCCGGTTTGATTCCAAAACATCAGTTATTCCCTAAGGCCGAAAGGGGAATAAACTCATTTAAAAATAACCCAAATGAGATAAAATCATTACAAAAATGTCATCTATTGAGGCATTGAACACACCAATATTTGGGTGCAGTGAAGGGCCAGCTTGGTGGGCTCCTCATATCCTTCATGAACTTCAGCCATGGCTTGTAGAGCTTCCTTGACCCTCCCAAGTAATTTAGTACTAAACCATATTCCCTTTTCTTAAATAAAGATTCATCCATCACTACATAATTCATTTCTTTGAACTTGGTAGCATGGTCAGTGTCCCCATTTGGGTTCCTTATACATGCCAGCAGTGGTACTCGCCAATCATTAGTATCCTCCTCAATCATGTATGCTTCTGCAACTTATTTTAAACAGTTTCGTAATGGAAGGAGGGACTTCACAAAGTGATGTGATCCTCCACGGCTGCCCAAAGACCTACAACTATTCCTAGACCCCACTAGGGTCCCCAGTCAAAGGCAGAACCCTAGGGCCGTACAAGAAGCGTGTAGGGCCAAGGAAAGTCCTCCAACACATCATGAAGCCAAGGTATGTGACCAAGTATAGGCTCAAGCCACCACCAGCAGGTAGGAGAGCTAAATTGAAGGAACTGCCACTCCAAGGAATGTTGCTGGCCAAGGCACCCGATCCGAGCCCCAAGCCGGACCGAGGGCCGAGTCTAAGGGCCCTAAAAGGCCCTGGACCAATCTCCACGAGCCCTGGAGGAGCTGACCACTCATGGGATCCTCTAGAAGCATTCCTGGAGTACAGGAAGCAAAGGACCCAATAGTACCTGACCAGCAAGGGATGGCACCTGAAGACAGGCCCCGGAGCGAGCCCCGGACCGGGCAAATGCAAGCACTATGCCCTAAACCAAGTGCCACGAGCCTTGGACCAACTCCAGGCCTTGAAGATCCTCTGAAGACTTGGCCGAAGTAGAATGCCAAAGGCCTGGCCAGAAATGAAGGTGGCCGAGACATGAGCCAGCCCCGGGTGTCGGGCACGGCGCCTGGTGCTACGAAATAGCACTTAGGGCCGAGCCTCCAAACGGCTCAGGCCTTTTGGGAAATTCCAATTGCTCTGGATAGTTGGAGACCTCAGGAACAAAGCCCAAAAAACGGTGCTGAAATCGGAGGAGGAATGAAGGAGGAGCCACATAGGAAAGTGCTCCTACACGATCCGGGTCCATGCATGCAATCCCGCCGAGACAAGGAATCCCACCCGGACCAGGAGAACATGTTGCCACGACTAGAAGACCCTGGGCCTAAGTCCTTCTAGGATTGGGACACCATCATAAGGCCAAAGACCGTGAGGAGCCGTGCCCGCCGGACTAGAACTGCCCGACCACCCTTGAAGTTGCCCGGATTGCCGGATTTTGCCTATTTAGTCTTTTCCTTGCATACCAAGACACTTTTATCTTTCCCTTTTAGTTTTCCTTAATTAGTTAGCTTGTTTAGGTCATTTTTAATCTTTCCTAGTTAGGATTAGATTATTTTATTCCTAGTTAGGAAGTAGCTAAATAAGTGAGGAGAGCTTGTTCCCTCCCTATAAATAGAGGTCGCCGGCCACCTTTGTTATTCAGACTTTTATCAATCAATAAACCCCTTTTCAAAACATTGTTCTAAACCCCTTCAAGTATGTGCAAGAGCACGGCTTAAGGTTTGGCTTATCATCAAGAGCATCCATCTCTTGGTGTGACGCCCTCGACGTGATACTTCTGGTTCCTAGCTCAGCTGAAGCTAGTGGGTCAAAGTCCGATTTCGCCCCGGTTCCATAGGTTCTCTCATTGCTTGAAGATCAGCTTGCGGTGGTTAGGGTCACGGAGCGTTGTCGCCCGTGGTTGACATCAGTTGGTATCAAAGCACGGTTCAACACTAGGACCACACTCTATCCCAGTCTCCAGGTTAACCCTTGGATTCATATCCCTTTTATTTTCATTGTTCTTTAGAAAAATTAGTTCAGAAAACTTCCCATCTATTTCAATTCATTCAATCAGTTTGGCATTGTAAGGCAAAGAAAATTAGGTGGCATAAGAAAAAGAAAAGAAAGCAAGGCCACCCTGCAAAGTTTGTTTCCTTTTTGTTATAAGAGAAAATCTAAGAAGAGGGGATAGATATTTGCTTCTGCTTGCTTGAAACTAACCACGGCAGACGAGAGAATGGAAAATTTGCAAGGCCAGATCCAAGGCGTTGGAGGAGTCTTGGCTGGAATACAAGAAGCCCTAGCCAGACTTGAGAGAGACCACCAAGGCCGCCATGAGAGAAGGGATGACCACGGAGAGTATGAAGAAGAGCGAGACCTCAACCGAAGGGCTAGAAGGTTAGTCCAAGAGATTGATGATGATGTGAGCAACCTCAAGCTCACCATCCCTAAGTTTGCTGGCAAGAATGATGCTGATGAGTACTTGGATTGGGAGAGAAGTATGGAGGACTTCCTCGAGTGCCATCACTATTCAGAGAGAAAGAAGGTAATTGTGGCTACCCTTGAATTTACTGATTATGCTGCTCTTTGGTGGAGCCAATTCAAAAGACAGGTTCAGAGAGGAAGATGAGGAAGAGGTTTTTCCCGGCTGCCTACACCCGAGACTTACACACCTCACTCTAGACTTTGAAGCAAGGAACTATGTCTATTGTAACATCCCGTTCCGACCACACCCGAAATATTGATCGATTTAATATAGTATTGATTAGAGTGTAATATAGGTTAGTTATTATTATTATTATTATTATTATTATATATAATGATATGGTCATCATATAAGACAAAACATAAGATAAATAGATAAATAAAGTTACAAAACGTGGAAGCATGAGGGATTTGTTCCCAAATGACTAAGCACTTTATAATTATCATCACTTTTATCTTATCCGTGAAGAAAAGGAAGTTTAGCACATAAGTTAAAATGAGGAGAGAGGGAAAAGTCGGGTTGGTGAAGAAGAGAAAGAGAGACAGAGCGAAGCTTCTGTGAAAAATAGAAACAGAGAATTTGAGAAAAAAAGGAGGTGAATTTGTACATGGTTTGTGGTACGGAGGTCGTTCTGAATTAGATTTCTGACAAAGAAGTTAGTATCGAAGTTTCGTCGTTCAGAATCGGTGAGGGATTAGCACGACATATCGGGTTTGTTGTATCATGTTAATTACGTTTATTCTTAGTATGAACCTAGGAGAATTAGACCGACTGCTTAGGGGTGTATGGAATTACATGTTATATGTGGAACCATGATTGATACGTGTTTTAATTGTCGTGCCTATCAATAAGTGATTTATATGATTCCATGTTTCATGCTTCCTTTAATATTGTTATTATGTGCTACGATATTTGTGATTAGTAATTTGCTCATATTGCTGTTATTTGCGATGTTAGTGTTGGTTGCTAAGTTGGACTTATGATTAGGAGAATGACCCGGTACGAGGGCTAGACCCGATGAAGTACTACTATAGGACTCCTAAGTTATTATAAGTCAAGTCAAGTATTGTTATGTCAAGAATATACAAGTCAAGTGCATTAAATGATCGAGTTAAGGTTAAGGAATATCAAGTTAAGAATCATGAACAAGAACACAAGTCATATATGGTTTGGTCTCACGGTCATTCACGTAGCAATTAAGGCTCCCCATGCTATTACTCAATTATCAAGTCAAGTTTATAGTCGCACCCTTTGTATGGTGTAGACTCATTCATGAAATCAAGTTTATAACCTCACTCTTGGTATGGTGAAGGTTCTTTTACAAGTCATGATCACACCCTTAGTGGTGTTGAATATCAAGAAAGCAAGCCCGGGAGAGTTAATAGCATGGGAATAGCCAGGCTCCTAATAATTAAAATATGATAAGACGCATGTGCATATGTCAAGGTGGTTGAGTCTTTTGCCTATTGGGATGTCATGATAGTTGTGATTCGATCCTATTGTTTTGGCTTATGTTTTAGATACGTGTTAGGGGTATGCTTTGCTTTGAACTCACGATGCTATGATTACACTCACTCAGCTATGAGCTGACCCTTTTCTTTATTATCTTTTCCTCTGCTTATCCTTGTGGGTGAGCAGACCAGCAGCAGTAGTAGATATCCTTGCAGCTTCCAGTAGGTCTAGGAGTTGAAGGCTCAATGAGGTACAGTCTTCAACTACTCCATGCTTGGACGTCTACGAGGGAGCACTTTTTGCCCAAAGATCCATGTTTTCACTTACATATGTTTTTGATACATTTTCATGCATATGTTAGACTCTTATGAAGGTGTGGCATGTAAAGGCACATTGTAGTTATCATGTGATCTATGTGTATATAGTGTAGATGTATATGTGCTTTGCAGGATTGTACGGATATACATAGTGGTAGTGTGTATGTGGTAGTGGCATGAGCTAATAACGGTTTTGGATGTTGTGGATAATCATGGTATGTATATGTAGAAATATGTTATGTTTTATGCAGGTATGATTAGAAGAACTATTATGTCCACTATACGAATACTTCATGTCAAATTTTCAAGAAAAATATAAAGCTATTGAGCAAGTTAATGTAACACCCAAATCATGTTCCGCTGCAATTATGTTAATTCACCGGTTAGGAGTCATGTATAGGTTAGGGTGTTACATCTATGGAGCAGTATACCAAGGAGATAGAGATGCTAGTGGCAAGGCTAGACCTCAAGGAGGAGCAAGAAGCCAGGATAGCCCGGTTTGTAGGAGGGCTACACCCGGACATCATGTACCAAGTCAACATAGTCAACTATGTTGACCATGAAGACTTGAAAGCCCTAGCCATCCGAGTAGGAAGGGAGATGAAAACAAGCTATACAAGGAAGCCAGCCCCCTCCAACAAGTAGCCAATGGAGAGGAGGATCCAGTACCGGCCAACCCCCCATGGAAGCCCGGCCTGCCCCGAAGCACTGGGCCCCGATCGAACCCTAACCCTAGAGAACCGGCACCACGGGTAACACCTACTCAATCTACTCCTAATGTTCAGAATTCTAACCCACGTCCTAGTGGTATTGTGTGCTTTAAATGTCAAGGTAGAGGACACGTCTCAAGGGACTACCCCAACCAAAGGACCATGGTGATGGGAGAAGGAGAGATCGAGACGAATGATGAGGAGGAGGATGAGAAAAAGAAAGAAAAAGAAGAAGAATAGTCTGAAGAAGGAGAGGAAGTGAAGCCAGAAGGGCTTAAGAAGTTTACTAGGATGTTCTCAAAAATCCCAACCCTGGAGTCAAAGAATCTGACCAGCCCTAGAGTCGGCGCCCAGAACAGCCCAGGCGCCCAGCACAGCCCCAACGCTCAGCCTAGCCCCGGCGCCCAGAACAGCCCTGGCGCTCAGCCCAGCCCCGTCGCTCAGTCCAGCCCGGTGCCTAGCACAACCCCGACGCCTAGAACAGCCCCGACGCCCAGCACAGCCCCAACGCTCAGCACAGTCGCGGCGCCCAGCCCAGCCCCGGCACCCAGCACAGCCTAGATGCTCTGCCTAGCCCCGACACCCAGGCCGACCCCAACCCCCAAATCGGCCCCAGTACGCTCCTGATCGGCTCTGATGCAGGCCCCCTGGTTGACCCCAGCCCCGGTACCGTCCAGACCACCCCTGGTACGCCCCAGGACCACTCCGACCCCTAGATCTACCCCAATCACCCCCTGCCCAGGCCCCGCCCTAGAGCGACATAAAACTTCGAAATTCAATGGGAAGTTATCTCCCATCGAGTTCTAAGGGCTGCCCCGATCAAGGAGGTAGAAAACATGGAGCTGGACGAAGGAACAAGTGCCCAGATCAAAGGAGAGGGAGAATCTGGTGTAAGAATGGATGAGCTATTTACACCCGACACCTCCCCGAGCCTAGATATCTTTGTGAACAGTTATTCTGAGGAAGAAGACATGGACACCGACGGCCAAAGCTCCGAAGGACCAGAACCTTGGTTGTCACCGATTCAAATGACACTCCTGGTCTAGAAGATGATGCTGAGTTTCTTCCAGACATGGCCACCCAAGTTACGGAAGTGTGGAGAGGATTGCTGAGTGCACAAAGAGAGCCCAAGATGGATTCGAGGGCGAATCCAAGGCAAGAACAGGGGGATGATGTGATCCTCCACGGCTGCCCAAAGACCTACAGCTATTCCTAGACCCCACCAAGCCAAGGTATGTGACCAAGTATAGGCTCAGGCCACCACCAGCAGGTAGGAGAACTAAATTGATGGAACTGCCACTCCAGGGAATGTTGCTGGCCAAGACACCCGATCCGAGCCCCGAGCCGGACCGAGGGCCGAGTCTAAGGGCCCTAAAATGCCCTGGACCGATCCCCACGAGCCCTGGATGAGCTGACCACTCCTGGGATCCTCTAGAAGCATTCCTGGAGTACAGGAAGCAAAGGACCCAAGAGTACCTGACCAGCAAGGGATGGCACCTGAAGACAGGCCTCGCAGCGATCCCCGGACCAGGCCAACTGCCTCAAGCCTTGGACCAACTACAGCCCTTGAAGATCTTCTGAGAACATTTTCAGAAGACTTGACCAAAGTAGAATGCCAAAGGCCTGGCCACAAATGAAGATGGCCAAGACATGAGCCAGCCACGGGCGCCGGGCACGGTGCCCGACGCTACGAAGGAGCACTTAGGGCCGAGCCACCAAACCGCTCGGTCCTTTTGGGAAATTCCAGTTGCTCTGAATAGATAAAGACCTCAGGAACACGGCCCAAGAAACGGCGCTGCAATCAGAGGAGGAATGAAGGAGGAACCACGTAAGGAAGTGCTCATACACGATTCTGGTCCATGCATGCAGTCTCGCCGAGACAAAGAATCCCACCCGGGCCAGCAGAACAGGTTAGCATGACTTGAAGGCCCCGGGCCTAAGTCCTTCTAGGACTGGGACACCATCAGAAGGCCAAAGCCGCGTGAGGAGCCCCGCCGGCTGGCCCAGAACTACCCGACCACCCTTGAAGTTGCCCGAATTTAGGGTTTTTGCCCGGATTGCCAGATTTTGCCTATTTAGTCTTTTCCTTGCATACCAAGACACTTTTATCTTTCCCTTTTAGTTTTCCTTAATTAGTTAGCTTGTTTAGGTCATTTTTAATCTTTCCTAGTTAGGATTAGATTATTTTATTCCTAGTTAGGAAGTAGCTAAATAGGTGAGGAGAGCTTGTTCCCTCCCTATAAATAGAGGCCGCCGGCCACCTTTGTTATTCAGAATTTTATCAATCAATAAACCCCTTTTTAGAACATTGTTCTAAACCCCTTCGAGTATGTGCAAGAGCACGGCTTAAGGTTTGGCTTATCCTCAAGACCATCTATCTCTTGGCGTGGCGCCCTCGACGTTATACTTCTGGTTCCTAGCTCAGCTGAAGCTAGTGGGTCAAAGTTTGATTCTGCCCCGGTTCCATAGGTTCCCTCGTTGCTTGAAGATCAGCTTACGGTGATCAGCATTGTCGACTGTGATTCACATCACAAAGATTTGTCCTCCTCCCTCATGTGAGAATTCTCTAAAACCCGAAGCCAACTGTGCCAAGTAGTTGGCCTTGCCATTGTTTTTGCAAGTAATGAACTTAATTTACACGTTGTGAGAGTAAGAGATTAGGGTTTGAACATGGTTGATATATGTCTCTAACACATAGTTGACACATCGGACTACTAGTTGTGAATCTCCTTTGATATCAACGTTCTTTGCTTTTAATTCAATAAGTATTTCCATACCAACCACCAAAGCTTCATATTCATCTTGGTTATTGGTACAAGGAAGTCAAGGGTGAAGGCAAAGTGCATGGTGTGACCCGCTAGTGAAGTTAGTACCACTCCAGCTCCTTCCTAGAACGTGTCTTTGAACCATCAAAGAAAAAAGACCAAGGAACCACTCCTCTCATCCTAATCTCTACTGCTTCGCCTGGCACATCCACACATGGATGGCCTACCAAGAAGTCAACAAGAGCTTGCCCCTTAACTACTTTTTGTGGCACATATTGTAAATTAAATTCAGATAGAACAAGTGTCCACTTGCCAATCCTCTTGTGGAAGATTGGTTGTGATAACATATATTTAATAAGGTCAGTCTTACAAATGAGTTGTACTTGAACAGGCATCAAGTACTACCTTAGCTTCATACAAGCATAGAACAAAGCTAGACATAATATTTCTACGGGAGAGTACTTCCTCTTTGCTTCATTTAAAAGCCTTTTTAAATAATACACGGCTTGTTCATTTCCCAAGTCATTATCCGGGCCAACAAACATGCTATTGACGTGTTAGTGGTTGAGAGATAAAACTTTAAAGATTAATGTGGGATAAGAGAGTTGAGAACTAGCGGATTCGCCAAGTACTTCTCGATGTCATTAAAGGCTTGTTGGTGCTCTTTGCATCATGCAAACTCTTCTTCCTTCCTCAAATTCAAAAAAGACGAGAACACTTGGGTTTGGCCAGCACAGTTTGAGTTGAAGCGCCGAATATAGTTGACTTGGCCAATGAACCTCTACAACTCCTTCTTATCACTAGGTGGCATGGCCTCGATGATGGCCTTGGTCTTGTTTTTGTCAACCACAATGCCACGTTGGCTTACAAGGAAACCAAGGAAGTTTCCTACACTTACACCAAAAGCACGCTTAAGAGGATTTAATTTCAAACCATGGCTTCTCATGCGTAGGAAATCCATACGTAAGTTATCAAGGTGGCAACGCCTTACCTTGACTTGACGACTATGTCATCTACGTAAACCTCCAAAAATTCACCAATCAAGTGATGAAAGATGGCGTTCATAGCTTGTTGATAAGTTGCATCAACATTCTTGAAACCAAAGGGCATGACCACCCATTCATACATCTAATGGCACCTGGACAACAGAAAGCTGTCTTGTGGATATCCTCATTGGTTATGTAAATCTGGGAATAGCTAGAAAAACAATCCATGAATAAGAATACTTCATGCCTAGTAACTTTATTAAGCAACATGTCAGCAACTGGCATGGGATATTCATCCTTAGAAGTGGTTGGGTTTAAATTCCTAAAATCTACACAAACACGAAGCTTTCCATTTTTCTTCCTAACTGGCACCACATTAGACAACCACTCTACATACCTAGTCATTCTTATAAACTTAGCCTTTAACAAGCGTTCAATTTCCTTCTTAATCTCTGGCAATACCTGATATGCAAAACGCCTAGGAGGTTGTTTGAAGGGTTTAAATCTATATTTAATTATTTTTTTTGATGAATTATTAGTGGAATTCATTCACCAAATGAACCAAAAGAGGCAATAGCCTATAATGGGAACGTACATCAAACACTAAGAACTAATACAAAGGTAAGAATTTATCCCTTGTATCCTCATCTTCCTTTTTTGAAAGGTGTTCGATTCAACTCGGGTCAAGACAAACTGACTACCGTCAAGCCTAAATAGTCAAAAGAGCTCAAGGAACACAGTCTAGACTCTAGTACTAACTTCAAATTGGATCAACTCAATCAACTCCTTCATAGTCCTTGCATGTTCTCCGGCATTTCTTCAGCATCGCTCATACCATATATTTGCATACACAACCCTCCAAAGCAATCTCCTTTTTTATCATCACGAAGCATCCTGCTAGCTTTAATAATATCCTCTGCCCAATTCAAAGCTCTCCAGCGATCCCCTTTGCAGCTACTAATAACCATTGTCACATAACTGCAGCTATGAAAGATATGAGTCCTTTCATCCACTCCCTGCTGGTAGAAATAACAGCTTATGTCAGTTGACAGGCCCTAATTTGCAATATCAGCTCTACAAGTAATCCTCTTCAGGATTATCAACCAAACAATAAACGAATGTTTGGAGAATACTTGGATACCCCCAGACCAGCTGATCCCAATGCACAAGGACTGATTTCTCCCTTAAACTCTCCCACACCATATTAACTTAGTACTTTATCATTCGTCTGCAATCCCAGTACACTTCATCATTTTGAACCAAAAAATGTCGCTGGAGCTGGGTTCTACTCTTCAACAATCTCCTCCAAAGCCATGAATGATAAGGCTGAGTTTTGAAATCCCAAACATCTCCCTGTTTAACTCTGTACTTCCTGACCCAAGCTACCCAGATAGAGCCAGCTTGCACTAAAATACTCCATTTGTGTCTGCCAATGCAGGCCACATTCCAAGTGTGTAGATCTTTCATTCTTAATCCTGCTTTTTGCACTTAGGGTGGAAGGGTATTTGCCCATTAGCTCCAGCTCTATGTAACAAGTAGTGAAGAAACTCCATTGTTATGACAAAGAGAGCTGGCGAGAGCAGATCTCCCTACCTCAATCCTCTCTTGTTCTTAACATATCCAACAGAGCCTCCATTCAGATCCAGACTTAGCATCACAGTTCCCAAGCATCCTTCAACCCATTTGACAAACTCAGGAGGAAAACCCTTAGCAATCAGATCTTTTATCCAGAACTCTATGTTAACAGAATCCAAAGCTTTTCGAAGATCAATTTTCAAAGCACACCTTCACCTTGGTGTTGTGTTCTTCAAATGATAGGCGTTGACCAATTCATGTGCCATTAATATGTTGTCCCCAATCTGCCTTCCTTGAACGAATGTTGACTATTACAGCTTATGACCTCAGAAAGACAAACTGAAAGTCTTTTAGTTATGATTTTCGTCACACACTTATAGATGACATTGCAACATGCAATCGACGTGAAATCCCTAATGTTGGCAGCATTATTCTACTTTGGGATGAGGGTAAGAAGGGTGGACTTGGCCGCTTCTGACATTTTTCCTATCTTGAAGAATTCCTGAATAGCATCACACACATCCTGTTTAACTAGAGAACAAGACTTTTGAAAGAAAGCAGAGGAGAAGCCATCCGGGCCAAGGCTTTTGCTTTCAGGGATATCAAATAAGGCATTTCTAATTTCATCTTCGGTGATATCCTTACACAAGTTGACTGCAACCTCTTTGGATAATTTTTTCAAAACGATTTCTTCAAGTTTTGAGATGGGAGCTCAAGAACTCTCTGATCGGTTTCCCCCGCTATCTTTTTATAATAGGTCACAACTATCTCAGGTATTTCATCTACCTTCGTGCCAAAGTACCATCCTACGTTTCCAAGCAGACAACTTGGTTTCTTGCCTATCTAATTTTGACAGCTCGATGGAAGAAGCCATTATTTAAATCACCCAGTCTAAGCCATTGAAATCTAGATTTTTGCTTCAGTAAAGACTCCTCCGCCCCCTTTAAGTTCATGCTAATATGATTGGGCATTCTTACCCTCAATAGCTAACTCCTTAGAAGGGGTAGCTAGGGCAATCAATTGTGTTGTTTGCATCTTTACTCCAGCCTCCTTAACCTATTGATTGATCCTTGAGAAGCAATCCTCATTAAATTTTTCAACGCAACCTTTACATTCTTCTGCTTTGCATAAAGCCTATATAATCCCCGTTTCTTGAACACTCCATCATTCAAATTCCAGGCATCCTCCACAATCCTCCCATAATCAACATTTGCCAGCCACATATCAAAAAACCTAAAAGGTTTTGGTAAGCTCTTCACCTCTGTCACCGTGTCCAACAAAATTCCACAGTGATCAGATTTATGTGGCGCCAATAATTTCACACTACTACTACCATTCACTTTCAACCAATCTTCATTAATAAAACACCGATCCAACTTCCTATATGTTGGATCCTCCTGCCTATTATTATACCAATTAAACTGAGGTTTTGCAGTCTTGTCTTCCGCAATCATGCAATCATTAATCCCATCAACACAATCAAGCATTCCAGCAGTTATGCCTATGTTATTTGAAGCTTCTTGAGGCTTTGCAATGACATTAAAGTCCCCCAAGATGTAAACTGGCTTATTTAACCTCCAAAGGAAATGACAAGAATCGGCAAAGAAAACCCTTCTATTTCCAACTGTATTAGCTCCATAAACCATCCCAATATAAATTGGGCACATACTTTTAACAAGCAAAACAACAATTTGATCATAACTGCTAACAATCCTTAAATTCATTTGCTATATTGATAAGATCATACCTTTCAATCTTCGACATGGTGGCATTGATGAAGGTAGGACGTTGATCGTCCTTAGCGCCAAGGTTGATCTCCTCTAGAACATCACATGCGGCAATGTGTTTGTTGACCTCTTCATTAAAACTTATCTCTTCACCTTGTCCAAGTGAATCATCATCTGGAACACAATAAGCCATTATCACAGGCTCATTACATACAAGCCTATGCTCACATTGCTAGATGGCTAACCTCTCTTTGAAGGTCATGACTTCGGCCTCCCTCGTCACCTTGTCTCGAGGTGGTCTATTCATCATCACCAACTTTGGTGGTATCAGGTGGACCATCCAAGGAGAACATGGATGGTCTCATTATCTACGTCAATGGATTAATGCATGCCTTAATCAAAACTTTAGCACTCGAGATGACCACCATACATGGTCCTCCATCCATACCCCTAACCTCCAATATGCCAAAATCACCATGGTATAGAGGAGCTTCAACATAGTTGGATCCTACTGCAAATGGTTTTGTGTCAGCTTGAATGACCTCAACCATCCCTTCTTTGTTCCACAACATCATGCATTCATGTAATGATGATGGAACACATTTACTTGAATAGATCCAATCTCTCCTCAGTAGGGCATTGTAACTGATAACACCATCCATGACGAAGAAGGCACTCATCTTCTCCTAGCTTCCAACTCCTATCCCACTGGCAAGATCCCTCTCGTTGAAGTGGACCCGTCACTGAAGCTGGTGACGAACACTTTAGTAGGGATCAAGTCACATGTGTTCTTACCAAGCTTCTTCAACATCCTTGTTGGCATCACATTCACAGTTGCGCCATTATCAACCAGGACCCTTGACATTGGCACTTCATCCAATTTTTCCTTAATATAGAGGGCCTTAGATGCTTTAACATGCTTGGCTCTAGATCCTTGAATACCACAAGGTGGATAGGTATATCACTTGATTTCTCTTCCATTATACCCTTTCCTTTTGAATCCACCACTGACATGACAAGCTCCTCATTGAGCAAGTTACCCTCTTTTGCCAAAGAGCTCTCAGGTTCATCAAATTCTGGGCAGGTAGGGTTTTCTATTAGAAGAGACATCATCTCCTCTGGAGCTTGGTACAACACATAGAAAGGATAATGTTCTCCATCTTCACAAAGCAAACCCACATGTTTATGGTGTGCTTCATATAGCTGCTTCAACAATCCTTGTGAACTTTTGTATTGCCACTGTGGCCAAGTCGATCATAAAACCCAACTGAACCATCTTCACACTTCGTGGCTCGTCATCTGTATCGAGGTGATTTAACTCCTCAACTAAGTGTGCCACAGGTTAATCCTCCATTACTTCCTCGTCCTCTTCTCCACTTTCCACATGTACATGTTGGTCCTCCTCTTTAGACTGGAAAATCCTAGGGAGTATGTAGTTGGTAGCCACTGTGGGTGGCAAGCTTCCAAACTTGATGGTTACAGGAGGGCCTTGGTCATCACCATCATCCTGTTTATCGTTACTCTCAAACCTAGGGTTTGGATGATCTGCATTGATCTTCACATCATCAATGTCAGCATCATACCCCTCGTAATATAGTCCAAGTCTATCATCTATCGAAAGGTTATCTTCCACCTTTTCTTCCACCTCTTCAACCCTTGGGGCTTGGGCACACTTTCCCTTCCCCAACACAGTGAGTTTGAGACCATAGGACATGGAGTTGGCCACCCTTATATCAGCTTGAAGGGTATCCTCTGCTTCGGACTGTTGCATCCTCCCAATCTCATGTTGGCCTCTACGACTATGAGCATTCTTGCGGAGGAACCTTCTCTTCTGAGTCCTCTTTAAGTCAGCCACTGCTATTGGTTTTTTTACATTGGATATCTAGGTATGCCAACCACCATGTGGCACTTTGGTAATTCAAAAGGTCCTCTTCATGGGATGACCAGGAGCCAATGATTGCCTTGGCTACCATCCGACTGGTTGTCGCACTCCCTCCACTTGTCTCTAATATTGTGGATACCTTGTCCTATTGGGAGGAGGGTCAAGCCTCTGATATACGGGCTTGTTTGGTTTCACATCATTGAAGTTGAGACTCCTCTTGCACTAGACTTATAACTTCTCTTCATCTTGACTACCAAGTGAAACATGAGTCGATTATACATTCGAAGACGAACTGCCCTCTTGAGGTGTCGTTGATCCAACACCAGCTTTGAACCTATCAAAGAACTCTTGATCTTTGAATTTCTTCCTAAGTTTGAAGTTCAGTCATCCTTGAGCCCCTTGACAAACTTTGTTTCTCTTAGATTAACAAAGCAGCGGTTTTGAGTGTTCTAGAAACTAGTCAAGAAACTCTCAACTAACTCTCTTGGCTGTTGGCACATATGTGTCAAGTCTGCTCTGGAAACCTCTGGCTCAAACCTATAGAATTGGGAATGGAAGATCTGCTCCATCTGTTGCCAACTTTGTATGGAGTTGGATAGGCAAGTTGACGTACAAATTAAAGCATGGTCCTGTTTCCAAACAACCTAAACTTGATGAAGTCACCCACATCACCACATTGGATGGTAAATCGTCAGTCGTGCTCCATGGTGGACTCATCACTGGTCCTTGTGAATGTGTAAAATTTGGGTACCCTAAAGCCTCTAGGGGAGGGATGGCGTCTATCCACCCACTTTGGATAAGGCTTTCGATACACGAGCGGCATGGCTGGCCTACCTCCAAGGCCAAGATGCTCATTAAGCATTTCTGCTACCTGTTCCCTTAATTTATTACCATCATGTACCCCAGGTGGTGGCATGAATCCTGTTGGATCCATCCCATGTCGATTGACTTGGGGTGGTATTGGTGGTGGTGGATATGCACGTGGGGGTACCTCCACGTCAGGTCGTGGTGGTACTTGATCCATATTGAATGGACGGTCAGGGCCACATATGGCCTAGCCTCTGGAACATGTTGTCGAGCAAAACCTGGGGTAGGCAGTTGCTCAACATGGGTGTTGGATGCGGTGGCAAAAATATTGCCAATATTCCCATGTTGATGGGAAGGTGGCTGATTTGCCAGTAGAGATGATAGGTTGTCTGTAACACCTGTCCCAAACCGACCCGGGTTTACTCATGGTTGAACCGGTTTGAGTGCTACTCGAAGATACAACATTTAAATAAAGGAGTAAAAGGCAGCGGAAATAGAAACAACTCTTATTAAAAGGTTCTAAAACAAGCGAAGGCCTTCATTAAATACAATTCAAAATCCGAACAATTGATAAATGAAAATCCGAAATCTGAACCTCAACAACGTTAACAAAATCCCCCAACCCAAAAGTGTCAACTGAAACATAAAACCAAAACGATAGTCACTCCAAAGTAGTCCACTAATCTTCACTTCACAACCCCAAACTGCAACTCCTTTGAACTCAACCGAACACCTGAAAAGAGTAACTGGGGGGTCAATTTTTTAATGAAATTGAGTGAACCCACTAGGTTTAACTATGCACCGAATCTAACCTCAAGAGCAATCCCAACTCCGCACACAAAGAACAGTGGAATCTGACAGAGCCATTCATATTTTAATTCCTAACATGATACTAGGCGATCACATAAGCTCAATCTCTAATCAACATCCACACATCAAGATAACATCAATACACAAGGGTTTAACATGCTTAAGCTCAACATTATGTAATAGAGAAACATCATGCATAATACACATCCTCCCAAAATCACATAACAAGTTGTCTCACAATCCATCCAAAGCTAGCACATACCATAAGTTACCCATTTACACAAGTTCACTCACATGCTCATGATCACTTACTCCCATTCCTCTTTTCAATTAATAAATGAGTTATTAAGCATCCTTAAACAGTCCAGGTTAACACTCAAGTGCAGCTCTCCATACTAACAATTCACATATCACAACATCCTCATAAACACGAAGCATTCAATATACACTTACAGATCAGCTTAACCACACAATCCATTCACATACAACCAAACACCGACCAACGCTCATCGGAAGCATCTCACAAGTACGTCTAATACACACATCATACACAAAACACGCACACATCTCACATACACACACTCACAAACACACACACACACATACACCACCACACATTCATTTTTCTATGTGAGTTCATTAGGCGCCATTGGAGTTTACCCATACACCACCCCTGCCGGCCAGATGCACCCACTCTTCCAGGAGGGTCCAAGACGCATCCTTTATTCCAGAAGGATCCAGGGCCCAAACTTACATCGACGCATCACAACAACAACAATAGATCATGCCACTCTTCCAGGAGGCGTGACCGCACCTCACTCTTCCAGGAGAGGTGACAATTTGGGCGCAGTGTAGGCTCCAATCCGGTTCTATCACTTCAATTAATTACATTACTTAAACATGCATCAAGTTCAAACATCAAGCCATTACTCATTTCCCTCATCCACTCTAACATCAATTCAATCATCAAGTCCAACATCAATTCCACCATCAAATCAATCATCAAGGCTCACATCAAGTCCACCATCAGTTCAACCCTCAATTCCATCATTAAACCAATTCCAGACCACATTCTACTTATCACAATCCAATCAACTACACACATCAACAATTCAATTTCAATCAATCAAACCAAGTCCCAATTCCTCTAGCCAATTCCATGTACCAATTCCATTGTCCAATTCCCTTAACTAATTCCATTAGCCAATTCCACGTACCAATTCTATTGTCCACTTCCACGTACAAATTCCCTTACCAATTCTATTAGCCAATTCTAAGTCTTAAGTCTACCACCCTAAACACATTAACAACCATCTCCACACACAACATTAATTCCACCCAAGCCATCGCAGAACATCAATTCAACTAACAACACGTAACATCAATCCATCCAATATCACATATAATCATTTCATCCATTCACACACTTACAATCACATCACACTTCATTCAATAATTCCACATTACACAAACAATTTAATGGTAAACGGCTAGCTCACCGGCCACCCCCACCTGCAAGTACAGGGAAGCAATGTCGTGAGTCTTAGGCTTACCCTCCTGTTCATCCTTCATAGGACGACCCCACATTGGCAGGGCCATCCACCCGTTCATCATTGATTAGGGCGACCCCACATTGGCATGACCACCCTCCTGCAACCACAACTGACAGCACAAGATAAAGAAATAGTTTACAGAATCACATCCCAACCCTCCTACACTCATTACTAAGTTTGATCCTTACAACATCATTGTTAATCATTTCCCGCAATCCAACCACATCACAACAGCTCACAATCATCAATCAATGCATCAATTAACAACCACACAGCAAGCATCAATCATCACAATTCACATCACAATCAGTTGCAGTACAATTTTACCTTTTTACTCTCTTCAATTTCAAGCAATCCATATATTCTTCTAAGTCAAAGTTACAACTCCTCACACAGACCATACTACCTATCGTACGCTAAACCCTCACCTGACAAGAAGACAAGGCTCTAAACGACTTCTAGAAACCCTAACAGCCAAGCTCTACAGCCCCAAAAACTTAGCTCTTCCTTCTGCCACCGACACTAGCCTACCCCGAAATACCTAGAACCACGTCGTGCAATCTCTTCCTCTCATTACCATGAACTCGTAGCAAGAAACGGATCACCAATCAGAGCTCTACAATTCCTGGAATCAAGGATTGAAACTTGAGGGTTTTTGGTTCGTCAAAGGGAGTTATGGAAATCCGTGAAAAATCAGCCTTTTATAGTCAGGCCATGATACACGGCGTGTATTGCTGATACATGGCCATGTATCATGGTCTACCCACCTTGACAAATTTTCGCGTACTCACTTGTATCTTCAACCCAACTCAATTGTGGACGTCCTGGACTTCGATGGGGCCTCAAGAACATTGTTTCCAATTTCTCAAACACTCAAACTGGGGCTCCAAACCATTCGGTTGGGCAGGGATGTTACATTGTCCTGCCATGATTGTCCATTCCGACCACTAGCAGGATGAGGCTTACAGTCCCAATGCCATTACTCATCGATCCTTGACCATCAAATGATAAGGCTCTAGACTGAACTAAAGGCATCGTTAGAATTTTTCTAAACTCTTGGAAATCAGTTTAAGTTTGGTTATCCACTTTAAATACTTGACTTAAACGTCTTTCAACATGAGAAATTAAAGATTCAATTCGAGAGTTTACCTGATGGGCATTACTACCATTGTAGCCTCCATGAGTTGGTGGTGCTCCACCATTGTCTGGCGAAGTGACATGATTGCCTCGCCTAGATCAGCACTCGGCGCCATAGACTTTGGCCTAGCCCTCCTTGTCGGTGCCTTGGATTTCGACAACATCTTTAGTTGTCTGGCAATGCTCAATGTTGGCCACTTGCTCCTCCACAAATGCAGATGGGAGGTCACCCTCTGGGTTCTTTCGCCTTGGAGCCATGATATCAAACACAAGGTCCCACTGAGCGTGCCAATTTGTTTCTAGTGGTAGAATTTTTGTGTTTGAACACAATAAATGTGCTTTTGACTTCTTGGAATAAGGAATAATTACACGGTTCACACCACTCCAAACAATGTTTGAACATGGGTGTTTGATGTTTTTTGGGTATGTCTACTGCTACTGGTACTACTCCTATGGAGATTCTGAGAGAGCTCCAAAAGCAAAGACACCTATGGCTATTGATATTGAAATTGCAAAGAGAAGTAGAAATTTGGGCAGAGTGTCTGTGTAACACCCCGGTTCTGTTTAACCAATTTTTGGGATTTTTGGTTGGTTCCTCGTTGGTTTAAACTTGGTGGAAGTTAATTTGAGTTAAATTACTCATTCACCGATTTAATTTAACCCAAGTTTTGAAGGTTTGACTTCTTGGATTGATTAAATTTAGGTTCACCGTCGAATCGATGTCCCAAACCAAGTGGTCGAATCTAAGTCAGTTGCCCTTTTTAATTTCAAATAGAATCAACAAATGGACTAAGGGTTTGGGCGTTGATCCCAACTAGGCCTTAGGCCACAACAAACCCAACCGGTCAAGAACTATGGAGGACAAAGAAAGTTGGTGGCCTGTGTAGTGTTAGCCAACCGGCCTGTTCAACTGTCCAAGACTAGTCAGCCCGAGCGGTTGACAATTCGCACCAGGGGAAGGAGGGGGGAGACGAAAGCGGGCTCGACCCAACTATTGTTTTGTTCCGCTAACCTAAGTCTAACCTAAGGCCTTCGCCTTGTTTCTATGGAGGCAGTAACGGGTTATGGGAGTGAGAAGCTGAGAGTTTTTTTGGGGGGGTTGGTTTTGGGGAGTGGTGGTGTGTACGAGAATAGAGAGAGAACAGAAAATGTAGTGGCGGATGCTCAAGGAAATTGATGCAATGGTTTTGGCAGCGATGACTTAGACGATCGCAAAGAAATGAAGGAAGATGGTGACAATGGATTTCTTTGATCGACCAAGATGGTAAGGAGTTGGAGACAGTTGCCGAAGTTGGAGGTCGTTAAGAGAAGTAGGGTGCCAACACTGGTTTGGGAAACGAAATAGAAGGATTGGCGGTGGCTTAAGTTGACCGAGCAAGGACGGAGAAAACCGTCAGGGACTGATGAGCCAGCCGTACCATGGACACATCCTGAACTTCCCCTCACACCAAGTGAAATCCTTCAAACGAAGCATCAATGCCTACTTAGAAGCTTGGAGTAAAGGAGGACATGAGGAGGATGCAGAGAGGCTGAGGAGAGAAGGATACACCTTGTTGAGGAGGTTCATACCCAAGGAACACCAAGACAGCGCCACACTGGAGGCGGATCGCAGGTGGACACAGGGGTCGCGCGCCACGGACACGCCACAGACGGGATGCGCCACGCCACATCTGCGATGTACCATGTCACGGCCAAATCTTGGAGCAGCTGGACACAATGAGATAATAAACAAAGGAGCTGAGCAGAATGCATGGAACGGCGCAAGGCACAAGGATGGTCCAAACAGCCAGAACGCACGCGACACGCCAAGTCCACCCTAGGACAGGATTACCATAAATCTGACTGCGGCACGGATTACCCTAAAAATCCATCCGCATGAAGTAATCTGTCCCGGACAAGGAAGGCTTAATGCCACACGAAGAACCTCCAGCTTCCAAGTCCTTTTGGGGGTAGGAAAAACTGGAGGACACACAATTCTTAGGGGTGGGAATTCGGTTAAGGTTAATGGTTTCTACTGATTAACTGACCAAAATCAATTAACCATTGGTTAACCGATTATTCAGTCAGTTAAGGGGGTGGTTAACCATTTTTAGTAAGTCGGTTAATGGTTAAAGTGCGGTTAAATGACCTTGACCGACTAACAGAAACAATAATGGAATAATGAGTTCTAGTGCAAGTGTTTATTTACATGGTGTATAATTTATGTTATTATTCAATTTATATGAAATTTTAAGGTTAAAAGTAGATTAAATCGGTCAAAATTGGTTAAATTGGTCAATTGTCGGTTAACCAAATTTTGGTTGGTTCTTTACTGATTTTATTTTGGTCAATCATTGGTTAAAACTTCTTGGAAGTCGGTTAACCATAGGTTAACCAGTTTTAATCGGTTAATGACCGAATTAACCGATTCCCACCCCTAACAATCCTTGCAGGATTAGGACATGGATACCCAATACGTGCTAGATTAAGACACGGCACTGACTTAGGGTTTTGTCGGTTTTAGGGTTAGCCTATTTTTAGTTGGATTTTTTTCCCTTTTAGTTAGCTTAATTAGGAGTACTTTATTTCCAAGAAGTAGAATAGAACAAGGATTCGAAGAGCCTATTCTTGAACCCTTGCCCTATAAATAAAGGCTTTGGGCCTACGATAGAGGACACGACTTTCAAGATTATAATTGATTTCAGAACCTTCTAGCTCTTGCATGAATTTCTTGGCTTGATAGGTTGGGTATATCATGTAATCAGGTCATCATTCTTTTGCTTGTGGCACCATTCGACTCTTGATACTTCTGGTTCCTAGCTCATTATAACTAGTGGGTCAAAGTCTGTTCCATCTAAGTCTGTGATTTTGTCTCCTTAACTTTGTTTTCCATAGATTGTTATAGGCTCTCAGCCCACGGTTGTTGTGGTTCACATCAGTTAGTATCAGAGTCGCGGTTCAAAATCAAGGACATTTATCCTTTATTTTTGTTTTTGAAAAAAAAATTGAAAACCCTAAAAATTGTTCTTGTGTTCTGTTTATGTTTTTTGTTATTGCTAAACAGTTTATGTGTTTGTTATAGGTGGTCAAAGCTGGTGGCCAAATAAAAGAAAAATAAAAGAGGTCTTAAAGAAAAACAGTCAACCCAAACAAAGCCTAGGCCACTACACCTAGTTTTGGTTAGGTTGAACACAAGAAGAGGGGTAAATTTTGCTTTTGTAGTCAATTTAACCTTAGGACTCTTTGATGACACTCGATTTGACGTGATTATCAGCCTCATTTAAGCGACATTTCTTTGCTTAAGACATGGTTTTTAGGGTAGAATAACGAATATTCAATCGATTGCCCTATCTCGTGCCATTTGTGTTACCTTGGCCCATTTCGGGTCTATTTGATGGTTTTCTAGTGTTTTTATGTTAGCACAGGTTTTTTGCCGTCAAATAGAGTAGCCATGGATGTGTCTAAGGCATTGGAACCTCGAGGAATCAAACCGGAATCGATCCAAGGAGCCAGTCAAAGTCAAACAAAAATCATGCCCGAGTACAAAGAGATTTTCGCCGAAATTGAGCTTGCATATTCGGCGAAAATATTAGTGCATTCAACTGGTGCCGAGTCAAAGGACATCTTCGGCGAAAACATTGTAATCTTCGGACCGAAAATACAAGGCAGAGGAAGCACTCCCGAACACAAAGGAATTTTCGCCGAAATTCTTAAGGAATTTTCGGTGAAAATAATACACTATTCCGGATCAGTTAGGGTTAAGTATAAATACTTAACCCGGCGGCCCAAAAGAGAAGGAGGCATTCAATACAATCATAATTTGACAAAACACAACTTTTCGAGATCAGATTTCTCTGAAGTTCTGGAGCGAAGAGTTGGAGTTCGAAGAGCCGGATAGAGATCGTGACGCCATCCCTTCCATCTCGGAGAACCGGAGCTAGGAGTGTTATCTACCGAAGATCGGAGTCTGTCAGAGTCGTCTGAATTAGGTTTTTCAGATTCTTTTCTATTCTTCCTTTGAATGATGAACTCTTTCATTGTCTTTGTTTCTTTTGTAATAATCATGAGTAGCTAAACCCTTTAGAGCTTAGCCTAGATGAACCCTAAGTGACCCAGGGCTTTAAAGCGGTCACGGATCGGCGGTGATTAGATTCGAAATTCAATCAGTTGTTTTTCATGTTTGATTCGTTCTTCATTGTTCATGTTTTTTGTCTAGATTGATCGCCTAGATTAGATTCTGGTTAAGCTAAGGATAGAAGCGAACGCTCGCCTTACTTTAGAACATCGAATTGAACAATTAACCTTATATTTGGAGTGTGCCTTTCGTAGGAACCGGTTAGGGTTAATTCACTGCAAGAGTAACTCATTAATCACTAGTAATTACACCAATTAATTAAGTCGTTGCGAGAGGTGATCGTACCCGGGGGCTAGTTAATCTTGGTAGTTAGAATGGATAGAGCGAACGTTCGCCGGTCTTAAACCTAAGGGTAAGGAGTTATGGTGGTGTCTTAGTAATTGATTGAATGAGAATCGAAATCCACTGATCTGTTGATTGCCAATGCTCTGGGGAACGAAGGGGGATTCAAAGTCTAAGTTCGTCTGTCATTCTTGTTTCCAAAACCCTAATTCTCAATCTGCTTTAGTTTAATTTATTTTAATTTCTCGGCATTTCTTAGAAATAGAAGTCGTGGAACTCACACCACACACAACGTGTTTTCCTTCGAGTACTTTGCTAGTTCTGAAGTAACCAATCATAGAGACCCTCAGAATACGATCTGCTATACGCTTTTTCTTAGCATTAGTAGTTTTTATTTGGTTGAATCCCGACCAACGACCGGGCGGTTCACCAAATTGGCGCCGTTGCCGGGAACTTCTTTTGATTGTTCGAAAGAAGAACTGGCAATTTATTCTTCTACTTTCCATCTTTCATTTTTCCATCCACTTCGATTTTACGCCGGTATGTTTGCTTTTGTTGTTTGTAGGTTGTTCTATAGGTTCATGAACCGCTTGATCGCTCATTCTCAGTTCAAGCCGGGCAATTCTGCTCCGCCGAAGAAATCGCGAGCTCAGAAGCAAGTCATAACCACACCGCCTACACCACCTACCCCTCAAAAGATTGAGGAGTTGAAGGAGAACTCCTCATCTTCATCCACTTCATCCACTACTTCAGATTCACCACCACCTTCTCCTCCCGTACTAGTTGCTCAGCGCACCGTGGCGGATTACTGTAGACCAAGTGCAGCTCACCTCCGAGCTAGCGTCGTCGTGCCGCACAACGATGACGACCCTGATTATGATATCACAACCTTCGTCCTGAACATGGTCACTAAGAATCTTCGATTCGAAGGGAAGCTGCAAGAAAACCCCCGCACACATTTGGCGAACTTCCTTGACGTTTAAAAAAGGGAATCTCAACAAGAACAATCTTTGCTTGCGGGCATTCCCATTCTCTCTTAAAGGCAACGCCAAGGTATGGCTCAGCTCAAAACCACCTGGCTACTACACTGACTGGGATCATCTAGCCCAAGACTTCATAGAAGAATACTATCCCCCTTCAAGAACTACATTCTACAAGGATAGCATCGCTAGTTTCTCTCAGAAGGAAGGAGTAAGCTTATACAATGCTTGGAACGAATTCCAAGAGCTGCTATCTGAATACCCTCATCATGGATTCAACCAGAGTCAGCTAGCTGAAATCTTTACCCAAGGGATGAATGAAGAAACAGCTGAATGGGTCAACACCTTAGCTGATGGCAACTGCACGGCACTTGAACCAGAAGCTGCTCTACGTCACTTTGCAGATTGCGCATCTAAGTCCAGAAATAGGGAAAGAGAGTTTGGAGCAGCCAAGAGTCAACCAAGCAGTGAAGATCAGATTAAGATCACAGTACAGAAACAAATGGAAGAGATCCTCGGTACAACTAATAACTGGCCTGAAAAGGAAGTCAACTTCATTGATCACAGCTTCACCAGGGATCAAAGAGGCTACCCCGACTACCGTCAGTTCAGAACACCTCCTCAACAACGGGAAGGCTTCTATGAGCACCCTCCCTACAACTTCCAACTCGACCAGAGCCCAAATCAATACATGGACAATGGTTATCAAGATCCTTCCAGATTCACCAGAGTACAGCAGCCTCCGAATTTTATATCTGAGGACAATTGGGAGAGGAGAATAGCTAGGAAGTTTGATCTAATTACAGCAAGTCTTGATGATCACGAGGAAAGATTTAGAGCGCAAGATGCTCTTAACAAAGGGCAGATCGCACAAGGACAGAGAATAGAGGATATGATAAATAAAATTGCTAGTGCGATGGCTCGTATTCCCATCTTCAATCAGGCTCCGTCTCAAAACAGCCCCACCGTGAAGAACGAGCACGCTAAGGCCGTAACAACCAGGAGCAGTGAGCAGACTGGCCCGTCTAAGAAGGAGGAAAATCCTGTTTCCAATGAGGGAGAGTGCTCGGCTATCGTCGCTCGACCACCACCCATACCTATTCTAGCTAAGTGCCCCGACCCTGGTCCTTTTACTTTACCTTTGAGCATTAATGGCATTGAAATCGAGCGTAGTATAATTGACCTAGGTGCGTCTATAAATGTCATGCCTATGTGTTTATATAAGAAACTGAACCTAGGGGAACTACAACCTGCCAACATGAATTTAATGTTCGCTGACAAAACTCTAAGAGAACCCAGAGGAATGATCCAGGATGTAATCACTTGCTGTGGCCCGTTCCGGTTTTTCGTTGATTATATAGTTATGGATCTCAAGAGACATATTCTACCCTTCTCTTGGGTCGGTCATTCATGGCGACAGCCGGAATTAATGTCAATGTTCCTAATGGCTCTCTAACTGTAAGGGCTGGGGAGGATACTGCAACATTCCGTCTCAAGGACGGAATGAAATACATTCCTAAGGGAGAATTAAATTGCTTATCTGTAGAGATTGTGGAGTTGGCCTCGGTCAACTTCATTTCTAATATTTCTTCCAGTGTTTTGAGATCAATTGACACTGCAGGTGCTGGACAGGGTACCGAGAAGAAGCCAGAAATATCGGTTCAGAAGCCACCTAAGAAGAAGAAGGAACTGCAAGCCTCTTCTAAACCATCGAGCAGACCTCGAGGAAAGAATAAGAAGACGAAGACCCAAATGGTCTGGAGACCAAAAATTTCGCCGTCTTCCACCGAGCCAGCTGCACCACCATTTCGTTCCGAGAAACCGACGCCGGAACAAGTATGGAAGGAGAAGCCTAAAGCGACTCCTAAGGAAGTACTAATGATCACCGATCCTGGTGATAACAAGCCGAAGAAGAAAGAAAAGAAGAAGCCGACAGTCCTCATTCCTTCCATCGTCATACTCAAGAAGGATGATCTCTCTAGAGAGCTGTTCGGACCATTCAAGTTCGTTGATCATCTTCCCGACGGACGTACCAAGCTTTTGCATGCGAACGGGAATAAATTCACGTTTACCGGAGAAGTCCCGAAGCTGTACATCATGAACTCCGACGCGAGCGTGAAGGAGAATCTGAGTTGGGATGTCTCCTAATACCGTCCAGGTATCGTCAAGCTCAAGGACGTTAATAAAAGAGCGCTTCGTGGGAGGCAACCCACGGCTGGAGTCTGTTTTACTTTTTGTTGAACTTGGTATTTTAGAGTCGGTTCGGGAGAGCCAAAATTGTAAGTTTGTTTGATTTATTATTTTTCGTGTAGAGTCTGCATGTCATAGAGTCAGTTGCAAGTTGATTGAGGTCGTTCCGATTTTTGTGGATTTAACTGTGATTTTCTGAAGTTAGCCGATTTACGAAAATATTTAAACACCCGAACAGTTCAAAATTTTCGGCGAAACCACCCTTGTTTTCGGCGAAATCGATTTTCAATTTTCGAACTCAATCTCCCTGTTCATTGTTTTCGGTTCAAAAAGTTTTTGTTTTCGGCGAAGCCATTTGAACTAAAATTTTCGGCGAAACAGTACTATCATTTTCGGCGAAACCGCCTTCGAAAATCCGGCAGTCCATTTTAACTGAAATTTTCGACGAAAACACCCTTTTATTTTCGCCGAAAATAATTTTGAAAATCACCCAATATTTCCTTTAAAATCCGGTTTAACTCCCTCTCTCTCCTTCACTCATTTTCGTTCATACCACCGAAAACTCCCTCCCCTATCTTTTTAAAACAATCGCCGACCACCCCCCTCTTTCAATCCGCCGTCGCCACCGTAACCCGCCGCCGCCATTGCCACCGTAACCCGCCGCCGCCATCGCCGCTCCCTTCCCCTCCCTTGTCCGATCCCAACAAGCCCTAGAACGTCCGAATCGGAGCTTTGCAGCTCCAGTTCTCCGAAACCCCAGTTTTCAAGTTTTTCACCGATTCCTCTCAACTCGTTCATTTTTAGCAGTCGTGACTTCAAGGTAAGCTGTAGAGCTTTTCAATACGAATCTTTTGACATATGGATTGCTGAATTTCGTCGGGTTGACTTTCGGTTGACTTTTCGGTTTGCCTCGTTTTGCGTGCCGACTATTTCGTGTGAACTAGGATTAACTGAACTTATAGAACTGTTCTAGGATGCTTAGGGAGTCCCGTGCTTAATTTCCATATCAGTTGGTCATGTGTTGCTATGCATACGATTAATTCCTTGTTATGTTGACTTTTGTGAGACATGTCGGTTTGACTTTGAACTGTTGTTGATCGTTTAGCTGTCATAAGTGTTCATTCTTGTTCATATTATCGTGCTGCCATTTGAAATCATATTTTACCGTCATTCTCCAAGTTATGATAGTCTTGCCATGATTAGGGTCCAATATGCTTAAATGTTGACTTTCTAAATGTCGGTTTGACTTTTTGAACTCTGATTGTGCTTATCCGATTCTGGCTGTTCCTAAATATGTATTTTACTGTCTATAGTTACCGGTTACTCCGCTTTGCTTACCCCACTTAGTTTCCCTCATTTCTTTGTGAAATCGAGTTTTTCTACTAAGTCTGGGGTAAGGTTTTGGTTGACTAATCTGGTTTCATTCTGGTCTAGGAACACCTTTGAGCGCAGGACTAAGGCGCGACTTGATGGCGCCTCGAGCTCAGGAGCTGCCGCTCCCGTCACACCCGCTATTCTGGGTCCACCACCTGCTCTACCCCGCCATGCTGGATATCATCCCACCATCGCCCGTCTACCGGATTTCTATTTTGAGTGCTTCTAAAAGATTCAGCACGTTCGGGGAGCTGACGTGCGTCCCCTCTCCATGGAGTCCCTGCACGATCATGATGAGGACTACCACCGAAACGTGCATGACGCCTTAGCACCGACTGGTCTCCTCGAGCTGACCACCATCGCCGCCGAATTCCCAGACATTGCCCTCCAGGAGTTCTGGGCAACCTTTGATCTGGATGAGCACAAGAGGAAGCAACGCCAGAAGGTGATCACCTTCTATCTTGGTGGGGTGTACAGGCAGCTCACCTACGATGAGTTTGCCGCTCATCTCGGCATCCCCTATGAGCACTATCACGATCATCACCTCGGTTGGGGAGGAGATGATGACGGCGAGGAGTACAACGCGCTTTGGAGCCACATGACAGGCGTACCTGACGATCGCCTCGGGGAGAGCAACTCAGTTAAGTCTCTCTCTCACCCGCTCTATAAATTTATTCATATGGTTTGGCGGAGGTCACTTTTATATGTTCGAGACAAGGATCGCCACCATATCCTCAAGGAGGAGCTCATGCTTCTCCGAGCCATCCGAGAGAGCTACCCTCTCCACCCCGGTTGGGTACTGGCTCGCATCTTCCGCCAGAAGACTAAGAGGAAGATGCCACCCCGCAAACTCTTGGGAGGCAACTTCATAGGACAGCTCATCCTCTCCTTCGGCATCAGCCATGAGTATGGCCCGCACATTCCACGACATCCAGTTCGGACCGTTGGAGGAGACTTGGCGGTTGAGTACGACTTAGAACTCGACCTCAGTCCCCATGTAGCAGCAGATCCTCCACTCCAGCCTGTGGTTGAGTCAGAGGAAGAAGATGATGCTGAGGAGCAGCAGCCGCAGCCACCGCCTGAGTTTCATGATTATATACCCTCGCCACACCATCAGGCAGGGTACATCCATCAGTCGCCGCCGCACATCACCGATCCAAATCCGCCGCCTACTCATCAGCCCCGGCCGCACCCCGCGGATGTTGGAGAGTTATACGAACGACTGCAGGAGTGGCGCATCACCGACAATGCCACTCAATAGGCGCGATGGACTATTATGCAGCAACATATGCGCCGCGCCGACCGGCGATATGAGGCACAGATGGCGTGGCAACGCCAGCTCGGCGAATTTCTCCACTTTCCACCTCCCGGCTCACCAGACCAGCAGTGATCGGGTTGTATTCCTTTTCTGGTGTCTTCTTTTTATTTATTCTTTTCAGATTTCGGTCTAACTTTTTTCTGTGTGGATCCGGGACACTTGTCCCGGTTTCCTTTTTATGTTTCATTTGTTTTTGTTTTGTAGGGAATCGGTAGACTCCCTTTGCTTCAGGTTTTGTTACACTTCCCTCCGCTCTCTGAATCCGTGCTCACCCTCTGAGATCAACCGTCCTCATCCAGGTTCTTACATTCCACTCTGAACTCTAGAATTACTCCTGTGAGGACACAGTCCGATTTAAGTGTGGGGTAGGATGCTAGAGAACCTGAACCTTGCATGAACTTGATTGCCCTTGATTGTGTTTTATGTGTGCCTCGTGATTCCATTCCAGTCTCTCTAGCATTAGAATGGCTCAGTTCTTGATTTTTGATGTTAAGTTGTTGTTCAAACTTTCATAATGATGCTTAGACTGCTTAACCTAGAACTTGAGAACCAACTTGTATGCTTTTATGCTAAATTGCCTGGTCAGAACAGAATTTTAAAATCACACTCATAGTTTGTAGCCTTGATTGCATGAAAATGACCGAATTCGACTAGCAAACCAACTGTGAGCTTTTGATCCATTGCACGTAACTTGCAATTTTAATTCTTTCTGAGTGGTTTTCTGTTTGCCTGAATGAGTTAGAATTTGCATGAGACCTACTCGAGACCACACGATGACACGAGTTCTAGAAGGATAGGGGCACCTAGATTCAGCTACTAAGCCAGATAGCCTACCAAACGATAAATCCACTAGGTTTAGACCCTTGAGCTTGGCATGTTCTTTCGGTTCGATAATACATTACAGCCATTTCCCATTTCTTTCATCCCCCGTTGATCCCCTGTGGTTGTAGTTCTAGATTGACCTACCGGAAGTCGGTTTGTGGTAACCTGCCTATAGCCATTAAACAGGTGGTCTTAGCTAATATGTCCAGACGTATAAACCCCTCTAGCAACTAAAAGAAAAATCGGCACAAAAGAAAAAAAAAAGTAAAGTAAGAAAAGAAGCAAGCTTCAGAAAAAAAAAGAGAAGCAGAAAAATCAGAAAAATAAGAAAAGTTCAAAGTGTAGTTCAATAAAACGTTCTTCTCCCTACAAATGGAAGAACGAAGTCAAAAGAAAAGTTGAAAAGAAAAGAAGAAATCGTGTAAAGAAAAAGAATAAGTGCTAGGTTGCTTGAGGGTAACATAGGACGAGCGTTCATCATTCCACCCGTGTTTGGTTAGACGGTAGGAAGCCATAGATTAGATTCAAGGGAAGTTAGTCGAAAGCTACACCGCACAAAGCCATCATCATTCATTCCCATCATCCATCTCATTATAAACCCGAGTAGTGTAGTATTCATTACGGTCCTAGCAGGGAAGTCCTTCTTGACTAGATACTCGTGTTGTCACAGTGGTGGAGATATGGTCGAAATGCAAACTTATGACAAAATTCGGTAACAAGAAAATGATCGAGAGCAAAAACACGTCCTTAAACACAGAGAGTGAGAGTTCCCATTGTACTAAATTTACCCTGTGTGAGGAGTCTGGTCGGTCAGGTCAAATTCGTGCATGATTGATTGCTAATTACTTGTCGTATGCAGTTTATTAGTGAGACCAGGTAGTTTGGCTGATCTGTATGCATGTTAGGTTTCTTGTTCTAGGATCGATATGTCTAATAATTCATTGTGTTTGATTGAGCTCCAATTTAATCGATCTTATCATTTATGAACATGAGCGTTTCTATTCAGTTTGCTTGAGGACAAGCAAAAGCTTAAGTGTGGGGTATTTGATGACACTCGATTTGACGTGATTATCAGCCTCATTTAAGCGACATTTCTTTGCTTAAGACATGGTTTTTAGGGTAGAATAACGAATATTCAATCGATTGCCCTATCTCGTGCCATTTGTGTTACCTTGGCCCGTTTCGGGTCTATTTGATGGTTTTCTAGTGTTTTTGTGTTAGCACAGGTTTTTGCCGTCAAATAGAGTAGCCATGGACGTGTCTAAGGCGTTGGAACCTCGAGGAATCAAACCAGAATCGATCCAAGGAGCCAGTCAAAGTCAAACAAAAATCCTGCCCGAGTACAAAGAGATTTTCACCGAAATTGAGCTTGCATATTCGGCGAAAATTTTAGTGCATTCAACTGGTGCCGAGTCAAAGGACATCTTCGGCGAAAACATTGTAATCTTCGGACCGAAAATACAAGGCAGAGGAAGCACTCCCGAACACAAAGGAATTTTCGCCGAAATTCTTAAGAAATTTTCGGCGAAAATAATACACTATTCCGGATCAGTTAGGGTTAAGTATAAATACTTAACCCGGCGGCCCAAAAGAGAAGGAGGCATTCAATACAATCATAATTTGACAAAACACAACTTTTCGAGATCAGATTTCTCTGAAGTTCTGGAGCGAAGAGTTGGAGTTCGAAGAGCCGGATAGAGATCGTGACGCCATCCCTTCCATCTCGGAGAACTGGAGCTAGGAGTGTTATCTACCGAAGATCGGAGTCTGTCAGAGTCGTCTGAATTAGGTTTTTCAGATTCTTTTCTGTTCTTCCTTTGAATGATGAACTCTTTCATTGTCTTTGTTTCTTTTGTAATAATCATGAGTAGCTAAACCCTTTAGAGCTTAGACTAGATGAACCATAAGTGACCCAGGGCTTTAAAGCGGTCACGGATCGGCGGTGATTAGATTCGAAATTCAATCAGTTCTTTTTCATGTTTGATTCGTTCTTCATTGTTCATGTTTCTTGTCTGGATTGATCACCTAGATTAGATTCTGGTTAAGCTAAGGATAGAAGCGAACGCTCGCCTTACTTTAGAACATCGAATTGAACAATTAACCTTATATTTGGAGTGTGCCTTTCGTAGGAACCGGTTAGGGTTAATTCACTGCAAGAGTAACTCATTAATCGCTAGTAATTACACCAATTAATTAAGTCGTTGCGAGAGGCGACCGTACCCGGGCGGCTAGTTAATCTTGGTAGTTAGAACGGATAGAGCGAACGTTCGCCGGTCTTAAACCTAAGGGTAAGGAGTTATGGTGGTGTCTTAGTAATTGATTGAATGAGAATTGAAATCCGCTGATCTGTTGATTTCCAATGCTCTGGGGAACGAAGGGGGATTCAAAGTCTAAGTTTGTCTATCATTCTTGTTTCCAAAACCCTAATTCTCAATCTGCTTTAGTTTAATTTGTTTTAATTTCTCTGCATTTCTTAGAAATAGAAGTCGTGGAACTCACACCACGCACAACGTGTTTTCCTTCGAGTACTTTGCTAGTTCTGAACTAACCAATCATAGAGACCCTCAGAATACGATCTTCTATACGCTTTTTCTTAGCATTAGTAGTTTTTATTTGGTTGAATCCCGACCAACGACCGGGCGGTTCACAAAATTGGCGCCGTTGCCGGGGAACTTCTTTTGATTGTTCGAAAGAAGAACTGGCAATTTATTCTTCTACTTTCCATCTTTCATTTTTCCATCCACTTCGATTTTACGCCGGTATGTTTGCTTTTGTTGCTTGTAGGTTGTTCTACAGGTTCATGAACCGCTCGCTCATTCTCAGTTCAAGCCGGGCAATTCTGCTCCGCCGAAGAAACCGCGAGCTCAGAAGCAAGTCATAACCACACCGCCTACACCACCTATCCCTCAAAAGATTGAGGAGTTGAAGGAGAACTCCTCATCTTCATCCGCTTTATCCACTACTTCAGATTCGCCACCACCTTCTCCTCCCGTACTAGTTGCTCAGCGCACCGTGGCGAATTACTGTAGACCAAGTGCAGCTCACCTCCGAGCTAGCGTTGTCGTGCCACACAACGATGACGACCCTGATTATGATATCACAACCTACGTCCTGAACATGGTCACTAAGAATCTTCGATTCGAAGGGAAGCTGCAAGAAAACCCCTGCACACATTTGGCGAACTTCCTTGACATGTGCGAGACGTTGAAAAAAGGGAATCTCAACAAGAACAATCTTTGCTTGCGGGCATTCCCATTCTCTCTTAAAGGCAATGCCAAGGTATGGCTCAGCTCGAAACCACCTGGCTACTACACTGACTGGGATCATCTAGCCCAAGACTTCATAGAAGAATACTATCCCCCTTCAAGAACTACATTCTACAAGGATAGCATCGCTAGTTTCTCTCAGAAGGAAGGAGTAAGCTTATACAATGCTTGGAACGAATTCCAAGAGCTGCTATCTGAATGCCCTCATCATGGATTCAACCAGAGTCAGCTAGCTGAAATCTTTACCCAAGGGATGAATGAAGAAACAGCTGAATGGGTCAACACCTTAGCTAATGGCGACTGCACGGCACTTGAACCAGAAGCTGCTCTACTTCACTTTGCAGATTGCGCATCTAAGTCCAGAAATAGGGAAAGACAGTTTGGAGCAGCCAAGAGTCAACCAAGCAGTGAAGATTAGATTAAGATCGCAGTACAGAAACAAATGGAAGAGATCCTCGGTACAACTAATAACTGGCCTGAAAAGGAAGTCAACTTCATTGATCACAGCTTCACCAGGGATCAAAGAGGCTACCCCGACTATCGTCAGTTCAGATCACCTCCTCAACAACGGGAAGGCTTCTATGAGCGCCCTCCCTACAACTTCCAACTCGACCAGAGCCGAAATCAATACATGGACAATGGTTATCAAGATCCTTCCATATTCACCAGAGTACAGCAGCCTCCGAATTTTATATCTGAGGACAATTGGGAGAGGAGAATAGCTAGGAAGTTTGATCTAATTATAGCAAGACTTGATGATCACGAGGAAAGATTTAGAGCGCAAGATGCTCTTAACAAAGGGCAGATCGCACAAGGACAGAGAATAGAGGATATGATAAATAAAATTGCTAGTGCGATGGCTCGTATTCCCATCTTCAATCAGGCTCCGTCTCAAAACAGCCCCACCGTGAAGAACGAGCACGCTAAGGCCGTAACAACCAGGCGCAGTGAGCAGACTAGCCCGTCTAAGAAGGGGGAAAATCTCGTTTCCAATGAGGGAGAGTGCTCGGCTATCATCGCTCGACCACCACCCATACCTATTCCAGCTAAGTGCCCCGACCCTGGTCCTTTTACTTTACCTTTGAGCATTAATGGCATTGAAATCGAGCGTAGTATAATTGACCTAGGTGCGTCTATAAATGTCATGCCTATGTGTTTATATAAGAAATTGAACCTAGGGGAACTACAACCTGCCAACATGAATTTAATGTTCGCTGACAAAACTCTAAGAGAGCCCAGAGGAATGATCCAGGATGTAATCACTTGCTGTGGCCCGTTCCGGTTTTTCGTTGATTATATAGTTATGGATACTCAAGAGACATATTCTACCCTTCTCTTGGGTCGGTCATTCATGGCGACAGCCGGAATCAATGTCAATGTTCCTAATGGCTCTCTAACTGTAAGGGTTGGGGAGGATACTGCAACATTCCGTCTCAAGGACGGAATGAAATACATTCCTAAGGGAGAATTAAATTGCTTATCTGTAGAGATTGTGGAGTTGGCCTCGGTCAACTTCATTTCTAATATTTCTTCCAGTGTTTCGAGATCAATTGACACTGCAGGTGCTGGACAGGGTACCGAGAAGAACCAGAAATATCGGTTCAGAAGCCACCTAAGAAGAAGAAGGATTTGCAAGCCTCTTCTAAACCACCAAGCAGACCTCGAGGAAAGAATAAGAAGACGAAGACCCAAATGGTCTGGAGACCAAAAATTTTGTCGTCTTCCACCAAGCCAGCTGCACCACCATTTCATTCTGAGAAACCGCCGCTGGAACAAGTATGGAAGGAGAAGCCTAAAGCGACTCCTAAGGAAGTACTAACGATCACCGATCCTGGTGATAACAAGCCGAAGAAGAAAGAAAAGAAGAAGCCGAAAGTCCTCATTCCTTCCATCGTCACACTCAAGAAGGATGATCTCTCTAGGGAGCTGTTCGGACCATTCAAGTTCGTTGATCATCTTCCCGACGGACGTACCAAGCTTTTGCATGCGAACGGGAAGAAATTCACGTTTACCGGAGAAGTCCCGAAGCTGTACTTCATGAACTCCGACGCGAGCGTGAAGGAGAATCTGAGTTGGGATGTCTCCTAATATCGTCCAGGTATCGTCCAGCTCAAGGACATTAATAAAAGAGCGCTTCGTGGGAGGCAACCCACGGCTGGAGTCTGTTTTACTTTTTATTGAACTTGGTATTTTAGAGTCGGTTCGGGAGAGCCAAAATTGTCAGTTTGTTTGATTTATTATTTTTCATGTAGAGTCTACATGTCATAGAGTCAGTTGCAAGTTGATTGAGGTCGTTCCGATTTTTGTAAAGAGAAATTCCAAAGCTTCGCTCAGGTTGGGGTCCTCATAGGTGTATCTTCCAATATGGCCCTCCTAGTCTTGGGCTATTCTAGAGCTTTGGTACGCCAATCTCACTGAGAACTTTCCATCTCGAGAGAAATGTCAAACCCAGTAATCATGGGTGTTGGGAGGGCCGATTGGTATCTTGGCTATTTCATTTACCTCTTCCGCATTAAAGGCTTCCCTAAGTTTGTCCATATCCCAATGGGAGTGGTCTTGGGTCATCCACAGGGTGGGATTTGTGTCTCGCTGCGCTCTTGGGTTTGAAGCCTTGAAGCCCATCACAGTGGGGATCCAAGGTTCAGAGTATGCATTAATCGACGTCACATCCATAAGGTTCTTGCGGAGTCCTAGTTGGAGTGTCTCCATTGCTTCACATAAGCTCCCCCAGATCCACGAGGACTTAATCGACGTCACATCCATAAGATTCTTGCTTGAAGGAAAGATGAGGTTGGAAAGTACAGGATTTTCAGGAGCCTAGCCCGTGGTTTGTCTATTTCGTAAATCAATCTCCATCCTTGCTTCGCCAATAGGGTAAGGTTTAAAACTAAACTCTTTGAAACCCAATCCCCCAACCTTTTTACCTGATATAGGACTTCTCCGCTTGTCCAATGAATGGTTTTCGAGGTACACGTGCCCTCCCATAAAAGGCTCTTAGTTTAGAGTTCATCATAGACGTTATCTTCTTCAAAAGCAGGAAACAAGACATAGTATACATAGGGATTGCTTGAAAAACGAATTTCAACAAAGTCTCTTTCCCGACATGTGCAAAGAGTTGGCCATTCCATGATTGACAGAGGCTATCCATGCGTTTTAGATCTACCCCACACTTAGGGCGTATGCCAAGATATTTACGAAACTCAACCTGTTGCGGGAACCCAAGTCTGTCTTTGATCAGAATTCGCAAGGCCATCAGAGTGTTACGACTGAAAGTAACTGAGGACTTCTAGATGTTGATCACTTGGCCTGTCATCTACGCATAACTTTTCCTCGTTTCCATGATCTCCACACCTTCATAGATTGAAGCATCTCCAAAAATAATGGTGCCATCCGCAATGAGGATATGGGTAAGCGTGGGGCATCTCTCTTTGAGTTTGAGACCCTTAAGATTTCTAAGCTCAACCCTTTCTGGATGAGGGCATAAAGCGTGTTTGACATTATAATGAAGATGAATGGCGAGATTGGGTCTCTGTAACACCCATCCCAAATCAACCGGGTGAAACCCGTGGTTGAACCAGTTATGAGTATTACTAACAAAAATCAACGTATAAATTGAACTGAGAGTCCAAGATTGGCATTAAATAAAACGAAGGAGGCCTCCAAATAAGTATAAAAATCTGAGTAAAGATCCGAAAAAACAATAAATCCATAAATCCAATAAAACCGCCAAAATACATAAAATCCCCAAAACCATAATGGTCGATTGAAATAGAAATAAAATCATCAACTCCGAGTAAATCGTCAGTCTTCACCTCATAGCTACAACCTCAAACTTCCTCGAATCAACTCACGCTCCAAAACCCAACAACACCACCTCCTAGCCACGAGAACCAGAAAGGGGGAAGAGGGGGAAATCAGTTTCTTATTGAAACTAAGTGAACTCACTAGGCTTAACTATACGCTGTCCTAATCCAAAGGAGCGGTTCCAAACTCCACACAAACATCGACAATCACTACAAGAAAATTCATCATTTGTCACAGATTTTTAGTCACGGTTTATGCAACCGTCACTAATTTTGTCACAATTTACGTAAACCGTGACTAATTTTGTCACGGTTAACATAAACCGTGACTACTTTTGTCACGATTTCTTATAAACCGTGACTAATTTTGTCACGGTTTCTTATAAACCGTGACTAATTTTGTCACGGTTTCGTATAAATCGTGACTAATTTTATCACGGTTTACATAAATTGTGACTAATTTTGTCACAGTTTCTTATAAACTGTGACTAATTTTGTCACGGTTTCTTATAAACCGTGATTAATTTTGTCACAGTTTCTTATAAACCGTGACTAAATGTAGTAACTAGTGAGGGAATGGCAATCCGTGTGAGAAAATCTCAGCCAATCCCTTCTCCCCTCTTTCTTATATTCCTTCTTCCCTCTTCTTCATGTTTTGAAACTCAAGGTCTGAAACTCTCTCCCTCTCCATCAACCACAACCCTTCTTCTTCCTTCACCATCAACCACCATCCTTGTTCTTCCTTGACCATCAACCACCACCCTTCACCACCCATCCACACTTTCTTCTTGATGTGACTTTATTTGGTGCATTTTTAGCTTATCATTGACCTATGAAACGCCCGTGTTTGATCCTTAAATGCCATGCTTAATATGTTTTTATCGAAGTTTTGTGCTAAGTGCTATTCTGTTGCCCGGTTGCCACTTTGAGGCCAATTCCATGTCTATTGGAGGTGTTTTCTTTGTATTTTCAGGTCTTGGCATTGTAGTACTGGTGACAAGGAGCACGTAGGATCAAACGGGAGGTCAATCGGAGCTAGGACGGAGGAGATATGGACGTGGCAAAATCGAAGAAAATACGATTTTCAGCTGAAGACAGTTTCGGCGAAACTATCATATAGTTTTCGCCGAAGAAGAAGCTTTCGGTGAAGTTTGCAAGTCCTCGGTCCGAAAACTCGAAGCAGACAGAAGGCCTTTGCGCTTTGACAACATTTTCGGCAAAAACATTCAAAGTTTTCGCCGAAAACTTTAGAAGGAATGAAGCAGCGTGTTTTCAAGGGCGTTTTCGGCGAAAATCCTACAGAATTTTCACCGAAAATATCAGGCAAGTCCGGCGTGCTATATAAAGGTGAAAGAGGCGTGAGTTTAAGGCATCAATTCATTTTTTACACAACACCATCGCCGATTGCCCTCTCTCTCTCAATTTTTCATCATCTCCTCTCCCTCAAACACACACCAACCTCCCTCAATTGTTGATCAACTTGAAGATCTAAGTGAAGCCTTCCACCCATGGATTGGAGCTTGAAGAGCCAAGTGAGAAGATCCTCCATGGAAGCAAGGATGATCTCCTCTCCTCAATTTCAGGTTTCCTCCATGGTTAAGCTAGGCTAAACTTAGGTTTAGTTTAGTGAGGGATGGATCAAGCTAGGATAGGTGACTGATTGTTTGGATTGATGTTCTTATAGCCATTTGTGTAAGATGATGATCCTAGACCTTGTGCTTTGTAGCCATTAGAGCTTGACTTGTTCTTTTGGTATTGTTATGTCTTTCAATTCATGAGAATGATTGATTGATGTTGATCTAAGGTTATAGGATTATAATTGGATGATTTGAGAGATTGGATTATCAAGTTACAACCATTTTGAGCTTGTTTTCCTTGTTGTCATTTTATCAAACACTTGGTGTGCATTTAGTTTTCTTTCATTTGAAGGTTGAAAGACCCTTGTGATTGCTAGACTAGTGTTATATGATTGACATGAGAGTGTCTTGCATCATTACCTTGTGCTAGATGATTGTTAGCATAGAATTCAATTTCCAAGCATTTCATTGAGCTAGTTTAAAGCATTTCATTCCCTTTGTTCACATAGCGAGAGCATGGTGCATTTGGTCTAGGAATAGAGAGTCAATTGTGCGAGAGTTCGTTGATTCTACTTGAGTGAGATGCATGGTCATTAATTACACATCGTTGCTTGAGAATCAATCCAGCTTTCATGAACCTTGAGCTTGAAGAAACCCCTTGCTAGACTAAACTCCTTTCTCTTGTTTGATCCTCAATTTTCACTTGTCAATTTTACCTTGTTTGCTTATGTTTTTAACTTGTCTCCTTTCAAAACCAAACTTTAATTTAAATGTATGGACCGTTTACGAACGTTGTGAGTATTAGCCTATGAGGGAACCCTGAGGAATACGACCTTGATAAATTCTTTATCACTTCTCCCTCTCCACAGATCTAAAACTTCCATCCTTCCTTCTTCCCTCCTTCTTCCCTCTTTCTTCTCTTTATTCTTGTTACGAAAATCCAGATCTGAAACTTTCTTCTCCCTCACTGTCAACCATCAACCATAGATCGACGAAACATGGGGCTTTATGTGAACCGCCACAACCGTGGGCAGACGACCCAAACCACCACAAGCTGATCATCATAGCAACAAGAAGAATCCGTCGGAACCTGGTTGGAAGAGGACTTTGACCCACTAGCTATAAACGAGCTAGGAACCAAAAGTATCAAGTCGAGGGAGCCACTTCAAGAGATGTGTGCTCTTGATGATAAGCCGACCTTAAGCAATGCAACAACGAGCAAAGGCTTGAAGGGAAAAGAACATGTGTTCTGAAAATTGTATATTGATTCAAAGGGGGTTGGTTTACAAGGGTGGGCGGCGGCCTCCTTATATAGGTGAGGGAACAAGCTCTCCTCCCTAATGACTACTACCGAAATAAGAATAAAATAAAGAATCATAATCCTAATTAGAATCCTAAAACTCCTAAACAACTTGAACTAAAAGGGAATAAAACATAAAATAATAACTAGAGTCTTTAATGTTGAATAAAAGACCTAAATAGGTCAAAAACCCTAATTCGGTTGTGGTCGGCTGCTCGGGCCGGTTGGGCTATGGTGGCGGCCCGGTCGGGCGTCGTGCCTGATACGGGTGGCGGTCACGGGCCTGGTGCTCCGGGCTGGTCTAGGGGTCGGGCTTCTTGGTGGCCAGCCTTATGAGATCCCTCGGATCGGCCCGGCTCTCGGTCTAAGGCTCGGGGCTGAACCTTCCTTGGGGTAACTTCATTTTCGCTCAGGGCTTCCTCTTTAAGCTTCGGGCAGGTCCTCAAGTAGCTCCAGATACAGCTGTCAGGAGCTGGGGTCGGCTCAGGTGTCGTTCCTCGAAGCCAAGGACTCCAATTCTTCTTAGGGCTCGGCTCGGGGTCAGTCCTTGGATGCCCTCCTTTTCCGGCTAGGTACTCTTGAGCTCTTCTCCTCCTGTACTCCAGAAATGCTTCCAGAGGGTCACTCAAGGGCCAACTTCTTCAGGGCTTTTGGAGGTCAGGCTAGGGGCAGACTGAGGCTTGTCTTCAGTGCTAGGGCTTATATCCTCGGCCAGCAGCGTGGCCTGGAGTAGCATTCCATCTCTTGGAGTCTTTCTATCTGCAAGGGAAGGCCTTAGTCGATATTTCATGTCATACCTTGGCTTTAGGGCTTGAAGATGGCCTGCCCTTGGATCTACACGCTTCTTGTGAGGTCCTAGGGTCCTGCCTCGGGCAGGTGACCCTGGTGGGGTGTAGGAGTACCGGTTGGCATCAGGGCAGCACTGGTGGATCATATCAGGGCTCCACAGATCGGTGGCATCGGAAGAGTTGGCGGCGTAGGCGGCATCAGAAAGTAGAGACCAGAAGAGAGTCGGCGGCATCGGCGGTAGAGACCAGAAGAGAGGAGTCGTCGGCGGCGGCGGCAACTCAATAAACGGAAAAGAAGAATGATTAAACATCAAACCTACAAAAATTAAGTGACCAAAAGAGGAAATTCGTAACACTAAAAATTTAATATTAGTACCCACAGAAATTTAAATGACAAAGTGGGTTAATGAAAGTTTCCTAAGAACACTTTGGTCACTGGATTAAAATTACAACTACAGAAAGTTAAGTGACCAAAAGGGAAAAAGATTAGTCACGGTTTTTACATAAACCGTGACTAATATTAGTCACGATTTACACCTAAACCGTGACTAAATTGGTCACGGTTTATGTAAAAATCGTGACTAATCTTAGTCACGGATCACTTTTAAACCGTGACCAAATTGTTAGTCACGGTTTATGTAAAAACCGTGACAAAACACTACAACAAAAAAGGGATTTAGTGTCGGATTCAACAGTGGCGGTTGTACAACCGCCACTATTGCTTAATGACTGTGGCGGTTGTGTATTGGCGGTTAAAACCGCCACAATGTGCAGAACTGATTGTGGCGGTTTTAACCTCCAATACACAACCGCCACAGTACTTTATATTTAAAGCCCCCCTTCGCTCCACGATTTCAGAAAACCTAGAACGCCACAACGCCCCCTTCTCTCTTTTTGCAGCCGAAACGAAGAAACCAACCGCCACAACGCCGGCCAGCCTCCGACGTCGCCATCTATCACGGCCAGCTTCCACCCACCAACACCCGACGCCTCCACCCGATGAATCGGACCTGGACACCTTGCCGACGACGTCAAAATCTGACCCCCAATGGAGATCGAAGAATCTCCAGACTTCCAAGCCTTCTCCTGTAATGGCCTTCTTCTCTTGCCTTTTGGATCTAGGTTGCTTGGATCTGTAGCCTTCTTCTCTTGTAATGGCCTTGTTTTTTGGCAGCTGGTGAGAATCTTGGATCTAGGTTGCTTGGATCTGCAATGGAGATGTCGCCGTCGTCGTCTTTGGCTAACTGGTGAAGATGGCAGCTGGAGATGTTGTCGTCGTCGTCGTCTGCAATGGCAGCTGGTGAAGATGTAACGACCGTCGTCGTCTTTGGCTAACCCGACGCAGCTGCCACCGCCGACGGAAACGTGATCGCCGATGATCACGTGTCCTTTTTTTTTGTTTTTTTGGACATCAACATTGGCGGTTATAACCTCCAATGTGTAACCGCCAATGTTGATTATTAGTGGCGGTTGCTGTCCGCCAATAAAGTTCATTTGTGACGGACGGATTTCTGGCTGTTTTTGCTTGCAACAGTGGCGGTTGTACTACCGCCACTATGTTTATAACAGTGGAGGTTATAACCGCCACAAATCCTCCGTTTTGTTGTAGTGAAATAGGGTCAATATAGTCACGGTTTCTGAAACCGTGACTAATTTTTTTGGTCACGGTTAAAACCGTGACTAATAGGGTAAAAAAACTGTGACTGATATGCCTTTTTATTGTAGTGAATGGAACCAAACCCAACCTCAACCAGGTTTAAATATCTTAGAACAGTCTAGGTGATCACATAGGTTCAGTTCATCATTCACATCCACAATAAATATCAACAGCATTGTCATGTTTGATTCAGCATCCAACAACAGAGCATGATTCACAAAACAGTTCACAACACCAACAATACGCACATCACACACATTCACACATTCAATCACAATCATTAATCTAGGTGAGTTATTAGGCGCCAAGGAGTTGTCCACACCATCACTGTCGGCCATCACATCAACATATCCTGTAGGATCTTTCCCCCATGGGGAGATAACACGACGCATCCCTAAGGGATCCTTCCTCCACGGAGCTATCACGACGCATCCCATAGGGATCCTTCCTTAACGAATATTTCAACCACCATGACTCCACGTCATAGGATTCACCCCAATTAATCAAACTCAATCAGAACAGTATTTCTGGTGGGGTAGTGTGGGCTCCTTCTGGTTCTACATTCATAAACAATTCACAACTCCCAATTCCATCACAAAACATTTCATACACATCATCTCATCCTTTCATGATTCAACATTCCGACACATTCACACAATAGGGTAATCAGCTAGCTCACAAGCCACTTGTTCCTCTTACATAGGACGACCCCACATTGGCAGGGCCATCCTCCTCCAACCACAATTGTCACAATATGATATCATATAATCCACCTCAGAACCTACCTCTTTTCTAACCCAATTCAGCAATTAGCTCATTTAACACAATCCCCTCGGCACAACATCAACCATCGAACACAGCAACCATCATTATAGACAAACATCAATCCAACACATAATCATTATCCCCCTTTTACTCTCTTCCATTTCCATGCAAATTCTTAAATTTTTCTAGGTCTGATTGTAACTCCTCACGTGACCCAACAGTCTCTAACAATGTTAAGCCCTCACCTGGAATAGAAGACGAGGCTCTTACGTTTTCTAGACTCCCAAAAGAACAATTTCCCCAACTCAAAACTTGTAGCTCTAACCCTTCTCACTAACTATGCCCTACACCAAAAAACCAGAAATCAAGATTAGTGATCTCTTCGTCTCGTCACTAGGAATACGTAGGAAGAAATGGATCGTCAATCGGACCTCTACAGCTCCCGGAATCAACCTTCAAAGTTTGGCCGAAGTTGGTTGGTCAAAGGGAATTTCATAGAAATAGAAAAGAGCTGGAAGTTGCTAAATCCTGTCGAAACTCGTCTTTAATATTTAGACAGAAACACATTACGTGTTTCATAACACACGGCGTGTGTTATGAAGAGACACGACGTGTCTCATAGACACACGACCGTGTGTTACATTCTGCCACTTTCGACGAACTTTGTTGGAATTAGAGCACGACTGTGTACCACAGACACATGTTGTGTAGCTTGAAGATACACGGTGTGTGTTCTTTGCTGCACAGCATGCCCACTTGAAACCTCGACCCGACTTAGGCACGATCATTCCGGACCTCAATGGGACCTCAGAGGCACAAATTCTAGTGCCTTGATCACCTGAACTAGAGTTCCAAACCATCCGGTTGGGTAGGGTTGTTACAAGTCTCCACAACTTCAAGGATTCCGTCCCCAAAATCACTCCTAACTCATCCCAATCATGCAATACTGCAAAATGCAGCAACTCAAGCATCACATCACAACTTGAAATTCACAATGACAACCTAGCAACTTCTACCTTTTTAGGCCACTAACTTCCACGCATTCCAACCTCTTAACAACGACACACAACACAACTTCCACACACAAACCAAGTTGTACCAGAATCCAATTAGAAGGAAGCATGAATTGAGAAGACATAGGAAGAACACTAAGGGGAGTGAGTACTTGAAGCATAAGCTTCCACCAACTCCGGATACCAGTTCATGGTCTCCTCGGTCTCCCAAGTGGCGAACTCGCTCTCGTGGTTCTTCCACACCACCTTGAGTTGTGGAATCTGCTTGCTACTCAAAACCCGGACTAGCCTATCCATGATTGCCACCGGCTACTCCTCATAAGTAATATGATGCTCAATCTCCACTTCTTCTAGCTGTATCACATGGGAAGGATCCACCTGATATGCTTAACCATGCTGACATGGAACACATTGTGTATCCTTTCTAGCTCACTTGGCAAAGTAAGAACATAGGCGACCGGACCTGGCTTAGCTAAAACCTCATAAGGACCGATGTACTGCGGTGCCAACTTCCCTTTCCGACCAAAGTGCATCAGCCCTTTCCACAGTGACACCTTCAGGAACACTTTCTCCCCAACCTCAAAATTCAGCTATGTAGCTCTACCATCGGCATACGACTTATGTCTGTCTTGAGCCGCTCTCAGCTTATCCTTGATCACCTTCACACGATCAGCCATCTCTTGAACCAACTGAGGACCCGACAACACCCTAGCACCTTCCTCATCCCAACATAACGGCGTCCTACACATCCTCTCGTACAAAGCTTCGAATTGTGCAAACTTCAAGCTAGTATGGTATCAGTTGTTGTAAGCAAACTCGACCAGTGGTAACAATTTCGTCCAAGGAGTTTGAAACTCCATAGCACAACTCTTTAATAACTCCTCCAAGGTAAGTATCATTCTCTTCGATTGACCATCCGTTTAGGGATGGTAAGCCGTTAAGAAATTCAGCTTCATCCCTAACTGCATGTAATCCTCCCCAGAAAAAGAGATGTGAAACTCGGATCCTAGTCAGATACAATGGATTGGGGAACACCATGCAACCTTACCACTTCTTCAATGTAGAGCTTAGCCAACTCCTCCACACTTGGCTTAAACCGAATGAGTATGAAGTGAGCGACCTTCGTCAAATGATCAACTTTAACCCAAACCGCATCCTTTCCTTCCCTAGTCGGCGGAAAACCCAACACAAAATCCATGGTGATATCCACAAATTTCAACTCCAGAATGGGTAGAGATTGCAGTAACCCCCCTGGAGCTCCATGCTCAGCCTTCATTTTCTGGAAAACTAAGTAGGTCTACACAAACCAAGCTACATCCTTCTTCATGTCTGGCCACCAAAAGATCATCTTCAAGTCGTTATACATCTTGGTCATCCCGGGATGCATTGCATACATTGATGAGTGAGCTTCTTCGAGAATCTCTTTCCTCAACCCTTCCACTTCCGGCACACACAAACGACCCTTGCATTTCAACAACCCACCAACCAGTTCGAACCCATTTTCCAAGCCTCTCGCAACTTTTCCCGGATAGCCACCAATTGATCATCCTTGAGCTGCTCCTCTTCAATCCTGTCGTTCAGCAAGGGACAAATGTTGAGCTTAGGAAGTAGACTTCCAACACCATCCAACTGCATCTCAACCCTCAAGGACCTAAGATCTACCGACTCCTTCCGACTCAGAGCGTCGGTTACAATGTTGGCCTTACCGGGATGGCAGTCAATGGTGCAGTCGTAATCTTTCAAGAGCTCTACCCAACACCTCTGCCTACTATTTAGCTCCTTTTGATCCATGAGATGCTTAAGGCTTTTATGATCAGTCATGATTTTGAACGTCTCACCGTACAAGTAATGTCTCCACAGCTTCAAGGCGAACACTACAGCAGCTAGCTCCAAATCATGAGTCAGGTAGTTTACCTCATTAACTCTAAGCTGGCGAGAGGCAAAGGCAACCACCTTTCCATTCTGCATAAGCACACACCCCAAGCCTTCCAAAGAAGCATCGTTAAACACCACATGTACTCTTCTCCTTCTATTGGCAAGGTCAACACCGGGGCTGAAGTGAACCTCTTATTTAACTCTTCGAAGCTCTTCTGGCATGCTTCATTCAACTCATATTTCGACTCCTTCCTCAACAACTTGTGAAGGGGAGCGGCTATGGTGGAAAACCCCTCAACAAACCTTTTGTAGTAACCAGCTAACCTAAGGAAACTTCTTAGCTGTGACACGTCCTTTGGTGGGACCAGTTGACCACCGCCTCAATCTTCTTCGGGTCCACCTCCACTCCTCTCTTAGAAACCACATGACTGAGAAACAACACATCTTCCAACCAGAAAGCAAACTTTGAGAATTTTGTAAAAAGATTCTGCTCCCTCAGCTTGAAAGACGATTCTCAAGTGCTCCTCATGCTCCTTCTCATTCTTAGAGTAAATGAGGATTTCATCAATGAAGACTATCACAAATTTGTCCAAGTACTCATGAAAGACTTTGTTCATGAGAGTCATGAACGCAACAGGAGCATTGGTAAGACCGAAAGGCATCACGAGAAACTCATAATGTCTGTATCTAGTCCTCAAAGCTGTCATCGGCACCGAACCTTCCTCCACCTTCAACTGATGGTAACCCGACCTCAAGTCAATCTTCGAGAACAACTCATCCCCTTGCAATTGATCAATAGATAATCTATCCTTGGGAGTGGATAGCAATTCTTGATCGTTGCCTTGTTCAACCGCCGGTAGTCAATGCACATCCTCATTAACCCATCCTTCTTCTTCATAAACAACACCGGTGCTCCCCAAGGGGATACACTTGGGTGGATGAATCCCTTATCCAAGAGCTCTTGCAACTACTCCTTCAACTCCTTTAGTTCAGCCGGTGCCATCCGATAGGGGGAATCAAGATTGGAGCGGTTCGAGGAACAAACTCTATATTGAACTCCACTTCACGCTCAATCAGTGCTCCAGGTAACTCCTCAAACACATCAACGAACTCCCGAGATACCGGCACCTTCTCCAACTCCTCACTCTTCTCAACTGACACATGCACCAACATAGCTTCAAAACCTTCTTCAATCAACGAGAAAGCTAGCATCCCTGAGACCAACTCCATAGGTGTCGAATCCCTATTTCGTACACCCTTGAACACTACCTGACGACGCCTTCAACCTGTAGCAACCACCTTCTTTTTTCGACAATCAATCAACGCCCCATGCCTAGCCAACGAATCCATGCCAAGGATAACATCAAACTCATTGAAAGGGAGTACCACTAAATCAGCTGACAATTATGCTCCTCCCACTAACACCTTACAACCTCTCCACACATTATCTACCCTGACAAAAGTCCCCAAAGGTGTTCTTACACCCCCAAGCTACTAGCTACGACACTCACACTACTCAAACACTTCTCAGAAGCAAAGGAATGGGTCAAGCCCTAATCAACACCAGCATAAACGGAAAGATCCAAGATGGAGATCATACCGGTCACCACGTCGTTTGCATTCTCTGTCACGCCCTTGGTAAGAGTTTACTACCTCCCTTGATCTCCACCTGCTCCGACAGGCATGACATTCGCTCATGTCCCCCTACCAGCACTTGCCGCTTCGCGCCTGTAACTGCCTCCTCCTCTGCCTCCAAAACTCCTAAACGGAGCCCTTGGTCCTTGCACCAATCCCACAGACTAGGTAGGTGATTCACTCCTAGCCAGCCAAATATTTCTCCTATGACTAGGCTGGCCACAAGTGTAACAAGTCACCGGGGCAGGCCTTAGCATGTGACACACCCCGAAGTGAGGCTTCCCACAATTGCCATACATAGGGAGCCCCAATGGTGCTCCTCCTCTCTGTACGAATCATGCCCCTCGACATTGAGCACTCTTGTGACTGAGGAGACCACAAGTAAAGCACACGAGGGCACGACACGATGGAGTAGACTGCACACTTCGCTGCCCTAAGAATGCAGACTAAACTCTTGATGACACTCGATTTGACGTGATTATCAGCCTCATTTAAGTGACATTTCCTTGCTTAAGACATGGTTTTTAGGGTAGAATAATGAATATTCAATCAATTGCCCTATCTCGTGCCATTTGTGTTAATTTGGCCCATTTCGGGTCTATTTGATGGTGTTCTAGTGTTTTTATGTTAGCACAGGTTTTTTCCATCAAATAAAGTAGCCAAGGACGTGTCTAAGAGCTTAAACATGAGGAGCTAAACTCTTAGAGCTTAGACTTGGTGCACCAAATTGACTGTTACTACTTAGGGGAGTTGAGCACCAAATTGACTTGGTGCCCAGAGCAGCCTTGCCAAACAAGGCAGCCTGCCGAACCAATCCTGAGGAGACCAAGGATATCCAGGCTCAAGTAGAGAAGCTGATGGACAAGGGATATGTGAGGGAGAGCATGAGCCCTTGTGTTGTTCCAATCATCCTTGTCCCAAAGAAAGAGGGAACATGGAGGATGTGTGTCGACTGTCGAGCCATCAATAACATTGCAGTTAAGTATCGACATCCCATCCCTAGGTTAGATGATATTTTTGATGAGCTACATGGATCTACCCTCTTTTCTAAATTGATCTTAAGTCATGTTATCGCCAAATCTGAATGAAGGAAGGTGATGAATGGAAAACTACCTTCAAAACCAAGCTAGGGTTGTATGAATGGATGGTTATGCCCTTTGGCTTAACTAATGCACCTAGTACTTTCATAAGGTTAATGAATCAGGTTCTTAGGTCTTACATTGGAAAATTTGTCGTGGTATACTTTGATGACATCCTAATTTATTCAAAGAACCAGGTGATCACCTAGGGCACCTAAAAATTCTATCTTAGAAACCCTAAGGAAAGAGCACTTGTATGCTAACATGGCCAAGTGCACCTTTTGCACGGATCCCCTTGTTTTTCTTGGCTTTGTTGTTAGTTCATCAGGTATAAGGGTTGATGAAGACAAGATCGAAGCCATCAAGTCATGGCCCACACCGCAAAACATCATCGATGTTAGGAGCTTTCATGGACTGGCAAGCTTCTACCGAAGGTTTGTGAGGGATTTCAGCACCATTGTTGCCCCACTCACGGCTGTGATCCTTTCATTGGGGTACACCACAACAAGAGGCCTTTGAAGCCTTGAAGAATAAACTAACTGAAGCCCCACTGCTCATGCTACCTGATTTCACCAAACCCTTTGACATCAAGTGTGATGCTTCTGGAGTGGGAATTGGAGTTGTACTAATGCATGAAAGGAGGCCCATTGCATACTTCAGTGAGAAATTGTGTGGAGCCACACTCAATTACCCCACCAATGACAAGGAACTCTATGCATTGGTGAGGGCTTTGAAGACTTGGCAGCACTACTTGTGGCCCAAGGAATTCACCATCCACACGGATCATGAATCCATCAAATACCTCAAGGCTCAAAACAAGCTCAATAAAAGACATGCCAGGTGGGTAGAGTTCATTAAATCCTTTCCCTACATCATTCAGTTCAAGCAAGGTAAGGAGAACGTAGTGGCCGATGCCCTCTCACGAAGGTACACCCTCATTTCTGTCCTTCCTACTAAATTCATTGGCTTCAAATATATCAAAGATCTTTATGCTACTGACCTTGAGGCTTGTGAACAGGGAGGATTTGGAAATTTCTACAAGCAGAATGGTTACTTGTTTAAAGGACCCAAGCTTTGTTTACCTAATCATTCGTGCATGACCGTTTTAGCCCTAGAGGCTCATAGAGGAGGACTCATGGGGCATTTTAGAGTGTTCAAGACCTTGGCCACCCTCAAGGAACACTTTTATTGGTCGAAGATGCGCCAGGATGTAGAGAAGCTCATAGCTTAGTGTTCAAAATGCCAAAAAGCTAAGTCACGTCTCAAACCCTATGGGTTATATACCCCTTTACCCATTCCTGAACACCCTTGGGTCGATTTGTTTATGGATTTTGTATTAGGGCAGCCTAAAACTAGGAGGGGAAGAGATTCCATCTTTGTGGTAGTTGATAGGTTTTCTAAAATGGCTCACTTTATTGCATGTCATAAGACTGATGATGCCTCACACATAGCTGATTTGTTCTTTAATGAAGTAGTTAGGTTGCATGGAGTCCCTAAAACCATAGTCTCGGACAGGGATTCAAAGTTCCTAAGCTTCTTTTGGAAAACATTGTGGGCTAAGCTAGGAACTAAATTAATGTTTTCAACCACCTGCCACCCCCAAACCGATGGCCAAACAGAAGTTGTGAATAGATCCTTATCCCAAATGCTTAGGGTGATCATCTGAAACAACATTAAAACTTGAGAAGATTGCTTGCCACACGTAGCTATGTCAAGAAACTACATGAGAAAGCCAAAGCCAACATTAAAAGAAAGACTGCCCAATACATCTGCCATGTTAACCGAGGCAGAAAGGAGAAGATCTTTGAAGTAGGAGATCAAGTGTGGATCCACTTTAGGAAGGACAGGTGATGACACTCGATTTGACGTGATTATCAGCCTCATTTAAGCGACATTTCTTTGCTTAAGACATGGTTTTTATGGTAGAATAACGAATATTCAATCGATTGCCCTATCTCTTGCCATTTGTGTTACCTTGGCCCGTTTCGGGTCTATTTGATGGTTTTCTAGTGTTTTTATGTTAGCACAGGTTTTTGCCGTCAAATAGAGTATTCATGGACGTGTCTAAGGCGTTGGAATCTCGAGGAATCAAACCGGAATCGATCCAAGGAGCCGACCAAGTCAAACCGAAAAATCTACCCATTCACACTTGCATCTTCGGCGAAAACAAGCTTTCATCTTCGGTGAAAGTATTAATGCAAATCAACTGATGCCAAGTGAAGGATGGTTTCGGCGAAAAGGATCAAGTGTTTGGACCGAAAATACAAGGCAGAGAAAGCACTCCCATTCACAAAGGAATTTTCGCCGAAAATTCCTTAAGAATTTTGGCGAAAATATCAGGCTAATCCGGATCAGTTAGGGTTAAGTATAAATACTTAACCCGGCGGCCCAAAGAAGGAAGGGGGGAGACAAAATCATAATTTACAAAAACACAACTTTTCGAGATCAGAATCCTCTCAAGTTCTGGAGCGAAGAGTTGGAGTTCGAAGAGCCGAATAGAGATCGTGACGCCATCCCTTCCATCTCGGAGAACCGGAGCTAGGAGTGTTATCTACCGAAGATCGAAGTCTGTCAGAGTCGTCTAAATTAGGTTTTTCAGATTCTTTTTTGTTCTTCCTTTGAATGATGAACTCTTTCCTTGTCTTTGTTTCTTTTGTAATAATCATGAGTAGCTAAACTCGTTAGAGCTTAGACTAGATGAACCCTAAGTGACCCAGGGCTTTAAAGTGGTCACGGATCGGCGGTGATTAGATTCGAAATTCAATCAGTTCTTTTTCATGTTTGATTCGTTCTTCATTGTTCATGTTTCTTGTCTGGATTGATCACCTAGATTAGATTCTGGTTAAGCTAAGGATAGAAGCGAACGCTCGCCTTACTTTAGAACATCGAATTGAACAATTAACCTTATAATTGGAGTGTGCCTTTCGTAGGAACCAGTTAGGGTTAGTTCACTGCAAGAGTAACTCATTAATCACTAGTAATTACACCAATTAATTAAGTCGTTGCGAGAGGCGACCGTACCCGGGCGGCTAGTTAATCTTGGTAGTTAGAACGGATAGAGCGAACGTTCGCCGGTCTTAAACCTAAGGGTAAGGAGTTATGGTGGTGTCTTAGTAATTGATTGAATGAGAATCGAAATCCGCTGATCTGTTGATTGCCAGTGCTCTGGGAAACGAAGGGGGATTCAAAGTCTAAGTTCGTCTGTCATTCTTGTTTTCAAACCCTAATTCCCAATCTGCTTTAGTTTAATTTGTTTTAATTTTTCTGCATTTCTTAGAAGTAGAAGTCGTGGAACTCACACCACGCACAACGTGTTTGCCTTCGAGTATTTTGCTAGTTCTGAAGTAACCAATCATAAGAGACCCTCGGAATACGATCTGATATATGCTTTTTCTTAGCATTAGTAGTTTTTATTTGGTTGAACCCTCAACGACAGGCGGTTCACCAAATTGGCGTCGTTGCCGGGGACATTCTTTTGATTGTTCGAAAGAAGAACTGGCAACTTATTCTTCTACTTTCCATCTTTCATTTTTCCACCCACTTTGATTTTACACTGGTTTTGTTTGTCTTTGTTATCTGTAGGTTTACAGGTGTATGCCTCACCGTCCTTGGACTCGCTCTCAAACCGAACAGGCCAAGAGTATAGAGAGACCAGGCAGTTCAGCTACACCTCTGCGATCACAGATTCTGAAGAAAGGCAGAACCAATCCATTCATCACTCCGATCAAGATCGAGGAACCGAAGGAGAGTTCCTCATCTCCATCTTCACCTATACCGTCATCTTCATCCGCTTCGTACACCGAGTCACTTTCACCTCCTCCATCTCCCACCATGGACGATAGATTACCACCACCAAATGGCGATCAACCGCCACCACCACCACCTGCACAAAAGAGTCTAGCCGACTACAACAAGTCGAGCGCAACTAGCGTTCGATCTGCCATTGCCATTCCGCGCATTGAAGGAGATCCTGACTATGAGATCAAGATTCCATTCTTGACTATGATCTCTAGGGTTTTACAGTTTGAAGGCAGGCCCCTAGACAATCCGTGCACTCACCTTGCAGACTTCCTTGATCTCTGCAGTACTTTTAAGAGCGGAAACCTCGACAAAAACACTCTTTATCTGAGAGCTTTCCCGTTCTCTTTGAAAGGCGCTGCTAAGAGGTGGCTTACCGGCAAACCACCTGGCTACTACACTAACTGGGATACTCTGGCTCAGGACTTCGTTGAAGAATACTCCCCTCCAGCCAGAACAACCGCCATCAAGGACAGCATCGCCAGATTCTCCCAGAAAGAAGGAGAAAGCTTATATGATACTTGGAATCGATTCCAAGAACTTCTTTACACCTGCCCTCATCATGGATTCGAGCAGAGGCAGTTAGCTGAAATCTTTTCTCGTGGACTTCGAGAAGAATCTGCCAAGTGGTTTAATTCTCTAGCTGAAGGGGATTGCACTACACTCACTCCAGAAGCTGCTCTTCTTCACTTCACAAACTGTGCCTCCAAGTCAAGGAACTGGAAGAAGGATCAAGGAGCAAGCTAGATCTCGAAGCTACAATCAAGGCAGAGGTAGAGAAGCATCTGAAGAAGTCTACCACACCGATCAAGCCGCCGGCAGCTTCTGTCTATGTTGCTGATTGCGAGTGGTGTGGAGCTTGCTCACATAATGGAGGCCGTTGTCAAAATTTTGGTAAGGCAGAAGTCTGGTCTGCCGAAGAGGTAAATTTCATCCAACAAGGCTTCGTCAATAATTAGAATGGTTATGCTGGCTACCATAACTTTAAACAGCAAGGGAACTATCAGGACATACCTCCCTACAATGCTGGCGCCAATCATAACCAGAACCAGAATAACCGCCCGGCTGGTCCAGCTCAGGATCAGAAGCCTAACCATCCGCCGGCAGGTGTCTACCAGCCGCCGCATCGCAATCCGGGTAATTATGGAACTGCTCCTGGCAATCGCCAGAATCAATATCTCAACAATACCTATCCAGGGCAGCAGCATCAGAGAGATAACAATGTCAGTGACCTGGATAAGAAGCTCAGCCAGATCATCACAAGACTCGATGATCATGACAGTCAGTTCAAGGCTCAAGCTCTTCTCAATCAAGAACAGATAGCATCTAGCCAACGAATTGAGCAAGTCGTGAACAACATCTCGAGCATGCTAGCATCTGGTCGACCATTTGGCCAGCTTCCAAGCCAGACAGAGCCGAATCCGAGAAAAGAACAGGCTAAAATGGTAACTGCTCGAAAACTTCCAAACCTAATTGCTAATGCTTATTCTGTTTTACGCAGGATCGCTGAAACTCCGAAAGAAGAGGAAGAAGAAGAACAGAAACCAGCGCCTAAGGAGGATCCTCCTCTTGCACCGTACGTCGTGAAGCCTCCCTTCCCTAGAGCATTGCTGCCAAATGCAAGGATCGAGACTGGCATGAAGGGGAACAAGGAAGGATATCCTGACATTCGTATTAAGAAACCTGTTTCTCCATATCCAGCTAAGTTATCTGATCCTGGTTCTTTTACTTTGCCTTTGGTTATTAATGATGTTGAAATTGAACGTTGCTTAGTTGATCTAGGAGCATCTGTTAATGTTATGCCTGTGAGTCTATATGAAAAGTTAAACCTAGGGGAACTTGAACCGCCTAGTATGCAACTCGTCTTTGCTGATAGATCGCTTAAAACCCCTAAGGGAGAGATTAAAGACGTTGTCACTAAATGTGGTCCGTTCACGTTCTTAGCTGATTATGTGATTATGGATACTAGTACAGATGATGCTACTATCCTCATAGGTCGACCTTTCATGGCTACTACTGGAATGAATATTAACGTTCCAAATGGTTCTTTAACTTTAAGAGTCGGTAAAGAAACGAAAACGTTCCGTCTTAAAGATGGCATGAAATATGACTCTAGGACTGAAGAATCTCACTGCCTAGCTGTTGAAACGGTGGGGTTGACTCCGGTCAACTCCGTTACTAATGCTTCTTCTAGTGTCTCTAGATCAGCTATTGCTGCAGATATTAAAAAGGTCATTACGAAGAAGCCAGAAATTTCAGTTCAGAAGCCGCTTAAGAAGAAGAAGAAGGAACTGCAAGCCTCTTCTAAACCACCGAGCAGACCTTGAGAAAAGAACAAGAAGACGAAGACCCAAATGGTCTGGAGACCAAAAATTTCGCCGTCTTCCACCGAGGCAGCTGCACCACCATTTCGTTCTGAGAAACCGGCGCCGGAACAAGTATGGAAGGAGAAGCCGAAAGCGTCTCCTAAGGAAGTACTAACGATCACCGATCCTGGTGATACCAAGCCGAAGATTAAAGAAAAGAAGAAGCCGACAGTTCTCATTCCTTCCATCGTCACACTCAAGAAGGATGATCTCTCCAGAGAGCTGTTCGGACCATTCAAGTTCGTTGATCTTCCCGACGGACGTACCAAGCTTTTGCATGCGAACGGGAAGAGATTCACGCTTACCGGAGAAGTCCCGAAACTGTACTTCATGAACTCTGACGCGAGCGTGAAGGAGAATCTAAGTTGGGATGTCTCCTAATACCGTCCAGGTATCGTCCAGCTCAAGGACGTTAATAAAAGAGCGCTTCGTGGGAGGCAACCCACGGCTGGAGTCTGTTTTAATTTTTGTTGAACTTGGTATTTTAGAGTCGGTTCGGGAGAGCCAAAAGTGTCAGTTTGTTTGATTTATTATTTTTCGTGTAGAGTCTGTGTGTCATAGAGTCAGTCGCAAGTTGATTGAGGTCATTCCGATTTTTTTGGATTTAACTGTGATTTTCTGAAGTTAGCCGGATTTACGAAAATATTTTAAACCCGAACAGTTCAAAATTTTTGGCGAAACCACCGCTGTTTTCGGCGAAACTGATTTTCGAATTTCGAACCCGTTCTTCCTGTTCATTGTTTTCGGTTCGAAAAGTCTTTTGTCTTTGGCGAAACCATTTTAACTGAAATTTTCGGTGAAATTGCACTGTTATTTTTGGCGAAACCGCCTTCGAAAATTCGGCAGTCTATTTTAACTGAAATTTTCGGCGAAAACACCCTTTTTTTTCGCCAAAAACAATTTTGAAAATCACCCAAAACTTCCTCTAAAAAATTCGGTCCACTCCCTCTCTCATCCTTCACTCATTTTCGTTCAACTCACCGAAACCCCCCCTTATCTCTTTAAAATCGCCGACCGCCTTTCACCATTTCAATCCGCCGTCGCCGCCGTTCACCGCCGCCGCTCCCTTCGCTTCCCTTTTCCGATCCCAACAAGCCCTAGAACGTCCACATCGGAGCTTTGCAGCTCCAGTTCACCGAAAACCTAGTTTTCAATCCGCCGCCTACTCATCAGCCCCGGCCGCACCCCGCGGATGTTGGAGAGTTATACGAACGACTGCAGGAGTGGCGCATCACCGACAATGCCACTCAAGAGGCGCGATGGACTATTATGCAACAACATATGCGCCGCGCCGACCGGCGATATGAGGCACAGATGGCGTGGCAACGCCAGCTCGGCGAATTTCTCCACTTTCCACCTCCCGGCTCACCGGACCAGCAGTGATCGGGTTGTATTCCTTTTCTGGTGTCTTCTTTTTATTTATTCTTTTCGGATTTCGGTCTAACTTTTTTCTGTGTGGATCCGGGACACTTGTCCCAGTTTCCTTTTTATGTTTCATTTGTTTTTGTTTTGTAGGGAATCGGTAGACTCCCTTTGCTTCAGGTTTTGTTACACTTCCCTCCGCTCTCTGAATCCGTGCTCACCCTCTGAGATCAACCATCCTCATCCAGGTTCTTACATTCCACTCTGAACTCTAGAATTAGTCCTGTGAGGACACAGTCCGATTTAAGTGTGGGGTAGGATGCTAGAGAACCTGAACCTTGCATGAACTTGATTGCCCTTGATTGTGTTTTATGTGTGCCTCGTGATTCCATTCCAGTCTCTCTAGCATTAGAATGGCTCAGTTCTTGATTTTTGATGTTAAGTTGTTGTTCAAACTTTCATAATGATGATTAGACTGCTTAACCTAGAACTTGAGAACCAATTTGTATACTTTGATGCTAAATTGCCTGGTCAGAACAGAATTTTAAAATCACACTTGTAGTTTGTAGCCTTGATTGCATGAAAATGACCAAATCCGACTAGCAAACCAACTGTGAGCTTTTGATCCATTTCACATAACTTGCAAATTTAATTCTTTCTGAGTGGTTTTCTGTTTACTTGAATGAGTTAGAATTTGCATGAGACCTACTCGAGACCACACGATGACACGAGTTCTAGAAGGATAGGGGCACCTAGATTCAGCTACTAAGCCAGATAGCCTACCAAACGATAAATCCACTAGGTTTAGACCCTTGAGCTTGGCCTGTTCTTTCGGTTCGATAATACATTACAGCCATTTCCCATTTCTTTCATTCCCCATTGATCCCCTGTGGTTGTAGTTCTAGATTGACCTACCGGAAGTCGGTTTGTGGTAACCTGCCTATGGCCATTAAACAGGTGGTCTTAGCTAATATGTCCAGACGTGTAAACCCCTCTAGCAACTAAAAGAAAAAACGGCACAAAAGAAAGAAAAAAAGTGAAGTAAGAAAAGAAGAAAAATTGAAGAAAAGAAAAATCAGAAAAAGTTCAAAGTGTAGTTCAATAAAACGTTCTTCTCCCTACGAATGGAAAAACGAAGTCAAAAGAAAAGTTCAAAAGAAAGGAAAGAAAAAAATTTGTGCAAAAGAAAAAAAATAAATAAGTGCTAGGTTGCTGGAGGGTATCATAGGACGAGCGTTCATCATTCCACCCGTGTTTGGTTAGACGGTAGGAAGCCATAGATTAGATTCGAGGGAAGTTAGTTGAAAGCTACACCGCACAAAGCCATCATCATTCATTCCCATCATCCATCTCATTATAAACCCGAGTAGTGTAGTATTCATTACGGTCCTAGCAGGGAGGTCCTTCTTGACTAGATACTCGTGTTGTCACAGTGGTGGAGATGTGGTCGAAATGCAAACTTATGATAGAATTCGGTAACAGAAAATGATCGAGAGCAGAAACACGTCCTTAAACACAGAGAGTGAGAGTTCCCATTGTACTATAAATATCCTGTGTGAGGAGTCTGGTCGGTCAGGTCAAATTCGTGCATAATTGGTTGCTAATTACTTGTCGTGTGCAGTTTATTAGTGAGACCAGGTAGTTTGGCTGATCTGTATGCATGTTAGGTTTCTTGTTCTAGGATCGATCTGTCTAATAATTCATTGTGTTTGATTGAGCCCCAATTTAATCGATCTTATCATTTATGAACATGAGTGTTTCTATTCAGTTTGCTTGAGGACAAGCAAAACCTTAAGTGTGGGGTATTTGATGACACTCGATTTGACGTGATTATCAGCCTCATTTAAGTGACATTTCTTTGCTTAAGACATGGTTTTTAGGGTAATAACGAATATTCAATCGATTGCCCTATCTCGTGCCATTTGTGTTACCTTGGCCCGTTTCGGGTCTATTTGATGGTTTTCTAGTGTTTTTATGTTAGCACAGGTTTTTGCCGTCAACTAGAGTAGTCATGGACGTGTCTAAGGCGTTGGAATCTCGAGGAATCAAACTGGAATCGATCCAAGGAGCCGATCAAGTCAAACTGAAAAATCTGCCCATTCACACTTGCATCTTCGGCGAAAACAAGCTTTCATCTTCGGTGAAAGTATTAATGCAAATCAACTGATGCCAAGTGAAGGATGGTTTCGGCGAAAAGGATCAAGTGTTCGGACCGAAAATACAAGGCAGAGAAAGCACTCCCATTCACAAAGGAATTTTCACCGAAAATTCCTTAAGAATTTCGGCGAAAATATCAAGCTAATCCGGATCAGTTAGGGTTAAGTATAAATACTTAACCCAGCGGCCCAAAGAAGGAAGGGGGGAGACAAAAATCATAATTTACAAAAACACAACTTTTCGAGATCAGAATCCTCTCAAGTTCTGGAGCGAAGAGTTGGAGTTCGAAGAGCCGGATAGAGATCGTGACGCCATCCCTTCCATCTCGGAGAACCGGAGCTAGGAGTGTTATCTACCGAAGATCGAAGTCTGTCAGAGTCGTCTAAATTAGGTTTTTCAGATTCTTTTCTGTTCTTCCTTTGAATGATGAACTCTTTCCTTGTCTTTGTTTCTTTTGTAATAATCATGAGTAGCTAAACTCGTTAGAGCTTAGACTAGATGAACCCTAAGTGACCCAGGGCTTTAAAGCGGTCACGGATCGGCGGTGATTAGATTCGAAATTCAATCAGTTCTTTTTCATGTTTGATTCGTTCTTCATTGTTCATGTTTCTTGTCTGGATTGATCACCTAGATTAGATTCTGGTTAAGCTAAGGATAGAAGTGAACGCTCGCGTTACTTTAGAACATCGAATTGAACAATTAACCTTATAATTGGAGTGTGCCTTTCGTAGGAACCGGTTAGGGTTAATTCAATGCAAGAGTAACTCATTAATCACTAGTAATTACACCAATTAATTAAGTCGTTGCGAGAGGCGACCGTACCCGGGCGGCTAGTTAATCTTGGTAGTTAGAACGGATAGAGCGAACGTTCGCCGGTCTTAAACCTAAGGGTAAGGAGTTATGGTGGTGTCTTAGTAATTGATTGAATGAGAATCGAAATCCGCTGATCTGTTGATTGCCAGTGCTCTGGGGAACGAAGGGGGATTCAAAGTCTAAGTTTGTCTGTCATTCTTGTTTTCAAACCCTAATTCCCAATCTGCTTTAGTTTAATTTGTTTTAATTTTTCTGCATTTCTTAGAAGTAGAAGTCGTGGAACTCACACCACGCACAACGTGTTTGCCTTCGAGTATTTTGCTAGTTCTGAAGTAACCAATCATAAGAGACCCTCGGAATACGATCTGCTATACGCTTTTTCTTAGCATTAGTAGTTTTTATTTGGTTGAACCCTCAACGACAGGCGGTTCACCAACAGGTTTCCTGAGCAAAGAGGGGATGGCCCCTATACGATTCTTCAAAGAATTAACAACAATGCCAATGTTCTTGATTTTCCAAACTCATATGGGGTTAGTGTTACCTTTAATGTTTCTGACTTAACACCCTATTATGATGATTTCTATGCAGATCTGGATTCGAGGCCGAATCCTTCTCAAGAAGAGGGGAATGATGAGCCCCCTGGACTCGACCAGAGTAGCCCATGGCCAGGAGCCAAACAAAGACCTTCAAGGAACGGCTCAACTCCTACATGAAGGCATGGAGCAAAGATGGACATGAGGAAGATGCAGACAGGCTCACTAGGGAAGGATACACCCTCTTAGAAGTCAATAAACCCTCCCCAGAGCTGGAGCTAGATCAACTTCCGGAGGTGATGCCCAGTCAGGCACTGATACTGAAGCCAGGCCCCGACACCAGCCCCAAGCCAAGCCTAGAACCTAGCCAAGGATCCAGGCCAGTACCTACGGGCCCCCAAGGGGCAAACTCCTACCTAAAGACGTCCTTAAGGCATTCCTAAGAGATGGCCTAAGACAGAATACCAAAGGCCTAGACAGAAAGCTCAAAGGCCCATAGCAAGGCCAAGCACAGGCGTCGGGCCTAGTCCGGAGCGCTACACTGGAGCGACTTGGGCCGAGCCAACAATTGGCTCGGGCCTTTTCAGATTTTCCAAGGGCCCCGGAGTCCTTGAGGCCCCATGATCAACCGCCACCAATCCTTGGAAGGATAGGAGAAGAAGCCACATAGTCCTTGTTCGATTAGGATTCTGCTCACCGAATTCAGACCGGGTTCGGATACATGCCCGGGCACCGAATTAGGGTTTCTACGGTTTTGTTGGATTAGCCGGATTAGGACTTTTCTTGCTTTCCAAGACTATTTAAGTGTTTGTTTTGGTTTTTCCTTCCTAGTTCCAATTGTTTAGGATTATGTAAGCCTTTTTAATATCCTAGTTAGAACTCTTATTATTTCTTTAATAGTTTAGGAAGTAGTATCATAGGAGGAATAGGAGAGCTTGTTCCCTACTCATCCCCTATAAATAGAGGTCGTTGGCCTCTATTGTAGAACACAACCCCTTTGATTAATATAAATTTCAAAACTTTTGTTCTTTTCCCTTCAAGCTTTTGCTCTTTGTTGCATTGCTTAAGGTTTGGCTTATCATCTAGGGTATTCACCCCTTGAAGTGGCGCCTTCGACTTGATACTTTGGTTCCTAGCTCTCTATAGCTAGTGGGTCAAAGTCTGATTCCATCCCGGTTTCATAGGTTAGGCTTGTTGCTTGAAGATTGACTTGAGGTGGTTAGGGTTGTCTACCCACGGTTGCGGCGGTTCACATCAAGCAGACTCGACTGGAACCTAGGAGCTCCTCCTCCAAATCCCGAGTTCCCAGTAGACCTGCTCCCCATGGCTTGACTTGATTCACTACAGGGGGACATTTAAACGATTCATTTGACCTTTCAAGAAAGAACACCAACATTTCAAATCACGACTTCTTTCAAAACTCCCAACCCGTTTTAAAACAGTTTGAAACCCTTGGATAGTCGGTCCTATACCGATGTCTTGTCTCCTCTCCCTACGAGGTTTATTACTCCCCAAAGAGAGAAGTCGATCGACCAGTACAGCAGCAACTAACCAGGCTCTGATACCATTTGTAACACTCATTCCGAATCAACCTGGTGAAACTCGTGGTTGAACCGGTTATAAGTATTACTAACAAAAATCAATGAATAAAAATAGAATTGAAAGTCCAAGATTGGTATTAAATATAACAAAGGAGGCCTCCAAATAAGTATAAAAATCCGAGTAAAGATCCGAAAAACCAATAAATCCATAAATCCAATAAAATCTCCAAAATACATAAAATCCCCAAAACGACAATGGTCAACTGAAATAGGAATAAAATGGTCAACTCCGAGTGAATCGCCAGTCTTCACCTCATAGTTGCAACCTCAAACTTCCTCGAATCAACTCACGCTCCTGAACCCAACAACAACACCTACTAGCCACGAGAACCTGAAAGGGGGAAGAGGGGAGAATCAGTTTCCTGTTGAAACTGAGTGAACCCATTGGCTTAACTATCCACTGTCCTAATCCAAAGGAGCGGTTCCAAACTCCACACAAACATCGACAATGGAACCAAACCCAACCTTAACCAAATTTTAATATCCTAGAGCAATCTAGGTGATCACATAGGTTCAGTTCATCATTCACATCCACAATAGATATCAACAACATTGTCATAATTGAATCAACATCCAACAACAGAGCATGATTCATGACGTGAAAGTTTCTAACTCACACTATCAAGGTCGTATTTCAACGGGGTTCTCTCAAAAGCCACTACTCACACTATTCATGGATGGTCTATTCATTTGAAAAGAGATTTGGTTTGATAAAATGCACAAAACGAAAGCATAAAGAAAACTAAACAAGCAAAGCAAAGTTGTTCAAATCAAAGACAAAGGGGGTTCTCTTGGTGGGTAGTTTCATCATGCTCAAGAGTACTAATTGAACAAACAAGCCAATCAAGATCGAGTTTGCATTCGGATGACCATGCATTTCACTTCTATAGACTTAATCCACTCTCTTAGCACCAAATCCCTATCCTAATACCACTCAATTTAGGCTCTCGCTCTCAAGCTAAGTGAGAAAGGATGCATTCTAAGTGTTTGATGAAATGCCAAGACACAAGACCCTCTCTTAGGACTCTATGACCACAAGGCTAGGCATAAAACTCTCATATCAATGCCCTAACACTAAGAGATTCACCAAAAACCCTTTCAAAACTCAATTGAATCAAAATCCACATGCACTCCAAGTGTTCGATAAAATGCCCAAGAGAGAAATCAAGTGGAAATGGTTGAAATACGTTGATCTAATCTCTTAGAACACACTCACTTCAATCCCTAGACCTACAATCCAAGCACTCTCATGCATCAAATCACATTGAATGGACCAAATCAAGCAAACATGCATAAATTGGCAATAAGAACAAGTCTAGAAATCATCCTCATACAACCAAGATCAATCATGGCAAGTCTATACAATCATGCCTCTATCATGGCACAACTAATATACCCATCCAACAATGAACCCTAGAAACTTAGCCACACATGGCCAAGGGAGTAAAGAGAAGAGAAAGAAGAATGGTCACCAAGAACACCATGGATGAATATTTGTGATGATCTTCACTTCTCCACTTGTAAGCACTTCTCCCAAGGTTTGTTGGCTTCAATCCTAGCTCCAAAGGCTCCAATGGCTCCAAATTTCTCCAAAAATGCGCTCTAGGGTTTATGGGTCCGTGGGTATGTGTTTGGGGTTCAAGGGATTAAAAAAATTGAACTTGAGTCCCAAAAATCATCTTTAAATAAGATTCTGCTGGGCATACACGTCTTTTTCTTCCCACAACTCACTTTTTCTTCGCTTTTGGTCTTTCTATTGGTAGTGACTTCATAAAGAAAGATTTTTACTAGACTCTTTCGTCTTACCAATAGGAGCATTGGGAGACCCGTGCAGGTTCGGAGCAGCCAGCCCCATTGGGGATCGCGTTATCCCAAACCCTGCCCACACCGGGAGGGGTTGAGAAGGAGAATGTCACACTGAGACTTCCCCTTTGGGAACTAAGCATTGGGCGGGCAACGTATTGCCAGCTCATGGTGGATCTCAGCCAAGCGGCTCCTATGCACGTCTATCGCTCAAGTGGAAACAAAGGTCATCTTACTCACACATTGGAAACCTCACTTTCCTACCCTATGTCCTAGATTCCAGGAAACTTCGACCGACACTGAACACTACACAATACTGGCACCTGTCATAGATAAGAACACTTTGTCAAGTTATCAGACCTCATATTTAAAAAGAGCTAGTTTCAATCTTGTTGTAAAAAGGTTTAAAAGGCATTTGGAATAAAACCAGTTAACACTTTACATTGAAAAACTCTGGCTATCACGCATGTTCTCACCATACAATCAAATGGCTAGTCAAACGAATAGAATTTAAGTGAGTTAAGTATTTAACTAGCAAAAGAGGTGATAGTGGAGCATCTAAAATGAGCACATGCTAAGGTAGATGAAAAGAGAGACAAAAATGAAGCATGCTACCTAGCACAAGGCATCCACTATTAGAGCACAATTATATTTCTACCACAAACAATCATACCAAACCTCAAATTCCCCCCTACGACTAGCATGCGCATTGCCCTCAATGGTCAAGAGAGAGATAGGGTAAGGTAGAACGAGATTACCGCATTGGTAGAGAAAAGCCTAGGAGGCAAGAGCGGTGATCCCAGTGCTTAACCATGGCAATCAAAACAAACAACCACAACCGAGAAGCATCCATGGGGTCATAAACAAGGCAATATAGCCAATAGAGAGCCCTAATTGATCTACACACAATCACAATCAAATAAAAAGAAAACAAGAGTCTTGAGATAGAAGTGTGGCCCTGGAAAGTTCACTGGGAAGGGTAATCAAGCATCCCTAAATTTCAAAAACCAAAACATGAAAGATCGGAGCAAAGATCAAACAATTTAACATCCATAGCTCAACGATCACATCACAATGGAAATATCACCTAGCACGAATCAAGATCATCAAAGTCAAGTATAGCAACCTATGCTAGCAAAGATAAATTCATTGAAATCAACAATTGAGCAATAGGCATGCATAATGGATCAAAATTATGAATCAATAAGTATTAGTCCACACAATGCAAGGGGGAATGTACAAAAATAATTCAATGAGTGGTGATCAACCACACCCTTCCTCACACAAAGAGTGGAATTCAGTCCCTGAATTCATAACTTGACAAGGAAGGCAAAATAGATAACCACACAGTAATGAACAACTAACCAACCAAATGAACTATGACCCAAAAGCTCACCATGTAACCAAGCAATCAAGACAAGCAGACCAAATTAAACCAAAGCCTTTCACTTGCAAGTCAATCACGCCAAACCAAGGCAAGGAAAACATTACCACCAGCTCAATTCCATGCACAAATCGTCCAAGTAACTATGATCGAACCCACTCATGAACCCCAATATCCCTGTTACACGAACAAGTGTAGCCCGCTTATTAACATTCCACACCACACCCGAGCACAAAAATCCAAGCAAATAAATCAGTCCAAGCACATTCAGCTAACAACAACAAACCACACTGCCAACTAAATAAATCACCCCAAATAATTGAAGAAACAGATTGAGCAAGGAAGTTTCAACAGACTGATTACCCTTCAATCAGCTACCGAACCAATCAAACAACCACCAAGAGAGGAAGAAAACAACCTAAAACTACCAAACCAACCCCATTGTCCCAACAGCCGATCAACAATGAATTCAATCCCCACTCTGTTCATCAAGCCACTAAACAAATACAGCTGACACACCAACCAGCCACCGAATCCCAAACTAATCACAACAAACGCCCACAATCATTAAATCAAGCTAAGAATCCCAATTAAACATGACTTCTTACCCATTGTCCCAAAATAAGCAAACAAATCCCCAATGCTAAATGAAACTGAACCACACAAAAGTAATTGAAACCTGCACAATTAGAATCGAAAGGATGGCTGGAAGTTGGGCTGTTAGAGAGAGGTGGTGGCGTTGGTGATTGGCAGTGGTTGATCGGACATGGCGGTTGGCGGGATTAGTGGCGGCGGGGCTGTTGGGAGGTTAGGCGGCAGCGGGATTGGGAAGGGAGAGGGAGTGGCGGCGGGATTCGGCGGCTGGGATTGCAGTAGGCTTAGTGGGGGCGTCGGCGAGATAGGACACGGGGTTGGGGGATGGCCTCGTGGGTGGTGGGTGAGAGGCAGCGGGAGTCGGAGGTTGGAGTCGAAGAAGGGGGTCTGTACAGAGGTGGGTTGAGTCAGGTGGGTCGGTGGCGGGAGATTGAGAGAGAGGAGTGATGGTGGTAGGCGGTGGTTGGAGGTTGGCGGCTGGCGGCTGGGAGAGATGATGAGAAGGGGCGGCGGCTGGAATTTTGGGTCGGTTGGGTGGTCCGGTGGGTGGTTGGGTAAGTGGGTAGGCAGGGTAGGTCGGTTGGTCCAAGTGGGTGGGCTGGGTGAGTGGGTCAGGTGGCGGGTTGGGTGGAGTGATGTGAGAGGGTTGGGTGGGTTGGGTGAGGAGAGTGGTGGTTGGGTGAGGAGAGTGGTGGGTTAACCCAAAACCAAACCGAAACAAGGTAAAATCAACGACCCAACCACGAATCAAACCGAAAATGACTCAAAATGGGGTACACGACGTGTAGGTCTACACGATTGTAAAACTCCACGACGTGGGAAGTCGAAAGTAAAATTAACTAGCTTTAGGGACCAGGGAGAGGGGCTGAGAAAGTACACGACGTGTAGTTCCCTTTTGAAAAATGCATTTTTCCCCAATCTTCCCAAACAACTCCAAACATCCAAACGGTCCTAGACCCTAACAAACTCAATTTCCCACAGCAACATAGACCAAGAACCACCTCTAAACCTCAACGACTCCAAAGTAAACAAAAACACACACACAAAGACAAAGCGAAAACAAAGAGAAAACACTCGGGTTGCCTCCCGAGAAGCGCTTGGTTAAGCTCTTAAGCTAGACGAAGCATAAGGACAAGCTAAGTAAAACCATCCCAACTCATTACCTCCCTGAAGTAGATTTCGTTACCTTCGTGTGGCAAAAGGAACTTGAATTGGATCTTACCAACTTCAGGAGGTATGAGCTCGGGTCTCCCAGATGATGAAGTGTGAGCAATGGAGAAGGGGCCAAACCACTTGGAGTGGACCCTTTCATCGGGTGGTTTCTTAGACTTGCTCGTCTCGCCAATCGGTGTGGCTTCCTTGCCTTTCTCGGGTGACTTCTTCACGCCTTTCTTCTTGGCTTTAGGAAGCCCGAGAGTTGGAGTCTCCTTTACTTCATCAGTTTTCTCCTGCACATCACTAAGAGCAAACAACTCCGCAAGACTATGACGGACAAGGTTAGTGCTATTAGTAGCCGAAGTAAACTCATTTGGATTCTTAGGATCATGGTGACTAGCATAAGACAAAGTAAACTCCATGCCATCGAAGCGGTTAAATATCATGCACTCATTATCGACTCTAAGTGTAAGTCTACCACCATAGACATCAATCAAAGCACGAGAGGTCACAAGAAGGGTCGTCCTAGAATCAAAGGCACATCGGTACCACCCATAGCATCTAGAATAACAAAATCCACAAGGAATTCAAAAGCACCGACTTTGACCAACACATCTTCAACAACACCACGAGGAGATTTCATGGATTTATCCGCTAATTGAACATTCATTAGGGTTGGTTTTAGTGTCCCTAGGCCTAGCTTCTTAAACATGCAATATGGCATAACATTGATACTAGCACCCAAATTGGCTAAGCCTCTACTTATTGCATGCTCACCAATAGTTCAATGAATAGTAAAGCTACCTGGATCCTTAAGCTTTTTTGGTGGTCGCTTAGAGAGAATGGTGAGGCATTGTTCATTGAGCTTTGCTGAAGTCATATCCGTTAACTTGCGCTTATTGGTGAAGACGTCTTTCATGAACTTCGCATATTGAGGCATCTTGGTGATTGCCTCCCCAAAAATGAATTGTGAATTGCACTTTGTCAAGAAGCTCAACAAACCTTTTGAAATCCTTCTCCATGGAATCCGGCTTCAAGCGAGAAGGGTAAGGGGGCTTAGGCTTGTATAGAGGCACAACCGGTGCAAGAGGAGGGACCGAAGTAGCACTCGTCGTAGCCTCTTGAGAACCAACCTTATTGGTAGTCTTAGAAACTTCTTTAGCTTTGGCTCCTTTATCTATGACTTCAAGCTTATCCATGTCATCATCGGAGTCAACATCTCCAACCAAAACAAAATCGTCATCTTGAGCACTTACCACCTTAGGTGTGGCATCTTGGATTTGCTTACCACTCCTCAAAGTTACCATCATAAGCTCCTCAGGGCCCTTGGGAATGACCTCGGTGTTGGCGGGTAGACTACCTTTAGGTCTCTCCGAGAGTACCTTGGCAACATGCCCCAATTGAGTCCCTAGGTTGGAGATGGAAGCTTGTTGATTCTTGAAGAGTTGAAGAATAGCCGCATTAGTGTCTTCTTAAGAGATTGAAGATCCCCCTTCTTTGTTTGGAGGAGGTTTGTTGAAACCGGGTGGTCCATTACCCTTATGGTTATACATACCCGGTGGGTTAGCTTGATTTCCACCTTGAACTCCACCTAGGTTTCTTTGATGTTGGTCACCACCTTGGTTCCATTGATTTCCTTCTTAGTTCCATTGGTTACCACCTTGATGGCCTTGACTTTGGTTACCACCTTGATTCCATGAGGAGCCTTGATTGTACCCCTTGTATCCTTGGAATCCACCTTGATTACGCTTGTTGTAATTACCTCCTTGGTTCCAAGGACGGTTATAGTTACCACCTTGGTAAATCCCTTGAGGGTTGAAGTTTCCATAGAACCCTTGGCCTTACACAAAGCTTACTTCATCAATGCTTTCACCTTGGTTAGGCTCGGAGGTAGCGGAAGGACACACATTGACATTATGGCCTTGGCCTCCACAACGCTCACAACAAAACATCGTAGCAATCGGTGGATTACCCAAATGAGATTACTTAGAAGGATGCTTAGGCATGCTAAGATTGCTTACTTGAGAGGCCATGGCATCAATCTTGGACATAAGAAGAGCGATCATGGGATCATCTTCATCACGGTGGCCCGGTAGCTTCGGCTTCTTCCCAAAACTAGATGACTCCTTCGGTGCATCAACACTTATGGCTCTAGAGTCATAGAGAGTGTCGCTTCCATACTTAGACTTAGGGTGCTGTTGTAGAGACCAACTTCTTGTCTTGTTAGCTATCTCCGCAAAGAGTTCTAGAGCATCTCCGAGAGTGAGCATCCTTAAGTCACCTCCAGCCGCTTGGTTGATCATCCTTGTATTCTCAAAGTCAAGGCACCTTGCAAAGATGTCCGCCAAAGACCATTCGGCGGTGTTGTGATGAGGACAAGACCGAATAAGAGCTTGGAACCTATTCCAAGTCTCATGGAAGAGCTCTCCCTTATGTTGCTCAAAGTGGTTGATGTAGTCTTGGATTGCATCTGTCATATAAGGAAGAAAGAATTCTTCAAGGAAAGCTTCGGCTAGGCCCTCCCATGTGGTGAAAGCTCTACTCGGTTGGTTCTCCAACCATGTCTTAGCTCTACCTTTGAGTGAGAAAGGAAAGAGTCAGAGTCTCACACAATCCGGGTGCACTTGATCATTCTTCACGGTGTCGCATATCTCCAAGAAATCCTTGAGATGCCTAGATGGGCATTATCCATTAATGCCATTGAACACCACTCCATTTTGCACCATTTGGATCATATTAGGATTCAGCTCAAAGTTTCTAGCATTGACGGGCCGTCGAACAATGCTAGAGGCTGCCCCTTCAAGAGTAGGACAAGCATAATCCGCCAAGGTACGTCTTGCACCCCTTTGTAAGTGATCATGATCATTGGTATGGTGAGAATGCTCCAAATGGTTGTCTTCATCTTCATGGTGAGACATGTTGTTGCGTGTGGCACTATGAACCAAATGAGAGGGAGAGAAGGTTGGTGGCTCAATCACTTGCGCAAGACCTTGAAGTCGTGCTTGAAGACGAGCTAGTCACCTCATGCACTAGTACAAGATACCTACAAACAAGCACAACAAAAACACCCAAGTAATACGACAATGCGGAATAACAAAACCAAACAACAAGTAAAAAGGAAGCAAAAACTAAATTGGAAGGAAGTGAATAGATCGGTCCACTACTATATGCTTTCTTAGGATTGAGAAAGTTCCTTGGCAACGGCGCCAAAAACTTGACGTGAAAGTTTCTAACTCACACTATCAAGGTCGTATTTCCACGGGGTTCTCTCAAAAGCCACTACTCACACTATTCATCAACGGTCTATTCATTTTAAAAGAGATTTGGTTTGATAAAACGAACAAAACGAAAGCATAAAGAAAACTAAACAAGCAAAGCAAAGTGGTTCAAATCAAAGACAAAAGGGGTTCTCTTGGTGGGTAGTTTCATCATGCTCAAGAAGACTAATTGAACAAACAAGCCAATCAAGATCGAGTTTGCATTCGGATGACCATGCATTTCACTTCTATAGACTTAATGCACTCTCGTAGCACCAAATCCCTATCATAATACCACTCAATTTAGGCTCTCGCTCTCAACCTAAGTAAGAAAGGATGCATTCTAAGTGTTTGATGAAATGCCAAGACACAAGACCCTCTCTTAGGACTCTATGACCACCAGGCTAGGCATAACACTCTCATAGCAATGCCCTAACACTAAGAGATTCACCAAAAAGCCTTTCAAAACTCAATTGAAGTAAAATCCACATGCACCAAGTGTTCGATAAAATGCCCACGAGAGAAATCAAGTGGAAATGGTTGAAATAAGTTGATCTAATCTCTTAGAACACACTCACTTCAATCCCTAGACCTACAATCCATGCAATCCAAGCACTCTCATGCATCAAATCACATTGAATGGACCAAATTTAGCAAACATGGCATAAATTGGCAATATGAACAAGTCTAGAAATCATCCTCATACAACCAAGATCAATCAAGGCAAGTCTATACAATCATGCCTCTATCATGGCACAACTAATCTACCCATCCAAGAATGAACCCTAGAAACTTGCCACACATGGCCAAGGGAGTAAAGAGAAGAGAAAGAAGAATGGTCACCAAGAACACCATGGATGAATCTTTGTGATGATCTTCACTTCTCCACTTGTAAGCACTTCTCCCAAGGTTTGTTGGCTTCAATCCTAGCTCCAATAGCTCCGAATTGCTCCAAAAATTTGCTCTAGGGTTTATGGGTTCGTGGGTATGTGTTTGGGATTCAAGGGATATAAAAAAATGAATTTGAGTCCCAAAAATCATCTTTAAATAGGATTCTGCTGGGCATACACGTTGATGATCTGTAAAACAGTGATCAAATACTACCAAGCAAAAAGCTAAGTAGATCGTATTCCACAGGGTTTCTTCCAATTGACTACTCAAAGAAGCTGACAATTTATTCAGGTTTAAACACGTTGTGCGTGGTGTGAGTTCCACAACTTCTAGACTAAGATGCAGGAAAATTAAAATGAAGTTAAAAGACAGAATGATTGATTGGTTTAGACAGACGACAGACAAGCTTAGATTTTGAATCCCCCTTAGATCACCAAGGCAACAACAATCACAAGACTAGCGGTTTTCAATTCTCATTCAATAAATTCACCACCATAACTCCTTACCCTTAGGTTTAAGACCGGCGAACATTCGCTCTATCCGTTCTAACTACCAAGATTAATTAGCCGCCCGAGTACGCTTCTTGCGATGACAAAACTAACTAGTGCAATTACTAATGATTAATGAGTTACTCTTGAAGCGGATTAACCCTAACTGGTTCCTACGAAAGGCACACTCCAATGAATAGGTTAACTGGTTGAATTGATGTTCTAAAGTGAGGCGAACGTTCGTTACTATACTCAGCTTAACAAGAATCTAATCTAGGTGATCAAGAAAGACAAGTTTTGATGTTTTAAAGCAAGGAAGATGTCTGGCGACAAACCCTAACTCAACACAAACCTAATCTAGGCGATCAACCAGAAAAGAAACATAAACAATCAAGAACAAAACATCCATGCAAAGAGAACTGATTGAACTTTGAATCTAATTATCGCCGATCCGTGACCGCTTTAAAGCCCTGGGTCACTTAGGGTTCATCTAATCTAAGCTCTACAAGTTTAGCTACTCATATTTGACAAACAAGAATCTAAGACAACAGAAGGATTCATCTTAAACCAAGGAAGAACAGAAAAGGATCTGAAAAACCTAATTTCGGATGATCCGTGAAGCTTCGATCTTGAGAATCTTCAATTCCTAGCTCCGAGCATCTTCCGGGATGGATTGATGGCGTCACGATCTCTCCGATAACTCCGGAATACTCTCTCAACTCTCCTCAAGTCGTGGCTGATCTCTCTCAATTTAATGTTTGAAAATATGAATAATGAATGATGTCTCCCTTCCCTTGGCTGCAACTGCTTCTTTAAATAGGTAGAATTAGGGTTCTCTGTTTCTGTCGCGGAAAAGGAAAGAGTTTTCGGCAAAAACTTAAGGAATTTTCGCCGAAAACTTCAGTTGAAAGCCTCTATTCCTTCGTTGATTTCTTCATAACTTTTTGGTGAAAACTTAAATAGTTTTCGCCGAAAACTTCAGTGTAATTCAGCTCACTCCGCCTGTGAGTTTCTTAAGATATTTTCGACGAGAATTCTGTTGGGTTCTCGCCGAAAACCTTGTACTGGGCAGTTGGAATTTCGGTTCTGACTCTAGTTTGATTTCTGGTTCGATTATGGTTCACTCCTTGAGGTCTTGAACACGTCCCTAGCTACGTAAATGATGGCAAAAACCTGTGCTATCACAAAAACACTAGAAAACCATCAAATAGACCCAAAAAGGGCCAAACTAACCAAATCGGTAGGAAATAGGGTAGTTGAGTGAATATTCGCTATTTTACCCCTAAAACCATGTTTCAAGTAAGGAAATGTCGCTTAAATGAGGGTGAAAATCACGTCAAATCGAGTGTCATCACACGTCCTGTATGACTACACGTCGTGTACCCTAAAATCTGCACAAACCACAATTTTGCTTCGCTCGTTTCTCCCACATCCAAGCTCCGATTTGGCCTCCGTTTGGTCCTATGGAATCCTTGTCATCTCTACTACAACTTCATGGCCTGAAATGTGCACAAAAAGACTAAAAAGCATGTAAAATGGGGCCACAAGTGATCCTCGGGCAACAATAACTCAACTTGTGCAAAAGGACTCGAAATGCATGCAAACCCGGATAGAGATGGACCAAATCACGAGGAAAACAAGGGTAGAACATAAGATAAACATGTATGAAATAAGGTCACATCAAACTCCCCTACGACTAACCCGAAGCTTGTCCTCAAGCGAGCAAATACTTACACTAATGCACTACTCATATGAAACAAACCAAAAGATCTATAAGGTCGTTGAACCACGTTTTGATAGCCCGAGTTTAAACAAGGTAAAGGATCCCAAAATCTCAACAAACAACCCTTAAAACATTTTCACAACAAAAACCAAACTAGTTCTTACTAGACATAGAGTCGAATAACTTGATAAAAGCATCGGTTACTGGACGGTTCACTTATTCCTGGAGCCTACACATGAACAGGGGGAAAGTAAGGGGTCCGGTCGACATTGGTCAACATTTGCCGAGGGGTTAGTACACTCATCCTTACATTTTTAGATTTTGCGGCTTTTGAGAAAGGACTCTAGGCTATTTCAAATTCTACCCCCTCTTTTTCTTCCCACAACTCACTTTTTCTTCGCTTTTGGTCTTTCTATTGGTAGCCACTTCATAAAGAAATTTTTTTACTAGACTCTTTTATCTTACCATTAGGAGCATCGGGAGACCCGTGCAGGTACGGAGCAACCAGCCCCATTGGGGACCGCATTATCCTAAACACTGCACACGCCATGAGTGGTTGAGAAGGAGAATGCCACACTGAGACTTCCCCTTTGGGGACTAAGCAATGGGCGGGCAACGTATTGCCAGCTCGTGGTGGATCTTAGCCAAGCGGCTCCTACGCATGTCTATCGCTCAAGTGGACACAAAGGTCATCTTACTCACTCATTAGAAACCTCACTTTCCTACCCTATGTCCTAGACTCTAGGAAACTTCGACCGACACTGAACACTACACAATACTGGCACCTATCATAGATAAGAACACTTTGTCAAGTTATCAGACCTCATATTCAAAAAGAGCTAGTTTCAATCTTGTTGTAAAATGGTTTAAAAGGCATTTGGAATAAAACCAGTTCACACTTTACATTGAAAAACTCTGGCTATCACGCATGTTCTCACCATACAATCAAATGGCTAGTCAAACGAATAGAATTTAAGCGAGTTAAGTATTTAACTAGCAATAGAGGTTATAGTGGAACATCTAAAATGAGCATATGCTAAGGTAGATGAAAAGAGAGACAAAAATGAAGCATGCTACCTAGCACAAGGCATCCACTATCATAGAGCACAATTGTATTTCTACCACAAACAATCACACCAAACCTCAAATTACTGGTGCGGTGAGCGTGTTCAATCACAATCATTAATCTAGGTGAGTTATTAGGTGCCAAGGAGTTGTCGAAACCACCACCGCCAGCCATCACATCATCATATCCTGTAGGATCTTTCCCTCATGGGGAGATAACATGACACATCCCCTAAGGGATCCTTCCTCCACGGAGATTTCAACCACCATGACTCCACGTCATAGGATTCATCCCAATGAATCAGACTCAATCAGAACAGTATTTCTGGTGGGTAGTGTGGGCTCCTTCCGGTTCTACATTCATACACAATTCACAACTCATTTCATTCCATCACAAAACATTTTGTACATATCATCCCATTATCTCATCCTTTCCTGATTCCACATTTCACAATCCATCGACACATTCACACAATAGGGTAATCGGCTAGCTCACTGGCCACCCCCACCTGTAAGTACAGGGATAGCCATGTCATGAGTCCAGGGATTATCCACCTGTTCCTCTTGCATAGGACGACCCCACATTGGCAGGGCCATCCTCCTACAACCACAATTGTCACAATATCATATCATATAATCCACCCCAGAACCACCCATTAACCTACCTCTCTTTTCTAACCCAATTGAGCAATTATTTCATTTCAACACTATCCCCTCGGCACAACATCAAGCATCAAACACAGCAACCAGCATTACAGACAAACAGCAATCAAACACATAATCATTATCCCTCTTTTACTCTCTTCCATTTCCATGCAAATCACTAAATTCATCTAGGTCTGATTGTAAATCCTCACATGACCCAACATTATCTAACAACTCTAATCCCTTACCTGGAATAGAAGATGAGGCTCTAACGTCTTCTAGACTCCCGAAATAAACATTTCCCCAACTCCAAACTCGTAGCTCTAACCCTTCTCATTGACTGCGCCCTACACTGAAAAACCAGAAATCAAGATTAACGGTCTCTTCATCTTGTCACGAGGAACACATAGGAAGAAATGGATCGTCAATCGGATCTCTATAGCTCTCGGAATCAACCTTCAAACTTTGGCCGAAGTTGGTTCGTCAAATGGAATTTCATAGAAAGAGAAAAGAGCTTGAAGTTGCTAAATCCCGTCAAAACCCATCTTTTATATTCAAACAGAAACACACGGCGTGTTTCATAACACCCGGCGTGTGTTATGAAGAGACACGGCGTGTCTTACAGACACACGACCGTGTGTTACATTCTGCCACTTTCGATGAACTTTTTTGGAATTAGAGCACGCTCGTGTACCACAGACACACGGCGTGTAGATTGAAGATGCATGGCGTGTGTGACAACACACAACGTGTGTTCTTCGTTACACATAATTCTCACTTCCAATCTCGACCCGACTTAGGCATGAATGTTCTGGACCTCAATGGGACCTCAGAGGCACTAATTCTAGTGCCTTGATCACCCGAACTCGAGTTCCAAACCATCTGGTTGGGCGGGGATGTTACAGTCTCCTAGTCTGATGCCTCGAGAAGGAATGAATAGTTGGGTTGGGCATCCATTTAGAATAATAGAGAATTTCACTGTTTCGACACAGGCACATACCCAACCACACCAAGTCTCTCTGAAACCTAGAGAGCAAATGATGTAATCTAGGCAATCCTACTCAACCAAGTCGTAAGCCTTTTTCATATCCATCTTCAGCATCATATCCCATTGACCTCCTCTCTTTCGCCTGTACTTAAAGTTATGGAGTACCTCGTGAAAAATTATGATATTATCTTGGATTGCCAGATCCCGCGAAGGCAGCCTGCATTTCTGAGATGATGTTTGGGATGAAACCCTTGAGCTGAGAAAATAAGATTTTTGAAATAATCTTGTACTTGAAGTTGCAGCACCTAATTGGTCGATACTGGGAAATTGAATCAGGGTTCTGGACTTTGGGGATAAGGGTGATGTTTGTGTCATTCCAACCTTCTGGCATTTTCCCCGACCTGAAGAAATCTTTAATTTCCTCACATAAATGCTCACTGACCTGTTGATGAACGTTGTAATGCGTGCGTCAAATAACTACCTAGCTAAAAGCAAGATAGATCGTATTCCATAGGTCACTTCTAATCACAAGTTGTGCGTGGTGTGAGTTCCACGACTTCTAAACTATAAGGCAAGAAAATTGAAATAAAAACGAAAGACAGAATGAAAGATTGGTTTGACTTAACAAGACGATAAACAAGCTTAGACTCGAATCCCTCTAAGATCACCAGATCATTGGCGATCATAAGACTAGTGGTTTTCAACTCCGATTCATTCAGTTCTCAGACACCACCATAACTCCTTACCCTTAGGTTTAAGTCTAGTGAACGTTCGCTCTATCCGATCTAACTAACAAGATTAATTGACCGCCCGTGCGTTCACTTCTGCAACAGAAAACTAACTGGTGTAATTACTAGTGATTTGTGAGTTACTCTAGCAGTGGATTAACCCTAACTGGTTCCTACGAAAGGCACACTCCAATGAATAGGTTAATTATTGACTTGGTGTTTTAATGTGAGGCGAACGTTCGCTCTATCCTCAGCTTAACAAGAATCTAGTCTAGGTGATCAAGCTAGAAAAGAAACACAGACAACGAAGAACAAACCAAACATGCAAGAGAAATTGTATGAATCTGAATCTAATTAATGCCGATCTGTGACCGCTTTAAAGCCCTGGGTCACTTAGGGTTCATCTAATCTAAGCTCTACGAGTTTAGCTACTCATATTCAATACAAGAAAATTGAATATAATCACAGAATACATCTCAGGTTGGAAGAACAGAGAAGAACTGTAAAACCTAATTTGATGAATTTGTGGAGCTTCAATCTCGAGAATCTTCAACTCCTAACTCCCAGCACTCCGAGGTGGAAAGACGGCATCACGATCTCTCCGAGAACTCTGAGGATGCTCTCAACTCTCTCTCGAACTATTGAAGTCCGGAAATTAATTCGTGGAGAAAAGTATATCTGAATAAGTGTATCCGCCTACCTTAAATAGGGTTTGTCCGAATCAGCGCTGGAGAAGGCAGGACTTCTTGGCGAGAACCTTGAAAGTTCTCGCCAAGAACTTTAGTTCAAAAACCTTCTGTGTCTGTGTCTGTGTCTTCAATACTTCTCGGCGAGAACTTCACTTTGGAAGTTCTCGCCGAAGACTTCTTTTGAACATCTCCAAAGTTCTCACTGAGAACTTCTTCGGTGATGCCTCCAGTGTTCCTGTGTGCAAAACTCCTCGGCGAGAACTTTGAGAGTTCTTGTCGAATACTTCAGTTGTGGCAGGGGAGGATTTGGTTTCTGACTTGTGTGATTCCTGGATCGATTTCGAGTGATTCCTTGAGGTTCCTTCGCTTCCCGAGCACGTTCGTGGCTACGTTATTGATGGAAAAAACCTATGTGTTCATAAACACACAAGAAAACACATCAAACTGACCCGTAACGGACCAAAGTAACCAAAACGGTAAGAACTAGAGCAATCGAGTGAAAACACCCTAAACTACCCTAAAACCCGTGTCTCAAGCAGGGAAATGTAGCTTAAATGAGGCTGATAATCATGTCAAATCGAGTGTCATCACCTGTCCCTAGAACCTTCTGTAAAATTGTCCCGAGAAACTGTCTGGACTAGGGGATTTCGATGCATCAAGTTCAAAAACTACCTCCTTAATTTGGTCGTTTGAGATAGGTTTGCATAGCTCATCGTTCATGTCATTTGTGACTATAGACGGTAGGTCCCACTCTTCCCTCAAAAGGGGTTCCTCAGGCCTCTAGGTGAATAGCTGTTTAAATGTCTAGCAGATGTGGTTTTCGATGTTTAGGGTATCCTCTATCCACTCTCCATTTTCATCTTAGAGCTTAACAATGGAATTCTTGTGCTTCCTTTGCACGGTGGTCACATAGAAGAATTTTGTATTTCTGTCTCCTTAAGTCAACTAGTTGACTCTTGCTCTCTGCTTCCAGAATCTTTCCTCTTCTCTCCATAAATCATTTAACGAGCGTAGAAGCCCTTGTTTCTCTCTTCTCGCATCCTTATCCATAAGGGTAGCTTGGATCCTTGTAATTTCTCATTGAATCGATTTGATTCTTAAACTCGAGTTTGAGTTGTTTTCTTTAGCCCATCTCTTCAAAGTTGTTTGCAATCTCCCCCTCTGGTTCCAGGAGTCGAATCAAGTCCCTACACTTCTGTTCCTCAAGCCATCGTTCATCAAGGCGGAATGGGGTGCTTCTCCTAACTTTATCGTCCTGGTACTAGAGTCGTAGAGGGGTATGATCCGACCCAATCATAGCCTCATGATGGATGATGGCTTTGTCAAACAAAATTATCCACTCACTTGAGCACAAGGCTCGATCTAACCGGATTTTGATGTTATCATTGCCGTCTTGGAAATTCGACCATGTAAATTTGATCCCTGAGAAATGTAGGTAAATTCAATGATCCCTTTCACTTCAACGTTTATCAACATGTTATAGAAACACTATCTTAGTGGTGTCCAATGCAAGTTAACCAATTCATTATGAGGATGCCGTTACAAATCCTAAATGGATTGAAGCTATGAATTTCAAATTAAACTCATCACACATGACTAATACTTGGTCGATCGTTGCACTTCCCTCAGATAAAAGACCAATTGGGTGTAAATCGTTTACAAGATCAAATATAAAGAAGATGGGCCTATTGTACAAATAGGGTTGTATTTGAGTCGAGCTTCTCACAAGCTGGCTCAAGTTTTTTTTTTTTTTTCAAAAAAGCTCGTTCTTGAGATCGACTTGCAATGATCAGGGAAGACCAAAATACGACAAAAGTGATAAATAAATTCAGAATTAATTACATAAAATCATAAACAACAACAATAATTGACCTATCCTAATTGTAATAGAAAATCTTTTAAAAAAAAGAACTAATGGATGGCCCCAAATATGACAAACTCCACGATATCTATAACAAAAACAAAAACATCATCAAAACCATGACAAACTAATAGAACAAATTAATATGAAATCAAGAACAAATATATTAAGCATAATACCAATTAAAAAATGAGAGAATTTGAATAAAATTGGAGAGAGATGGGGCGGGGTCTGAGATGCGGGGAGTTGGACGAGAGCTGGGTGTTGAGAATATTATGTCCGGGTTTGGGATGTTGGGAGTCGAACGAGAGCTGGGTGTTGGAAATGTTGGGTCGAGGTCTGGGATGTGGGAGTCAAACGAGAGCTAGGTGTTGGGAATGTTGGGATGTTGGGAGTCGGATGAGAGTTGGGTGGGCTATGAGGATCGGGAAAGCTGGTTAATGATAGGGTTTCAAAGAGGGGAGATTCAAAGATGAGAGGAAAAATGAGCCCTCACCTTTGGGTTTGAGGGTAGTCATTGCATGGCTTTGTCGCAGATCTCTTGCGACGAAGCTTGTCGCGGTCAGTCTGTGACTAGGCCCGTTGTTGCCTGCCTGCCTGCGATGGGCTTCGTGGTAGGCTCGGTCGCATGCGATGAACGACTTGTGAGTATTCTCCTATTCTGATGTAGTGTCACTCTCTCTGAAAATCTCCATCCTCACCACCAATCTTATGGCCACCCCAACTGATGTTCTTTGATATGTCCATTTGCGTCGCTCATCCTCCTTCTTCCCTTCTGTCTCCAAATCCCATATCCATCCCTCCCCCCCCCCCTTCCTACTGCTCTCAACCTCAGCTTTTCCCGATCTTCCCTAGCTCCTCCTACTTCTCGTTGTCGATCCTTAGTCATTTGTGAGGTCTAGAACACTGCTACTGAACGTCTACCTTATTTCGCTCTCAACATCAAAATCGTGGAATAACAGTAAAATCAAGAAAGAAGGAGATAAAACTATCTATACTACTTTCATCTTTTCGACCAAAGGCAAAGCTAACAATTTCACCCTTGATCTCTTCTATAACTTGTTGGCTATTCCTATGCTCTACCCCCCCCCCCCCCAAATATTCTATTGCATCTCTCCTTCCAAACATTACAAATCAACACTCTCCAAATGAGCTTTTCCACTCTATCTTTAACCTTCTCTCCTAAACTACTGATTTGTCGAATCATTGCCTCAAAGGAGTCAATTATGTAGTTTCGAAAGAAGTGGCCAAGCAGAGTTTTTGTGAATGCATATTTCACAAAAATATGTTCTCTGCTCTCTTCCTCCTCTTCACACAAAGCACACATAGCATCAACTAAAGGATCCCAGGCTTTTACCTTATCCCTTGTAGTAATCCGGTCAGTTACAATTAGCCAATGCATCACACTTCTTCTTGGTCTCTTCTATTTTTCTTTACCCCTCAATTCATATAGTTTTGGAAAAAATTGGAAGTTGAGCTATGTTGAACCCACGATTGAAGATGGGCTAATGAAACTACTATCCCACTGACAATCATCGTACTGTTAATAAAAAAATATTTTTTTCGTTGCCGCGGATGTTCTTGTCGTTGTCGCGGATATTCAAACAATCGAACTAACCAAGTCGACATTTATCATCTGCGAAAAAGAAAATATTTGTGACAACTCTCGTTGTAAGGCCAACCATTGTCGAAGATGCAATATCTGCGACAATGGTATCTGTTGCAGACATATCCACAACAATGACAAGATATATACGTGACAACGGCCGCTGTTTTGCTGTAGTGTACAATACCTCATAAACCAGATTCAACCACATCACAATGGGTGTGGCAATGTAGGCTCCTTCAGGTTCTACTCATTCACAAACAACACACATAAGAGTACCACAATCAACATCAATAACTATCTCAATTCATCATTCCCCAAGTTTCCATCACCAATTCACAATTCACAATTCCACAACCAAATTTATCCTTTCACAATTGCTAATTCCATCATAAGCCACATCAATTACATGAGGGTGATTGCTAGCCTCACTGGCCACCTGCGAGTTTCTAGAATAACCCACATGTTCATCATAACTAGAATGATCATTTATTGAGAGCATCCATATGCATCCAGAAATTGGCAAAATGGAACAATATATTTAAGTAGACATAAACTTTTTATCGTAATTATCTCTTTTATCTAAGATCTAAACATATTATTGAACTTTCAAAACATAATAGAAGATAAAACACTTTCATTAATTAGAGGACCAAACATCAACAATTAATTTCTCCAATTTCACTCTCATATTCATGGCAAACCGTAAATTCAATGTTAGATCAGGCTACAACTTGTCACATGATGATCATAACCTATCAACGCACTTCACCTTAGCCAAATATGATGACTCTGATTTCCACATAAGAAGATTCGTCTAGTTCCCCCGTTTCCACTAGTTCAAATGGTACATCATTTGAATGTCGAACGAATAAGTCATGACCGAAATACTGAAATTGTGTCAAAATCGGGATTTGCAAATTGTCAGATTGAGTCATTTAAGTCGGCTCAATTTAGACCATCAAGGTTCAACAACATTTTAGCTTTAGAGTCGAAGACTTTGTAGTCTATTGTTAAAGTAACTATACTTCCATAGAAGATTTTACAAGTTCGAATCCACACCCAATCAATAATAATAATAATAAACATTTCAGCTCCAGAGGCTGAAAAGTGAGGAGAGAAAAATGAAGTTGTGGGGACATAACCACCGTCCAGCAGCTGCAGGCCTCAAGCAACATTGAAATATAGTAGAAACAAGTAGAAGAAGAAGAATGCTGCTCTCTCAAAGTTATTGACATTGGAATTCGGAATGGATTCTTTTTGTCTTTTCATTAATCTAATCTCTGGGGAATCGGTAGAGCAGCTCCCTCCAACAAGAAGATGAGACTAGAGAAGAAAAAGAAACAAATGAAATGAAGCAAAAAGAGAAGAAGACTTTTTGATTTATACATCAAAATATATCTTTCTTCTTTACCCTTTCACCAAAACTCCAACAACCCATTCACCCACTCACTCACTCACTCACCATCCCTTCTCCATTACAAAATATGGATTGCTGCTGGGTTATCTTCCTTTTAGTAGTGATATACCCTTTTCCCAAAAATACATTTAACAAAAAAAAGAAGAGATGTTTTTTTAATCTTCAAAAAAATCCCAACCCTCACCAGTCACAACAATAAAAATATAAATATTTCCAAAGAGAGACATTGCTTCTGCCTTGGTGAGCTGAGTGAGATATATATCCCCTTTCTTTCCTTTCATTTCCTTTTCCTTTTCCCTCTCCTCCTCATCTCTCATCATTCTGAATCACTATGATCCATGCTGCCCATTGCTTTCAACCCTGTTGGTCTCTGTTTACCCACAAAATTAGTACACAAGGAGATGAATATAGGAACAGACAACAGGCAAAGGCATTGTATGGTATGGTATGGTATACCTTCTTGGAACTCTTCTTCTCCCTCACTTCATATCTCTCTTGGCACATATCACTTAACCATGCTCCTGGACACACAGCCTGCACTCCCACCAACCAATTATTGACCATAACAAGAATGAAGAATTAAGAATTAAGAAACAACACTACTTGCCAGAATGGTTCTTTGGATGATTTTGGCTCTCTTCTTGGGTCTCTGTGGAAGCTTACATCCTTTCATAGCCATAAAGTCTTCTTCTTTCTCTTTACTTGACAAACTTATGTACAGCTTTGGCCAAACCACCCTTTCTACTCCTCCTCCTGATTTCTCTTCTCCTTCCACAGAAGACGCTTTCCCACTACCATTCTCATCTCCACCTACCCCCCCAGCCGCCGCTCTCGTGCTGTAATATCTGTCTTCCTGCGATTTCCTCTTCTCCTTAACCCCTGCCGACCGATTTCTCTCCCCCTCTGAATTCCTGCATACCCATTTACCATAACAAACAAGACAAACCCAGATCGCCCAAATCCACGACAATCAAGCTAGGTTAGCAAACGAAGAGACCAATAGAAAGAAGGTGAGAAACCCTTTTTTTAAAAACAAAACACAACCTTGCAATGCGACTGGAATGGAGATGATGGGAGATTCTCTTGTTGAATCCACCATTGGATCTCTGAGAAATGAGTTGAGGACCTCTGACTCTCACGCATCTCAGCCGCTTTTTGGTTCCCCACTGCAGCAGGAAATCTGGCTCGAACCCTTTACAGTTCCTCTGGCTCTTCTCTTCCTTCTTCTCCATTCGTATCTGGTTTTTCAAAAGAAGAGAGTCAACAAACAAACAAACACAGTCGAACAGGTAGTATCTGGATCAGAGCCAACAACCCAGAAACAAAGAATGTGTAAGCCCCAAGTCAAGGATCAATGGTTTCTGATCGTCATTCAACCCAAGGAGTGGGGATCCAGCAGATTCTGCTGAATCTAGAAGACCCAGAAGAGATGAATGGAATTTGTCAACTTTTGGAGTATGGTATGAGAGTAGCTAGGATTTTGACTTAAATCTTTGTGAAATTGTTGTGGGAGATGGAACAAGGGAGGATTTTGGTGCTAGGCTCAAGATCTGTTACAGATTTATCATGGAAACTGATTTGGCAAGCTCCCGGTAGCAATTTCCTCCCAGAACAAAAGAGACTGACCAACAGCAGGAGAATGGAGAAGAAGAAGAAGAAGAAGAAAGATAGAAAATAGCCTCACCATTGAACAATACTGGAGAATTAGGATTGTAGAGGACTCAGATGAAGAACAGCGGAATCGGGGCTGTAGACGAAGCAATTTTGAGCAGCTGAATCAGAATTCTCCTTATTTCTGCCTGCCTTGGATTTAAAATCTTCAGCTTTGAGCTCCGACAAATTTCGGAGTCTACGCAGTTTCTCTCTCTCTCTCTGAGAATCACAAGTATGAGAAGTGATGTCTGATGAGAGAGTCTCTGGTTCCTCTCCTCATCTTCTTCCTCTTTCTCTTTACTTTCCGCCTCTGCAAATGTATTTATCTGCTGGTTCCTCATAAAAATAACTGATGATTTTTCCAACCGTACGATTGATTGGAGATTGACGGTGTGATTGTAGTAATAAGATAAGACCATTCTGTACAGCCCAAATGAAACTCTTTTGCACATCCTTCTGGACCAAGCCCATTATGTCCCAACAATTCATTATATGTAATATACTCTCATGGGTCGTTTGTTACGGGAGAATGAGGATTATGGGAATGAGGGATTGGGGGATAAAGGGTAAAGAGAGTTTCTTCTATTATGAGAGACTTGAAAAGCATTGTTTGGTGAGGTGAGAACTTGTATTGCTATTGTATTATTAAAAATGATTAAATAAATGGTCTACTTGTAATGAGAGAGATACACTTACTCCTTTTATTAATGACAAACCATATCTCTTTCTTTGTTTTATTAATGACACACACCATTTCTTTTTCTTTGTTTGATCTAATAAATGGATTTGAACAGCTAACGAAAAGAAAAATGGACTAAACAAACAGTATATCATCCTTTGTAACCCTCTTATGGATCCCAACACGGGCTTGCACCTACGACGCCTGGCAACACGTATCCAGCACGCTCAAGCACAACAAAGAAGTCCATCCATCCCATAGATACAAGTGGAAGGATCATACCTGTTAAACAAGATCAAGGGAATTATTCTCAAGGCATATCAGCTCTAAAAGCCAAATGATTATGAATTGAATCCATCAAGAGTTCTATATAATGCATCAAATAGTCATAAACATATCATTTATACCATGAAATGTGTTTATGTAGCTAAGTCACATTCTAGTCAGTGTAGATAACCATGACATCAAGAAAAGCATATTGTACCAGAGCTATTGAATCATTTCAAGGTATGAAATCTTTATGCAAGGCAGATCAATGTGCATATAGTGTTTCAGCCAAACAATTAACAATGAAGAACAGATCAATGTGCTCCTAAATACTGAACCCAAAGCAGCCAGTATCACTGAAGTTCTTTCTAAGCAATTCATACTCCTTAACCTTCAATCCACTCTCCAGGAGTTGCATTGGCTTATCACCTCTCACAGTGACATAGCAAGCAATCTTTTCATTATGCCTAATATCAAAAGACCTAACAGTGTACCTAGCTGAAGATTACAATAATACACAACAAACTGCCATTATCAAACCAAAAACCAGGAAAAAATAATAACGAACCATACTAGTGACGCATCCAAAGAAACAATATCTAAGACTATATATAAGATGAGGCACAAGCTGATGAATACAGGACTCAACAAAAACTCTTGAGCTACGGTTATCTAGTATAGGGATTATATAGAAAGTCCGAATTATTCAGGTAAACCAGTTTTGATATTACACACATCTATAGTGATCTTATACTCGTTCAAAAAAGAGAGTGATCTTATAAACTCGAGTAGCTCAATGGAGTAGAGAATATCTGAAATAGACAAACAAGTACCTTTAGAGAAGACAGGGGTCGGCCCACTGTGAGCTGTTCCAACACCTGCAAAGCAAGAAGCCAATAGCAATCAATCACACGTAGTCCTAAAAAGAGGGAAAAAAACAATAGACGGAGGAGGGAGGGAGGCGAACCTTGGCGGCTCTGATGAGACGATCGCCATTCTCGTCGACGGACGGAGATGTTAAGGACCAGCTTCTGGACCTTTATTTCCCACATAGGGTTGTTGAGCTTCCTTTTGGCCGCGATTGGAGAGCTTCCTGGAGGTGGCAGGCTGGAGAGGAGGTGATTTGCTACCCGTCGATCATCTTTTGTTCTTCAATTTGCACCATTGAGCTCAACTGCAGCAGATAGATGACAAAAAATGAAGAAGGAGAATAAGGCTCTTGAAGCCCATTGAGCTAAGTGAGAAATTGATGAGGGTACTTCTAGAAAGTAGGAAAGTTGAGCTAAGTGAGAAATTGATGAGGGTACTTCTAGAAAGTACGAAAGAAATAAAAAATGGGTCCAATAATATATGTGCTTCTCAGAATTTCTGGTGGTAGGCAGAAATTGTGAAAGTTCATGTGGGAGAGGAAAATGTGGGCCAGGGAGAAAACTGAAATACAAACACAATTGTCTTTTCAGGTCTAACAAACAAAGCATTTGTCAAATGCTGAGATTTTTAGAAACTCAACCTAATCTTCCCCTCAAACAAACAACCCCTCAATTTCTTTCACCTAGCAAGTCTAAGTCTAATCCCCCGGGTAAAACTTCACTTTATATATGATTTCCGTTTCAACCCATGTATTAATATTCGGTATATTATAAAAGGCAAAAACACATTTACTAACTCGCGTATATATCACCTATTGCTTATGTATGTGACGTCATTACCTACTGGATGTTGAGTTCTGCGTAACACGTCATCTATTTTTCAACACTTTTGTCCGTATCTGTTAGTGTGAGCCAGCAAATATGCTCATGTGAATCATTGGCCGCATATGTGGCATTGCCACATCATTATTTTAATTACACAAAAATCCCACTTCCCCTCTCTCTTCACAATATCACTGTCAGATATAGATCTCTAACCAAAAGGAAAAAAAACAAAGGGAAATCCTCCTCCGCCGCTAGAAGGAAAGATGCTTGCCTTAGCGTGTTGCGTCGATGTTGTTATGCCGCCTGTAACATCCCAACCTTTTCTGACAAAATATTATCCGCTTTAGGCCCAACCCTCACAGATTTATTTTTGGGTGTTGGTGGGATTCGAACCCATGACCTCCTCCTCTCAAGATCAAACCCCCACCACTACACCTGAAAAAGCGTCATGTCCGTTAAAGTTGAACTATTCCACATAGCTCATGGATCTCCCCTGTGCATTGTCGATGTGAGATTTTCCTAGGATGTCACATACACCCTTAGGGACTCAACGTCCTCGTTGAGGTCTGCCCCACCATCGTTCAAGAGGGACGGGGAGAGGCTCTGATACCACTTGTAACATCCCAACCTTTTTCTGACAAGATATTGTCCGCTTTGGGCCCAACTCTCACAGGTTTTTTTTTGGATGTTTGTGGGATTCGAACCCATGACCTCCTCTTCTCAAGATCAAACCCCAACCACTACACCCGAAAACGCGTCATGTCAGCTAAAGTTGAACTATTCCAGTTAGCCCATGGATCTCCTCCGTGCTTTGTCGATGTGGGATTTGCGTAGGATGTCACACCGCCTCCTGGATACGGCTTCTCCGTTGGGGATAACGACTTTTCGTTATTGCACGTCTGGACCGGCATACTCTGGAGGAGATATGCCAGGAGTGGTTGGGCGTCTCGTCTCCAGCTAGAGCTATATCTGGAGCGACAGTGAAGGTGTCCTGTGTGAAGGGATTGTTTGACCGTCTTCCAGCTGGAGCTCCCCTCGAGGTTGTTACTATCCACGCACGGGCATTACTACTGGCTGACCGGACTGGGTTCTCATGGGCGCCATACTACTGGCTGACCGGACCGGGGACCACATACCGGTGTATCTCCTGCCAAGATTATTTCATCCCAAGTGCTGGCTCCTTAGGGAATGAAATAATGAAGGGAATCGTGGAGGTATGCGGGCGGAGAAAATAAAATAGAAGAATAACCTTCGCTGGCTCAAGGTGAGAGTAGAATAGGCAAATGATAATATTTAGAGAAAAACAGTGGCAAAGCTCTTTATTTTTTACATTGTTTATTGCTACCACTTCTTAGCTTCTGCGGGTTCCTTGGGATCCACTTCCGGGGTACTTCTGCCCTCGATAAATTCAAATGAGTCAATCATTGACAGCCCTACAAAATATGGAACTAAAAGTTGTAACGCTGGTCATCTTTCGTATCGAGCCATCGTAGCAGTGACCATTCTCTAATTTGTTAGTCACATGATAAGATGTGGCAGCCTACCCTAGAAGACCTAGTTGAACCACTGATTCAACCCATGCATACTCTAACTAGGGTAATTTTTATGATGACTATAGATTTTTGTAGTCGTTTGTACTACATCAATAGTAACTAATCAAAATAACACATCAACAATAAATAATATCTTATTAATAAATGAAAATAAATATATTAAAAGGGTTAAATTTGGAATAAAAATTACCGCTAGGGTTATTAAGCTCTTTTAATGTGCCATTCAAAGCCTCCTTCATATTTTCCTTTTTATTCTTCTTTCTTCTTCTCCTCCATCTCTTTCCCCTTTCTTAGCCAACAACGTCGCCGCTGATATGCTGTTCAAAAAATCTTTTTCCGGCCCTGCATCACTCTCATTCGCCGCCTCCTCCGGAGATCCCTCTCGACTGCTGCCACTCTAGAGATCCCTCTCGGCCGCCGCCGCCCCTGAGATCCCTCTCAGTTGTCGCCGCATCGGAGATTTTTTTTGAGCGCCGCCTCCTTGGAGATCCCTCTCGGCAAATTGTTGCCGCCCCGAAGATTCCTTTTGGCCGCCGCATGAAGATTATTACCTCCGAACGAAACGGTGAACGACGCCAGATCTTTCCCCAGATATGTTGTGCTCTGCCTCGCTCTCTCCTAAAAATCCCCAAATCTACGATATCCAACCTTTTATCTTTCGTCGACAAAGCTTGCAAGTTCGTTTTCTCTTCGGGTTGCATATAAACATCTTATTTGTGATGTACTAGTGCATGCGTTATACGGTACTAGTGCATGTATTATATGGTACTAGTGCAAAGAAGATTGATACTAGTGCATGTTTTTGGGATTTACACTGGATTTACAAGTTGTGTTGGGATTTTCAGACACTAATACCTTATTTTTCTAGTACTATTTTACTAACATATGTACTTTATTTGGCACTAGTACTCGTCTGAGCAGTGAAATTCACCAAGATGAGCTAAATGATCGTCATCAATGAGATATCGATGCAACGACGAGTTGAAGAATGAAGAAGTAGCTAGGAAATTAAAGCATTGATTTTTTCTGTAAAATAATTTAATTTTGAATGATACAGTTTTAATTTGAAATGTATTCCTTATATACCCTTATTCTAATTTTAACAGTTTATCTAATAATTAATCTAAAGGATGTTGTTAATGTAGTTTATTATAGTACATAAAAATGTAGTCATCATAAGCGGGCCGCTCTAACTAGTGCTATTGACATGCAAAAATATCAGTAATAACTACAATGAACCCATAAATGCATCCATTCACAATCCTGCTAAAACACATTAATTTCCCTTATTAAATCCAATACACATAAACCAATATCATACAATACAATACTCAGTCAATAACCAATACACCTGTACTTCAGATAAATTACTTGTATGAAATAGAATAACGAAAATCATAGAAATAACCCAATATATCCCCGTCAACTCACTATCCAGCTCTAGATCCAGTACCCGGTGTCAAACCAGAAGAACACAAAAAGAGAGACAGAGGGTCAGTGCTAATCACTGAGTGTCTAATCCATGAGCAAGTCACATGATAAATCCAATAAGAACGTACACATCCATTATCTCGATGCCAAAACTGTACTCAAGCCAGAATTATACTCATGCTCATAACCAATACCCAAGGTGAGCTTGAGGTTGCTCACATCATCATCAATAGCTTGAGGTACCATGAGATACGCATCATTCTTGCCGGCAAACTTAGGGATGGTGAGCTTGAGGTTGCTCACATCATCATCAATTTCTTGGACTAACCTTCTAGCCCTTCGGTTGAGGTCTCCCTCTCTTTCAGACTCTCCGTGGTCATCCCTTCTCTCATGGCGGTCTCGGCGGTCTCTCTCAAATCGGGATTGGGCTTCTTGTATCCCAGCCAAGGCTCCTTCAAGGCCTCGGATCTGGCCTTGCCAACCCTCCATTCTCTCGTCTGCCATGGTTAGTTTCAAGCAAGCAGAAGCAAATACCTATCCCCTCTTCTTAGATTTTTTCTTATAACAAGAAGGAAACAAACTTGGCAAGGGTGGCCTTGCTTTCTTTTCTTTTTCTTATAACCACCTAATTTTCTTTACCTTACAATACCAAACCGATTGAAGGAATTGAAATAGATGGGAAGTTTTCTGAACTAATTTTTCTAAAACAAGAAAAGTAAAGGATATGAATCCAAGTAGAACCTCGAGACTAGGATAGAGTGGTCCTAGTGTTGAACTGTGCTCTGATACCAACTGATGTGAACCACGACTGACTATGCTCCGTGACCCAAACCACCGCAAGCTGATCTTCAAAGGAAACAAGTCAAATCTATGGAACCGGGGCGGAAGAGGACTTTGACCCACTAGCTTCAGCTGAGCTAGGAAATAGAAGTATCAAGTCGAAGGCACCACTTCAAGAGATGGATGCTCTTGACGATAAGCCGAACCTTACGCAATGCTCCTCACATTAACTCGAAGGGGAAAGAACATAAGTTCTAAAATATATTTGTATTAATCAAAGGGGGTTTATTGATTGATTAAAGTCTGTCCATCAAAGGGTGGCCGAAGGCCTCTATATATAGGGAGGGAACAAGCTCTCCTCGCCTATTTAGCTACTTCCTAACTAGGAATAAAATAATCCAATCATAACTAGGAAAGATAAAAAATGACCTAAACAAGCTAACTAAATAAGGAAAAACTAAAAAGGGAAAGATAAATTGTGTTGGTGTGCAAGGAAAGACTAAATAGGCAAAAATCCGGCAATCCGGGCAAAAACCCTAATTCTGGAAAACTTCAAGGGTGGTCGGGCAGTTCTGGGTTGACGGGCAGGGCTCCTCATGCGGCTTTGGCCTTCTGATGGTGTCCTAGTCCTAGAAGGACTTGGGTCGGGGGTCTTCTGGTCATGGCAGCCCGTTCTCCTGGCCCGTGCGGGAATCCTTGTCTCGGTGGGATTGCATGCATGGACCCGGATCATGTATGAGCACTTCCCTACGGGGCGCCTCCTTCATTCCTCCTCCGATTGCTGCGCCGTTTGTTCAGGGGCGGATGTAGGGGGTGCCCGGGCTCACCCCGACTCACCCCCTTTCGGCCCCGTCCTTGAAAATCAAGCATATATTCAAGGACAGAACTATGTTCACTAGTAGGGGTGTCATGGCCCCTACAAAGTCAAGAATTGGCATATGGTATAATGGTTAGACTATTAGATAAATTCCAAGAGGTTTCAGGTTCGAACCTTACCATTGCAATGTTTTTTTATTTTATTTATTTTTCCTCCAACTTTAAAGCTAAAAGGTCTAAAACCTAAAATATTGTTTAATTTAATCATAAACTAAACGTCATTATAATTTAATCCTTTAAAATGGCTTCATTTTAATCATTTTCCTTCCCTAATGAACTTTCATATAATTTTTTCCGTTTTCTTTGATTTATTCTTTTTTAATTATTTTCCTTTTCAACTATTGTAATTAAAACTCTAGTGTATTGACAAAAGGAAGAAGATAATATGGAGAAAATTCGGAATTACACGCGCGGCGCGTAGAATCCTCTGAAATTTTACAGGCGATTTTGGGAAAGGGTTCTTACGCCGACGGCGCCTTCGTTAGATGGCCAAATCTGATCCGTCTTCCTCAAGGCTGTGGTCAGATGTGGTAGCCCATGATGATTGCGAGCTTGCTTTTATTAAGGAATCGCTTACCTCGATGGTGGAAGGAGTATTGTAGATTCCGGAAGCAGTTGTGCAGAAGGGGATGGATCGGATGAAAGGTGCTATGGTGGGTCAATTTGTGGGTCACGGGCCTCCTGAAAAGGTAGTTCGATCGACGGCGAATTGGCTCTGGGGTTATGAAGGTCCGGTAGAGGTAACTCCCATCTCTGCTGGTTTTTATCTCTTTGAATTCGCTTCTGAGGAATTGAGAGATTGGGTCTTGAGGAGGGCGTGGCATGTCCATAAAGCCCCGATGATCACTCGGAAGTGGTGGCCGGGGATTCAGCCGGTAGATTTTTCTAAGGAGAAGAAGCCGGTATGGATTGAGTTTAGTGGAATCCCCCCTGCGTTGCTTTACTTTACCCGGAGGGAGTAAGCAGGCTAGCTAGCCAATTTGGTAATCCGATAAACCGCTTTGTTAGGCGAGGTTTTAATGCGAAAGTTTGTGTTCTTCGTGAGGATGTCCCGCTGGAGAAAACGGAGTTGACTGTTGCTATGAAAGGCATGGATCCGGGTGTTGTGAAGGTAGGCTTTCCAGTTTTCAGAAATTCTAATACCCAGCAGAAGTTTGTAGCTGTTGGAAGCAAACCACTAGGCAATGTTCCTGAGTCTTCAATAGGAGAGAAGGGTTCACCTAGGGGGGCTTCTGATATGCCTGTTGGAGGGGGGATAGGCAATTCTCCTGAACCTTCTATTGAAGGAGAGGGGGAACCTATCCAACAAGGGGAGGGTGCTGAAGCTTCTGAAGTGGAGGCAATCCCCTTGAGCCCTACTGAATCCAGTTCTGGAAAGAAAAAGAAGAAGAGGAACCGTAAAGGGAAGGGAAGTGCTGCTGCTGCTGATACCCAACAGTCCTCTGATGCTGTTGTCCTTGTCTTATCAGGCAATGAGGCTGGAGCCTCTTTGGAGGGGATAGACTCACCTGAGAGCAAGGATAGTACGCCTGTTGGAGGGGGGCTGGTCAATGATGCTAAGTCTTCACTGCAAGAGGAGGTCTCAACCAGCCAACAGGGGGAAACTGAAACTAATGTGGAGGTGCAACCCCTGAGCCCTGAGAAGTTCAGTAGCGAGTTGGGAGAAGTCCCTAATTTGGAGGTTGAGAAGTATGGCCCGAGTAGAGTGGTCACTTTTGGTGAGTTCACAGAATCAATCTTCTCACCTGTGAAGAGGAATGTGCTAACAAGGCAGCAGCACAATAAGCAGCGCCGTAAATGAAATTCTGGATATGGAATATTAGAGGGTTCAACGACCCTGGTAAGTATGATATACTTCGTTCTCATATAAATAATACTAAGGTAGATGTAGTTGCTCTTCTTGAACCTCGTGTTAGGGAAAAGAATGCAAAGAGTATTTTTTATGCTCATTTTTTGGGCTGGAACTATCAGTTCTGCTATGATGGGGACTTGGGGAAAATATGGTTAGTGTGGAAACCTGATGTCCCTCTCCAGGTTATTTGCTCCAACTCTCAGTATGTGCACTTTAAGATTAATCTCCCTGTTGGTTTCTTTGGTACGGTGGTTTATGCTGCTAATGATAATAGTGGAAGGAGAAGCCTGTATGAAAGTATAGTAAAATTGAAGACTACTGCTGATCCCAGGTTTATTGGGGGGATTTTAATGCTATACTAGATCCTAGTGAAGCCTCTAATCGCATTGCTTGTTTCACTAGCATGGATGATTTTAAGGAATTTGTTAGAGATTGCCAATTAGAGGAGCTTGCTTCTACTGGATCTTTCTACACCTAGATCAACAATAGAGATAAAGATCCTATTGCTAGGCGCCTTGACAGGGTGTTGATAAATGGAAGTTGGCACAGCAGCTTCCCAAAAAGTTTGGTTGAGATAATTTCTAGTGCAGGTTCTGATCATTGTGCTATGAAGTTGTGTACAGGGAATGATTAATTGCTCAGCCGAAGCCTTTCAAGCATTTTAAGTGTTGGTTTTATCATAGGGAATTTGCTGGGATCTTGAGGAAGGTCTGGTCAGTGAGGAATTCCAATACTCCTTTTTACAAATTATATGGGAAATTGAAGGATCTCAAAATTGAGTTGAAGAAGCTTAACAAGAGGGATTATTCTTAAATTCATGAAAGGGTGCTAGCTAAAAGGTCTGCAGTGGCAGTTAGGCAGAGGGAGGCTTTAGATGATCCTAGTCCCTCGAAGGTGGAAGCTGCAAAAGCTTGTCGTATTGAGCTTACTCAGTTAGAGAAGGATGAAGAATGTATCCTAAGATTAAAATCCAGAGCACTTTGGATAAAAGAGGGGGATAAGAATACTGGATTCTTTTTTCAGCATGTGAGGAGCAGAGGTATCAGAAACACTATCCGACAGCTCCGGGATAAGGATGGAAGTCTGGTGGATGACTTTGAGGGAATGAAGAAAATAGCTGTGGATTTCTATAGTACTTTTCTTGGAACTGAGAGTGCTGCTGATCATAGCAATGCTGATTGGTCTGTAATAGTGAACAAGTATTTAACTATGGAGCAGCAGGATATGTTGACTGCCCAGGTGACTCATCAGGAAATTGTTCATGCGTTGAAGAGTATGGGGCAGGATAAGGCCCCTGGCCCTGATGGATATCCTGTTTCCTTCTTTGTTCAGTGCTGGGACACTGTAAGAGATGAGGTCATTAATGCAGTGATGTACTTCTTTCATTCAGGTAAGCTCCCAGGGTATGTGAATTCTGTCAGTCTTGCTCTAATCCCGAAAAAAACCAATGCAACAGAAATAAAAGACTGCCGTCCTATTTCTTGTTGCAATGTGATTTATAAGCTGATATCAAAGGTTATTGCTAATAGGATGAGTGTTGTGCTTCCAAGCTTAATTGGTCCCTCTCTGTCAGCTTTTGTTAAGGGCCGCCTGATAAGTGATAATATACTGCTGGCGCATGAATTGTTAAGAACTTATGCTGCTAAAACAGTCTCCCCCAGATTAACTGTGAAGATCGATTTGATGAAAGCATTCGATAGTGTGGATTGGAAGTTTCTTATTGAAGTCTTAAAGAAAATGAAGTTCCCCCTTCTGTATGTCTATTGGATTGAAAAATGCCTAACCTCGACCAAGATTGCAGTGAACCTTAATGGTACTTTGTGTGGGAATTTTGAGGCTAAGAAAGGTTTGCGTCAAGGGGACCCTATTTCACCTTATTTTTTTGTTATTGTTATGGAAGCTTTGAGCAATATGTTTAATGATGCAGCTTCTAAAAAGGTCATTAGGTATCATCCTCAATGCAAAGGTATAGTAACTCATCTCTGCTTTGCAACGATTTACTTGTATTTGCTAAGGGAGATGTAGATTCTGTAAGAGGGATTGTGAAGGTACTTCAGGACTTTCATAAGTTCTCTGGTCTCAGATATAATCCGGAGAAGTGTGAGGTTTATCTTGCAGGAGCCTCATCTGATCTGGAAAAGGAGTTGGTTGAAGCTAGTGGGTTTAAGAGAGGAACACTCCCGTTCAAGAATCTGGGGGTCCCCTTGAATGCTGGAAAGCTGAGGAAGTCAGAGTGTAAGGTTCTGCTGGACAAAATTACACGGAGAGTTTCGGATTGGAAGTCAAAGTATCTATCCTATGCTGGTAAATTACAACTAATTGATTCTATTATTGGTGGTATCCTCCAGTATTGGCTCTCAATTTATATACTCCCCAGACAGCTTATGGAAGACATTGAAACAGTGTGTAACCGATTCTTATGGGGGAAGTTGGATGGAGGTAGAGTTAAGATTGCTTGGAAGCACATTGCGAAGACGAAAAATGAAGGGGGTGCTGGTATCAAAGATATTAGAAGTTGGAATGCTGCAAATGCGATCAGACACCTTTGGAATCTTTTCGTAAGAGGAGGGTCCTTGTGGGTTGCGTGGATTGGTAAGTATCGATTGAAGAGTAAGTCGTTTTATTGGCCAAAGATGTGCCATGATGCTGAGAAGATCATAGATCAATGTTCCAAATGCCAAAGAGCTAAGTCCCATCTCCAACCCTACAATTTATACACCCGTTTACCTATTCTACGTATCCTTGGATTGATCTTTCTATGAACTTTGTGTTAGGATTGCCTAAAAAAGGAAGGGTAGAGATTCCATCTTTTGGTAGTGGATAGATTCTCTAAGATGGCTAATTTCATTGCATGCCACAAGGCTGATGACACATCCTATATTGCTAATATGTTCTTTCAAGAAGTAGTTAGGTTCCATGGAGTTCCCAAAACCATAAGTTCGGATAGGGATGCATAATTCTTAAGTTATTTTTGGAAGACTTTGTGGGTTAAGTTAGGCACTAAGCTAATGTTTTCAACCACTTGCCAGCCACAAACCGATTGCAAAACTAAAGTACTAAATAGATCCTTATCTCAAATACTTAGGGCTGTTATTAAATCCAACATTAAATCATTGGAGGATTGCTTGCCACACATAGAGTTTGCATACAATAGGGCTGTTCATTCAGCGACCCAATTCTCACCATTCGAAATTGCTTATGGATTTAACCCCTTAACTCCTTTGGAATTATCACCACTGCCTATACATGAGGTCTTAGATGCAGATGGCCAAAAGAAGGCTGAGTATGTTCAAAAATTACATGAGTAGGCAAAGGCCAACATCGCGAAGAGAACAACTCAATACATCCGCAATGCAAACACATTAAGAAAGGAGAAAATCTTTGAAGTTGGAGATCAAGTGTGGATTCACTTTAGGAAAGACAGGTTTCTTGAGCAAAGAAAATCCAAGCTGGTGCCTAGAGGGGATGGACCCTATACGGTTCTTCAAAGGATTAACAACAATGCCTATGTTCTTGATCTTCCTAATTCTTATGGAGTAAGTACCACGTTTAATGTTGCTGACTTAACTCATTTTCATGATGATATCTATGCAAATCTGGATTCGAGGCCGAGTCCTTCTCAAGAAGAGGGCAATGATGAGCCAATCATGCCATGGACACAACCAGAGCTACCCCTAACCCGGAGCCAGGTCAAATCCTTCAAGAACTGGATTAACTCATATATGGAGTCATGGAGCAAGGGTGGCCATGAAGAGGATGATCAGAGGCTCAGTAGGAGAGGTTACACCCTATTGGAAATAAAGGCGCCAGACTAGTAGCCCCAACATCATGTTCTGATGTTGATGTCGATACCACCCCCAACACCGATGCCGGGCCGAGACCGTACCAGCCTAGGGCCTATGCTAATGCCAAACCACGCACTGATGCCAGCGCCACACCAAGAGTTTAGAAGAACTGAAGCACCAGAGCTAGAGGACACCCCTGTGATGATGCCGAGCCACAAAAGTAGTCGTGCATTTCAGGAATCCTTTAGCCGCAAGGATTCCCTAGGTCTTAAGGACGAACCTCCACAAAGCCAAGTCCGATTTGAAGAAGGATACAAGGAATACACGGTGGACATGATGCTAAATGCGCCCAAGACTGAGCTACGGAACCCAGCGGCGCCCAGGAAATGCGACCACAATCCGAATTCCTATCCGGATTAGGATAACCCCACGCCATGAGTTAAAACCCGTGTTTCCAAGTTCTTCTAGGAGTAGGAAACAAGGAAATGCATAATTCTAGCCAGAAAGGGATTTTTCACACCCCATCCATCTTGAACACAGATTAGGGTTTTCTGCTGGATTGGTGTTTCGATCAACTTTTATGGATTTGCTATTTTTAGACTGTTTAGTGTTTTATTTTGGATTTTCTTCCTACTTGGACGTTTTAGGAATAGTTTATACTATTTTAGGATTTAGGATTGTAGGAGGATTCAGAGAGCCTGTTCCGGAATCCTCATCTATAAATAAAGGCCTTTGGCCTCGTTGTAACTTACACTTTGAAGAATTAAAATTTTAGAACACAAGTTCTTGTTTCCGTTCAAGGTGTTGCTCGTTGTTGCTTAGCTTAAGGTTAGGTTTATAGTAACTTGAGGTATGCAACCTCAACTACGTGGCACCATTTGACTCTTGACAGTTAGGGTTCATGGTTATATACAACCAGCGGGTCCAAGTACTTTCGGCCAGCTCTAAGGTCGACTCGTTGTTCCTGATCACTCAACTTACGGTATTAGGGTCATCTGCCCACAACTGCAGTGGTTCATATCAGTTGGTATCAGAGCACGGTTCAACTCTTAGACTACGTATCTAGTTCCTAGGTTTATCTTGGATTTATATCCCTTTTGATTATGCTTTCGTTTTGATATGTGAAAACAGAAAACCCTAGAAAAGTTGTGTTTGCCAAAAAAAATGTCTACAAAATCATAGTTTCTTAGTTGTTTCCTAGTTGGATTAGGATTAGATTAAATATTCTTCTTCCTAGTTGGTTTAGGATTCTAGTTTTCTATACCTTTTCCTAGTAGAGCTAGGATTTGTTTTAGTTGTTTCCTAGTTGGATTAGGAATTGATTCTCCTATCCTTTTCCTAGTTGGTTAAGGGTTATAGTCTACATATCCTTTTCCTAGTAGATCAAGGGTTGTTTTGTTTTTCTAGTGAGTCTGAAAAAATTCTCGAGTGTGTGGGTATGGTTTGACCTTGATTATTGATTTCATAAACACGTGAGTGACCAAACACGAGAGGAAATAAAAGGAGTGAAAGTGAGTATAGATTATTAATAGAAGAGAGATTCTTGAGGCCATCTTGTTACTAACATTTTTTAGGCTACGATTCGGGACAAATCATCTTAAAGAAGGGAATGACGTGATCCTAGGTGCGACACCAACAGACATCAAGTGCTGGATTAAAAGGTGGATCTAAGCCTCCTTAAGTTACTTGGGTCCAAAGAAACTAGCTCTCCTTGTTGATGAAGGAAAAGTCAATCTGCCCCGTTTTACTAAAACATTTTACTTATGATGTTTTAAAGTGACAACAAGATTTCTACACGGATTTTGATTCCTCTTTAGTTTAGAACTCTTAGTTTGTTTATTCGTTTTTAGTTTAGCTAAATTTTTTTAATTGTATTAGTAGTAGTTTCGTAGAAGGGCATGGAGAAGCCCTAGGCTGAGCCTAATTTTATATATATGATCCATTGTACTCATTATTTTACAACCCCCTTGATTAAAGATTATTATTTCAGAACTTTCATTATTTGTTCCTTCTAGCTTTCGCATGTAGTTGCTTAGATCTTAGGCCTAGGTTTATAGTCGTTCAAGGTCATCACCCTTGTCTTTGTGATACCATTCGACTCTGGACACTTAGTGTTCCTGTTATATACAACTGGCGGGGTCCAAACACTCTCATCCGGATCTAAGGTCGACTCGTTGTTCCTGTTCACTCCACTTACGATATTGTGGTCATCTGCCCATGGCTGCAGTAGTTCATATCAGTTGGTATCAGAGCACGGTTCAACAGCAGGACCACTATATCCATTATCTTTCAGTTTTTATAAAAATTTCGAAAACCCTCTAAAAAGTTTCATTGTTGTTTACTGATTTTGTTTGTTATTGTTTCAGTTAAATTGTATGTCGGAAAAAGCTGGTGGCTATCATCAGAAGAAAATACAAAAGAAAATGAAAAACATAAAGAGGTCAAAAACAAAAAATTCGACCAAACCAAAGCAAGGCAACCTTGCCAAATATTCATTATAGGTTTATCTTAAGAAGAGGGGAAGTTTTTTCGAATAGATAACTTTCGTTATATTTTAAATTCTTTGAACCAAACCCTAAAAGTTTCATAATTTGTTTGCTTGTATGTTCTATTCAACGAGTCATAGAAAAGATTGTACTTGTGGCTAGAGATATAACACTAGGTTATAGGTCTTGTTGTGTCACACGTTTCAATATTCTTAACTTGGTAGCTTAGAAGAAACTTGCAATTGTTTGAGCTGAACTTGACTGTGTTCTGATTTCAAAACCTATTTGAGTGCTTATTTCAAATACTATACATGAGTGGTAAAAGCAGAGCGTGTGAGGTTAGTTCATTATTTTAGGTTGTGAGATTTGAGAGGCCTTGTTTATTGTGTTCGAGACTAATCATGGCAGATAGAACAGCACCAATGCTGGAGAAAATCATGGCTACCATGGCACGGACCCTAGCCAACATCCAAGCCACTATGGTTAAGATGGAAACAGGCACCAACACGAGCGCCAACACCAGCACCGGCACCAGCGCTTACACTTGCCCTGACCCCAGTATCGGTCCCAACCCTAGTAGCAGTACTAACAACAGCACCGGCGCCAGCCTAGGCACCAGTGCCAACTCTAGCCCCGAAGCTAGACACGACACAGCATCCGGCCCGTGCCCCGGCACCGAACCACTGCCAGACTACACCGAGCTTTTCTCAGCTGTGTCTAGATGAATTCTAAGTGCCCAACCAGTACAAGAAGGATGGGAATAGAGGGACAACCTGTTGCATATGAGATGCATCGTCAAAGACAAGATTTGTAGCATGGTGATCTAAAGAGGGAGTTGCACAAATGCGGTCAGCCTAGCCTTGGTGGAGGGGTTAGGACCACAAACTCAGAAGCATCCCAAGCCCTACAAACTACAATGGCTCAACAATTGTGGAGAATTGAGGGTCACACGACAGGCTCATGTACCCTTTAGCATTGGGAGGTACACATATCTCATCCTTTGTGATATTGTTCCTATGGAAACTACCCATATATTACTTGGACGTCCTTGGCAGTTTGATAGGTACTCAAAGCACGATGGGAGGACCAATAAATACAGTCCTCATGTATAGGCAGTGTTGAAGTACACGCTCAATCCACTATCACCCACTAAAATCCTTAAGGATCAATGATGAACGTTATTTTACAGCGTATCAAATAACTATCAAGCACAAAGCAAAACAGATCGTATTCCACAGGGTTTCTTCTAATCGTCTACTCAAATGAACTGGCAAATTAGTCAGGTTTAAACAAGTTGTGCGTGGTGTGAGTTCCACGACTTGTAGACTATGAAACAGAGAAATTAAAAAGGAAAATAGGATAAAAGACAAGTTGAACGGTTGTTTTACTTAACAAGATGACAGACAAGCTTAGATTTTGAATCCCTCTAAGATCACCAGAACATTGGCGATCACAAGGCCAGTGGTTTTCACACGATTCTTGCAGTTCTCAGACACCACCATAACTCCTGACCCTTAGGTTTAAGACTGGCTAACGTTCGCTCTATCCGATCTAACTACCGAGATTAATTGACCGCCCGTGCGTTCACTTCTGCAACGGAAAACTAACTGGTGTGATTACTATTGATTAATGAGTTACTCTAGCAGCGGATTAACCCTAACTGGTTCCTACAAAGAGAAATTGTTCCAATGAATAGGTTAACTGTTGATTTGGTGTTTTTAAGTGAGGCAAATGTTCGCTACTATCCTTAGCTTAACTAGAATCTTAACTAGGAGATCAAGCTAGAAAAGAAACACAGAAGCACTTAAGAACAAACCAAACATGCAAGAGGAACTGATTGAAACTAGATTTAATTACCACCGATTCGTGACCGCTTTAAAGCCCCGGGTCACTTAGGGTTCATCTAATCTAAGCTCTACGAGTTTAGCTACTCATATCCAAAACAAAAGAATCAAAGACAAACAAAGAATACATCTTCAAACAGTGAGGACAGAGAAGAACTGTAAAACCTAATTTCAGATGAATCTGTGAAGCTTCAATCTCCTAGATCTTCAACTCCTAGCATCGAGCTCTTTGAGATGGAAGGATGGTGTCACGATCTCTTCCTAGCTCCTCGAACTCTCTAAACTCTCTCTCGTACTTTTCCAGTCTAGAAATTTAATCCCAGGAATAGGTCTATCTGGTTCTGGCCGCCAGTTTAGTATTTATAGGATTTCATAATCCCTGCCGGAAAAGGAATTAGTTTTTGGCAAAAACTTGAGAGTTTTCGCCAAAGACTTCAGTGGAAACCTCGGCTGGATCTCCTGTCGTCAACTGTGAAAATTTTGCATTAGTTTTCGGCGAAGACTTTGGACTTCTCGTGGAAAACTCTAGTTACAACCGGGGCAGTGCTTTCTTCTGACTTGGTTAACTTCTAGATTGACTTCGGGCCATTCCTTGAGGTTCCTTTGCTCCTGAGCTCGTTTGTGGCTACGTATTTGATGGCAAAAACCTCTGTAAATCTCAAAAACACTAGAAAACCATCAAATAGACCCATAACGGGCCAAAGTAACCAAAACGACAAGAATTAGAGCAAATAGGTGAAAACAACCTAAACTACCCTAAAACCCGAGATCCAAGCAAGGAAATGTAGCTTAAATGAGGCTGATAATCACGTAAAATCGAGTGTCATCAAATACCCCACACTTAAGCCTTTGCTTGTCCTCAAGCAAACTAAACTAGAACGCACTCAGATTCACAAATGGCGAGATCGATCAAGTTAAGGTTCAAGCAATCACAATGAATTATTAAACCGCTACTTCTAGAAGAAGTGACCTAACATGCATACACATCAACCAAACAACCTGGTCTCACTAATTATCTGCACACAACAAGTAGTAAACACAAATCATGCATGAATCCGACCAAACCGACCATACTTCTCACACAGACATTATTTGGTACAGGGGAACTCTCGCACTCTGTGTTTAGGGATGTGTTTCTGCTCTCAATCACTTTCTCGACCGAAGTATGTCATATGTTTGTAATTCGACCACAATCTCCACCAATTTGACAACACGAGTAACTAGTCAAAAGGACTTTTGCAAAAGACTATAAGGATTCCTACACTACAAGGGTTTATAATGAGATGGATGAAGGGAAGAATGATGGAATTGGCTTTGGTGCGGTGTAGCTTTCGACTAACTTCCCTCGAATCTAGCCTATGACTTCTTACTGTCTAACCAGACATGGGTGGAATAGTGTACGCTCGTCCTATGATACCCTCAAGCAACCTAGCACTTTATTATATATATTTTTTTTCGAAATTTGCATTTTCTGATTTTTCTCTCTTTCTTTGACTTCGTTCTTCCATTTGTAGGGAGAAGAATGTTATTGAACTATACTACTAACTTTGAAACTTTAAACTTTTTTTTTTGAATTTTTTTGAATTTTCTTCTTTTTATTTTTCTTGTGCCGTTTTACTTTTAGTTGCTAGAGGGTTTTACATGTTTGGACATAATAGCTAAGACCACCTGTTTAATGGCTATAGGCAAGTTACCACAGTTTGACTTCTGGTAGGCTAATCTAGAATTACAACCACAGGGGATCAACGGGGTGATGAAAAATGGGGATTAGCTGTAATGTATAACGAACCGAAAGAAGGGCCGAGCTCAAGAGTTTACACTTAGTGGATTTAACGTTAGGTTGGCTATCTGGCTTAAGTAGCTTCAACTAGGTGCCTCTATCCTCCTAGAACTCATGTCATCGTGTGGTCTCGAATTGGTCTAATACAAATTCTAACTCATTCAAGGTACGAGAAAACGACTCAAAAAGAATTGAAATTGCAAGTTTATGTGCAATGGATCAAAAGCTCACAGTTGGTTTATTAGTCAGATTTGGTCATTTTCATGTAATCAAAGTGAAATACTACAAGCGTGATAAATTTTTATGTTCTGACCAGGAGATCTAGCATCAATGCAGCAAGTTGGTTACCAGTTCTAGGTTAAGCAGTCTAAGCATCATTATGAAAAATTGAAAACTAACTTAACATCACACGTCAAGAATTGAGCAATTTATAAGCTAGAGGAATCAGATAAGCCACGAAATCCCATAATATTCACACAAGATCATGCAATTTATACAACCTACCCCATACTTAAACCGTTCTGTGTCCTCACATGACCAAACTAGAGTAGAGAGTAATAGAAGAACCTGGACCGATATGGTTGGTGTAAGGGATGATTAAGGAGCGGTCGGAGCGTGGAGAGAAGCTGCCAAAAGGTGTCTACAAAACAAAAACAAACAAAAGATCAAAAGGAAACCAGGACAAGTGTCCCAAATCCATACAAAACAAAATTGGACCGAAATCCGAAAAGAATAAATAAAAAGAAGGACAAGGAAGAGGATACAACCTGATCACTCCTCAGGTGGGGGAGGTGGTGGGGGAATGAGCCAGATTTCCTTGACCCATTGCTGCCACGCGAATTGCGCCTCGTATCTGGTGTTCTATTGACGCATGTAAGTGGTGCTGTGGGTTAGCCAACGGGCGTCTTGGGTGGTGGTGTGGTCGATCTGCCAACCTCGGATCTGGCTGAGTAGTTCCCCATAACCACCAGGAGGCATCTGTAGAGGCTCCTGGAAGTGAGCGTGTTGCTGGTGTGCAAACCCCGCAGGCGGCTGATGCGGGGGTATCTGGTGGTGAAATGACGAATTTGGTTGAGGATTATCTTCCTCAGAATCATCCTCTTCCTCTGACTCGACTCCTCGGTAGAGAGGCGGAGGTACCGTCTCTCTAGGCCCAACGTCTAACTGTAGGTCATATTCCACCGCCAGGTCTCCACCAACGGTCTGCACTATGTGGCGTGGGACCCCAGGATCCCATAGCTGGTTGAGGCCAAGGCCGGTGATAAGATGACCGATGAAGGGGCCGCCGAGTAGGAGGGGAGGAGGCCGTACACACTTTTGATCTTCCAATGGAATAGACGGGCGAGTACCCAACTTGGGTGGAGGCGGTAGCCCTCGTAGATAGCTCTGAGGAGTAGAAGCTCTTCTCGGCTGATATGGTGGTGATCCTTCTCTGGAGCAAACAACAAGGATCTACGCCAAACAGTATGAACAAAACTAAAGAGGGGGTGAGAGACCGACCGATGGTCCGTGGTCTGGGCACCCGACACTTCAGTGATGTGGCTCCAGAGTGCATCATAGCTCGGGCCCCTAGCCTTGTTGTCGCCCCAGTCGAGGTGGTGGCCGTGATAGTGCTCGTGTGGGATGCCGAGGTGGTCGGCAAACTCATCATAGTGAACTCTCTGTACACCCCACCGAGAAAGAAGGAGATGACCTTATTGTGCTGTCTGAACTTGTGAGTGTCCAGCTCGACGGTGGCCCAGAACTCCTAGTCGCGATAATAGGGAAGTCATCCTGATGACACTCGATTTGACGTGATTATCAGCCTCATTTAAGCAACATTTCTTGGCTTAAGACATGGTTTATAGAGCAGAATAACGAATAATCACTCAACTGCTCTATCTCGTGCCATTTTGTTTACTTTGGCCCGTTTCAGGTCTATTTGATGGTTTTCTAGTGTTTTCGTGATAGCACAGGTTTTTGCCGTCAAATAATGTAACCAAGGACGTGTCTAAGGCATTGGAACCTCGAGGAATCGCACCAGAATCGATCCAAGGAGTCAATCAAGTCAACACAAATCCTGCCCAGCTTTACAAAGGAGATTTTGGCAAAAAGACCTGAAGTTTTCGCCGAAAATCCAAGAAGAAATCGTCAGAGCTTAGAAGAAGAAGTTTTTGGCGAGAAGTCAAAGTCTTTGCCAACAACTCTGAACGAAATCAACATAGAACGAATAGTCGACCGGGTCAGCCTTTTTCAAAGAAGTTTTCGGTGAAAACTCCTTAAGTTTTCACCAAAAATTTTAAACCTAATCCGGCTGGGAAAGGGTTAAGTATAAATATAAACCGGCGGCTCAAAAGAAAGATACACTTTTTCATATACAACTTATGACAAGTTCCGGACCTAAGAATTTTGAGAGAACAGAGTTGAAGAGTTCGAAGAGCCAGGAAGAGATCGTGACGCCATTTTTCACCTCGGACACTCGGAGCTAGGAGTGAAGATTACCAGGGAGTGGAGCTTTGCCGGAGTCGTCTTAATTAGGTTTTACAGTTTCCATCTGTTCTTCCTTTTCATGATGAACTCTATTTCTGTCTTTGTCTCTACTATTATTAACATGAGTAGCTAAACTCGTATAGCTTAGACTAGATGAACCCTAAGTGACCCAGGGCTTTAAAGCGGTCACGAGTCGGCGGTGACTAAATTCAAAGTTCATTAAGTTTCTCTTGCATGTTTGATTTGTTTTTCGTTGTTTATGTTTCTTCTCTGGCTTGATCACCTAGATTAGATTCTTGTTAAGCTGAGGATAGTAGCGAATGTTCGCCTCACTTTAAAACACCAAATCAACAATTAACCTATTCATTGGAGTGTGCCTTTCGTAGGAACCAGTTAGGGTTAATCCACTTCAAGAGTAACTCATAAATCATTAGTAATTCCACTAGTTAGTTTTGTCATCGCAAGAAGCGACCGTACTCGGGCGGCTAATTAATCTTGATAGCTAGATCAGATAGAGCGAACGTTTGCCAGTCTTAAACTAAGGGTAAGGAGTTATGGTGGTGTCTTAGAATTGATTGAACGAGAATTGAAAACCGTTGGTCTGTTGATTGCCAATGCTCTGGTGATTCGAAGTTTGTCTACAGGTTGTCTGTTGATTGAAAACAGTCTAAGCTTGTCTGTCGTCTTTGTTAAGTCAACCAGTCTTTCAATTTAGTTTTTAATTTACTTGCATTTCTAGAATAGAAGTCGTGGAACTCACACCACGCACAACGTGTTAAACCAGAGTAATCTGCCTTTACATTTGAGTAGACAATTATTAGAAGACCCGTGGAATACGATCTGCTTAGCTTCCAGCTTGGCAGTTATTTGATACCCTGTTCTACAGATCATCAAATTGGCGTCGTTGCCGGGGATCTTCTTTTGATTGTTTGAAAAAAGAACTGGCATTTTACTCTTCTACTTTCCATCTTTCATATTTCCATCCACTTCGATTTTACACTTGTTGTGCTTGTTTTTATCATTTGTAGGTTGTCTACAGGTTTATGCATCACCGCCCTCTCATGCGCTCCTTAACCAAGACCGACAAGGCTAAGAGTGTAGAGAAACTAGGTAGCTCTGCTTTGCCAAAGTGACCTCAAATTCCGAAGAAAGGCAGAATCAATCCACCTCCGTCTTTCACACCAATTAAGATCGAGGAACTGAAGGAGAGTTCCTCATCTTCATCTTCATCAGCTTCATCAACCGCATCACTTTCACCTCCTCCATCTCCTAGGATGGAAGATCAATTACCACCACCACCACAACCGGTCGCACCCAAGAGTCTGGCCAATTACAACAAGCCGAGCGCGACTAGCGTTCGATCTTCTATCGACGTGCCACGCATCAAAGGAGATCCTTACTATGAGATCAAGATTCCTTTCTTGACCATGATCTCTAGGGATCTACAATTTGAAGGCAGGCCACTTGACAATCCGTGCACTCACTTGGCGGATTTCATTGATCTTTGCGGAACTTTCAAGAATGGGAATCTTGACAAGAACATCTTATGCTTGAGAGCCTTCCCGTTCTCTCTTAAAGGCGCATCTAAGAGGTGGCTCACTGGCAAGCCACCGGTTACTACACAGACTGGGATACTCTTGCTTAAGACTTCGTGGAAGAGTACGTTCCTCCTTCCAAAACAACCGCCTTCAAGGACAACATCTCTAGATTTTCCTAGAAGGAAGGTGTGAGCTTATATGACACTTGGAATGAATTCCAAGAATTTCTCTATAACTGTCCTCACCATGGTTTCGAGCAGAGACAGCTAGCTGAAATCTTTGCTCGAGGTCTTCGTGAAGAATCTGCTAAATGGGTCAATTCCCTAGCTGAAGGGGATTGTACTACCCTCACACCTGAAGCAGCTCTTCTCCATTTCGCAAACTATGCTTCCAAGTCAAGGAACTGGGAATGACAATCAGAAGGATCAAGAAGCAAGCTCGAACTTGAAGCAACCATCAAAGCAGAAGTTGAAAAGCATATGAAGAAGTCTACTACACCTATCAAGCCTCCAGCAGCTTCCGTTCTTGTAGCTGATTGCGAGTGGTGTGGAGCTTGTGCTCATAACGCAGGCCGATGCCAAAACTTTGGCAAGGCAGAAGTCTGGTATACCGAAGAAGTCAACTTCATCTCTCAAGGCTTCAATAACAATCAATAAGGTTATGTTGGCTACCGCAACTACAGACAACAGGGAAATTTCAAAGAGCGACCTCCCTACAATGTCGGCGCCAACCAGAACCAAGGTCAGAATCAGAATAACCGACCAACTGGTTCAATCTAGGATCAGAAGCCAAGCAATTCAATGGGAGGTATCTACCAGCCGCTTCACCGAAATCAAGGAAACTATGGAACAACTCCTGGCAACCGACAGAATCAATACTTGAACAACACTTATACATGACAGAAGCATCAGAAAGACAACAATGATAATGATCTTGACAAGAAGCTCCATCAGATCATCACCAGACTTGACGATCATGATAGTCAATTCAAGGCTCAAGCTCTCCTCAACCAAGAACAAATCGCTTCTGGACAAAGAATAGAGCATGCAGTGAACCAGATATCCAGCATGCTAGAAAATGGCCGCCCCTCTGGCCAGCTCCCAAGCCAAACCGAGCCGAATCTAAGAAAGGAGCAAGCTAAGATGGTCTATATTCAAAGTCGGACGAGTTCACCTGCTGATACTTCTTCTAATTCATTCAGGGCCATTGAAGTTCCAGAGAAGAAGATAGTAAAGAAGGAGGCGCCAAAGGAATACGATCCTCCTGTTGCTCCATAATACGAGAAGCCTCCCTTCCCAAATGCTATACTACCAAACGCAAGGATCGAGACCGGCATGTGGGGAAACAAAGAAGAAAGCTCTACCATCCGTAGTAAGAAGCTTTCCTCGCCATATCCAGCTAAGTGCCCCGACCCTAGTTCTTTCACTTTACCTCTTATAATTAATGATATTGAAACAGAACGTAGCTTGGTTGATCTAGGTGCTTCTATAAATGTCATGCCTATGAGTTTGTTTGAAAAGTTGAATCTAGGAGAACTTAAACTGACTAGCATGCAACTTGTCTTTGCCGATACATCATTGAAAATGCCTAGAGGAGAGATTAAAGATGTTGTCATTTTGTGGTTATAGATACTCGAGAGGAGGATTCTACTATCCTTATAGGTCGGCCCTTCATGGCAACAACCGGGATGCAAATCAATGTCCCAAGTGGTTCTCTGACCTTGAGGGTTGGTAAGGATATGATAACATTCCGCCTCAAGGACAGTATGAAATATACTCCTATGGAGGAAGAACCTCACTGTCTTTCTATTGAAACTGTGGAGTTGACCTCGGTCAACTCCATTACTAATGTCTCTTCCAGTGTTCCTCCAAAGTCTGTTGTCGCAGGTACTGAACAAGTCATCAAGCAGAAGACCGGACCTACGGCACAGAAGCCGTAGAAGAAGAAGGAACGAAAAGCCTCCTGACGTGCAAGAATTACCTCACAACTATCAAGGTCGTATTTCTACGAGGTCCTCTCATAAACTAATACTCACACGGTGCATGAACGGTCTAAATATTTAAACTGAGATTTGGTTTTGATGACAAACATCCAAAATTAAAAACAAAACAAGCAAATAAAGCAATAGCTAACAAGGTAAGATGAGGGTCAAACAAGAGAGAAGTAGGTTAGCTTAGCAATGGGTTTCTTCAAGTTCAAGGATCATGAAAGCTGGATTGAATCTCAAGCAACGATGTATAAACGGATGACCACGCAATTCACTCAAGTAAAATCAACAAACTCTCTCACAATTGACTCTCTACTCCTAGACAAAATGCACCATGCTTTCGCTATGTTAACAAAGGGAATGGAGTGCTTTAGCTAGCTCAATGAAATGCTCAACACTTGATCTCTATGCTAACATTCATCTAACACAATGCAAATGATGCAAGACACTCTCATGCCAATCATAGAACACTAGTCTAGCAATCAAAGGGCCTTTCAACCTTCAAATGACTGAAAACTAAATGCACACCAAGTGTTCGACAAAATGTCACCAAGGAAAACAAGCTTAAAATGGTTGCAATTGCATAATCCAATCTCTCAAATCATTCAATTACAATCCAAAAACCTTAGATCAACATCAATCAATCATTCTCATGTATTGAAAGACATAAACAATGTACCAAAAGAAAAGGTCAAGCTTTCATGGACAACAAGCAGAAGGTTTAGGATCATCATCTTACACAAATGGCTATGAGAAACTCAATCCATACAATCAATCACCTATCCTAGCTTGATCCATCCCCCACTAAAATAAACCCTAGGCTTAGCCTAGCATAACCATGGAAGAAACCTGAAATTGAGGAGAGGAGATCATCCTTGTTTCCATGGAGGATCTTGCAACTTGGCTCGTCAAGCTTCAATCCAAGGTATGGCTCCTTCTTTCTAGATGATCTTCACTTAGAGATTAGGTTGAGATGGAGGATGATTATGGTTGATGATAGGAGAGGAGGAGTTGGAAATTGAGAATTGAGAGAGAGAGGCTGTCGAGTGTTGTTTCAATAGTAAATCTCTCTTTTAATTTCGACCGCCTCCTCTTTAAATAGTCTGCTGGCAACGCCTCAAGTTTTCGGCGAAAACTTCATAAGTTTTCGCCAAAAATTTCTTTGAAAACCTCTGGCAGCTCTTCACTTTCTTCATATATTTTCGGCAAAAACTCTGAATGTTTTCGCCAAAAAATTCTTCAAAAACCCAGCATCAGCCTTCTGTAACTATTTGGTGACAACTTCTCGGCGAGAACTATGGGGTTCTCGCCGAAAACTTCAGTAGAAAGCTGTGCACTTTTCTCGATTTTGCCTCGGCCTTAATTCCTCCGTCCTAGCTCCGATTGACCTCCCGTTTGCTCCTACGTGCTCCTTGTCATCCTTACTTCGAAGCCATAACCTGAAAATGCATGAAGAAACATCCAATAGACCACGAATTTGGCTCTAAAGTGGCAACCAGACAACAAAAAGACACTTTGCACAAAACTTCAATAAAAGCATATAAGTCATGACATTTCAAGATCAAAATGGGAGATTCTTAGACTAAACACAAGCCTAAAAATGCATGGAAAATAGTCACATCAAACTCCCCTACGACTAAGCTTTGCTTGTCCTCAAGCAAAGGAATTAGAAATCATTGAAGTTCACAAATGACAAGATCGGTCCCATTGAGATTCAAATAGTAACAATTTGGCTTAGACTGATCCACGAACAAACTTAACCTACACATGCAAGAACGTCAACCAAACAAGTCTAGACCTCACTATTTTCTGCACACTTCAAGTAGCAGCTAACTAGGACACAGTTCTTACCGAGCACAACAACACCAACTCTAATCAAAAGGACTTGAACTCGGGATATGAAACGGATTAGGTGGGGGTAGGGAAATTTGGAAAGTGGTGAGTGATCGTGATGTGGCTATCGACTCAACTTCGTCCGCCTCTAGATCTGCACTCTACAAGCTCTAGCTAGGATCACCACAACAAGGGCCACTTTTAAGAACTCTTTCCTTTTTTTGTGTTTTTTTTCTTCTTCTTTTTTTTCCTACTGCATACTAGTGCTCGATCCAACACTTCACTTAGGTGTTGGACCTGCCTAGCTCACAGCCTTTACCTTTGCTAGTGCTCAACCCGACACTTCACTTAGGTGCCGAGCTTGCCTAGCTTTTCTTTCGGCACTTCAAGAACTTAAGCAACTTGGCCACTTTCTTTAGTGCATTTTCTTTTGAATATTTTCTTCACATATTAGCCCCTTACAACTTCCACACAAGATTTCGATTTGGATCTCCGTCTAATCTCAAGCCACAATCATGGGGGATAAAAAAGGTGATGAAAACATGGAAGAGGGTGAAAATGTGTATGATCCAACAAACAGGCCAAGGCTCAACGGGTTATCCTATAGGAAACTAATTCGGGTAGGATTTTTGGCAGAATGTGGTGAAATTCTAATTGCCTTCATCATCTTAGACTGGTGTTATCGAGCGGTACAAAAACATGTATCAAACCAATCAACCAACATACAAGAGTGATAAAATCTCTGTTCTGGCCTAGACTCATTTGATATTTGATATTAGTGCTAACATGATGCTTATAGGTTCTAAGTGGAACAGTCTAAACATCATTGTGAAAGATTGAAGTCAATTAAACACCAAAAGTCAAAGACCGAATGATTCTACGATAGAGGAATCTGACACTCAATCAAGATCATGCAACTCATCAAAGCATAGCATTAGACTTCTACCGACAAATAATCACACCAAACCTCAAACTCCCCCTACGACTAACATGAGCATTGTCCTCAATGATCAAGAGAGAGAGGGCAAGGTGGAACAAAATTACCGCGTTGGTAGAGAAGAGCATAGGAGGCCAAAGTAGTGAAGGAGTTCCATGACGCTCATTGGTGAAGAGTGATCCCAAATTCTTGCTAACCTTATTCAAAAGTTAAAACAAAACAAGAACTAAAACAAAAGCAAATAAGAGCGACAAAGTAAAGATAACAAGGGTTGCCTCCCAAGAAGTGCTTGTTTACCATCTTAAGCTCGACGAAACCTAGAACACTCAAGGCATGACCAAGGACAAAACCTTGACCACACCAATAGTATCATGAACAACATAATGCTTAAGTCGATGGCCATTCACCTTAAAAGGTTTAGCTTGGGACAGAGAGATTACCTCAACGGTGCCATACGGAAATACTTGAGTTACCGTGAATGGTCCGAACCAACGAGATCTCAGCTTCCCGGGAAAGAGTTTGAGCCGAGAGTTGTATAGGAGTACTTGATCACCAACTTTGAAATTCTTGCTTGGCTTCAAACGGGAGTCGTGAATGAGCTTCGTCTTCTCCTTGTAAATCTTAGCATTCTCGTATGCATGATGACGATACTCTTCGAGCTCATGTACCTGAAACTTACGCTCTTCTCCTGCGAGACTCATATCAAGGTTTAGAAATTTCAATGCCCAAAGAGATCGATGCTCAAGCTCTACCGGAAAACGGCAAGCTTTACCATAGACCATCCTATAGGGAGTAGTGCCTATAGTGGTCTTGTAGGCCGTGCGGTAGGCCCATAGATCATCATCAAGCTTCTTCGACCAATCCTTTCGTGATTGGTCGACCGTTTTCTCCAAGATTCTCTTGAGCTCCCTATTAGTTACCTCGGCTTGGCCACTAGTTTGAGGGTGATACGAGGTGGACATCCGATGAGTGACACCGAACCGGTGGCATACTCTATCGAATTGTTCTTGAAAATGAGTACCTCGATCACTAATGATAGAATGAGGGGCACCAAAATGAGTGAACAACTTAACAAGACACTTCCCTATGACTCGGGCATCATTGGTAGGCAAAGCTTGTGCTTCCACCCATTTAGACACGTAATCTACCGCAACTAATATGTACTTGTTACATGCGAAGGAGGAAACGGTCCCATGAAGTCAATACCCCATATATCAAATATTTCTACCACTACCGAGACATTTTGAGGCATTTCATTACGAGAAGAAATGTTACCTGAACGTTGACACGCATCGCAGGACTTGACAAAGTCTTGACAATCTCGAAAGATCGAGGACCAAAAGAATCCGGACTCAAGTACCTTGCGAGCCGTGCGATTTACTCCATGATGTCCACCCGTAGGACCGGACTGGCAATGTCGTATGATGTCCTTCGCCTCTCCGTGATTGACACATCGTCTAATCATACCATCCGAGCCAACTCGAAACACAAAAGGATCGTCCCAATAGTAATGCTTCAAATCCGCAAAGAAATTCCTTTTGTCTTGAGTGGAGAGGCCCTCATTCAAGTATCCACTAGCAAGATAGTTAGCTAAATCTGCGAACCAAGGTTCCTCGAACTCCAAAGTCGCTATAGCGAATAATAGCACATCGGGGAAGTTTTCATTGATCTCTTCATCACCGTTGTGTACCATTTCTGCTTCTTCCAAGCAAGACAAGTGATCGGCGGCTACATTCTCGGATCCTTTCTTATCCCGAATCTCAATGTTAAACTCTTGCAACAAAAGAACCCATCGAATCAATATTGGTTTAGCATCGGTCTTAGATAGAAGGTACCTCAAAGCTTGGTGGTTCGTGAAGACAATAGTGTGAGAATGCACCAAGTAGGACCAAAATTTATCAAAAGCAAACACTATAGCCAAGAGCTCATTCTCCGTGGTTGTGTAGTTCCTATGAGCATCATTGAGAGTCTTACTTGCATAATATATTGGATGGAATCTCTTGTCGATTTGTTGTCCTAGAACCGCTCTAATAGCGTAATCGTTAGCATCACACATCAACTCAAATGACTTTGACCAATCCGGAGTAATGAGGATAGGAGCATTCGTGAGCTTACCCTTGAGGAGTTCAAAGGCTCGCATGCACTCGTCATCAAAGCGAAATTCCACATCCTTCTCGAGAAGCCAAGTCATAGGAGTAGTTATCTTGGAGAAGTCTTTAATGAAACGCCTATAAAAGCCGGCATGCCCCAAGAAACTTCTCACGGCTTTCACGGAGGAGGGTGGAGGAAGTTGAGAGATGGTCTCTAACTTTGCCTTATCAAACTCAATGCCATTTTTAGAGATCTTGTGACCAAGAACAATCCCATCATTTACCATGAAATGGCACTTTTCCCAACTTAATGCGAGATTGGTCTCTTCACAATGATGCAACACCTTCTCAAGGTTCCTCAAACAAAGATCAAACGAATCCCCAAAGACCGAGAAATCATCCATGAACACTTCCATGATATCTTCCACAAAATAATCAAAGATGGCAAGCATACATCGTTGGAATGTAGCGGGAGCATTGCATAACACAAAAGGAATTATGCGATAAGCAAACATACCAAAGGGGCATGTGAATGTGGTCTTCTCAATGTCCTCTGGAGCAATCGGTATTTGGAAGTACCCGGACGTGCCATCCAAGAAGCAATAGTACTCGTGACCGGAAAGACGCTCGAGCATTTGATCCACGAATGGTAGAGGAAAATGATCCTTCCGAGTAGCGTCATTAAGTTGATGATAGTCTATGCATACACGCCACCCGGTTGATTGTCCTTGTCGGGATAACCTCATTCTTGTCGTTAGCTACCACCGTGATCCCTCCTTTCTTGGGAACAACTTGCATGGGGCTAACCCAAGGGCTATCCGAGATAGGGAAAATAATCCCCGCATCCATAAGCTTAATAACCTCTTTCTTCACGACCTCCTTCATGTTAGGATTTAACCTTCTTTGTGGTTGCACAACTGGCTTGAAATCTTCCTCCATAAGGATCCGATGTGAGCAAAAGGTGGGACTTATACCTCGAATATCCGAGAAGCTCCACGCAATAGCTCTCATGTACTTCTTAAGGAGCTCCACTAGACGGTCCTTTTGCTTGAGTAGAAGCTTAGAATTGATGATAACCGGTAGCTTAGAGTTTGGCATGAGAAACGCATACTCCAAATGTGCGGGAAGATGCTTGAGCTCAAGAGTAGGTGGTTCTTCATAGGAGGTCTTCACCCTTTCCACCTTCGGGAGAGCAACAAAAACCGTTTCACTCTCTAACTTGTCTCTCCCTTTATCAAGGTAAGCCACTTGAGCTTTTAACTCCGGGGTACCTAAATGTTCATGTACATCCATTCTAAGGCAAACATCTAAAGAATCTCAACACACGAAGTTAAAAATACTACACACACTAGCCGAAGCAATAGTATCGCAAGAGTACTCTAAATGATCTTGTGCGTGAGCAAACTTCATGCCATCGGCTATGCAAAATGTAACACTCTCTTGTCCTACTCTCAATGTCAATTTTCCATTATGCACATCAATCGAAGCATGAGAAGTAGCTAGAAATGTTCTACCAAATATCAATGAGACATCCACATCATCGGTATCTATGACCGCAAAGTCAACTAGGAAGACAAAAAGGCCTACTTTAACTAGCACATCATCAACAATTCCCCTAGGACTCTTGGTCGACTTGTCCGCAAGTTGAACGTACATACGAGTAGGATGAATATTAGACAACCCTAGCTTCTCAAATATGCAATAAGGCATGACATTGATACTAGCACCTAGATCCGCAAGACCATTAGCAAAAGAGATATTACCTATAACACAAGGGATAGTAAAGGTACCCGGATCCTTGAGCTCTTCCGGTGGACTCTTGAAGAGAACGGCGGAGCATTCCTCATTGAGGTGGACTAGAGATGTCTCCGGTAGCTTTCTCTTGTTGGTGTAGAGTTCCTTCATGAACTTAGCATATTGGGGCATCATAGTCATTGCTTCGGGAAACGGAAGAGAGAACTGCATTTGACTAATCCGCTCCACAAACTTCTTGAAAACCTTCTCAAGGCCATCCTTCTTCAATCGAGATGGGTATAGAGGCTTAGGCTTGTATGGAGATACAACCGGTGCAGGAGGAGAGACTAGTGGTGAGCTCGATGTAGCCTTACTAGGTTCCTTGGCAACCTTAGTGCTCACATTACCCGTGGGAAGTTTGACTTCAACCTCAACTTCATCCGGATGATCATTAATATCATCATCTTCAACCAGTAGATTAGGATCTTTTACCTTTTGGGAGTCAATTGGGGAAGAGGTTGCATCTTGTAAGGGTCTTCCACTTCTCAAGGTCACTACTTTGCAATGCTCCGAGCCTTTGGGGTTGACCTCGGTATTGGAAGGCAAAGAGCCCGAGGGTCGTTCCGAGAGTGCCTTAGAAATACGACCCATTTGATTTTCCAAATTTGCAATTGAAGCTTATTGATTCTTGATAAGTTGAATCATTGCTGCATTGGTGTCTTCTTGAGAGATTGAAGAACCACCCTCTTTGTTTGAGGAGGTTTTTTAAATCCGGGTGGTCCAACACCTTTATGGTTGTACATTCCCGGTGGGGTAGGACCTCGCTCACTACCTTGGTTACCTTGATTTTGATTCCCACTTTGATTCCATTGATTTCCTCTTTGGTTTCCTTGACCTTGGTTTCCCCCTTGATTCCATTGGTTACCTTGGCTTTGGTTACCACCTTGAGTCCATTAGTTGCTTTGATTGTACCCTCTATAGCCTTGGAATCCTCCTTGATTACCTTGGTTATAACCCTTGTTATAACCACCACCTTGATTCCCTTGGCCTTGGTACCCTTGGTTAGGCTTGTTGTAACCACCTCCTTGGTTCCAAGGGCGGTTATAGTTACCTCCTTGATAATTCCCTTGCGGGTTGAAGTTTCCATAGAATCCTTGGCCTTGTACAAAGCTTACTTCCTCATTGTGGTCACCTTGGTTAAGCTTGGAAGCGGCGGAAGGGCAAGCATTGACATCATGGCCTTGGCCTCCACAACATTCACAACAATACACCGAAGCAACCGGTGGATTACCCAAATGAGATGATGAAGCCTTAGAGGGATGCTTAGGCATACTAAGATTGCTTTCTTGAGAGGCCATGGAATCAATTTTGGACAAAAGGAGATCGATCATGGGATCATCTTCATCACGATGTCCCAGTAACTTAGGCTTCTTCCCATAGCTAGACGAATCCTTTGGTGCATCAACACTTACGGACCGAGAGTCATAGTGCGTGTCACTTCCATACTTAGACTTAGGGGGTTGTTGTCGAGACCAACTCCTTGTCTTGTTGGCCATCTCCGCGAAGAGTTCTAGAGCATCTCCGAGAGTGAGCATCCTTAAATCACCTTCGGCGGCTTGGCTGATCATCCTTGTATTCTCAAAATCAAGGGACCTAGCAAAGATGTCCGCCAAGCTCCATTCGGCGAAGTTGTGATGAGGACAAGACCGAAAAAGGGCTTGGAACCTATTCCAAGTCTCATGGAAGAGCTCTCCCTTGTGTTGTGTGAAGTGGTTGATACGATCTCGGATTGCATCCGTCGTATAAGGAGGAAAGAACTCTTCGAGGAAAGCTTCGGCTAGGCCCTCCCATGTGGTGAATGCTCTACTAGGTTGGTTCTCCAACCAAGACTTGGCTCTACCTTTGAGGGAGAAAGGAAAGAGTCGGAGTCGCACACAATCCGGATGAACCTGATCGTTCTTCACCGTATCGCATATCTCTAGAAAGTCCTTCAAGTGTCTAGACGGGCACTCTCCATCTATACCATTGAACACCACTCCGTTTTGCACCATCTGAATCATATTTGGCTTTAGCTTGAAATTTCTTGCATTCACTGGTCTTCGCACGATGCTCGAGGCTGCCCCTTCAAGGGTTGGGCGAGCATAATCAGCTAGTGTGCGCCTCGCAGCCCTTTGCGATTGATCGTCTTCATTGGTGTGATATGAATGCTCCGAATGGTTGTCCTCATCTTCGTGGTGAGACATAGTGTGGTGTGAAATGTGATCAACTTCTTCTTCTACAACTGTATGAGGTGGGGGAGTAGTTGGTGGCTCAATCACTTGTTCAAGTCCTTGGATTCGTGCTTGAGGACGAGCTGAACGCCTCATGCACTAGCACAAATCACCTGCAAACAAGCACATCAAACACGCCCGAGTAATACAACGATGCGGGATAACAAAGTAAACAAAGAGCAACAAGGAAGCAAAAAGGAAAATGGAAGGAAGTGTAAAGATCGGTTACAACAAAAACAAGCTTTTGCGACATTTGTTGAGTAATCTATAACGACAATTTCATTAAACGTCGCTAAAAATGCTATATTTTGTAACTCTTGCGAAATTTTGAGTAAATGTCACAAAATTATAATTTTTAGCGACATAAATCAATGACATTTTTTTATGTTACTATATTATTAGATATATATTTTAAGTTAAAAACATATATTTAAGTTTGGTGCATTCTATCTAACATAAATGTCATTTCAATATTCATAGTATAGTTTAGAAAAAGCATTTTATACTCACCCATCTAAGTTTTTGTTATTTTTATCTGTAAAGGTCGAATTTAAATGAAATAAAATTTAACGTGTAAATCTCTTTGTACTCATGTAATACTTTTCGTATTCATGTACACATTTCGTATACACGAGTATAATGCAAGTTATGAAGGTCCTTTTGAACGTGATTTTACACATATTCACCTTTTGTAGACGGTGCATGCATACACACTTGTTGTAATCATATAGATACACATTTTTTGTAGAAATATAGATACAAATTATATACACTCATGTGCAAACACCCTTAAACAAATTAAATAAATATGCTATATAAAAACCAATTATGATATGTGGCATAATGGTAAGGGCTCAATTTTATAACATTGATGTCAAGGGTTCAAATCCCAACATCAACAAATAGTAAACATTCTTTCCAGGTGCTCAACAAGAGAAAGTAGTTGGTGGGGCACGGTGGAGGACTACCTGGGGGCCAGTGGTTAGCGAGAGACAATGGCTAAAGGTTCGGCGGTGGAGGACTACCTGGTGGTTGGAGGGAAGGCCGTTGAAGAACCTATCCAAGGTTTGATGGCACATGATAAGAGGTGGTTAGCGAGAGACAATGGCTAACGGTTCGGCGGTCGAGGACTACCTGGTGGCTAGTGGTTAGCGAGAGACAATGACTAAAGGTTCGGTGGTGGAGGACTACCTGGTGGGTTGGAGGGAGGCTGTTGGAGACGGTGTTCAACGAAATATATACATTTAAGTAACATATATAAGCGTTACAACATTTTGTGACACATATAAATGTCGCAAAAAATACTCACCAACATTTATTGTAAGCGTCACAAAAACATAAAGCGACACTGGTTTAAGCGACATTATTACGACACTTGGACAAAACGTCAGTGAAAACTTTAAGCGACATTATTTACCTTTTTAGCGACACATTAAAAGGTCACAAAAGCTTGTTTTTGTTGTAGTGGTTCACTAATAATTGCTTTCTTAGGAATGAGAGAGTCCCTGACAACGGCGCTAAAAACTTGATGTGCAAGAATTAACTCACAACTATCAAGGTTGTATTTCCACGAGGTCCTATCATAAGCTAATACTCACACGGTTCATGAACGGTCTAAACATTTAAATTGAGATTTGGTTTTGTTGACAAAGATCCAAAATTAAAAACTAAACAAGCAAATAAAGCAATAGCTAACAAGGTAAGATGAGGGTCAAACAAGAGAGAAGTAGGTTAGCTTAGCAAGGGGTTTCTTCAAGCTCAAGGATCATGAAAGCTGGATTGAATCTCAACCAACGATGTATAAACGGATGACCACGCAATTCACTCAAGTAGAATCAACGAACTCTCACACAATTGACTCTCTACTCCTAGACCAAATGCACCATGCTTTCGCTATGTGAACAAAGGGAATGGAGTGCTTTAGCTAGCTCAATGAAATGCTCAACACTTGATCTCTATGCTAACATTCATCTAACACAAGGTAAATGATGCAAGACACTCTCATGCCAATCATAGAACACTAGTATAGCAATCAAAGGGCCTTTCAACCTTCAAATGACTAAAAACTAAATGCACACCAAGTGTTCGACAAAATGTCACCAAGGAAAACAAGCTCAAAATGGTTGCAATTGCATAATCCAATCTCTCAAATCATTCAATTACAATCCAAACACCTTAGATCAACATCAATCAATCATTCTCATGTATTGAAAGACATAAACAATGTACCAAAAGAACAAGTCAAGCTCTCATGGACAACAAGCACAAGGTCTAGGATCATCATCTTAGACAAATGGCTATGAGAAAGTCAATCCATACAATCAATCACCTATCCTAGCTTGATCAATCCCCCACTAAACTAAACCTTAGGCTTAGCCTAGCATAACCATGGAAGAAACCTGAAATTGAGGAGAGGAGATCATCCTTGTTTCCATGGAGGATCTTGCAACTTGGCTCTTCAAGCTTCAATCCAAGGTATGGCTCCTTCTTTCTAGATGATCTTCACTTTGAGCTTGGGTTGAGATGGAGGTTGATTATGGTTGATGATAGGAGAGGAGGAGTCCGCAATTGAGAATTGAGAGAGAGAGGCCATCGAGTGTTGTTTCAATAATAAATCTCTCTTTTAATTTCGACCGCCTCCTTTTTAAATAGTTTGCTGGCAACGCCTCAAGTTTTCGCCGAAAATTTCTTTGAAAACCTCTGGCAGCTCTTCACTTTCTTCATATATTTTCGGTGAAAACTCTGGATGTTTTCATCGAAAACTTCTTCAAAAACCCAGCATCAGCCTTCTGTAACTATTTGGCGACAACTTTTCGGCGAGAACTATGGGGTTCTCACCGAAAACTTCAGTAGAAAGCTGTGCATTTTTCTCGATTTTGCCTCGGCCTTAATTCCTCCATCCTAGCTCCGATTGACCTCCCATTTGCTCCTACGTGCTCCTTGTCATTCGTACTTCGAAGCCATAGCCTGAAAATGCACAAAGAAACATCCAATAGACCACGAATTTTGCTCCAAAGTGGCAACCGGACAACAAAAAGACACTTTGCACAAAACTTCAATAAAAGCATATAAGTCATGACATTTCAAGATCAAAACAGGAGATTCTTACACTAAACACAGGCCTAAAAATGCATGGAAAATAGTCACATCACCTCCTCTTCTCAATCATCACCAAGCAAAGAGCCTGATAGGCTACGGAGGAAGAATCAAAAGAAGACTAAAATGGTCTGGATGCCAATTGCACCGCCATCCTCTTCCGAGCCAATTGCACCACCGATTCCTATCAAGCCGTTGGCGCAGAAGCCAGTCAAGGAGGAGAAGACGAGAGTGCCCCCCAAAGAAGTACCAAAGATCACAGACCCCGGTGAAATGAAGCCGGAGGCTAAAGAAAAGATGAAGCCGACTGTTCTCATTCCTTCTACTATCACACTTGCAAAGGATGATCCCTCAAGAGAACAGTTCGGGTCGTTCAAGATTACCGGCTATCTTCCCGATGGACGTACCAAGCTCATTCATGCTAATGGGAAGAAATTCACGCTCGCCGGAGGTACCCTGAAGCTTTATTTTATGAATTCCGACGCAAGCATTAAGGAGATCCTGAGTTGGGATGTCTCCTAACACCGTCCAGGTACCGTCCAGGTATCGTCCAGCTCAAGGACGTTAATCAAGAGCGCTTCGTGGGAGGTAACCCACGGCTGGAGTCAGTTTTTAGTTTGTGTCGAACTTAGTGTTTTAGAGTCGGTTCGGGGGAGCCAAAAGTGTCAGTTGCATGATTTCTTATTTTTGGTGTGTGATTTGTATGTCCTCGGTTCAATTCCAAGTTGTTTGAGGTTGTTCCGACTTTTGTTAAATTAGTTCTGATTTTCTAAAGTTTGCCGGAATTGCGAAAATGTTTTAAAACTGCAGGTCAAAGTTTTCGCCGAAAACTTGCACTCATTTCGGCGAAAACTCCTTTTTAAAACTCACTGGGTTTTCTGACCAGTTTTTTGACAAACTTTACGGTGAAAAGTTTCATACTTTTCTGCAAAAACTCACTTTGAAATCCGACAGACAATTTGAACTAAACTTTTTGGCAAAAACTTGCACCTCTTTTCGCCAAAATCTTTCAAAAAAATCCAAAAATTTTCCCCTCTTTTTTCTGTTCTTTTTCCGGGTCACACCCTCTCTCCTCCCTCATTTTTTGATCGAAGAAACAAACATCCCCCCATTTTTTTGTTCAAACCAAAATCGCCACCACAAAAACTCGCCGCTGCCACCATTTTCTGCCGCCGCCGCTCATTCCCTCTTCCTCCCCTGATCATTTCGAGCTATAGAACATCCGAATCAGAGCTCTAGAGCTTCAGTTCCGCCAAAACCTAATTTTTTAGTTTTTCACCGATTTCTCTTCTCCTGTTCATTTTCAGCCATCATTTCTTCAAGGTAAGTTGTAGAGTTTTTCATTATGAATCTTTTAACATATAGAATGCTGAATTTTGTCAGGGTTGACTTTGGTTGACTTTTTGGTCTACCTCGATTTGCGTGCTGACTGTTTCGTGAGATTTTTGGTGAACTGATTGCTTTGGAATGTTCTAGCATGTTTAGGGAGAATTATGCTACATTCTAATCTCGGTTAGCCTTGAATTGCTATGCTTAGAGCTTAATTCTTTTGTGGTATTGACTTGTGTGAAATGTCGGGTTGACCATGAACTGTTACTGCTTATTTGGCTGCCATGCTTGCTCACTGAGTTTCATATCGCTTTGTTTGTATTATGAGACCATGTTATGCAATGATTCAATGCTTAGTGCTCATAAATTGCTAAGGTTAAGGTTCAATTTGCTATAATGTTGACTTTGTGAATGTCGATTTGACCTATGAACTCAGTTTGTGATTCTGACGCCCTAGCTGATCTTGTGTATCTTTTATGACCAATTGTGCTTACCAGTTACTTGCTTTACTTACCCTCACTCGGTTTTCCTTATTTCTTTGAGAAATTGAGTTTTTTGACTAAGTGTGGGGTAGGTGCTTGGTTTAACTAATCGGTCTCCATTCTTTGTTTTTTATAGGAATGTAGACAGGGAGCGAAGGACAAAGGCCAGACTAGACACCAGGTCTAGCTCCAGAGCACCTGCTCCAGTCACTCCCGCCATCCACGGTCCTCCTCCAGCATTCTAGGACCGCATCGGGCATTACTCCACCATTGCCAACTTACCAGAGCACTACTTTGAGCGCTGCCAGCACACCCCCACCGCCGAAGTTCGACCACTTTCTCTGGAGTCCCTCTTCGAGTATGACGAGGATTGGCATATGAACGTGCACAACTCTCTGGCAGCTACAGGTCTTTTGGAGCTGACCACCATAGATGATGACTTCCCCGACATCGCGCTTTGGGAATTCTGGGCTACCTTTGAGCTCGACGAGTACAAGAGGAGGCAACACAAGAAGGTCATTTCCCTCTATCTCAGTGGGGTGCACAGATACCTCACATACGACGAGTTTGCAGCCCACCTCGGCATTCCCCCAGAGCACTACCAAGGCCACCACCTCGGTTGGGAGGACAACTCGTGCAAAGGCTCAGACTATGACGTGCTCTGGAGCCACATCACTGGAGTACCAGGTGCTCGGACCATGGCTCATAACTCCGTCAGGTCATTCTCTCACCCTCTCTTTCGTTTTATTCATATGGTTTGGCGTAGATCCCTTTTATTTGCTCCAGAGAAGGATCGCCACCACATCAGTAGAGAGGAGCTCTTACTTCTCCGTGCCATCCGAGAGGCCTACCCGCTTCATCAAGGATGGCTGCTTGCAAGCCTCTTCCACCAGAAGACCAAGACGACCAAGACCCCTCGCTCCCTCCTTGGCGGTAACTTCGTAGGCCGCCTCATCATTGACCTCGGCCTCAGCCAGTCAGGGGACTTGACGTCCCGCGCCATGTAGTACACACCGTAGGTGGAGATTTAGCCGTCGAGTACGACCTCCAATTGGACTACAGTCCAAAAGAGGCGGCTATTCTACCTCCACCCCACGAGGTCGAGTCGGAGGAAGAAGATGATTCTGAGGAGCAGCAGCCCCAACCAGAGCAGGAGTTTCACCACCAGTTACCCCCGCAGTAGCCGTCTACGGGGTATGCATATCAGCAACAGCCGCCCCTTCAGGACCCATTCTCGATGCCTCATCCGCACCCCCGACCGCCACCAGGAGACTTTGGCTAGATGCTTGATCGTCTCCAGGAGTGGCGAGTGGAGGACAACGCCACCCAGGATGCCCGATGGCTTATTACTCAGAGGCACATGCGTGTGCAGGATGAGAGGTACGAGGCACAACTGGCGTGGCAGCAGTGGGTCACAAACTTCTTCCATTTCCCACCCCCCGATGCACCTGACCAGAAGTGATCGGGTTGTATCCTCTTCCTTGTCCCTTCTTTTTATTTATTCTTTTCGGATTTCGATCCAACTTTTTTTCTGTGTGGATCCGGGACACTTGTCCCGGTTTCCTTTTGATCTTTTGTTTGTTTTTGTTTTGTAGGCAGAATTTTGGTAGATTCCCTTCCAGCTCCGAGGACCCCTGCTTATCCCCTACATCAATCATCTTGGTCCAGGTTCTTCTACTTACTCTCAACTCTAGTTTAGTTATGTGAGGACACAGAACAGTTTAAGTGTGGGGTAGGATGCTAGAGAACCTTGCATGAACTTGATTGCCCTTATTTGTGATTTTTGTGTTCTGTGGTGCCTTTCCAATTCCTTTAGCATTAGAATTGCTCGGTTAATGATTTTTGATGTTAAGTTATTGTTCAATTTCTCATAATGATGCTTAGACTACTTAACCTAGAACCTGAGAACCGACTTGTCTACTTTGATGCTAAATTGCCTAGTCAGAACAGATTTTTAACATCACACTTGTAGTTTGTTGCTTTGATTGCATGACAATGACCGAATCCGACTAGCAAACCAATTGTGAGCTTTTGGTCCATTGCACATAACCTGCAATTTTAATTCATTTTGAGTTGTTTTCTATTTTGCTAGAATGAGTTAGAATTTGCATGAGACCTATTCGAGACCACATGATGACACGAGTTCTAGAATGATAGGGGCTCCTAGATTCAGCTACTAAGCCAGATTGCCTACCCAACATTAAATCCATTAGGTTTAAACCCTTGAGCTTGGCCTGTTCTTTCGGTTCCATATACATTACAGCCATTCCCCATTCTTTCATTCCCCGTTGATCCCCTGTGGTCTTAGTTCAAGATTAGCCTACTGAAAGTCGGTTTGTGGTAACCTTCCTATATCCATTAAATAGGTGGTCTTAGCTATTTTGTCCAGACGTGTAAACCACTCTAGCAACTAAAAGAGAATCGGCACAAAGAAAAAAGAAAGAAAATTCAAAAAAATAGAAAAAAGTTCAAAACTTCCAAGTTTATAGTTTAGTTCAATAACGTTCTTCTCCCTACATACGGAAGAACGAAGTCAAAAGAAAATATAAGAAAAGAAAAAAATTATGCAAAATAAAGTGCTAGGTTGCTTGAGGTAGGAACCCATAAGCTATTCCACCCATGTTTGGTTAGACAGTAGGAACCCATAAGCTAGATTCGAGGGACGTTAGTCGAAAGCCACGCCGCACCAAAGCCATCATCATACATTCCCATCATCCATCTCATTATAAACCCTTGTAGTGTAGAATTCGTTACAGTCCAAAGCAGGGAAGTCCTTCTTGACTAGTTCCTCGTGTTTTCACAGTGGTGGAGATGTGGTCGAATTGCAAACCTATGATAGAATTCAGTAACAGAAAATGATTGAGAGTAGAAACACGTTCCTAAACACAGAGAATGAGAGTTTCCCTTGTATCAAATACAATCTGTGTGAGGAGTGTAGTCGGTCAGGTCAAATTCGTGCATGATTGGTAACTACTTCTTGTTGTGTGCAGTTATTAGTGAGACCAGGTTGTTTGGATGATCAGTATGCACGTTAGGTTTCTTGTTCTAGAAGTAGCTGTCTAATAATTCAGTATGTATACTTGAACTTCAATTTAATCGATCTTATCATTTGTGAACCTGAGCATTTTCTATTCAGTTTGCTTCAGGACAAGCAAAAGCTTAAGTGTGGGGTATTTGATGACACTCGATTTGACGTGATTATCAGCCTCATTTAAGCAACATTTCTTGGCTTATGACATGGTTTTTAGGGAAGAATAACGAATAATCACTCAACTGCTTTATCTCATGCCATTTTGGTTACTTTGGCCCGTTTTGGGTCTATTTGATAGTTTTCTAGTGTTTTCGTGATAGCACAGGTTTTTGCCTTCAAATAATGTAACCAAGGACGTGTCTAAGGCATTGGAACCTTGAGGAATCGCACCAGAATCGATCCAAGGAGTCAATCAAATCAACATAAATCCTGCCCAGCTTTACAAAGGAGATTTTCGCGAAAAGACCTGAAGTTTTTGCCGAAAATCCAAGAAGAAATCGTCCGAGCTTAGAAGAAGAAGTTTTCAGTGAGAAGTCAAAGTCTTTGCCAAAAACTCTGAACGAAATCAACACAGGAGGAACAGTCGACCGGGTCAGCCTTTTTTCAAAGAAGTTTTCGGCGAAGACTCCTTAAGTTTTCGGCGAAGACTCCTTAAGTTTTTGCCAAAAATCTTAAACCTAATCCAGCAGGAAAAGGGTTTAAGTATAAATATAAACCGGCGGCTCAAAAGAAAGATACACTTTTTCATATACAACTTATCACAAGTTCCAGACCTAAGAAGTTCGAGAGAACAGAGTTGAAGAGTTCGAAGAGCCAGGAAGAGATCGTGACGCCATCTTTTCACCTTGGAGACTCGAAGCTAGGAGTGAAGATTACCGGGGAGCGGAGCTTTGCCATAGTCGTCTTAATTAGGTTTTACAGTTTCCATTTGTTCTTCCTTTTCATGATGAACTCTTTTTCTGTCTTTGTCTCTGCTGTTATTAACATGAGTAGCTAAACTCGTAGAGCGTAGACTAGATGAACCCTAAGTGACCCAGGTCTTTAAAGCGGTCCCGGATTGGCGGTGATTAGATTCAAAGTTCACTTAGTTTCTCTTGCATGTTTGATTTGTTCGTCGTTGTTTATGTTTCTTCTCTGGCTTGATCACCTAGATTAGATTCTTGTTCAGCTGAGGATAGTAGCGAATGTTCGCCTCACTTTAAAACACCAAATCAACAATTAACCTATTCATTGGAGTGTGCCTTTCGTAGGAACCAGTTAGGGTTAATCCACTTCAAGAGTAACTCATAAATCGTTAGTAATTCCATCAGTTAGTTTAGTCATCGCAAGGAGCGATGGTACTCGGGCGGCTAATTAATCTTGGTGGCTAGATCGGATAGAGCGAACGTTCGCCAATCTTAAACCTAAGGGTAAGGAGTTATGGCGGTGTCTTAGAATTGATTGAACGAGAATTGAAAACCGCTGGTCTGTTGATTGCCAATGCTCTGGTGATCTAAGGGGGATTCAAAGTCTAAGCTTGCTTGTCGTCTTCGTTAAGTCAACCAATCTTTCAATCTGTCTTTCAATTTAGTTTTTAATTTAGCTACATTTCTAGAATAGAAGTCGTGGAACTCATACCACGCACAACGTGTTAAACCTAAGTAATCTGCCTTTACATTTGAGTAGACAATTATTAGAAGACCTGTGGAATACGATCTGCTTAGCTTCCAGCTTGGCAGTTATTTGATACCCTGTTCTACAGATCATCACATTCGTAATGGTGGTTAGCTCTAGAAGTCCTACAGCTACGAGAGAGTCTGAGACGTTGTTGAACCACGCCTCATCATATTCCTGGATAGACTCCAGGGAGAGAGGACGTACATCAACCACAGGTATGTGTTGGATCCTCTAGTAGCGCTCGAAGTGGTGCTCCTGCAGCCTGGCAATGAAGGGGTGGAACCCCTGGCGGTTCGGGAAAGCTGGTGGAGGACCGTGAATGGCAGGAGTGACGAGAGCGGGTGCTCTGGAACTAGCTCTGGCATCGAGAGCGGCAAAGGTGGATCCTGGACCACTAGGTGCGACTCTTGGTCTCTTACCCCTGTTCCTAAAAAATATAAAAAATTCAAACCACATTAGTAAAACCAATCTTACCCCACACTTGGTCGAAAAACTCAGTTTCACAAGGAAATGAGAGAAACCGAGTGGGGATAAGCTAATCTAACAACCGGAACCAAAAGTTATCATGATGGAAACAAATGGATATATAGGGCAGCCAATGCACATCATATAGTTAAAGTAAAACCGACATTCATGAAAAAGTCAACACCTCGCAAAATTTGGCAATTACGCATAGCTAAACACGATGAAAGATATCACAAGGCACAATTATAGGCTCAGCAGCAATCAAACATCAATAGGCACACATAGAAATGGACCGGGCAACCATATAAGCTTTAACAATTCATGGTCAAACCAAAAGTCCACAAAAGTCAACACCATTATAGAGTCATCAATTAAGCATAACAATTCTCGTTCAAGTATCATCAAATCATCGCACAATATTCCCTGAGCATCGAGATCATTTAGGTACAAACAATTTTGCAAAAATCACACCGAAATAGTAGGCACACAAACCGAGGTAGACCAAAAAAGGTCAACTAAAGTCACACTCTACGAAATTCAGCAATCTATACGGCAAAAGATTTGCAATGAAAAACCCAACAACTAACCTTGAAGACATGTTGGCTGAAAATGAACGTACGAGAAAGAATCGGCGAAAACTTGAAAATGGCGTTTCGGGTGGAACCAGGGCTAGAGAGCTCCGATTCGGATGATCTAGGTGTCAAAACATTTAGGGGAATGAGGGGAAGGGTGCGGCGATGGCGGTGGCCGTCGGATTCAAAGTGGCGGTGATGAAAAAAATGGAAGAGGGGAGGGGGCTGTCGGCTATTTTCGAAAATGAGAAGAGATAGGCAATCCGGAAAAAAATGAAAAGATAAGGGGAGAAAATTTTTTGGATTTTCTGAAAATTTTCGGCAAAAAGAGTGAAATTTTTGCCGAAGAAAAGTTTGAAAAACTGTCTGCCGATTTTGAGAAAAGTATAAACTTTTCGTCGGAAAGTATATAAAAAACTGGTCAAAAAGGAGTTCTCGCCGAGAAGTAGTGCAATTTTTGGCGAAAACTAAGACCTGCAGTTTTAAAATATTTTCTAAAATTCTGGCAAACTTTAAAAAATCAGAATAAAATCAACAAAGGCCAGAAAAATCCCAAATGAATTGGAACTGAACCGAGGACACACGGCACACACAAGGTAAGTAAAAGATCACACAAAGGAAACTTTTGGCTCCCCCGAACCGACTATAAAAACGAGACTGACTCAAGAATTCAAAAACTAACTCCAGCCGTGGGTTGCCTCGCACGAAGCGCTCTTGCTTAACGTCCTTGAGCTGGAAGATACATGGATAGTGTTAGGAGACATCCCAACTCAGGATCTCCTTCACACTCGCGTCAGTATTGATGAAATACAGCTTCGATTTACAGCCAGTGAGTAAGAAGCGCTTCCCATTGACATGAGTCAGTTTGGTTCGTCCGTCGGGAAGGTGGCCGATTACTTCGAAGGGTCCGAACAGATCTTGCGGTTGTACGTCCTTCTCTGGTGGCTTGGCAGAAGACGGTGTAGCGATCGTCTCGGGAGGAGGCGGTTTGATGATTGGCCTCCACACCTCTTTTTTAACATCCTTCCAAAACTGACCCGAGTTTACCCATGGTCGAACCAGCTTGAGTGTTACTCGAAGATACAGGATTTAAATAAAGGGGTAAAACGCAGCGGAAAAAGGAACAACTCTTCATTAAAAGGCTCAAAGACAACCGAAGGCCTTCATTACATAAAATTCGAAATCCGAAACCAAAGCTCAAATCGATTACAAAGTTCCCAACCAAAGGTGTCAACTGAAAATACAAAACTCAAAACAATGGTCACTCCAAAGTAGCTTCCTAATCTTTATTGCACAACTCCAAACTGCAACTCCTCTGAACTCAACCGAACACCTGAAAAGAGAAACTAGGGGGGGATCAGCATCCTAATGAAACTGAGTGAACCCACTGGGTTTAACTATGCGTCGAACCTAGCCTAAGAGCGATCCCAACTCCGCACACAAACAATCAACGGCATCTGACACAACCATTCTCATTTTAATTCCTAACATGCTACTACGTGATCACATAAGAACTTACCTCCACTGGTGTATATACAATTAATAAAATTCAGCAATGTACTCAAGTCATCAATCCTCAACACAATATCATCAACAGAGTCATCAGACACACGATACAACACTTAGCCACAGTACATCTTCCAACACGAATAGCACCCACATTCATCCAGCAACCACACAACTCACAATTCACAGATTCACAGTTACCGACATCAACCAAGCACAATCCAACCCAAACTCTGTTCTACAGACTCAACACATCACACAGTTATGACACGACTCGACTCATTACATTCTAGGTGAGTTATTAGGCATCTCTCCATATTAACAGTTCAACATTCCTAACATCATCAAAAACATGAAGCGTTCAACATCAAAGTTACAGCTCAGCTCAACCACGCAATCCATTCACATACAATCCAACACCGACCACAGCTCATCAGAAGCATCGCACAAGTAAAATCCGACACACACAACATACACCAGTCGCACACACACACACACACATGTATCTCAAGTGATTATCTAGATGAGTTCATTAGGCGCCATAAGGAGTTTATCCCGCACCACCCCTGCCGGCCCAACGCACCTCTCTCCCTGGAGAGGTCCAAGACGCATCCTATCCCTTGGAGGATACCACGAGACCTTTCCCTTGAAGGAATCGTAAACTTGACTCAACCAAACAAATCACGCCTTTCCCTTGAAGATGTGACTGCACCTCTTTCCCTCGAAGAGGCACTTAGCACCCACAGTTCAGTTTAGGGGGCAGTGCAGGCTCCTTCAGATTCTAACATTTCATTCAATCGCATCAGTCAATTCATCCCTTAAATTCATCTACCAATTCCATTCATTGGTTTCTCCTCAATTCCATCCAATTCACATCATCAAGACCATCAACAGTTCCACCATCAATTTCAACATTAATCCAATTCCAAACCTCAATCCAAATCAATTACACAAATCAACAATGCAATTGCAATCAATCAAACCAAGTCCCAATTCCTCTAGCCGATTCCATGTACCAATTCCATACACTGATTCCACCGCACAATTCCACTACACAATTCCACAACACAGTTACACAACAGAATTACACAGCACAATTCCACTCAACCAATTCCACGTATCCAACTCATGTTACAACTCTACACTAAACCACAACCGACAACGATAGAAATTCAGTTCATCCCAACCCATCCTATCTCACATTTTTGGTTCAAAGTCATTAGTCATCATCTTCCATCCCAATCCCCTCATCACACCTAAATCAGCACAATCGTCATACATCAATCACAAAGCAGTCATTCAGTTTACTCTCATAGGTGCATGCAAGACCTAATTCCATTCTAAGTCCATTCAACTCCTCACTCCCATTTCTAGCCACCTAGTTAACCATACTGTCACACTAGTCAACCATACAGTCACACAAGTCAACCACCACCACATATCAGTAACAATCACGACAGCATCGATTTACCATTTTAACTCTCCTATTGAGCGTTACTAGATTGAACCACATAATCTATCTAGTTCACATATTTCATGTAACACGATTCCTAGCCACAATTCGACCAATTCTGATATCCTCATTCTCCTCAACCATTTACCAATCCACATCCAAGACTCCAACCTTATTACAATAACCACAAGGCACACTATCAATCACCATCACACACAACATCAATTTCATTCAAATCAATTGTACAACCCCAGTTCAACTAGTTCATGCAATCACACCACCCAATTCCATTACTCAATTCCATTCACCGATTCTCTTAACCAATTCCATAAGTCAATTCCATGTACCAATTCTATTGTCCAATTCCATACCTACATTCCCTACCAATTCCGGTAGCAAGTTCTAAGTCTTAGTCTACCACCCTAAACACATTAACAACCACTTTCACACGCATCATTAATTCTACCTAAAAGGCTCGTAGCATAATTCATACATCAACACCTAGCATCATCTCAATCCCAACATCACATAAACCAACATAATCCAAATCATTCAGTAATCCCACATTACACATAACCACAGATCACAAGACATTCAACGTCTCCCACGGCACAAACAGTTTAAGGGTAAATGGCTAGCTCACCGGCCACCCCCACTTGCAAGTACAAGGGAAGCCATGTCATGAGTCGTAGGGTTACCCTCCTATATGTCCTTCATTGGACGACCCCACATTGGTGGAGCCATCCACCTGTTCATCAATTAAGGGCGACCCCACATTGGCCGGACCACCCTCCTGCAACCACAGATTAACAATTTTAAGCAGAAATACAATTACAGCACACAGCCCAACCCTCCTACGCTCGTTACTACATCCAATCCATTAACCTTCAAGGTTAATCTTTCCCCCAATCATGGCACATAACAAACAGCCCGCTATCATCACACAATTCATCATGTCAACAAGCATACAACAACCACCAATCATCACAATTATACAGCAATTAATCGTTGTACAAAATCCCCCTTTACTCTCTTCCAATTCATGCAATCCTATGTTCATCTAGGTTGAAATTGCAACTCCTCACACCTACCATACTACCTATCGTACGCTAAACTCTCACCTGACAAGAAGACGAGGCTGTAAAATTACTCCTGGAACCCGAACCACCAAGTTCTACAACTCCAAACTCGTAGCTCTTCCTTCTGACACTAAACCACAACTAGCAATCTCTTCCTCTCGTCACCACGAATGCATAGCAAGAAACGGATCATCCATCGGAGCTCTACAACTCCCAGAATCAAGGATTGAAGCTAAGGGGGCTTTTGGTTCGTCAAAAGGATTTTAGGGAAAGAGGGGGAAATTGTGAATTTCTGTGAAAATCAGCTTTTATGGTCAGGTCATGATACACGACCATGTATCATGGTCTGCCCACCTTGACAAATTTTCGCGTACTCACTTGTATCTTCGACCCGACTCAACTATGAACGTCCCAGACTTTGGTGGGGCCTCAAGAACATTGTTTCCAATTTCTAAACCATCCAAAATCGAGTTCCAAACCATTCTTTTGGGCGGGGATGTTACATATTTGGTCTTTCATTTATTCTTCTTCTTCGTCTCGCCAAGATTCTTAGGCTGAGGTGATTTAGAAGAGGAGTCTTTCAGTTCCTCCTTTTCCTTTGGCTTCTCTGCTGGCGTCTTCTTCTTTTGCTTGATAACATGTTTAGCACCTGACACAGGTATCTTTGAAGAAACACTAGGGATGACATTAGTGACGGAGTTGACCGAGGCCATCTCCACAGTTGCAACAGAAAGACAATGAGCTTCTCCTTTGGGAATGTACTTCATATCATCCTTAAGACGGAATGTTACAGTGTCTTTCCCGACCCTTAATGTCAACGATCTGTTAGGTACATTGATTGTCATGTCGGATGTTGCCATGAAAGGTGGACCTATCATAAGAGTAGCATCGTCCTCCCGAGTATCCATTACTACATAGTCCGCTAAGAAGGTGAAGGGGCCACACTTTGTGATTACGTTCGTAATTATACCCCTAGGCGTCTTTAAATAATGTTAGCAAACACTAAAAGCATGCTAGTAGGTTTTAATTGTCCTAGGTTGAGTTTCTCATACAAACACATAAGATGACATTTATAGACGCACCTAGATCAACTAGACTACGCTTGACTTCAATATCATTAATGATTAAAGGTATAGTAAAGGAACCAGGATCAGAGCATTTAGCTGGGATTGGTATGGAGAGCTTCTAGTCATGAATGGCGTAGCATTCTTCCTTGGAAAGCATGGAGGATGCTTCTTTCTTCTTCAACGAAATGTGCTACTCAATTCTCCCACCCCGCAATGCATTGGGGAATGGGATTCTTGGTTGATAAGGAGCAAGAGAGGGCTCAGGATTTGGAGAAGGAGTCTTCTCTTTGTCTTCCTTGATCTCTGATGAAACAACAGCTGCAACATCAGAAATCATGGCCGGATTTGGAGGAGTAGCGGCGGCCGAATTCTTGCAATTCTAGGTGGAGATAGTCTTCACGTGCTCGTTCTTCGGGTTTGTTTCTATTTGGCTTGGTTGTTTACTTGACTCTCCACTCTATGGCCTTGCACAATTTGTTCTTGATTTAGGAGGGTTTGAGCCTTGAACTGGCTATCATGATCATCGAGCCTAGCGATGATCTGATTCAGCTTCTTATCTAAATCACTATCCTTGCTATCATGCGGCAGGCTGACCCTGATAGCTGTTGTTTAGATACTGGTTCTTGCGATTGCCAGGAGCTGTACCATAGTTGCCTTGGTTTCGGTGGGGCGGTTGGTAGACACCTCCAGTTTGATTGCTCGGCTTTTGATCTTGAAATGTCCCAAGTGGTCGATTATTCTGATTCTTATTTGCTCCGGAGTTGTAAGGAGGTCGCTCTTGGAAACTTCCTTGTTGTTGCGATTGTCGGAACTATCGATAACCAGTATAACCTTGTTGGTTATTGGCGAAGCCTTGACCAATGAAGTCGACTTCCTTGGCAGACCAGACTTCTGCTCTACCAAAATTCTGACAGTGACCTCCGTTGTGAGCACAGGCGCCACACCATTGGTAGTTAGCAATAAAAACAGAGGCGGATGGAGGCTTGATAGGCATGGTAGACTTCTTCAAGTGCTTCTCGATTTCCGCCTTAACTTGCTTCGAGGTCTTTCTGCCTGTCTCTCCCAATTCCTTGACTTGGAAGCGCAATCAGCAAAGGGAAGCATAGCTGCTTCTGGTGTAAGAGCAGTAATCTCTCCCTCAGCTAAGGAGTTGACCCATTTGGATGACTCCTCATTCATTCCTTGAGCAAAAGTCTCAGTTAATTGCCTTTGCTCAAAATCGTGGTGGGGGCAGCTATAGAGGAGCTCCTGGAATTCATTCCAAGCGTCGTATAGGCTTACTCCTTCCTTCTGTCATACCCTGGAGATGTTGTCTTTGTAGGCAATTGTTCTAGAATGAGGAAAGTATTCTTCAACGAAATCTTGAGCCAGCTTATCAGTCGGTGTAGTAACCGGGAGGCTTGCTATTTAACAATCTCTTGGCGGGTCCTCGAAGAGAGAATGGAAAGGCCCGTAAGCACATGGTGTTCTTGTCGAGATTCCCATTCTTGAATGTGTCGTAAATAGCTATGAAGTCCGCCAAGTGAGTGCAAGGGTTGTCCTGCGGCCTTCCTTCAAACTGCACGTCCCTAGAGATCATTTCTAGGAAGGGCATCTTAATCTCATAGTCGGGGTCATCGTTATTGCGCGACACAGAGATAGAGGATCGAACGCTAGTCGCGCTCAGTTTATTATAATCAGCAAGACTCTCTAAGCCGGTGGCGACGGTGTAGGAGGAGGTAGATGGTCGTCCATTCTAGGAGAAGGTGGTGGCAAAAGTGATGCGGTGGATGAAGCGGATGAGGAGCTCTCCTTCGGCTCCTCGATCTTGATTGGAGTAAAAGATGAAGGTGGGATGGTGGTAGATTGATTCGGAACTCGCAGTTGCCTAGGTGGAGCAGAACTACCCGGCTTGTCTGAAGTAAAAGACTTGATAGACTTAGACTGAGAACGAGTATACGGGCGGTTCATAAACCTGAAAACAACATGCAAGGAACAAAAACAAACACAACCGGTGTAAAATCGAAGTGTGATGGAAAAATGAAAGATGGAAAGGTAGAAGAATAAAATGCCGACTCTCCTTTGAAATAATATAGAAGAATCCCCGGCAACGACGCCAATTTGATGAACCTTATTTCAGCGTATCAAATAACTATCAAGCACAAAGCAAGATAGATCGTATTCCACAGGGTTTCTTCTAATCGTCTACTCTAATGAACTAGCAAATTACTCAGGTTTAAACAAGTTGTGCGTGGTGTGAGTTCCACGACTTCTAGACTATGAAGCAGAGAAATTAAAAAGGAAAATAGGATAAAAGACATGTTGAACGGTTGTTTGACTTAACAAGATGACAGACAAGCTTAGATTTAGAATCCCCCTAAGATCACCAGAACATTGGCGATCACAAGATCAACGGTTTTCAATCCCGATTCTTTCAGTTCTCAGACACCACCATAACTCTTGACCCTTAGGTTTAAGACTGGCAAATGTTCGCTCTATCTGATCTAACTACAAAGATTAATGACCGCTCGTGCGTTCACTTCTGCAACGAAAAACTAACTAATGCGAATACTAGTGATTAATGAGTTACTCTAGCAGAGGATTAACCCTAACTGGTTCCTACAAAGAGAAATTGTTCCAATGAATAGGTTAACTGTTGATTTGGTGTTTTGAAGTGAGGCGAACGTTCGCTATTATCCTCAGATTAACTAGAATCTTAACTAGGTGATCAAGCTAGAAAAGAAATACAGAAGCACTTAAGAACAAACAAAACATGCAAGAGGAACTTATTGAAACTGGATTTAATTACCGCCGATCCGTGACCGCTTTAGAGCCTCGGTCACTTAGGGTTCATCTAATCTAAGCTCTACGAGTTTAGCTACTCATATCCATATCCAAAACAAAAGAATCGAAGACAAACAAAGAATACATCTTCAAACAGGGAGGACAAAGAAGAAATGTAAAACCTAATTTCAGATGAATCTGTGAAGCTTCAATCTCATAGATCTTCAACTCCCAGCACCGAGCTCTCTGAGATGGAAGGATGGCTTCATGATCTCTTCTTTGCTCCTCAAACTCTCTTAACTCTCTCTCAAACTTTTTCAGTCTGGAAATTTAATCCTAGGAATAGGTCTATCTGGTTGTGGCCGCCGGTTTAGTATTTATAGGGTTTCAGAATCCCAGCCGGAAAAGGAATTAGTTTTCGACGAAAACTTGTGAGTTTTCGTCGAAGACTTTAGTGGAAACCTCGATTGGATCTCCTGTCTTCGATTGTGAAATTTTAGAGTTAGTTTTCGGTGAAGACTTTGGACTTCTCGCCGAAAACTCTAGTTACAACCGGGGCAGTGCTTTCTTCTGACTTAGTTGACTTCTGGATTGACTTCGGGCCATTCCTTGATGTTCCTTTGCTTCCCGAGCTTGTTTGTGGCTACGTATTTGACGGCAAAAACCTGTGTAATCTAAAAAACACTAGAAAACCATCAAATAGACCCATAACGGGCCAAAGTAACCAAAACGACAATAATTAGAGCAATTAGGTGACAACAACCTAACTACCCTAAAACTCGAGATTCAAGCAAGGAAATGTAGCTTAAATGAGGCCATATCACTTAAAATTGAGTGTCATCAATCAACTAGATAGGAAAGTGAGCCGAGAGAAGAAAGAGAGAGAGCTTAAGAAATGAGAGAAGAGAGAAGAAACGAGTGAGCCCTTGAGTGTAAAAACATAATTCAAAGACCCAAAAGGTCATAGATCTTAAAAGAGAGAGGTTAAAAGGAGAGAAAACATGTTAGCCACCCGTAGTGAGATCAAACAAACCCTAGCTCATAGGAAACCCCTCGTGGTCTTCGCTACAGGGAGTGTTTGATTTCTAACCCTAACACCTCTTTGCATAGTGTTGTTGTTTCTCTTTTACAAGGATTTGATGATGTCTTCTCTAAAGAAATTCCAAGTGGACTACCACCGATTAGAAGGAACATCAGATTGATTTAGTGCCTGGATCATCCTTGCCGAACAAGGCAGCCTACCAGACCAATCTGGAGGAAATCAAGGAGATTAAAAAACAAGTAGAGGAGCTGATGGACAAGGGATATGTGAGGGAGAGCATGAGCCCTTGTGTTATACCAGTCATCCCTGTGCTAAAGAAGGAAGGAACTTGGAGAATGTGTGTCGACTGCCGTGCCATTAACAATATAATAGTTAAGTATCGACACTCCATTCATAGGTTAGATGATATGTTTGATGAGTTACATGGATCTACTATCTTTTCGAAAATTGATCTTAAGTCAGGCTATCACCAAATCCGAATGAAGGAAGGTGATGAATGGAAAACTGCCTTTAAAACGAAACTATGTTTGTATGAATAGATGGTCATGCCTTTTGGTCTTACTAATGCACCTAGTACCTTCATGAGGTTAATGAATCAAGTCATTAGATCATTCATACGGAAATTTGTTGTGGTTTACATCGATGATATTCTAATTTACTAAAAATCCCTAGATGATCACCTAAGTCACTTGAAATTAGTCTTAGAAACCCTAAGGAAGGAACAATTGTATGCTAACTTGGCCAAGTGTACCTTTTGCACTGATCACTTGTCTTTCTTGGTTTTATTGTTAGTTCTATAGGAATCAGGGTTGAAGAGGACAAGATAGAAGCAATCAAGTCATGGCCAACACTTCAAAACATCACGAATGTTCAAAGTTTCCATGGAGTGGCCAGCTTTTATCAAAGATTTGTAAGCGATTTCAGCACCATTGCTACCCCTCTCACGACTATCATCAAGAAGAACACCCCTTTCAAGTGGGGGACAACCCAACAAGAGGCCTTTGAAGCCTTAAAGAAGAAGCTCACCGAAGCCCCATTGTTGATACTGCCAGATTTTCTCAAAACCCTTTGAGATCGACTGTGATGCTTCAGGAGTAGGAATTGGAGCTGTCTTGATGCAAGAAAAATGGCCCATAGCCTATTTTAGTGAGAATTTGAGTGGAGCCACCCTCAACTACCCAACCTATGACAGAGACCTCTACGCCTTTGTAAGAGCCCTCATGACTTGGCAACATTACCTGTGGCCCAACGATTTCATAATCCACACAGACCATGAATCCCTCAAGTACTTGAGAGCTCAACACAAACTCAACAAGAGACGTGCTAGGTGGGTTGAAATCATCGAATCCTTTCCCTACATCATCCTATTTAAGCAAGGTAAGGAAAATGTCATGGCTGATGCCCTCTCTCGAAGGTATGCCCTAATTTATGTCCTTAACACTAAGTTCATTGGTTTTGAATACATTAAAGATTTATATGCTACTGACCTTGATTTCAAGGACATTTCTGAAGCATGTGAACAGTGAGGATTCAGAAGTTTTAAAAGCAGGATGGTTACCTATTAAGGAATCCAAATTATGTTTACCTAACCATTCATGCAGGATTGTTTTAGTGAGAGAAGCTCACGGTGGAGGACTCATGGGACACTTTGGAGTGGCCAAGACTATGGCCTGCATCAAGGAGCACTTTTATTGGCCAAAGATGAGCCATGATGCTGAGAAGATCATAACTCAATGCTCCAAATGCCAAAGAGCTAAGTCCCATCTCCAAACCTATGGTTGATACACCCGTTTACCTATTCCTGAGCATCTTTGGATTGATCTTTCTATGAACTTTGTGTTAGGATTGTGATGAACGTTGTAGGACGTATCAAATAACTAATCTACCAAGGTATACTAGATCGTATTCTACTCGAGGTCTCTTCTTCTTGTCTACTCAAATGTGTTTGCAAATTACTCAGGTTTAAACAAGTTGTGCATGGTGTGAGTTCCACGACTTCTAATCTAATAAAGCAGAAAAATAAAAGACAGAAAGATTAAAAGGGTGACTAACGAGAAGATAGACGAGTTTAGATTTTGAATCCCCCTTAGGTTACCAAAACATTGGCGATAACAAGACCTACGGTTTTCAATTGTAATTCAATCGGTTTCTATACACCACCATAACTCCTGACCCTTAGGTTTAAGACTGGCAAACGTTCGCTCTATCCGATCTAGCTACCAAGATTAATTAGTCGCCCGGGTACGGTCGCCTCTCACGAGGACTAAACTAACTGGTGGAATTACTAACGATTTATGAGTTACTCTTCCAATGGATTAACCCTAACTGGTTCCTACGAATGGCACACTCCAATGAATAGGTTAATTGGTTGAATTGATGTTTTAAAGAGAGGCGAGCGTTCGCTTCTATCCTCAGCTTAACAAGAATCTAAACTAGGTGATCAAGGAAGACAAGTTTATGCGCCAAAGCAGGGAAGCTGTCTGGCGACTAACCCTAGCTTGCATAAACGTAATCTAGGCGACCAACCATAAGAGAAACATAAACAATGAAGAACAAAACAACCATGCAAAAAGAAACTGATTGAACTTCGAATCTAATTACTGCCAATCCATGACCGCTTTAAAGCCCTGGGTCACTTAGGGTTCATCTAATCTAAGCTCTACAAGTTCAGCTACTTATAACGATAACAGAAGAATGAAAGGCAACAAAGGAAATCATCATATAGAGGAAGAACAAATAAGAACTGAAAAACCTAATTCTGACGACTCCGGCGAAGCTTTGATATCCTGTATCTTTAACTTTAAGCTCCGAGCTCTCCGAGGTGGAAGGATGGCATCACGATCTCTCCACGGATCTTCGAACTCTCTAAACTCTATCTATCGACCCTAGAGTCGGCTGACTCTCAAAAGTCTGATTTGTGAATAGTTGTTGGAATCTAAATGCTGATGTCCTCCTTGCCTGCCGGCTGCTCTGTTTAAATAGGATTGATTAGGGTTTCCAAGACAGCGCCGAAAAAGGAAAGAGTTTTCGGCAAAAACTTAAGAAGTTTTTGTCGAAAACTTCAGTTGAATCCTCTTGTGTACTTTGTTCAATAGTTTTCGGCGAAAACTTGAACTTTTCGCCGAGAACTTCAGCTGGATCTTCGAAGGATTTCTTCTAGGATTTTCGGCGAAAACTATAGAAGTTTTCGCCAAAAACTTTAGTGTAAATCAGCTGACTTCGCCTGTGAGTTTCTTAAGATATTTTCGCCGAAAACTATGTAGGTTTTTCGGCGAAAACATTGTGATGGGCAGTTGGATCTTTGGTTCAGACTCTCGGTTTGATCTTTGGTCTTGAACACGTCCGTGGTTACGTATTTGACGGCAAAAACCTGTGCTCTTACAAAAACACTATAAAACCATCAAATAGACCCAAAAAGGGCCAAAGTTACCAAATCGGTAGGAAATAGGGCAGTTGAGTGAATATTCACTATTCTACCCCTAAAACCACGTTTCAAGCAAGGAAATGTCGCTTAAATGAGGCCGAAAATCACGTCAAATCGAGTGTCATCAAAATACCCCACATTTAAGCTACTGCTTGTCCTCAAGCAAACTAAACTAGAACACACTCAAATTCACAAATGACACGAGATGAAACTGAGATTCAATTCTAACGATTTGGTTTAGACTGTTCCACGTAGAAACTTAACCTACACATGCAAGAACATCAACCAAACAAGTTTTCGATCTCACTAATTTATGCACACTTCAAGTAGTAGTTTTAACAAAGCTCGTTTCTTGGCAAAACAATTAATTATAATTAATCGACTACGATAACACCAATTCTAATCAAAAAGACTTTAAGCTCTAGCCATGATATGGACGCGGAGGCAGGAAAAGTGACGTGGCTATCGACTCGACTTCATCTGCCTCTAGATCTGTACGTTACATGTTCTAGCTAGGACCGATTTAAACAACAATTTAATTGAAGTTTCAACTTCTTCCTTCAATGTATTTACTGCATACTAGTGCTCGATACCAAACACTTCACTTAGGTGTTGGACCTGCCTAGCTCACAGTATTTGTGCCTATGCTAGTGCTCAACCCGAACACTTCACTTAGGTGTCGGGCTTGCCTACCTTTGATTTTCAGCACTTTAAAGAACTTAGCATTGATTTGAACAACTCAATTACTTGATTTAAGAATTTAGCCATTTGATCCTAGCTAGTTATAACTTTTTACACAAGATTTCGAATTGGATTTCCGTCTAATCTCAAACCACAATCACAGGTGATCAAATATGGAGTGAAAAACATGGGAGAAACTAGCATTTATCATCTTAAAACGGTGTTATCGAGCTTTGTTATTAACAAGTCAATTAATTCAAATAATTCAAGTTTCAACTACAAGAGTGATTTATGATCTGTTCTAACCTAGACTCATTTAATATCAGTGCCAACACGTTGGTTACAAGTTCTAAGTGGAACAGTCTAGATGTCATTGTTCAAAATTGAAGTGAATTTAACATCACAAGTCAAGAATTGAGCAATTCTATGCTAGAGAAATTTAAAATTGAACCACAGAATCACAGAAAATCAAGCAAGATCATGTAGATTCCTAGAATCCTTACCCCACACATAAAGAGTTTTGTGTCCTCACAGGACTAACTAGAGTAGAGAGATTCGAAGAACCTGGAAGGTGATGGTCGATGTAGGGGATGAACATGGATACCTCGGAGCGGAGCGGAGTAGCTACTCGAGTTCCTACAAAACAAAAACAACAAAAAGATCAAAAGGAAACCGGGACAAGTGTCCCGGATCCACACAGAATAAAAGTCAAACGAAGAAGGTTTAGGAGAATTTTTGAGAAGTTTTTTTTTTACTCTGTTTTTAAAAATGACACAAATTCACGGCACCGCACTCCTAGAGAATTCTAGAACATCTAAGTTCAAACAGATCAGCAAAAATCACACCGAAACAACAGACACATAAAACGAGGTAGACCGGAATTAAACTCATCAAAATTCAACAATCAACTTATCAAAAGATTCAAAATTGAAAACCCAACAACTAACCTTTAAGACATGACTCAAGCAAATGGACGAAAAGCGACGAAGTTGGCCAAAAATGTGAAAAGCTTATTTCGGGGATAACCGGAGCTACATAGCTCCGATTTGGACGATCAAGTATGCGTTGGAATTGGACCAAAAAAAGGAAACTGATTTTCAAAACAGACACAAGTTTTCGGCAAAAACTATGGAAGTTTTCGCTGAAAACTTCTTCAAAAATAGGCAAAAATAAAACAGACGATCACTGTTTGAAAATTGAGAAACGTTTTCGGCGAGAACTTTCAATTCTCGCCGAAAACTAGTTTTAAAACCCTCTTTTTTTCTTTTTTTTTCAAAAACCTAACGAAAAACAAATCAAAATGAAAGGAAATTAAACTGACACTTTGGCTCCCCCGAACCTGATTCATACGACGAAAAAGACTGAGTCAAAAATTCAAAAACGGACTCCAACCGTGGGTTGCCTCCCACGAAGCGCTCTCTTTTAACGTCCTTGAGCGGGACGGTGCCTGTTAGGGACCCCAACTTAGGAGTTCCTTGAAGTCAATTGATGACACTCGATTTGACGTGATTATCAGCCTCATTTAAGCGACATTTCTTTGCTTAAGACATTGGTTTTAGGGTAGAATAATGAATATTCAATCGATTGCCCTATCTCGTGCCATTTGTGTTACCTTGGCCCGTTTCGGGTCTATTTGATGGTTTTCTAGTGTTTTTGTGTTAACACGGGTTTTTGCCGTCAAATAGCGTAGCCATGGGCGTGTCTAAGGCGTAGGAACCTCGAGGAATCAAACCAGAATCGATCAAAGGAGTCAATCAAGTCAAACCGAAAATCTGCCATTCACACTTACAGTTTCGGCGAAACCAGGCCCCCAGTTTCGGCGAAATCAACAATACAAATCAGCTGATGCCAAGTGAAGACTGATTTCGGCGAAACCATTAAGCTCTTCGGACCGAAATGCAAGGCAGAGAAATCATGGCCATTTACACAAGAATTTTTGCCGAAACTATCCCTATGGTTTCGGCGAAAATATCAGCTCAGCCCGGCCCAACTAGGGTTAAGTATTTATACTTAATCCGGCGGCCCAGAAGGGGGGAATCATAATTAATCATAATACAACTTTTCGAGATCAGATTTCTCTGAAGTTTTGAGCGAAGAGTTGGAGTTCGAAGAGCCGAATAGAGATCGTGACGCCATCCCTTCCATCTCGGAGAACCGGAGCTAGGAGTGCAACTTACCGAAGATCGGAGTCTGTCAGAGTCGTCTGAATTAGGTTTTTCAGATCCTTTTCTGTTCTTCCTTGTGATGATGAACTCTTTCTTTGTCTTTGTGTCTTTTGTAATGATCATGAGTAGCTAAACTCGTTAGAGCTTAGACTAGATGAACCCTAAGTGACCCAGGGCTTTAAAGCGGTCACGGATCGGCGGTGATTAGATTCGAGATTCAATCAGTTCTTTTTCATGTTTGATTTGTTCTTCATTGTTCATGTTTCTTGTCTGGATTGATCACCTAGATTAGATTCTTGTTAAGCTAAGGAAAGAAGCGAACGCTCGCCTTACTTTAGAACATCGAATTAAACAATTAACCTTATAATTGGAGTGTGCCTTTCGTAGGAACCGGTTAGGGTTAATTCACTGCAAGAGTAACTCATTAATCACTTGTAATTACACCAATTAATTAAGTCGTTGCGAGAGGCGACCGTACCCGGGCGGCTAGTTAATCTTGGTAGTTAGAACGGATAGAGCGAACGTTCGCCGGTCTTAAACCTAAGGGTAAGGAGTTATGGTGGTGTCTTAGTAATTGATTGAATAAGAATCGAAATCCGCTGATCTGTTGATTGCCAATGCTCTGGGGAACGAAGGGGGATTCAAAGTCTAAGTTCGTCTGTCATTCTTGTTTCCAAACCCTAATTCTCAATCTGCTTTAGCTTAATTTGTTTTAATTTTTCTGCATTTCTTAGAAGTAGAAGTCGTGGAACTCGCACCACGCACAACGTGTTTTTCCTTGAATAATTTGCTAGTTCTGAAGTAGCCAATCATTTAAAGGCCCGTGGAATACGATCTATCCTAGCTCTTGAGCTTGATAGTTATTTGATTGAACCTGCTCAGCACAACGACAGTTCCATCAAATTGGCGCCGTTGCCGGGGACTTCTTTTGATTGTTGAAAGAAGAACTGGCAACTTATTCTTCTATTTTCCATCTTTCATTTTTCCATCCACTTCGATTTTACACTGGTTTTGTTTGTCTTTGTTATCTGTAGGTTTACAGGTGTATGCCTCACCGTCCCTGGACTCGCTCTCAGACCGAACAGGCTAAGATTGTAGGAAATCCAGGCAGTTCTGCTACACCTCTACGATCACAGATTCTGAAGGAAGGCAGATCCAATCCATTCATCACTCCGATCAAGATCGAGGAACCGAAGGAGAGTTCCTCATCTCCGTCTTCACCGCACTCTTCATCCGCCTCATACACCGAGTCACTTTCACCCCCTCCATCTCCCACCATGACCGATAGATTACCACCAAACGGCGATCAACCGCTGCCACCCCCACCTGCACAGAAGAGTCTAGCAGACTATAACAATCCGAGCGCAACTAGCGTTCGATCTGCCATTGCCGTTCCGCGCATTGAAGGAGATCCTGACTATGAGATCAAGATTCCATTCTTGACCATGATCTCTAGGGATTTACAGTTTGAAGGCAGGCCCCTGGACAATCCATGCACTCATCTTGCAGACTTCCTTGATCTCTGCAATACTTTTAAAAACGGAAACCTCGACAAAAACACTCTTTGTCTGAGGGCTTTCCCGTTCTCTTTGAAAGGCACTGCTAAGAGGTGGCTTACTAGCAAACCACCTGGCTACTACACTAACTGGGATACTCTGGCTCAGGACTTTGTTGAAGAATACTTCCCTCCGGCCAGAACAACCGCCATCAAGGACAGCATCGCCAGAATCTCCCAGAAAGAAGGAGAAAGTTTATATGACACTTGGAATCGATTCCAAGAACTTCTCTACACCTGCCCTCATCATGGATTCGAGCAGAGGCAGTTAGCTGAAATCTTCTCTCGAGGACTTCGAGAAGAATCTGTCAAGTGGGTCAATTCTCTAGCTGAAGGGGATTGCACTACACTCACTCCTGAAGCTGTTCTTCTGCACTTCGCAAACTGTGCCTCCAAGTCAAGGAACTGGGAGCGACAATATGAAGGATCAAGGAGCAAGCTAGATTTCGAAGCAGCTATCAAGGCAGAGGTAGAGAAGCATTTGAAGAAGTCAACCACACCAATCAAGCCACCGGCAGCTTCTGTCTATGTTGCCGATTGCGAGTGGTGTGGAGCTTGCTCACATAACGGAGGCCGTTGTCAGAATTTTGGTAAGGCAGAAGTCTGGTCTGCCGAAGAGGTAAATTTCATCCAACAAGGCTTCGTTAATAATCAGAATGGTTATGCTGGTTATCGTAACTTCAGACAGCAAGGGAACTACCAAGACAGACCTCCCTATAATGCTGGCACCAATCATAACCAGAACCAGAATAACGGCCCAGCTGGTCAAGTTCAGGATCAGAAGCCTAACCATCCGCCGGCAGGTGTCTACCAGCCACCGCATCGCAATCCGGGTAATTATGGAACTGCTCCTGGCAATCGCCAGAATCAATATCTTAACAACACCTATCCAGGACAGCAGCATCAAAGAGATAATAATGTCAGTGACCTGGATAAGAAGCTCAGCCAGATCATCACAAGACTCGATGATCATGACAATCAGTTCCAGGCTCAAGCTCTTCTCAATCAAGAACAAATAGCATCTGGACAACGGATTGAGCAAGTCGTGAACAACATCTCGAGCATGCTAGCATCTGGTCGACCATTTGGCCAACTTCCAAGCCAGACAGAGCCAAATCCGAGAAAAGAACAGGCTAAAATGGTAACTGCTCGAAAACTTCCGAACTTAATTGCTGATGCCTTTTCTGTTTTACGCAGGATCGCTGAAACTCCGGAAGAAGAGGAAGAAGAGGAGCAGGAATCAGCGCCTAAGGAGGATCCTCCTCTTGCACCGTACGTCGTGAAACCTCCCTTTCCTAGAGCACTGCTGCCAAACGCACGGATTGAGACTGGCATGAAGGGGAACAAGGAAGGATACCCTGACATTCGTATTAAGAAACCTGTCTCTCCATATGCAGCTAAGTTATCTGATCCTGGTTCTTTTACTTTGCCTTTGGTCATCAATGATGTTGAAATTGAACGTTGCTTAGTTGATCTAGGAGCATCTGTTAATGTCATGCCTGTGAGTCTATATGAAAAGTTAAACCTAGGGGAACTTGAACCGCCCAGTATGCAACTCGTCTTTGCTGACAGATCGCTTAAAAACCCCTAAGGGAGAGATTAAAGACGTTGTCACCAAATGTGGTCCGTTCACGTTCTTAGCTGATTATGTGATTATGGATACTAGTACAGATGACGCTACTATTCTCATAGGTCGACCTTTCATGGCTACTACTGGAATGAATATTAACGTTCCTAATGGTTCTTTGACTTTAAGAGTTGGTAAAGAAATGAAAACGTTCCGTCTTAAAGACGGCATGAAATATGACTCTAGGAATGAAGAATCTCACTGCTTAGCCGTTGAAACGGTGGAGTTGACTCCGGTCAACTCCGTTACTAATGCTTCTTCCAGTGTCTCTAGATCAGTTGTTGATACAGGTATTAAACAGGTCATTGAGAAGAAACAGAAACCTGTCATTCAGAAGCCGCCTAAGAAGAAGAAGAAGGAACTGCAAGCCTCTTCTAAACCACCGAGCAGACCTCGAGGAAAGAACAAGAAGACAAAGACCCAAATGGTCTGGAGACCAAAAATTCCACCATCTTCCACCGAGCCAGCTGCACCACCAAATTGTTCCGAGAAACCGGCGCCGGAGCAAGCATGGAAGGAGAAGCCGAAAGCGTCTCCTAAGGAAGTACTAACGATCACCGATCCTGGTGATAACAAGCCGAAGAAGAAAGAAAAAGAGAAACCGACAATCCTCATTCCTTCCATCATCACACTAAAGAAGGATGGCCTCTCGAGAGAGCTGTTCGGACCATTCAAATTCGTTGATCATCTTCCTGACGGACGTACCAAACTACTACATGCAAACGGGAAGAGATTCACGCTTACCGGAGAAGTCCCGAAGCTGTACTTCATGAACTCCGACGCGAGTGTAAAGGAGAATCTAAGTTGGGATGTCTCCTAATACCGTCCAGGTATCGTCCAGCTCAAGGACGTTAATAAAAGAGCGCTTCGTGGGAGGCAACCCACGGCTGGAGTCAGTTTTGTTTTGTTTCAACCTTGGTATCTTAGGGTCGGTTCGGGAGAGCCAAAAGTGTCAGTTTGTTTGATTTATTATTTTTCATGTAGAGTCTGCATGTCATAGAGTCAGTCGGAAGTTGATTGAGGTCGTTCCGATTTTTCTGGATTTAACTGTGATTTTCTGAAGATGGCCTGATTTACGACAATATTTTAAACCCGAACAGTTCAAAATTTTCGGCGAAGCCACCCTTGTTTTCGGCGAAACCAATTTTCAAAATCGGGACCTGTTTCTCCTGTTCCTCATTTTCGGTTCGAAAATTTTCTGATTTAGGCGAAACCATCCCAACTAAAATTTTCGGCGAAACCGATCTTCCATTTTCGGCGAAACCGCCTTCACAAATCAGTCAATCCATTTTAACTAGTAGTTTCGGCGACACCACCCCCCTACTTTCGCCGAAACTGATTTGAAAATTCACCCAATTTATCCTTTAAAAATCCGGTCCACTTCCTCTCTCACCTTCTCCCATTTTCGCTCATCACTCCGAAAACAACCCCCTATCTCTTTAAAAAATCGTCGAACGCCCCAAATCTCACCACCCGCCGTCGCCGCCGTTCCACTCGCCGCCGCCATCGCCAACCGCCATCGCCAACCGCCGCCGCACCTCTCCCCTCCTCATTCCGATCCCAACAAGCCCTAGAACGTTCGAATCGGAGCTTTGCAGCTCCAGTTCTCCGAAACCCCAGTTTTCACGTTTTTCACCGATTCTCCCAACCCGTTCACTTTTTGCATTCATGACTTCAAGGTAATTGTAGAACTTTTCAATACGAATCTTTTGCAATATGGATTGCTAAATTTCGTCGGGGTTGACTTTCGGTTGACTTTTCGGTTTACCTCGTTTTGCGTGCCGACTGTTTCGTGTGAACTAGGATTGACTGAACTTATAGAACTGTTCTATGATGCTTAGGGAGTTCCGTGCTTAATCTCCATATCATTTGGTCATGTGTTGCTATGCATACGATTGATTCGTTGTTATGTTAACTGGTGAGAAATGTCGGTTTGACTTTGAATTGCTGTGATCATTTGGCTGTCATAAGCGTTCGTTATTGTTCATATTATCGTGCTGCCTTTTGAAATCATATTTTACAGTCATTCTCCAAGTTGTGATAGTCTTGCCATGATTAGGGTTCAATATGACTTAATGTTGACTTTCAAATTGTCGGTTTGACTTTTTGAACTCTGATTGCGCTTACCTGATTATAGTTGTTCTTAAGACATGTGTTCTATTGTCTATGATTACCGGTTACCGTACTTTGCTTACCCCACTTAGTTTCCCTCATTTCTTTGTGAAATTGAATTTTTTCTACTAAGTGTGGGGTAGGATCTTAGTTGACTAATCTGGTTTCACTTCTGGTTTTAGAAAACTTTTGAGCGCAGGACTAAGGCGCGACTCGATGGCGCCTCGAGCTCAGGAGCTGCCGCTCCCGTCACACCCGCCATTCTGGGTCCTCCACCTGCACTGCCTCGCCATGCTGGATACCATCCCACCATCGCCCGTCTACCGGACTTCTACTTTGGGAACTTCCAGAAGATCGAACACATCCGTGGAGCTGACGTGCGTCCTTTATCCATGGAGTCACTCCAGGAGCATGTAGAGGATTCCTACCGGAACGTGCATGACGCCCTAGCACCGGCCGGTCTCCTCGAGCTGACCACCATAGCCGCCGAGTTCCCAGACATTGCTCTCCAGGAGTTTTGGGTGACATTTGACTTGGACGAGCATAAGAGGAGACTGGGCTAGAAGGTGATCACCTTCTTTCTTGGTGGGGTGTACAGGCAGCTCACCTACGATGAGTTTGCCGCTCATCTGGGCATCCCCTAGAGCACTATCACGATCACCACCTCGGTTGGGGCGATGATGATGACGACGAGGAGTTGCACGCCCTCTGGAGCCACATGACAGGCGTGCCTGGCGATCGCCTCGGGAAGAGCAACTCAGTTAAGTCTCTCTCTCACCCGCTCTATAAGTTTATTTATATGGTTTGGCGGAGGTCACTTTTATATGTCAGAGACAAGGATCGCCACCATATCCTTAAGGAGGAGCTCGTGCTTCACCGAGCCATCCGAGAGATCTACCCTCTCCACCCCGGCTAGGTGCTAGCTCACATCTTCAGCCAGCGGACCAAGAGGAAGAAGCTACCACGCAAACTCTTGGGAGGCAACTTCATCGGTCAGCTCATACTCTCCTTCGGCATCAGCCATGAATATGGCCCTAACATTCCACGACACCCAATTATGACCGTTGGAGGAGATTTGGCGGTCGAGTACGACTTAGAACTCGACCTCAGTCCCTATGTAGCAGCAGATCCCCCACTCCAACCTGCGGTCGAGTCGGTGGACGAAGATGATGCTGAGGAGCAGCAGCCGCAGCCGCCGCCTGAGTTTCAAGATTATATACCCTCGCCACACCATCAGGCAGGGTACATCCACCAGTCGCCGCCGCGCATTCCAGATCCATTTCCGGCGCATACTCACCAGCCGCACCACCACCCCGCGGACATTGGTGAGCTGTACGAGCGACTACAGGAGTGGCGCATCACCGACAACGCCACTCAAGAGGCTAGGTGGACTATTATGCAACAACACATGCGCCGCGCCGATCGGCGATATGAACAACAGCTGGAGTGGCAGCGACAACTCGGCGATTACTTCCACTTCCCCCACCCTGGCACCTCTGACCAGTGATGATCAGGTGGTGTCCTTTCCCTTATCCTTTCTTTTCATTTATTCTTTTCGGGCTTCGGTCCAACTTTTTTCTGTGTGGATCCGGGACACTTGTCCCGGTTTCCTTTTTATGTTTCATTTGTTTTTGTCTTGTAGGCAGTTGGGAGATTCCATTTGCTTCAGGTTCTGTTACACTTCCCTCTGCTCCGAGACTCCGTGCTTACACTCTGCAATCAACCGTCCTCTTCCAGGTTCTTCCATTCCACTCTGAACTCTCGAATTAGTCCTGTGAGGACACAGTCCGATTTAAGTGTGGGGTAGGATGCTAGAGAACCTTGCATGAACTTGATTGCCCGTGATTGTGTTTTGTGTGCCTCGTGATTCCATTCCAGTCTCTCTAGCAGTAGAATGGCTCAGTTCTTGATTTTTGATGTTAAGTTGTTGTTCAATCTTTCATAATGATGCTTAGACTGCTTAACCTAGAACTTGAGAACCAACTTGTATCCTTTGATGCTAAATTGCCTGGTCAGAACAGAATTTTAAAATCACACTTGTAGTTTGTAGCCTTGATTGCATGAAAATGACCGAATCCGACTAGCAAACCAACTGTGAGCTTTTGATCCATTGCATGTAACTTGCAATTTAAATTCATTCTGAGTGGTTTTCTGTTTACTTGAATGAGTTAGAATTTGCATGAAACCTACTCGAGACCACACAATGACACGAGTTCTAGAAGGATAGGGGCACCTAGATTCAGCTACTAAGCCAGACAGCCTACCAAACGATAAATCCACTAGGTTTAGACCCTTGAGCTTGGCCTGTTCTTTCGGTTCGATAATACATTACAACCATTTCCCATTTCTTTCATTCCCCGTTGATCCCCTGTGGTTGTAGTTCTAGATTGACCCACCGGAAGTCGGTTTGTGGTAACCTGCCTATAGCCATTAAACAGATGGTCTTAGCTAATATGTCCAGACGTGTAAACCCCTCTAGCAACTAAAAGAAAAATCAGCACAAAAGAAAAAAAAATAAAGTAAGAAAAGAAGCAAGCTTCAGAAAAAATGAAGAAAGAAGAAAATCAGAAAAAGTTCAAAGTTTAGTTCAAATAAAACGTTCTTCTCCCTACAAATGGAAGAACGAAGTCAAAAGAAAAGTTGAAATGAAAAAATTGTTGTGCAAAAAGAAAAAGAATAAGTGCTAGGTTGCTTGAGGGTATCATAGGACGAGCGTTCATCATTCCACCAGTGTTTGGTTAGACGGTAGGAAGCCATAGATTAGATTCGAGGGAAGTTAGTCGAAAGCTACACCGCACCAAGCCATCATCATTCATTCCCATCATCCATCTCATTATAAACCCGAGTAGTGTAGAATTCATTACGGTCCTAGCAGGGAAGTCCTTCTTGACTAGATACTCGTGTTGTCACAGTGGTGGAGATGTGGTCGAAATACAAACCTATGACAGAATTCGGTAACAGAAAACGATCGAGAGCAGAAACACGTCCTTAAACACAGAGAGTGAGAGTTCCCATTGTACTAAATATATCCTCTGTGAGAAGTCTGGTCGGTCAGGTCAAATTCGTGCATGATTGATTGCTAATTACTTGTCGTGTGCAGTTATTAGTGAGACCAGGTAGTTTGGCTGATCAGTATGCATGTTAGGTTCCTTGTTCTAGGATCGATCTGTCTAATAATTCATTGTGCTTGATTGAGCTCCAATTTAATCGATCTTATCATTTATGAACATGAGCGTTTCTATTCAGTTTGCTTGAGGACAAGCAAAAGCTTAAGTGTGGGGTATTTGATGACACTCGATTTGACGTGATTATCAGCCTCATTTAAGCGACATTTTTTGCTTAAGACATTGGTTTTAGGGTAGAATAATGAATATTCAATCGATTGCCCTATCTCGTGCCATTTGTGTTACCTTGGCCCGTTTCGGGTCTATTTGATGGTTTTCTAGTGTTTTTGTGTTAACACAGGTTTTTGCCATCAAATAGCGTAGCCATGGACGTGTCTAAGGCGTAGGAACCTCGAGGAATCAAACCGGAATCGATCAAAGGAGTCAATCAAGTCAAACCGAAAATCTGCCATTCACACTTACAGTTTCGGCGAAACCAGGCCCCCAGTTTCGGCGAAATCAACAATACAAATCAGCTGATGCCAAGTGAAGACTAATTTCGGCGAAACCATTAAGCTCTTCGGACCGAAATGCAAGGCAGAGAAATCATGGCCATTTACACAAGAATTTTCGCCGAAACTATCCCTATGGTTTCGGCGAAAATATCAGCTCAGCTCGGCCCAACTAGGGTTAAGTATTTATACTTAATCCGGCGGCCCGGAAGGGGGGAATCATAATTAATCATAATACAACTTTTCGAGATCATATTTCTCTGAAGTTCTGGAGCGAAGAGTTGGAGTTCGAAGAGCCGGATAGAGATCGTGACGCCATCCCTTCCATCTCGGAGAACCGGAGCTAGCAGTGCAACTTACCGAAGATCGGAGTCTGTCAGAGTCGTCTGAATTAGGTTTTTTAGATCCTTTTCTGTTCTTCCTTGTGATGATGAACTCTTTCTTTGTCTTCGTGTCTTTTGTAATGATCATGAGTAGCTAAACTCGTTAGAGCTTAGACTAGATGAACCCTAAGTGACCCAGGGCTTTAAAGCGGTCACGGATCGGCGGTGATTAGATTCGAGATTCAATCAGTTCTTTTTCATGTTTGATTCGTTCTTCATTATTCATGTTTCTTGTCTGGATTGATCACCTAGATTAGATTCTTGTTAAGCTAAGGATAGAAGCGAACACTCGCCTTACTTTAGAACATCGAATTAAACAATTAACCTTATAATTGGAGTGTGCCTTTCGTAGGAACCGGTTAGGGTTAATTCACTGCAAGAGTAACTCATTAATCATTAGTAATTGCACCAATTAATTAAGTCGTTGCGAGAGGCGACCGTACCCGGGCGGCTAGTTAATCTTGGTAGTTAGAACGGATAGAGCGAACGTTCGCCGGTCTTAAACCTAAGGGTAAGTAGTTATGGTGGTGTATAGAAACCGATTGAATTAGAATTGAAAACCGCTGATCTTGTGATTGCCGTTGCTCTATTGATCTAAGGGGGATTCGAAATCTAAGTTCGTCTATCTTCCCGTTAGTCAATCTTTTAATCTTTCTGTCTTTTGTTTTCCTTTGCTTAATAGATTAGAAGTCGTGGAACTCACACCACGCACAACGTGTTTTAACCTGAGTAATTTGCCAGCTTCTTCAAAGTAGTCGATTAGAAGAAACCTCGAGTTGAATACGATCTGCTATAGCCTTTTATTAGCATTAGTAGTTTATTTGGTTGAACGCATCACAACGACACGTTCACCATCAATCATTTTCTTCAAGGCCAGCGGTTGAGTGCCATGTAGCACTCGAGAAGGGTGATGCAGCCGGTAGTGCTCCAGTAGATCGTGATTCTGTTTGGATGACGAGTTCTTCTTGAATTCTCCAACCGTAGGAGGAAAGAGGTAGTACGGGGTAGCATGATCACTAAGCTCCATCTTCTCCACCTGATGCTCATCAAGAGGTCTCTCGGGATCGAGTATGTAAACTTCTAAATCCATGACCTTGTTGCTTTCCACGTGCTCGTCTCTGGCTTGATCTACAGGTTGACTCGGCGGAAGTGTAGGTGAGGGTATCTCCTCAATCTCTATGTGCTCCTCTTCGGCTTCAACTTCAGGATGGATTGGCTCAATGTCTTCATCAACCACCACCGCCAACACTTCTTCATCGGATTCCTCTATCTCATAATAGTCATGGACGGGCTCATCTTCTTCTTCGAACATCTCCTGAGCGTGTTATTCCATTAATTGATTTGGTTGCTCGAGCTTGATGTCCGTCGTGAGATGAGCCTGTAATATTGTAGAGATATTATCCAAGGCGGATAGGGTTCTCGACGAGCATTGTTGATGTTCATGAGCTTGTAGAATGATCTCTTCGTTATCTCTAGCGCCACTTTGATGTGATTGTTGGTGTATCTCTTGGTAACCTTGTAGCATTGCACATATATTATCAAAGAGGGAGTCAAATCTCGCCGTTTGTTGTTGTTGTTGATGTAGCATCTCTTGGATTTCCTCAATATACGGTGCTTCATTGACGTACAACTCTTGGTACTGGTCATCCCACCTGTAATCCTGCATAATCAAAACTCAAAAGCACTACCCAAGTAAATCATGGAAATATGGAGGGAAAATAAATGGTAAGGCGGAAAGGTAGAAGAATAATTTGCCAACTCTTCTTTCAAACAATTAGAAGAATCCCCAGCAACGGCGCCAATTTGATGAACGTTGTAGAATGTATCAAATAACTAATCTACCAAGGTAGACTAGATCGTATTCTACTCGAGGTCTCTTCTTCTTGTCCACTCAAATATGTTGGCAAATTACTCAGGTTTAAACAAGTTGTGCGTGGTGTGAGTTTCACGACTTCTAATCTAATAAAGCAAGAAGATAAAAGACAGAAAGATTAAAAGGGTGACTAACGAGAAGATAGACGAGCTTAGATTTCGAATTCCCCTTAGATTACCAAAAAATTGGCGATCACAAGACCAGTGGTTTTCAATTCTAATTCAATCAGTTTCTATACACCACCATAACTCCTGACCCTTAGGTTTAAGACTGGCGAACGTTCACTCTATCCGATCTAGTTACCAAGATTAATTAGTCGCTCGGGTACGATCGCCTCTCGCGATGACTAAACTAACTGGTGGAATTACTAACGATTTATGAGTTACTCTTGCAATGTGGTTTCTACGAAAGGCACACTCCAATGAATAGGTTAATTGGTTGAATTGATGTTTGAAAGAGGGGCGACCGTTCGATTCTATCCTCAGCTTAACTAGAATCTAGGCGACTAACCCTAGCTTGCATAAACCTAATCTAGGCGACCAACCAGAAGAGAAACATAAACAATGAAGAACAAAACAACCATGCAAAGAGAAACTGATTGAACTTCGAATCTAACTACCGCCGATCCGTGACCGCTTTAAAGCCCTGGGTCACTTAGGGTTCATCTAATCTAAGCTCTACAAGTTCAGCTACGAATAACGATAACAAAAGAATCAAAGGCAACAAAGGAAATCATCATATAGAGGAAGAACAGATAAGAACTTAAAAACCTAATTCTGACGACTCTGGCGAAGCTTCGATCTCCTGGATCTTCAACTTTAAGCTCCGAGCTCTCCGAGGTGGAAGGATGGGGTCACGATCTCTCCACGGATCTTCGAACTCTCTAAACTCTATCTATCGACCCTAGAGTCGGCTGACTCTCAAAAGTCTGATTTGTGAATAGTTGTTGGAATCTGAATGCTGATGTCCTCCTTGGCTGCCGGTTGATCTGTTTAAATAGGATTGATTATGGTTTCCAAGACAGCACCGAAAAAGGAAAGAGTTTTTGATGAAAACTTAAGAAGTTTTCGCCAAAAACTTCAGTTGAATCCTCCTGTGTACTTTGTTCAATAGTTTTCGGCGAAAACTTGAACTTTTCGCCGAGAACTTCAGATGGATCTTTGAAGGATTTCTTCTAGGATTTTCGGTGAAAACTATGGAAGTTTTCGTCAAAAACTTCGTGTAAATCAGCTGACTTCGCCTGTGAGTTTCTTAAGATATTTTTGCCAAAAACTATGTAGGTTTTTCGACGAAAACATTGTGCTGGGCAGTTGGATCTTTGGTTCTGACTCCGGTTTGATTTTTGGTTCGATTCTGGTTCACTCCTTGATTTCTTGAACACGTCCGTGGTTATGTATTTGACGGCAAAAACCTGCGCTCTTACAAAAACACTAGAAAACCATCAAATAGACCCAAAAGGGCCAAAGTAACCAAATCGGTAAGAAATAGGGCAATTGAGTGAATATTCGCTATTCTACCCCTAAAACCACGTTTCAAGCAAGGAAATGTCGCTTAAATGAGGCTGAAAATCACGTCAAATCGAGTGTCATCAGATTGCCTAAAACTAGGAAGGGTAGAGATTCCATCTTTGTGGTAGTGGATAGATTCTCTAAGATGGCTCATTTTATTGCATGCCATAAGGCTGATGACGCATCCTACATTACTGATTTGTTCTTTAAAGAAGTAGTTAGGTTCCATGGTGTTCCCAGAACCATAGTTTCGGATAGGTACTCATAATTCTTAAGTTATTTTTGGAAGACTTTGTGCTAAGTTAGGCATATGCTGATGTTTTCAACCAATTTCCACCCACAAACGGATGGCCAAACTGAAGTACTGAATAGATCCTTATCTCAAATGCATAGGGCTTCATTAAATCATAGGAGGATTGCTTTCCACACGTAGAGTTTGCATACAATATGGGATGTTCATTCAGCCACCCAATTGTCACCATTTGAACTTGTTTAGAGATTTAACCCCTTAACTCCTTTGGATTTATCACCACAGCCTATACATGAGCTCTCAACACCGATGTTGGGCCGAGACCGTAACGGACCAGGGTCGATGCCAGCATTGAACCACGCAGTGATGGCAGCGCCACACCAAGAGCCTAGAAGAACTGAAGCACCAGAGCTAGTGGACACCCCTGAGATGATGCTGACACCCAACCAGGCCCCAAAAATTGAACACACGACCAAACCAGCGAAGGGCACAAAGCCAAGGCTGGCACAGGCGCAGGGCAGATGCGAGGACCCATACCAGACGTGACTTCGGACGTGTCACAAAAATAGTCGTGCATTTCAGGAATCCTTCAGCCACAAGGATACAAGGAAGACACGGAGGAAATGGTGCTGAACGCGCCCAGGAACGAGCCACGGAACCCGGTGGCGCCCAGGAAATCTGACCATGATCCCAATTCCTATCCGGATGAGGATAACCCCACTCCACGAGTTAAAACCCGTGTTTCCAAGTCCTTCTAGGAGTAGGAAACACGGAAATGCATAATTCCAGTTAGAAAGGGATTTTTACACACCCATCCATCTTGCACACAGATTAGGGTTTTCTATAGGATTAGGGTTTTCACCGGCTTTTGCGGATTTGATAATTTTAGACTGTTTTGCGGATTAGGGTCTTCCTACTTAGATGTTTTAGGAATAATTTATACAATTTTAGGAGTTAGAATTGTAGGAGGATTCAAATAGACTGTTCCCGAATCCTCACCTATAAATAATGGCCTTTGGCCTCGTTGTAACTTACACTTTGAAGAATTAAAATTTGGCCAAAAACAAATTTGTAGCCAAACCTTTTTGGGAAATGTCAAACATAGCCAAAACTATTCGTGTCACATTGTTTAGACCAAACTTTTATTTTTACGACAAATGTAGCCAATATTCGTTAAAATTTTAACACCGTTAGTAATAGTGCAAACTAAACTGACGTGGCATCCACTTGACCGGTCAACAAGATGCCACATCAGATGTCATGTCATTATTTAAAAATCAATAAATTAATCTAGAAAAAATAAAAGAAAAATAATTGTAATTTAATTTAAATACATTTAGGTTTGTCAGATCGTTCCTGCCTGACTCCGATTCCTTCTCTACCGTCGTCGAAGACGACTCGTCCGCCTCTGCCGCAAAGCAGCTCCTTCCATATACCACCTCTCCCTAAACCAAGACTACATATGATTCTTCATGGTACTCGACTCGACAACGAGTTCCGTATCTAAAACGTCGATCCATTCAAGCCTCTATTCCGCTGCGACATGGATTCTCATTACGGTGTCAGTGGTGGATTCAGGGACGATGGCTACCCTCCCTGAAGGCACATCCGAGCCTATGTCTTCTTTCCTCGATCTAGATCTAGGGATTCTGAATCTCTCCCTCACCGACATCTCCTCTCCTTCCAATTTCCTGTCTTCCTCCCAGTAGCTTGAAATCGACCTCCATCGACTCCACATCTGTCTTCCTTTGGTCGTCCTCCATCAACATCCCAACCTCCACGCTGACTCTCATCTGACCTCCATCCTTCGATTTTCAATCTTCGCACCGACTCCGGCTTTCCATTCTCGATTCTCGTACTGCCACCACACCTTCCATCGAACCCAACTTACCATCTCCCCAACCCCATTCAAGATTGCCAATTTCAGGCGAAGGAGGGAATAGGGGGTGGTCCCCAACCCCAATTCAAGATTGCCGATTTCAGACGGAGGAGGGAATATGGGGTGGTCGGAAGTAGGAGCTCGGAGGAGGCCTGAGGAGGTCGGGGGAACAGGGGTGGTCGGAGGGTTTGTGTGGCGGTGGAGCAAGCTACTAGAGACGAAAAAGAAATTAGGCCTTGTTTGGGAAATTAGAGTTAGGGAATTAGTTTTAATTTGAATTTTTTTGGTGAATTATTTTTAATTAAAAACAATGATGTGGCAAAAAGTAGGACACATCAGCTGACACATCATTTTGGGGGTTAAATTTCCGTTAACTTGGACGAAAAAGTTAATGGAAAACAAAACATTGCCATTTTTTGGGATTATGAATAGTTTTGGCTGAGGTGTTAACTTTTTTGGTACTTAACGTTTCGGCGGATTTCATTTTGGTACACATCGTTCCAAAAATTTCATTTCAGTAATTAACGTTTCAAAAAATCTCGCAACGGTATTTTCGTCCAATTCCATCCAAATTTTTTGTTAAGTGCTGACGTGGCAGCTGAGTCACACATCCCAGTCAGCTAAAAATATTAATAAAATAATAATTTTAATATTATAAATAAAAATTTTATTAAAATTATTATTTTTTAATTAATTTTTTTAGAAAAAAAAATTTCCCAAATTGTTTCTCTCCTCTCACCTCAAAAAATACATATCTAAATGTTTTCAGGGTTTTAGTACTCAACGTTTCACCACTTTTTCATTTGGTAGTTTTTGTTTGTAGATCTAAACTTGTTGGTACTTTTTGTTTTTAGATCTAAGTTTTTTGGTATGTTTTTCACCTCCGACCCTCCTTCTCTATTCCTCCCTTCTTTCTTATACTTCCTCCTCCTTCCGTCTCTCTTCTCTCCCTTCTCTCCAATGCTTCCTCCTACTTCCTCCCTTCACCTCTCCTCTCTCCCTTCTCCCTCTGTTTTCTCTTACCTCCTCCTCCCTCTTCTTCATTTCCTCTACTTCCACCTCTGCTTTCCTCCGCCTTTCCTCTATCCTCCCTTCCCCCTTCCTCCTAAAAAAACAGATATGAGTTTTTGAGGAAAGGAGGAAGAGAGTAGAGAGGACATGAGAGGAAGACAGAAGAAAACAGAGGGAAGGAGGAAGAGATCAGGAGAGCGGAGGGAGGATGTAGGAGGAAGCAAAGGAGAGACGAATTGAGAAAGTAGTAGGAAGTAGGAGGAAGCATAGGGGAGAAGGATGAGAGAAGAGGCGGATGAAGGAGGATATATAGGAAAGAAGGGAGGAACAGAGAAGGAGGGTCGGAGGCGGAAAACATACTAAAAACTTAGATCTATAAACAAAAACTACCAAAATGAAAAAGTGGCGAAACGTTGAGTACTGAAACCCTGAAAACGTTTGGATATGTATTTTCTAGGTGAGAGGAGAGAGAAGAGGAGGAGAGAAAAATAATTGGGAAAAAACATTATTTAAAATTTTTAATTAAAAAATTAATTATTTTAATAAAAACTTAAATTTTAATATTAAAATAATAAAATAATTATTTTATTAATATTTAAGCTGACTGGGATGTGTGACTAAGCTGCCACGTCATCACTTAACAGAAAATTTGGACGGAATTGGACGGAAATACCATTTCGAGATTTTTTGAAACGTTAATGGCTGACATGAAATTTTTGGAACGATGTGTACCAAAATGAGATTTTGTCCAAACGTTATGTACCAATAAAGTTAACACCTCAGTTTTGGCTATGTTTAACATTTCCCGGAAAGGTTTGGCTACAAATTTGTTTTTGGCCTTAAAATTTCACAACATAAGTTCTTCTTTTCCTTCAAGCTTTTGCTCATTGTTTTTAGCTTAAGGTTAGGTTTATCGTAACTTGAGGTATTCACTCTCAACTGCGTGGCACCATTCGACTCTTTACACTTAGGGTTCCTGGTTATATACAACTAGCGAGTCCAAGTACTTTCCGCCGGCTCTAAGGTCGACTCGTTGTTCCTGATCACTCAACTTACGGTATTAGGGTCATCTGCCCACGGCTGTAGTGGTTCATATCAGTTGGTATTAGAACACAGTTCAATTTTTGGACCATGTATCCAGTTTCCAGGTTTATCTTGGATTCATATCCCTTTCGATTATGCTTTCGTTTTGATATTTGAAAACAGAAAACCCTAGACAAGTTATGTTTTTCGGAAAAAAATGTGTCTTCAAAATCATAGTTTCTTAATTGTTTCCTAGTTGGATTAGGATTAGATTCTATATTCCTCTTCCTAGTTAGTTTTGGAGCCTAGTTTGCTATACCAATTTCCTAGTAGATCTAGGATTTGTTTTAGTTGTTTCCTAGTTGGATTAGGAATTGATTCTCCAATCCTTTTCCTAGTTGGTTTAGGATTCTAGTCTACATATCATTTTCCTAGTAGATGTAGGAATGTCTTGTTTTCCTAGTGATTCTGAAAAAATTCTCAAGTGTGTGGGTATGGTTTGAGCTTGAATATTGATTTCATAAACACGTGAGTTACCAAACACGAGAGGAAAGAAAAAGAGTGAAAATGAGTATAGATTATTGATAGAAGAGAGATTCGTGAGGCCATCTTGTTACTAACATTTTTTGGGCTACGATTTGGGAAGAATCATCTTAAAGAAGGAGGGAATGACATGATCCTAGGTGCGACATCAACATACATCAAGTTCTAGATTAAAAGGTGTGTCTAAGCCTTCTTAAGTTACTTGTGCCCAAAGAAACTAGTTCTCCTTGTTGATGAAGGAAAAGTCAATCTACCCCATTTTCTAAAACGAACATAACTAAAGCTAAAGAAGCCCAAACAGTGCAAGGCCAAGTGCATTAGAAATATAACGACACGTTCTTTCCAGGGATATCTTATTCGCTTCTAGATTCATCCTGAAGAGGGAGTTATGACGTTTGAAGTGACAGTAAGATTTCTACACGGATTTTAATTCCACTTTAGTTTAGAACTCTTAGTTTGTTTATTCCTTTTTAGTTTAGCTACGAATTTTAATTGTATTAGTAGTAGTTTCATAGAAGGACATGGAGAAGCCCTAGGCTGAACCTAATCTTATATATATGATCCATTCTAATCATTGTTTGACAACCCCCTTGATTAAAGATTATTATTTCAGAACTTTCATTTTTTGTTCCTTCTAGCTTTAGCATGTAGTTGCTTAGCTCTTAGGCCTAGGTTTATCGTTGTTCAATGTCATAAACCTTGTCTTCATGGTACCATTCGAATCTAGACACGTAGGTTTCCTAGTTCTATACAACCAGGAGGTCCAAATACTCTTTGCCGGATCTAAGGTCGACTCGTTGTTCCTGATCACTCAACTTACATTATTAAGGTCATCTGCCCATGGTTGCAGTGCTTTATATTAGGTAGTGTGGGCTCTTTCTACAATCATGGAAAGGGTAAACAATTGAACACTTGATCTCCTTATTACGAACGGACCATAACGGACCCTAATAACGAACCCCTTAACGCCTTTAGATTTTTGGAACACTTCATCACCTGACCACGACAGATGACCCTAATAAGGAATCCAAATTCGTGTGCTCTTTCTATCATCAATTCACATGTTCACAATCATAGCAAGGGTAAACTTCTAGCTCGTCGGACACCCACCTGCATGACAAGAATAGAGGTACCCATGTCACGAGTCTTGGGTTACCCACCTGTTTGTCCTTCATAGTATGATCCCACATTGGCGGAACCACCCACCTGCAACCACAACTGGCAATGAAAGATAATCCACATAAATACAATCAATATTCATTTCGGCCTAACCCTCATTGCTAACTCAAATCCATCGGTTAATTCATTTCAGCACAATTGACATAAGGCACACATCAAGGCAATACAATCAAGCAACTAACAACCACATAACAATTTCCAATTTTACTCTCTTCAGTTTCATGCAAAACCTAGCTATTAATCTAAGTCTGATTTCAACTCCTCACTTTACCAATCACTACCAATTGACTATAAGCCCTCATCAGGAATAGAAGACGAGGGTCTAATCTTCTTCTATATTATCGGATGAATGATTTCTCTTTCTCCAAAACATATGTTTTCCCCTTCCTCCACTACAAAAAAATTGATCTTTAGCTACTACAAAATTACAACGGCATGAAAATGCAGTAGCAAATACTATTTGCCACACCACTATTTGCTACACTCAGCATCCCGTAGCATATAGTGATGTGGCAAATAGTATTTGCTACTGCAAATTACTACATGAAATAGTGATTGCCGTAGCAAATATCAATTATTTGCTACTGCATTTTTCATGCCGTTGTAATTTTGTAATAGCTTGCAGTAGCTAAAGGTAAACTTTTTTATAGTGCTTAATGAAGCATTTCGCCGCAAAACTCTAGAATATGAGAAGATCAATCTCTTCCGCTCGTTGCTAGGAACACATAGGAAGAAACGACGCCTTAATTGGACACTTGTAGCTCCCAGAATCAACCTTCAATGGTTTGTAGAGTTTGGTTCGTCAAAAAGAATTTCAGGAAGAAGGAGAGAGATTGAAGTTGCCAAACCCGTCCTTTTATATGCAGGTCAAACAACACGGCGTGTTGTATGATACACGACGTGTTTCATAAAGAAACATGGTGTTGTTCACAACTACACGGCCATGTGGTTTTAAAAGCAATCTCAGTGGTGGTTCTCAGGAATTACAGCACGACCGTGTATCATAGGTACACGCCGTGTATCTTGAAGACACACGGCGTGTAGTTGAACTACACGGTGTTTTGTCCTCACTGTATACCATGCTCGATTGTAACTTCCACCTGGCTTAAACACAAACGTCCCTAACTTTGATGGGACCTCAAGAGCACTGATTCCAATGCCTCGATAACCCGAACTCGAGTTCTAAACCCGAACTCGAGTTCTAAACCGTCCGGTTGGTCGAGGATGTTACAAGTCTCCACAACTTCAAAGATTTCATCCCCAAGATCACAACCCACCTCATCCTAGCAATGCAAAATAGAAATTGCAGCAAAAACACAGCATTATAAGTACCACATTACAACCCAAAACTCACACTTAACAGTCCTATCAACTTTCGCCTCCTAAGGTCGACTTCTACTCACAAATCCAATTTCTTACCAACACACGAACAGAACCGAAACACCAAACTCAACTCACCCCCAAGAGCACAACCAAAACACAACTTAAACAAGGCAAGAATTGAGAACAACAAGAAGAACACTTGATGAACTGCAGAATAGGGTATCAAATACTACGAAGCTAGAAAGCTAAGCAGGTCGTATTCCACGGGTCTTCTAATAATCGTCTACTCAAATGTAAAGGCACATTACTCAAGTTTATCACGTTGTGCGTGGTGTGAGTTCCACGACTTCTATTCTAGAAAAATGCAAGGAAATTAAAAACTAAAATGAAAGACAGATTGGAAGATTGGTTGACTTAACAAAGACGACAGACAAGCTTAGACTTCGAATCCCCCTTTGTTCACCAGAGCATTAGCAATCAATAGATCAGCGGATTTCAATTCTTGTTTAATCAATTCTAAGACACCACCATAACTCCTGACCCTTAGGTTTAAGACTGGCGAATGTTCGCTCTATCCGATCTAGCTACCAAGATTAATTAGTCGCCCGGGTACGGTCGCCTCTCGCAACGACTAAACTAACTGGTGGAATTACTAACGATTTATGAGTTACTCTTGTAGTGGATTAACCCTAACTGGTTCCTACGAAAGGCAATAAATAGGTTAATTGTTGATTTGGTGTTTTAAAGTAAGGCGAGCGTTCGTTTCTATCCTTAGCTTAACAAGAATCCAATCTAGGTGATCAATCCAGACAAGAAACATAAACAACAAAGAACAAACCAAACATGAAAGAGAAACTGATTGAACTTTGAATCTAATCACCACCGATCCGTGACCGCTTTAAAGCCTGGGTCACTTAGGGTTCATCTAGTCTAAGCTCTACGAGTTTAGATACTCATGTTCATAACGACGGAATCAAAGACAGGAACAGAGTTCATCATGAAAAGATAGAACAGATAGAAACTATAAAGCCTAATTAAGACGACTTTGGCAAAGCTTCACTCTCTGGTAATCTTCAATCCTAGCTCCGAGTCTCCGAGGTGAAGGGATGGCGTCATGATCTCTTCCTGGCTCTTCGAACTCTAAAACTCTGCTCTCTCGAACTCCTAAGGTCTAAAACTCATGAGAATTCTATTTTTGAAAAGTATATTATTATCCGGTATGAAGTGTCTTTTTTTATGGGCCGCCGGTTTAAGTATTTATACTTAACCCTAAACCGCCGAATTTTGCCTGGATTTTTCAGCGAAAACTTGATGAGTTTTCGCCAAAAACTTCAGTGTAAATGAAGGCTTCCGTCGGCTGATTCTCCTATGTTTGTGAAGTTTAGAGTTTTCGGCGAGAACTTGACTTCTCGCCGAAAACTTCTTCTTGTAAAGCTCTGCCGATTTCTTTTGGAGTTTCCGCCAAAAACCCGAGGAGTTTTCACTAAAAACTGTAGTGTAAATCGGGGCAGGATTTGAGTTGGCTTGATCGAATCCTTAGACTGGTTCCGGTGCTGTTCCTCGAGGTTCCAATGCCTTAGACACGTCCTTGGCTACTTCATTTGACGGTAAAAACCTATGCTATCATGAAAACACTAGAAAACCATAAATAGACCCGAAACGGGTCAAAGTAACAAAAATGGCACGAGATAGAGTAGTTGAGAGAATATTCGCTATTCTACCCTAAAAACCATGTCTTAAGCAAGGAAATGTCGCTTAAATGAGGCTGATAATCATGTCAAATCGAGTGTCATCAAAATACCCCACACTTAAGCTTTTGCTTGTCCTCAAGCAAACTGAATAGAACACGCTCACGTTCACAAATGATAAGATCGATTAAATTGAAGTTCAAGCATACACAATGACTTATTAGAATGATAATCCCTAGAACAAGAAACCTAACATGCATACTGATCAGCCAAACAACTTGGTCTCACTAAAACCTGCACACGACAAGAAGTAGTAACCAATCATGCACGAGTTTGACCTGACCGACCAGACTCCTCACATAGGAAATATTCAGTATAAGGGAAACTCTCACTCTCTGTGTTTAAGGACGTGTTTATGCTCTCAATCATTTTCTGTTACCGAATTCTATCATAAGTTTGCAAATCGACCACATCTCCACCACTGTGACAACACGAGGAACTAGTCAAGAAGGACTTCCCTGCTATGACTGTAACGAATTCTACACTACAAGGGTTAAAGTAGATGGATGAAGGGAATGTATGATGATGGCTTTGGTGCGGTGTAGCTTTTGACTAACTTCCCTTGAATCTAGCCTATGGTTTCCTACCGTCTAACCAGACATGGGTGGAATAGTGTACGCTCGTCCTATGATACCCTCAAGCAACCTAGCACTTTATTTTCTTTTCACACACATTTTTTTCTGAATTTTTTCTTTTGACTTCATTCTTCCATATGTAGGGAGAAGAACGTTGTTGAACTAAAAACTTGAAACTTTTGAACTTTTCTGATTTTTTTCTTCTTTCTTTCTTTACTTTTTCTTTTGTGCTGATTCTTTCTTTTAGTTGCTAGAGGGGTTTACGCGTTTGGACATAATAGCTAAGACCACCTGTTTAATGGCTATAGGCAAGTTACCACAAACCGACTTCCGGTAGGTCAATCTAGAGCTACAACCACAGGGGATCAACGGGGAATGAAAGAATGGGGAATCGCTGTAATGTATATCGAACCGAAAGAACAGGCCAAGCTCAAGGGTTTAAACCTAATGGATTTAACGTTAGGTAGGCTATCTGGCTTAGTAGTTGAATCTAGGTGCCCCTGTCATTCTAGAACTCGTGTCATCGTGTGGTCTCGAATAGGTCTCTTGCAAATTCTAACTCATCCAAGCAAACAGAAAACCACTCAAAAAGAATTGAAATTGCAAGTTACGTGCAATGGATCAAAAGCTCACATTCGATTTGCTATTTGGATTCGGTCATTTTCATGCAATCAAGTCGACAAACTACAAGTGTGATTTTAAAAATCTGTTCTGACCAGGTAATTTAGCATCAAAGTATACATGTTGGTTCTCAGGTTCTAGTTAAGCAGTCTAAGCATCATTATGACTGATTGAACAACAACTTAACATCAAAAATCAAGAACCGAGCAATTCTAATGCTAGAGAAACTGGACAGGCACCACAGAACACACAAAAACACAATCAAGGGCACTCAAGTTCATGCAAGGTTCTCTAGAATCCTACCCCACACTTAAATTGTTCTGTGTCCTCACAGGACTAAAATTAGAGTTGAGAGTGGAATAGAAGAACCTGGACTGAGATGACTGATGTAGGGGATGAACACGGGTCCTCGGAGTGGAGGGAATCTACCAAAGCGAAGGGAAGAAAGGATCCACACAGAAAAAAGTTGGATCGAAATGCAAAAAGTTGGATCGAAATGCAAAAAGAAGAAATAAAAAGAAAGGACAAGGAAAAGGATACAACCCGATCATTGCTGGTCAGGTGCATCGGGAGGTGGAATGTGGAGGGCGTCGTTGACCTGCCGCTGCCACGCCAACTGCGCCTCGTATCTCTCATCAGTGCGGCGCATGTGCTGCTGCATAATAACCCATCTGGCATCCTGAGTGGCGGTGTCTGTGACTCGCCACTCCTGAAGTCGCTCGTACAGCTCTCTAATATCAGCTGGATGCGGTCGGTGCTGAGGCTGCTGCTCCTGGAATGGGTCCTGAAGGGGCGGCTAGTACTGATATGCATACCCTATCTGCTATTGTGGCGAGGGTATATGATCGTTAAACATCGGCTCCAGCTGAGGAAGCTTCTCCTCAGAATCATCTTCTTCCTCTGACTCGGTCTCCTGGTAGGGAGGAGGAGCTACCGCCATCTGTGGACCAAGGTCCAGCTGGAGGGCGTACTCGACCGCTAAATCACCACCTACGGTGTGTACTCTGCGTCGTGGGATGTCCGGGCCATATAACTGGCTGAGACCGAGCGAGATGATGAGCCGGCCTACAAAGTTGCCGCCAAGGAGTGAGCTAGGCGGATTTGGCTTTTGAGTCTTCTGGCAGAATAGGCGTGCAAGCACCCATCCAAGATGAAGCGAATAAGCCTCCCAGATGGCAAGTAGAAGAAGGAGCTCCTCTCTGCTGATGTGGTGGTGGCTCTTCTCTGGAGCAAATAACATGGATCTACGCCAAACCATATGAATAAAATGATAGAGAGGGTGAGAGAGTGACTTAACCGAGTTATGTGTCGTGTTCTGAGCATTTGGTACTCCAGTCATGTGGCTCTAGAGCACGTCATACTCCTCTCCGTTGCCAGTGTTGTTCTCCCAACCGAGGTGATGACCCTCGTAGTGCTCCCGGGGGATGCCGAGATGAGCTGCAAACTCATCGTAGGTGAATTCTTTGTACACCCCGCCAAGATAGAAGGAGACGACCTTCTTGTGCTGCCTCCTCTTGTGCTCATCGAGCTTGAATGTAGCCCATAACTCCTAGAGTGCAACCTCGGGAAAGTCAGCAGCTAGGGTGGTCAGCTCCAGAAGTCCTGAAGGTGCCAATGAGTTGAGCACATTCTGGTGCCAGTCCTCATCGTGCTTGAGGAGGGAGTCCATGGATAATGGTCGCATGTCAGCTCCGGGAACATGCTCGAGCCTCTGGTAGCGCTCGAAGTAATGTACGCGCAGGCGGGCAACAGTGGGGTGATACCCGACTCGGCCTGGATAAGCAGGTGGGGGACCGGAGATGGCAGGTGTGACGGGTGCCAGAGCTCGGGAGCTAGAGGCGGTGTGAAGTCTCGCCTTAGTCCTGCGCTCATGAGTGACATTCCTATAGCAAGAAATGAAACCAGATTAGTCAACTAATAACCCACCCCACACTTAGTAGAAAAACTCAATTTCACAAAAAATGAGGAAAACCGAGTGGGGGTAAGCAAAGTAAGTAACCGGTAATCACAATGAATTACAAAGCATGCATATGTCTAGCCGGAATGTCAATATCACAATTAGAGTTCAGAAGTCCAAACGACATTCAAAAAGTCAACGGGGAACACAATGAACCCTAATCATGGCAATTCATATCACAAATTGAGAAATGACGGCATAATATCAACTCTGGTAGCCAACACAGTGATATGAACGTGAATGAACAAACACGGCAGCCAACAGAGCAGAAAAAATAGTGCATGGTCAAACAAACATTTCATAAAAAGTCAACACCACAAAGAATCATTCTTTAAGCATAGCAACATATGATCAAACGGTATTAGAATTCAACACAATTCTCCCTAAGCATGCTAGATCAGTCCAAAGCAATCAGCTAACCAAAATTCACACGAAACAGTCGGCACGCATATCGAGGTAGGCTGAAAAAGTCAACTGAAGTCAACCCCGACAAAATTCAGCATTCAACATGTCAAAAGACTCGAAATGAAAAGTTCTACAACTTACCTTGAAGCCATAGCTGCTGAAAACGAACGGAATGAGAGAAATTGGAGAAAAACTCAAAAATTTAGGTTTCGGTGCGTCAAATAACTACTTAGCTGGAAAGCTAAGCAGATCTTATTCCACGGGTGCGTGGTGTGAGTTCCTCGACTTCTATTCTAGAAAAATGCAAGGAAATTAAAAACTAATCTTAAAGACAGATTGGAAGATTGGTTGACTTAACAAAGAGGAGAGACAAGCTTAGAATTCAAATCCCCCTTTGTTCACCAGAGCATTAGAAATCAACAGATCAGCGGATTTTGATTCTCGTTCAATCAATTCTAAGACACCACCATAACTCCTGACCCTTAGGTTTAAGACTGGCGAACGTTCGCTCTGTCCGATCTGGCTACCAAGATTAATTAGTCGCCCGGGTACGATTGCCTCTTGCAACGACTAAACTAATTGGTGGAATTACTAACAATTTATGAGTTACTCTTGTAGTGGATTAACCCTAACTGGTTCCTACGAAAGGCACACTCCAATGAATAGGTTAATTATTGATTTGGTGTTTTAAAGTAAGGCGAGCGTTCGCTTCTATCCTTAGCTTAACAAGAATCTAATCTAGGTGATCAATCCAGACAAGAAACATAAACAACGAAGAACAAACCAGACATGAAAGAGAAACCGATTGAACTTTGAATCTAATCACCGCTGATCTGTGACCGCTTTAAAGCCCTGGGTCACTTAGGGTTCACCTAGTCTAAACTCTACGAGTTTAGCTACTCATGTTCATAACGACATAATCAAAGACAGGAACAGAGTTCATCATGAAAAGATAGAAGAGATAGAAACTGTAAAACCTAATTAAGACGACTCTGGCAAAGCTTCGCTCTCCGGTAATCTTCAATCCTAGCTCCGAGTCTCCGAGGTGAAGGGATGGCGTCACGATCTCTTCCTGGCTCTTCGAACTCTAAAACTCTGCTCACTCGAACTCCTTAGGTCTAGAACTCATGAGAATTCTATTTCTGAAAAGTATATTATTATCGGGTATGAAGTGTCTTTTTTTTATGGGCCGCCGGTTTAAGTATTTATACTTAACCCTAAATCGCCGGATTTTGCCTGTATTTTTTGGTGAAAACTTGATGAGTTTTCGCCGAAAACTTCTGTGTAAATGAAGGTTTCCGTCGGCTGATTCTCCTGTGTTTGTGAAGTTCAGAGTTTTCGGCGAGAACTTGACTTCTCGCCGAAAACTTCTTCTTGTAAAGCTCTGTCGATTTCTTCTGGAGTTTTCGCCGAAAACTGTAGTGTAAATTGGGGCAGGATTTGAGTTGGCTTGATCGAGTCCTTGGACTGGTTCCGGTGCGGTTCCTCGAGGTTCCAATGCCTTAGACACGTCCTTGGCTACTTCATTTGACGGCAAAAACCTGTGCTATCATGAAAACACTAGAAAACCATCAAATAGACCCGAAACGGGCCAAAGTAACACAAATGGCACGAGATAGAGCAGTTGAGAGAATATTCGCTATTCTACCCTAAAAATGATGTCTTAAGAAAGGAAATGTCGCTTAAATGAGGTTGATAATTACGTCAAATCGAGTGTCATCAACACTAAAGAGAGTAGTTACCTGAAGCATAAGTTTCCACTAACTTTGGGTATGGCCTTCTCATGCTCTCTTCTATCTCCCAAGTCGCCAAATCGTTCTCATGGTTCCTCCACACCACTTTGAGCTACGGGATCTTCTTACTCCTCAGGACCCAGATCTGCCTATCGACGATTGCCACCGGCTTCTCCTCATAGGTCATATCCGGCTCGATCTCCACTTCTTCTGGTTGTATCACGTGAGAGGGATCCACATGATACTGCTTAAGCATGCCAACTTGGAATACATTATGTATTCGCTTTAGGTTTCTTGGCAACACTAGAACATAGGCAAACAGACCAGACTTAGCTAGAACCTCGTAAGGGTCGATGTAACGAGGTGCTAACTTTTCGTTACGGCTAGAACGCATCAACCCCTTCTAAGGCGACACCTTCAAGAACACATTCTCACCAACTTCAAAGCTCAGCTCTCTAGCATGCCCATCTACATAAGACTTCGGCTTGTCTTGTGCCGTTCTTCACTTATCCTTAATCACCTTTACTTGGTCAGCTGTCTCTTGAACAATCTGAGGACCCGTCAACACTCTATCACCTTCTTCATACCAACACATCAGCGTCCTGCACTTCCTTCCACGCAGAGCTTCAAATGGAGCAGACTTCAAACTTCTATGGTATGAGTTGTTGTACGCAAACTCGACCAATGGCAGCAATTAAGTCCAAGGGGTCTGAAACTCCATAGTGGAACTCCTCAACAACTCCTCCAAGGTAATAATCGTTCTCTCTGATTGACCATCCATTTGAGGATAATAAGCCGCCAAAAAGTTCATCTCTGTTCCCAATGTGATCTAATTTTTTTTAGGGTGACCAAAGATACCTGGATTTTGGCCAGGGTCGATTCTCGCAGGTCTCTTGGTCTGGCTTACTAAGTTCTTAGAGAGGTGTTCAGATTGGTAGGACAAAAACACACACACTTCGCAATCACAATCTCAGGACACATGCTTAAGCTATAACGAACTAACTCAAGCACGAGATCAAAGAACATGGAAGTAGGGGTTGACAACAAGTTGTTCAAAGAGCGCACAAAGACAAAGCATAGGTTGGGTGAAATAGGAGGGAGATAAGGGTCAAGCAAGTTTCCCCTTTCGGGTTCATGAATCATAATCACATAAATTTGGACAAAACACTTCTAACAAGCCAGATAAGATCTTTCAACTTAACATTGACACGAATCCTATGCTCATGGGTCAAGACGATTAGGACTCAACATTAACCATATCAAACAGGAATTGGTCACCATTTACATTGAAAGTAGAATGCCCACAAGGTATTCAATGAAATGATTTTGGGTCTTTAAACATAAAAATTCATACCGAACATGTTATCTTTCGAGTTATGATGCAACTATGATCATCCCTATGCATAACAATGAAAGGCAACACTCAGGAATCAAGAGGAATCAAAGCATTACGAAGTCAAACAACAACCCTAATCATGCATATTTGTCAGAGAAATAAGAAATAAGAGATGAAGAACAAATAGGTCTGAATCACATCTGAACTTGAATTAAGACGAAAAAAATCCAAAGTATAAATTTAATCAATCATTAACCCCCTTACTGAACCATAGGGGTTTTGGTTACAGTAGTACATAATGAACATCTAAGAAATATGACCTAGAAAGAAAGAGATGAAAAGCTCCACTAATTTCTTCGTGTCTGGATGAATATTGATCTTCGTGGGAAATGAAGGATGATGATAGGGAGATGATTTTTGGACTCCGAAAGCATTTTCCAGGTGCTGGAGGTCGAGAGTGTTCGTCGAAAATGAGTTGGGAACAAAGTCTCCTATTTAGGTTTCCAAAATCTAAATTTATAGAATTCTGCCCGGGGTCGCGACGTGTTACTGGTGTGCACGCCATTTACACGCCACTTACACGCCGAATGCATGCCATTTCTTGCAGACGCTACGCTAGCTTATTTTTCTCTCTTAGCGTAGCGTTGTAATTATGCTAACCCTTCAAACTATGACCTAACATAGTGTTAAAAACGTCAAAACTTGATATGTTGAGCGTTTGGACTCTGATTTGACCATCGTTTGAACATATGGCTTCGTATCGAGATTATCTAAATAAATGTATAACCTGAAAACTCAAAAAAATGGAACACCTTCCCCGAATCTCCCTGGTTGAACCCGTGGTTAGACCAGAAGTCATGTGTCACGGTTGGACTTAAAACATAAAACGAGAAAATAATGACTTTATATCGAGATAAATAACATAAACTAAGAAGTAAATTAGACGCACTTCCTTTATTAAAAATCCAAAATATGATTACAAAAGTATAGTTCAAAACCAAGAATCATTGTACAATCCCAAAATTAACAATCAAATGATACAAAACATCCCATATCCAAAATAGTAACCTTAAAATAAAGCATGGACAACTCCTGGTCCAGTTTCTAGGGCCTGGTTTAAAGCAGTATAGGTTAAAGCAGTCCCCTAGGGCCTAGTTTAAAGCAGTATGGGTTAAAGCAGTCCCCTAGGACCTGGTTTGACAGGTTACTAAAGTTGTAAAGGATGGAGGTTATTACCAGTGCCAAACAGATCATACACTATTTGTCAAACACTCTTCAAAGGGAAGATGGTCATCCTAATTGTATATGTCGATGACATTATAATTATAAGTGATGATGTAGAAGAAATCAAGAGGTTAAAAGCTCAGCTTGCTCATGAGTTCGGAATAAAAGATTTGGGGCAACTAACATACTTTTTGGGAATGGAGGTATTAAGATCAGACCAAGGAATCACCATTTCACAAAGAAAGTATGTCCTTAATCTGTTGAATGACACTGTAATGTCAAACTACAAACCATTGGATACACCTATGAAGCAGAACAAGCAGTTGAGCAAAACTGATGATATACCATCAGTTGATAAGGGAAACTACCAATGTTTGGTTGGCAGACTGATCTACCTAGCTCACACTCGGCCTGACATAGCCTTTGTAGTGAGTGTAGTGAGTAACATATGCATTGTCCTAATGAAGAACACATGTAGATGGTGGTAAGGATCCTAAGATACCTAAATAAGTCTCCTAGAAAGGGAATTCAGTTTAAAAAGACTACTCGTCGTGATGTACTCATGTATACAGATGCAAGTTGGGAAGGTGAGCTCACTGACAGAAAGTCTACTTCTGGTTACTATAGTTATATCTGGGGAAATCTTGTAACATGGAGAAGAAAGAAACAAAATGTGGTTCCCAGAAGTAGTGTTGAAGCTGAATATCGTGCTCTTGCACTTGGAATATGTGAAGGAATATGGTTAAAATGAGTGTTAGAAGAACTCAAGGTTGAATATGAAGGTCCTATTCTACTATTATAAGACATCCAAGCTGCAATCAGCATTGTTTGGAATTCGGTTCATCATGACCACAATAAACATGTGGAGGTGGATAAACATTTTATTTCTGATAATGTTGCAAAAGGAATTGTTCAAGTTGAACATGTTCCCTCCAAGCAAAAGACTGTAGACATCATTACAAAGGCTTTAGCAAGATATTTTTTTGATTTTTTGTCATCCAATCTTGACATGATCAACATTTACACCAAGCTTGAGGGGGGGGGGGTGTTGAAGAATATTAGATTTTATTCAGTATAGTTATAGTTTCCTTATTAGCCACATTAGTATCTCCTAGAAAGATTATAATCTCATAAGTTAGGTAGGTTTCTCTTCTCTAACCCTTGTATATATCCGGGTATTACCAATGTTAATGATATACGAGATTGGCTCTCTCAAACTCTAATTCTCTGAATTCAATACCTTGGTGCTTGACCAAGATCATCTACCCATATAGTCTGGACTCAAAACTAATCCTTGGTATCCGACCAACATATGTTAACCGAACTCAATCACATTTCTTTGGGGTAACGTTGGCTCCTTCCGATTCTATCATTTCAATCCCATTTACACAAACACAGAAATTACAACATATCAACCAGACAAATCCAATAACTAATTTCATATCAGCATCCACAACATAGTTCCCATCATCACTCGTTACCAGCATCAATATTATCCTCACCATTCATCCATTTCACACAATCCATCACCATCAACAATTCACAAGTTCACAAGCACAACAAGGATAAACTGCTAGCTTGCCGGCCACCCCACCAACATAATAAGGGAGAGAGGTAGCCATGTCGCAAGTCTAGGATTACCCTGCTGTTTGTCATTCATAGGACGGCCCCGCATTGGCAAGGACATCCTCCTGTAACCACAACTGACAACAACATAATATGCAATTTGACAAGATCACCAAGTCGTTCATCCTATCAATCATTTCTAACTCTACTCTGTTAACATTTTAATCGATTTCCCCGATCCCACAACAAAGCACCACAACAATCACTACAAAAAAACTCCTTTTAGCGTCGGTTGAAACGTCACGTTTTAGCGTCAGTCGGTCAACAACCGACGCTAAGCAGTTGACTTCGCATTTTAGTGTCGGTCATTGTCGACCGACGCTAAAATGGGACTAAGAGCCGACGATATTATCCAATTTTGGTTCGATTTTTGGTTGACCGGATGGTTAAATTGGCGTCGGTCAACAGAAAGAGAATAGCGTCGGTCAATGACCGACGCTAAAACGCATGTATATAGCGTCGGTGGACACGCGTTTTAGCGTCGGTCATTGACCGACGCTAAAACACGTAAGTATTTAAACCCTCATCCTAACCCTAATCTCAAATTCTCACCTCTCTCAATCATCTCCTCTCTCTCCTGAAACTCTCCCAACCACCACCCTCCTCCTCCTCCTTCTCCTCCAAACTCTCCACACTCTCTCTCTTCGTTTCTCTCTCCCAAAAACCTCCAACTCCTCTCACACCCAACACCCCACCGCCCCCCCCCCCCACCACTTTCACCTACTACCGGCGGAGCTTGGACCGCCGGTGTCGGACCACCGACCCTCCACCCAGCCACCGCCGTCAGCCATCCAGCTGACCTCCGCCACCCTCAACTCTCCTCCCACATCCGCCGAGATCTGGGAAAAAACCCAAATCTGGAAAAAAACCCAGATTATAAAAAAATAAAAATAAAAACAAAAATAATAAATGAAAAATTAAAATGAAAACAAAAAACGAAAAAAATTGGGTTGGTCAGCCACCCATTCGGTCAACCCATATTTTAGCGTCGGTCGTGCTTTATTTTAGCGTCGGTTGACCATAAGACCGACGCTAAATTATAGCGTCACCGTATCTGGCGTCGGTCTTGCCGACCGACGCCAAATAGCATTTTTTTGTAGTGAATCAATCATCAACCATCAATCGGAAAACAGTCACACCACTTTTACTCCCTTCAATTTCATGAAAAATCCCTAATTACATCTAGGTCAAATTACAACTCTTCACATTACTCATCTTGTCCAATCGACGCTAAGCCCTCACCTGAAGAAGAAGATGAGGCTCTAAATGACTTCTAGAATGCTGAAGAACAAAACCACTTCTCCACAAATGTAGCTTTTCCCTTTCCTCACTGATAGCACTCAACAACGAAACAGAAGAAACCAAGGGTAGCGATATCTTCTCATCTTCTCCAGGAACGCATAGGAAGAAATGATGCCTTAATCGGACACCCGTAGCTCCCAGAATCAAGGTTTGAAGTTGGGAAGACCTTTGTTCGTCAAAAGGATTGTCGGGAAGGAAGAGAGAGACTGAAATGACAAAAACCCGTCAAAACAAGTCCTTTTATAATGAGGGGCTGATACACGGGGTATATTACAATACATAGCCATGTACTTTCCACTGTACACTTCAAGTGTTGTAACCTCAACCCGATCCACACCTGCTCGTCCCGGACTTCGAGGGAACCTCAAGAACACCAAAATTATTGGTTTGAACACCCAAACTCGAGTCTTGAAAAATATGGTTGGCGGGGATGTTACAACTATTCACAACTTCAAGAGATTTCGTCCCCGAAATTGAAACTTGTCTCATCCTCATAATGCAGGATAAAAATTGCATAAAAAACATAGCAGTTCCAGCAGTTCCAGCAGTACATTTCTACTCGAAACTCCTACTAACGTCCCTAGCAACTTACACCTTCTAAGATCTCTTCTCAAACACGAACCCGAACTTCTACCTAACACACACGCACAACCGAACCACTAAAACACAACTCACCACAAGAACACGACCAAAAGCACAAACCAAACAAAGCAAGAAACTACTTAGCCAACACCTTCGACTAGAACTTTACACCCCTTAAGCACTCTACCTACTCTAACCAAGTTCCCAAAAGATTTCTCCATCGATTGGCTTGCTTCACTACAGGAGGACATGAGAACGTTTCAGTTGACTGTTTCAGAAATCAACATTGTAATTTAAATCACTTTTTCTTTCAAAACTCCCACCCATTTCAAAATGTTTTGAAAATCGCTGGAAAGTCAACCCTGTGCTGATGCTTCGTTCTTTCTCCCTTTGAGGTTTATTACTCCTCTAGAAGAAAAGACAAACTACCAACACAACAACAACTAACTAGGCTCTGATATCCTTGTAACACCTGTCCTGAATCGCCTGGGTTGAACCAGTGGTTAGATCGAGAATTAGGTGTCAAGGTTTGACTTCAAACATAAAACGAGAAACTAAGGGCTTTAAATCGAGATAAATAACATAAAATAAGAAGTAAATAGGAAGCACTTCCATTATTCAAAATCCAAAATCCAAAATCCGATTACAAATGTATAGTTCAAAACAAAGAATTATTGTACAATCCCAAATATCATAATCAACTGATACAAAACATCCCGAACACAAAATAGTCAACCTAAAATAAAGAATGCTCAACTCCTAGTCTAAGCCTTCGAAGATTCTTTCCTTCCTTCCTGCCACCACCTAAATGTAACACCCCCCAACCTTTTCTAACAAGATATTGTTCGCTTTGGGCCCAGCCCTCACTGATTTATTTTTGGGTGTTGGTGGGATTTGAACCCATGACTTCCTCCTCTCAAGGTCAAACCCCCACCACTGCACCACAACACGCGTCATGTCAATTAAGGTTGAACTTTTCCACATAGCCCATGGATCTCCCCCGTGCTTTGTCGATCTGGGATTTGCCTAGGATGTGACATACACCCCCCCAGGGACTCAACGTCGTCGTTGAGGTTTGCCCCTTCTGATTCTATCATTTCAATCCCATTACACAGACACAACAATTACAACATATCAACCAGACAAATCCAATAACCAGTTTCATGTCATCATCCACAACACAGTTCCCATCATCACTCGTTACCAGCATCAATATCATCCTCACTATTCAGCCATTTCCCACAATTTATCACCATCAATAATTCACAAGTTCACAAGAACAACAAGGGTAAACTGCTAGCTTGCCGACCACCCCACCTGCATAACAAGGGTGAGAGGTAGTCATTTCGCAAGTCTAAGTATACTCTCCTGTTCGCCATTCATAGGACGACCCCACATTGGTAGGGCCCATCCTCCTACAACCACAACTAACAACAGCAGAATATGCAATTTCATAAGATCACCAACCCATTCATGCTATCACTTATTTCTAAATATTATCTGTTAACATAATTATCAATCACTTTCCTCGATCCCACAACAAAGCACCACAACAATCAATCATCAACCATCAATCATAGAACAATTACACCACTTTTTACTCTCTTCAATTTCATGCAAATTTCTAATTTCATCTTGGTCAGATTACAATACCCACATTACTCATCTTGTCCTATCGATGCTAAGCCCTCACCTGAAGAAGAAGGCGAGGCTCAAAATGACTTCTAGAATCTTGAACGAACGAAACCCCTTCTCCAAAAACGTAGCTTTTCCCATTCCTCACCAACATCACTCTATAATGAAACAACAGAAACAAAGAGTAGCGATCTCTTCTCCTCGTCGCCAGGAACATACAGGAAGTAACATCGCCTTAATCAGACACATGTAGCTCTCGGAATCAAGGTTTGAAGTTAGGAAAACCATGGTTCATCAAAAGGATTTTTGGGAAGGAAGAGAGAGATTAAAATTGCAGAAATCCATCAAAACCTGTCCTTTCATAGTCAGGGGCTGATGCACGGGGTATATTACAATACACGGTCGTGTACTTTCCACTATACACCTAAAATGTTGTAACCTCAACCTGATCCATACCTGCTCATCCCAAACTTCGAGGGAACCTCAATAACACAAAAATTAGTGCTTTGAACACCCGAACTCGAGTCTTGAACCAAAATTAGTGCCTTGGAAATCGTGAAAATGGACCACAAAGATCCCGAGAGACTAATTGAGAAGAATACTTATAAAGTTGATCAAAACGATTCAAAGAACAACATTACCACTCAAATACCACACGATTACGTATCAAATATGGGGGATAAAACAAGTTATATTTGTATTCATTGAATTTCCCCACATTTAATATTGCTTGTCCTCAAGAAAAACTCAAAACAACAAATGCACCTATGCATGCATGTACAAATCAAGAACATCATGAATCATCAACCAATGTAAACGGTATCTTAGAACTCAGTGAACTAGGATATTAAGCTCGACCCTACACTTTAAACCAGACAACATCCTAAAAGTAAAAGAGGAACCATATTTAATTGAGCTAGTGACCAACCGACTTGAGAGATGGTAAGGCCATACTACCTTCTGTACATTTACTCTAGGACGCACCCGACATTCGCTACACAAGGGATAAAAACTCAGAATTTTCTATTTAGGCACTTTTCTTTCTGCAGACATTTACTTTTAGTGATCGGTTGTGGATAGTACCAGGTATGGAGCAGCTAGAAACCTTTGGAATTTCTCGTTATCGTAAACCCCAACGATGATCAGGAGTGGGTTAGAAGAAGAATGCCACATTGAGACTTCCCTTTGCAACTACAGCAATGGGCGGGCACATATGCCAGTTCGTATATTGACCCACAACCGACACCTTTTTACATTTTTAACGCGCACTTTGGAATTTTTTTATCTTTTTGGGAATCCCTTATCAAAACCATACATGGCATCAGACTAGCGATTTTGATAGAATAATAGACCAAACATTGCACAAATCCAAGTCAATCATTCATTAATCTAATTAAAGCAAATTCCTAGACTACTAACAGAATGAATGTGCAGGTGATGAACATTTCGCGGTTCTCACACAATTCATAAAGCTAAAGCACCCAACCGGTTTCATCAAACAATTCAAGGATATGGACACTTTCAGAAGGAGCTATGAGGTGAAATGAGAAAGCAGTAATAGAATGAAAAAAATTTTGCCAAAAATTGGCCACAATCACCACCCATTTCAGTCAAGTTCATGGTATATATCTATCCCGATCATGCATATCCCACCCCACACTTAAATAAGACTATGTCCTCATTAGACAAGCACACATCTAAGGCAAAGTAGGGGCAAAGAGAAGATGATGTCGGGAAAAAGAAGCGCGCTCACGATGAAATCTGTAAGGACCAGACTTCCCCTCAGTTTCTTTTCGTTCTTGGTGTTCCATTTCTTTTGTACCTTGACCATCCACATAAAACAAACTCGAGTACCATAATATCATCATAATCAATATTATCATCCCAAAGTTTTCTGAAGACAAAGAAAAGAAAAGCAAAGTCTTAGAAAAAAAATTGCTGAAAGGTAAAGGATAGGTGGAGAAGGGTGTGAACCCTTCCTCAAAGTGAGCTGAAGCTCAAGAGGATCAAACATCCTCTACGGCACTCGACGATGCGTCATAGGTAGTGCGATTCTTCCTTTTCCTGAGAACGAGTAGCTGGATGGTTCATATACCTGCATTCAACCTGCAATTCAACAAAAACAAGAATAACTAGTGTAAAATCAAAGTGTGATGGAAAATGAAATGATGGAAAGTAGAAGAATAGTTGCCAACTTTTCTTTTAAGCGTATAAGAAGATTCCCCGACAACGGCGCCAATTTGATAGATGTAAAAACAGTGGTCAAATAACTACCCCACTAAAGTAGGATAGATCGTATTCCACTGGGTTCTTCTTAACGTTTACTCAAAGGGAATTAACAACTATTCGCATTTAAACAGGTTGTGTGGTGTAAGTTCCACGAATTTCTAATGCTAGCATGCAAGGGAAGGGAAATTAAATTAACTACTAAGATTAACAGGTTGATTGATTGGATTGGTTTTTGATTAACAAACAAAAGCTTAGACTCGAATCCCCCTAAGATCAAGGCATTGGCAATCATAAGACCAGCAGGTTTCAGAATTAATTCATTCAGTTCTTAATCACCGCCGTAGCTCTTTACCCTTAGGTCTAAGTCCATGAACATTTACAACTATTGAACTAGCTACCAAGATCATTTACCCACTTGTGCATTCGCTTCTGCGACGGCTAATTGACTAGTGCACCTGAATTGATTCTATGTGCTACTCTTGAAACGAATTAACCCTAAATGGCTCTTACTACAGGAGTGATTCCATTGAATAGGTTAACTAATCAGTTTGACATTCTAGAACAAGGAAGACGTTCGCCAACTATCCTTTATTCTAACAAGAATCTAATCTAGGTGATCAAGTTAGAAAAGAAACAAAATTGAAGAACAAATCAATCATGAACATGAAAAGTATGAATTAAAGTCTTACTTCCCGCCAATCTGTGACCACTTTAAAGCCCCAGGTAACTTAGGGTTCATCTAATCTAAGCTAGGAAGGTTTAGCTACTCATATTAATAACAAAAGAATCAAAGGCAATAGTAGAATTCATCTTAGAGAGGAACAACATAGAAGATCTAAAAAACCTAATTTCGATGATTCCTTGAATCTTTGATCCTTGAGAAATCTTCAATTCCTAGCTCTAAGCGTCTTTCGGGATGAATGGATTATGAAATAATATATCAAAGAGCTCCAAAATAACCTCTAACCTCTCTTCTATATGTGGGAAGATCTGGAAAAATGAGACTGAATAAAGGGAGGGTTGGACGGCTCATTAAATAGTACTGAAACTAGAATCTGTGTCGAATCTGGAAAGACCAAATTTTTTGCGGAAATGTCTGAAGTTTTAAGCGAAAACTTCTTTAAAATAATTCGATAATTCCTGCGTCGAAAACTTCAATTTCCTCTTCAAAAACTGTAACATTCCCTCCCAAACGAACGGTTTGGAACTCAATTTTGAGTGGTTGAGACATTGGAAACAATGCTCTTGAGGCTCCATCGAAGTTCGGGACGTTCATGATTGAGTCGGGTCGAAGTTACAAGCAAGTACGCGAAAAATTGTCAAAGTGGACAGACTGTGATACGCGGCCGTGTATCAGCAATACACGCCGTGTATCATGATACACGCCGTCTATCATGATACACGCCGTGTATCTGTCGGGTTTTTGACGGAAATTCTCAACTTCTCCATCTCTCTTTCCTCCCGAAAATCCCTTTGACAAACCAAAAACCTCCAAGCTTCAATCCTTGATTCCAAGAGTTGTAGAGCTCCGACTGGCGATCCATTTCTTGCTACGCACTTTTGGCGACGAGTGGAAGAGATCGCTTATCTAGGTTCTGGGTATTTCGGAGTCAGGTGTTGTCAGTCGCAGAAGGAAGAAGCTACGTTTTTTGTGTCTGAGAGCTTGGCTGTTCGGGTTCCTAGAAGTGTTTAGAGCCTTGTCTTCTTGTCAGGTGAGGGTTTAGCGTACGATAGGTAGTATTGAACAGTGTGAGAAGTTGTAACCTTGACTTAGATGAAAATAGGTTCTTTCATGAAATTGAAAGAGAGTAAAAAGGGAAACTGTACTGCAATTGATTGTTATGTGAATAATGATCACTACAAAAATCTGGCGTCTTAGCGTCGGTCAATAATGGACTTTAGCGTCGGTTGCTGACCGACGCTAAGGCTTTTGACGTCGCTCACAATTAGCGTCGAGCGACGCTAATTCCACCGACGCTAAAATTTAGCGTCGGTTGTTTAAAGACCGACGCTAAAATTTAGCGTCGGTTGTTTAAAGACCGACGCTAAATCCTTTTAACAAGCGACGCTAAAAGCTTGGTCGGACCAGTCTTGGTGGGAACCAAACCAGTTTTAGCGTCGATCAGAAGGCAACGCCAACCTACATAACCGACGCTAAATTGGTCAACCATTGACCAAACGCGCGTTGACTACGGCCTATTTAGCGTCGATTTGTGACCGACGCTAAATTACAAAAAAGCGACGCGATTTATGGGTCATTTTGGCGTCGGTTTGTGACCGACGCTAAATACCTACCACAGGCCAAAAAATTTTGGCCATTTCAGCTCCTTATCTCATACTCTTCTATTGCCAACCTGCAAACCGCAATTTCAATCATGGATTTCAATACTAATTATACCACACAGTACTAACCAATGACATACTATATAATTCTAATATGCATAACATACTATATAATTCTAATAGTATTAATAACTACACATGTCTACGTGTAATATATAAGCATAAATATTCACTCTCCCTCTCATCACTCATCCTCCTCATCATCCTCATCATCATCCTCACCCTCACCCTCACCCTCACCCTCACTCTCTTCCTCCTTCTCATCATCCTCACTCTCCTCCTCCTGCACGGTGGCTTTCCCCTTTACTTTATCCCGAGCGGAGGATCCTGAAGCTCCTGATGTCAAATGTGCAATCTGCTCCTTTAGAACTCGAACCTCATCCCGTAACTCTACTACTTCTCCTTGTACAGGGCAATGTCCGAAGTCATGCATGGCAACATCTGATGGCCTGGAACTCTGGCTAGCTGCACCTTTCTTCTTACTCAAGTTGACCTACAAAAAGGAGACAACAAAATATTAAAAATGTTAGTGTTATATAAATTGAAACCAAATCAGATCATAATATACTATATGTACCTTAGTGGGTGTAGCACCAAATCCCAATCCTCGAACTCGACCACTATGCTCAGTTGGGTAGACTTGCCCCAATGCATCGTTAGAACTTACCCAAGTCGGGATGGTTGGGTCCATCAACAACTCAAGAATCTTAGGCTGCACAGTGGCCAACGATTACATTTTTGAAACCAAACTCTGAAAAATGTAATGACAAAGTTGGAAAAAAAAAACATGAAATGTCACTTACAACATTAGGATCAGTATATGTGCCATCTTTCTTCTTGTGAGTGATGGCATACAACTCACCTCTCGTGGGTCTCTTTCCCGTTACGGCTTCCTACACGTGCATAGACTAAACAATATTAATTTCTTTTAAAATAATTTAACTAAATAAGGTGATTTTAGGATGAACTCTTACCAATTCTGATCCTCTCACTCTTAATTTCTTTGACCCTCCAGTGTGGGGTGATTTGTATTCCGTCCTCCTCAAAGAGTTAAGCCGAGACAACTCCTACAAATTAAGATTTTTTCAGTAACATAATTTGTATCACAAAATAAATTTACTTCAATGAAAAAGCATTCATATATTTCGTTACATACCACCATATGCTCGCTCAACCTCAAGTCCACATATTGCGTCCACATAGGTGCAGGAACATTAGGAGGACTCCTCTCTAGTGCCCACGCTCTTGGCGGCACCACAAACTATTTTGGGTCGAAATCTTGGTTGTTTTTTGTAGCTTCAGCCTTTAAAAACTTTTTGTATGGCTGTGTCACTCTATTCGCCCACAGCTTCGTTTTGTAATCCCTCCACTTCTTTCCTATATCACTCACGATATAGTCAAGAGCTCTATCCTTTGCCTCCTCGGGTTCAATGAAAATACTTTTCTGCAACAACAAATTTTATAAACATTAGTATTTATATAACCTAGGTCATTTGAGAGTAATAGTGTTTTATACATACCCATATAGCGGCGACCAATGCTTCCTTCTCACCATCGGACACATTCGGCCACCCGACGTATGTGATCCGGAGAAGGTTGGTTTCTCTGGAGAGCTGACCATGGAACTGTCTGAGGATCGTAGCTGGACCAATACCTAAGGGTCCTGTAACACCCCAAGGAATGACAACCTTCTTCCCAGGGGGACGACTCATCATCTGATTACTAGGAATGGCGACCAAAGTCTTCACTCCACGTCCATCGATGAGCTCCACCTCATGCTTTCCTGAAGGAGACATGTATGTATAACAAAAAAACATTTAATTGGATTGGATGTGTAAAACGTACCAAATAGATTGACTTTTACTAAAATAAGTGAAATGAATATATTACCAAACCCTAATCGAACTCTGCAATTATTCCGGGCCTAACTAGGGGTAGAATACTGGAATTATCAAAAGCCGACAACTCTTGATTTCCAAACATCTCACACTCATGTACATTGCTTCCTTCCTCATCACCCATGTCATAGACATCTCTGGGTTTGATATGTAAGGGAATGCACCATCCTTTGTCCACTTTATCTTGAACGTAAAAGACCATTCGAGCATCTTTTGCTTCAATATATGGTTCATCGTCTAAACGAGTTCCATTATATCGGAAATGTGAGAAATTAATGGATGTGAACCCCAATCCATCTTTCTTCACGTATATTGGATTGTGCGTATTAGCCCATTTGCACTTGAATAACACCACGAACATTTCTCCATAGTAATTAAACTCAATGATGTCTTCTAACTTGCCATAATACGCCACTATTATGGCAAGTTAGAAGATTTCGCATAGTTCACTTGTTTGAGGTCGATTGTCCACTAAACTAGCGTAACTATGAGTTTCATAGTTGCCGTATACCCCACTATTTTGAGTTTTGAGGGGATTGTTACAAGCAACTATGCGAAACCGATAACCATTAACATCATAAGCAATATATCTTTTTCATTGTCGTTGAGGACCGCGAGCTAACACTCTTAGATCCTTGGAATGGACTACTTGGTTATCGTCAAGAATCTGTTAAATTGACATAAATAATAGTGTTTGACAAGATTATTATATTTCATATTTTCATTACGACCAAATCACAGCTTAATTCCATAGAAAAGCACGTACCCGACTACGAAACCATTGTACGAAGTCTCTATGAACAGCTTTCTCAATTTCTGCTGCTGATTTTCCTCGAAGTCGTCGTGTTGTAAAAGTTTGAAACTCCCTAAGTCCCAATGAATGGTTTTTATTGAAATTCACATATGTTAAACATGTTGAATTACTAACCATGTCACAAGTCCAAATAAGAATTATACTTACTTGAGAAATGGACTGACTAGTTGGGACCCCATAAGGACATGTCGATGCACTTGTAACAACTCTGTATCTGTCAATCGGAAGTGATTTATACTAAGTGCCCAATAGATGGAAGAATGGACAAATCACGTGATTCATCTTCTAAGACTTGATCATGAAGTCGAGATCCACGGTTGAATCTAGTCTCGACTCCAACATCATAGTATAGGGATGTGAGATTCATGATTTCTTCAGAAATCCATCGTTCAGCAATTGAACCTTCTGGTTGTGACCGATTTTGTACAAAAGATTTTAACTTCCCAAGAAATCTGATTAAGAGAACAAGTTAAGTAGTAATAGATTATTGGAATTGACAGTATAATACAGAAGACTGAAATTGATAGTTGTACCTTTCTATAGGATACATCCAACGATAATAGACTGGTCCCCCAAGTCTCACTTCCTCGACTAAATGAACCACTAGATGAACCATCACTGTAAAGAATGATGGTGGAAATATCATTTCCAAACGACATAGAGCTACAACAATTCGTTGTTGTAGCGTATCCAAACCCTCAACATGGACCACTTTTGAGCATAATTTCTTCATGCAAGAACAAAATTCGACCAATACCTAAGAGACTTGCGATGGCAATACATTCCGAATGGACAAAGGTAATAACTCATGCATTAAGATATGACAGTCATGAGTTTTCGAACCCAATATCTTCTGGTGTTCCACATCAACGCACCGGGATATGTTGCTCGAGTATCCGTCTGGTACAGAAATATCTTTCAAGGTCTCGAGCATTGTTTGAATTTCTCGTTTACCCATTGTGTATATAGCTGCTGGACAAGTTCTTCCATCTGGTCTTGGCCATAACTCTCTTATAATTTTCATGATTTTCAAATCCATCCTTGCTTTCAGATGATCCTTACTTCGATCTTTGTCATTTATCAAAGTGTAAAGAATATTGTCACACACATTCTTCTCTATGTGCATAACATCGAGATTGTGTCGCAATTTATTGAACTCCCAATAAGGCAATTGAAAAAAACAACTTTTCTTCTTTCATTGTTATCTCTGCCTTTTGTTCCCTCCATCACTTCTGGACTTCTTCTTTGGCGGTGCACCCTTCTCGCTCTCACTCGTCTTCCCAAAAGTGACAGTGACGTTCTCCACTTGTTTGAGTATTTCAAAGCTAGATAAAAGTTTGGTTGGCTCTCTGAAATCGACATCACCATTGAATTTAGACTTTTGTTGTCGGAAAGGATGATTTGCAGGCAAAAAATGTCGACTTCCTATGAAACAGTTTTTCAAACTACCTCCCAACCGTAACGATTCTTGGTCTAAATTACAAGTTGGACAAGCTTGCCCTGTGTAAGTGTTCCAACCAGATAATACGGACAGTCCAGGAAAATCACTAATAGTCCACATTAGGGAAGCTCTCAATTGAAATACCTCTTTTTTGGCTGCATCGTATGCTTCTACACCTTCCCACAAAATTTTGAGCTCATTGATTAAAGGTTGTAGGTAGATATCAGTATCGTTGCCAGGGGCTTTCTTTCCAGGGATTAGGGCTGGCTAATGGCATAGTTGGTAATCGGTACCCGCGATCCCGACCCGTACCCATTCGGGTAGTGGGTACCCATTACCCGAACGGGTTCGGGCTACGAGATGGCTTTGGAGGCTTATGGGTACCCACTACCCGAACGGGTAATACCCGTGGATGCCCATTAACCCTGTTTAGCCCGATTAAATAAATAATAATAAAATAAAATGCCAAACCTAATTACTTATTAATTTCATATTCGGTCATTCTCATTCTGAATTGCCAAACAACACTTTTAGTCATTCAATCATTATCTCTCTCCTCCATTCACGACATCATCCCCTTTCCTATTTACCTAAAACATTCATATTTACTATTTATGCAATTAAATAAATTTTAATTATATATTATTTTTTGTTATTAGTGGGGTTTTGTGGGGACCCCGGCCCGATCCCATTATCATTAATGGGTACCCACTACCCGAACGGGTTCGGGCTACGGGATGAGTTTCGAGTCTAATGGGTACCCACTACCCATTTCTTAATGGGTACGGGTACCCAAGCCCTACCAGGGATGATACTTGACAAAATCATACCTGTTGATTTCATGCATTCCCATGGAGGCGTGTTATATGGCATAAGAATAATAGGACACGTACTATGACTAAGACTCATATTCCCGAACGGATTGCAGCCATCAGTGGCAAGACCAAGCCGTATATTTCTATGATCAGATGCAAACTCAGGGTATCTATTGTCAAAGTCTATCCACGCTTCTCCATCTCGTGGATGCCTTGCCATTCCGTCACTAACTTTTTCTGTATAATGCCACACCATACTCTTAGCTGTTGTAGGACTCATAAATAACCTTCTCAACCTCGGAATCAGGGGAAAGTAGCGATATGTTTTCATCGCTTTTCATTTTTTCTTATGTTCTAGAATTACATCCTCAGGCCCATCATCTTTGTATCTAGACTACTTGCAAATCTTACAAACACGCTCTTCTATATCATTCCCCAGAACAGCATACAGTCATTCTCACATGCATCAATGTTCGTGTACCCCATTCCAAATTTTGAGATCATTTTCTTTGCACCATATCCTGATTTCGGTATGTTAGCAAACTCAAAAGCTTCATGCAACAACTCAATGATCAACGACATTACTTTGTCGCTGATGTTGTGCATTCCCTTGATATGATAAAGCCTCAAGATGAAAGATAATTTTGAGAATTTTGTACATCCTTCATATAAGGGTGCTTCTCCATCTTTCATTAAATCCCTAAAGTTGACATTGGTCTCATCCGGCTCCTATGTGTCATTCGGGTAGCTCATGTCATTCTTTGCAATCATGTGATCTTCAAGTCGAGAATTCATATCATCTTCTAGAACATTTTCTACTTCATTACCAATAACAATATCTTCAGAGGCTTGTATTGCAGTAGTGACCTCCTCTGGAATAACACCAAAAGCGTCATTAACCAGATCTCGAAATGCTCTTGTATGATCATAGTTCTGCACTACTGCATTTGCACTCTGAGAAGATTCAGCAATGAGGCGCTCTCCATGTCGATACCAAACAGTGTAGGTTGTGGGAAATGTCTTGCAAAGCAAGTGCTCGTACACATCATCCCTATATAACCATTTCTTGAATCCACATTTTGGACATGGACAAATTATTTGCTCTCCTTCATGATTATTCGCGAAAGAGAAATTCAAAAAGATTTCTAAACCATCCCTATACTCCTGTGACAACCGATGTTTGGTTATCCAAGACTTATCCATTGGAAGATGGCTGATTTAGAGTAGGTAATGGAATTAATTAGAAGGTTAAATCGTAATATCTATCAGTTAACTATATAGCTATATTGGAATATCTATTAGATATCTACATTAAAGGTTATATTAGGTAACAATGCAACATGCAATATAATTATAATTATGTTGACTCATAATAAAGTAACAATTAGTTAATAACATAGCAAATTACATAGAAAACTAACTCATACAATAGCACTTTAATAACATATCATTTTAATTGCAAGATTAATAACATAACAATTTAATAGCAATTTAACATAGAAATTTAACATACCAATTTAACATAGCAATTTCAAATAACAAATTAACATAACAATTTAACATATATAGCAATTCCAAATAACAAATTAACATAGCAATTAGCTAATAACATAGTTAAAAGAATGCATACAGTACACTTGGGATGAGACGCGAAACAAGGAGAAATCAAAATAGAAGAAAGACGGTCACTGATAAATGTACGACACAATTAGTAATCAGTAAGCATAATAATCCTAAAAAATACAATGAGATGACACAATTGCAAAATTAATATATACATACCTACAACCAGAGAAGAGAAAACAACGATGAGACGGCGTCACCGCTGCTCCTAGCTCAAATGGAATTACACCTGCCAAAATAACCACAATTTAAATCACTAACTAATAATGCACACTAATTCTTAAATAGATTATTTGACTAACTAGCTAATAATATCAAAACCCTACTTTATTAGTTCACAACATAACAAACTAACAACTAACCCTAAAACCCTATAACTAACTAATTCACCAACTAAATACAACACAATATGAAATAAGAAAATACATACCTTAGGAGAGTTGAGAGAGTTGAGAGAGTTGAGAGGAGTTGGCAAGTGCACAAATGATTCCTTCTGTCCAGTCAGGGTTTATATAGCTTGGGAATTTAACGTCGGTCGATGACCGATGCTAAATTGGACACGAAATCGACACTAAAATCCCATGTATTTAGCGTCGGTCGTGACCGACGCTAAACTCGTTCAATCAACCGACGCCAAAAAATAATAGGTTTGCACCCTTGGTTCATCCCGAAATCGATTTTAGCGTCGCTTTTTGGACAGAATTTAGCGTTGGTCATTAAACGACCGACGCTAAACCCTTGGTCAAACGCGAGTCAAGGGTTTAGCGTCGGTTATGAACCGACCGATGCTAAACTCCTTCCCAATGAGCGACGCGAAACTGCTCTTTTTTTGTAGTGGATGATTGATCAGAGGCGGAATTAGGGGAGAACCGGGCCGAGCCCCGGCTCACCCAATTCGATCCCGAGTGTTATATTTAAGTATAAATATGTGATTTTTTCGAATCCGCCTCAGTGCAAATTGTAAATCCGGCTCTGTGTGATATGAATTTGGCTTAGTTCATTGTTATAATTTCAACTTAAAAAATAAATATATTTTAAAACATGTCTTTTTAAGAAACCTAATATAGTTAATATACCGAATCATATTAATTATACCCTTCTCTAATTGACTAATACTAATATTTCGTCAACATAAGTAAAGGGTTGAGTTTATCTCGACTTATGAATGAGTAAGAATATAATATTTGATGATAAGTCATTCGAATTAATAAAAAATCGCCGGTGGCACATTCCATTTTTTATTTGGTCAAGGGTAATACTAATAATCTTAAGAACAAATATATGACACACAATGAATTAATGACAAATATCATTACATACTGAAAGTAATATAATATATGTAACGTAATATATATTATAGTATTAACTGTATTATATTATTATTAAAATTTATGAAAAAATTGTTTCGATTTCGGCTCATGGCGTCTTGTAATCCTAGTTCTGCCCCTGTGATTGATGCTTGTTGTGTGGTTGTTAATTGATGAATTGATTGATGGTTGTGGGCTGTTGTGATGTGTTGAGGTTGGGGAAATGATTAACATTGATGATTAATGGATCGGACTTAGTAATGAGTGTAGGAGGTTCGGGATGTGATTTTTGTAAACTGTATCTATACCTTGTGCTGTCAATTGTGGTTGCAGGAGGGTGGTCCTGCCAATGTGGGGTCGCCCTAATCAATGATGAACAGGTGGATGGCCCTGCCAATGTGGGGTCGTCCAATGAAGGATGTACAGGAGGGTAACCCTGAGACTCACGACATGGCTACCCCTGTACTTGCAGGTGGGGGTGGCTTGTGAGCTAGCCGTTTACCCTTAAACTATTTGTGCTATGTGTGAGGTTGAATGATTTGTCATGTGTTTGTATATGTGATGTTGTATTAAGATGATGCCATGAGTTGATGTATGATGATGTTATGTGTGATTGGGTGAAAGGGGTGCATCGAGGGACGAGTTTAGTATGAGATTAATGATGGTATTGGTGACGGGAAATGATGATGAGTTTTGGTGGTTGGGATTGAATGATGTTGATGAGCATTGTGATGGGTGTCAATGGATGGTTGTAAGTATTGAATGATTGATTGTGTTGATTAAACGATAGAACCGGTTAGAGTCCATACTACCCACCTTGAGTTGTGATGAGTTGGGTCGGGTTCACGTTGAGTGAATCACTCTAGTTAGCTACCAGGGATTTATGTCGAGTTGGTCTACGTCGAATGGATCACCCGGGTCAAGTACCAGGGATTATTGGTGTTATTCGTCTACGTTGAGTAGATCACCTTGGGTTGTGTTACCAGGGATTGTTGGCTGGCAGTGGTGGTGTGGAGCAACTCCTAGGCGCCTAATAACACACCTAGAATTAAATGTGATGTGTCGTGTGGTGATTGTGTGTGTTGTGTTGAGTCTGTGGATTAGAGATCGGTTGAGTTATGTCTAGATGATGCCTCTAACTGTGAAGATGTATTCCATTGTTGTTTGTGTGAATGTTAGTGTTATTCGTGTTATGGGTTATATTGTGGCTAAATGTCGAATCATGTGCTTGATGACCTTAATGATGTTGTTGTGTTGTGCATCGACGACTTGACTGTATTTATATTCTGTGTACGCTATTTTGAGGAATGCATCTGTGTGATCACCTAGTTCACTGTTAGGAACTAAAATATGTTGGTTGCGTCAGATTCCATTGTTGTTTGTGTGCGGGTTTGGAATCGCTCTTCAGGTTAGGTTTAGCGCATAGTTAAACCCAGTGGGTTCACTCAATTTCATTAGGAAATTGATCCCCCCTCTTCCCTTTCAGGTGCTCGTGGCTAGCGCTAGGTTGATAGTTGAGTTCGAGAAGGTTGTCTTTTTGAGCCATGAGGTGAAGATCGGCGACTTTCTTGTAGTTGACTTATTCTGCTTTTATTATATTTCATTTGACCATTTTATTTTGGTTGGGGAACTTTTGTAAACTTTGAGGATTGGGTTGGATTTGACTTTATGGTTTTATGTTGGATTTTCTGTTGGAGGCCTCCGTTCTTATTGTGGATTTAATGAGGATTTTACTCTTTCCGTTGTCGTTTCCGCGTTTTTGGTCAAACATGTGCTTAGAGTAACGTTCGATCTCGGTTCAACCTTGGGTAACCCGGGCTGATTCGCGACGGGTGCTACACATACTTTTCACCGAAAACATTAAAGTTTTTGGCAAAAACTTTTTCAAAAAAATTAATTTGATCTTCTCGCTGATTCATTTGCTAATTCTTCATAAACTTTTCGACGAAGACTTCAGACTTTTGGTCGATAAGGTCTCTGATGATGCTGTAAAATAGTGATCAAATACTACCAAGCTAAAAGCTATGGTAGATCGTATTCCACGGGCCTTCTAACAATTGACTACTCAAAGAAGCTCACAATTTATTCAGGTGTAGCACTTTGTGCGTGGTGTGAGTTCCACGACTTCTAATTCTAAGAAATGCACGGAAATTAAAAGTTAAAACTGAAAAACAGATCAAAAGATTGGTTGGCTAACAAAGATGACAGACAAGCTTAGACTTTGAATTCCCCTTCGTTCACCAGAGCATTGGCAATCAACAGATCAGCGGATTTTGATTCTCATTCAATCAATTCTAAGACACCACGATAACTCCTTACCCTTAGGTTTAAGAATGGCGAACGTTCGCTCTATCCGATCTAGCTACCAAGATTGATTAGCCGCCCGGGTACGGTCGCCTCTCCCAATGACTTAACTAATTGGTGCAATTACTAACGATTTATGAGTTACTCTTGCAGTGGATTAACCCTAACTGGTTCCTACGAAAGGCACACTCCAATGATTAGGTTAATTGTTCGATTTGATGTTTTAAAGTAAGGGGAGTGTTCGCTTCTATCCTTAGCTTAACATGAATCTAATCTAGGTGATCAATCCAAACAAGAAACATGAACAACGAAGAACAAATCAAACATGAAAGAGAAACTGATTGAACTTTGAATCTAATCACCGCCGATCCGTGACCGCTTTAAAGCCCTGGGTCACTTAGGGTTCATCTAGTCTAAGCTCTATGAGTTTAGCTATTCATGTTCATAACAAAAGAATCAAAGGCAAAGACAGAGTTAATATTAAACAGAGGAAGAACAGAAAAGGATCTAACAAACCTAATTAAGATGACTCCGGCGAAGCTTTGATCTCCAGTAATCTTCAATCCTAGCTCCGAGTCTCCGAGGTGAAGGGATGGCATCACGATCTCTTCCTGGCTCTTCGAAATCTAAACTCTCCTCCAGAATTCGTGAGAATTCTGAAAGTAATTGGTATTATGTGATATATCTGCCATTGGGCCGCCAGTTAAGTATTTATACTTAACCCTAATACCGCCGGATTTTGCCTGGAATTTTCGCCGAAAACATAGGAAGTTTTCGCCCAAAATCCCTTTGTAAATGGCTTGACTGCTCGGCTGTATCTCCTGTGATTTTTGGACAACCGAGTTCTTGGCGAAAACTTGGAGTTTTTGCCGAAAACTCTCTTTGTTGAACTCAGCCGATTCCTTCTTGAGTTTTCGCCGAAAACCTAAGGGATTTTCGTCGAAAACTTCAGTGTAAATGGGAGCAGGATTTGGTTTGACTTGATTGACTCCTTGGATCGATTCCGGTGTGATTCCTCAAAGTTCCAACGGCTTAGACACGTCCTTGGCTACTTTATTTGATGCCAAAAACCTGTGCTAACATGAAAACACTAGAAAACCATCAAATAGACCCGAAGCGGGCCAAAGTAACACAAATGGCACGAGATAGAGTAGTTAAGTGAATATTCGCTATTCTACCCTAAAAACCATGTCTTAAGCAAGGAAATGTCGCTTAAATGAGGCTGATAATCACGTCAAATCGAGTGCCATCAAAATGCCCCACACTTAAGCTTTTGCTTGTCCTCAAGCAAACTGAATAGAAACGCTCACGTTCACAAATGATAAGATCTATTAAATCGAAGTTCAATCAAACACAATGAATTATTAGATAGATAATTCCTAGAACAAGAAACCTAACATGCATACTGATCAGCCAAACAACCTGGTCTCACTAAAAACTGCACACGACAAGTAATAGCAACCAATTATGCACGAATTTGACCTGACCGACCAGACTCCTCACACAGGAAATATTTTGTAAACGGGGAACTCTCACTCTCTGTGTTTAAGGACGTGTTTATGCTCTCAATCATTTTCTGTTACTGAATTCTGTCATAAGTTTGCAATTCGACCACATCTCCACCACTGTGACAACATGAGTAACTAGTCAAGAAGGACTTCCCTGCTAGGACTGTAACGAATTCTACACTACAAGGATTTATGATGAGATGGATGATGGGGATGTATGATGATGGCTTTGGTGCGGTATAGCTTTCGACTAACTTCCCTCAAATCTAGCCTATGGCTTTCTACCGTCTAACCAGACATGGGTGGAATAGTGAACGCTCGTCCTATGATACCCTCAAGCAACCTAGCACTTAATTTTCCTGACCCATTTTTTTTCTTTTGACTTTTCTTTTGACTTCGTTCTTCCATATGTAGGGAGAAGAATGTTATTGACTAAACTTGAAACTTTTCTGATTTTTCTGCTTTCTTTTTCGGCATTTCTTTTGTTTTTCTTCTTCTCTTTTTATTTTTTTTTCTTTTGTGCCAATTCTTTCTTTTAGTTGCTAGAGGGGTTTACACGTTTGGACATAATAGCTAAGACCACCTGTTTAATGGCTATAGGCAGGTTACCACAAACCGACTTCCGATGGATCAATCTAGAACTACAACCACAGGGGATCAACGGGGAATGAAAGAATGGGAAATGGTTGTAATGTATATCAAACTGAAAGAACAGGCCAAGCTCAAGGGTTTACACCTAATGGATTTAACGTTAGGTAGGCTATCTGGCTTAGTAGCTGAATCTAGGTGCCCCTATCATTCTAGAACTTGTGTCATCGTGTGGTCTCGAGTAGGTCTCATGCAAATTCTAACTCATTCAAGCAAACATAAAATCACTCAAAAAGAATTGAAATTGCAAGTTACATGCAATGGATCAAAAGCTCACAGTTGGTTTGCTAGTTGGATTCGGTCATTTTCATGCAATCAAGGCTACAAACTATAAGTGTGATTTAAAAATTTGTTCTGACCAGGCAATTTTAGCATCAAAGTATACACGTTGGTTCTCAGGTTCTAGGTTAAGCAGTCTAAGCATCATTATGAAAGATTGAACAACAACTTAACATCAAAAATCAAGATTTGAGCCATTCTAATGCTAGAGAAACTGGAAAGGGACCACGAGGCACATAAAAACACAATCAAGGGCAATCAAATTCATGCAAGGTTCTCTAGCATCGTACCCCACACTTAAATCCTACTGTGTCCTCACAGGACTAAAACTAGAGTGAAGAGTGAAGAAGAAGAACCTGGACCGAGATGGTTGGTGTAGGGGATGAGCACGGTTCCTCGGAGCAGAGGGAATCTACCAAAACAAAGCAAAGGGAATCTCCCAACTGCCTACAAAACAAAAACAAATGAAAGATAAAAAGGAAATCGGGACAAGTGTCCCGAATCCACACTGAAAAAGTTGGATCAAAATTCGAAAAGAAGAAATAAAAATAAAGGACCAGAAAAGGAATATAACCCAATCACTGCTGGTCAGGCGCATCGGGAGGGGGAATGTGGAGGGCGTCACCAACCTGCCTCTGCCACGCCAACTGTGCCTCATACCTCTTGTCAGTGCGGAGCATGTGCTGCTGCATAATAATCCATCTGGCATCTTGAGTGGCGTTATCAGTGATCCGCCACTCCTGGAGTCGCTCGTACAGCTCTCTAACGTCAGCTGGATACGGTCAGTGCTGAGGATGAGGCGCATGGTGTGGATCTGGAATGGGCACCTGGGGCTGGTATGCATACCCTGCCTGATGGTGTGGCGAGGGTATATAATCATCAAACTCTGGCTCCGGCTGAGGCTGTGGCTCCTCAAAATCATCTTCTTCCTCCGATTCTTCTTCATGTTGAAGGGAAGGATCTGCCGCTACCTGGGGACCAAGGTCCAACTTGAGGGTGTACTCGACCACCAAATCGCCTCCGACGGTGTATATTTTGCGTCGTGGGACGTTCGGGCCATATTCGTGGCTGAGACCGAGGGAGATGATGAGTTGGCCGACAAAGTTGCCTCCCAGGAGTGAGCTAGGTGGCCTCGGCTTCTAAGTCTTCTGGCGGAATATGCGTGCAAGCACCCATCCGGGATGAAGAGGATAACCTTCTCAGATGGCGCGGAGAAGCAGGAGCTCCTCTCGGCTAATGTGGTGGCGGCTCTTATCTGGAGCAAACAAAAGAGATCTACGCCAAACAATATGGATAAAGCGATAGAGAGGGTGAGAGAGGGACTTAACTGAGTTATGGAGCAAACAAAAGAGATCTACGCCAAACAATATGGATAAATCATCTGGTACTCCAGTCATGTGGCTCCATAGCTCATCGTACTCCTCTCCGCTGCCAGAGTTGTTCTCCCAGCCGAGGTGATGTCCCTCGTAATGCTCCCGAGGAATGCCAAGATGAGCTGCAAACTCATCATAGGTGAACGCCTTGTACACCCCGCCAAGGTAGAAGGAGATGACCTTCTGGCGCTGCCTCTTTTTGTGCTCGTCCAGATCGAATGTCACCCAGAACTCCTGGAGAGCGACGTCTTGGAAGTTAGTAGCTATGGTGGTCAGCTCCAGAAGTCCAGAAGGTATCAGTGAGTCAAGCACATTCTGGTACAAGTCCTCGTTGTACTCGAGGAGGGAATCCAAGGAAAGTGGGCGCACGTCGGCTCCAGGAACATGCTCGAGCCTCTGGTAGCGCTGGAAGTAGTGCCCCGGTAGGCGGGCGACAGTGGAGTGGTGCCCGACACGGTCAGGGAATGTTGGTGGAGGGCCGTGGATGGCGGGTGTGACGGGAGCGGAAGCTCGGGAGCTGGAGGCGGTGTCAAGTCGCGCCTTAGTCCTGCGCTCATGAGTGACATTCCTAAAGCCAGAAACGAAACTAGATTAGTTAACTAATAACCCACCCCACGCTTAGTAGAAAAACTCAATTTCACAAAGAAATGAGGACAACCGAGTGGGGGTAAGCAAATTAAGTAATCACAATAAATCACAAAGCATGCATATGTCTAGCCGGAATGTTCTTATCATAATTAGAGATCAGAAGTCAAACCGACATTCAAAAAGTCAACAACATAGCACATTGAAACCTAATCATGGCAATTACTAAAGCGGGAAATGACGGCATAATTACAAACTCAGAGGGCAGAAAAAATAATATGAACGCGAATGAACACACATGGCAGCCAATTGAACATAGATAATTCATGGTCAAACTGACATTTCTCAAAAGTCAACACCGTAAAGAATCTATCTTTAAGCATATCAACACACGATCAAATGGTATTATAATTCAGCACAATTCTCCCTAAGCATGCTAGATTAGGTCACACAATCAGCTAACCTAGTTCACACGAAACAGTCGGCACGCAAATCGAGGTAGACTAAAAAAGTCAATCGAAGTCAACCCCGATGAAATTCAGCATTCAACATGTCAAAAGATTCGGAATGAAAAGTTCTACAACTTACCTTGAAGCCATGAGTGCTGAAAATGAACGGAGAGAGAGAAATCGGTGAAAAATCAGCTAACCTAGTTCACACGAAATAGTCGGCACGCAAATCGAGGTAGACTGAAAAAGTCAACCGAAGTCGACCCCGATGAAATTCAACATTCAACATGTCAAAAGATTCGGAATGAAAAGTTCTACAACTTACCTTGAAGCCATGAGTTCTGAAAATGAACGGAGAGAGAGAAATTGGTGAAAAATCAAAAAATAGGATTTGGCAGAACGGGAGCTCTAGAGCTCCGATTCGACTGATCTACGGCTCGAAATGATCGGAGAAAGGAGGGGAGAGGTGCGGCGGTGGTCATCGATGGCGGGAAATGGGCGGCGACGGTGAAAGAGTGGCGGCGGCGGTGAAGGTTTGAAAACAGGGGGAGGTTTTGATTTTTTTTGAAAATGCAAAGTGAGGTGGGGAGAGAGAGTGACTGGGAAAATAAGGGAAGATTTTTGTGAATTTTGTCTCAGGTTTCGGTGAAAATTTGTGCAATTTTTTGCCGAAAACTCAAGTTAAAATTGTCTGCCAGTTTTCAAATGAGTTTTCGCCGAAAACTCTATGAGTTTTCACGAAAAAGTTTAGTTAAAATTGATCAGAAAACACAGTGGGATCTACAAGGAAGTTTTTGCCGAAAAATGGGATAGTTTTCGCCGAAAATTTTTACCTGTACGATTGAAAATATTTTTGCAATCCTGGCAAACTTCAGAAAATCACAATTAAATCAGAACAACCTCAAACAACTTGCGATTGCAATGATGACACACAGACTACACACGAAAAATAAGAAATCATGCAAACTGACACTTTTGGCTCCCCCGAACCGGCTCTAAAACACTAAGTTTGACACAAATGAAAAACTGACTCCAGCCGTGGGTTGCCTCCCATGAAGCGCTCTTTTATTAACGTCCTTGAGCTGGACGATACCTGGACGGTACTAGGAGAAATCCCAACTTAGGATCTTCCTAACGCTAGCATCGGAGTTCATGAAGTAGAGCTTCGGGGCATCTCCATCAAGCATAAATTTCTTCCTGTTATCGTGTATGAGCTTGGTACGTCCATCGGGAAGGTGGTCAGTGATCATGAACGGTCCAAAGAGTTCTTTCGAGGGATCATCCTCTACAAGGAAGACGGTGGAAGGAATGAGGACGATCGACTTCGTCTTCTCTTTAACCTCCGGCTTCGTATCCAGGATCGGTGATCGTCGGTATTTCCTTAGGAGATGCTTTTGGCTTCTCCTTCAATTCTAGCTCCGGCGCCGGTAGCTCGGAAGGAATTGGTGGTGCAGCTGGCTTGGTAGAAGGTGGTGGAACAACTGGTCTCCAGACCATTTGGGTCTTCTTCTTCTGATTCTTTCTCCGTGACTGGTGAACGTGTCGTTGGGATGCGTTCAAACAAATAACTAACAAAGCTAAGAAAGCTAGGGTAGATCATATTCCAGGGGTTTCTCCTACTTCCTTACTCAAAGATGTTGGCAATTTAATTCAAGTTTAAACACAAGTTGTGCGTGGTGTGAGTTCCACGACTTCTATACTAAAATACAAAGATAATTTGAAATGAGAATTAAAGCGAAGAAAGATTGAAGATTGATTGATTGACTAGAAAGATGACAGACAAGCTTAGACTTCGAATCCCCCTTAGATCACCAGAGCAACAGCAGTCAACAGACCAGTAACTTTCGATTCTAGTTCATTCAGTTCATAGACACCATCATAACTCCTAACCCTTAGGTTTAAGACTGGCGAACGTTCGCTCTATCCGATCGAGCTACCACGATTAATTAGCCGCCCGGGTACGGTCGCCTCTCGCAACGACTTAACTTAACTGGTGCAAATTCTAATGATTAATGAGTTACTCTAGCAATGGATCAACCCTAATCGGTTCCTACGAAAGGCACACTCCAATTATAAGGTTGATTGTTCGATTTGGTGTTTTAAAGTAAGGCGAGCGTTCGCTTCTATCCTTAGCTTAACAAGAATCTAATCTAGGTGGCCAAACCAGACAAGAAACAATGATAACGAAGAACAAATCAAACATGAAAGATGAAACTGAATGAACTTTGAATCTAATTACCACCGATCCGTGACCGCTTTAAGCCCTGGGTCACTTAGGGTTCATCTAATCTAAGCTACACGAGTTTAGCTACTCATATTCAATACAGAAGAATCGAAGACAAACAAAGAATACATCTCAGGTAGGAAGACAAAGAAGAACTGTAAAACCTAATTTCGATGTTTCCTGGCAGCTTCAATCTGCTGGATCTTCAACTCCTAGAACTGGCTCTCCGAGATGGATGGATGGCGTCACGATCCGTTCCTGGCTCCTCGAACCCTCTCTACTCGTTTTTCTCTCTTTCCTTTATCTCGCTGTGTGTTGCGTGTTGTCGATTGTAAAATTGTCCGTCCCCTTGATTGCCCGTGTTTTTCAGTATTTATACCTAACCGGCGGTTTCTGGATTTTCACTGGGATTTTCGCCAAAAATCCAAGGTTATTTTCGGCGAAAGTATCTGTTCAAATGTGGCTTCACCCGTCTGTTTCTCCTGGTTGATTTGGCTTCGAGTTTTCGCCAAAAATGCTCATGTATTTTCGCCAAAAACTTCCTCTTAATCGGGTCAGTGAATCCTTCTTCCATTTTCGGCGAAAACCCAAGGGTATTTTCACCGAAAATATATGTGTAAAATGAGCAGGAGTTTCGTTTGCCTTGAGTGATCTCTCCGGTTGATTTGTGTGTGATTCTTCGGGGTTCCAATGTCTAAGACACGTTCTTGGCTACTTATTCGATGGCAAAAACCTGTGCTAACGTAAAAACACTAGAAAACCATCAAATAGACCCGAAACGGGCCAAGGTAACACAAATGGCACGAGATAGGGAAATCGATTGAATATTCGTTATTCTACCCTAAAAATCATGTCTTACGCAAGGAAATGTCGCTTAAATGAGGCTGATAATCACGTCAAAATGAGTGTCATCAAATACCCCACACTTAAGCTTTTGCTTGTCCTCAAGCAAACTGAATAGAGACGCTCATGTTCACAAATGATAAGATCGGTTAAATTGGAGCTCAATCAAACACAATGAATTATTAGACAGCTCGATCCTAGAACAAGAAACCTAACATGCATACAAATCAGCCAAACTACCTGGTCTCACTAATAAACTGCACACGACAAATAATTAGCAACCAATTATGCACGAATTTGACCTGACCGACCAGACTCCTCACACAGGGTATATATAGTACAATGGGAACTCTCGCTCTCTGTGTTTAAGGACGTGTTTCTGCTCTCGATCATTTTCTGTTACCGAATTCTGTCATAAGTTTGCATTTCAACCACATCTCCACCACTGTGACAACACAAGTATCTAGTCAAGAAGGACTTCCCTGCTAGGACCGTAATGAAATCTACACTACTTGGGTTTATAATGAGATGGATGATGGGGATGTATGATGATGGCTTTGTGCGGTGTAGCTTTCGACTAACTTCCCTCGAATCTAATCTGCGGCTTCCTACCGTCTAACCAAACACGGGTGGAATAATGAACGCTCGTCCTATGATACCCTCAAGCAACCTAGCACATATTCTTTTTCTTTACACGATTTTTTTCTTCTTTCTTTTCAACTTTTCTTTTGACTTCGTTTTTCCATTTGTAGGGAGAAGAACGTTTTATTGAACTAGAAACTTTGAAACTTTTCTGATTTTTCTTTTCTTCATCATTTTTTTTTCAAAATTTTCTTTCTTTTCTTACTCTACTTTACTTTTTTCTTTGTGCCGATTTTTCTTTTAGTTGCTAGAGGGATTTACACGTCTGGACATATCAGCTAAGACCACCTGTTTAATGGCTATAGGCAGGTTACCACAAACCGACTTTCGGTAGGTCAATCTAGAACTACAACCACAGGGGATCAACGGGGAATGAAAGAAATGGGAAATGGCTGTAATGTATTATCGGACCGAAAGAACAGGGCAAGCTCAAGGGTTTAAACCTAGTGGATTTATCGTTTGGTAGGCTATCCAGCTTAGTAGCTGAATCTAAGTGCCCCTATCCTTCTAGAACTCGTGTCATCGTGTGGTCTCGAGTAGGTCTCATGCAAATTCTAACTCATTCAAGTAAACAGAAAATCACTCAGAAAGAATTTAAATTGCAAGTTACGTGCAATGGATCAAAAGCTCACAGTTGGTTTGCTAGTCGGATTCGGTCATTTTCATGCAATCAAGGCTACAGACTACAAGTGTGATTTTAAAAATTCTGTTCTGACCAGGCAATTTAGCATCAAAGCAGACAAGTTGGTTTTCAAGTTCTAGGCTAAGCAGTCTAAGCGTCATTATGAAGGTTTGAACAACAACTTAACATCAAAAATCAAAAACTGAGCCATTCTATTGCTAGAGGGACTGGACAGGAATCACGAGGCACACACAAAGATATTGGCAATCAAGATCATGCATGGTTCTCTAACACCCTACCCCACACTTAGACCGTTCTGTGTCCTCACAGGACCAAACTAAAGTAGAGAGAAACGAAGAACCTGGAGAGTGGAGGGCGGTGTAGTGGATGAACGCGGAGAAGTCGGGGTGGAGTAGCTACTCAAAATCCTACAAAACACAAACAACAAAAAGAACAAAAGGATACCGGGACAAGTGCCCCGAATCCACACAGAATAAAAGTGGATCGAGATCCGAAAAGAAGATAGAAAAGAAAAGGAAAGGATAGAAACAACCTGATCACTGTTTCGAGGGTGGGGTGGGGTGGTAATGGTGGAAATGGCGAACTGCTGCTCCATCTGCTGTCGCCATGCGAGCTCGTCCTTGTGTCTGGCTGACTGGTCGGCCATGAATTGCTGGAGAACGGACCAACGCTCGTTCTGAGTCTCTTCATGTGCTACTCGGTCCTTTTGCCATTGAAGCGAACCAGCCGAGTAGTCTAGCTGCCACTTCTCAATACGCGCGAGCCTCTCGTTCATCTCCGCGGTGATTTGCGCTCGCGACGGCGGACGGTCAACTGACTGGTGAATGCGGTGAGGGAGCGATGTGCAACGCTCAATAGTCTCTGAAAGGTCGATGCGCCGTGCTATGGCAAGTTCAGCGCCTATATGCTCAATTGGGATACGAGGAGTATCTGGGCCCCATTTGTCACCGAGCTGGAGGTTGTCGATCAGAACTGAAATGAAAGGTCCTCCTGGAAGCTCAGAAGGAAGCTTCTTGGCGGTAGTGCGCTTGTGAAAGAATCGTGCAAGCCACCATCCGGGATGCAGGTTGGAATCCTCATCTAAAGCACGGAATAAGACGAGCTCCTCCAAAGAGACATGGTGACGGCTCGACTTGCTGCAATAACACAGAGACTGCACCCAAACATAATGCAAGAATTTAAGAATAGGGTGAAAGATGTCACCGACCGTGGGGTTGACGATAGGCGAGGTCTCATCTTCGCAGCAGGCCCATCTCCACACGGCTGGGTAAGGAGCACTCGTGATGGAGTATGTGTCCTCGAAGCCAGCTAATGCTATATCAAAGTTGACGCGCGGATCCAGCAGGTGGCCAAACTCGCGAAGGGACTTCTCATGAAGAACACCACTGAGGCGAAAGGAAACGAATTTCTGCTCACGAAAGGGCTTCGGGGTGAGGCGCCAGAATGAACTCCAGAACTCTTGGAGGGCGACAAGTGGGTTGGGGGAGCCGTGAGTGGTCAGCACTCGCAAACCGACTTTATGAAGGGCGGTGTCGATGGTCGAGTGCCAAGCCGAATTGTGCGCCTTGAGACTGTCTAGAGAAAGAATTGCCACTTTGGCCGGAGGAATGTCCTTGATCTTCTGAAAGACCTCTAGTTGGTGTGGCTCCAGTGCTGCGATAAAAGGATGCAAGACCCCATTGGCAGGCGTAGGAATAGAGGCAATAGGAGTCGACGGGGTTGGTGGATCCTCGGGAATGATGGCCACAGCCGTCGATGTTGGGGCTTTTGGACGGGAGGATGGTGTCCGTGTCTGGCGAGCGGAGGATCGCTGCGCTCTATCTGCACTGGTAGTCTTAAAACGTTTGGGTGCCCTGTAAAACATAACTCAGAGATGACCGGCATTAGATGACAAGAATCTTACCCCACACTTAAGCTGACAAGTGGGGCAAGTAAATTAACCGAGAGATCATTAATCTGAGATATAGCAGTCAAGAACTGTCAATTCATTTAGCAAGCATGAGGTACGGAATGATTATTGACACGATCTCACAGACAACAAGTCACGATCCTTAAAAGGTCACAAGGGATGCCAGAACCTAGCTAATTGACACCGACAAAGCAATCATGAAAAATGAGGGAGAACCAAAAAGTCAACCAAAGTTAACCATGCCGAAAACTAAAAGTCAAAAAGCCAAAAGATGCACAATCAAGGGCTGAACAACTAACCGTGAAGACATGACTCGAGAAAACGATTGGAAATCCGAGGAATCGATGAAAAACTTGAAAACTAGGTCGGCCGGAACCGGAGCTGAAAAGCTCCGGTTCTAGGGTTTTGGAAGAGGGCTGGTCAAAGAGGAAAGGTCGGCGGCGGCTGAAGGAGTGGCGGCGGCTTGGCAATCGGTGGGCAGGCGGCGGCATTTGGTCGGTAGGCGGCGGCGAACAGAGAGAGTGAGGTTGGCAGAAATTTTCGGATGGGCTATTCTAATTTTCGTGAAAACACAAACCGATGAGGGCCTTATATACCGGTGAAAAAGGGCAGATTTTCAGCAAAAATCTCAGTTCAAATGAAGAAATATTTTTCGCCGAAAAGATGGGGGTTACGGTCCGAAAAGTCTGAACAGGAGAAACAGGTTGATTTTTGAACACAAGTTTTCGGCGAAAACAATGACACATTTTCGCCAAAAATTTATTTGAAAACGGCGGCTGTATGTTTTTTTTTCGAAAGGGGTTTAAAACAAAAACGACTCAAAACGAAAAAAAAATGACTGACTCCAGCCGTGGGTTGCCTCCCACGAAGAGCTCTTGTTTAACGTCCGTGAGCCAAACAATACCTGGAATCGTGTCACGATTCCGTCGTGAAGTAGTGCACGTCGATGGAAGAGACAGCTAACCCTTGCAGATACTTCTTAAGCCTATGCCCATTGACCACAAACGGCTCCTGATCGTGCAATTTAATGTAGACGCTGCCTAAGGGTATCTGTCGGACCACGGTATAAGGGCCAGACCATCGGGATTTCAACTTACCCGGAAAAAGCTTCAATCGAGAGTTATATAAGAGTACTTCTTCTCCAGGGTAAAACTGCTTGATCGTCTTCAATTGGGAGTCGTGAATTCTCTTCGTGCGCTCTTTGTATAGCTTCGTGCTCTCATAAGCGTGGAGACGGTGCTCCTCAAGCTCCGCGATCTGGTTATGGCTGTTATTACCTGCTACTGCATAGCTCATGTTCAACTCTTTGTTAGCCCAGAATGCCTTGTGCTCAAGCTCAACTGGTAAATGACATGCCTTGCCATAGACCAGCTGATACGGTGAGGTACCGATGGGAGTCTTATAGGCAGTTCGATAAGCCCATAAGGCATCATTGAGCTTAGATGACCAGTCCTTACGAGATCGGCCAACTGTCCTATCAAGAATCCGCTTGAGCTCACGGTTCGTCACTTCCGCCTGACCATTCGCTTGAGGGTGGTAAGCCGTGGACATTCGGTGGGTGACGCCAAAGCGTTTGCACACCCGGTCAAATTTTCCGTGGAAGTGGGTACCCCTATCGCTTATGATGAAGCGCGGTGAACCAAAACGCGTGAAAAGACGGGTAAGGAACCGACCCACCACTCTAGAATCATTAGTGGGTAAAGCTTCAGCCTCAGCCCACTTAGAAACGTAATCAATGGCTACAAGAATGTACTTGTTTCCGTTGGAGGGTGTGAACGGACACATAAAATCGATTCCCCAAACATCAAAAATTTCAACAGTTAAAGAAACAATTTGGGGCATCTCATTACGGTTAGAGATGTTACCTGATCGCTGGCATGCATCACAACGTTGAGCAAAAACGTCGCAGTCACTAAAGATTGAAGGCCAATAAAAACCTGTTTCGAGTACCTTTCTTGTCGTGCGGTTTCCTCCAAAGTGTCCTCCGAACTATCCTTCATGGCACTTACGCATGATGTCAGCTGCTTCAGTGTAAGAGACACATCTCCGGATCATCCCGTCAAGACTGATGCGGTATGAGAAAGGCTCATCCCAGAAGTATGACTTGGCTTCTTTAAAGAGCTTTTTGCGTGCATTGAAATCCAGCTCAGGAGGTACAATGCCGTGCGAGAGATAGTTAGCCAGAGTTGCATACCAAGGCTCCTCTGAATCGGCGGCATTACTCAGATCCTGAGCGTGAGGAACTGCCCAGGGCTCGATAGCTATGCTGTTAACCTGTTCATATGTTTCAACACGCAACAGCTCGTCAGGGAAAGAATCATTGATAGGGGTAGTAGGCTTACCTGTTTGCGATTCCTCTAGTCGGGAAAGATGATCCGCTGCTAAGTTCTCTGCTCCCTTCTTGTCTTTGATTTCTATGTCGAACTCTTGGAGGAGGAGGATCCACCGGATGAGACGTGGCTTTGAATCCTGCTTGGCTAATAGATGGCGCAGAGCGGCGTGATCTGTGTAGACAATGGTATGTGAAAGAACCAGATACTGTCTAAACTTATCAAAGGAGAAAACGATAGCCAGGAGCTCTTTCTCCGTAGTAGTGTAGTTTCTCTGAGCATCATTGAGTGTTTTGCTCGCAAAGTAGATAGGATGAAATCTCTTCTCCTTCCTCTGACCAAGAACCGCGCCAACGGCGAAGTCACTAGCGTCGCACATAATCTCGAATGGAAGATTCCAATCCGGTGCTGTAAGAATCGGTGCGGTGGTGAGTTGAGTCTTCAAGGTTTCAAAGGCTTCAAGACAGGCTTTATCAAAGACGAAAGGAACATCTTTCTCAAGAAGCTTCGTCATTGGAAGAGTGATCTTGGAGAAATCTCTGATGAATCTTCTGTAAAATCCAGCATGACCCAGGAAGCTTCGAACCGTCTTAACTGAGGTCGGCGGGGGTAAGCTGGCAATGATCTCAAGCTTGGCACGATCGACTTCTATACCTGTCTTAGATATTCTATGGCCAAGAACAATACCTTATGTAACCATAAAGTGACATTTGTCCCAACTAAGTGCCAGGTTGGTTTCCTCACAACGCGCTAGCACCTTATCCAAATTAGCCAGACATTTAGAAAATGAGTCTCCATAGACGGAAAAGTCATCCATGAACACCTCTACCACATTCTCTACCAGATCTCTGAATATAGCAAGCATGCATCTCTGAAAGGTAGCGGGAGCATTACATAAACCAAAAGGAATACGACGATAAGCAAACGTACCAAACGGGCATGTGAAGGTCGTCTTCTCTTGATCATCAAGCTCGATGGGGATCTGAAAGTAGCCGGACATTCCATCTAAGAAGCAGTAGTATTCATGACCAGCTAATCGTTCAAGCATTTGATCAATGAACGGCAGTGGGAAGTGATCTTTCTTGGTGGCATCATTGAGTCATCGATAATCGATGCAGACTCTCCATCCGGTAACTGTTCGGGTAGGAATGAGTTCACCCTTTGGATTAGGGATGACTGTGATTCCTCCTTTCTTTGGAACGACTTGAGTCGGGCTGACCCAAGGACTGTCGGCAATAGGGTAGATGATACCGGCATCTAGAAGCTTGAGTACTTCTTTCTTTACAACTTCCTGCATCAGAGGGTTAAGTCGGCGTTGGGGTTGTCTGACTGGTTTGAATTCTTTATCAACAACTATCCAATGTTTGCAGAAGGTTTTAGAGATGCCTCTGATGTCTGCTAACTGCCAGGCAATAGCTCGGACATGCTTCTTAAGCAGCCTGATCAGTTGTTCTTTCTGCTCGGGAGACAGGTTCGAATTGATGATGACAGGTAACTGGCAGTCCTTCCCCAGAAATGCGTATTCTAGGTGGTCAGGCAGCTCCTTCAAAGTAAGTTCTGGCAGATTCTCATATGAAGTGGTAATCCGACTCGAAGCTGGCTCAATATGTGTGGGCGCAGTGATGGGTGTGAATGTCGCCTTCTGTTCGTCTAGTTCATCTTGCCATAAGCACTGCTCTGGATCGTCTAACGCATTATCAATCCCTGAAATCAAACACAACTCTAGCGGATCACTAGATAAAGCATTAGTAAAGGAGTTGGCCGAGGCCAACTCTAGGGGATCAACAGCATAACATTTATCATCTTGGGCAACAGAATATCTCATGCTATCTTTAATGCAGAATGCAACGCTCTCTTGACCTACGCTTAAAGTTAACAGGCCTTTTTGCAGTTTATATTCACACCAGCAGTTGCTAAGAAAGGTCGACCTAGGATAAGTGTTCCGTCTAACTCTCGAGTATCTAAAACAATGAAATCTGCCATTATAGTAAACGGACCACATCAAACAGTTACATTTTCTATCATACCTCTAGGTCGTTTGACAGACCTATCGGCTAACATGAGATGCACAGTGATCGGTTTTAATTGTCCTAGGTTCAGCTTTTCATATAGATAAACAGGCATAACATTAATAGAAGCACCAGAATCAACCAGACTGCGATCAATTTTAATGCCATTAATAATGCACGATAATGTAAAAGAACCAGGATCAGGACACTTAGCTGGGGGAGGTGGCGGCTGTCGAATGGGAGATGGCGCACCGAGAATAGACGTGCATTCATTAGTAAGCGTGATAGAGTACGCCTCCCCATTCTTCACTTTCTTCACGAGATCCTTAAAGAATTCCCAAGTGGTGGTATGATTTCCACAGCTTCAGTCACTGGTATCTTGATCTCTGCATTCTTAAGAACATTGTACCACTTCTTGTACTGAGTGTCGTGATCCTTAGCCTTGCTCCTTGCAGCTTTTAGGAAGGGAATCTGAGGAACATATGGCGCCAAAACAGGCTCAGGAGCTGTCTTGGGCAGATTAGGAGGAGGAGCAGATGCTTCTTCTTCCTCTTCTGTGATATCCTCAATTTCTGGCATATCCATGGCGGCACTGGTATCTGGTATTACTTCAGGTTCTGGGGCCTTGGGATCAGTTGTTTGCTTGCCGCTCCTGGTGGTAATGGCTTGAGCGTGTTCGCTCTTTGTACCGGAGTCTGCTTGAAATGCTTCTGGATTAAGGAGGGGATTGCTAGTAAAGAGTTTAGTCATATTACTTATAGCATCCTCTATCCTCTGGCTCTGAGCTCTCTATCCTTGATTGAGTGCAGCTTGAGCTTTTAGTTGAATGTCGTGGTCGTCAAGTCTGCTCATAATCTGATCGAACTTCTTCTCATAATCCATGTCTCTATCGTAGTACGGCTTAGCTTGAGACTGGTGTTGTCCTCCAATGAATCCTGGAGGTCTATAATAAGGATCCACTAACCGGTTGCTCTGGTTCCGTGGCACGTAGTTTCTGTAACCGGCATAGCCTTTCTGATTATTAGCGAAACCCTGATCGATGAAGTTTATCTCTTCTGTAGACCAGACTTTTGTTGTGCCGAAGTTGAGGCAACTTCCTCCGTTATGAGCGCAGGACCCACACCATCCACAGTCAACTGAAAAGATGGTGGCTGACGGGGAATCGAGGGGAATACCAGCTGCTTGTAGGTGTTTCTGAACCTCTGCCTTGATCTGCTCTGCAACACTCACCTGACTCTGACTCTTATTTCCGTCTATTTGCCTCTCCCAGTTTCTAGACTTTGAAGCACAGTCAGCAAAATGCAGAAGAGCATCCTGAGGAGTAAAGGCGGTGCAATCTCCACCAGCTAGAGAGTTGACCCAGTTTGCAGATTCTTTGCGCATACCACGAGTAAAGAATTCAGCCAGCTGTCGTTGTTCATACCCATGGTGAGGGCATTCGAAGAGAAGAGACTGGAATTCATTCCAAGTGTAATACAGGCTTGCATCCTCTCTCTGAAGGAATCTAGAAATGCGGTCTTTATAAGCAGTCATCCTCGCGGGAGGAAAGTATTCCTCAACAAAATCTTGAGCTAATGTCTCTCAGTTAGTGTAATGACCCGGCGGCTTGCTTCCAAGCCACTGCTTAGCTGCACCTCTGAGAGAGAAAGGAAAGACTCAGAGATATAAAGCGTTCTTGTTGAGGTTCCCAGACTTGAAGGTGTTACAGACAGCCAAAAAGTCATCTAGATGCGTGTAGGGGTTATCATCTGGCCTCCCTTCGAATTGCACGTCCTTAGAAATCAGTTCTAGGAGAGGAATCTTAATCTCATAGTCAGGATCATCATCATTAGAAAGCACAGTGATGGGGGATCGAAAGTTGGATGCACGCGGCTTACTGTAGTCTGCAACACTTTTAAGAGTAACCATTGCGGTAAAGGAAGATGGAACGGAAGTGATCCGTTTCTGTACCTGCTATGATCTGCAAGAGGCAAAAACAAACACAACCGGTGTAAAATCGAAGTGTGATGGAAAATGAAAGATGGAAGGGTAGAAGAATAAAAATGCCAACTCTTCTTTCAACGAAATAGAAGAGTTCCCCGGCAACGGCGCCAATTTGGTGAACGTGTCATTGTGATGCATTCAGACAAATAACTAACAAAGCTAACAAAGCTAGGGTAGATCGTATTCCAGGGGTTTCTCCTACTTCCTTACTCAAAGATGTTGGCAATTTAATTCAAGTTTAAACACAAGTTGTGCGTGGTGTGAGTTCCACGACTTCTATACTAAAATACAAAGATAATTCGAAATGAGAATTAAAGCGAAGAAAGATTGAAGATTGATTGATTGACTAGAAAGATGACAGACAAGCTTAGACTTCGAATCCCCCTTAGATCACCAGAGCAACAGCAGGCAACAGACCAGTAACTTTCAATTCTAGTTCATTCAGTTCATAGATACCATCATAACTCCTGACCCTTAGGTTTAAGACTGGCGAACGTTCACTCTATCCGATCTAGCTACCACGATTAATTAGCCGCCTGGGTATGGTCGCCTCTCGCAACGACTTAACTTAACTGGTGCAAATTCTAATGATTAATGAGTTACTCTAGCAATGGATCAACCCTAATCGGTTCCTACGAAAGGCACACTCCAATTATAAGGTTGATTGTTCGATTTGGTGTTTTAAAGTAAGGCGAGCGTTCGCTTCTATCCTTAGCTTAACAAGAATCTAATCTAGGTGGCCAAACCAGACAAGAAACACAGATAACAAAGAACAAATCAAACATGAAAGATGAAACTGAATGAACTTCGAATCTAATTACCACCGATCCGTGACCGCTTTAAGCCCTGGGTCACTTAGGGTTCATCTAATCTAAGCTACACGAGTTTAGCTACTCATATTCAATACAGAAGAATCGAAGACAAACAAAGAATACATCTCAGGTAGGAAGACAGAGAAGAACTGTAAAACCTAATTTCGATGTTTCATGGCAGCTTCAATCTGCTGGATCTTCAACTCCTAGCACTGGCTCTCCGAGATGGATGGATGGCGTCACGATCCGTTCCTGGCTCCTCAAACCCTCTCTACTCGTTTTTCTCTCTTTCCTCTGTCTCGCTGTGTGTTGTGTGTTGTTGATTGTAAAATTGTCCATCCCCTTGATTGCCCGTGTTTTTCAGCATTTATACCTAACCGGCGGTTTCTGGATTTTTACTGGGATTTTCGCCAAAAATCCAAGGTTATTTTCGGCGAAAGTATCTGTTCAAATGTGGCTTCACCCGTCTGTTTCTCCTGGTTGATTTGGCTTCGAGTTTTCGCCAAAAATGCTCATGTATTTTCACCGAAAACTTCCTCTTAATCAGGTCAGTGAATCCTTCTTCCATTTTCGGCGAAAACCCAAGGGTATTTTCGCTGAAAATATATGTGTAAAATGAGCAGGAGTTTCGTTTTCCTTGAGTGATCTCTCCTTGGCTACTTATTCGATGGCAAAAACCTGTGCTAACGTAAAAACACTAGAAAACCATCAAATAGACCCGAAACGGGCCAAGGTAACACAAATGGCACGAGATAGGGCAATCGATTGAATATTCGTTATTCTACCCTAAAAATCATGTCTTATGCAAGGAAATGTCACTTAAATGCGGCTGATAATCAAGTCAAAATGAGTGTCATCAGCGACCTGCCAGGTTCCTTGCTTGGTGGGGAAGAAGAGGCTTTCAGTTCCTTCTTCTTTGGCGGCTTTTGAGCAGAAGATTTTGGTTTCTGCTTGGTAATCTGTTCAACACCTGCAACAACAATTGATCTAGGAACACTAGAAGAGACGTCAGTAACGGAGTTGACCGGAGTCAACTCCACAGTTTCAACAGCTAGACAATGAGATTCTTCATTCAAAGGAGTATATTTAATTTTGTCTTTCAAGCGGAACGTTATCTTGTTTTTACCAACCCTCAAGGTCAAGGAACCATTTGGAACGTTAATTTTCATTCCAGTTGTTTCCATGAAGGGTCGTCCTATGAGAATGGTAGAATCATCCTTACTAGTATCTATGATCACATAGTCAGCTAAGAACGTGAAAGGACCAAATTTAGTGACAACGTCTTTGATTTCTCCTCTAGGTGTTTTCAGTGATCTATCAGCAAAGACAAGTTGTATGCTAGTCGATTCAAGTTCTCCTAGGTTTAATTTTCAAATAAACTCATAGGCATAACATTGACAGACGCGCCTAGATCAACCAAACTACGTTCTATCTCAACATCATTAATAACTAGAGGAAGCGTGAAAGAACCAGGATCAGAGCACTTAGCTGGATATGGCGATGAAGGTTTCTTGCTACGAGCGGCAGGATATCCTTCTTTGTTTCCCCATATGCCAGTCTCGATCCTTGCGTTCGGCAGCAGTGCTCTTGGAAAAGGAGGCTTCACGTAGTACGGAGCAAGAGGAGGGTCATACTCCTTAGGTGCCTCCTTTGGTGCTTCCTTCTTCTCCAGAGTTTCATCGGTCCTGCATAAATTAGAAGAAGCATTAGCAGACAAGGCTGTTGGATCTTCAATAGATACCATCTTGGCTTGCTCCTTTCTCAGATTTGGTTCAATTTGGCTTGGAAGCTAGCCAAAGGGTCGACCAGATGTTAGCATGCTAGAGATCTGGTTTACTGCCTGCTCAATTCTTTGACCGGATGCAATCCGTTCTTGGTTGAGAAGAGCTTGAGCTTTGAAGTGACTGTCATTATCGTCAAGCCTGGTGATGATCTGACTGAGCTTCTTGTCGAGTTCACTGACGTTGTTCTCCCTCTGATGTTGCTGCCCTGTATAGGTAATTTTCAGATATTGATTCTGACGATTGCCAGGAGCAGTTCCATCGGTACCCGGATTACGGTGCGACGGCTGGTAGACACCTACCGGCGGATGGTTCGGCTTCTGATCCTGAGCTGGACCAGTTGGTTTGCTTTTCTGGTTCTGGCCTTGGTTCTAGTTGGCACCGACATTATAGGGAGGTCGATCTTGATAATTCCCCTGTTGCCTGAAATTGCGGTAGCCAACATAATCGTTTTGATTGTTGCTGAAGCCTTGTTTAACGAAATTGACTTCTTCGGCAGACCAGACTTATGTTTTACCAAAATTCTGGCATCAACCTCCATTATGCGCACAAGCTCCACACCACTCGCAATCGGCAACGTAGACAGTGGCTGCCGGCGGCTTAATGGGTGTAGTAGGCTTCTTCAGATGCTTCTCTACTTCTGCCTTGATGGTTGCTTCGAGATCAAGCTTGCTTCTTGATCCTTCAGATTGTCGCTCACAGTTCCTTGACTTGGAAGCACAGTTTGCGAAATGAAGAAGAGCAGCTTCAGGTGTAAGTGTAGTGCAACCCCCTTCAGCTATGGAATTGACCCATTCGGCAGATTCTTCACGAAGACCTGGAGCAAAGATTTCAGCTAACTACCTCTGCTCGAAACCGTGGTGAGGACAGTTGTAGAGAAGTTCTTGGAATTCATTCCAAGTATCATATAAGCTCGCTCCTTCCTTCTGAGAGAATCGGGCGATGCTGTCCTTGAAGGCTCTGGTTCTAGAAGGAGGGAAGTACTCTTCGACGAAGTCTTGAGCAAGAGTCTCCCAGTCAGTGTAGTAGCCCGGTGGTTTGCCAGTGAGCCACCTCTTAGCTGCGCCTTTCAAAGAGAATGGGAAAGCTCTCAAGCATAGAGTGTTCTTGTCGAGATTCCCGCTCTTGAAAGTGCTGCAGAGATCAAGGAAATCTGCCAGATGCGTGCATGAATTGTCTAGTGGCCTGCCTTCAAACTGTAGATCCCTAAAGATCATAGTCAAAAATCGTGATCTCATAGTCAGGATCTCCTTCGATGTGTGGCACGGCAATAGAAGATCGAACGCTAGTCGCGCTCAGCTTGTTGTAATCAGCTAGATTCTTCTGTGCACCGCCTGATGGTGGTGGTGGTAATCGATCATCCATGGTAGGAGATGGAGGAGGTGAAAGTGACTCGGTGTATGAAGCGGATGAAGATGACGGTGAAGATGGAGATGAGGAACTCTCCTTCGGTTCCTTGATCTTGATCGGAGTGACGGATGGAGGTGGATTGGTTCTGCCTCTCCTTGGAATCTGTGATTGTCTCAATGGAGCACAACTGCCTGGTGTCTCTATACTTTTAGCCTTGTCGGTTTGGGAGTGCGTAAGCGGGCGGCGGTGCATAAACCTGTGAACAACCTAAAATAACAAAAACAAACAAAAACCAGTGTAAAATCAAAGTGGATGGAAAAGTGGAACATGGAAAGTAGAAGAATAAAATGCCAGTTCTTCTTTCAAACAATTAAAAGAAGTTCCCCGGCAACGGCGCCAATTTGATGATGCTGTAAAACTGTGATCAAATACTACCAAGCTAGAAAGTTAGGGTAGATCGTATTCCACGGGCCTTCTAACAATTGACTACTCAAAGAAGCTGACAATTTATTCAGGTTTAGCACTTTGTGCGTGGTGTGAGTTCCACGACTTCTAATTCGTTAAAACTGGAAAGATTGGTTGGCTAACAAATATGACAGACAAGCTTAGACTTTGAATTCCCCTTCGTTCACCAGAGCATTGGTAATCAACAGATCAGCGGATTTCGATTCTCGTTCAATCAATTCTAAGACACCAGTAGGAAGCCGGCGGCGGGGGCCAGTGGTGAGGTGACGGCGGGCAGCAGAAAACCAACGGCGGCGGCCAATGGTGAGGCGGCGGCGGCGGGCAGTGGAGAGCCGGCGGTGGCGACAGCTGGTGGTGCGGCGAGCAAGTCGGCAGCGTCGGCCGTCATCATGTCGGGGCAGCTGGGGTCGGGTAGGACCGGGGCTGAGCGTCGGGCAGAGACGTGCCGGACTCGTGCTCGGGGGCCACGTCGGGTGGTGATGTGCCGGGGGGCCTTGGGCAGCGACAGGTCGGGGCCGGGTGCTAGGTCGGTCGGGGCCTTGTCGGGCAGGGTAGCGCCGGATGCTAGGGCGCGAGGACTGAGCGGGGTAGCGCCAGTCGGAGCCGGGCACTGGGGCGCCGGGGCCGGGTAGGGCAGCACCGGGGCCGGGTGCTGGGTCGCCGAGGCTGGGCGGGTAGCGCTAGTCGAGGCAGGGCGCGGGGGCGCCGGGGCTGGTCAGGCAGTGCCAGCGGGGGCTGGGGCCGAGCGCTGGGGCGCTGGGGTCTGGTGGGGTAGCGCCTGGGCTGGGGCCGAGTGCTGGGGCACTAGGGCTTGGGGTAGTGCCGACGCTGGAGCCGAGCGCTGGGGCGCTAGGGCCTGGGGCAGTGCCGAGGCGGGGGCCGAGCGCTGGGGCGCTAGGGTCTGGTGGGGCAGCACCTGGGCTGGGGCCGAGGGCTGGGGCACTGGGGCTTGGGGCAGTGCCGAGGCTGGGACCGAGCGCTGAGGCACTGGGGCTTGGGGCAGTGCTGATGTGAACCGCTTTAACCGTGGGCAGACGACCCTAACCACTGCAAGTTGGACACCGTGCAACGAGGTAGAAACCTTCGGGAACCGGGGCGGAATAGTACTTTGACCCGTCGGCTATATAACAACCGGGAACCAGAAGTGTCCAGTCGAAGACGCCACGCCAAGAGATGGATGCTCTTGATGATAAGTCGATCCTTCAATATCGCAACATGCAGATACAACAAGGGTTTCAGAACAAAGTTCTATCAAATGGGGGTTTATTTCATAAAAGTTGTAAGTACAAAGTGAGGCCGGCGGCCTCTATTTATAGGGAGGGAACAAGCTCTCCTCCCTAAAGTCTAATTCCTAAATAATAATAAAATAAAGAGTCCTTCTCCTAAAAAGACTCCTAAAACCCCTAAACAAGTCCTACTAAAAGGAAAAACAATTAAATAGTCTTTAAATCCGAAAAACAACTCAAATAGGATTAAAACTCTCACAAAACCCTAATCCGGCGGTTTAGGTTTTCCTAGTCCGGATAGGAATAGGACTCGGTGGTCCGCCGGGCTCGGTTTGGGCCTTTGGCGCCGGGCTTCTTCTTCACGGGTGGTCCTTCGTCGGCCCTTGGGGCCTGATGCTCCGGGCTTGTCCATGGGCCAGGGCCTTGCCAAAAGGCTTGGGCCAAGTAGTGGCCGCCCTCATAAAATACCTCCGATCGGCCCGGTTTTTGGTCTAGGGCACGGACCGGGTCCTAGCGGGTGTCTTCTTCATTTCTGCCCGGGGCTTCTTCTCCTATCTTCGGGCATCTCTTAAGGTAGCTCCAAATGTGGCTTTCTTGGGCTAGGGTCGGGCCAGGGCTGGTGCCTTGGAACCAGGAACTTCTCTTCTTCTCTCGGCTCGGCTCCGGATCGGTCTCGGGTGGCCATCCCTTCTCGGCCAAGTACTCTCGAGCTCTCTTGCTCCTGTACTCCAGGAAGGCTTCCATTGAATCTCTAGAGTGTGCCTCGTCTTTAGGGCCCTTGGAGGCTTGGCCAGGACCTGACGGAAGCTTGTCCTCAGCACTAGGGTTTCTACACTCGGCCAGCAGCATGACTTGGTGTGGCATTTCTTCCTTCGGAGCTTTCATAACAGTAGAGGGTGGCCTTAGCCTGTATCTTATCTCATACCTGGGCTTGGGGTCTTGTAGGTGGCCTTCCCTTGGCTCTATTCGCTTCTTGTAGGGCCCTAAGGTTCTTCCTTGGACGGGTGACCCTGGTGGAGTGTATGAGTACTTACGGATACTTGGGCAGTCGGGTTGGGTCATATCAAGTGCAGAGGCTGGGGCCGAGCGCTGGGGCGCTGGGGCTTGGGGCAGTGTCGAGGCTGGGGCCGAGCGCTGGGGCGCTGGGGTCTGGTGGGGTAGCGCCTGGGCTGGGGCCGAGTGCTGGGGCACTAGGGCTTGGGGTAGTGCCGACGCTGGAGCCAAGCGCTGGGGCGCTAGGGCCTAGGGCAGTGCCGAGGCGGGGGCCGAGCGCTGGGGCGCTAGGGTTTGGTGGGGCAGCACCTGGGCTGGGGCCGAGGGCTGGGGCACTGGGGCTTGGGGCAGTGCCGAGGCTGGGACCGAGCGCTGAGGCGCTGGGGCTTGGGGCAGTGCTGATGTGAACCGCTTTAACCGTGGGCAGACGACCCTAACCACCGCAAGTTGGACACCGTGCAACGAGGTAGAAACCTTCGGGAACCGGGGCGGAATAGTACTTTGATCCGTCGGCTATATAACAACTGGGAACCAGAAGTGTCCAGTCGAAGACGCCACGCCAAGAGATGGATGCTCTTGATGATAAGTCGATCCTTCAATATCGCAACATGCAGATACAACAAGGGTTTCAGAACAAAGTTCTATCAAATGGGGGTTTATTTCATAAAAGTTGTAAGTACAAAGTGAGGCCGGCGGCCTCTATTTATAGGGAGGGAACAAGCTCTCCTCCCTAAAGTCTAATTCCTAAATAATAATAAAATAAAGAGTCCTTCTCCTAAAAAGACTCCTAAAACCCCTAAACAAGTCCTACTAAAAGGAAAAACAATTAAATAGTCTTTAAATCCGAAAAACAACTCAAATAGGATTAAAACTCTCACAAAACCCTAATCCGGCGGTTTAGGTTTTCCTAGTCCGGATAGGAATAGGACTCGGTGGTCCGCCAGGCTCGGTTTGGGCCTTTGGCGCCGGGCTTCTTCTTCACGGGTGGTCCTTCGTCGGCCCTTGGGGCCTGATACTCCGGGCTTGTCCATGGGCCAGGGCCTTGCCAAAAGGCTTGGGCCAAGTAGTGGCCGCCCTCATAAAATACCTCCGATCGGCCCGGTTTTTGGTCTAGGGCACGGACCGGGTCCTGGTGGGTGTCTTCTTCTTTTCTGCCCGGGGCTTCTGCTCCTATCTTCGGGCATCTCTTAAGGTAGCTCCAAATGTGGCTTTCTTGGGCTAGGGTCGGGCCAGGGGTGGTGCCTTGAAACCAGGAACTCCTCTTCTTCTCTCGGCTCGGCTCCGGATCGGTCTCGGGTGGCCATCCCTTCTCGGCCAAGTACTCTCGAGCTCTCTTGCTCCTGTACTCCAGGAAGGCTTTCATTGGATCTCTAGAGTGTGCCTCGTCTTCAGGGCCCTTGGAGGCTTGGCCAGGACCTGACGGATGCTTGTCCTCAGCACTAGGGTTTCTACACTCGGCCAGCAGCATGGCTTGGTGTGGCATTTCTTCTTCCGGAGCTTTCCTACCTGTAGAGGGTGGCCTTAGCCTGTATCTTATCTCATACCTGGGTTTGGGGTCTTGTAGGTGGCCTTCCCTTGGCTTTATTCGCTTCTTGTAGGGCCCTAAGGTTCTTCCTTGGACGGGTGACCCTGGTGGAGTGTATGAGTACTTACGGATACTTGGGCAGTCGGGTTGGGTCATATCATCCCCCTCTTCTTGCCTTGGATTTGTCCCAAATCCATCTCGGGTTCCCTTCTAGCACTCATCACTCTCTTCCAAACTTCAGTAATCTTGTCGGCCACGGTCGGGGAAGATTCAGCTTCATCTTTAGACCTAATAGTGTCATTCGAATCAGTAACGGACCAAGGCTCGGGTCCTTCAGCGCTTTCTCCATCAGTCTCCATAGCTCCCTCTCCTGAAAAACTATTAACAATAATATTAAGGCTTGGGGAGGTGGTGGGTAAAGGTTCCTCACTTATTTCTACATCCGGGTCATCATCCGGATCTTCTTCACTCGGGGCAGCTCTCAATACTCGTCGGGAGATGATCTCCCATTGTATCTTGGGTGCACAGGGAACCGTCGGTGAAGCGTCGGGTCGGGGCACGGGGGTGCCGGAGGTGCCAGAGGTAAACCAGGGCACGTCGGCCAGGGTGGCGGCGTCGGGCAGTGGGGACATGGCGGCGGGCAGTGGGGAGCCGGCGGCGGTGGGCAGGAAGTAGGCGGCGGCGGACAGTGGGAAGTCGGCGGCGGCGGACAGTGGGAAGTCGGCGGCGGCGGGCAGTGGGGAGCCGGTGGCGGCGGACAGTGGGGAGTCGGCGGGGGCGGGCAGTGGGGATCCGGCGGCGGCAGCCAGTGGGGGGCCGTTGGGCATCCTTTTGTCGGCGCAGCCGGGGTCGGGCAGGACCGGGGCTGAGCGTCGGGCAGGGACGCGCCGGACTCGTGGTCGGGGGCCACGTCGAGTGGTGATGCGCCGGGGGCCCTTGGGCAGCGACAGGTCGGGGCCGGGTGCTAGATCGGCCGGGGCCTGGTCGGTCAGGGTAGCGCCGGGTGTTGGGGCGCTAGGACTGAGCGGGTAGCGCCAGTCGGAACCGGGCGCTGGGATGCCGGGGTTGGTCAGGCATTGCCAGCCGTGGTCGGGGCCGAGCGCTGGAGCGCTGGGGCCTAGTGGGGTAGCACCGGGTCTGGGGCCGAGTGCTGGGGCAGTGGGGCCTGGTGGGGCAGCGCTGTGGCTGGGGCCGAGCGCTGGAGCGCTAGGGCCTGGTGGGGCAGTGCCGGGGCTGGGGCCGAGTGCTGGGGCACTAGGGCCTGGTGGGGCAGCGCCGGGGCTGGGGCCGAGTGTTGGGCCGAGCGCTGGAGCGCTGGAGCCTGGTGGGGCAGCGCCGGGGCTGGATCTGAGCACTGGGGTGCTGGGGCCGGTTCGGGGAGCGCCGGGGCTGGGGCCGAGCGCTGGGGCTTGGGGCAGTGCCGAGGCTGGGGCCGAGCGCTGGGGCGCTAGGGCCTGGGGTAGTGCCGAGCACTGGGGCGCTAGGGCCTGGGACAGTGCCGATGCTGGGGCCGAGCACTGGGGTGCTGGGGACAGGTCGTGCAGTGTCGTGGCTGGGTATTGGGGCCGGGCTGGTGCCGGGTGCTAGGGTTTTAGAGAAGAACCCTGCAAACTTCTTAAGCCTTCTCGGCTTAACTTTCTCTCCTTCATCTGATTCTTCTTCTTCTTTCCTCTCATCCTCCTCATCGCCTGTCTCAATTTCTCTTTCTCTTATCACCATCGTTTGTTCCTTAGGGCAGTCCCTTGGGATATGTCCCCTTCCTTGACATTTGACACATACAATTCCACTGGGACGTGGATTAGAGCCTTGAAACTTATAAGTAGATGGTGCAAGTGTTACCGGAGGTGCCGAATCCCTAGGGTTAGGGTTTGGCCGTGAGCGGAGGGCTCGGGTCTGTTCAGGCTTCCATGGAGCTTGGCTTGTACTTGGACCTTCTCTCCATGAGTCATGGGCGGGTCTCCTGGTGTAGCCGTCTCGGCCTCGTCCTCTTCCAAGCTGGATGAGGGCTCCGTGTATGTGGGCCAGGGTAACTTCAAGATCCTGAAGGGTGTCTTCTATTTTGGCTAACCTCTCGTCTGCCATGGTTAGTACTAGCAAACGGAAGCAATTATCTATCCCCTCTTCTTAGAAATAAGCTTACAACGAAAGGAAATAACGTGGCAAACTGGCCTTGCTTTTCTTTTCTTTTTTCTTAACTCGAAACTAAACAAGAATTGAAATAGAAGGGAATTTTCAAATCAATTTTCTAAGAAAGCAGTAAAGGATATGAATCCAGGTGAACCTGGAGACTGGGATAGATGTGGTCCTTGTGTTTGAACCGTGCTCTGATACCAACTGATGTGAACCGCTGCAACCATGGGCAGACGACCCTAACCACCGCAAGTTGGACACCGTGCAACGAGGTAGAAACCTTCGGGAACCGGGGCGGAATAGTACTTTGACCCGTCGGCTATATAACAACCGGGAACCAGAAGTGTCCAGTCGAAGACGCCACGCCAAGAGATGGATGCTCTTGATGATAAGTCGATCCTTCAATATCGCAACATGCAGATACAACAAGGGTTTCAGAACAAAGTTCTATCAAAGGGGGGTTTATTTCATAAAAGTTGTAAGTACAAAGTGAGGCCGACGGCCTCTATTTATAGGGAGGGAACAAGCTCTCCTCCCTAAATTCTAATTCCTAAATAATAATAAAATAAAGAGTCCTTCTCCTAAAAAGACTCCTAAAACCCCTAAACAAGTCCTACTAAAAGGAAAAATAATTAAATAGTCTTTAAATCCGAAAAAACAACTCAAATAGGATTAAAACTCTCACAAAATCCTAATCCGGCGGTTTAGGGTTTCCTAGTCCGGATAGGAATAGGACTCGGTGGTCCACTGGGCTCGGTTTGGGCCTTTGGCGCCGGGCTTCTTCTTCACGGGTGGTCCTTCGTCGGCCCTTGGGGCCTGATGCTCAGGGCTTGTCCAGGGGCCAGGGCCTTGCCAAAAGGCTTGGGCCAAGTAGTGGCCGCCCTCATAAAATACCTCCGATCGGCCCGGTTTTTGGTCTAGGGCACGGACCGGGTCCTAGCGGGTGTCTTCTTCATTTCTGCCCGGGGCTTCTTCTCCTATCTTCGGGCATCTTTAAGGTAGCTCCAAATGTGGCTTTCTTGGGCTAGGGTCGGGCCAGGGCTGGTGCCTTGGAACCAGGAACTTCTCTTCTTCTCTCGGCTCGGCTCCGGATCGGTCTCGGGTGGCCATCCCTTCTCGGCCAAGTACTCTCGAGCTCTCTTGCTCCTGTACTCCAGGAAGGCTTCCATTGAATCTCTAGAGTGTGCCTCGTCTTTAGGGCCCTTGGAGGCTTGGCCAGGACCTGACGGAAGCTTGTCCTCAGCACTAGGGTTTCTACACTCGGCCAGCAGCATGACTTGGTGTGGCATTTCTTCCTTCGGAGCTTTCATACCTGTAGAGGGTGGCCTTAGCCTGTATCTTATCTCATACCTGGGCTTGGGGTCTTGTAGGTGGCCTTCCCTTGGCTCTATTTGCTTCTTGTAGGGCCCTAAGGTTCTTCCTTGGACGGGTGACCCTGGTGGAGTGTATGAGTACTTACGGATACTTGGGCAGTCGGGTTGGGTCATATCAAGTGCAGAGGCTGGGCCCGAGCGCTGGGGCGCTGGGGCTTGGGGCAGTGTAGAGGCTGGGGCCGAGCGCTGGGGCGCTGGAGCTTGGGGCAGTGCCGAGGCTGGGGCCGAGCGCTGGGGCGCTAGAGCCTGGGGCAGTGCCGAGGCTGGGGCCGAGCGCTGGGGCGCTAGGGCCTGGGGCAGTGCCGATGTTGGGGCCGAGCACTGGGGTGCTAGGGCCTGGTCGGGCAGTGCCGGGGCTGGGTACTGGTGTCGGGGCTGGGGTCAGGGCCGGGGCCAGGGCTGGTGCCGGGACTAAGGCCAGGGCTGGTGCCGGGGTTGAGGCCGGGGTAGGGGCCGAGGCTGGTGCCGGGGCTGAGGCCAGGGCGCCGGGTGCTAGGGTTTTGAAAGTGAACACTGCAAAATTTTCGAGCCCTTCGGGCTGAACTTCTTCTCCTTCATCTGACTCCTCTTCTTCTTCCTTCTTTTCCTCTTCTTCATTGTCCGTCTCGATTCCTCCTTCTCTTATTACCATCGTCCGTTGGTTAGGGCAGTCCCTTGAGATGTGTCCTCTACCTTGACACTTAAAACATACAATTCCACTAGGACATGGGTTAGACTTCTGAACTGTAGAAGTAGGTTGGGCAGATGTTACCGGTGGTGCCGAACCCCTAGGGTTAGGGTTAGGCCGTGAACTTGAGCCTCGGGGCTGTTCGGACTTCCATGAGGCTTGGCTGGTAGTCGAGCCTCCTCTCCACGGGGCACTGGCTGATCTCGTCGTGTAACCCCTCTTCAACTCTCTCTCCACGCGGTTAGCTAGGGCTTTGAGCTCCTCGTAGTCAGCATAGTTAAGTATGTTGACTTGATACATGATCTCGGGGCGTAGCCCTCCTACAAACCGGGCTATCTTCGCTTCGGGTTCTTCTCTGAGGTCAAGTCTGGCTACCAACATCTCGATCTCCTTGGTATATTGCTCCACGGACATGGTGCCTTGCTTTAAGCTCCGGAGGGATGTGTGTAGGTCTCGGGTATAAGTACTCGGGACAAACCTCTTCCTCATTATCCTCTTGAGGTCTCGCCACGACTCGATAGGGTCCTCCTCGTCTCTTTGGATCCGTCCTTTGTACTGGCTCCACCATAGGGCAGCATAGTCAGTGAATTCAAGGGTGGCGAGGATTACCTTCTTACGTCCGGAGTAGCCGTGGCACTCGAGGAAATCCTCCATACTTCTCTCCCAATCTAGGTACTCGTCGGCATTGTATTTGCCAGCAAACTTTGGCACGGTGAGCTTGAGGTTGCTCAAGTCATCGTCAATCTCCTGAGCTAGTCGTCGGGCTCTTCTGTTCGGGTCTTCAGGGCTGTCCTCTTGGTGCCTGTCTCGTCCCCTCTCGGCTTGAAGCAGAGCTAGGGCTTCGTGGACGGCGGCCATGGTAGCTCCAAGGTTCCGAATGTTGCCTTCTACGTTGGCTAGTCTCTCGTCTGCCATGGTTAGTACTATCGAACGAAAGAAATTTTCTATCCCCTCTTCTTAGAAATAAACTTACAACGAAAGGAAATAACGTGGCAAGGTGGCCTTGCTTTCTTTTCTTTTTCTTAACTTACAACTCGAAACTGAAATAAAAATAGAAGGGAATTTTCGAATCAATTTTCTAAAGAAAGCAATAAAAGGATATGAATCCAGGTGAACCTGGAGACTGGGATAGATTGTGGTCCGTGAGCTGAACCGTGCTCTGATACCAACTGATGTGAACCGCTGCAACCGTGGGCAGACGACCCTTGAACACCGCAAGTTGAGACCGTGCAATGAGGTAGAACCGTCGAGAACCGGGGGCGGATAAGTACTTTGACCCGTCGGCTATATATAGCCGGGAACCAGAAGTGTCCAGTCGATGACGCCACGCCAAGAGATGGATGCTCTTGATGATAAGTCGGGGCCTTCAGTATCGCAACATGCAGATACAATAAGGTTTCAAGAACTGAGTTCTATCAAAGGGGGTCTATTTCATAAAAAGTCTCTCTTACAAGGGTGGCCGGCGGCCTCCTTATATAGGTGAGGGAACAAGCTCTCCTCCCTAATTACTACTTCTAAATAATAATAAAATAAAGAGTCCTATTCCTAAATAGTCTCCTAAAACCCCTAAATAATCCTACTTAAAAGGAATAAACATAAAATAATAGTTGTAGTCTTTAAAGTAAAATAAAAGACCTAAATTAGGTCAAAAACCCTAATTTAGCCGCGTACGGCTGCTTGGGCCGGTTGGGCGCGTGTGGCGGCCCGGTGGGCTTGACCGGCCGAACGCCGGGCTTGACTCGGGTGGCGGACGCGGGCTTCGGCTTCGGGCGGGTTCAGTGACCGGGCTTCTTGTCCAAAAGATATGTTCTTCATGCCCGGTTCCATAAAACTCCTTTGATCGGCCCGGTTGCCGGTTTAGGGCATGTGGCTGTTCTCCTCTTGGACCTTCTTTCTTTCCCCTCGGGCCTTCTTCTTTAAGCTTCAGGTAGGCTCCAGGTAGCTTTGGACGTAACTATCCATGGTCAGTCCAAGTGTCATGCTTCGGGGCCAAGGACTCCAAGTCTTCTCATGCCTCGGTTCAGGTTCAATCTTTGACAGCTCTCCTCTTCGGGCCAAGGGTTCTTGGGCTCTCTTCCTTCTGTACTCCATAAATGCTTCCAGAGGGTCACTCAAAGAACCGGCTTCTTCTTCAGGGCTCCTAGAAGTCAGGCTAGGGGCAGGCTGAAGCTTCTTTTTGGTTGTAGAGCTTATACCCTCGGCCATCAGCATGGCTTGGGATAGCATTCCCTTCCTCGGAGTCTTTCTACCTGCAAGTGAAGGGTTTAGTCGATATTTATTGTCATACCTTGGCTTTAGGGCTCGAGGATGGCCTGCCCTTTGATTCATGCGCTTCTTAAGAGGCCCTAGGATCTTGCCTAGGCCAGGGGATCCTGGTGGGGTGTAGGAATACCGGTTGGCATCGGGGCAGCATTGTTGGATCATGTCATCCCATAACCGAAAGGTCATTCTCCCGCTAACCACATCAATGATGACTCCAGCAGTACCAAGGAATGGTTTACCAAGTATGAGGGGAGTATTGAAATCTTCCTTCATATCTAGCATAACAAAATCAACCGGGAAATAGTAGTTATTTATTGTAATAATAACATTTTTAACAATCCCTAAGGTTTTCTTAATGCTCTCATTAGCTAAATGAACATCCACACTAGTAGGAACTAACTTTGTCAATCGTAAGAGTTGGCATAAAGGATAAGACACCACATTATTACAAGCTCCTACATCAGCGAGAGCCCTATCTACGCAATGAGAACCAATTAAGCAAGGAAAAGAGAAACTTCCCGGATCCTTACGCTTCTTGGAAACCTGCTTCTGGAGGAATTATGAATAGTTTATCCCAAGCGCCATTTCATCAACTCGTGCCAATCCCTCCTTCTTCAAGTGGTCGATGATTGATGGCTTCTTGACGATGGCGTCCAATAATTCTCTATTGATTCACACCTTTTCTAGCATCGCTATCACTTGATCTATTTCCATAATCACCAGAGGAGGTAGCACCTCCTCAACAATCTCCACAACTTCCAACTCAACTTCTTCCTTCCCAAACAGAGTATCTTGCAAGAACTTAGCGTAATAAGGAATCTTCACTAAAGCATGCAAGAAATGAGTCATTATCTATTGTCTCTTGAGAGCCTTGAGATAAGAATGGAAAAATTATTCTTGCGACTCATCTGTTACTCGGTTAGGTAATGGAATAGGTTGGACATAATAATATGTATTGATCCACAACCGTGGGAGGGGACCCTATACCAATAAGCCAAATGACAAAACAGAAAAGTCTAACCTCAGAAACCGGGGGTGGATAGGACTTGGATCCGCTAGCTATAGAGATATAGGAACCCTAAGTATCAAGTCGAAGGTGCCACACCATGGGGGGAATACCCAAGATGATAAACCAAACCTTAAGCAATGCAACAACTCGCAAAAGCTTGAAGGAACAAGAACAAAGTTCTAAAATTTATTTGTATAATTCTTCAAAGTGTGTCTTACAAACAAGGCCAAAGGCCTTTATTTATAGGCTAGGTTTCGTGAACAAGCTATCTGAATCCTCATACAACTCTAACTCCTAAAATAGCATAAACTATTCCTAAATAGTCTAAGTAGGAATAAAATCTTAACTAAAATACTAAAAAGTCTAAAAATAACAAATCCGATAATAAGCGGTCGAAACCCTAAGCCAGTTGAAAACCCTAATCCATGTTTAAGATGAATGGGGTGTGAAAAATCCCTCCTTGGCTTAGATTCCATATTTTTCGTGTTTCCTACTCCTAAAAGGACTTGGAAACACGGGCTTCAGCTCGTGGTGTGAGTATTACTGATCTAGATAAGAATCCTGATCACGGTCGGATAAACCAGAACAAGTCTGGGTGTAGAAATACCCATACAATTCTGGCAAAGGAAATAACCGAGATTACAGTATAAAATAGAAATCAAGTGAGTGTCGAGTTGCCTATAATGACCAAGACTTGCCAGGAAGTCTGCCGCTTGATTTGCTTCTCTAAAAACATGGGAGAGATTCACTGACCAACCTCTGTAAATGAAGTCGTGAATAATAGAAACTTCACTCGCGTGTTGGTGTTGTGGCTGTCCTTCACCCAAAATCAGAGCAAGGGTTGTCTTCGAATCGGAATTGAATATTCACTCCTCTATAACCAGCCTCCTGGGCCAATTTGAGACCCGTAGCAATACCATGTAATTCAATCCCTAACAATGAACTTTATACTGTTACAATTAGATCACTTAACCTACACATACAGACACATCAACCAAACAAACTTGTCTCACTATTCTCTACACATAATAAGTAGCAATCATCAATCATGCACAATGCCAATCGAGCCGACTAGACTTCCTTACACAGAAATGTTTAGAACAATGGGTAACTCTCACACTCTGTGGTTAGAGACGTGTTTATGCTCTCATTCACTTCCTCAACTAAATTCTGTCATAGGTTTGCAATTCGACCACAATCTCCACCACGGTGACCACACTAGAACTAGACAAAAGGTCTTACAAGGGACTGTGACGATCCTATACTACAAGGGATTATGAAGAGTGGATGAAGGGATAAATGATGTTGATGTGTATGGTGCGGTGTAACAATCCTAGCTCTTTTTTTTATGAATTAGCGGTTTCATATCATCAAAAAACAGTTAAGTACAAACTAAAGAGGAAAACTATAAACTGTAACTACACAAAATATGAAGCTACTATATACAACTAAGGAATTCTAATTCCTCTTTCCTACCCTTAGGAAAATGCCTGAAGTCCCCACCAATTTGATCAATACTACTCTCTATATTCAAACTAAGCCCCCCATAAAGCACTGCACATCTCGAACGCCAAATACAGTTCAATAGCATAATAATCCTAGCTATTCAACTCACAAGAATCCAAAAAATTAATAATGACAACCCTAGCATGCTCCTAACCATCAATCAATCATCAACAATAGCATAATTCGCATCATACAATTTATTAACAAAAATTGAAGCTAAGAGAAACTAAGAATAAGCAAACCAACCTCAAAAAACAAGAGAAAATTCGTGGTCAAAGAGGGTTTGGCTTTTTCTTCTTCTTCCAAGAGTGGGAATGAGGAAAAAGAAGGGAAAACTTGACGGTGAGGGTAGAGTGATTATGGAAAACGAGTTTGGGGAGGATTGGTGGTGTTTTTATGGTGGGAGAGTCAGTGGGATGGTAAAGAAGAAGAAGAGCTCAAGCTTTTGAGAGATTCTTCAATGGAGGAAGGAGAGAGAATGTGGGTTGGGGTTTTGTGAAAGAAGGGATGAATGGAGGATTTAAAGAGATGAGAGTGAAGGATTTGGGTTAGGAGAGGTGTATGGATGAGTGGTGGGGTTAGGGTTCATGTATTTGGGGTTTGGGAGAGAAGGAAGAAGAAGGCAAATCAGAGAGGAGAAGAGGGAAAGAAATCATAAAAAAAAATTAAAGGGGGTTTTTCTGATAGTAGGCGGCGTGCACGCCATTTGCATGCCTACCTGATGGGCAGAAATTCTCAGCTCTTTTTTATATGTAAAATTCAGTTTTGCCTGCAATTTTTTATCTTGAACTTCTTTCTTAGACCAAAAACAACAAATGAAGACTCGGGCAAGCATCAAACATTAGAACATCAAATAATGACACCTAAAATGAACGCAAAACTCGAGCAAAAAATCTTCAAAAGTAGAAAAAAATAAGAATTGTTTTTATGTACAAAAATATCGGGGTGCCTCCCGAAAAGCGCTAATTTTCTCGTCATTAGCACGACAATACCTAGACTTTCATTCAAGGTATATGATTAGAGGGCTCCGAGTGATTAAATCTCGAGTTTCTCTTCATCTTCTTTCCTTTGCCTACAGACAATGTTTTAGTCTTTCCTTTACCTTTTTTCTTTACCTGTGACTTCTCGGAATACAATTTTTTTTGATGAATATCGGAATACAATTTCTTCACATCATCGGATCTTTTTTCCTCCAATGAGCTTCTCGGGACTTGCGTTTCTCCTCAATCATGCCAACCTCTTGTACCAACAAAGAACTTTGTGGGAGTGAGGTGAACTAATAATTGAGCAAAGCATCAAAATCAAAAGATGAATCCTTCTTGGGAGATGAAGGAGGAGAAACGACCACTAGGGTAGCAATTTCAAACACTATCTCTTCCTCCCATAACCGAAAGGTCATTCTCCCGCTAACCACATCAATGATGGCTCCAGCTGTAGCGAGGAATGGTTTACCAAGTATGAGGGGAGTATTGAAATCTTCCTTCATATCTAACATAACAAAATCAACTGGGAAATAGCAGTTATTTATTTTAATAATAACATTTTTAACAATCCATAAGGTTTTCTTAATGTTCTCATTAGCTAAATGACCATCCACACTTGTAAGAACTAACTTTGTCAATCGTAAGAGTTGGCATAAAGGATAAGACACTACATTAATACTAGCTTCTACATCAGCAAGAGCCCTATCTACGCAATGAGAACCAATTTAGCAAGGAAAAGAGAAACTTCCCGGATCCTTACGCTTCTTGGAAACCTGCTTCTAGAGGAGTTGTGAATAGTTTATCCCAAGCGCCATTTCATCAACTCGCGCCAATCCCTCCTTCTTCAAGTGGTCGATGATTGATGGCTTCATGACGATGGCGTCCTATAATTCTCTGTTGATTCACACCTTTTCTAGCATCGCTGTCTCTTGATCTATTGCCATAATCACCAGAGGAGGTAGCACCTCCTCAACAATCTCCACAACTTCCAACTCAACTTCTTCCTTCCCAAACAGAGTATCTTGCAAGAACTTAGCGTAATAAGGAATCTTCACTAAAGCATGCAAGAAATGAGTCATTATCTCTTGTCTCTTAAGAGCCTTGAGATAAGAATGGAAAGATTCTTCTTGCGACTCATCTGTTACTCGGTTAGGTAATGGAATAGGTTGGACATAATGATATAAATTGATCCACAATCGTGGGAGGCGACCCTATACCAATAAGCCAAATAACAAAACAGACAAGTCTAACCTCAGAAACCGAGGGTGGATAGGACTTGGATCCGCTAGCTATAGAGATATAGGAACCCTAAGTATCAAGTCGAAGGTGCCACACCATGGGGGGAATACCCAAGATGATAAACCAAACCTTAAGCAATGCAACAACTCGCAAAAGCTTAAAGGAACAAGAACAAAGGTCTAAAATTTATTTGTATAATTCTTCAAAGTGTGTCTTACAAACGAGGCCAAAGGCCTTTATTTATAGGCGAGGTTTCGTGAACAAGCTATCTGAATCCTCATACAACTCTAACTCCTAAAATAGCATAAACTATTCCTAAATAGTCTAAGTAGGAATAAAATATTAACTAAAATACTAAAAAGTCTAAAAATAACAAATCCGATAATAAGCGGTCGAAACCCTAAGCCAGCTGAAAACCCTAATCCATGTTTAAGATGGATGGGGTGTGAAAAATCCCTCCTTGGCTAAGATTCCATATTTTTTTCGTGTTTCCTACTCCTAAAAGGACTTGGAAACATGGGCTTCAGCTCGTGGCGTGAGTATTCCTGATCTAGATAAGAATCCTGATCACGGTCGGATTTCTAGGCGCCGCTGAGTTTCTGTGCACGGTTCTGGGCGCTGCCGGGTTATGTGTCCATCATGTCCACCTTGTGTCCTTCTCTGAATCGGACTTGGGTTAGTGGAGGTTTATCCTTAGGACATAGGGAATCCTTCGACCTTCCATGATGACTTCTTCTCCATCTTCTGAACTCGTGTCCTCCTCTTCTTCGGCCGCCTCTTCTTCATCATCAGTGATCACCTCTCCTTCTCTGATCACCAATTGTTGGTCATACTCCACTGCCAGGTCTCCACCGACGGTATGCACTATGTGGCGTGGGACTCCAGGCTCCCATGCTTGGTTGAGGCCAAGGCTGGTGATTAGGCGACTAATGAAAGCACCGTCGAGGATGAAGGTTGGAATCTTCGCAGATGTAATCTTTGAGGCGAAGAGATGGGCGAGTACCCAGCCTAGATGAAGTCAGAAGCCCTCATGTCTAGCTCCGAAGACGATGAGCTCCTCTTGGTTTATATGGTGGCGGCTTCTCACTAGAGCAAACAACAAAGATCTACGCCACAAAACGAAAAAGAGGGTAAGAGACTATACTGATGAAGTTATGGTTTGTGGACTTGGCACCCGACACTCCGGTGATGTGGCTCCAGAGTGCATCATAGGCTGGGCCCCTTGCCTTGTTGTTGTCCCAACCATGGTGGTGACCATGATAGTACTCAAGTGGAATGCCGAGGTGGTCGGAAAACTCGTCGTAGGTGAACACCCTATACAATCTACCGAGGAAAAAGGAGATGACCTTCTTGTGCTTCCTGGCCTTATGAGTGTCCAGGTCAAAGGTAGCCCATAACTCTCCGAGCGCGATAGGGGGGAAGTCGTCTACAATGGTAGTCAGCTCCAGAAGTCCTGCAGCTGCTAGAGAGTTGTAGACATTCTCGTACCACTCCCCATCATGTTCCTGGACAGACTCCAAAGAAAGAGGGTGCACGTCAGCTACAGGGATGTGTTGGATCCTCTGGTAGCGCTCAAAGTAGTGGTTCGACATCCTGGCAATGAATGGATGGAACCCCTGGTGGTTTGGGTTGAGCGGAGGAGGAGGACCGATGAGAACTGGGATGACTGGAGCGTGGACACTGGCACTAGCACCAGCATCCAGAGTGGCAAAGGTAGACCCTGGACCGTTGGGTTCTACCCTCGCTCTCTTACTCCTGTTCCTAAAAGATATCAAAATCTGGTAACCACATTAGTTAAACCGACAACTTACTTACCCCACACTTGGTCAAAAAACTCAATTTCACAAAGAAACGAGGAAAACCGAGTGGGGATAAGCTAATTCAACATTCGGTAACCAAAATTGATCCTAAGTCATGCATAGGGGCTGCCCGGACAGAAAATTCACCTCATTCAACTCAAAGTCAAATCGACATTTATAAAAAGTCAACAACCCTAACAAAATTACGCAATTAAGCAAAGCTAACCACGAGCAAAGGCATCAAATGGCATTATCAAAGGTTCAGCAACATTAAGACATCATTAGGCACGTACAGAAATGTTCCAGCCTTGTCGCCTGGCCCAATAATGGAAGCCCAAGCCTGTTGGTCCTCCGGGAGTGGTGTACCTCGTAAGTAGTGTGGGGGTAGTTAGTTCAAGGAAAAGGGGAGGCGATCAGTTTAAGGAATGGGAAAGGGAGGCGAGTAACGTACCGCGGAGCGTTTGTCCGCTAGGTAAAAGTGTTGTCCTCTGGTTAATAGGATGTACGGGGGTATTTATAGTACCCCTGCCTTGGTCGCCAAGGCTGAATCTTAGCCACTCGTTTGTAGCCCCCGTAGGATGTTGACACGTGTCTGCTCTATCTTAGAACCCTAAGTGTCGCCGAGTAACCCTAGGAGGCCGCCGAGCTGGGCCGTCGCTTTGGGCCTTACTCTACTTCCTGGGCCTGCCTGTTCGGCCCATCTGATTTACTGCCTAAAATCTGGACCTCCAGCCCTAGCCGCTGTGTTCAGGCTGCCGTGTGGGCCGCCTCATGGGCCGCCGTGTGGGCCTTTGGGCCTCGTCGGGCCGGGCCCATCAATTGCCCCCAAGCCCTTAGTCGAGCTTTGCTTGGCTGAGGGCTTACTTATAACTCGGATCGCTTGTCTTGTGATCGCCGTAGGAGGGCCCATCAATTGCCCCCGAGCCCTTAGTTCGAGCTTTGCTTGGCTGAGGGCTTACTTATAACTCGGATCGCTTATGTTGTGTCGCTTTATCGCTTTGCTGTCCTATCGCCTTGTTGCTTTGTTGTTTTGCCGCTTTGGTGTCTTGGTTCTTATCGCCTTGTTGCTTTGTTGTTTTGCCGCTTTGGTGTCTTGGTTCTTATCACCTTATCTCTTTTGTCGCTGCTTTCTATCGCGCCCCTTCTTTCCAGTTTTTCATGCACCTCTCTACCGCTCAGGGTATTATGGTCTTTTACTCCCTACCTTGCTGGAGAAGTTGGGGAAATCGGGGTATTTCAGTAATTGCCCAGAAAGCCATCATTACCTTATCCTTTCAGACGTCACCTCAGCAGCGCGTGCCCCCAATGAAACGTCGCGACGGCTCAACTTCCCGCCAACACGCCCTTTTAACCGCGCGTGTGCCTCACTCATTCACCGCGACGGTTCCACTCCCGCTCACTGCACTCCTATATAAACCCCATTCTTACTGTCTCCCTCCGTTTTTTACTCTTTCTCTGCCACCTTGCCTCTCTATTTTTACAGTCTTCTCGCCTCCCCTGCTTCTTCCTTCCTCCGCCGATCAGAAAATGCTCCATTTTTCCTTCTTCCGACCACCGGAAAACGTTCATCTCTCTTTGCCATTTTTCAGATGTCTGGAGCTCCCCGACGCCCACCTGGTACGTGACTCCTCCCTTCTTTCTCACTCTCATTGCCGTCCTGCCGTGTGTTTCCTTCTCTTTTCTGCTTCTTGATACTAGTCTTGAACCATGGATTCCGATTCCGATAGCCAAAACCAAAGTCATTCCTACTCCGCGGGTACCGACTCTTCACCTTCTCCTTCATCCTCTCCTTCATCCCTTCCTTCAACTTCCAGCCAGTCTCCTGAACCAGTGTCCTTAAATCCTCCATCTATGGCCGAAACCTTGTCTGCCCAAATTTCCGACGTAGCAGAGGAGAATTTTGATGAATCTCCTGCCCTGCCTTTTTGGGGTCCCCACCAAAAAGGATTCGAGTGGGCCCGTCATGGGGTCGAGATTGATCCTGAGGCGACTAGAGTCACCGGCTCCTACTCCATTGGCAACTGGCGGTCTATGTGGGGAAGAGCTACTTGTGACGAGCGCACGGTCATCGGCCCGGGCTACTTTCCTTCAGGGTCGGTGGAGAAGATCGCCCGCGTTCTTCCATTCGCCATGCTGCCGTCTACCTGGGAATTCGCCGTGGCCTCTCGGCTTTCCACTATTGGCAATTGCCCGCCAGGGTGGCACGGCGTCTGGACCGAGGCCTTCACCAATGGCCTTCGCCTTCCGCCATCCTCGTTCACGGTCACCCTGCTTGGGTGCTTTGGCGCTTCTCTTGGCGCCTTTAACGTCGGGTGTTGGGCTACAGCCTCTGCTTTTGAATGCAGCTGCGTGACTAAGAAGATCGCCCCCACTCTGCGGTTGTTTCAATTAATTCATTATGCCAAACACACCTCCAATGGCATCAGTTTCGTTCGCCGAGCTGATCTTACTCAAAAGGGCACTTACTCATCACCGAAACCTCGCCCTACATGGTACCATTCATTTTTCTACTTCCGCCCCAGCGACACGGATCACCATTGGGCTTCGCTGCTCCCTTCATCCTGGTCTTCTGGTGACGTGAGTTCTTTCAACGCCGAGCTTGATCCTACTCCTGATGAAATACTCCTACGTCGCCAGATCCTTCTTGATTGCCATCACTTATCGACCACTTCTGGCCTGCGGACTGCCCAGGCGGGGATACGAGGAGGTATACTTTATGTCTTAGGCGGTGCTGATTGTTTTCCTCCCTTCCTAGCTGTCGCCGTTCATCTTGCGTAATTGAGTCGTCATAGCCAAACCCTTAGGAATGTATAACCTTTATATTATCGCCTTTTTGTGCTCTCTTCTCTTTCCCCTTTTTTTTATACTAATCTTTGGATGTACTTTTTCTAGGCGCCGTAAGCCTCGCTGGGTGCCTCCTTAGTACCACCGTGCGTGGTCCTGTCGCCGAGACTCGTCCCAGCCGCTATGAGGCTGCCCCCGCCGCCCCTGCTTTTGCCCAACCTTCGCCTGACAAATCTAAGGGGAAGAGGAAGGCGGCTGAGACGGATGAAAGCCTCCTTTCTTCAAAGAGGAAGAAAAAAGCTGGGGTTTCCAAGCCGAGGAGAAAGGCAGGTGAGGGCTCCAGCAATCCACCGCCGCCGCCCCCACCAGTGATAGAGGTGAAGGATGTCGATGCTGAGACTGAAACTCCCCTCCGCCTCTCTCGTCACCAATCGTCTCTGGCAAATGACAATCCTTCTGCGAGGGAGCCCTTAGAGCATCCTGCTGACGAGAACGTCATCTCATATGACGACTCCTATCTTCCTGACGAACCTATCCCTCTTCCCCGGGATCCGGAGCATCCCGAGTCTGCGCCGGCTGCGGAGCTTGATCTTCGTCCCACCGAGCCTGCTCGCGACCACTCTCGCCCGCCTCCTGTCAATACCGACCGTGCCCGCCGGGCCAGCTGGACAGAGCGAGCTAACACTCTCTTCGATCGCCCTGCTCCTGCTGGTCGCGAGGGCGAGGGTCCCTTTCGCCTTCCCTACTTCGCTGTCGTTCATCCGGTGGCATCCCACATATCGCCCCGGATGGCGAGTGATATCACGGAGGAGTTCTCTCGAGGTGTCTACGAGGGGGTGACCGCTCCTGGTGAGGGCTCGGAGATTTCGGACCTGCATGGGGCAACTTCCTGCCGCCTCCTTCAGGTATTTATGGAATGCGTCATTTATTTGCTTTGTCCTGTTACCTTAGCTCTGCTCGCTGCTTCTTACCCCTTACATTTGTTTTGCTGCCTAGGCCGTGGCCGAGCTCGGCGATCTTTCCTTTGCATGTAAACACATGCAGGAGGAGAATCGGAGGCTGAAGGAGGATGTTGAGAATCTGCGCTCTTTGCGCATGGATCTCACCCGTTATCATAACGAGGAGAAGGTATTTACTCATCTGCCTCTTCTTTCTCCCCTTTTATATATACTATTTCCCAGCTTGTCACCTTACGATCCTTGCTAAACCCGCACGTTGTTGTTTGTTTTTTTTTATCTTAGCGACGGGCAGATGCAGCGACCTCTGCTGCTGAGTCTCTGAAGGAAAGCCTGGCTGAGGCGACTGGGCGGATCTCCCAGATGGAGGGCGTCTAGGAGGACTTGCAATCTGCTAATAAGCACATTGTCGCCCTTGAAGCCGAGTTGGATGAGGCTCGTGTCAAGGTTGCTCAGGTGGAGGAGATAGCCGCCGAAAGGGACAGAGCTAAGGAGTTGCTTAATGACTCTCTGGCGGCTGAATCGGCGGCGGATCGTGATCTTGCCACTGCCAAGGCTCAGTATGATGAGACTGTGGCTTATTACACTCATGCTCTTGGCGAGAGTATGCGTGTAGTAATGCGCAGCTGTCGTAATGAGTTCTACGAGCTCTTTCCCAACAAGGGCTGGCCGGGGCGAAAAATGGTTCGAGCCGTCCTCCGAGGTCTCAATCACTATAACTTTGGGGTTCCCAACCTTCCCGATGCCGAGGAGGAGACTTATTTTCGAGATGCTGCTCGCTTGGAGCGGGAGATAGTGGCGGCAGATGCTGAATATGTGGCGGCCACTCGCCGCAGCCGTGGCCTGCCTGATCTGAATCTTGATGGATCAGAGGTTCAGCCGCCATCATCTGAGCAAGCCCCCTCGACCAGCGGCAAGGACTTCAATTCCGCCGCTGACCCTTCCAAGGCTGGCAAGAAGGGCTCCGGCGCTAAAGACCCATGATCCCACTTTCAACCTGTTGTTATTATTGCTATCTTTTCAGACAATCATCATGTTTCTGCGTGCTGTTGCTGTTTTCCTCTCTTTCTCCTTCTCTTTTTTTGTAAAAACTGCTTTATTACTCTTCCTCGCGAATTTTCAATCTTTGATCTTTTATCTTATTACACCTCTCTTGATCGCTTTGCTTCTTTTCATCATTAACTAGATGTTATACCGATAACTTTGATGCCCTTAGGTCGTACATAGTGATTTGTTAATGCCCGTAGGTCTTACATAGTGATCCCAATGCCCTTAGGTCTTACATGATAAATTTGATGCCCTTAGGTCTTACACAGCGATTTGTTAATGCCCGTAGGTCTTACATAGCGATCCCAATGCCCTTAGGTCTTACATGATAAATTTGATGCCCTTAGGTCTTACACAGTGATTTGTTAATGCCCGTAGGTCTTACATAGCGATCCCAATGCCCTTAGGTCTTACATGATAAATTTGATGCCCTTAGGTCTTACACAGCGATTTGTTAATGCCCGTAGGTCTTACATAGCGATCCCAATGCCCTTAGGTCTTACATGATAAATTTGATGCCCTTAGGTCTTACACAGTGATTTGTTAATGCCCGTAGGTCTTACATAGCGATCCCAATGCCCTTAGGTCTTACATGATAAATTTGATGGCGCGAAGACATATATTAGATTCAATCATTAGGGCCCTTAGTTGCCTTAAAAACTAGCCTCGGTTACAAGTGTCTTTTTAATCATAATATCGCCTGAGATGCATGGAGTTCCAAGTTTTGGGGATCTTTGCTCCATCTAACTCTGCTAGTTTGAAGGTGTTGGCCCCTACCACTCGCCGCACTCTGTATGGGCCTTCCCAACCGGGGTTGAGCTTGGCCGCCCCGACCGCCGGCCTGAAGATCTTTCGCAGCACTAAGTCATTGAGCGCGATGTGATGTGGTCGGAGCTTTAAATTGTACCGCCTGGCTAGCTGTTCCTTTTCAGCGATCAGCCGCATCTGTGCCTTTTCTCTTTTTCCTCAATCATATCTACGTTAAGCATCAATTCTTGTTCGTTGACCTCATCCCTGTATTCCTGTATTCGGATAGATGGGATTGAGATATCTACCGGAAGGACCGCCTCAGTCCCGTACGTCAATGTGTAGGGAGTATCCCCTGTCGCCATTTTATAAGCCGTACGGTGAGCCCATAGTACATGATCAAGCTCCTCGACCCATACGCCCTTACAGCCATCCACTCTTTTCTTTAATCCTTGTAGAATAAGCTTATTAGCCGCCTCTGCTTGTCCATTGGCTTGTGGGTAGGCGACCGAAGCGAATCTCAGATTTATCCTCAGGTCATCACAAAATTCTTTAAAAACCTGTGAGTCAAACTGAGTTCCATGGTCACATATAATACTTTCTGGTATACCAAATCTGGTGACGATACTTTTAAATGCAAACTTCTGTATCTGTTTGGCGGTGATACTTGCCACCGCTTCTGCCTCAACCCACTTGGTGAAATAATCAACCGCCACGATGAGGAATTTCCTTTTCCCCGAGGCTTCTGGAAATGGGCCTAGGATATCCATCCCCCATCTCGCGAATGGCCACGGGCTGACATTCGCCTGGAGCGCTGTTGCTGGCAACTTGTGATAACTTGCAAATTCCTGACATTTGTGGCATTTCTTCACCAGGTCGCCAGCCTCCTTTCTCATTGTTGGCCAATAGAAGCCCTGGTATATTAAGTTCCTTTCCAAACTTCTTGTTCCCAAGTGAGTACCACATACTCCTGAATGTACTTCCTCTAGGGCCCAAGCTGCATCCTCCTCTCCCAGGCATCGCAAGTATGGACCCATAGCTGATTTTCGATACAGCTCTCCCCCTATTATAGTACACCTCCCTGCTTTTTGCCGGAGCTTGGTCGCTTCTAACGGGTCACTTGGTACAGTGTCGTTATCCAAGTATTGAATAATAGGCGTTCGCCAGTCGCTTTTCCCAATTCCGTTAATCACGTGAAAACACTGCTTCCTCCTTGTTTCTTTTTCCACTGTGACCATTCGCCCTTCTTCAAAATCTGTCGCCGTTGCTAGTTTCGATAATGCATCCGCGTGGCAATTCTCCTCCCTAGCAATCTGGGATATAACCACCTTCTTGAATTCCGATATAAGCAGTTTTACCTCATCAAAATAAGGGAGGAGCGACTCCTCCTTTACCTCAAAGCTCCCATTAACTTGGTTGACTACTATCGCCGAGTCTGAGAAAACTTTGATGTTAGTAACTCCCATACTCTTAGCGATTTCACAAGCCAGCCTCCAATGCCCCGTACTCAGCTGCATTGTTGGTTCGATTAGTTGCAAATCGCAATGCGACCTCGTGGAGGATCCCCCCAGTAGACCTTAGGACTATCCCTGCGCCTGACCCTCCTTTACTCGAGGCGCCGTCTGTAAATAACGTCCATTCATCGCCTTCCTCGGTGTCTTCTTGTACTGCACCTTCGACTACAAAGTCAGCAAGGACTTGGGCCTTGATCATCGTTCGCGGTTGGTATCGAATGTCATACTCGCTTAGCTCGATCGCCCACTTAGCTAATCGTCCTGCCATGCTCATAGATCTTAACGCATTCTTAATCGGAAGATTCGTGAGCACATGTATTGTGTGTGCCTGAAAATATGGTCGCAACTTTCTGGCCGCGCAGACCACAGCGTATGCCATTTTTTCTATCGCCGGGTACCTTGTTTCAGCATCGACCAAGGTTTTACTTGTATAAAAAACAGGGTGTTCGGCTTTGTCCTCTCTTCGAACTAAGACCGCACTAACTGCCTTTGGAGAGATCGCAATATAGAGAAATAAATCTTCATTTGACTTTGGAGATGCAAGTACAGGAGGGGTAATTAAAAATTGCTTCAGCTCTTCAAAAGCCTTGTTACATTTGTCATTCCATGCAAACTTTGATGCATTCTTTAAAGTCGCAAAGAACGGAGCGCAGCGGTCGGCGATCCTGGGAATGAATCGATTGATTGCCGTCACTCTTCCAGATAGAACCTGAACCTCCTTCACAGTCTTTGGAGGGGCCATCGCTGTAATCGCCGCGATCTGCGCTGGATTAGCTTCAATTCCTCTCCTGGTTGTGAGGTATCCCAGGAACTTTCCTAATGTTGCCCCGAACACACACTTCAAAGGGTTCAACCTGAGCGAATACTCCTGCAGTGTATTGAAGGTTTCCCTTAAGTCGCCAAGATGGTCATTAGATCTCTTACTTTTGACCAGCAGGTCATCCACATACGCCTCCAAGTTTCGGCTGAGCTGCTTGACAAAGACTTTGTCGATCATTCTCTGGTAAGTCGCGCCAGCATTCTTGAGCCCGAATGGCATCACTCGATAGCAGTAGTTCGCCGTGGGCGTCATGAAAGCCGTTTTCTCTTGATCTTGCTTGCTTAAAGGTATTTGATGATATCCTGAGAACATGTCCAGAAAAGACAGCATTTCATTGTTTGCCGTTGCGTCTACCAGCTGCTCTATGTTGGGCAAGGGGTACGGATCCTTGGGGCAAGCATTGTTAAGGTTGGTGAAGTCGACACACATTCGCCATGCTCCTGACGATTTCTTGACAAGAACTACATTAGCCAACCACTCAGGATACTGTACCTCTTTGATAAACCCTGCCTTCAAAAGTTTGTCCACTTCATTTGCCACCGCTTGTTGCCTTTCTCTGCAGATGTTCTGCCGCTTTTGCTGGACTGGGCGACTCCCGGGTTCGATCGCTAGAGAGTGTTTGATGATGTCTGGAGCAATTCCTGGCATGTCACTTGGTGACCATGCGAACAGGTGCGAGAACTCTCGGAGCAACTTGACCAACTCCTGTTTCTTGTTATCGCTCAGGTAGGACGAAACTCAAACTATCTTACTTTCATCTTCTTCGAACAGCGGTATTGGGACGTCCGATTCTGCTGGTACGACTCTTTCTCCCTCATTCTCCGCCTCCAAGCTTATGGTGAGGCACGTGCTTTTAGTCGTCGCCCTGTAACACCTTCTGGCGATGTCTGGGTGTCCCCAGGCAAAACCTATCCCTTCATTAGTAGCGAACTTCAGTACTTGGTGCACTGGGGAGGAGATTGCTCGGAAGGCGGCGAGTGCAGGTCGCCCTAGGATCATGTTGTACGTGGATTGACAATCCATGACATGGAAGTCGATGGATCGGGTGACCTGCAAGTCTCCATCCCCAATGGTTATTGCCATCGTGGCTATCCCCTTGATGGGAACTGTGTGTCCTGAAAATCCTGAGATGGTAGTTTTTGTCTGCCTGAGCAAGCTAGCTGGCAGGTTCATCTTTTGGTACAGCTCCCAGAAAATAATGTCCGCGGAGCTCCCTTCGTCAACCATCACTCGCTCCACTCGGCTATTGTGTGTGATTACTTGAATCACCATCGCTTCCAAACTTGGGCCTCCTACCCTGGCCATGTCTTCTTCCGAGAATCCAACGTTGGGCGACTGACTTGGTCTATCATTATTACCTCTTTTGTTTCCTCCTTTCTGACTTTCTTTGTCAGGCAACTTTCCCCACCGAAAATGGTTTGATAAACGTGGTTTACCTCAGGTCGAGGCTTTTTCTTACTATCTTCATTGTCCATAGGCTCCTTAAGTCGGGCGAAAACATCACCCTTCTTGTCTTGTGATTCTCCTTGTCCACGGCGATCATCTTCTTGCGGCTTGTTTTTCCATTTTGAGCTGACAATGAAATCCCTGAGACGTCCTTCGTTTATCCACCTTTCGATTTCATTTTTCAATTCCCTGCAGTCTTCGGTGGTATGCCCATGAGAGTCATGGAAATCGCAAAACTTTTGGCGACTTCGCTGATCCGCCGGGGTGAACATTGGCCCCGGCCAGCTGATGGGATGTCCCTTATGCTGCATATACAGCAGAATCTTTCTTCGTGATTCTGAGAGGGGTGTATAATCTGCCCTCTCCTCTTGGTATCCTCTCTCCTGATAACCCCTTTGCTCTCCAGGGTATCCTCTCTCTTGGTAACGCCTTTGCTCCCCTGGGCGATATTTCCCGTATGGTCGTGTCTCGGAGGGCTTCCCTTTGGCCTGCTTGTTCCCTGTAACGGGCTTTTCTTCCATCTTCGCCGCTCCACGTAAAGGCTCTGCTAACTGCTCCTCAATCAAAATAATTTTGTGTACTCTAGTTTCCAAGTCGGACAGCGACTTCGGAGCCACCTGTAGCAGCGACTCCCGCAGCCTGCCGTTATGAGTCGACTGGAATAAACTTGCCGCAGCGATTTCATGATCTACCCTCTTGATGGATTGGACGACCCCAGTCCATTCATCAAAGAACTCCTTCAGCGACTGGTTCGGCTTTTGCCTCAGGCTCACCAGCGCTTGCAATGGGACCATCCTTGTTTTCTTGCACTCATAATTCTGTGAGAAGATCCTCGCAAAGCCCTCCCACGATGTTATGATGCCCTCCGGTAGATTCATGTACCACTCCCTGGCTCGCCCTCCCAGTGTCGCCGGAAAAGCTCTGCAATATGCGGCGTCACCAGCCTGCTGCATTTGCATGGCGATCTGGAAGGCTTGCAAGTGCTCGTCCGGGTCGCCAGTACCTACATACCTATCTAGGTTGGGCGGAACCAACCCCTTAGGTAGTGGCTCGGCGAATATCGCCCTGGACAGAGGTTGACGAACCGCCATCTGTGCGAGGGAGATTTGAGTAGCCGGGAGGAATTGCTGTAACACTTCCAAATGGGAGTCCTGTGGCGATTGCCTGTCCTGAGTGTTGGCCCTGAGAGCTTGAGCCTGCTGGGCGATCACTGTTTTCAACATCTGCGTGAGCTCAGCATTCTGTTGCTCAAGGGACCGAAATCGCTGCTCCAACAGCTCATAGGCATCGCCGGCCGGAATAGTACTCTGGGACTCCGAGTCGCCTTCGAATTCGCGCTCCATGTTTCTAGTGAGGTTTGGGTCTGCTCGAGAACCTGGCTTGACATGCTTGACAGGTATTACTCCATCTCCTCTTTCGCCATCCTCGCCCATCAGAGTGGGAATCGCTGATGAAGCCATTCGCCTTGAAAAGTCGCCTGATCGCCCCTTCCTGGCGCGCCAATTGTTCTAGCCTTGTCGCCTGGCCCAATAATGGAAGCCCAAGCCTGTTGGTCCTCCGGGAGTGGTGTACCTCGTAAGTAGTGTGGGGGGTAGTTAGTTCAAGGAAAAGGGGAGGCGATCAGTTTAAGGAATGGGAAAGGGAGGCGAGTAACGTACCGCGGAGCGTTTGTCCGCTGGGTAAAAGTGTTGTCCTCTGGTTAATAGGATGTACGGGGGTATTTATAGTACCCCTGCCTTGGTCGCCAAGGCTGAATCTTAGCCACTCGTTTGTAGCCCCCGTAGGATGTTGACACGTGTCTGCTCTGTCTTGGAACCCTAAGTGTCGCCGAGTAACCCTAGGAGGCCGCCGAGCTGGGCCGTCGCTTTGGGCCTTACTCTACTTCCTGGGCCTGCCTGTTCGGCCCATCTGATTTACTGCCTAAAATTCGGACCTCCAGCCCTAGCCGCTGTGTTCAGGCTGCCGTGTGGGCCTTTGGGCCTCGTCGGGCCGGGCCCATCAAGAAATGAAACGGCCAGTCATATGAGCTTCAACAATTCATGGTCAACCCGAAAGTCCACAAAAGTCAACACCGCAATAGAATTATCAATTAAGCATTGCAATTCTCGTTCAACAATCATCAAATCATGGCACAACACTCCTGAGCATACTAGATAATCTAGGATCAAACAATTTAGCAAAAATCACACCGAAAGAATAGGGACGCAAATCGAGGTAGACCGAAAAGTCAACCAAAGTCTAACTCGATGAAATTTAGCATTCTATATGTCAAAATATTCGCAATGAAAAACCCAAAAACTAATCTTAAATACATTTTGGCTGAAAATGAACAGATGAGAAGGAATCGACGAAAAACTCGAAAACGGTTGTTTCGGGTGGAACCGAAGCTAGAGAGCTCCGATTCAGACGATCTAGGTATCAAAACGATCAGGGGAATGAGAGGAATGGAGAGGCGGCTGCGGCAGGTGGCGACGATGGCGAAAAATCAGGCGGCGGTGACTTTGAAAGCGTCGACGAAAAAAGGAGGGGGGCTGCGGTGATTTTCGAAAAGTGGGGAGAGAGAGTGTGTTGGACGAAAATGAAAGGATAAGGGGGGGATTTTTAACTTTTCACTAAAGTTTTCGCCAAAAACTATTGAAGTTTTTGCCGAAAACTGTCTTTAAAATGCTTTAAAACAGAGTCAAAACACACCGGATTTAGAAAATGTTCTCGCCGAAAACTCTGAAAGTTCTCGGTGAGAAGTTTGTCGAAATTGGGGATAGGAGGCACTGGATTCTTTAAAACCAAAGTACTCACCGAAAACTTTGAAAGTTTTCACCGAGAACATCTGACCGGGGCAGTTAAAAATGATTTTCTGAAAACACCGGCAACGCAACTTTGAAAAATTCAAAATAAAAACAAAAAAAATCAGAAAAATCCCAAATAAACTGGAATTGAACCGAGAACACACAACACACACAAGAAAAATAAAATACCACACAAATGACAGTTTTGCCTCCCCCGAACTGACTCTAGACACGAGAACTGACTCAAGAATTAAAAAACTAACTCCAGCCTTGGGTTGCCTCCCATGAAGTGCTCTTGCTTAACGTATCTGGATGGTGGTTAGGAGACGTCCCAACTCAAGATCCCCTTCACGCTCGCGTCGGAATTGGTGAAGTGCAGCTTTAGTTTACCTACAGTGAGTAAGAAACGCTTCCCATTGATATGTGTTAATTGGGTTCGTCTGTTGGGGAGATGACCGGTGACTTCAAACGGTCTGAAAAGGCTATCGGAGGATCCTTCTTCTCCGGTGGCTCAGTAAGAGGGGGTGGAGCAACTGGCTCGGTAGAGAGCGGTTTAATGATCGGCCTCCAAACCATCTTAGCTTTCTTTGCATTATTCTTCTTCACTTCGCCAGGATCTTTAAGTTGCGGTGATTTAGAAGAAGACCCTTTAGTTCCTTTTTCTTCTTTGGTGGGTTCTGCATCAGAGGTTTCTTTTCTGGTTGCTCACCTGTTCAGCACCTGTAGCAGCTATCTTCAAAGAAACACTCAGAATGACATTAGTAACGGAGTTGACCGAGGCCAACTCCACAGTTTCAACAGAAAGATAGTGTGCTTCTCCCTTAGGAATGTATTTCATACCGTCCTTGAGACAAAATGTTACCATATCCTTTCCAACTCTTAATGTTAATGATCGGTTAGGAACATTAATGTTCATTCCGGATGTTGCCATAAAGGGTCGACCTAGGAGAAGAGTAACATCCTCCTCTCGGGTATCCATGATGACAAAATCAGCTAAGAAAGTGAACGGTCCACAACAAACAAGCACATCTTTCATTACTCCTCTAGGTGTCTTTAGATACATGTCAGCAAACACTAAATGCATGCTAGTAGGTTTTAATTCACCTAGATTCAATTTCTCATATAAACACATAGACATAACATTTATAGATGCTCCTAGATCAACCAGACTGCGTTCGACCTCAATTTCATTAATAATGCAAGGCAAAGTAAAAAAACCTGGGTCGGAGCACTTAGCTGGAATGGGTATGGATGTCGAACTATATTGAACGGCGGAGCATTCTTCCTTGGAGGAAGTGGGAAACGCTTCCTTTTTCTTCTTTGAGCTGTGCTGGTCGATTCCCTTACCTAGCAACGCATTGGGGAATGGAATTCTTGGTTGATATGGAGCAAGAGGTGGCTCGGTGCTCGTACAGCTCTTGGGGAGGCAGCTTTCTCATCTTCCTTCTCGATCTTCGATGTATCAACAGCTATGGAATCAGGAGTCATGACCGGATCAGAACGTGTAGTAATAGCTGAGCTCTTGTAGCTTCGAGTAGAAATAGTCTTGGCATGCTCATTCTTCGGGTTTGATTCTGTTTGGCTTGGCAACTTACCGAAGGGGCAGCCACTAGAAAGCATGTTGGCAATGTTGTTCACTTGGCTCACCACTCGGTGGCCTTGTGCAATCTGCTCCTGATTCAAGATGGCTTGAGCTTTGAATTAACTATCATGATCATCTAGCCTAGAGATGATCTAGGTCAGCTTCTTGTCCAGTTCACTGTCCTTGTTGTTTGGAGGTGTAGGACGTTGAGGCTATTGTCTTCTGGTGAATCCAGGAGGGCCTTGATAATTGTTGTTCAGGTACTGATTCTGGTGATTGCCAGGTGTTGTACCATAATTGCCTTGATTCTTGTGCGGCGGCTAGTAGACACCTCCAGCTTGGGTGTTCGGCTTTTGCTCTTGGTACGAACCAGCTGGTCGGCTAGTCTGATTCTGGTTCTGATTCTGATTAGAGTCGGAGTTGTAGGGAAGTCATTCTTGGAAACTTCCCTGTTGTGGAGCTGATCTATAGTTGCGGTAGTTGGCATAACCTTGTTGGTTATTAGGGAAGCCATGGGTAATGAAGCTCACCTCATCTACAGACAAAACGTCTGCTTTCCTAAAATTTTGGTAGCTCCCTCCGTTATGAGCACATGCGCTACACTAGTCACAGTCAGCTACATATACAGCAGCTGATGGAGGTTTGATTGGCGTGGTCGACTTCTTCAGATGCTTGTCAATTTCAGCTTTAACCTGCTCTTCAATGTTGAGCTTGCTTTTGGCTCCTTCTGATTGTCTTTCCCAGTTTTTGGACTTGGAAGCACAGTTAGCTAAATGAAGCATAGTAGCTTCTGGCGTAAGAGCAGTGCAATCTCCTTCACCTAAGGAGTTAATCCATTTGGATGACTCCTCATTCATACCCCGAGCAAAGATTTCGGCTAGCTCTCTCTGCTCGAAGCCATGATGAGGGCAGTTGTAGAGAAGCTCTTGGAATTCATTCCAAGCATCATACAAGCTCATTCCTTCCTTCTGTCTGAACCTGGCGATGTTATCCTTGTATGTTGTGGTTCTTGAAGGAGGGTAATATTCTTCGACAAACTCTTGAGCCAGCTTATCCCAGCTATCGTAGTGACCAGGAGGCTTGCTGTTGAGCCATCTCTTGGCAGGTGTTATTGTCGAGGGTTCCGCTCTTGAAAGTTTCGCAAAGAGAAATGAAGTCCACCAAGTGTGTGCAAGGATTATCGTGCGGCTTTCCTTCAAAATGCACGTCCCTAGAGATCATTCCCAAGAAGAGGATCTTGATCTCATAGTCAGGATTGTCTTCATTATGCGGCACCGAGATGGAAGATTGAATGCTGGTTGCACTCGGCTTATTGTAATCCGCAAGGCTCTTCTGAGTAGCCATTGCGGTTGGAGAGGGTGGCGGCGAGAGTGATGCGGTGGACGAAACGAATGAAGATGAGGAGCTCTCCTTCAGCTCCTCAATCTTAATTGGAGCGAAGGATGGGGGCGGAACGGTAGTAGATTGATTCAGAATTTGTGGTTGCTTAGGATGAGCAGAGCTACCCGACTTGTCTGAAGTAGAAGACTTGATAGACTATGATTGAGAACGAGTGATTGGGCGGTGATACATAAACCTGTGAACAACCTGACAAGAACAAAAAAAAAAAAAACACAACCGGTGTAAAATCAAAGTGTGATGGAAAAATGTAAGATGGAAAGGTAGAAAACTAAAATGCCATATCTTCTTTGAAACAGTTAGAAAAGTCCCCAGCAACGGCGACAATTTGATGGGACCGTGAACTGTGTGTGGTCAAATAATTACCAAACACAAAGCAAGATAGATCGTATTCCAGGGTTTCTTCAAACTGACTACTCAAATGAGTCGGCAAATTATTTAGGTAAGAACAAGTTTGCGTGGTGTGAGTTCCACGACTTCTAGGCTATAAAGCAGGAAATTTGAAATGAAAAAAGAAAGCAAATTGAAAGGTTGATTGACTTGACAAGAAGACAGATAAGCTTAGATTTCGAATCCCCCTAAGATTACCAGAAGCATTGGCGATCACAAGACCAGAAGCGGTGGCGATCACTTGTCCTGATTTCCTTTTGATGTTTTAGTTGTTTTTGTTTTGTAGATGTCTTCTGGTAGCTACTTCCCTCCGCTCCGCGGCACGCTCTCCGACATCGTCCACTACACTCCCCCTTTCCAGGTTGTTACACCCCGAACCTAGCTATAGAAATGTTGTGTAAAATCCCTAAAATAACCTTAGGAAAATTTCTCTAACCAACAAGAAATTATGATAGTCATGAAGTTATGATATATTAATTAGAGTATCGTTCGTTAACATTTAACTTTATTTCGTATGGGAAGCACGGTTAGTTAGTATAACAAGATTAATACATTAAAACAATTCAAATGTCAGTATGTGGGCTGGTGGTTAGTACACTGATCTTTTAAGTGTGTGATCCCTAGGGGTGGCGATTACCCATCCGCGGGTTTTTTTATCCATATCCAACTCAATCCATATTTAAATGGATCGGATATGGATCAACACTATATGGGTCGGATTCTATTTGGGTCGGATCGGATCGGATATGGATTTTTAAATTTATTCAAGTCGGATATGGATTAAATTTGGGTTATCCATTTACACTAGACCTACTAATCTTGAATGTCTTCTTATGTTCTTCAGCAAACTGTATGAAAAACCAAAAACCATGATAAATAATGATCTTAACATCATCCTAACAATAACATACTAAGGTATATCATCCTACATATATGGAGTGGTAGGTTGCTACACATCAGTACATGACTTATCCAAATTGTTCAAAATTCAGGGAGCAAATTGAGGAAGCAGCAGCAATATAATCAATCTGATTGGCAACAGGAATTCTGGAGAACACAGACAGATACATAGATACATAGATTACCCATAGCCCATATCAGCAATTCAGCATAGGCTGACGATGACCTTCATAGCTGTCAATCAAACCAAACAACAAAAGAAGAAGCTAACAAAAGCAAAGTCAGAAAGTTTGGCATTCTAATTCCCCAGAAAAGAAAGGGACCACAGTATATATATTCTGCAGCTCTCAATCTAGTATAGGTAGCTACATAGTCACATCTCTGTTGATCTCTTAGTCTGTTCATCTCAGTACTGCAAGTTGTAGTATATTGCATAATCAGCATTCTGCAGGCTGCATATTTATGTATGCAATCTATGTCGTCTCTGCAGACACAGAGAGATGAGCCATAAGCCAATAGAAGAAAGAGTGAGACCAGTCTAATGGTAACGACGAATATGAACATTGCAGCACCTTTCATTGATCCATACTGATGTGTAACAATAACAGTAGCAGCAGCATAACTAATCATATCATCACAACTCCATATATGTAGCAATGTAAAACAGAGAAATAGAATCAACTTACCTTTCTTAGTTTTCAACAAAACGTTCTTCTGTATTGCCTGAAATGTCATAATCATAAATGCTTGCACAAGACCCTTGAGAAGATTGTCCGCTTTTACCTACAAAATATCAAGATAATTCCTTATAAAACATAGGCACAACAAATAACTAAGTAAAAGAGACACTAAAAGAAATACTAGTAGTTATCTCTTACCATTAATCTCATTTCTAAGCCAATTTTGGTTACACATAAGTGCCTCTACTGTTTTCGGGACAAGAGTGCTACGATTTTCACATAACAACCTACCACTTGTACTAAATGCAGACTCTGAGATGACAGTTGATATAGGAATAGCCAAGATATCCTTCGCAATTAGTCTCAAAGTTGGATAGTTAACTTCTTGATGTTTCCACCAAAGTAAGATATCAAAGTTTTGAGTTCTTGACAAAAGAGGCTCTCTCAAGTATTTCTCAAACTCTTCTTTGTAATCCTGATTTGAGACAATACCACTAACATATGAATCAAATCCATTAAGCCATTTTGAACCACCTTGTTCATGGTGATTAGTAGAAGATGAAGGATTCATACTTGTTTCAACCTTATTATACTCATTGAGAAGATCATAAAACAAGTATTTAATCCTATCAAGTTCTCTTCTTGCTCCCTCGCCATAAATTTGTTCAAATGTCCATTCCACCATTCTCAACTTATACCTAGGATCCAACACAATTGCAATTGCCATAGGTCCTTCAATAACTTCCCAATAACAATCAAACTTCTTCAACATCTTTTCTGCCATCTTCTTAATCACTTCTCCTGAGGTCATAATCCATCCACGTAAAGCTACCTTAACCTCACATATACTAGGAAAGAGAAGATTAGAAGTGGGGTAAATTGTTCCTGAAAAAACTTTTGTAACCTCATGAAATATTTCCAACTTCAAACATATGTCATGTGCCAAATCCCATTCTTCATCACTTGGCATGCTCGTGTATGATGGATCTCTTAGCTTTAGCCTAAAAAATGCATCCCGATATATCAAAGCTGTAGATAACATCAAATATGTAGAATTCCAGCGAGTTTTACAATCAAGCACTAACTCTAGTGAAGAAGTGATGTGTGAATGCCTTACTGCATCAGTAAATTTCTGCGTTCTCTTTGGTGAAGCAGTCCAATGAATAACACTATCTCGAACACTCTCAATACAACCCTCAATAACTGATAGTCCATCTTGCACGATCAAGTTCAAGATGTGTGCAGCACATCGCATGTGTAGTAAAGTACCACGCAATATGAGTGTCTCCTCTTCCAACTTTCCTGTGAGAGCTCTAATCATAGCATCGTTGGTTGTACAGTTATCTACAGTCACCGCATTCAACTTTCTTTCAATGTCCCACTCAATCAAACACTCCAATAAAACATCACAAAGGACATCATTCGTATGGGGAGATGGAACATATAGGAATCTTAGAATTCGACTCTGAAGAACCCAATCATTATCAACGAAATGGGCAGTTATCACCATGAACCCCTTCTTCCTATTTTTTGAAGTCCACATATCAGTAGTCAATGACACTCTACTATTGGTCTTCTGCAATTCATTCATCAGTTTTACCTTCCCATCTTCATGGATGCGAAGAATATCATCCTTGATTGTATTTCTACATACCATATCAAATGTTGAATTGAGCGACTTCGCAAACCTTCGAACTCCAACATAATCAACAATAGAAAGAGGAAATTCATGTATACAAATCATATATGCAAGTTCCCTTCTGCTGATATCTAGATCGTAACTTCCGAATTCTGCTTTTCTTTTCCGACTTCCAAAAATTTATGGCATCATACCTTCTTCATCTTGAATTTTGGCTTTACATCTAAGTGAGTGATTACCAAGATGAGAAGTTCCATTTTTGCGTTTAGCTGAGAGTTTCTTGTGGCAATATTTGCACTCTGCTTTATCCACCCCATTAACGACTACTCTGTCAAAATCCTTCCACACAGTAGACCACTGTCTCCCACTACTAACACCTCCACCAGAAGATACAGTAGGTCGAGCATCAACATCATTCTCTTCATTTTGATTGACTGATTGACTAATATCATCATTTGCTCGTGACATTATATAATTAAATAGTTTTAGCTTAACCTGTCATGTATATATATATTACCATTCATTTGAAATAGCAAAGTCACAACACATGAACAGAAGAAGAATGCAATACCTAGGCTGTCAACTTAACCATTAACAAGGACTAGACATGATCATCAGAGCATCCAACTCTTGTTTCATAGCATGAACCCATAAAGGATCAGCAGAAGCCATTTTATAGGAAGTAGGCTCAGTAAGACTCGACACAGCCATTACAAAGGATCGATGAGCTGGAGATAACTTCGAGTAAGAAACATAATTTTCTAAGGGATATTGTATGTTGGAAATTTCAACAGCATTACAGTGAAAATCCTTTAAGAAAGATGGTGGTTTCTTACATCTAGATGACCTTCGTGTTGGTTGAGACTCACTAACCAAACACTGATCACTAGTAGAACTAGTATTCAAATCAAGATTTGAATTTAAAGGTAAAGTTTGGACAGCATCTGTCACCACAACATCTGTCACCAAAGTATCCATATCCGGAATATCAAACTCTTGAGTTATAGGAGAATTAGTTGAAGTAGTTACATCAAACTCTTGAATTGTAGGAGAATAATTTGAAGTAGTTGAGTTATGAACTGATGTATCATGATTGGAATTAAAATCATGATCAGAAAAAACATAAATACCAGAGAAGCTTGAGTTTCAGAGAAGCTTTAATTAAAATCTTTAATTTCAGAGAAGCTTGAGTTTTGTTCACTTCTGAACTTGTATTGTGTTAAACATAAATACCATTATCATACGTTGGTTAATCTTTGGTTAATGAACTAAACTGGGTTTCATGTCTAAGAAACAGTACACAAGGACTGGTGGAAGACAAAAGACAGTATAAAGTATAAACTACCAACTGAGCAATCAAAGAAGGAAAATGGTACCTGATGAAACCAAAGCCATGTGAGCTGGAGAAGAAGAGAATGGAAAGAGAAAGATGCATATGAAGAAGAGGAGCACTGATCTCATATTGGATGGCTTCTCACAGGACTTCTGCTAAGTGCAAATCTGGTGGCAACGGCTAAGCCAATCTGCTCGAGAAAATTGCACCATATTCAAAGTTAGTATCAACAGAAATTTTTGAAAATTGCAGTAGAATTTTCCCTAGTTCAGTCAAATGAGCATAGGATCTCCAAATGAGAGCATAAGAGTTTGAGAAAACCATGGCATTATACAGTAGTCTGAGCTTAAATAACTGTACATTAACTTGGATTTCTGAATTCTAACCTGGGTTTGATCTTCGAACAGCAAAAATTGACAACGACGAGATTCAATTGCGCTGGGCGACAGCGGGAGCTGAGATGGGAAGGGAGAAGAGAAGAGAAGATTGTCAGCAAGCGATAATGAGATTCATCGAGCTAGACAACGACGAGATTCATCGAGCTGGGCGACGGCGAGATTCAGCAAGCTGGGTGATGACGAGGGCGACGGACGTTGCTCATTGTTCGTCGAGCTGGGCGACGGCGAGTGGCGACGGCGAGTGGCGACGGAGTCGAAGGCGAAGCTGCTGGCTGGCGGCTGCTGCAATTTGGAGTTAGGGCAGAATGAAATTGAATATTGGATTGGGCGGGTAATTGGATAAAGCTCATCCATATTAAATCCAATACATATTAAATCCAATTTAAATGGGTTTGATTATGATCCATCCATTTAAATTGAATATCTGTTTAAATGGTATCCAATCGGGTGGATATCCGCGGACTCAGATAAAATTGCCACCCTGATCCCAAGTTCGAAACACAGCATTAGCAGCAAATATTGGATTGTATTTTATATCAATTTTTGTTATTTCCCAAAACTATGAGTTCCAATTAAATGATCCCCTATTCCCAAAATGATGACGACGTCATCTTCTTCCCTTCCAACTTCCCAACTTCCCATTCATATACTCTGCATCCATTTTATTTTTCCCAGAGATTCAAAGAATGGGAATTTAATCTTCCCATTCAATATTTTAGTCCTCCCAAACAAACTCATTGGTACTAGCCTACTTCCCCTTAATTAATCATCACCCAAGACCACCCTCCCATCTAGTTCGAACTATGTACACTACCCAGAAAATTGGAGAGTGGCGGAGCCGAGTCAGTAGCCGGAGTCGGCGTTCCAACTCGTCGACAGCCATGGTTTCCAATTTCCGACAGCCCCTCTGTCGAATTTTTTTTGCTCGCCGGCGACGGTTCCGACTAGTCTTGTCGATTTCAGTTTCAAGTCAACATTCCTCCCCTAGTTTTAGCGTCACGATAGCTCGTTCGAGGTAGGTGGCCGATTGGTTCCTTAATTCGAACTTAAAATGTGATTTGGGCTTGAAGGCAGTAGTCGCCGGCGAAGTTCCAAATTTTTGGGAGTCTCTGGGTTGAAGACGGTGGTCCAACCAGTCTAGTTCTGACCAATATCGGTCGGACCGATTTGGTTGGACATTTTAAATCAGCGCAAGTCAGCCCCTATAGTTTTGTTAATTAAAGTTTTAGTCACTAAAATTCATGGTGTGTCTGTAACAGTCATTCCGTGTTTCAGGTGTAGTCTGTAACTTTTGAAATTTGTCAAAAGTGACCCAACTGACTTTTTTCAGTTAGTTTAGTTTAGTCCAGAGAGTTACGAATCCGGTTAATTCGTTAACCGTCGATTATTATGCATCGATTCGATTCGAAGGTAGAATAAGATAATAATAAACTGAGATAACATTAGTATCATAATTTATATATGCCTAGATAAGTTTAGTATGATCCAAATTAATAATCAATGAAAAGAATTTAGTTGGAATATGAATTATGTATAATAAGTTGGTTTAAGATTTAAATGGTTCATTCTCCCCTCCCCCCATCGAACTAGTATGAAAGTTAGGCTATAAGTAATAATATATTTCTTTAAAACTAATTAGACCGAGAAATAGATACATAATTTAGGTATGGTTAAATAGTGAAATTCGTAAAATGAATAAATGGATTAAATAACTTAAAGTTCAATTATGAGATTGCATGATAATAATTTGTCAGATAGGTTGGTAATTAACTTTGGTAAATTTAATATTTGAGTATGATTAAGTGGATTAAGTTAAGTATGATACAGGATTCATAAAATAAAGTTGAATAATATTAACAAGGGTGGAACCTAGAAATTAGTTCTTGGTGATAAATCTCTTTCCCCTCTTATCTTGAACTTAGAATATTAAGTGGATCAATAATATATTTCAACAAGTTTCTTAATTAAGGGATTAATGGAAAGAATTTTAAATTGATAAATTACTTCTGTAGGTTAGTAAATTTAATTGATGATAAGCGTCATCAAGTGAAGCCACCCGTCACACTTCATGATTAGTTGTGAAGTGGTCCTTTCCCAAGTCGCCAAACCGTCACCCAAGACTGTTCCATCAATAGTTGGTCTCAGTCTAATTGAATTTCTCGTCTTTAGGTTCTTAATAATGACGTTCGGCTCCCTAGACCAGACTTCTACGTTGAGGTTTTTCCCCGCTTATTTAATGGTGGGTTGGTTAAAGGGGGTAATATCTTGTCGTTGCCAGTTTTACATTATGTCATGATTTATGATATGTTACTTTTACGAATTATGTGTGCCATCTATATGTTATATGCATGTCTAAGGGTCACACCTACATTTATGTTATGTCATGTTAGATGAGTATATGTGGGTTGGTTAAAGGGGGTAATATCTTGTCGTTGCCAGTTACTTTACGTCGTTAATTATGTTATGCTTTTATTGTGTACGTTGAATTTTATGATCTATGATTGGTTGATATTTTCCATGTTTTAGTTATGTAATATGGTTATTTATATGCCATGTTTCTATTAATGAATTAAGCATGCTTTTATCATCAAGTATGAATAAATTATTCATGTCGTTGTTATTAGGTTGTTTCCATGATTGAGTGTCATGCCTCACATAGACAAGTATAGGTGGATTGGTTGTGTAATAATGTTATGTCCATGACATGTAAGTGCTAGCCAGTAATCCTCCACATAGGCAATTATTAGGTGAATTGATAATGTGTTCTCAGGATATGTTGATGATGATTTGTTTACACGTATATGTTATGTTCATGTGATTAAGGTTTTGGTTGTTTATGGTTCTATTCATGTTAATTATGGTTTATCCCCATGTACATGTTATGGTTATGTGTTGGAAGTTTAAGGTTGTAAGATTAGGAGAGTCACACCTCACCTAGGCAATTAATAGGTGATTAATAAAATGTGTCTCTCTAGCTAGTCCCTCGCCCCAGTACAGTTAAGAGATGCGGGTTCAAGTCCCCATCTACTCAGTTAAGAGATGCAGGTTCAAGTCCCCATCCACTCAGTTAAGAGATGCGGGTTCAAGTCCCCATCCATTGAGTTAAGAGATGCGGGTTCAAGTCCCCATCCACCCTTTGTCTGATGGATACGTGCTCCCAGACACTTTTCAGTTTTCAGTTTGGGCGTAGGGCTAGTTAGTTGAGTTAGGGGGCCCCTAGATAGAAGTTGAAGTATGCATGAAGGGTTATACTTATGTTTCCCAAAGTAAAAGCTTATCAGAATTAAGTTAAGTTATGCATGAAGTGTTGTGTTCATGTTTCTCAGCTTCAAGTCATGTGCAATAAATGTGAATTCAGTGTTAGTCCAAATTGCGACTTCATGTATGATGAGTTTGAGTTCCATGTTGATAGCTTAGTAAATGTTCCATGATAAGTACTGTGATGATAATGTGATGATAATGTTTTGCTTAGCTTCAAAGTCATGACTACTACTAGCCAACAATGGATAGTGTTCGTATTGCTATGTTTATTAACATGATAGTTGACCCAACCTAAAATATGGATAGAGTGATGACTATTGGTGTCTTGAGATGTTATGTTATGTGAGATATGCTTCTCAGTTTCAGATCATGGATTAGTTATAGGATAAGATTATGCATGGATGTTAAGTTGTGATTAGTGATGCTTTATTAAGTCATGGTATGTGTTTGTTGTGTTATATGATTTATGCATCCTTGTTGAGTATTAATATGTGATATTATTGAGTTATTAATAATCCTCTCTAGTTATGATTAAGACTTAATAGTGACGATCTCTACTTAGCCATGTTTAAAGAATCCTAGTCGCTTAAGAGTCATGATGCATGAGTACACGTCTACAAGCCTTATGAGATAATTAATAGAGTTAAGATTGTGATTGTCATGAGTATTATCATAAGTTACTTCATGAACTATGTTACAAGTAAGGTCGTGCACTAGGTTATGAATAGCTAGTGGTGCATGTTTAGAAGTATTATTGTTCTTAGTAATATGATTGATTGATCCTAAGTTATTGGGATCCCTTTTATGTTTCTTTATTGATTTGAGCACGAAAGACTGACCTCGAGCCACCCACTAGGTTGTTAGAATTTATTTTGGATCTTGAGCCTTGGGGAGCTGATTCAGGTGTGGAGTGGTGTCTACAGCGATGTAAGATTTGGACTTGAGACAATCGTTTTAAAGTTTGTTCACGAGACTTGTTTTCATTTCAGTTTTGCCCAAATGTTTAGGGCTCAATTATCAAGTTATGTTTTTATGATTACAAGTTTTATTCAAAAGTTTTACTACTTCTATTTAACTTTATTTTCAAGTTCCCCGGCCGAGGCATTTTTGTTAAATATGTTAAGGTTTGAGCGTAGCACCCTCGTGGGGTTTTGTTTTCCGCTGTTGTAAAGGGTGTTTTAGTACTTTTCTTTATTTCAAAAGTGAGGGTGTTACAGAGGTTCCCCCATTCCTCTCAATCTCTTTTGGTCCTGTGAGGACACAGAACAGTCTAAGTGTGGGGTAGGATGTTAGAGAACCATGCATGATCTGGATTGCCCTTTCTTTGTGTTTCGTGGTGCCTTGACCGATTCCTCTAGCTTTGAAATTGCTCAGTTCTTGATATTTGACGTTAAGTTGTTTTTCAACCTATCACAATGATGCTTAGACTACTTAACCTAGAACCTGAAAACCAACGTGTATATTTTCATGATAAATTGCCTGGTCAGAACAGATTTTGAAATCACACTTGTAGTTTGTCGCTTTGATTGCATGAAAATGACCGAATCCGACTAGCAAACCAACTGTGAGCTTTTGATCCATTGCACGTAACTTGCAATTTCAGTTCCTTTTGAGTGATTTTCTGTTTGCTTGAATAAGTTAGAATTTTAATGAGACCTACTCGAGACCACACGATGACACGAGTTCAAGAATGATAGGGGCACCTAGATTCAGCTACTAAGCCAGATAGCCTACCCAACGTGAAATCCATTAGGTATAAATCCTTGAGCTTGACCTGTTCTTTCAGCTCGGAATACATTACAGCCATTTCCCATTCTTTCATTCCCCGTTGATACCCTGTGGTTGTAGTTCTAGATTAGCCTACCGAAAGTTCGTATGTGGTAACTTGCTTATAGCCATTAAACAGGTGGTCTTAGCTATTATGTCCAAACGTGTAAACCCCTCTAGCAACTTAAAGAAAGAATCAGCAAAAAAAAGAAGAATAAAGAAGAAGAAAAACAAAAGAAATTAAAAAAAAAATAAGAAAAAGAAGAAAAGTTCCAAAGTTCAATAGCGTTCTTCTCCCTACATATGGAAGAACGAAGTCAAAAGAAAATTCAGAAAAAAATGTGTAAAGATAATCAAGTGCTAGGTTACTGGAGGGTATCATAGGACGAGCGTACATTATTCCACCCGTGTCTGGTTAGACAGTAGGCAGCCATAGGCTAGATTCGAGGGAAGTTAGTCGAAAGCTGCACCGCACCAAAGCCATTATCATACATTTCCATCATCCATCTCATTATAAACCCATGTAGTGTAGAATTCGTTACAGTCCTAGCAGGGTTCTTGACTAGTTCCTCGTGTTGTCACAGTGGTGGAGATGTGGTCGAATTGCAAACTTATGACAGAACTCAATAACAGAAAATGATTGAGAGCTTAAACACGTCCTTAAACACGGAGAGTGAGAGTTTCCCGTATACTAAATATTTCCTGTGTGAGGAGTCGTGTCGGTCAGGTCAAATTCGTGCATAATTGGTTACTATTACTTGTCGTGTGCAGTTTTTAGTGAGACCAGGTTGTTTAGCTGATCAGTATGCATTTTAGGTTTCTTGTTCTAAGGATTAGCTGTCTAATAATTCATTGTGTAAGCTTGAACTTCAATTTAATCGATCCTATCATTTGTGAACATGAGCGTTTCTATTCAGTTTGATTGAGGACAAGCAAAAGCTTAAGTGTGGGGTATTTTGATGACACTCGATTTAACGTGATTATCAGCCTCATTTAAGCGACATTTACTTGCTTAAGACATGGTTTTTAGGGTAGAATAGCGAATATTCACTAGACTGCTCTATCTTGTGCCATTTATTTTACCTTGGCCCGTTTTGGGTCTATTTGATGGTTTTCTAGTGTTTTCATGTTAGCACAGGTCTTTGCCGTCAAATATAGTAGCCAAGGACGTGGGTAAGGCATTGGAACCCCGAAGAATCGCTCCAGAATCAATCAAAGAAGTCAATCAAGTCAACCAAAATCCTACCCCAATTACACTTGAGTTTTCGGCGAAAAACTGGTGAAGTTTTCGGCGAAAACTCCAGAAGAAATCGACTGAGCTTCACAAGATGAAGTTTTCGGCGAAAATCCCAAGTTCTCGGCGAAAACTCCTAGTCCGAAAATCACAGGAGACCAGCATCAATAGCCAGCCATTTTACAAAGAGGTTTTTGGTGAAAACTTGAGAAGTTTTCGCCGAAAACTCAAGGCAAATTCGGCAGAAATTAGTTTAGGTTTAAATACAAAAATTGGTCGGCTGAACAGGGATCACATACTCACACACTTTGGACGAAAATTCCAAGACAGAGACCAGAGAGAGGAAGAGTGAAAAGAGTTTGAGGAGCCAGGAAAGGATCGTGATGCCATCCTTCCATCTCGGAGAACCAGTGCTAGGAGTTGAAGATTCAACAGATTGAAGCCTCAGGGATTCGTCGAAATTAGGTTTTACAGTTCTTCTCTGTCTTGCCTACCTGAGATGTAATCTTTGTTCGTCTTCGATTCTCCTGTATTGAATATGAGTAGCTAAACTCGTAGAGCTTAGATTAGATGAACCCTAAATGACCGAGGGATTTAAAGCGGTCACGGATCGGCGGTGATTAGATTCGAAATTCATTTAGTTTCTCCTTCATGTTTGATTTGTTCTTTGTTCTCTGTGTTTCTTGTCTGGTTTGGCCACCTAGATTAGATTCTTGTTAAGCTAAGGATAGAAGCGAACGCTCGCCTTACTTTAAAACACCTAATCAAGCAATTAACCTATTCATTGGAGTGTGCCTTTCGTAGGAACCAGTTAGGGTTAATCCATTGCAAGAGTAACTCATAGATTGCTAGTAATCGTGCCAGTTAGTTTAGTCATCGCAAGAGGTGACCGTACCCGGGCGACTAATTAATCGTGGTAGTTAGATCGGATAGAGTGAATGTTCGTCAGTCTTAAACCTAAGGGTAAGGAGTTATGATGGTGTCTGTGAATTGAATGAACTATAATCGAAAATCGCTGGTCTGTTGACTGCCAATGCTCTGGTGATCTAAGGGGGATTCGAAGTCTAAGATTGCCTGTCGTCTGTCTAAGTCAAACAACCAATCTTTCTACATTTAAATTTCATTCCATTTCACAGTGTTTTTTTAGTATAGAAGTCGTGGAACTCACACCACGCACTACGTGTTCAACCTTGAGTAAAATTGCCAACACATTTGAGTAAGCAATTAGAAGAGGCCCGTGGAATACGATCTACCCTAGTTTCTAGCTTGGTAGTTATTTGATTGACCACTTCACAACGTTCATCAATTCTTGTAGAGATAGCCTTAACATATTCCTTCTTGGGGTTTGGATCTGTCTGGTTCGGTAACTGAGGACCACTAGAGAGGAGGCTAACAATGTTGTTGAGCTGATCTTCCATCCTCCGACCTTGAGCCATCTGGCCTTGATTCAAGGCGGCTTGATCTTTGAACTTTGCATCGTGGTTGTCAAACCTTGTCATGATTAGGTCGAGCTTCTTATCTATCTCACTCTCCTAGTGTTTTGTGTTGCTGACCCTTGATGTTGTTGTCCTCCAGTAAACCCATATGGTCCTTGGTAACTGTTGAGACTCCCACTCTTGAAGGTCTCGCACATGGAAAGGAAGTCAGTAAGATGAGTGCATGGAATGTCATGCGGCTTCCCTTCAAATTGAAGATCTCTAGAGATCATTCCTGGGAAGGGGATTTGGATCTCATAGTCAGGATCTGCATCGTTGGGAGGAACGGCGATGCTTGATCGGACGCTAGTCACGCTCGGCTTATTATAGTCCACCATAGTGCACGGAACAGCAGGTGGTGGTGGTGGTGGTTGACGATCCCCCATTCTGGGAGAGGGTGGCGGAAAATCAGATGACATGGAAGAAGAAGAGGAGTTCTCCTTCAACTCCTCAACTTTTATGGGGGCGAAGGATGGGGGTGGCTCGATTATCACTTATTTCTTCACTTGTTGTTGCTTGGTCGGTGCAAAACTGCTTGGCTTGTCTGAGCTCTTAGTCTTAGTAGGATTGAGCTGAGAACGAGTGAGAGGGCGGTTCATATAACTTCATTCACCTGCAAGTCAACAAAAACAAGAACAACCGGTGTAAAATCAAATTGTGATGGAAAGTGAAAAGATGGAAGGTATAAGAATAAATGCCAACTCTTCTTTCAAACAAGTTAGAAGAGTCCCCGGCAACGGCGCCAATTTGATAACGTGCAAATCAGGGTATCAAATACTACCAAACAAGAGTAAGGTAGATCGACTTTCTCAGGGTTCTTCAAATCGTTTACTCAGAGGAATTGGGAAATTATTCAGGTTTAATAGGTTGTGCGTGGTATGAGTTCCACAACTTCTAAACTATAATGCGAATGAAATGAAATTAAATTACAAGACATATTGATTGAATCAGGTTGACTAACAAATTGACAAACAAAGTTTAGACTCGAATCCCCCTAAGATTACCAGGACATTGGCGATCACAAAACCGGTGACTTTTGATTCTAAATCTTTCAGTTCTCAGACACCACCATAACTCCTTACTCTTAGGTCTAAGTCCGCGAATGTTTGCTCTATCAGATCTAACTACCACGATTAATAACCGTCCGTGCATTCACTTCTACAACGGAAAACTAACTGGTGCAATTGATGCAATTTTTATGAGTATTTGGTGTAAATGTGTTAATTGTGTGATTATCAGCTCCTAGTGCGTACATTGTCCATTTCTTGGCTATTTTTACCATGTTTGTGAGATTTTATGTTAAGCCTCCAGGTTACCATATTGTAAAGTACTCTCTCACATGTCTTGCGCTTCAAACGGGGACCAAATCGGAGTTTAAACAGAGCGGGAATCATTGAAACAAGTTGGAATTCTGCGCAGGTCTAAATTTCGCGGCGAGAACTTCGAAAGTTCTCAGTGAGAACTTTGCATTTTTTGCCCAAAACTCAATTTCCAAGAGCCAAATTCTCGTCGAATATATAATTGGAGATTGTAAAGAAGTTCTCGCCGAGAACTCCTTCACAATCTGCTAAGGTAGTTTCGACGAGAGTTGGCCTTGATTCTTAGCATCTTCTCGGCAAGAACAATTATTATTCTCGCCGAGTATCTTAGTGCTGGGCAGCCAACATTATGTCTTTGGTCGTTTTGATGCATGGATTGATTCCGAGTCATTCCTTGAGGCTCCACTGCTTCCCGAACATGTCTGAAGACACTCGATTTGACGTGATTATCAACCTCATTTAAGCGACATTTCTTGGCTTAAGAATTGGTTTTTAGGGTAGAATAGCGAATATTCACTCATCTGCTCTATCTCTTGCCATTGGTGTTACTTTGGCCCGTTTCGGGTCTATTTGATGCTTTTCTAGTGTTTTCATGATAGCACATGTTTTTGCCGTCAAATAAAGTAGCCAAGGACGTGTCTAAGGCATTGGAACCTGGAGGAACCGCACCAGAATCGATCCAAATAGTCAATCAAGTCAACACAAATCCTGCCCCATTTTACACATAAGTTTTTGGCGAAAAGACCTGAGGTTTTCGCCAAAAACTACAGAAGAAATCGGCAGAGCAATACAAGAAGAAGTTTTCGACGAAAAGCCAAGTTCTCGCCGAAAACTCTAAACAACTCACAGGACAATCAGTCGACGGAAGCCATCAATTTTCACTGAAGTTTTCGGCGAAAACTCCTGAAGTTTTCGGCGAAAACTCCTAAAGTTTTCGGCGAAAACTCCTGAAGTTTTCACCAAAAAATCCAGCATTGATAGGGTTAAGTATAAATACTTAACCGGCGGCTCAAATAAAAAATATACTTTCATAATAGAACTTTCACGAGTTCCAGACCTAAGGAGTTCGAGAGGGAAGAGTTTGAGAGTTCAAAGAGCCAGGAAGGGATCGTGACGCCATCCCTTCACCTCGGAGACTCGGAGCTAGGATTGAAGATTACCGGAGAGCGAAGCTTCGCCAGAGTCATCTTAATTAGGTTTTACAGTTTATATCTGTTCTTCCTTTTCATGTTGAACTCTGTTTCTGTCTTTGATTCTGTCGTTATGAACATGAGTAGCTAAACTCGTAGAGTTTAGACTAGATGAACCCTAAGTGACCCAGGGCTTTAAAGCGGTCACAGATCAGTGATGACACTCGATTTGATGTGATTTTCAGCCCTATTTAAGCGACATTTCATGCCCATTTGATGCCATTTTGATGAGTATTTGGTGAAAATGTGTTTATTATGTAATTTTAGGCTCCTAGTGCGTACATTGTACATTTCTTGGCTATTTTTACCCCCTTTTGTTACTTTTATGTCGAGCCCCCAGGTTATCACATTGTAGAGGACTCCCTCACGATTCCATTACTTCAAACGGGGACCAAATCGAAGTTCAAACGGAGCGGGAATGATCGAAACAAGTTGGAATTCTGACCAGCTCAAAGTGCAGCATTTTGGAGCTTACACGCTGTGTAAGCTAAATGCACTGTGAGCTTACATGCCGTGTAAGCTCCCCAGATGGGAAAATTGTTCCTTTTCCAACTTGTAAAGGGTTTCTCGGGCTATATATAGACCTTTGAAGGCTAGAATTGATATATACGAACTTTGAGAGATCAGCCACGACCTTAGGGTCGATAGATAGAGTTTAGAGAGTTCAAAGATCCGTGGAGAGATCGGGACGCCATCCTTCCACCTCGAAGAGCTCGGAGCTTAAAGTTGAAGATCCAAGAGATCGAAGCTTCATCGGAGTCGTCAGAATAAGGTTTTTCAGTTCTTATATGTTCTTCCTTTGTATGATGATTTCCTTTGTTGCCTTGGATTCTTCTGTTATCGTTATGAGTAGCTGAACTTGTAGAGCTTAGATTAGATGAACCCTAAGTGACCCAGGGCTTTAAAGCGGTCATGGATCGGTGGTAATTAGATTCAAAGTTCAATCAGTTTCTCTTTGCATGGTTGTTTTGTTCATGATTGTTTATGTTTCTTTTCTGGTTGATCGGCTAGATTATGTTTTCGTTGAGTTAGGGTTTGTCGCCAGACAGCTTCCCTGCTTTAAAACATTAAAACTTGTCTTTCTTGATCACCTAGATTAGATTCTTGTTAAGCTGAGGATAGTAGCGAATGTTCGCCTCACTTTAAAACATCAATTCAACCAATTAACCTATTCATTGGAGTGTGCCTTTCGTAGGAACTAGGTAGGGTTAATCCGCTTCAAGAGTAACTCATTAATCATTAGTAATTGCACCAGTTAGTTTTGTCATCGCAAGAAGCTACCGTACTCGGGCGACTAATTAATCTTGGTAGTTAGATCGGATAGAGCGAACGTTCGCCAGTCTTAAACCTAAGGGTAAGGAGTTATGTTGGTGTTTGGGAATTGATTGAATGAGGATTGAAAACCGTTGGTCTTGTGATTGTTGTTGCCTTGGTAATCTAAGGGGGATTCGAAATCTAAGCTTGTCTGTCGTCTGTCTAAACCAACCAATCATTCTCTTTTAATTTCATTTTTAATTTTTCCTGCGTCTTAGTCTAGAAGTCGTGGAACTCACACCACGCTCAACGTTTTAAACTTGAATAAATTGCCTTCATATTTGAGTAGACGATTAGTAGAGACCTGTGAAATACGATCTGCTTAGCTTTTTAGCTTAGTAGTATTTGATCACTGTTTTACATCACATCAAACTGGCGCCGTTGCCTGGGACTCTTCTAATTGTTTGAAAGAAGAGTTGGCATTTTATTCTTCTACCTTTCCGCCTTACCATTTATTTTTCCTCCATATTTCCATGATTTACCTGGGTAGTGCTTTTAAGTTTTGATTATGCAAGATAACAGGTGGGATGACCGGTACCGAGAGTGGTACATCAATGAAGCACCATATATCGAAGATTACCAAGAGATGCTACATCAACAACAACAACAGACGGTGAGATTTGACTCCCTTTTGATATGATCTCTTCAATGCTACAAACTCCTAATGCGGTGGACAAAGGAGAGCTAGAAGCTACATACCACCACCAAGATCACCAAGAGATTGATCTACATGCTCATCAAAATCAACAATGCATGTCGAGAATAGAATCCGCCTTGGAGAATATCTCTTCAATACTACAAGCTAATCTCACGACGAACATCAAGCTCGAGCAACCAAAGCAGTTAATGAAAGAAGACGCTCAGGAGCTGTTCTACGAAGAAGATGATGATCTCGTCCATGACTATTGCGAGCTAGAAGCATCTGATGAAGAATCCTTGGTGGTGGTGGTTGATGAAGACATAGAGCCAATCCATCCTGAAGTTGAAGCTGAAGAGGAGCACATAGAGATTGAGGAGATACCCTTACCTACCCTTCCGCAGAGCCAACATGTAGATCAAGCCAGAGATGAGCACGTGGAAAGTAACAAGGTCATGGATTTAGAAGTTTTAATACTCGATCCCGAGAGACCTCTGGATGATCATCAGGTAGAGAAGATGGAGCTCATTGACCATGCCATGTCGTACTACCTCTTTCCTCCTCTAGTAGGATATTTCGATAAGAACTAGTCATCCAACCAGAACTGCGATCTACTGGAGCACTACCGGCTACATCACCCTTCTGGAGCGCTACATGGCACACAACCGCTAGCCTTGAAGAAGACGATTGACTTCAAGGAACTCTTGAGTTGGGGCTCCTAACAGGTATCGTCCGGCTCAAGGACGTTAAAATAGAGCGCTTCGTGGGAGGCAACCCACGGCTGGAGTCTGCTTTGAATTATTGAGTCAGTCTTTTTCCTCGTTCAAGTCAGTTTCGGGGAGCCAAAGTGTTTGTTTTTCATTTAATTTTCGTCAGTTTTAATCTGTGTCTGTCAGGTCAAAAGTTTTCGCCAAAAACTTTCAAGGTTTTCGGCAAAAAGTTTAGTCAAGCCTTCTGTCAGTGAGTTTTTAAAGTAGTTTTTGCCGAAAACTTTAGTTTGTTCGAGTCTGTTTTTCCAGTGGGTTTTTCAAAGTAGTTTTCGCCAAAAAATTCACCAGTTTTTGGCAAAAACTTTAGTTGGGTCAGAAAATTTTCAAAAACTTTTCAAAATTTCCCTTAACCTTCTTTCTTTCGACTTTTATTCTGTGTGGATCCGGGACACTTTTCCCGGTATCCTTTTGATCTTTTCTTGTTTTTGTTTTTGTAGGAACTTGAGTAGCTACTTCGCGCCACTCCGGACTATCCGTTTTCATCCCCTACACCGACCATCTCGTCACAGGTTCTTCGTATCTCTCTACTCTAGTTTAGCCTGTGAGGACACATAATCGTTTAAGTGTGGGGTAGGATTCTGGGATTATGCATGATCTTGCTTGATTTTCTGTGATTCTATGGTTCAAATTTGAAATTTCGCTAGCATAGAATTGCTCAATGATGAGCTGCAGAATAGCGGTCAATCAAATAACTAATAAGCTGTGAAGTTAGGGTAGATCGTATTACACGGGTCTCCTCTACTTCCTTACTCAAATGTGTTGGCAATTTAAATTCAAGATTAAAACACTTAGTGCGTGGTGTGAGTTCCATGACTTCTATACTAAAAATGCAAAGATTAATTGAAATGAAATTAAATCGAATAACGATTGATTGGTTGACTAAGACAGAAGACAGACAAGCTTAGATTTTGACTCCCCCCTTAGATCACCAGAGCATAGGCAATCAACAGATCAGCGGTTTCCGATTCTAGTTCATTCAGTTCTCAAACACCACCATAACTCCTGAGCCTTAGGTTTAACACTGGCGAACGTTCGCTCTATCCGATCTAGCTACCACGATTAATTAGTCGCTCGGGTACGGTCGCCTCTCGTAACGACTTAACTTAACTGGTGCAAATTCTAACAATTTATGAGTTACTCTTGTAGTGGATTAACCCTAATCGGTTCCCACGAAAGGCACACTCCAATTATAAGGTTAATTGTTCAACTTGATGTTCTAAAGTAAGGCGAGCGTTCGCTTCTATCCTTAGCTTAACAAGAATCTAATCTAGGTGGCCAAACCAGAGAAGAAACACAAAGAATAGAGAACAAGTCAAACATGAAGAAGAAACTGAATGAATTTCGAATCTAATCACCGCCGATCCGTGACCGCTTTAAAGCCTTGGGTCACTTAGGGTTCATCTAATCTAAGCTATACGAGTTTAGCTACTCATATTCAATACAGAAGAATCGAAGACAGACAAAGAAGACATCTCAGGTAGGGAAGACAGAGAAGAACTGTAAAACCTAATTTCGACGACTCCTGGCAGCTTCAGTATGCTAGATCTTCAACTCCTAGCACTAGCTCTCCGAAATGGATGGATGGCGTCACGATCCGTTCCTGGCCCCTCGAACTCTATCCACTCGTTCTCTCTTTTTCTCAGTCTTGGGATTTTTCGTCCCGTCTGTAATTGTGTGTAAAATCTGATATCCCCTTATTTAGCCGCTCGATTCAGTATTTAAACCTAACTGACGGCTGCTGCTTTTTCACTGGGATTTTCGCCGAAAATACAAGGGAATTTTTGGCGAAAATATCTGTTGAATTCATCTGTTTCTTCTGGCTTAAATGGCTTAGGGTTTTCAGCGAAAACTCCCAAGGTTTTCGCCGAAAACTTCTTCTTGATCGAGACAGTGGATTTCTTCTTGAATTTTCGACGAAAACCCTAGGGTATTTTCGCCGAAAATCTGTGTATAAATGGAGCCGGAACTCCTTTTGAGTTGAATGACTTTCTGGTTGAATCGGGTGTGATTCCTCGGGGTTCCAGTGCCTTAGACACGTCATTGGCTACCGTATTTGATGGCGAACACCTGTGCTAATCATGAAAATACTAGAAAACCATCAAATAGACCCGAAATGGGCCAAGGTAACACAAAAGGTATCAGATGGATCGATTGAGTGAATATTCACTATTCTACCCTAAAAACCATGTCTTAAGCAATAAAATGTTGCTTAAATGAGGCTGATAATCACGTTAATTCGAGTGTCATCAAAATACCCCACACTTAAGCTTTTTCTTGTCTTCAAGCAAACTGAACTAGAACATACTCAAATTCACAAATGACACGAGATTAAACTGAGATTCAATTCTAACGATTTCGTTTAGACTGTTCCACGTAGAAAGAGTGACCTACACATGCAAGAACATCAGCCAAACAAGTTTTCGATCTCACTAATTTCTGCACACTTCAAGTAGTAGTTTTAACAAAGCACGTTTATTGGCAAAACAATGAATCATAATTACCCGACTACGATAACACCAATTCTATTAAAAAAGACCTTAAGCTCTAGCCATGACGTGGACGCGGAGGTAGGAAAAGTGACGTGGCTATCGACTCGACTTCATCCTTTTCTAGATCTGTACGTTACATGTTCTAGCTAGGACTAATTTAAACATCAGTTTCTCTCAAGTTTTGACTTCTTCCTTCAATTTATTTACTGCATACTAGTGCTCGATACCAAACACTTCACTTAGGTGTTGGACCTGCCTAGCTCACTGTATTTGTGCCTGTGCTAGTGCTCAACCTGAACACTTCACTTAGGTGTCGGGCTTGCCTAGCTTTGATTATCAGCACTTTAAAGAACTTCTCATTGATTTGCACAACTTTATTACTTGATTTAACAATTTAGCCACTTGATCCTAGCTAGTTATAACTTTTTACACAAGATTTTGAATTGGATTTCCGTCTAATCTCTAGGCACAATCACAGGTGAAAAAATATGGAGTGAAAAACATGGAAGAAGCTAGCATTTATCATCTTAGAACGGTGTTATCGAGCTTTGTGATTAACAAGCAAAACTGTTTAATTGATTCAAATTTCAACTACAAGAGTGACGTATGATCTGTTCTGACCTAGACTCATTTGATATCAGTTCCGACACGTTGGTTACAGGTTCTAAGTGGAACAGTCTAGACGTCATTGTTCAAAATTGAAGTCAATTTAACATCAAAAGTCAAGAATTGAGCAATTCTATGCTAGAGAGACTGGACAGGAATCACGAGGCACACAAAGATATAGGCAATCAAGATCATGCATGGTTCTCTAACATCCTACCCCACACTTAGACTATTCTGTGTCCTCACAGGACCAAACTAAAGTAGAGAGATACGAAGAACCTGAAGGGTGATGGGCGGTGTAGTGGTTGAGCACGAAAAGTCCGGGGCGGAGCGGAGTAGCTACTCAAAATCCTACAAAACATAAACAACAAAAGACCAAAAGGATACCGGGACAAGTGCCACAGATCCACACAGAAGAAAAGTGGATCGAGATCCAAAAAGAAGAAAGAAAAGAAATGGAAAGGATAGAAACAACCTGATCACTGTTCCGAGGGTGGGGGTGGAGGCGGTGTCGGGGGAGGTGAAATGCCAAGCCGCTGCTCCAGCTGCTGTCACCATGCGATATCATCCCTGTGTCTGGCTGACTAGTCGGCCACGAACTGCTGAACAATGGTCCATCGCTCGTTCTGGGTCTCCTCATGTGCTACTCGGTCCTTCTGCCATTGAAGCGAACTAGCCGAGTAGTCTAGCTGCCACTTCTCAATACGCGCTAGCCTCTCATTCATCTCAGCGGAGATTTGCGCTCGCGATGGCGGGCGTTCAACTGGCTGGGGAATGCGGTGAGGGAGCGATTTGCAATGCTCAAAATCCAATGAAAGGTCGATGCTCCGTGCTATGGCGAGTTCGGCACCTATATGCTCAACCGGGACACGAGGAATGTCGGGGCCCCATTTGTCACCGAGCTGGAGATTGTCGATCGGAATTGAAATAAAAGGTCCCCCTGGAAGCTCAGAAGGAAGCTTTTTGGTGGTAGTGCGCTTGTGAAAGAATCGTGCAAGCCACCATCCGGGATGCAGGTTGGCATCCTCCTTTAAAGCATAGAATAATACGAGCTCCTCCAAAGAAACGTGGTGACGGTTCGTCTTGCTGCAATAACACAGAGATTGCACCCAAACATAATGCAAGAATTTAAGAATAGGGTGAAAGATGTCACCGACCATGGGGTTGACGATAGGTGAGATCTCATCTTCGCAGGAGGCCCATCTCCACACGTCTGGGTAAGGAGCACTCGTGATGGAGTATGTGTCCTTGAAGCCAGCGGATGTTGTATTGAGGTTGACGTGCGGATCCAGCAGGTGGCCGAACTCGAGAATGGACTTCTCGTGGAAAACACCACCGAGGCGAAAGGATACGAATTTCTGCTCACGTATGGGCTTCGGGGTGAGGCGCCGGAATAGAGGAGATAGGAGTCACAGGGGTCGGTGCATCCTCGGGAATGATGGCCACAGCCATCGATGTTGGTGCAGCTGGCGCGGGTGGTCTGGAGGATGGGGCTCGGTTCTGTCAAGCCGAGGATCGCTGTGCTCTATCCGCACTGGTAATCTTAAAACGTTTGGGAGCCCTGTAAAACACAACTCAGGAAAGACCAGCATCAGTTGACAAGAATCCTACCCCACACTTAGACTAACAAGTGGGGGTAAACAATTAACAGAGAAATCACCGAGAGGAATTGGAGTAGCAAAGGATCATTAGGCAATTAAGCAAGCACGAGCAATAACGCACATTGACAATTACAAAGCACGAACTGGTTTATTAATACGAACGCACATGCAATAATTCACGAGGCAAAGCAGATCAAATGGTAATGTCAAACTTTAGCCAAACGACACACGAAATAGCAATCATCAAAATCAAGGAAGAACCAAAAAGTCAACCAAAGTCAATTGTGCCAAAAACCGAAAGTCAAAAAGCCAAAAGATGTGCAATCAAGGGCTGAACAACTAACCGTGAAGACATGACTCGAGAAAACGACTGGAAATCCAAGAAATTGACGAAAAAAACTTAAAAAATAGGTCGGGTGGAACCAGAGTGGGCAAGCTCCGATTCTAGGGTTTGAACCGAGGGCTAGGCAAAGGAGACGGGTGGCGGTCGGTCGGCGGACAAGGAGGCGGCGGCGGGCTGGACGGCGATTGGCGAACAGAGAGAGAGTTTGTTTTTTTCGGATGGGGGATGGTTTATTTTCGCGAAAACAAATACCGAAGGGGGCCTTAAATACCGGCGAAAAAGGGCATATTTTCGGCGAAAAAACTGAAGAATTTTTGGCGAAAAATGTCAGTTGTAAGGAAGAAATGTTTTCGGAGAAAAGGTGGGTTGTTTTCGGCAAAAAGGTGGGTTGTTTTCGGCGAAAAGGTGGGTTGTTTTCGGCGAGAAGGCGTTGCGGTGAGAAACAGGAGAACAGGTCGGTTTTAAACAGAAATTTTCGGCGAAAAGAATGACACATTTTCGCCGAAAATTCATTTGAAAATGGCCGGCAATTTTTTTTTCTTTTTTTGAAGAAGGATTTTAAAACAAAACGACTCGAAACGAAAACAACTGACTCCAGACGTGGGTTGCCTCCCACGAAGTGCTCTTGTTTAACGTCCATGACCCAGACGATACCTGGATTTATGTCATGATTCCAAAGCAAAGTAGTGCACGTCGATGGAAGAGACAGCTAGTCCTTGCAGATACTTCTTAAGCCTATGCCCGGTGACCATAAACGGCTTTTGATCATGCAATTTGATTAGGACACTGCCTAAAGATTCCTGCCGCACCACGGTATAAGGGCCGGACCAACGGGACTTCAGTTTACCCGGGAAGAGCTTCAATCGAGAGTTATACAAGAGGACTTCATCTCCAGGATAGAACTGCTTTATCGTCTTCAATTGAGAGTCATGAATTTTCTTCGTGCGCTCTTTGTATAACTTCGTGCTCTCATATGCGTGGAGTCGATGCTCCTCAAGCTCAGCGATCTGGTCGTGACGCATATTACCTGCTACTGTGTAGCTCATGTTCAACTCTTTGTTAGCCCAGAATGCCTTGTGCTCAAGCTCAACTGGCAAATGACACGCCTTGCCATAGACCAGCTGATATGGTAAGGTACCGATGGGAGTCTTGTAGGGAAATCGATAAGCCCATAAGGCATCATTGAGCTTCGATGACCAGTCCTTGCGGGACCGGCCAACTGTCCTATCAAGAATCCGCTTGAGTTCATGGTTCGTCACTTCCGCTTGACCATTCGCTTGAGGATGATAAGCTGTGGACATACGGTGGGTGACGCCAAAGCGTTTGCACACCCGGTCGAATTGTCCATGGAAGTGGGTTCCCCTATCGCTTATGATGAAGCGCGGTGAACCAAAACGCGTGAAAAGACGGGTAAGGAACCGACCCACCACTCATGAATCATTAGTGGGTAGAGCTTCAGCTTCGGCCCACTTAGAGACATAATCAACGGCTACAAGAATGTACTTGTTTCCGTTGGAGGGTGTGAACGGACCCATAAAATAAATTCCCCAAACATCAAAAATTTCAACAGTTAAAGAAACAATTTTGGGCATCTCATTACGGTTAGAGATGTTACCTGATCGATGGCACGCATCACAATGTCCAGCGAAAACATCACAATCACTAAATATTGAAGGCCAATAAAAACCTGTTTCGAGCACCTTTCTCGCAGTGCGGTTGCCTCCGAAGTGTCCTCCGAATTGTCCTTCATGGCACTTACGCATAATGTCAGCTGCTTCGATGTAAGAGACACATCTCCGGATCATCCCGTCAATACTGAAGTGGTATAAGAAGGGCTCATCCCAGAAGTATGACTTGGCTTCTTTAAAGAGCTTCTTGCGTGCATTGAAATCTAGCTTATGAGGTACAATGTCGTGAGAGAGGTAATTAGCCAGGGTTGCATACCATGGTTCTTCCTAGTCGGCTGCATTACTCAGATCTTGAGCGTGAGGGATTGCCCAGGGCTCGATAGCTATGCTGTTAACCTGTTCATATGTTTCAACACGCAACAGCTCATCAGGGAAAGAATCATTGATAGGGGTAGTAGACTTACCTGTTTGTGATTCCTCCAGTCGGGAAAGATGATCTGCCGCTAAGTTCTCTGCTCCTTTCTTGTCTTTAATTTCTATGTCAAACTCTTAGAGGAGAAGGATCCATCAGATGAGACGTGGCTTTGAGTCCTTCTTGGCTAATAGATGGCGCAGGGCAGCATGATCTGTGTAGACAATGGTATGTGAAAGAACCAGGTACTGTCTGAACTTGTCAAAGGAGAAAACGATGGCCAAAAGCTCTTTCTCCGTAGTAGTGTAGTTTCTCTGAGCATCATTGAGTGTCTTGCTAGCAAAGTAGATAGGATGAAATCTCTTCTCCTTTCTCTGACCAAGAACCGCGCCAACGGCGAAGTCACTAGCATCGCACATAATCTCGAATGGAAGATTCCAATCTGGTGCTGTAAGGATCGGTGCGGTGGTGAGTTGAGTCTTCAAAGTCTCAAAGGCTTCAAGACAAGCTTTATCAAATACGAAAGGAACATCTTTCTCAAGAAGCTTCGTCATTGGAAGAGTGATCTTGGAGAAGTCTCTGATGAATCTTCGGTAGAATCCAGCATGACCGAGAAAACTTCGAACTGTCTTAACTGAGGTCGGCGGTGGTAAGCTGGCGATGGTCTCAAGCTTGGCACGATCAACTTCTATACCGGTCTTAGAGATCCTATCACTACAAGAAAAAGGAGGTTTAACATTGGAACTCTAACGGCGGACAGGAAACCGCTGTTAGATTATACTGTCTAACAGCGTATATATAAAAATCCGCTGTTAGTTAACAGCGGACACTTATCCGCTGTTAGAATGAAATTTCACGGGGGCGCCAAATTTCCCGCCTCCGCGGGAATGCAAAAATTTGGGGGAAACCTAACAGCGGATATAAACCGCTGTTAAGATGTCCGCTGTTAAGTTTAGCTGATGTGGTAATCCGTGTGCTCAGCCCTAGCCAATGACATCTTTTCCGGATTTGTCTCTTCTCTTCCTTATTTTCTTCTTCTCTTTCTCATTTATTATTAGAGTTTTAGTTAGGGTTTGTTGTTTGATTTTGCTGAAGAATAAGAAGAACAAAGTAGAAGGAGAAGAATAGAGAAAGAAGAAGAACACAAAATCAAGAAGAAGAAGAAGAAGAAGAAGATTGATTAAGAAGAAGATCGGAGTTTTCGGCGAAAAGGTGGGTTGTTTTCGGCGAAAAGGTGGGTTGTTTTCGGTGAGAAGGCGTTGCGGTGAGAAACAGGAGAAATAGGTCGGTTTTAAACAGAAATTTTTGGCGAAAAGAATGACACATTTTCGCCGAAAATTCATTTGAAAATGGCCGGCAATTTTTTTTCTTTTTTTGAAGAAGGATTTTAAAACAAAACGACTCGAAACGAAAACAACTGACTCCAGACGTGGGTTGCCTCCCACGAAGCGCTCTTGTTTAACGTCCGTGAGCCAGATGATACCTGGATTTATGTCATGATTCCAAAGCAAAGTAGTGCACGTCGATGGAAGAGACAGCTAGTCCTTGCAGATACTTCTTAAGCCTATGCCCGGTGACCATAAACGGCTTTTGATCATGCAATTTGATTAGGACACTGCCTAAAGATTCCTGCCGCACCACGGTATAAGGGCCGGACCAACGGGACTTCAGTTTACCCGGGAAGAGCTTCAATCGAGAGTTATACAAGAGGACTTCATCTCTGGGATAAAACTGCTTTATCATCTTCAATTGAGAGTCATGAATTTTCTTCGTGCGCTCTTTGTATAACTTCGTGCTCTCATATGCGTGGAGTCGATGCTCCTCAAGCTCAGTGATCTGGTCGTGACGCATATTACCTGCTACTGCATAGCTCATGTTCAACTCTTTGTTAGCCCAGAATGCCTTGTGCTCAAGCTCAACTGGCAAATGACACGCCTTGCCATAGACCAGCTGATACGGTGAGGTACCGATGGGAGTCTTGTTGGCAGTTCGATAAGCCCATAAGGCATCATTGAGCTTCGATGACCAGTCCTTGCGGGACCGGCCAACTATCCTATCAAGAATCCGCTTGAGTTCATGGTTCGTCACTTCCTCTTGACCATTCGCTTGAGGATGATAAGCTGTGGACATACGGTGGGTGACGCCAAAACGTTTGCACACCCGGTCGAATTGTCCATGGAAGTGGGTACCCCTATCGCTTATGATGAAGCGCGGTGAACCAAAACGCGTGAAAAGATGGGTAAGGAACCGACCCACCACTCATGAATCATTAGTGGGTAGAGCTTCAGCTTCGGCCCACTTAGAGACATAATCAACGGCTACAAGAATGTACTTGTTTCCGTTGGAGGGTGTGAACGGACCCATAAAATCAATTCCCCAAACATCAAAAATTTCAACAGTTAAAGAAACAATTTGGGGCATCTCATTACGGTTAGAGATGTTACCTGATCGATGGCACGCATCACCATGTCGAGCGAAAACATCACAATCACTAAATATTGAAGGCCAATAAAAACCTGTTTCGAGCACCTTTCTCGCAGTGCGGTTGCCTCCGAATTGTCCTTCATTGCACTTACGCATAATGTCAGCTGCTTCGATGTAAGAGACACATCTCCGGATCATCCCGTCAATACTGAAGCGGTATAAGAAGGGCTCATCCAGAAGTATGACTTGGCTTCTTTAAAGAGCTTCTTGCGTGCATTGAAATCTAGCTTATGAGGTACAATGCCGTGAGAGAGGTAACTAGCCAGGGTTGCATACCATGGTTCTTCCGAGTCGGCTGCATTACTCAGATCTTGAGCGTGAGGGATTGCCCAGGGCTCGATAGCTATGCTGTTAACCTGTTTATATGTTTCAACACGCAACAGCTTGTCAGGGAAAGAATCATTGATAGGGGTAGTAGACTTACCTGTTTGTGATTCCTCCAGTCGGGAAAGATGATCCGCCGCTAAGTTCTCTGCTCCTTTCTTGTCTTTAATTTCTATGTCAAACTCTTGGATGAGAAGGATCCATCGGATGAGACGTGGCTTTGAGTCCTGCTTGGCTAATAGATGGCGCAGGGCAGCATGATCTGTGTAGACAATGGTATGTGAAAGAACCAGGTACTGTCTGAACTTGTCAAAGGAGAAAACGATGGCCAAAAGATCTTTCTCCGTAGTAGTGTAGTTCTCTGAGCATCATTGAGTGTCTTGCTAGCAAAGTAGATAGGATGAAATCTCTTCTCCTTTATCTGACCAAGAACCGCGCCAACGGCGAAGTCACTAGCATCGCACATAATCTCGAATGGAAGATTCCAATCTGGTGCTGTAAGGATCGGTGCGGTGGTGAGTTGAGTCTTCAAAGTCTCAAAGGCTTCCAGACAAGCTTTATCAAATACGAAAGGAACATCTTTCTCAAGAAGCTTCGTCATTGGAAGAGTGATCTTGGAGAAGTCTCTGATGAATCTTCAGTAGAATCCAGCATGACCGAGAAAACTTCGAACTGTCTTAACTGAGGTCGGCAGTGGTAAGCTGGCGATGGTCTCAAGCTTGGCACGATCAACTGCTATACCGGTCTTAGAGATCCTATCACTACAAGAAAAAGGATGTTTAACATTGGAACTCTAACGGCGGACAGGAAACCGCTGTTAGATTATACTGGCTAACAGCGTATATATAAAAATCCGCTATTAGTTAACAGCGGACACTTATCCGCTGTTAGAATGAAATTTCACGGGGGCGCCAAATTTCCCGCCTCCGCGGGAATGCAAAAATTTGGGGGAAAACCTAACAGCGGATATAAACCGCTGTTAAGATGTCCGCTATTAGGTTTAGCTAATGTGGTAATCCGTGTGCTCAGCCCTAGCCAATGACATCTTTTCCGGATTTGTCTCTTCTCTTCCTTATTTTCTTCTTCTCTTTCTCATTTATTATTAGAGTTTTAGTTAGGGTTTGTTGTTTGATTTTGCTGAAGAATAAGAAGAACAAAGTAGAAGGAGAAGAATAGAGAAAGAAGAAGAACACAAAATCAAGAAGAAAAAGAAGAAGAAGAAGATTGATGAAGAAGAAGATCGGAGAAGTAGAAGAAAAAGAAGATTGGAGAAGAAGAAGAAAAAGAAGAAGAAGAATAAGAAGGAAAAAGAAGAAGAAGAAGAAGTAGGAAGAAGAAGGTAGAAGAAGAAGAAAAAGAAGATCGGAGAAGAAGAAGAAGAAGATCGGAGATGAAGAAAAGAAGAAGAAGAAGAAGAAGAAGAAGGAAGGAGAAGGTAGAAGAAGAAGGCAGAAGATGAAGGAAGAAGAAGAAGAAGGAAGAAGAAGAAGAGGAAGAACTGCAGAAACCTGCTCCGGCGAGCAGGTTTCTGCAATTTTTTTTAATTCTGATCGGAACTCTAACAGCGGATTTTATCCGCTGTTAGAGTGTTTAATCCGCTATGAGATTTAACAGCGGATGTAAAGCTATCCGTTGTTAGGTTTAACGGCGGACGCCTATCCGCTGTTAAATAAGCTTACGTTAGTCAACCTAACAGCGGACACGAGTCCGCCGTTAGGATATCTAACAGCGGCCTATCCGCTGTTAGACTACATAAAAATCCGCTGTTAAACCTCCTTTTTCTTGTAGTGTATGTCCAAGAACAATGCCTTCTGTAACCATGAAGTGACACTTCTCCCAATTAAGAGCTTGGTTGGTTTCCTCACAATGAGCTAGCACCTTGTCCAGATTAGCCAGGCACTTTGAGAATGAATCTCCATAGACAAAGAAGTCGTCCATGAATACCTCCACCACATTCTCTACCAGATCTCCAAATATAGCAAGCATGCATCTCTGAAAGGTAGCGGGAGCATTACATAAACCAAAAGGAATACGACAATAAGCAAACGTACCAAACGGGTAGGTGAAAGTCGTCTTCTCTTGATCATCAAGCTCGATTGGGATCTGGAAGTAACCGGACATCCCGTCTAAGAAGCAGTAGTAGTCATGACCAGCCAATCGTTCAAGCTTCTGATCAATGAACAGCAGCGGAAAATGATCCTTCTTGGTGGCATCATTGAGTCATCGGTAATTGATACAGACTCTCCATCCGGTAACTGTGCGAGTCGGGATGAGCTCACCCTTTGGATTAGGGATGACGGTGATTCCTCCTTTCTTCGGAACGACTTGAGTCGGACTGACCCAAGGACTGTCGGCAATAGGATAGATGATACCAACATCTAGAAGCTTGAGTACATCCTTCTTCACAACTTCCTGCCTCAGAGGGTTAAGTCGGCGTTGCGGTTGTCTGACTGGTTTGAATTCTTCATCAACGACTATCCGATGTTTGCAGAAGGTTTCAGAGATGCCTATGATGTCTGCTAACTGCCAGGCAATAGCTCTGACATGCTTCTTGAGTAGCCTGATCAGTTGCTCTTTCTGCTCGGGAGACAGATTCGAATTGATGATGACTGGTAGCTGGCAGTCCTTCCCCAGAAATGCGTATTCTAGGTGGTCAGGCAGCTCCTTCAAAGTAAGTTCTGGTGGATTCTCGTATGAGGTAGTAATCCGACTCGATGCTGGCTCGATGTGTGCAGGCACAGTGATGGGTGTGAATGTCGCCTTCTGCTCGTCTAACTCATCCTGCCACAGGCGCTGCTCTGGATCTTCTAATGCATTGTCAATCCCTGAAATCAATCACAACTCTAGCAGATCACTAGATAAGGCATTAGTAACGAAATTGGTCGAGGCCAACTCTAGGGGATCAACAGTATAACAGTTATCGTCTTGAGCAACAGAGTATCTCATGCTATCTTTAATGTGGAATGCAACACTCTCCTGTCCTACACTTAAAGTTAACAGGCCTTGTTTACAGTTAATATTTGCACCAGCAGTTGCTAAGAAAGGTCGACCTAGGATAAGTTTTCCGTCTGACTCGCGAGTATCTAGAACAACAAAATCTGCAATTATAGTAAACGGACCACAGCAGACAGCTACATCTTCTATTATTCCCCTAGGTCGTTTAACAGACATATCGGCTAACACTAGATGCAGAGTAATCAGTTTTAACTACCCTAGATTCAGCTTCTCATATAGATAAACAGGCATAACATTAATAGAAGCACCAGAATCAGCAGACTGCGATCAATTTTAATGCCATTAATAATGCACGGTAATGTAAAAGGACCGGGATCAGAACACTTAGCTGGGGTGGTGGCGGCTGTCGTATGGGAGATGGCGCACCGAGAATAGAAGCGCATTCATTAGTAAGCGTGACAGAGTATGCCTCTCCGTTCTTCACTTTCTTCACTAGGTCTTTAAAGAACTTCCCAAGTGGTGGTATAATCTCTACAGCTTCTGTCACTGGTATTTTGATCTCTACAGTCTTAAGAACATTGTACCACTTCTTATACTGAGTGTCATGATCCTTAGCCTTGCTCATTGCAGCTTTTGGGAAGGGAATCCGAGGTACATATGTCGCCAAGACAGGCTCAGGAGCTGTCTTGGGAGGAGGAGGAGGAGCAGATGCTTCTTCTTCCTCTTCTGTGATATCTTCAATTTCTGGCATATCCATGGCATCACTGGTATCTGGTATCACGTCAGGTTCTAGAGCCTTTGGATCAGTTGTTTGCTTGCCGCTCCTGGTGGTAATAGCTTGAGCGTGTTCGCTCTTTGCACCTGAGTCTGCTTGAAATGCTGCTGGATTAAGGAGAGGATTGCTAGTAAAAAGTTTAGTCATATTACTAATAGCATCCTCTATCCTCTGGCTCTGAGCTCTCTGTCCTTGATTGAGTGCAGCTTGAGCTTTTAATTGAATGTCGTGGTCGTCAAGTCTGCTCATAATCTGATCGAACTTCTTCTCATAGTCTATGTCTCTATTGTAGTACGGTTTTGCTTGAAACTGGTGTTGTACTCCAATGAATCCCGGAGGTCTCTGATAAGGATCTACTAACCGGTTGCTTTGGTTCCGTGGCACGCAGTTTCTGTAACCGGCATAGCCTTTTTGATTGTTGGCGAAGCCTTGATCAACGAAGTTTATCTCTTCTTTAGACCAAACTTCTGTTGTACCGAAGTTGAGGCAGCTTCCACCGTTATGAGCACAGGATCCACACCATCCACAGTCAGCCGAAAAGATGGTAGCTGACGGGGGATCGAGAGGAATGGCAACTGCTTGTAGATGTTTCTAAACTTCTGCCTTGATCTGCTCTACAACACTCATCTGACTCTGACTCTTGGTTCCTTCTCTTTGCCTCTCCTAGTTTCTAGATTTTGAAGCACAGCTAGCGAAATGCAGAAGAGCATCCTGAGGAGTAAGGGCGGTGCAATCTCCGCCAGCTAGGGAGTTGACCCAATTTGCAGATTCTTCGCGCATACCACGAGCAAAGAATTCAGCCAGTTGTCTTTGTTCATACCCATGGTGAGGACAGTTGAAGAGAAGAGATTGGAATTCATTCCAAGTGTCATACAGGCTTGCATCTTCTCTCTGAGTGAACCTGGAGATGCGGTCTTTATAAGCAGTTGTCCTTGCGGGAGGAAAGTACTCCTCAACAAAATCTTGAGCTAATGCCTCCCAGTTAGTGTAATGACCTGGAGGCTTGCTTCCAAGCCACTGCTTAGCTGCACCTCTGAGAGAGAACGGAAAAGCTCGGAGATATAAAGTGTTCTTGTTGAGGTTCCCAGACTTGAAAGTGTCACAGACAGCCAGAAAGTCATCTATATGTGTGCAGGGGTTATCATCTGGCCTCCCTTCGAATTGTATGTCCCTAGAGATTAGTTCTAGGAGAGGAATCTTAATCTCATAGTGAGGATCATCGTCAGTAGAAAGCACGGTGATGGGGGATCGAAAGTTGGATGCGCGCGGCTTACTGTAGTCCGCAACACTCTTAAGAGCAGTCATTACGGTAAGGGAAGATGGAACGGAAGTGATCCATTTCTGTACCTGCTATGATCTGCAAGAGACAAAAACAAACACAACCGGTGTAAGATCGAAGTGTGATGGAAATGAAATAGGGAAAGGTAGAAGAAAAAAAATGCCAACTCTTCTTTCAACAAAATAGAAGAGTCCCCGGCAATGGCGCCAATTTGAAGAGCTACAGAATAGCGGTCTATCAAATAACTACCAAGCTGTGAAGCTAGGGTAGATCGTATTCCACGGGTCTCCTCTACTTCCTTACTCAAATAGGTTGGCGATTTAAATTCAACGTTAAAACACTTAGTGCGTTCCACGACTTCTATACTAAAAATGCAAAGATTAATTGAAATGAAATTAAAGCGAATAACGATTGATTGGTTGACTAAGACAGAAGACAGACAAGCTTAGATTTCGACTCCCCATTAGATCACCAGAGCATAGGCAATCAACAGATCAGTGGTTTCCAATTCTAGTTCATTCAGTTCTCAAACACCACCATAACTCCTGACCGTTAGGTTTAAGACTGACGAACGTTCGCTCTATCCGATCTAGCTACCACGATTAATTAGTCGCCCGGGTACGGTCGCCTCTCGCAATGACTTAACTTAATGCTGCAAATTCTAACGATTTATGAGTTATTCTTGCAGTGGATTAACCCTAATCGATTCCCACGAAAGGCACACTCCAATTATAAGGTTCATTGTTCAACTTGATGTTCTAAAGTAAGGCGAGCGTTCGCTTCTATCCTTAGCTTAACAAGAATCTAATCTAGGTGGCCAAACCAGACAAGAAACACAAAGAACAAAGAACAAGTCAAACATGAAGAAGAAACTGAATGAATTTTGAATCTAATCAACGCCGATCCGTGACGCTTTAAAGCCCTGGGTCACTTAGGGTTCATCTAATCTAAGCTATACGAGTTTAGCTACTCATATTCAATACAGAAGAATCGAAGACAGACAAAGAAGACATCTCAGGTAGGGAAGACAGAGAAGAACTGTAAAACCTAATTTCGATGACTCCTGGCAGCTTCAATCTGCTGGATCTTCAACTCCTAGCACTGGCTCTCCGAGATGGATGGATGGAGTCACGATCCGTTCCTGGCTCCTCAAACTCTATCCACTCATTCTCTCTTTTTCTCAGTCTTGGGATTTTTCGTCCCGTCTGTAATTGTGTCTAAAATCTGATATCCCCTTATTTAGCTGCTCGATTCAGTATTTAAACCTAACCGGCGGCTGCTGCTTTTTCACTGGGATTTTCGCCGAAAATACAAGGGAATTTTCGGTGAAAATATCTGTTGAATTCGTCTGTTTCTTCTGGCTTAAATGGCTTAGGGTTTTCGGTGAAAACTCCCAAGGTTTTCGGCGAAAACTTCTTCTTGATCGGGATAGTGGATTTCTTCTTGCATTTTCGGCGAAAACCCTAGGGTATTTTCGCCGAAAATCTATGTATAAATGGAGCCGAAATTCCTTTTGAGTTGAATGACTTTCTGGTTGAATCAGGTGTGATTCCTCGGGGTTCCAGTGCCTTAGACACATCCTTGGCTACCGTATTTTATGGCAAACACCTGTGCTAATCATGAAAATACTAGAAAACCATCAAATAGACCCGAAATGGGCCAAGGTAACACAAAAGGTATCAGATGGATCGATTGAGTGAATATTCACTATTCTACCCTAAAAAACATGTCTTAAGCAATAAAATATTGCTTAAATGAGGCTGATAATCACGTTAATTCGAGTGTCATCACTCAATTCTTGACTTTTGATGTTAAATTGACTTCAATTTTTCACAATGACGTCTAGAATGTTCCACTTAGAACCTGTAACCAACATGTCGGCACTGATATCAAATGAGTCTAGGTCAGAATAGATCATAAATCACTTCTGTAGTTGAAATTCGAATCAATTAAACTGTTTTGCTTGTATCACAAAGCTCGTTAACACCGTTCTAAGATAATAAATGCTAGCTTTTCCCATGTTTTCACTCCATATTTGATCACCTCTGATTGTGGCTTGAGATTAGACGGAAATCCAATTCAAAATCTTGTGTAAAAAGTTATAACTAGCTAGGATTAAGTGACTAAATGGTTAAATCAAGTAATTAAGTTGTGCAAATCAATGCTAAGTTCTTAAAGTGCTGAAATTAAAGCTAGGCAAGTCCGACACCTAAGTGAAGTGTTCGGGTTGAGCACTAGCATAGGCACAAATACTGTGAGCTAGGCAGGTCCAACACCTAAGTGAAGTGTTTGGTATCGAGCACTAGTATGCAGTAAATAAATAAATGAAGGAAGACGTTGAAACTTGAAATAAATTGTTGTTTAAATTGGTCCTAGCTAGAACATGTAACGTACAGATCTAGAAACGGATGAAGTCGAGTCGATAGCCACGTCACTTTTCCTACCTCCACATCCACATCATGGCTAGAGCTTAAAGTCTTTTTTATTAGAATTGGTGTTATCGTAGTCGGTTAACTATGATTATTTGTTTTGCCAAGAAACGAGCCTTGTTAAAACTACTACTTGAAGTGTGCAGAAATTAGTGAGATCGAAAACTTGTTTGGTTGATGTTCTTGCATGTGTAGGTCACCTTTTCTACGTGGAACAGTTTAAACCAAATCGTTAGAATTGAATCTCAGTTTAATCTCGTGTCATTTGTGATTTGGAGTGTGTTCTACTTCAGTTTGCTTGAGGACAAGCAAAAGATTAAGTGTGGGTATTTGATGACACTCGATTTGACGTGATTTTCAGCCCCATTTAAGCGACATTTCATGCCCCTTTGATGCCATTTTGATGAGTATTTGGTGAAAATGTGTTTATTATGTAATTTTAGGCTCCTAGTGCGTACATTGTACATTTCTTGGCTATTTTTACCCCTTTTTTGTGAGCTTTTATGTTGAGCCCCCAGGTTATCACATTGTAGAGGACTCCCTCACGAGTCTAGTGCTTCAAACGGGGACCAAATCGGAGTTCAAACGGAGCGGGAATGATCGAAACAAGTTGGATTTCTACCCAGCTCAAAGTGCTGTATTTTGGAGCTTACATGCCGTGTAAGCTAAATTCACTGTGATCTTACACACCGTGTAAGCTCCCCATACGGGAAAATTGTTCCTTTTCCAACTTGTAAGGCTATATATTTGAAGGCTAGATTTGATATATACGAACTATGAGAGATCAGCCATGACCTTAGGGTCGATTTATAGAGTTTAGAGAGTTCGAAAATCCGTGGAGAGATCGTGACGCCATACTTCCACCTCGGAGAGCTCGGAGCTTAAAGTTGAAGATCCAAGAGATCGAAGCTTCGTCGGAGTCGTTAGAATTAGGTTTTTCAGTTCTTATCTGTTCTTCCTCTGTATGATGATTTCCTTTGTTGCCTTGGATTCTTCTGTTATCGTTATGAGCAGTTGAACTTGTAGGGCTTAGATTAGATGAACCCTAAGTGACCCAGGGCTTTAAAGCGGTCACGGATTGGCGGTAATTAGATTCAAAGTTCAATCAGTTTCTCTTTGCATGGTTGTTTTGTTCTTCGTTGTTTTACTTCGTTTCTTGTCTAGTTGACGCCTAGATTAGTTTCGTTGTCCTTGTGTTTCTCTCCTGGTTGGTCGCCTAGATTAGGTTTCTGCAAGTTATGGTTAGTTGCCAGACAGCTTCCTTACTTTGGCACATAAACTTATCTTCCTTGGCACCAATTAACCTATTCATTGGAGTGTGCCTTTTGTAGGAACCAGTTAGGGTTAATTCGCTTCAAGAGTAACTCATAAATCGTTAGTAATTCCACCAGTTAGTTGTTCCGTCGCAAGAAGTGAAAGCTCGAGCGGTTAGTTAATCTTAGTAGCTAGATCGGATAGAGCGAACGTTCTCTAGTCTTCAACCTAAGGGTAAGGAGTTATGGTGGTGTATAGAAATTGATTGAATGAGAATTGAAAACCGCTAGTCTTGTGATGGCCAATGTTTTGGTAATCTTAGGGGGATTCGAAATTTAGCTCGTCTATCTTCCTGTTAGTCAACCTTTTTACTTTTTCGGTCTTTTATTTCTTGCTTGTTAGATTAGAAGTCATGGAACTCACACCACGCACAACGTGTTTAAACTTGAGTAATTTGCCAACATATTTGAGTAGTCAAGAAGAAGAGACCTCGAGTAAAATACGATCTAGTATACTTCTGTAGATTAGTTATTCGACTACACACACGCCGAAAGCGTGTCATCAATCGACGGTGATTAGATTCAAAGTTCAATCAGTTTCTCTTTCATGTTTGGTTTTTCTTCGTTGTTTATGTTTCTTGTCTGGATTGATCACCTAGATTAGATTCTTGTTAAGCTGAGGATAGAAGCGAATGCTCGCCTCACTTTAAAACACCAAATCAACTATTAACATATTCATTGGAGTGTGCCTTCCGTAGGAACCAGTTAGGGTTAATCCACTGCAAGAGTAACTCATAAATCATTTGATGACACTCGATTTGATGTGATTATCAGCCTCATTTAAGCGACATTTCTTGGCTTAAGACATGGTTTTTAGGGTAGAATAGCGAATATTCACTCAACTGCTCTATCTCGTGCCATTTGTGTTACTTTGGCCCGTTTTGGGTCTATTTGATGGTTTTCTAGTGTTTTCATGATAGCACATGTTTTTTCCGTCAAATAAAGTAGCCAAGGACGTGTCTTAGGCATTGGAACCTCGAGGAATTGCACCGGAACCAGTCCAAGAAGTCAATCAAGTCAACACAAATCCTACCCCGTTTTACACATGAGTTTTTGGTGAAAAGTCCTCAGGTTTTTGGCGAAAACTCCAAAAGAAATCGGCAGAGCTTTACAAGAAGAAGTTTTCAGCGAGAAGTCAAGTTCTCGCCGAAAACTCTGGATTTCATAATCACAGGAGAATCAGCCGACGAAAGCCACCATTTACAAAGAAGTTTTCGACGAAAACCCATCAAGTTTCGCCGAAAAATCCTGGCAAAATTCGGCGCTGATAGGGTTTAGTATAAATACTTAACCGGCGGGCAATAACAAGATACACACACAATATACTTTTCAAAATATAGAATTCTCACGAGTTCTAGACCTAAAGAGTTCAAGAGAGCAGAGTTTTAGAGTTCGAAGAGCCAGGAAGAGATCGTGACGCCATCCCTTCACCTCAGAGACTCGGAGCTAGGATTGAAGATTAACGGAGAGCGAAGCTTTGCCAGAGTCGTATTAATTAGGTTTTACAGTTTCTATCTGTTCTTCCTTTTCATGATGAACTCTGTTTCTGTCTTTGATTCTGTCGTTATGAGCATGAGTAGCTAAACTCGTAGAGCTTAGACTAGATGAACCCTAAGTGACCCAAGGCTTTAAAGAGGTCACGGATCGGCGGTGATTAGATTCAAAGTTCAATCAGTTTCTCTTTCATGTTTGGTTTATTCTTCGTTGTTTATGTTTCTTGTCTGGATTGATCACCTAGATTAGATTCTTGTTAAGCTAAGGATAGATGCGAACGCTCACCTTACTTTAAAACACCAAATCAAACAATTAACCTATTCATTGGAGTGTGCCTTTCGTTGGAACCAGTTAGGGTTAATCCACTACAAGAGTAACTCATAAATCGTTAGTAATTCCACTAGTTAGTTTAGTCGTCGCAAGAAGCGACCGTACTCGGGCGGCTAATTAATCTTGGTAGGTAGATCGGATAGAGCGAACGTTCGCCAGTCTTGAACCTAAGGGTTAGGAATTATGGTGGTGTCTTAGAACTGATTAATGAGAATTGAAATCCGCTGATATGTTGATTGCTGATGCTCTGGTGAACTAAGGGGGATTCTAAGTCTAAGCTTGTTTGTCGTCTTTGTTAAGTCAACCAATCTTTAAATCTGTCTTTCAATTTTGTTTTTGATTTGCTTGCATTTTCTAGAATAGAAGTCGTGGAACTCACACCACGCACAACGTGTTTGATAACACTCGATTTGACGTGATTATCAGCCTCATTTAAGCGACATTTCCTTACTTGAAACGTGGTTTTAGGGGTAAAATAGCGAATATTCACTCAACTACCCTATTTCCTACCGATTTGGTTATTTTGGCCCTTTTTGGGTCAATTTGATGGTTTTCTAGTGTTTTTGTGATAGCACAGATTTTTGCCATCATTTACGTAGCCATGGACGTATTCAAGACCTCAAGGAGTGAACCAGAAATCAAACCGGATTCAGAACCGAAGATCCAACTACCCAGCACAATATTTTCGCGGAAAATACTACACAGTTTTCGGCGAAAATACCTTCAGAAAACCCACAGACGGAATGAGCTGAATTGCACTGAAGTTTTCGGCGAAAATACTATAATGTTTTCGCTGAAAAGTTATGAAGAAATCAGCCGACGGAAGCAACAATTTACAAAGGAATTTTCGGCGAAAATAATCCCTTATTTTCGGTGAAAATAATAGAACAAATCCGGCGACTTAGGGTTTAAGTATAAATACTTAAACTGGCAGCCCAAGAGGGGAATCAATCATTATTCATATTTTCACAAATCAGACTTTTGAGAGTCAGCCGACTCTAGGGTCGATAGATAGAGTTTAGAGAGTTCGAAGAATCGTGGAGAGATCGTGACACCATCCTTCCACCTCGGAGAGCTCGGAGCTTAAATTTGAAGATCCAGGAGTTGAAGCTTCGCGAGAGTCGTCAGAATTAGGTTTTTCAGTTCTTATCTGTTCTTCCTCTGTATGATGATCTTCAGTGTTGCCTTTGATTCTCTTGTTTCTGATATGAGTAACTGAACTTGTAGAGCTTAGATTAGATGAACCCTAAGTGACCCAGGGCTTTAAAGCGGTCACGGATCGGCGGTGATTAGATTTGAAATTCAATCAGTTTCTCATTCATGTTTGATTTGTTCTTCATTGTTCATGTTTCTTGTCTGGATTGATCACCTAGATTAGATTCTTGTTAAGCTAAGGATAGAAGCGAACGCTCGCCTTACTTTAGAACATCGAATTAAACAATTAACCTTATAATTGGAGCGTGCCTTTCTTAGGAACCGGTTAGGGTTAATCCACTGCAAGAGTAACTCATAAATCGTTAGTAATTGCACCAGTTAATTAAGTCGTTGCGAGAGGCGACCGTACCCGGGCGGCTAGTTAATCTTGGTAGTTAGAACGGATAGAGCGAACATTCGCCGGTCTTAAACCTAAGGGTAAGGAGTTATGGTGGTGTATAGAAACCGATTGAATTAGAATTGAAAACCGCTGGTCTTGTGATTGCCAATGCTCTGGGGAACGAAGGGGGATTCAAAATCTAAGCTCGTCTATCTTCCTGTTAGTCAACTTGTTTTACTTTTCCTGCTTTTAATTTCCTTGTTTGTTAGATTAGAAGTCGTGGAACTCACACCACGTGCAACTTGTTTAAACCTGAATAAATTGCCAGCTTCTTTGAGTAGTCGATTAGGAGAAACCCTGTGGAATATGATCTACCCTAGCTTCACAGCTTGGTAGTATTTGATACCGCTAAAACTGCAGCATCAAATTGGCGCCGTTGTCGGGGACTCTTCTAATTGTTTGAAAGAAGAGTTGGCAAATTATTCTTCTACCTTTCCGCCTTACCATTTTTTTTCCTCCATATTTTCATGATTTACCTGGGTAGTGCTTCTTAGTTTTGATTATGCAGGATAACAGGTGGGATGACCGGTACCGAGAGCGGTACATCAATGAAGCACCATATCCCGAAGATTATCAAGAGTTGTTACATCATCAACAACAACAAACGGCGAGAATTGACTCCTTCTTTGATAATATCTTTTCAGTGCTACAAGCTCACCAAGAGATACACCAACAAGAGCATCGAAGAGACGCTAGAGATAACCAAGAGATGCTTCATGAACATCAACAATGCTCGTCAAAAACCCAATCTGCCTCGGATAATATCTCTTCAATGTTACAAGCTCATCTCACGACGGACATCAAGCTCGAGCAACCAAAGCAGTTAATGACAGAAGACGCTCAAGAGCTGTTCGAAAAAGAAGATGATGATCCTATCCATGACTATTATGAGCTAGAAGAATCCTTGGCAGTGGTGGTTGATGAAGACATAGAACCAATCCATCTTGAAGTTGAAGCCGAAGAGGAGCACATAGAGATTGAGGAGATACCCTCACCTACACTTCCGCCGAGTCAACCTGTAGAGAAGATGGAGCTCATTGAACATGCCGCGCCATACTACCTCTTTCCTCCTCGAGTAGGAGAATTCAAGAAGAACTGGTCATCCAACCAGAACCACGATCTACTGGAGCACTACCGGCTGCATCACCCTTCTGGAGTGCTACATGGCACTCAACCGTTGTCCTTGAAGAAGACGATTGACTTCAAGGAACTCCTAAGTTGGGGTCCCTAACAGGTATCGTCCGGCTCAAGGACGTTAAAAGAGAGCGCTTCGTGGGAGGCAACCCACAGCTGGAGTCCATTTTTTTTTGAATTTTTGAGTCAGTCTTTTTCGTCGTTCGAATCAGGTTCGGGGAGCCAAAGTGTCAGTTTAATTTCTTTTTGTTTTGATTTGTTTTCGGTTGGGTTTTTGAAAAAAGAGAAAAAAAAGGGTTTTAAAAGAAGTTTTCGGCGGGAATTGAAAATTCTCGCCCGAAAAAATCAAACAGTGAGCCGCTTCTTTATTTTTGTTGATTTGTGAAGAAGTTTTCGGCGAAAATTTCACAATATTTTCGCTGAAAACTTGTGTTGTTTTGAAAATCAGATTCCTTTTTTCGGTCCGATTCTAACGCATACTTGATCGTCCAAATCGGAGCTCTGTAGCTCCAGTTATGCCCGAAACAAGTTTTTCACGTTTTTGGCCAACTTCGTCGCTTTCCGTCCATTTTCTTGAGTCATGTCTAAAAGGTTAGTTGTTGGGTTTTCAATTTCGAATCTTTTGACATATTGATTGTTGAATTTCGACGAGTTTAATACCGGTCTACCTCGTTTTGCGTGTCTGTTGTTTCAGTGTGATTTTTTCTGAACTAATTGAGCTTGGATGATCTAGATTGCTCTAGGAGTGTCGTGCCGTGAATTTGAAAAAAAAAAAGAGTCAAAATATTTTCAAAATTCCCCTTAACCTTCTTTGTTCGACTTTTATTCTGTGTGGATCCGGGACACTTGTCCCGGTATCCTTTTGATCTTTTTGTTGTTTTTGTTTTGTAGGATCTTGAGTAGCTACTCCGCTCTGCTCCAGACGCTCCGTGTTCATCCCCTACACCGACCATCTCGTCACAGGTTCTTCATATCTCTCTACTCTAGTTTAGTCCTGTGAGGACACAGAACCGTTTAAGTGTGGGGTAGGATTCTAGGATTATGCATGATCTTGTTTCATTTTCTGTGATTCCGTGGTTCAATTTTAAAATTTCTCTTGCATAGAATTGCTCAATTCTTGACTTTCGATGTTAAATTGACTTTAATTTTGAACAATGACGTCTAGACTTTTCCACTTAGAACCTGTAACCAACGTGTTGGAACTGATATTAAATGAGTCTAGGTCAGAATAGATCATAAATCACTTCAGTAGTTGAAACTTGAATTAATTGAATTGATTGGTTTGTTAATAACAAAGCTCGATAACACCGTTCTAAGATGATAGATGCTAGCTTCTCCCATGTTTTTCACTCCATATTTGTTCACCTGTGATTGTGGCTTGAGATTAAATGGAAATCCAATTCGAAATCTCGTGTAAAAAGTTATAACTAGCTAGGATCAAGTGGTTAAATCGATAAATCAAGTGTTTGAGTGGTGAAATTCGAGTTGTGCAAATCAATGTAAAGTTCTTTAAAGTGCTGAAAAAAAGCTAGGCAAGTCCGACACCTAAGTGAAGTGTTCGGGTTGAGCACTAGCATAAGCACAAATACTGTGAGCTAGGCAGGTCCAACACCTAAGTGAAGTGTTTGGTATCGAGCAATAGTATGCAGTAAATAAATTAAAGGAAGAAGTCGAAACTTGAAATTAATTGTTGTTTAAATCGGTCCTAGCTAGAACATATAACGTACAGATCTAGAAATGGATGAAGTCGAGTCGATAGCCACGTCACTTTTCCTACCTCCGCGTCCACATCATGGCTAGAGCTTAAAGTCTTTTCTCATTAGAATTGGTGTTATCGTAGTCAGTTAATTATGATTAATTGTTTTGCCAAGAAACGAGCTTTGTTAAAACCACTACTTGAAGTGTGCAGAAATTAGTGAGATCGAAAACTTGTTTGGTTGATGTTCTTGCATGTGTAGGTCACTCTTTCTACGTGGAACAGTATAAACCAAATTGTTAGAATTGAATCTCAGTTTAATCTCGTGTCATTTGTGAATTTGAGTGTGTTCTAGTTCAGTTTGCTTGAGGACAAGCAAAAGCTTAAGTGTGGGGTAATTGATGACACTCGATTTGACGTGATTATCAGCCTCATTTAAGCGACATTTCCTTACTTGAAACGTGGTTTTAGGGGTAAAATAGCGAATATTCACTCAACTACCCTATTTCCTACCGATTTGGTTACTTTGGCCCTTTTTGGGTCAATTTGATGGTTTTCTAGTGTTTTTGTGATAGCAAAGATTTTTGCCATCATTTACGTAGCCATGGATGTATTCAAGACCTCAAGGAGTGAACCAGAAATCAAACCGGATTCAGAACCGAAGATCCAACTGCCCAGCACAATATTTTCGCCGAAAATACTACACAGTTTTTGGCGAAAATACCTTCAGAAAACCCACAGACGGAATGAGCTGAATTGCATTGAAGTTTTCGGCGAAAATACTATAATGTTTTCACCGAAAAGTTATGAAGAAATCAGCCGACGGAAGCAGCAATTTACAAAGGAATTTTCGGCGAAAATAATCCCTTATTTTCAGCGAAAATAATAGAACAAATCCGGCGACTTAGGGTTTAAGTATAAATACTTAAACCGGCGGCCCAAGAGGGGAATCAATCATTATTCATATTTTCACAAATCAGACTTTTGAGAGTCAGCCGACTCTAGGGTCGATAGATAGAGTTTAGAGAGTTCGGAGAATCGTCGAGAGATCGTGACGCCATCCTTCCACCTCGGAGAGCTCGAAGCTTAAATTTGAAGATCTAGGAGATTGAAGCTTCGCGGGAGTCGTCAGAATTAGGTTTTTCAGTTCTTATCTGTTCTTCCTCTGTATGATGATCTTCATTGTTGCCTTTGATTCTCTTGTTTCTGATATGAGTAACTAAACTTGTAGAGCTTAGAATAGATGAACCCTAAGTGACCCAGGGCTTTAAAGCGGTCACGGATCGGCGGTGATTAGATTTGAAATTCAATCAGTTTCTCATTCATGTTTGATTTGTTCTTCATTGTTCATGTTTCTTGTCTGGATTGATCACCTAGATTAGATTCTTGTTAAGCTAAGGATAGAAGCGAACGCTCACCTTACTTTAGAACATCGAATTAAACAATTAACCTTATAATTGGAGCGTGCCTTTCGTAGGAACCGGTTAGGGTTAATCCACTGCAAGAGTAACTCATAAATCGTTAGTAATTGCACCAGTTAATTAAGTCGTTGCGAGAGGCGACCGTACCCGGGCGGCTAGTTAATCTTGGTAGTTAGAACGGATAGAGCGAACGTTCGCCGGTCTTAAACCTAAGGGTAAGGAGTTATGGTGGTGTATAGAAACCGATTGAATTAGAATTGAAAACCGCTGTCTTGTGATTGCCAATGCTCTGGGGAACGAAGGGGGATTCAAAATCTAAGCTCGTCTATCTTCCTGTTAGTCAACTTGTTTTACTTTTCCTGCTTTTAATTTCCTTGTTTGTTAGATTAGAAGTCGTGGAACTCACACCACGCGCAACTTGTTTAAACCTGAATAAATTGCCAGCTTCTTTGAGTAGTCGATTAGGAGAAACCCTGTAGAATACGATCTACCCTAGCTTCACAGCTTGGTAGTATTTGATACCGCTAAAATTGCAGCATCAGTGTTAAACCTGAGTAATCTGCCTTTACATTTAAGTAGACGATTATTAGAAGACCCGTGGAATACGATCTACTTAGCTTCTAGCTTAATAGTTATTTGATAAACCTATCATATAACCATTCATCAACGTCTGACAGCTACATACTTGATGGTAAAAACCTGTGTACTCAACGAGACACTAGAAAACACATCAAATAGGCTAGAAACGGACCAAAGTAACCACATAGATAGGAAATAGTGCTAATGAGTGAAAACACACTAAACTACCCCTAAAACATTGTTACAAGCAATGAAATGTTGCTTAAACGGGGCTGATAATCACGATAAATCTAGTGTCATCAGCTTGGCTTAAGGTTTAGGGTTATCATCTAGGGCATTCATCCCTTGACGTGGCGCCATCGACCGGACACTTAGGGTTCCTAGACTTTATGTGCTAGTGGGTCTAAGTATTTCCATCCAGGTTTAGTAGGTTCAACTTGTTGCTAGGGTGATCAGCTTGCGGTGGTTAGGGTCTCGGAGCACAGCTGGCCAAGGTTCTCATCAGTTGGTATTAGAGCACGTTTCAGCACTAGGACCACAATCTATCTCAGTCTCTACGTTACTTTTCAGTTTCTAGAAAATTTTTGAAAATCTTCATCTTGTTCGAGTTCTTTTAGTTCTTGTATTCAATTTCATTGTAAGGAAGAAAAAACTGGTGGCCATAAAATCCATCAAGGAAAAGTCATACAAAAAGAGGTTAGAAAACAGAAAAAATAAACCCAAAAACAAAGCAAGGTCACCTTGCCAAAAAAATTTATTCATTATAGGTTGATCTTAAGAAGAGGGGTAGAAGTTTTTATAGCTTTCGTTGCTTGTGTTGTATCACCGATCCACATCTTACTTATTAGTTCACTATAGTGTCATTTTCTTAGCAACAAGTTCTAGAAAAGAAGTACTTTAAATTCGTTGTTCTAGTACTAACCATGGCAGAAGAAAGACTCGCCAATATGGAGACTACCATGAATGCCATGACCCCAGTCTTGGCCAACTTACAAGTGTTGATGACTAGAATGGAGAGAGGAGTTTAAGATCGAGAGGCTAATGGAGATCTCAACCAAGGGCCAGAAGGTTAATCCCATAAATTCATGACGACGTGAGTAGCCTCAAGCTCACAGAGCCTAAATTTGCTGGAAAGGCCAATGCCGACGAGTACATTGATTGGGAGAGGAGCATGGAGGACTTTCATGAGTGCCACAACTATTATGAAAGAAACAAGGTAACTGTTGCAACCATCAAATTTACTGACTATGATGCTCTTTGGTGGAGTCAACTCAGAAGGCAGGTCCAACGTGATGAGGATGAGCCAATCCAGATGTGGAGAGATCTCAAGAGAAAGATGAGGAAAAAGGTTCGTATCGGCTACCTACACACGTGACTTGCACACTAAGCTTCAATCTTTGAAGCAAGGAACCATGTACATGGAGGAATACAACAAGGAGATAGTGATCCTAGTAACCAGGCTTGACTTGAAGGAAGATGAGGAAGCCAGGTTCGCCCGGTTAACTAGCGGATTGCAACGAGACATCATGCACCAAGTAAACATAACCAACTATGTTGATTATGATGATCTCGTAGCTCTTGCTTTCCGTGTGGAACGAGAGATAAAGAGTGGGTTTGGGAAGAGGAACACAGCCATGCCACCTACTATGGGTCTTTGGAAAGGAAATTCAAGTGCTAGAAACCCTCCTTCGAAACCAGGCCAAAATCGGAGCACCGGGACCCGATCGGGCCCTAACACAAGAGACACGGCACCACAGGTAACACCTACTCCCAACACTCCTATTATTCAGAATTCTAACCCAAGTCCTAGTGAAATTGTGTGCTTTAAATGTCAAGGAAGAGGGCACATCTCAAGAGACTGCCCAAACCAAAGAACCATGGTGCTTAGAGGAGGAGAGATAGAGACGAATGATGAAGGAGAAGAAATCATGGAAGAGGACGAAACTGGATCTGAAGATTGGGAAGAAGTACAATAGGCTGGATTAGAAATGTTTTCAGTCATGTTCCTATGTACCTTGATACCAGAGCAAGAAGCTGACTCAGTCATCTAGGTCGAGCCAAACAGTATGCCCAGCCCCGGAACCGGAGTCCTGCCCAGCCCCAAAGTCAGAGTCCTACCCAGCCGCGGAGCTGGAGTCCTGCCCAGCCCTAGAGCCGGAGCCTTGTCCAGCCATGGAGTCGGAGTCCTGCTCAGCCCAGAAGCCGAAATGATGCCCAACACCGGGCCCAACACCATGCCTAGTACTGTGCCCAGAACCAGGCCTAGTACCGAGCCCAGCACCGTGGCCAAAACTAGGCCCACCACTATGCCCAGCACCAGGCTCTACACCGTGCCCAGCCCCAAGCCCAGCATCGTGCCTAGTACCGTGCGTAGCACTAAAACCAGCCCCGAAGCACTGCCCAGCCACGGCTTACAAGGGGAAGTCGTGTCCTAGCGAATCTTAAGGGTTGCACACACTGAAGAAGACGAGTACATGGCCTCAGAATAAGAAGAGGGCACGAACCTTGAAGATTATGACCCTAGAGGTGAGGAGACTTTCTAACATATGTCCACTCCGGGCCTAGAGATCATCACGAACACTCTGTCTAGTGACGATGACATGGACACTGACAACCAAAGAACTGAAGGACCAAAGCCTTGGATCTACACCGAGTCTGAGCACAACATAAGCCCGGAGTGCCACACCGAGTCCCCACCGGATATCACCACACAAGTAACGAGAATATGGGGGATCTATGGTGAACCGTCTGGTCGTTGTTCGGACGTTCGACCAAATAAACTAACAAAGCTACAAAAGCTATGGTAGATCGTATTCCACGGGCCTTCTATGATTGACTACTCCAAAAACTAGCAAAATACTCGAATATAAGCACTTCGTGCGTGGTGTGAGTTCCACGACTTCTAATTCTAAGAAATGCAGAGAAAATTAAAAATTAAACTAAAGCAGATTGGAAATTAGGGTTGAAAACAAGGATGACAGACGAACTTAGACTTTGAATCCCCCTTCGTTCCCCGGAGCATTGGTAATCAACAGATCAGCGGATTTCGATTCTCATTCAATCAATTACTAAGACACCACCATAACTCCTTACCCTTAGGTTTAAGACCGGCGAACGTTCGCTCTATCCGTTCTAACTACCAAGATTAATTAGCCGCCCGGGTACGGTCGCCTCTCGCAACGACTTAACTTAACTGGTGCAATTACTAACGATCTATGAGTTACTCTTGTAGTGGATTAACCCTAACCAGTTCCTACGAAAGGCACGCTCCAATTATAAGGTTAATTGTTCAATTTGATGTTCTAAAGTAAGGCGAGCGTTCGATTCTATCCTTAGCTTAACAAGAATCTAATCTAGGTGATCAATCCAGACAAGAAACATGAACAATGAAGAACAAATCAAACATGAAAGTGAAACTGATTGAATTTCAAATCTAATCACCGCTGATCCGTGACCGCTTTAAAGCCCTGGGTCACTTAGGGTTCATCTAGTCTAAGCTCTAACGAGTTTAGCTACTCATGTTTATCATAAAAGAATCAAAAACAAAGAAAGCGTTCATCATCTAGAGGAAGAACATAAAAGAATCTGAAAAACCTAATTTAGACGACTCTGACAGACTTCGATCTTTCGTAAACTACACTCCTAGCTCCGAGTCTCCGAGGTGGAAGGGATGGCGTCACGATCTCTTTCCGGCTCTTCAAACTCTAACTCTTCGATCCAGAACTTCAGAGAATTCTTCGAATTCTGATTTTGAAAAGTATATTATGATATATGTCTTGATTTGGGCCGCCGGTTAAGTATTTATACTTAACCCTAGATTGGCCGGATTTGCCTGATATTTTCGCCAAAAATAACAAGGTATTTTCGCCGAAAATTCTAGTGTAAATGGATGGCCCTTCGGTTGAATTCTCCTGTGATTTTCGTTTTGGTTCGAAAACTCAACGGTTTCGCCAAAAACTCCTTCAGCCGGACATCAGTTGATTTGTGCTGATATTTTCGCCGAAAAATACTAGGGTATTTTCGGCGAAAATTCCTTTGTAAATCGGGTAGGAATTTTCTGAACTTGATTGGCTCCTTTGATCGATTCCGGTGCAATCCCTCGAGGTTCCAACGCCTTAGACATGACCTTGGCTACTTTATTTGACGGCAAAAACCTGTGCTAACATAAAAACACTAGAAAACCATCAAATAGACCCGAAACGGGCCAAGGTAACACAAATGGCACGAGATAGGGCAATTGATTGAATATTCGTTATTCTACCCTAAAAACCATGTCTTAAGCAAAGAAATGTCGCTTAAATGAGGCTGATAATCACGTCAAATCGAGTGTCATCAAATACCCCACACTTAAGCTTTTGCTTGTCCTCAAGCAAACTGAATAGAAACGCTCATGTTCATAAATGATAAGATCGATTAAATTAGAGCTCAATCAAACACAATGAATTATTAGACAGCTAATTCCTAGAACAAGAAACCTGACATGTATACAGATCAGCCAAACAACCTGGTCTCACCAGTAAACTGCACACGACAAGTAATTATCAACCAATTATGCACGAATTTGACCTGACCGACCAGACTCCTCACACAGGAAATATTTAGTAAAATGGGGAACTCTCACTCTATGTGTTTAAGGATCTGTTTCTGCTCTCGATCATTTTCTGTTACTGAGTTCTGTCATAGGTTTGCAATTCGACCACATCTCCACCACTGTGACAACACGAGTATCTAGTCAAGAAGGACTTCCCTGCTAGGACCGTAATGAATTCTACACTACTTGGGTTTATGATGCGATGGATGATCGGAATGTGTGATGATGGCTTTGTGCGGTGTAGCTTTCGACTAACTTCCCTCGAATCTAATCTATGGCTTCCTACCGTCTAACCAGACACGGGTGGAATAATGAACGCTCGTCCTATGATACCCTCAAGCAACCTAGCACTTATTCTTTTTCTTTACACGATTTTTTTCTTTTCTTTTCAACTTTTCTTTTCAACTTTTCTTTTGACTTCGTTCTTCCATTTGTAGGGAGAAGAACGTTTATTGAACTAAAACTTTGAAACTTTTCTGATTTTTCTTTTCTTCATTTTTTTTGAAATTTGCTTCTTTTTCTATTTTTTCTTTTGTGCCGAATTTTCTTTTAGTTGCTAGAGGGGTTTACACGTCTGGACATAATAGCTAAGACCACCTGTTTAATGGCTATAGGTAGGTTACCACAAACCGACTTCCGGTAGGTCAATCTAGAACTAAAACCACAGGGGATCAACGGGGAATGAAAGAAATGGAAAATGGCTGTAATGTATTATCGAACCGAAAGAACAGGCCAAGCTCAAGGGTTTAAACCTAATGGATTTATCGTTTGGTAGGCTATCTGGCTAAGTAGCTGAATCTAGGTGCCCCTATCCTTCTAGAACTCGTGTCATCGTGTGGTCTCGAGTAGGTCTCATGCAAATTTTAACTCATTCAAGTAAACAGAAAACCACTCAGAAAGAACTAAACTTGCAAGTTACGTGCAATGGATCAAAAGCTCACAGTTGGTTTGCTAGTATGATTCGGTCATTTTCATGCAATCAAGGCTACAAACTACAAGTGTGATTTTAAAAATTCTGTTCCGACCAGGCAATTTAGCATCAAAGTATACAAGTTGGTTCTCAAGTTCTAGGTTAAGCAGTCTAAGCATCATTATGAAGGTTTGAACAACAACTTAACATCAAAAATCAAGAACTGATCCATTCTAATGCTAGAGAGACTGGAATGGAATCACGAGGCACATATAAAACACAATCAAGGGCAATCAAGTTCATGCAAGGTTCTCTAGCATCCTACCCCACACTTAAATCTGACTGTGTCCTCACAGGACTAAAATTAGAGTTCAGAGTGAAGTAGAAGAACCTGGACCGAGATGATTGGCGTAGGGGATGATCACGGGTCCTCGGAGCGGAGGGAATCTACCAAAACAAAGCAAAGGGAATCTCCCTACTACCTACAAAACAAAAACAAATGAAACATAAAAAGGAAACCGGGACAAGTGTCCCGGATCCACACAGAAAAAAGTTGGACCGAAATCCGAAAAGAATAAATAAAAAGAAAGGACAAGGAAAAGGACACCACCTGATCATGGCTGGTCATGGGTATCAGGGGGTGGAAAGTGGAGGTGCTCGCCGAGCTGGCGTTGCCACGCCAGTTGTGCCTCATATCGCCTGTCGGCGCGGCGCATATGTTGCTGCATAATAGTCCATCTCGCCTCTTGAGTGGCGTTGTCGGTGATGCGCCACTCCTGCAGTCGCTCATACAGCTCACCAATGTCCGCGGGGTGCGGTCGGTGCTGAGGGTGAGGCGCCTGGTATGGATCTGGAATGTGCGGCGGCGACTGGTGTGCATACCCTGCCTGATGATGTGGCGAGGGTATATAGTCATGGAACTCTGGCTGCGGCTGGGGCTGCTGCTGCTCAGTATCATCATCTTCCTCCGACTCGGCTACATGCTGGAGGGGAGGATCTGCTACCACCTGGGGACTGAGGTCCAGCTCTAGGTCGTATTCGACCGCTAAGTCTCCTCCAACGGTCCTAACTTGGTGTCGTGGAATGTTCGGGCCATATTCATGGCTGATGCCGAAGGAGATGATGAGCTTACCTATGAAGTTACCTCCCAGGAGTGCACGAGGTGGCGTCCGCCTCTTGGTCTTCTGGCGAAAGATGCGAGCAAGCACCCATCCGGGGTGAAGAGGGTAGCTCTCTCGGATGGCTCGGAGAAGTATAAGCTCCTCCTTGAGGATATGGTGGCGATCCTTATCTGGAACATACAAAAGCGATCTACGCCATACCATATGAATAAATTTAAAGAGAGGGTGAGAGAGCGACTTAACTGAGTTGTGCTCCCCAAGGCGATCGCCAGGCACTCCAGTCATGTGGCTCCAGAGTGCATGGTATGCCTCGTCGTCATCATCGTCGCCCCAACCGAGGTGATGGCCATGATAGTGCTCGTAGGGGATACCTAGATGAGCAGCAAACTCATCGTAGGTAAGCATCCTGTATACTCCACCCAGATAGAAGGTAACAACCTTCTGGCCTTGCCTCCTCTTGTGCTCATCCAGATCAAAGGTCGCCCAGAACTCCTGAAGGGCGATGTCTGGGAAGTCGGCAGCTATGGTGGTCAGCTCTAGGAGGCCGGCCGGTGCTAGGGCGTCATGCACGTTCCGGTAGTAGTCCTCGTCTTGCTCGCTCAGGGACTCCATGGAAAGAGGGCGTACCTTAGCTCCCCGGATGTGCTCGATCTTCTGGAAGCACTCGAAGTAGAAGTCAGGTAGACGGGAGATAGTGCGATGGTACCCAGCCCGGCGAGGTAGTGCTGGAGGAGGGCCTTGAACGGCGGGTGTGACGGGAGCGGGGGCTCTGGAGCTCGAGGCGGCATCAAGTCGCGCCTTAGTCCTGCGCTCATAAGTGGTGTTCCTAAAATCAGAATGAAACCAGATTAGTCAAACTAAAACCCTATCCCACACTTAGTAGAAAAACTCAATTTCACAAAGAAATGAGGAAAACCGAGTGGGGGTAAGCAAAGTAGAGTAACCGGTAATCATAGACAGTAAAATACATGCTTAGGAACACCCAGAATTGGATAAGCACAATCAGAGTTCAAAGAGTCAAACCGACATTTAGAAAGTCAACACTATAGCATAATTAACCCTAATCATGGCAAGACTATCACAAAGCAGAGAATGACGGTAAAATATGATCTCAGATGGAAAACACAATAATCTGAACGAGAATAAACACATACGGCAGCCAAATGATCCAACACAGTTCATGGTCAAACCGACATTTCTCACAAGTCAACATAACAAAGAATCAATCGTATGCATAACAACACATGATCAAATGATACGGAAATTAAGTACGAGACTCCCTAAGCATGCTAGAACAGTTCAACAAGTTCAGCTAACCTAGTTCACACGAAATCAGTCGGCACGCAAATTGAGGCAAACTGAAAAGTCAACTAAAAGTCAACCCCAACGAAATTCAGCAATCAATATGTCAAAAGATTCGTAGTGAAAAGTTCTGCAACTTACCTTGAAGCCATGGATGCTAAAAACGAACGGTTTGGGAGAAATCGGTGAAAAACTCTGAAAACAAGGGTTTCAGTGAACTGGAGCTGTAGAGCTCCGATTTGAACGTTCTAGGGCTCAACGGGATTCGAAAAGGAAGGGGAAGGGAGCGGCGGCGGTCAACGACGGCGGCGGCGGCATTTTTAAATGGGTGGTGGTCGGCGGTTTCGAAAACAGTAGGGGGGATTTTTCGTTTTTTGGGTTCGAAAATGGAAGGTGGGGAGAGAGAGAGGATAAGAATTTACGTTTTCAAAGGGATTTTCGGCGAAAATAATAGGGAGTTTTCACCAAAAATTTACGTTCAAATGCACTGCCGGTTTTCAAATAGATTTTCGCCAAAAACACAATAAATTTTCATTTCGAAAACATGAAACAGTGAAATTCAGTGAAAATTTAAAAGGCGATTTCGCCGAAAATAAGGGTGCATTTTCGTCGAAAATTTTGAACTGCTCGGGTGAAAAAATTTTCGCAAATCCGGCAAACTTCAGAAAATCACAGTTAAATCCACAAAATCGGAACGACCTCAATCAACTTGCAAACGACAATACGACACACAGACTACACACGAAAAATAATAAATCAAACAAACTGACACTTTTGGCTCCCCGAACCGACTCTAAAACACTAAGTTCGACAAAAATCAAAAACGGACTCCAGCCGTGGGTTGCCTCCCACGAAGCGCTCTTTTATTAACGTCCTTGAGCTGGACGATACCTGGATGGTTTTAGGAGACATCCCAACTCAGATTCTCCTTAATGCTAGCATTGGAGTTCAGAAAGTAGAGCTTCGGGGCTTCTCCGGTGAGCATGAATTTCTTCCCGTTCGCGTGTAAGAGCTTGGTTCGTCCGTTGGGAAGGTGGTCAGTGATCTTGAACGGTCCGAACAGTTCCGTCAAAGGATCCTCTTTCACAAGGAAGACAATGGATGGAACGAGAATGATCGGCTCCTTCTTTACTTTAATCTCCAGCTTGATATCACCAGGATCGGTGATCGTCAGTATTTCCTCAGGAGATGCTTTTGGCTTCTCCCTCCATACTTGTTCCGGCCCCGGTTTCTCGGAATGAATTGGTGGTGTAGCTGGCTGATGACACTCGATTTGACGTGATTATTAGCCTCATTTAAGCGACATTTCTTTGCTTAAGACATGGTTTTTAGGGTAGAGTAGCGAATATTCAACCAATTGCCCTATCTCGTGCCATCTGTGTTACTTTGGCCCGTTTCGGGTCTATTTGATGGTTTTCTAGTGTTTTTATGTTAGCACAGGTTTTTGCCGTCAAATAAAGTAGCCAAGGTCATGTCTAAGGCGTTGGAACCTCGAGGGATTGCACCAAAATCGATCAAAGGAGCCAATCAAGTTCAGAAAATTCCTGCCCGATTTAGAAAGGAATTTTCGCCGAAAATACCCTAGTATTTTCAGCGAAAATATCAGCACAAATCAATCGCCGCCGGCTGAGGGAAATTTTTGGCGAAACCGTTAAGTTTTCGACCTGAAACGAAAATCACAGGAGAATTCAACCGGAAGACCGTCCATTTACACGAAGATTTTCGGCCAAAATACCTTGGTATTTTTGGCGAAAATATCAGGCAAATCCGGCTAATCTAGGGTTAAGTATAAATACTTAACCGGCGGCCCAAAAGAAGATACCTCATAATTTCAATCAGAATTTCCAGACCTAGAAGTAGAGAGAGAGAGTTTAGAGAGTTCAAAGAATCGTGGAGAGATCGGGACGCCATTCCTTCCACCTCGGAGACTCGGAGCTTGGATTGAAGATTACCGGAGATTGAAGCTTCACGAATTCGTCAAATTAGGTTTTACAGTTCTTCTCTGTTCTTCCTACCTGAGATGTATTCCTTATTTGTTTTTGATTCTCTTATTTCTAATATGAGTAGCTAAACTCGTAGAGCTTAGATTAGATGAACCCTAAGTGACCCAGGGCTTTAAAGCGGTCACGGATCGGCGGTGATTAGATTCAAAGTTCAATCAGTTTCTCTTTGCATGGTTGTTTTGTTCTTGATTGTTCATGTTTCTTTTCTGGTTAGTCGCCTAGATTAGGTTTTTGCAAGCTAGGGTTAGTCGCCAGACATTTTCCTGCTTTGGCGCATAAACTTGTCTTCCTTGATCACCTAGCTTAGATTCTTGTTAAGCTGAGGATAGAAGCGAACGCTCGCCTCTCTTTAAAACATCAATTCAACCAGTTAACCTTATAGTTGGAGTGTGCCTTTCGTAGGAACCGATTAGGGTTAATCCACTGCAAGAGTAACTCATAAATCATTAGTAATTGCACCAGTTAAGTTAAGTCATTGGGAGAGGCGACCGTACCCGGGCGACTAGTTAATCTTGGTAGTTAGAACGGATAGAGCGAACGTTCGCCGGTCTTAAACCTAAGGGTCAGGAGTTATGGTGGTGTATAGAAATTGATTGAACGAGAATTGAAATCCGCTGATCTGTTGATTGTTGTTGCCTTGGTGATCTAAGGGGAATTCGAAATCTAAGCTTGTCTGTCGTCTGTCTAAACCAGCAATTCATTCTGTCTTTTAATTTCATTTTAATTTTCTTGCATCTTAGTCTAGAAGTCGTGGAACTCACACCACGCACAACTTGTTCAAACCTGAATAATTTGCCAGCTTCTTTGAGTAGTCAATTAGAAGAAACCCCGTGGAATACGATCTACCCTAGCTTCTAGCTTGGTAGTATTTGATACCGCTAAAACTACAGCATCACTGGCTCGGTGGAAGGTGGCGGAGCTTTTGGTCGCCAGACCATTTGAGTCTTCGTCTTCTTGTTCTTTCCTCGAGGTCTGCTAGGTTTTGTGCTCGGTGGCTTAGAAGAGGCTTGCCGTTCCTTCTTCTTTGACGGCTTGGGAGGAACAGATTTCAGTTTCTGCTTGATAACCTGTCCGGCACCTGTAACAGCAACAGATCTAGGCACACTAGAAGAGATATTAGTGACGGAGTTGACCGGAGTCAACTCCACGGTTTCAACAGCTAAGCAATGACATTCCTCATTCTTCGGATTATATTTCATTCCGTCTTTAAGGCGGAACGTGACAGTGTCTTTACCAACCCTTAGAGTCAAAGAACCATTTGGAACGTTAATATTCATTCCAGTAGTAGCCATGAAAGGTCGTCCTATGAGAATGGTAGAATCATCCTTACTAGTGTCAATGATTACATAGTCAGCTAAGAACGTGAACGGACCACATTTAGTAACAACGTCTTTTATTTATCCTCTAGGCGTTTTAAGCGATCTATCAGCAAAGACAAGTTGCATAGTAGTTGGTTCAGGTTCTCCTAGGTTTAGTTTCTTATATAAGCTCATAGGCATGACATTAACAGACGCTCCTAGATCAACTAAATAACGTTCTATTTCAATATCGTTAATGACCAAAGGTAGCGTGAAAGAACCAAGATCAGAACACTTAGCTGGGTATGGAGAGGTAGGCTTCTTGCTACGGATGCCAGGATATCCTTCTTTGTTTCCCTTCATACCAGTCTCGATCCTTGCATTTGGCAGCAATGCTCTAGGAAAAAGAGGCTTCACGACGTACGGTGCAAGAGGAGGATCATCCTCCTTAGGCGCCACTTTCTGTGCTTCCTTCTTCTCTGGAATGTCAGGCATCCTGCATAACTCAGAAGAAGTATTAGAAGATGAGCTTGAAGGATCTTGAATAGTTACCATCTTGGCTTCCTCCTTTCTCGGGTTTGGCTCTGTCTGGCTCGGAAGTTGGCCAAATGGTCGACCGCATGCCAGCATGCTTGAGATGTTGTTCACGGCTTGCTCAATTCTTTGTCCAGAAGCTATCTGCTCTTGATTGAGAAGAGCTTGAGCCTTGAACTGACTGTCGTGATCATCGAGTCTGGTGATGATCTGGCTAAGCTTCCTGTCCAGGTCACTAACATTTTTTTTCTCTCTGATGTTGCTGCCCTGGATAGGTGTTATTCAAGTATTGGTTCTGGCGGTTTCCAGGTGCAGTTCCATAGTTGCCCGGATTTTGATGCGGCGGCTAGTAGACACCTGCCGGCGGATGGTTAGGTTTCTGATCCTGAGCTGGACCAGCTGGGCGGTTATTCTGGTTCTGGTTATGGTTGGTGCCATTATTGTTGGGAGGTCTGTCTTGATAGTTCCCTTGCTGCCTGAAGTTGCGGTAGCCAGCATAACCATTTTGATTATTAACGAAGCCTTGTTGAATGAAATTTACCTCTTCGGCAGACCAGACTTCTGCCTTACCAAAATTCTGACAATGACCTCCGTTATGTGCGCAAGCTCCACACCATATTCGCAATCGGCAATGTAGACAGAAGCTGCCGGCGGTTTGATTGGTGTGGTAGACTTCTTCAGATGCTTCTCTACCTCTGCCTTGATAGTAGCTTCGAGATCGAGCTTGCTCCTTGATCCTTCAGATTGTCGTTCCCAGTTCCTTGACTTGGAAGCACAGTTTGCGAACTGAAGAAGAGCAGCTTCAGGTATAAGTGTAGTGCAATCCCCTTCAGCTAGAGAGTTGACCCACTTAGCAGATTCTTCTCAAAGTCCTCAAGCAAAGATCTCAGCTAACTGCCTCTGCTCGAATCCATGATGCGGGCAGTTGTAGAGAAGTTCTTGGAATCGATTCCAAGTATCATATAAGCTTTCTCCTTCTTTTTGGGAGAATCTGGCAATGCTGTCCTTGATGGCAGTTGTTCTGGCTGGCGGGAAGTATTCTTCAACGAAGTCCTTAGCCAGAGTATCCCAATTAGTGTAGTAGCCAGGTGGTTTGCCAGTAAGCCACCTCTTAGCAGGGCCTTTCAGAGAGAACGGGAAAGCTCTCAGACAAAGAGTATTTTTGTCGAGGTTTCCGTTCTTGAAAGTGCTGCAGAGATCAAGGAAGTCTGCAAGATGAGTGCACGGATTGTCTAGGGGCCTGCCTTCGAATTGTAGATCCCTAGAGATCATGGTCAAGAATGGAATCTTGATCTCATAGTCAGGATCTCCTTCAATGCGTGGAACGGCAATGGCAGATCGAACGCTAGTCGCGCTCAGCTTGTTATAGTCTGCTAGACTCTTCTGTGCAGGTGGTGGTGGTGGTGGTAGTTCTCCATTTGGTGGTGGTGGCGGTGGTAACTGATCATCCATGGTAGGAGATGGAGGAGGTGAAAGTGATGCGGTGTATGAAGCGGATGAAGATGACGGTGAAGACGGAGATGAGGAACTCTCCTTCAGTTCCTCGATCTTGATCGGAGTGACGGGTGGATTGGATCTGCCTCTCTTCAAAATCTGTGATCGTAGAGGTGGAGCAGAACTGTCTGGTCTCTCTGCACTCTTAGCCTGTTCGGTTTGAGAGCGAGTCCAAGGACGGTGAGGCATACACCTGTAAACCTACAGATAACAAAGACAAACAAAACCAGTGTAAAATCGAAGTGGATGGAAAGGTGAAAGATGGAAAATAGAAGAATAAATTGCCAGTTCTTCTTTCAAACAATCAAAGAAGCATCCCCGGCAACGGCACCAATTTGGTGAACCGTCCGGTCGTTGTTCGGACGTTCGACCAAATAAACTAACAAAGCTACAAAAGCTAGGGTAGATCGTATTCCACGGGCCTTCTATGATTGACTACTCCAAAAACTAGCAAAATACTCGAATATAAGCACTTCGTGCGTGGTGTGAGTTCCACGACTTCTAATTCTAAGAAATGCAGAGAAAATTAAAAATTAAACTAAAGCAGATTGGAAATTAGGGTTGAAAACAAGGATGACAGACGAACTTAGACTTTGAATCCCCCTTCGTTCCCCAGAGCATTAGCAATCAACAGATCAGCGGATTTCGATTCTCATTCAATCAATTACTAAGACACCACCATAACTCCTTACCCTTAGGTTTAAGACCGGCGAACGTTCGCTCTATCCATTCTAACTACCAAGATTAATTAGCCGCCCGGGTACGGTCGCCTCTCGCAACGACTTAACTTAACTGGTGCAATTACTAACGATCTATGAGTTACTCTTGCAGTGGATTAACCCTAACCGGTTCCTACGAAAGGCACGCTCCAATTATAAGGTTAATTGTTCAATTTGATGTTCTAAAGTAAGGCGAGCGTTCGCTTCTATCCTTAGCTTAACAAGAATCTAATCTAGGTGATCAATCCAGACAAGAAACATGAACAATGAAAAACAAATCAAACATGAAAGAGAAACTGATTGAATTTCGAATCTAATCACCGCCGATCCGTGACCGCTTTAAAGCCCTAGGTCACTTAGGGTTCATCTAGTCTAAGCTCTAACGAGTTTAGCTACTCATGTTTATCATAAAAGAATCAAAAACAAAGAAAGCGTTCATCATCCAGAGGAAGAACAGAAAAGAATATGAAAAACCTAATTTAGACGACTCTGACAGACTTCGATCTTCCATATACTACACTCCTAGCTCCGAGTCTCCGAGGTGGAAGGGATGGCGTCACGATCTCTTTCCGGCTCTTCGAACTCTAACTCTTCGCTCCAGAACTTCAGAGAATTCTTCGAATTCTAATTTCGAAAAGTATATTATGATGTATGTCTTGATTTGGGCCGCCGGTTAAGTATTTATACTCAACCCTAGATTGGCCGGATTTGCCTAATATTTTCGCCGAAAATAACAAGGTATTTTCACCGAAAATTCTAGTGTAAATGGATGGCCCTTCTGTTGAATTCTCCTGTGATTTTTGTTTCAGTTCAAAAACTCAACGGTTTCGCCGAAAACTCCTTCAGCCGGACATCAGTTGATTTGTGCTGATATTTTCGCCGAAAATACTAGGGTATTTTCGGCGAAAATTCCTTTGTAATTCGGGCAGGAATTTTCTAAACTTGATTGGCTCATTTGATCGATTCTGGTGCAATCCCTCGAGGTTCCAACGCCTTAGACATGACCTTGGCTACTTTATTTGACGTCAAAAACCTGTGCTAACAGAAAAACACTAGAAAACCATCAAATAGACCCGAAACGGGCCAAGGTAACACAAATGGCACGAGATAGGGCAATCGATTGAATATTCGTTATTCTACCCTAAAAACCATGTCTTAAGCAAAGAAATGTCGCGTAAATGTGGCTGATAATCACGTCAAATCAAGTGTCATCAATCTACAACCATGAAAACACCCTTAGTGTTTTGATATCAAAACACCTCTTAGAGCCGTAGGATTAGAGAGTAGATCTAATGGACTAAATTAAAATGGATACAATAGTCATTTGGAACAAATATATATAGTAAATGATACTAGGGTTTCACCACAAACCTTAACTCTTTTTACAATCAGCCAAAAAACTTCTCTCCCTCTCAACCCAACAGTCACCACCGTTGCTTCAACCCAATAGCCGCCGCCATTGCTCCACTCTAACCGCCGTCGCCGTGTTGCTCCACCCCGATTGCCATCACCGCCGCCGCGTTGCTCCACGCTCACTGCCGTTGCCACCACGTTCCTCCACCTCGACTACCGCCGCCGTGTTACTCCAGCCCGACTTCCGCCATCGCGGTAGTAATGGAGCTCCACCGCCTCCCGAAGTGCCAGCAAGCTCGACGATGGGGTCGAAACTGGCGGCGAAGAGATCATCGGCAATGGCGCCGATCGTTTTCGGCGGAGAAGGAGAGAAAGTTCAAATGCTATGTGACTTTTCGCTGGAGATTTACGAGAAGCAGGAGTTGCAATTGATGGACGGATGCAGCGGCGAGAATAATCAATCTCAGAGGCAAAGTTCATCAGGGGTCGTGATCGAGAGAAACAAGGAAGAGAGCTTAAGGTCTGTTATTAGATTTTCTTTAGGGAGAAGGTGTTGTTTGTTTGTGATTAACACCCGATAAAGAAAGGGTGGAACTTTGTAGTACTCTGTTCTTAGGGACTCTGTTTCTAAAGAGTGTTGTTTGTTAGTGATTAACGTTAGGGTCGAGATATGAGGCTACTTTTCTTCTTTTTCATCTTTTCAATTTTGTTCCGATTTTCTTTTAGGAACATGTTTATCTTTAGGATTTAAAAATAAAAGTTGTTCCAATTGATGATTTAGGAACATATATTTTAACGTATGAAATCGGAACAATGGACAAAGATATATTTTAAGAAGATTATTCATAAATATGAAAACGGAACAATGAACAAAGATATATTTTAAGAAGATTGTTCATAAATATGAAAACGGAACAATGAACAAAGATGTTATAAAATGGCTCACTATATACTTGTTCCTAAATATGAAAATGGAACAACGAACGACTATAAAGTAAGGTCATAGAAGATGATCGGAAAAAATATGGCCGGAAAAGCAAAAATAACGTGCAGACGGCGGAAAAATAGAACCATAGGAAGATAATGAAAACTAAAATAATTTAATTTAATTATAATTAAAGACCTTGAAAAATAAAAATCTAAAAAATTAAGGATATACAATTACACTTCTATCCTTTGAACATGAACCATTAGATATCCACTTAAAAAATGAATGGTTATGATAAGTGTTTTGATATCAAAACACTAAGAGGTGTTTCCATGGTAGGATTTGCCGGAATATGGAGGAGACTACTAGGTGCTCAAAGGGGAAGAGAGAAGGATTTGAGTACGAATCCAAAGCAAGAAGAGGGGGATGATGTGATCCCAGCCACCAACCCCAGAGCTAATGACTATTCCTATCCCCCAACTGGATCACCAACATGTGGCCGGAGCCTAGGCCCGTACAAGAAGTGTTTGGAGCCAAGGCTTCACTCTACCTCGGGCGTTCAGAGTTTTCTCAAACCTATGTATGTCACGCTATTAAAGTACAAGCCGGCCCCAACACCTACTGAAGCCGGAGCTAGACTATTCCCCCGCCAGGCGCTGATGCTGACACTAGGTCCCGACACGGGCCCTAGCCCAAGCCTAGCACCAATTCCAGGCCTAGGCCAACTCCTGTGAGCCTAGGAAACAAGCACCTGCCCAGATAACCTCTTGAGTAGTTCCTAGAAGCCCATCAAAGACAAACGATGTAAGGCCTGGCCAGGAAACTCAAAGGACCACAGTCGGGCCAAGCACAGGCGCTACACCAAGGCGATTTGGGTCGAGCCAACGATTGGCCCGAGCCAACGATTGGCCCGTGCCTTTCTGGATTTTCCAAATGCTATGGAATTCTAATGACCCCAGGATAAACCTTCACCAAGATTTGTTGGAGTCAGAGAAGGATTGAAGGGAGGTCTGCATGCTACGACACACACACACGATTCAGGCCTGACCGAGAAATCCGCACGCGGTCTGGATTCCTCTCTGGACAAGGAAACCCCATGCCATGGACTGAAGACTGTGTTTCCAAGTCCTATTAGGATTAGGAAACACGGAGAGGCATAATCCAAGTCAGAATCTGATCTTTCACACCCCATCCATCACTGAGCCGGATTAGGGTTTCTCCGCTTTTGTCGGATTAGCCTGTTTAGGACTCTTTATTCTTGTTTAGTCTTTTTAAGAGTTTTAGTTGAACTTCCTTTTTACTTACCTACTATTTAGGAATATTTTATGCATTCTAAAATAGGAATTAGAGTTGGATTCGAAGTGCTTGTTCTCGAATCCTTCATTATTTTAAGGCAAACTTAGATTAATAAAATTTCCATAACACACGTTCTTTGTTTCCTTCAAGCTCTTGCTGGTTGTTGGTTGGCTAAAGTTTTAGGCTTATCATCTAGAGAATTCATCCCTTGATGTGGGGCCATCGACCGGACACTTAGTGTTCCTAGACTTCGTGTGCTAGTGGGTCCAAGTACTTCCATCCAGGTTTCATAGGTTCTACTTGTTGCTAGGGTGATCAGCTTGTGGTGTTTAGGGTCTCGGAGCACATCATGTTGAGGTTCACATCAGTGCCCAACCTAGCATTGCACATAGTGCTCCACCATATCCAAACCACCACACTCAGTGCCGAGTTGGTCCAAGAGTTAGTCATAAAGAAGCCAAGGACTCATACTGAGTTGGAGTCCTATATTCTCCAATGCGTCGAGGTTGAGGAGAACATTGCCATGATACAAGGAGGGCACGGACGGATGAATGAGCAAGGATGAGACAGGGGGGGACAAAGTAATCGAAGGGACATGCGCCCCGATGATAGATGGGACAACCGCCCCCACGATGACAGGAGGTCAGAATAATGATATACGTCCTTGTTAGAGTCCATGCGGGAGCTCATGCCCATACTTCAGGAGAAATAGGGTGGGTTGCGCTGGCCAGCCTCCCTGCCAGAGCAGTGGTTAAGAGAGGAAACCCCAATGAGTTCTATGAGTTCCACAACCAAAAGACCCACCACACAGAAGGCTGTCATGAGCTCCGCAACGAAATAGAATGAGACCTAAAGAATGGGGATCTTAAAGAATTCATCATAAGCAACAGGAGGAGAAAGGAAAGGGAGCAGTCTGAATCACCCCGATGGAAGGAAGATAGACGTTCGCCCCTTGAGAAAGGGAGCGTCTTTGATAGAATTACAGCATAAGGGAACAAGAGATGAAAGATGACTTAGAAGCTAAGAAGGAGGAAAAATGGCTACGATACAAAAAAAACATGCAATATGATCCTAGGAGGAGAAGAGGACACTCCCAAGAACGTGGATGGTTGTAGGCGAGTGCTCCATGGTTAGACAAGCAACGCGGAGAGCCGCCCATCACATTCACCTCGGTGGACCTGCGAGGAGGAAGCCCCATCACCCAAGCCATGGTGATCAGAGGCATCGTTGAAGATACCCTAGTCAAAAGGGTATTGGTAGATGAAGGTGCTCGGTGGATATACTATTGGAGGACGCTTTCAGCAGGATGGGGCTCTACCCCCTAGCTCAAGCGGTCCAAAATCATATTGATAGGTGATGACACTCGATTTGATGTGATTATCAGCCTCATTTAAGCAACATTTCCTTGCTTAAGACATGGTTTTTAGGGTAGAATAGCGAATATTCTCTCAACTGCTCTATCTCGTGCCATTTGTGTTACTATGGCCTGTTTCGGGTCTATTTGATGGTTTTCTAGTGTTTTCATGATAACACAGGTTTTTTCCGTCAAATGAAGTAGCAAAGGACGTGTCTAAGGCATTGGAACCTCAAGGAACCGCACCGGAACCAGTCCAAGGAGTCGATCAAGCCAACTCAAATCCTGCCTCGATTTACACTACAGTTTATGGCGAAAACTCCTCAAGTTTTCGGCGAAAACTCCAGAAGAAATCAGCAGAGCTTTAGAAGAAGAAGTTTTCGGCGAGAAGTCAAGTTCTCGCCGAAAACTCTGAACTTCACAAACATAGGAGAATCAGCCGAAGGAAGCCTTCATTTACACTGAAGTTTTCGGTGAAAACTCATCAAGTTTTTGCCAAAAAATCCAGGCAAAATCCGGCGGTTTAGGGTTAAGTATAAATACTTAAACCGGCGGCCCATCAGTAAAACACTTCATACCGGATAATAATTTACTTTTCAAAAATAGAATTCTCACGAGTTCTAAACCTAAGGAGTTCGAGAGAGCAGAGTTTTAGAGTTCGAAGAGCCAGGAAGAGATCGTGACGCCATCCCTTCACCTCGGAGACTCGGAGCTAGGATTGAAGATTACCGGAGAGCGAAGCTTTGCCAGAGTCGTCTTAATTAGGGTTTATAGTTTCTATTTGTTCTATCTTTTCATGATGAACTTTGTTTCTGCCTTTGATTCTGTCGTTATAAACATGAGTAACTAAACTTGTAGAGCTTAGACTAGATGAACCCTAAGTGACCCATGGCTTTAAAGCGGTCACGGATCGGCGGTGATTAGATTCAAAGTTCAATCAGTTTCTCTTTCATGTTTTGTTTGTTCTTCGTTGTTTATGTTTCTTGTCTGGATTGATCACCTAGATTAGATTCTTGTTAAGCTAAAGATAGAAGCGATCACTTGCCTTACTTTAAAACACCAAATCAACACTTAAACTATTCATTGGAGTGTGCCTTTCGTAGGAACCAATTAGGGTTAATCCACTGCAAGAGTAACTCATAAATAGTTAGTAATTCCACCAGTTAGTTTAGTCGTTGCGAGAGGTGATCGTACCCGGGTGACTAATTAATCTTGGTAGCTAGAGAGCGAATGTTCACTAGTTGATCTGTTGATTGTTAAAGCTCTGGTGAACAAAGGGGGATTCGAAGTCTAAGCTTGTCTGTCATCTTTGTTAAGTCAACCAATCTTCGAATCTGTCTTTCAGTTTAGTTTTCAATTTCCTTGCATTTTCTAGAATAGAAGTCGTGGAACTCACACCACGCACAACCTGTTTAAACCTGAGTAATCTGCCTTTACATTTGAGTAGACGATTATTAGAAGACCCTTGGAATACAATCTACTTAGCTTTCCAGCTTCGTAGTTATTTAACGCACCGCTCTACAGCGTTCATCAAATTGACACCGTTGCCGGGGACTCTACTAATTGTTTGAAAGAAGAGTTGGCAAATTATTCTTCTACCTTTCCGCCTTACCATTTAATTTTCCTCCATATTTCCATGATTTACCTGGGTAGTGCATCTTAGTTTTGATTATGCAGGATAACATGTGGGATGACCGGTACCGAGAGCGGTACATCAATGAAGCACCATATATGGAAGATTACCAAGAGATGTTACATCAACAACAACAACAAACGACGAGATTTGACTCCCGCTTTGATAATATCTTTTCAATGCTACAAGGTCACCAAGAGATACACCAACAAGAGCATCGAAGAGGCGCTAGAGATAACCAAGAGATGCTTCATGAACATTGTAACACCCGTCCCAAACCGGCCCGGGTTCACCTGTGGTCGAACCAGTTTGAGTGCTACTCGAAGATACAACATTCCAAAAAAAGGGAGTAAAACGCAGCGGAAATAGAAACAACTCTTCATTAAAAAGATCAAAGACAACTGAAGGCCTTCTTTACATAAAATCCGAAATCCAAAACCAAAGCTTAAAACGATTACGAAATTCCCAACCGAAGATACAACATTCCAAAAAAAAGGGAGTAAAACGCAGCGGAAATAGAAACAACTCTTCATTAAAAAGATCAAAGACAACTGAAGGCCTTCTTTACATAAAATCCGAAATCCAAAACCAAAGCTTAAAACGATTACGAAATTCCCAACCAAAGGTGTCAACTGAAAATACAAAACTCAAAACAATGGTCACTCCAAAGTTGCTTCCTAATCTTCACTTCACAACTCCAACCTGCAACTCTTCTGAACTCAACATCACACCTGACTTCAACTCACTCTCATTACCAAGCGAACTTGAAAAGGGAAACTGGGGGGGATCAGTTTCCTAATGAAACTGAGTGAACCCACTGGGTTTAACTATGCGCCGAACCTAGCCTAGGAGCGATCCCAACTCCACACACAAACAACAATGGAATGCGACACAGCCATTCTCATTTTAATTCCTATCATGCTACTAGGCGATCACATAAATTCAATCTCAATTCAACATCCTCAATTCACAATAGCATCAATATAACAAAGGCAATCATTCAATCGATTCAGCATCACACCCATACATATAGCTCAACATAAGAAACTACATTCATACAGTTCAATATCAAGAGCATCATAATTCACTAGTCATCTCAATCGTCACACAACAATCATACAAAATTGCCTTACACACAATCCTAAATTACATTTCAGTCTGCTAAGTGAGTTATTAGGCATCTTTCCATATTAACAGTTCACAGTCCATAACACCATCCTACACCTAAACCATTAACATCAAGCCACAGCTCAGCACAACGACACCAATCAGTTCACAGATCAATCCAACATATACCACTACACAACACAAGGCACCTCACGTCCACATTCAATGCACACACACACACATGAATCGCACATAAATCTTATTTCACAGACAGTCACAAACACGAATACACCACCTCACATAACCAAACGTCCTCATCACTAACACATACCACACAATCATTGATCTAGGTGAGTTAATTAGGTGCCATAAGGAGTTGTTCCCCCGCTACCCCCGCCGACCTTCACATCATCCAGACGCATCCATAAAGGATCCTTCCCCGAAAGAGTTTACCAACAGACGCATCCATAAAGGATCCTTCCACGAAGGAGAAAGACAAACGACCTTGGTAACCCAACCAAGGGATTCACCCTAGTGAATCGGACTCAATCTCAACCAGTATTTCGGATGGGGTAATGTTGGCTCCTTCCAGTTCTATCATTTAAATTCCATTTAATGCAACCACAACAATCATACTCTAATGCAACCACAACAATCACACTCATCCGCAAAACAGTTCCATTCCACCACAAATTCATTTCACAATTCTGATTCCACTTCCCAATTCCACTGTACAACTCCACTACACAAATTACACATCACAATTGCACATCACAATACCACAACACAATCCCACATCATGATTCCACAACACAATTCCATGTTCTAGTTCCATACACCCATTTCTATGTTCCAATTCCAACATATAAATCTAGTCTAACCACAATCGGCAATAATAGATACAATCATAGAAATTCATCGCATCCAACCCCATCCCATCTCACATTTCAAGATCAAATACATTATCTATCATATTATATCCCGATCCCCACATCACGCATAGATCAGCACAATCATCATACATCAATCACAAGACAGTTATTTAGTTTTACTCTCATAGGTTCATGCAAGAACTAATTCCGTTCTAAGTCTATTAAACTCCTCACTCCCATTCCTAGCCACCTAGTTAACCATACAGTCACACTAGTCAACCACACCTATAGACAAGTCGGTCATTCACTCAAACAAGTCAACTCAACACCACATAACATTAACAATCGCAACAACACCAATTTACCATTCAACTCTCCAGTTCAAGCATTCCTAGATTAAACCACATAATCTACCTAGTTCACAAGTTTCATCTAACACGATTCCTAGCCACAATTCGTCCAATTCCGACATCCTCATTCTTCTCTACCATATACCAATGCACATTCAAGACTCCAACCTTACTACGTTAACCAAAAGACACGCTATCAATCACCATCACACACAACGTCAATTTCACTCAAATCAATCATACAACACCAATTCAACTAGTTCATGCAATCACACCACACAATTCCATTACTCAATTCCATTCACCAATTCCATAAGTCAATTCCACGTACCGATTCTATTGTCCAATTCCATACCTACATTCCCTACCAATTCCAGTAGCCAGTTCTAAGTCATAGTCTACGACATTAAACACATTAACAACCACATTCACACGCATCATCAATTCTACCTAAAACACGTTGCATAATTCATACATCAACACCTAGCATCATCTCAATCCCAACATTTCATAAACCAACACAATCCAAATCATTCAGTAATCCCACATCACACATAACCACACATCACAAGACATTCAACGCCTCCCACGGCACAAATAGTTTAAAGGTAAACGGCTAGCTCACCGCCCACCCCCACCTACAAGTACAGGGGAAGCCATGTCATTAGTCGTAGGGTTACCCTCCTGTACGTCCTTCATTGGACGACCCCACATTGGTGGAGCCATCCACCTGTTCATCAATTAAGGGCGACCCCACATTGGCAGGACCACCCTCCTGCAACCACAGATTAACAACTCCAAGCAGAAATACACTTACACCATCATACCCCAACCCTCCTACACTCTTCACTACATCCAATCTATTAATCATCAAGGTTAATCTTTCCCCCATTCATGGCACATAACAAACAGCCCGCTATCATCACACAATTCATCACATCAACAGGCATACAACAACCATCAATCATCACAAATATACAACAATCAATCGCAGAACAAAATCCCCCTTTACTCTCTTCCAATTCATGCAATCCTATGTTCATCTAGGTTGAAATTGCAACTCCTCAAACCGACCATACTACCTATCGTACGCTAAACCCTCACCTGACAAGAAGACGAGGCTCTAAAACAACTCCCGGAACCTGAACCGCCAAGTTCTACAACTCCAAACTCGTAGCTCTTCCTCCTGCCACTGACAGCACCTTGATCAGAAATTCCCAGAACCACGACTAGCAATCTCTTCCTCTCGTCGCCACAAACGCGTAGCAAGAAACGAATCGTCAATCGGAGCTCTAAAACTCCTTGATTTAAGGATTGAACCTAAGGGGGTTTTTGGTTCGTCAAAAGGAATTTCGGTGAAAGAGAAAGAAAGGGAAGTTATGAATTTCCGTGTAAATCAGCCTTTAATAGTCTGACCACGATACACGACATGTATCATGATACACGACGTGTATTGTAATACATGGCCATGTATCATGGTCTGCCCACCTTGACAAATTTTCGCTTGCTCGCTTGTATCTTCGACCCGACTCAACTATGAACGTCCCGGACTTCGATGGCGCCTCAAGAACATTGTTTCCAATGTCTCAACCACTCAAACTAGAGTTCCAAACCGTTCGGTTGGGCGGGGATGTTACAAGTCTGCACAACTTCAAGAGATTTCGTCCCCGAAATCACAACCCAACTCGCTCTAGCAACGCAACCACAATCACAGCAACAAATGCAGCAACACAGGGATCACCACCCGAAACTCCCTCTTAACGGCTTTAGCAACACACACCTTCTAAGGGCACTACTCCCACACTACTTTGAACTTCTACCTAACAGACACGCACAATCGAACCTCGACGACACTACTCACACAAGAGCACAACAAAGCACAACTCAAGCAAAGCAAGAAAACTACCAACCAACACCTCTAACAAGAACTTCACACTCCTCAAACACTCCACCAACCTAGCCAAAATCTACAACAGCTCTACTCTTCCAACCAACTTCTCAACTTACAACTACTTCCACTCTCAAACTACTCCAACACCCTCTTCACTACAGGAGGACACAAACACATTTCAGTTGACCATTTTCAGGAATCGACATTGCATTTCAAATCACTTTCCTTTCAAGCTCAAAACACTTTTCCTTTCAAAACTTCCCACCCACTTTAAAACACTTTGAAAATCTCTGGAAAGTCGGTCCTGTGCTGATGCTTCATCCTTTCCCCATATGAGGTTAATTACTCCTCTAGAAGAAGAGACGAATCACCAACACAGCAGCAACTAACTAGGCTCTGATACCATCTGTAACAACCGTCCCAAACCGGCCCGGGTTCACCCGTGGTCGAGCCGGTTTGAGTTCTACTCGAAGATACAGCATTCAAAAAAAAGGGAGTAAAACGCAGCGGAAATAGAAACAACTCTTCATTAAAAAGTTCAAAGACAACTGAAGGCCTTCTTTACATAAAATCCGAAATCCGAAACCAAAGCTTAAAATGATTACAAAATTCCCAACCAAAGGTGTCAACTCAAAATACAAAACTCAAAACAATGGTCACTCCAAAGTTGCTTCCTAATCTTCACTTCACAACTCCAACCTACAACTCTTCTGAACTCAACAGCACACCTGACTTCAACTCACTCTCATTACCAAGCGAACCTGAAAAGGGAAACTGGGGGGGATCAATTTCCTAATGAAACTGAGTGAACCCACTGGGTTTAACTATGCGCCGAACCTAGCCTAGGAGCGATCCCAACTCCAGACACAAACAACAATGGAATCCGACACAACCATTCTCATTTTAATTCCTATCATGCTACTAGGCGATCACATAAGTTCAATCTCAAATCAACATCCTCAATTCACAATAGCATCAATATAACAAACGCAATCATTCAATCGATTCAGCATCACACCCATACATATAGCTCAACATAAGAAACTACATTCATACAATTCAATATCAAGAGCATGATAATTCACTAGTCATCTCAATCGTCACACAACAATCATACAAAATCTCCTTACACACAATCCTAAATTACATTTCAATCTGCTAAGTGAGTTATTAGGCATCTTTCCATATTAACAGTTCACAGTCCATAACACCATCCTACACCTAAACCATTCACATCAAGCCACAGCTCAGCACAACGACACCATTCAGTTCACAGATCAATCCAACATAGACCACTACACAACACAAGGCACCTCACGTCCACATTCAATGCACACACACACATGAATCGCACATAAATCTTATTTCACAGACACTCACAAACACGCATACACCACCTCACATAACCAAGCGTCCTCATCACTAACACATACCACACAATCATTGATCTAGGTGAGTTAATTAGGCGCCATAAGAAGTAGTTCCACCGCTACCCCCGCTGACCTTCACATCATCCAAACGCATCCATAAAGGATCCTTCCCCGAAGGAGTATACCAACAGACGCATCCATAAAGGATCCTTCCACGAAGGAGAACGACAAGCGACCTTGGTAACCCAACCAAGGGATTCACCCCAGTGAATCAGACTCAATCTCAACCAGTATTTCGGGTGGGGTAACGTTGGCTCCTTCCAGTTCTATCATTTAAATTCCATTTAATGCGACCACAACAATCATACTCTAATGCAACCACAACAATCACACTCATTCGCAAAACAGTTCCATTTCACCACAAATTCATTTCACAATTCCGATTCCACTTCCCAATTCCACTGTACAACTCCACTACACAAATTACACATCACAATGCCACATCACAATACCACAACACAATCCCACATCATCATTCCACAACACAATTCCATGTTCTAGTTCCATGCACCCATTTCTATGTTCCAATTCCAGCATATAATTCTAGTCTAACCACAATCAGCAATAATAGATACAATCATAGAAATTCATCGCATCCAACCCCATCCCATCTCACATTTCTAGATCAAATACATTAGCTATCATCTTATATCCCAATCCCCACATCACACATAGATCAGCACAATCATCATACATCAATCACAAGACAGTTATTCAGTTTTACTCTCATAGGTTCATGCAAGACCTAATTCCGTTCTAAGTTTATTAAACTCCTCACTCCCATTCCTAGCCACCTAGTTAATCATACAGTCACACTAGTCAACCACACCTATAGACAAGTCGCTCATTCACTCAAACAAGTCAACTCAACACCACATAACATCAACAATCGCAACAACACCAATTTACCATTCAACTCTCCAGTTCAAGCATTCCTAGATTAAACCACATAATCTACCTCGTTCACAAGTTTCATCTAACACGATTCCTAGCCACAATTCATCCAATTCCGACATCCTCATTCTTCTCTACCATTTACCATTCCACATTCAAGACTCCAACCTTACTACGATAACCAAAAGACACGCTATCAATCACCATCACACACAACGTCAATTTCACTCAAACCAATCATACAACACCAATTCAACTAGTTCATGCAATCACACCACCCAATTCCATTACTCAATTCCATTCACCAATTCCCTTAACCAATTCCATAAGTCAATTCCACGTACCGATTCTATTGTCCAATTCCATACCTACATTCCCTACCAATTCCAGTAGCCAGTTCTGAGCCATAGTCTACCACCTTAAACACATTAACAACCACCTTCACACACATCATCAATTCTACCTAAAAGGCACGTTGCATCATTCATACATCAACACCTAGCATCATCTCAATCCCAACATTACATAAACCAACACAATCCAAATCATTCAGTAATCCCACATCACACATAACCACACATCACAAGACATTCAACGCCTCCCATGGCACAAACAGTTTAAGGGTAAACGGCTAGCTCACCGGCCACCCCCACCTACAAGTACAGGGGAAGCCATGTCATGAATCGTAGGGTTACCCTCCTGTACGTCCTTCATTGGACGACCCCACATTGATGGAGCCATCCACCTGTTCATCAATTAAGGGCAACCCCACATTGGCAGGACCAACCTCCTGCAACCACAGATTAACAACTCCAAGCAGAAATACACTTACACCATCATACCCCAACCCTCCTACACACTTCACTACATCCAATCCATTAATCATCGAGGTTAATATTTCCCCCATTCATGGCACATAACAAACAGCCCGCTATCATCACACAATTCATCACATCAACAGGCATACAACAACCATCAATCATCACAAATATACAGCAATCCATCGCAGAACAAAATCCCCTTTTACTCTCTTCCAATTCATGCAATCCTATGTTCATCTAGGTTGAAATTACAACTCCTCACACCAACCATACTACCTATCGTACGCTAAACCCTCACCTGACAAGAAGACGGGGCTCTAAAACAACTCCCGGAACCCGAACTGCCAAGTTCTACAACTCCAAACTCGTAGCTCTTCCTCCTGCCACTGACAGCACCTCGATCCGAAGTACCCACAACCACGACTAGTGATCTCTTCCTCTCGTTTCCATGAACGCGTAGCAAGAAACGGATCGTCAATCGGAGCTCTACAACTCTCGGAATCAAGGATTGAACCTAAGGGGGTTTTTGGTTCGTCAAAAGGAATTTCGGGGAAAGAGAAAGAAGGGGAAGTTATGAATTTCCATGTAAATCAGCCTTTAATAGTCTGACCACGACACACGGCGTGTATCATGATACATGGCATGTATTGTAATACATGACCATGTATCATGGTCTGCCCACCTTGACAAATTTTCGCGTACTCGCTTGTAACTTCGACCCGACTCAACTATGAACGTCCCGGACTTCGATGGGGCCTCAAGAACATTGTTTCCAATGTCTCAACCACTCAAACTCAAGTTCCAAACTGTTCGGGTTGGCGGGGACGTTACAAACATCAATAATGCTCGTCGAGAACCCAATCTGCCTTGGATAATATCTCTTGAATGCTACAAGCTCATCTCGCGATGGACATCAAGCTCGAGCAACCAAAGCAGTTAATGACAAAAGACGCTCAAGAGCTATTTGAAGAAGAAGATGATGAGCCCGTCCATGACTATTATGAGCTAGAGGAATCTGATGAAGAATTGTTGGCGGTGGTGGCTGATGAAGGCGTTAAGCTCGTCTATCTTGAAAGCATGGAATTCACCTATGTTGAAGTTGAATCTGAAGAGAAGCACGATGAAATTGAGGAGATATCTTCAATTGAGCTTCCGCCGAGCCAACCTATAGATCAAACCAGAGACGAGCATGTGGGAATCAAAGACGTCAAGGATTTGGAAGTATACACACTTGATCCCGAGAGACCTCTTGATGAGCATCAGGTGGACAAGATGGAGCTCATTGATCATGCTACCCCGTACTAGCTCTTTCCTCCTCAGGTAGGAGAATTTGAGAAGAACTGGTCATCCAAACAAAACCGCGATCTACTAGAGCACTACCGACTGCATCACCCTTCTGGAGTGCTATCTGGCACTCAACCGCTGGCCTTGAAGAAGACGATTGACTTCAAGGAACTTCTGAGTTAGGGTCCCTAATAGGTATCGTCCGTCTCAAGGACGTTAAAAGATAACGCTTCGTGGGAGGCAACCCACGGCTGGAGTCAATTTTTAATTTGTGTCAAACTCCTGGTTTTAGAGTCGGTTTGGGGGAGCCAAAAGTGTCAGTTTGCATGATTTCTTATTTTTCGTGTGTAGTATGTGTGTCATCATTTCAATCGCAAGTTGTTTGAGGTTGTTCCGATTTTTGTCAAATTATTTCTGATTTTTTGAAGTTTGTCGGGATTGCCAAAATATTTTCAATCGTGCAGGTCAAATTTTTCGGTGAAAAGTACCCAACTTTTCGGTGAAAACTGCACTTTAAATCCCACTGTGTTTTCTGATCAATTTTTGTTAAACTTTTTGGCGAAAAAGTTTCCTACTTTTCGGCGAAAACTGACTTTGAAAACCGGCAGACGTTTTGAACTTGATTTTTTGGCGAAAACTTGGACTTCTTTCACCGAAAAATCTGAGAAAATCCAAAAATCTTTTCCCCTATTTTATTTCTTTTTCCTCGGTCTTCTCTCTCCCCCTCACATTTTCGAACGATGAATACAAGCCCCCTAGTTTTAAATCGCCGCCGCCATTTCATCGTCGCCACCACCCGATTCCGCTGCCGCCGCCATCGCCAATCGCCGCCGCACCATTCCTCTCTCTCTCCCGATCATTTCAAGCCGTAGATCATCCCAATCGGAGCTCTAGAGCTCCAGTTCCACCGAAACCTAGTTTTTTGAGTTTTTCTCCAATTTCTCTCATTCTGTTCATTTTCAGCAGCTATGGCTTCAAGGTAAGTTGTAGAGCTTTTCATTTTGAGTCTTTTGACATGTTGAATGCTGAATTTCATAGGGGTTTACTTTGGTTGACTTTTTCGGTGTACCTCGATATGCGTGTCGACTGTTTCATGTGAATTTAGGTTAGCTGATTGCTTTGGACTGATCTAGCATGCTTAGGGAGAATTGTGTTGAATTCTAATACCATTTGATCATATGTTGCTATGCTTAAAGAATGATTCTTTGTGGTGTTGACTTTTTATGAAATGTCGGTTTAACCATGCACTATTTTTTCTGCTCTATTGGCTGCCGTGTTTGTTCATTCACGTTCATATCACTGTGTTTGTTGCCAGAGTTGATATTATGCCGTCATTTCTCAATTTGTGCTATTAATTGCCATGATTAGGGTTCATTGTGTTCCATGTTGACTTTTTGAATGTCGTTTTGACTTCTGAACTCTAATTGTGATATTGACATTCCGGCTAGACATATGCATGCTTTGTGATTCATTGTGATTATCGGTTACTTACTTTGCTTACCCCCACTTGGTTTTCCTTATTTCTTTGTGAAATTGAGTTTTTCTACTAAGTGTGGGGTGGGTTATTAGTTGACTAATCTGGTTTCATTTCTTGCTATAGGAATGTCACTCATGAGCGCAGGACTAAGGCGAGACTCGACACCGCCTCTAGCTCCCGAGCTCCGGCACCCGTCACACTTGCCATCTCCGGTCCCTACCTGCATATCCAAGCTGAGCCAGGTACCACCCCACTGTTGCCCGCCTGCCCGTACATTACTTCGAGCGCTACCAAAGGCTCGAGCATCTTCCCGGAGCCGACGTGCGACCATTATCCATGGACTCCCTGCTCGAGCACGATGAGGACTGGCACCAGAATGTGCTCGACTCATTGGCACCTTCAGGACTTCAAGAGCTAACCACCCTAGATGCTGACTTTCCAGACGTCGCCCTCCAGGAGTTCTGGGCTACATTCGAGCTGGATGAGCACAAGAGGAGGCCGCACAAGAAGGTCGTCTCCTTCTATCTTGGCGGGGTGTACAAAGAATTCACCTACGATGAGTTTGCAGCTCATCTCGGCATCCCTCGGGAGCACTACGAGGGTCATCACCTCGGCTGGGAGAACAACACTGGCAATGGAGAGGAGTATGACGCGCTCTAGAGCCACATGACTGGAGTACCGAACGCTCAGACCACGGCACATAATTCGGTTAATTCACTCTCTCACCCTCTCTATCATTTTATTCATATGGTTTGGCGTAGATCCCTTTTATTTGCTCCAGAGAAGAGTTGCCACCACATCAGCAGAGTGGAGCTCCTTCTTCTACGTGCCATCTGGGAGGCTTATCCGCTTCATCCCGGATGGGTGCTTGCACGCCTATTCCGCCAGAAGACTCGGAAGCCAAAGCCGTTTAGCTCACTCCTTGGCGGCAACTTTGTAGGCCGACTCATCATCTCCCTCGGTCTCAGCCAGTCATATGGCCCGGACGTCCCACGACGCAGAGTACACACCGTAGGTGGTGATTTAGCGGTCGAGTACGCCCTCGAGTTGGACCTTGGTCCACATGTAGCGGTAGCTCCTCCTCCCCAACAGGAGACCGAGTCAGAGGAAGAAGATGATTCTGAGGAGCAACTTCCTCAGCCGGAGCTGGTGTTTAACGATCATATACCCTCGCCACAACAATAGGCAGGGTATGCATATTAGTACCAGCCGCCCCTTCGGGACCCATTCTAGCAGCAGCAGCCTCAGCATCGACCGCATCCAGCTGATATTGGAGAGCTATACGAGCGACTCTAGGAGTGGTGAGTCACAGACACCGCCACTCAGGATGCCAAATGGGTTATTATGCAGCAGCACATACGCTGCACTGATGAGAGATACGAGGCGCAGCTGGCGTGGCAGCGGCAGGTCAACGACGCCCTCCACATTCCCCCTCCCGATGCACCTGACCAGCAGTGATCAGGTTGTGTCCTCTTCCTTATCCTTTCTTTTTATTTCTTCTTTTCGGATTTTGATCCAACTTTTTCTTGTGTGGATCCGGGACACTTGTCCCGGTTTCCTTTTTATCTTTCTTTTGTTTTTGTTTTGCAGGCAGTTAGTAGATTCCCTTTGCTTCGGGTCTCCTACACTCCCCTTCGCTTTGGTAGATTCCCTCCGCTCCGAGGACTCGTGTTCATCCCCTACATCAGTCATCTCCATCTAGGTTCTTCTATTCCACTCTCAACTCTAGTTTTAGTCTTGCGAGGACACATAACGATTTAAGTGTGGGGTAGGATGCTAGAGAACCTTGCATGAACTTGAGTGCCCTTGATTGTGTTTTTTGTGTGTTCCGTGGTGCCTGTCCAGTTTCTCTAGCATTAGAATTGCTCGGTTCTTGATTTTCGATGTTAAGTTGTTGTTCAATCTGTCATAATGATGCTTAGACTGCTTAACCTAGAACCTGAGAACCAACGTGTATACTTTGATGCTAAATTGCCTGGTCAGAATAGATTTTTAAAATCACACTTGTAGTTTGTCTCCTTGATTGCATGAAATGACCGAATCCGACTAGCAAACCAACTGTGAGCTTTTGATCCATTGCACGTAACTTGCAATTTAAATTCATTATTGAGTGGTTTTCTGTTTGCGTGAATGAGTTAGAATTTGCATGAGACCTACTCAAGACCACACGATGACACGAGTTCTAGAATGATACGGGCACCTAGATTCAGCTACTAATCTAGATAGCCTACCTAACGATAAATCCATTAGGTCTAAACCCTTGAGCTTGGCCTGTTTTTTTTCGGTTCGATATTCATTACAGCCAATTCCCATTCTTTCATTCCCCGTTGATCCTCTGTGGTTGTAGTTCTAGATTAGCCTACCGGAAGTCAGTTTGTGGTAACTTGCCTATAGCCATTAAACAGGTGGTCATAGCTATTACGTCTAGACGTGTAAACCCCTCTAGCAACTAAAAGAAAGAATCGGCACAAAAGAATAATAATAAGAGAATTTCGAAAAAAAAAGAGAAAGAAGAAAAATCAGAAAAGTTCAAAAGTTTCAAGTTTTTAGTTCAATAACGTTCTTCTCCCTACATATGGAAGAACGAACTCAAAAGAAAAATCAGAAGAAAAAAAATGTATGTAAAGAAAACAAAGTGCTAAGTTGCTTGAGGGTATCATAGGACGAGCGTATACTATTCCACCTGTGTCTGGCTAGTCGGTAGGAAGCCATAGGCTAGATTCGAGGGAAGTTAGTCGAAAGCTGCACCGCACCAAAGCCATCATCATACATCCCCTTCATTCATCTCATTATAAACTCTTGTAGTGTAGAATTCGTTACAGTCCTAACAGGGAAGTCCTTCTTGACTAGTTCCTCGTGTTGTCACAGTGGTGGAGATGTGGTCGAATTGCAAACTTATTACAGAATTCAGTAACAGAAAATGATTGAGAGCAGAAACATGTCCTTAAACACAGAGAGAGTTTCCCTTGTACTAAATATTTCCTATGTGAGGAGCCTGGTCGGTCAGGTCAAATTCGTGCATGATTGGTTACTACTTCTTGTCGTGTGCAGTTTTTTGTGAGACCAGGTTGTTTGGCTGATCAGTATGCATGTTAGGTTTCTTGTTCTAGGGATTATCTGTCTAATAAGTCATTGTGTATGCTTGAACTTCAATTTAATCAATCTTATCATTTGTGAACATGAGCGTGTTCTGTTCAGTTTTCTTGAGGACAAGCAAAAGCTTAAGTGCGGGGTATTTTGATGACACTCAATTTGACGTGATTATCAGCCTCATTTAAGCGACATTTCCCTGCTTAAGACATGGTTTTTAGGGTAGAATAGCGAATATTCCCTCAACTGATCTATCTCGTGCCATTTGTGTTACTTTGGCCCGTTTCGGGTCTATTTGATGGTTTTCTAGTGTTTTCATGATAGCACAGGTTTTTTGCAATCAAATGAAGTAGCCAAGGACGGGTCTAAGGCATTGGAACCTCGAGGAACCGCACCGGAACTAGTCCAAGGAGTTGATCAAGCCAACTCAAATCCTGCCCCGATTTACACTACAGTTTTGGCGAAAACTCCAGAAGAAATCGGCAGAGCTTTACAAGAAGAAGTTTTCGGCGAGAAGTCAAGTTCTCGCCGAAAACTCTGAACTTCACAAACATAGGAGAATCAATCGACGAAAGCCTTCATTTACACTGAAGTTTTCGCCGAAAAATCCAGGCAAAATCTGGCGGTTTAGGGTTAAGTATAAATACTTAAACCGGCGGCCCATCAGTAAAACACTTCATACCGGATAATAATTTACTTTTCAAAAATAGAATTCTCACAAGTTCTAGACCTAAGGAGTTCGAGAGAGCAGAGTTTTAGAATTCGAAGAGCCAGGAAGAGATCGTGACGCCATCCCTTCACCTCGGAGACTCGGAGCTAGGATTGAAGATTACCTGAGAGCGAAGCTTTGCCAGAGTCGTCTTAATTAGGTTTTACAGTTTCTATCTGTTCTATCTTTTCATGATGAACTCTATTTCTGTCTTTGATTCTGTCGTTATGAACATGAGTAGCTAAACTCGTAGAGCTTAGACTAGAAGAACCCTAAGTGACCCAGGGCTTTAAAGCGGTCACGGATCAGCGGTGATTAGATTCAAAGTTCAATCAGTTTCTCTTTCATGTTTGGTTTGTTCTTCGTTGTTTATGTTTCTTGTCTGGATTGATCACCTAGATTAGATTCTTGTTAAGCTAAGGATAGAAGCGAGTTCTCGCCTTACTTTAAAACACCAAATCAACAATTAACCTATTCATTGGAGTGTGCCTTTCGTAGGAACCAGTTAATAATCCACTACAAGAGTAACTCATAAATTGTTAGTAATTCCACCAGTTAGTTTAGTCGTTGCGAGAGGCGACCGTACCCAGGCGACTAATTAATCTTGGTAGCTAGATCGGATAGAGCGAACATTCGCCAGTCTTAAACCTAAGGGTCAGGAGTTATGGTGGTGTCTTAGAATTGATTGAACGAGAATTGAAATCCGCTGATCTGTTGATTGCTAATGCTTTGGTGAACAAAGGGGTATTCGAAGTCTAAGCTTGTCTGTCGTCTTTGTTATGTCAACCAATCTTCCAATCTGTCTTTCAGTTTAGTTTTCAATTTCCTTGCATTTTCTAGAATAGAAGTCGTGGAACTCACACCACGCACAACCTGTTTAAACTTGAGTAATCTGCCTTTACATTTGAGTAGACGATTATTAGATGACCCTTGGAATACGATCTACTTAGCTCTATAGTATTTGATACCCTGTTCTGCAGTTCATTAATATGCTTCGTCGGGAATGACGTCCCCGTATTGGGGGCGATTACTTTGCCCATAACTTTTAAATATGATAACCAACAGGAAATGACGTGTGAATTTCAACTCACAACATTCAAGGTCGTATTTCCACGAGGTCCTCTCATAAACTAATACTCACACTGGTCATGAACGGTCTAAACATTTGAGTTGAGTTCGGTTTAAACAAGAACAATTCAAAAGCTTAAACAATCTAAGTCAAACAAGGCAAAACTAACAAGTAAATTTGAGGATCAAACAAGAGAGAAGTAGGTTAGCTTAGCAAGGGGTTTCTACAAGCCCAAGGATCATGAAAGTTGAATTGAATCTCAAGCAACGATGTGCAAACGAATGACTACGCAAAACACTTAATTAGAATTAATGAACTCTCGCACAATTGACTCTCTACTCCTAGACCAAATGGACCATGCTCTCGCTATGTGAACAAAGGAATGGAGTGCTTTATCTAGCTCAATGAAATGCTCAAACACTTAATCTCTTAGCTAACATCCATCTAACACAAGGCAATGATGCAAAACATTCTCATGCCAATCATATAACACTAGTCTAACAATCAATGAGTCTTTCAACCTCCAAATAACTAAAAACTAAGTGCACACCAAGTGTTCGACAAAATGTCAACAAGGAAAACAAGCTTAAACTGGTTCCAACTAGAAAGTTTAATCTCTCAAACAATCAATTACAAATCCTACAACCTTTGATCAACATCAATCAATCACTTTCATGTATTGAAAGATATAGAAAATGTACCATAAGAACAAATCATGTTCACATGGAACCTAAGCACAAGGTCTAGGATCATCATCTTACACAAAGGCCATGAGAAACTCAATCCGCACAATCAATCATCTATCCTAGCTTGATTCATCCCCCACTAAACTAAACCCTAGGTCTAGCCCAGCATAACTATGGAAGAAACCTGAAATTGAGAGGCGAAGATCATCCTAGCTTCCATGGAGGAATCTTCACTCTTACACTTCAAGATGCCAATCCAAGGTGAGAAGCTTCAATCCTTAGCTCCAATTGCTCCAATTTGGGTCTTCAAATGGCCTCCTAGGGTTCCAGAGGTGTTGGGGACGAAATGGGGTGTTCTTGGGTCGTAGGTCATGAAAGAGAAGTGATAGATCTCCCTTTGAACTCCAAAAATCGTCAATAAATAGAAATATGATGGGCATACACGTCGTGTATAACTACACGTTGTGTATGACTACACGTCGTGTGCCCTAAAATCTGCACAAACCACAATTTTGCTTCGCTCGTTTCTCCCTCATCCAAGCTCAGATTTGGCCTCCGTTTGGTCCTATGGACTTCTTGTCATCTCTACTACAACGTCCTGACCTGAAATGCACACAAAAGAGACTACAAAGCACGTCAATGGGGCGACAAGTGACCCCCGGGCAACAATAACTCAACTTGTGCAAAAGGGCTCGAAAGGCATGCAAACTAGGACGGATGAGGATCAAATCACGGAGAAAACAAGGGCAGAACGTACGATAAATATGTATGAAATAAGGTCACATCAAACTCCCCTACGACTAAGCTTTGGCTTGTCCTCAAGCAAATGAATCAGAAGGCATCCAGGTTCACAAAGTACAAGATAGGACAAATTGAGATTCAAACATTAACAATTTGGCTTAGAGTGTTCCACGAAAAAACTTAACCTACACATGCAAGAACGTCAACCAAACAAGTCTAGACCTCGCTGTTTTCTGCACACTTCAAGTAGTAGTTAATTAGGACACATTTCTTTCCAAAAACAAATTGATCACAAATTATCTGACCACGACAACTCCACTCTAATCAAAAGGTCTTAAACTTGGGATATGAAACAGATTAGGTGGGGGTAGGAAATATTTGGGAGATGGTGAGTGATCGTGATGTGGCTATCGACTCGACTTCATCCGCCTCTAGATCTGCACTTTACAAGCTCTAGCTAGGATGACTATAACAAGGGCCACTTTTAAGAACTCTTTTTTTTCTTCTTTTTTCTACTGCATACTAGTGCTCGATCCAACACTTCACTTAGGTGTTCGACCGGCCTAGCTCACAGCCTTTGCCTATGCTAGTGCTCAACCCGACACTTCACTTAGGTGCCGAGCTTGCCTAGCTTTTCTTACGGCACTTCAAGAATTTGAGAAACTTCAACACTTTCTTCACACACTAGCCACTTGATTTGTCAATTTAGCCACTTGATTTCAGCAAGCTATAACTCTCACAAAAGATTTCAAATTGGATTTCCATCTAATCTCAAGCCACAATCACGGGGGATCAAAAAGGGAATGAAGAACATGGATAAGGGCTGAAAATGGGTGTACACCAACAAACAGGCCAAGGCACAACGGGTTATCCTACAGGATAATGATTCGGGTAGGCTTTTTGGCTGAATGTGGTGAAATCTAAGTGCCTTTATCATCTTAGAACGGTGTTATGAGTGGTTTTAAAACAAGAATCAAACCAATCAGTTCAAATTACAAGAGTGACAAAATCTCTGTTCTGGCCTAGGCTTATTTGATATTGGTGCCTACATGCTGGTTATAGGTTCTAAGTGGAACAGCCTAAATGTCATTGTTAAAGCTTGAAGTCAATTAAACACCAAAAGTCAAGAACTGAACGATTCTACGCTAGAGGAATTTGGACGAGAGAGAGAGGGAGAGTAAGGTAGAACGAGAATACCGCGCGTTGAAAAAGAGAAGCCATATATGAAACACCGGGTCAAGTAGCCCGTTCAGGACGAGGACCTAAATCAGGGGTACCTATGGAGAAACAAGAGGAAACAAGCCACAACCACATACATCCATAGGGTCATAAGTCAAGCACAATGTAGTCCACGATAGCACTGATCAATCCATAGTACAGATCAAAACAGAAAATAGAAAAGAGGATAAAGCATCCACACACAATCACAATCAAACAAAAATAACAGAAACAAGAGTCATGAGATAAAGTTCTGGCCCTGAAAAGCTCACTATGGTGTGGGCTGGTACGGATAACATGGCCACTGGGGCTGCCATGGCTGGAAGTCGCAGAGTAGGAGGCGGAGGTGGGTACGCTGGCCACTGCAATGGAAAGCTGCCTTGCACCAAAACTTCCTCCTCCTGAACCACACCCTGATCTATGTAGTACGTTGAGGAAGCATGATAGGAGTCCTGATAATATGACATGAACCCCTGCTGCCAGTACTGTGCATGCTCAACATGCGAAATTTGGACCCCTTGGTGCTCCTGCACATCCTCCATCCTCGCCAAGCGCTCACTATCCATCTGGCACCCTAACTCCAAATCAGAAACCCTGCGAGCTAAATCCCCAATCGTCAAGTAGTCCTGGTTCTGCCTATACCTCACAGCCTCGCAGACCGACGTGAGATGACCAATGCCAGAAGATAACTCTTGAAATGCACGTTCTCATCAGCGTCGTTCCTAGATCGCGGGCACGTGGGTGCCAAAAGGTCAAGAATGCTCCCTAACTGTATAATATTGGCAACCAAGATGGTGACCGATGGCAAGAAAGGAGGGCTAGGTCCGAACTCCTCTAAGCAACCGTATGAGTGAAGGAGTCGCGTCACATAGCCGCCTCCCAATACTAACCCCGTCTTGTCATTCCTCTGCAAGGAGGCCAATGAGTTGAGCACCAAGTCGCCTAGATTGATGTGATCCTGGCCACCAAGGACACAGTTGATGCTGAGCTAGCCCTAGCATTGATGCCGGGCCAAGAATGCACCGGCTCATGGCCTATGCCAGCACCACCACCGGAGCCTAGAAGAGCCCAAGCCCCGGAGCCAGAAGATGCACCTGGGAGGATGCTGATCCTCAGCCAGGCCCCAAGGCCAGCTCCTACTGAGGCCAAGATCAGACTGATGTCCCGGCAAGAGCTGATGCTGACACCGAGCCCTGACCCGGACCCCGGGCCAAGCCTAGCACCCAGCCTAGGGCCCATACCGACCCCCACGGGCCCCCAGAGCAAAGACCTGCCTAAAGACATCCCAAAGGTACCCTGGAAAGAAGGCTCGAAGCGGAACTCAAAAGGCCTGGACAGAATTGAAGAAGGCCCCGAGCTAAGCTTGCCACAAGCACAAGGCCCATGCCAGCGCTCGTCAGAGGAGCACTTTTGGCCCAGAGAACAATTGACCCGTGCCTTTTGGTATTTTCCAAAGGCACTGGAATTCTTATGGACCCAGGATTACCCTCCAACAAACAGAGCTCAATTCGGAGGAGTATCAAGGGAGATAGGGCTAGAACAAGTCCTAGTGATGCTTGGCCTAAGCATCAAGGAGTGGAGCTCGGATGCTGATCCGAAGGAGCCAACACTAGGAGCTAAGATCAGGCCACCACCTGAGCCTGATCCATGGAGGTATTGATGACCATTCAAGATACGGGAAATGGAGAGAAGATGCCAAATACATCCAAGCAAGGAATCCTAATCAAGCTAGGATTTCCCGGTTTTGGACAGATTCCTAGTCTGATGAAGATTGACGGATTTGGGCTACTTGGAGATAGAATTTGGGCTAAAGCCCAACATGAAAGTTGAAGCCCATGACGTCTACTAGTGATCTGCCAAAGGGCTTAATTTTCCTATTTAATTTGGTATTTATTTGGCTATTTTTACCAGAACCCGTTTAGCTGTTTTTAGGGTTTTTTTCAACCTCCTTTTTAGGAGTTCTTGTTTAGGTAGGATTCTCTTCCCTTGTAGGGTTGGAGTCCGAATTATCCCTTCTTTTAGTCTAGGTTAGGATTAGTTAAAGTCCTCTTTAGGTTTTCTAATTAGGACTCTTTTTATTTCTCTATTTTATTATTATTTAGGAAGTAGTGTTTAGGGAGGAGAGCTTGTTCCCTCACCTATATATAGAGGCCGCCGGCCACCCTTGTAACACAACCTTTGAATTGAATAAACACTTGAAACTTCGGTTTTTCTCTTAGCATGGAATTGCTAATCTCTTCTCGACTTTCATGGAATTGACTGTCGTTTAGATCGACTTATCATCAAGAGCATCCATCTCTTGGCGTGGCGTCTTCGACTGGACACTTCTGGTTCCCGGCTGTTATATAGCCGACGGGTCAAAGCACTTATCCGCCCCCGGTTCCCGACAGTTCTACCTCGTTGCACGGTCTCAACTTGCGGTGTTTAAGGGTCGTCTGCCCACGGTTGCAGCGGTTCACATCATAGATGCACCTTCACAACCTACTCTAAACAATAAAAGAGGAAGAGGTCCCTAGAGGTGACCACACCCGTGGACGAATGAGGCTTCTATGAGTAATAGAGTGACGAAAGAAGTAGTGCAGGAAGCGAAGCAGCGGCTTTTTCACCACGGTCACCTTGGACACACTGGAGTTATAGGCACCATGTGACAGAGCAATGGAGGTCCAAAATTCCCTAGCAGAGAAACCTGTGTTGGATGTGGTAGCCAGAGGTTTCATCATGTCACTCCTGGAGGTCAAAAAATCATAGAAACCGAGATGGTAGCCGAACTCATCAACGGAGCACACTCTAAGGAATCCACCTAGGTGGAACGGCACAAATTTATCCGCCGTAGTCTAGTGAGGAACAACCTCAAGCGTGCATAAGAATTCCTTAGTAGCCCATTCATATGTCCGCTCACTCACCTCCAAAAGTGGCCAAAGTCCAGCTCCATCAGCATAATCCTTGAGGTGATCATACCACCCCTCGTGCTGCTGCAAACCCAGAATATCAAGCCGTCCGAACCTCGCTAGAGCTCAATGCTCCACAATCTGAAATCTCTGATCAGCCTTGCTCGTAGGGTCGAAATCAAAAATCTTCTCTTTAATTTCAACGGAGATGTCCATGCTCCGCATAGGTGGAGGGTCCTGAAGTTCGACCGAGGGCTCTCCAACCGGTACCTTTCGCTTCTTTGGTGCGGATGAGGAGGCCGAAGCCTTTCCTTTACCCTTAGGTGGCATCCTGCGAGAGAAACAACACTTGATTCAAAAGCGAGCTAATGACTATCAAAACAAATACTAAGGATATACCCATCAATCCAAATCAAAACATGTAAAATCGAAGCAAAGATCAAACAATTTAACATCTGAAGCTCAACGATCACATTATAATGGCAATATCACTTAGCACGAATCAAGATCATCAAAGTCAAGTATAACAACCTATGCTAGCAAAAATCCATTCATTAAAAACCACACTAAGCAATAGGCATGCATCACGGATCAGAAACACGAATCAATACGAATAAGCATGAATCCACCCGATGCAAAGGAGGTGTACACAAATAAATCAATGAGTGGTGATCAACCACACCCCTCCTCACACAAAGAACAGAATTCGGTCCTTGAATTCAACACTTGCAAGATCAAGTCACAGACCACACTGAAATGCATGGGCAAGAACACAAGTCATATCATAAGAGCACTATCATCCATAATTAAGTCCAGAACTCATGACATAGCATCCATAATTAAGCCAATCAACGAAAATCACCAAGTTTCAACACAGTACTCCAACTCTACTCAAAGGATGCTAAACAAACCTCACTTCATGAAGAAAAAGGCATAGCAATCAAGAGTAACTCAAGGCAGCAAGAATCCCTACTAACAAGACTCCAAACCACAAATCACAAGCTGCCCACAAATCAAATAAACACCACATCAGCAATAGGAAATGAAAGAGAAACCTGCTGGAGTTGGCTGGTGCTAACGGTGGTTGGCGGGGGTTGGAGGAATGGCGGCTATGGCTGGCAATGGAAGATGGGGCTAATGTCAAAGGAGAGGAGAGGTGTGAGGGGGTCGAAGAAAGGGAGAGTGAGAGAGGATGGCGGCGGGGTGGCTGGGATGCGGCGTAATGCATTCGACGGGGCGCGGCTGGCGATTAGAGGCAAACGGCGGCTGGCGTCGGTGGTTGGAGATGGGCGGGGGGTGCTGGGAGGTCGGCGGTAGGTGAATGGGTCGGTGGTATGGAGTTGAGAGAATGGATTCGAGGTGGGAGTCGTAGGGGATTCGAAGAAGAGGGATAAGGGGGGTTGGTTGGTTGGGGCAGGTCGGTTCGGGTTGGGTTGGGTGGTCCGGGTGGGTTGGCTGGGTTGGTGGTTCAAGTAGGTTGGGTCAGGTGAGGGGGGTGGTTTGGTTGGAGTCATGTGAGAGGTTGGGTTGGTGGGTGGACTCAAAACCTAATCAACCCAAAACAAGGCAAAACGAAAGACAACCCATGACCCAAACCAAAAATTGACTCAAATGGGGATACACGACGTGTATCACTACATGACGTGTGGTTCCACACGACGTGTGACAACCAAATCAAAACTAACTAAGATTGGGGGACAAGGAGATTGGTTGAGAAAGTACACGACGTGTACTAGTACACGACGTGTATAACTACACGACGTGTAGTCCCCTTCACAAAATGCACTTTTTTCCAAACTTCCCAAACAACTCCAAACACCAAAGGGTCCTAGACCCGAACAAAATCAATTTCCCATAGCATCACAGACCAATAACCACCTCTAAATCTCAATGACTTAAAAGAAAACAACAACACACACAAAAACAAAGCGAAAACAACGAGAAAACACTCGGGTTACCTCCCGAGAAGCGCTTGTTTAACGTCGTAAGCTCGATGAAGCAAGGAACACTCAAGGCATGACCAAAGACAAGACCTCAACAACACCTATAGTATCATTAACAACATAATGCTTAAGTCGATGGCCATTCACCTTAAAAGGTTCGGTTTGGGATGGAGAGATTACGTCGATGGTGCCATAAGGAAATACATGAGTTACCGTAAAAGGGCCGAACAAGTGAGACCTCAATTTCCCTGGAAAGAGCTTGAGCCGAGAGTTGTATAGGAGGACTTGATCACCAACTTTGAAATCCTTGCCCGGCTTCAAACGGGAGTCATGAATGAGTTTTGTCCTCTCATTGTAAAGCTTTTGCATTCTCATATGCATGGTGGCGATACTCCTCGAGCTCATGTACCTTAAACTTACGCTCTTCTCCCGCGAGACTCATATCAAGGTTTAGAAATTTCAAAGCCCAATAAGCTCGGTGCTCGAGCTCTACCGGCAAATGACATCTTTTTCCATAGACCATCCTATAGGGAGTAGTGCCTATAGGGGTCTTGTAGGCCGTGCGGTAGGCCCATAGAGCATCATCAAGCTTCTTCGACCAATCTTTTCGTGATTGGTCAACGTTTTCTCCAAGATTCTCTTAAGTTCCCTATTGGTCACCTCAGCTTGGCCACTAGTTTGAGGGAGATACGAGGTGGACATCCGATGAGTGACACTGAACCGGTGGCATACTCTATCGAATTGCCCTTGAAAATGAGACCTCGATCACTAATGATAGCACGAGGGATACCAAAACGGGTGAACAACTTAACAAGAAACTTCCTTACGACTTGGGCATCATTGGTAGGCAAAGCTTGTGACTCCTCTCATTTAGACACGTAATCTACCGCAACTAATATGTACTTATTACCATGTGAAGTAGGGAACGGTCCCATTAAATCAATACCCCATATATCAAATATTTCTACCACTACCGAGACATTTTGAGGCATTTCATTACGGGAAGAGATGTTACCTGAACGTTGACACGCATCGCAAGACTTGACAAAGTCTTAACAATCTCGATAGATGGAGCGCCAAAAGAATCTGGACTCAAGTACCTTACGAGCCGTGTGATTTGCTCCATGATGTCCACCCGTAGGACCGGAGTGGCAATGTCACATGATATCCTTAGACTCTCCATAAGTGACACATCTTCTAATCATACCATCCGAGCCAACTCGAAATACAAAAGGATCATCCCAATAGTAATGCTTCAAATCCACAAAGAACTTCTTTTTGTCTTGAGGGAAGAGGCCCTCCTTCAAGTCTCCACTAGCAAGATAGTTAGCAAAATCTGCGAACCAAGGTTCCTCGAACTCCAAAGTCGCTATAGCGAATAATAGCTCATCGGGGAAGTTGTGATTGATCTCTTCATTACCATTGTGTACCATCTCCGCCTCTTCCAAGCGAGACAAGTGGTCGGCAGCTACGTTCTTGGAACCCTTCTTATCACGAATCTCAATATCAAACTCTTGCAATAGAAGGACCCATCGGATCAACCTTGGTTTAGAATCGGTTTTAGATAGAAGGTACCTCAAAGCTTGGTGGTCCGTGAAAACAATAGTGTGAGAAAGCACCAAGTAGGACCTAAACTTATCAAAAGCAAACACTATGGCCAAGAGCTCCTTCTCCGTAGTTGTGTAGTTCCTTTGAGCATCATTGAGAGTCTTACTTGCATAGTATATTGGATGGAATCTCTTGTCGATTCGTTGGCCTAGAACCGCTCCAATAGCGTAATCGCTAGCATCACACATCAACACAAATGACTTTGACCAATCCGGAGCAATGAGTATAGGAGCATTCGTGAGCTCACCCATGAGGAGTTCAAAGGCTCGCATGCATTCGTCATCAAAGCGAAATTCCACATCCTTCTCGAGAAGCCGAGTCATAGGAGTAGTTATCTTGGAGAAGTCTTTGATGAAGCGCCTATAGAAACCGGCATGCCCCAAGAAACTTCTCACGGATTTCACGGAAGAGGGTGGAGGAAGTTGAGAGATGGTCTCTAACTTTGCCTTATCAACCTCAATGCACTTTTTAAAGATCTTGTGACCCAGAACAATCCCATCATTGACCATGAAATGGCACTTTTCCCAACTTAATGCGAGATTGGCCTCTTCACACCGATGCAAGACCTTCTCAAGGTTCCTCAAGCATAGGTCGAATGAATCCCCAAAAACCGAGAAGTCATCCATGAACACTTCCATGATATCTTCCACAAAATCATCGAAGATGGCAAGCATACACTGTTGGAAGGTAGCGGGAGCGTTGCACAACTCAAAGGGGATCCGTCGATAGGCAAGAGTACCGAAGGGGCATGTGAATGTGGTTTCTCGATGTCCTCCGGGGCGATCGAGATTTGAAAGTAGTCGGACATACCGTCCAAGAAACTTAGTACTCGTGACCGGAGAGACGCTCGAGCATTTGATCAATGAAAGGTAGAGGAAAGTGATCCTTCCTAGTGGAATCATTGAGTCGACGATAATCTATGCAAACACGCCACCCGGTGATCATCCTTTCGGTATAAGCTCATCCTTGCTAGATAAGGGAACACGAATTAACAAAATTAAAGAACATTACTTTTTCTTTCTTTTTTCTTTTTTTTTCCTTTTTTTGATTTTTTTTTTACATTTACTTCCGAATGGTCGGTAGAGTGTGGATACTACCGGGTATGGAGCAGCCGAAAACCTTTGAAATTTCACGTTATCCTAGACCCTAGCCACGATCAGGAGTAGGTTAGAAGAAGAATGCCACATTGAGACTTCCCTTTGGGACTACAACAATGGGCAGGCACGTATGCCAACTCGTGAATCGACCCACAACTTCAATACCAAACCATTCACTTTTCAGATTTTTTTTCTAATTGGAAACATCAACATCAGTTTAAAACATGAAATTAAAATATCCCTTATCTAGACTCGATCATGGCATTGAACTAGAGAATTCGAGCATCAGATAGACCAAGTCTTCCACAAAACCAAGTTAATTGTTCACTAACACAATAAGGGCAAGTTTCTAGAAAACTACAGGAAATAAGAGTGGGAGATGGTCATAATACGGGTTTTCACACACACATTTGGTTAGCTAAAGCACCACATCAATCTCACCATATGGAAAACGGTAAGCCACTCAAGAAGATATTAAGCAATGTGAATATATACTTGCAAACGAGAATGGGAAGCAATGAAAGAGTGAAAAACAAAACACAATGACCACCCTGGTGAAACCTCCGATCGTTGTTCGGATGTTCAGCCAAATAAAAACTACTAATGCTAAGAAAAAGCGTATAGCAGATCGTATTCCACGAGCCTTCGAATGATTGGCTACTTCAGAACTAACAAATTATTCAAAGAAAAAAAACACTTAGTGCGTGGTGCGAGTTCCACGACTTCTACTTCTAAGAAATGCAGAAAAATTAAAAAGATTAAACTAAAGCAGATTGAGAATTAGGGTTTGAAAACAAGAATGACAGACGAACTTAGACTTTGAATCCCCCTTCGTTCCCCAGAGCATTGGCAATCAACAGATCAGCGGATCTCGATTCTTATTCAATCAATTACTAAGACACCACCATAACTCCTTACCCTTAGGTTTAAGACCGGCGAACGTTCGCTCTATCCGTTCTAACTACCACGATTAACTAGCCGCCCGGGTACGGTCGCCTCTCGCAACGACTTAATTAATTGGTGTAATTACTAGTGATTAATGAGTTACTCTTGCAGTGGATTAACCCTAACCGGTTCCTACGAAAGGCACACTCCAATTATAAGGTTAATTGTTTAATTCGATGTTCTAAAGTAAGGCGAGCGTTCGCTTCTATCTTTAGCTTAACAAGATTCTAATCTAGGTGATCAATCCAGACAAGATACATAAACAATGAAGAACAAATCAAACATGAGAAAGAACTGATTGAATTTCGAATCTAATCACCGCCGATCCGTGACCGTTTTAAAGCCCTGGGTCACTTAGGGTTCATCTAGTCTAGGCTCTAAAGGGTTTAGCTACTCATGATCATTACAAAAGACACAAAGACAAAGAAAGAGTTCATCATTCAGAGGAAGAACAGAAAACCCTAATTCAGACGACTCTGACAGACTCCGATCTTCGGTAAGTTGCACTCCTAGCTCCGGTTCTCCGAGGTGAAAGGGATGGCGTCACGATCTCTAACCGGCTCTTCAAACTCCAACTCCTCGCTCCAGAACTTCAGAGAATTCTGATCTCGAAAAGTTGTATTATGATTAATTATGAATTTCTTTTCCCCCCCTCGGGCCGCCGGATTAAGTATAAATACTTAACCCTAGTTGGGCCGGGCTGAGCTGATGTTTTCGCCGAAACCATAGGGATAGTTTCTGCGAAACTGGCTTTGAGTTCAGGGCTCCGCCGGCTGTTCAATGTCTTCGGTCCGAGCAGTTGATTTATTTCGCCGAAACCATCCTTCTGTTGGCATCAGTTGATTTGAACTGCTGGTTTCACCGAAATTGGAGGCCTGGTTTCGCCGAAACTGTAAGTGTGAATGGCAGATTTTCGGTTTGACTTGATTGGCTCCTTGGATCGATTCCAGTTTGATTCCTCGAGGTTCCAACGCCTTAGACACGTCCATGGCTACTTTATTTGATGGCAAAAACCTGTGCTAACATGAAAACACTAGAAAACCATCAAATAGACCCGAAACGGGCCAAGGTAACACAAATGGCACGAGATAGGGCAATCGATTGAATATTCATTATTCGACCCTAAAAACAATGTCTTAAGCAAAGAAATGTTGCTTAAATGAGGCTGATAATCACGTCAAATTGAGTGTCATCACACCCATTAAATGACAAAAACTCAATTAACCAACATTGCATGCATTGCTACAAGACCACCCCACACTTAAACTGGACATTGTCCTCAATGGATCAAAATAGAGTGGGGATGATACAGTGTACCTGGAATTGGCTAATGGGAGGGTGAGGAGACAAGGTGAGCACCAATGATGACGACCTACACAATGAACAAACAGCACATAGAAAACTGACTCAAAAATCAAAACACACTCCAGACATGGGCTGCCTCCCATGAAGCGCTCTTTCTTTAACGTCTTTGAGTTAGACGATACCTAGAGAGTTAGCAGTCTCCATCCCATCCAAGCAGCTCTTTGTAGTTCATGTCATCTCCAGACTTCAAGTGGAGGTGGTCTGGGAATTGAACTTGAATACTTCCCCATTGTGGATGAGTGAATGGAATAACACCAATAGGAGAGGCTTGAATCTTGATCTGGCTGTCAAGCCTAGGTAACTCTTCCTTCTTCTTTGCTTGCTCAGCCATCATCAACTCTTGGCGACGCCGCTTCTTTTTTCTTCTACTAACGCGTTTCCGCTTGGTTGTCTTAATAGGTTCCGAGTCATCCGTAGTCGTCTCATCAGAAGAAAGTATAGAGTTTATATTTTGACTAGTTGTAGCACTAACAACTTTAATCTCTTCGGTAGGAAGGGGCACAAATTCGATCAGATGGGTAGGAGTGGTGATGACCGTACCCATCAAAGGAGTGAAAAACTCATCGTCGTTCGAGCTTCGATAAAAAGGAAGTTCCTTCTTAATATGCTGATATGCCTCTTCAGCCTCTTGAAGTTCCTTGCACTACTGTTCAATTGTCTTCACTGTCAACTTGAATTCCAAGTCAAACAACCCATCACTAAGCTCTTTCACCTTGCTAGACAAGTAATCAATTGCTTTTTTCTGCTTGTGCAACCCATCTTCCAATGCTTCTTTCTTCTTTCGCACATACGCCTCCAATGCATCAAATCTTGCATTGGTAGTAGTCTGTAATGCGTCAAATCTAGTTCAAATCACCTTTGTCAAACTACTAAATAACTCCTCAACACTTGATGTTTGTTTGTCAAGCTGAGAGGCTTGATTAAGATGATCGCTAATTTCTTGTTGAGAACCAAGAGCATCATCATTTTCTTCCTTTCGCTTAGATATGATGAGATCCATGTTCTCACTCATTCTCTTGAGAGATGCGTTGAGAGAAGCATTATCAGCTGCACCAGTAATAACTATCTTGGTCAACTCCTCAATCGTTGAAGGACTAACTTGGTGTGTTGAGCCATAAGGTTCAGGTTCTTCACAATAGCAAGACTAATCTTGTCGATCTGAATAACATGGATCTTGCATATTCCAGTTGCCAGAGCTACCATAATCACCACTATACTCATCATAAGAATGATCAAAAGCTGGTGGAGAGACTTGAACCGATGGAGAACGATGATTTTTTAACTCCCTAAGAAGAGTTGCAAGTTTTGCTTCAATATCCATACCCTGTCCTGCATACAAAGCAGGGGAAAAAAATCCAAGAAAACAACCAACACAAGGGGTGAAGTAGAAAATGTTCTATTCACAAGATGGGGATATGAAGCAAACTAAAAGATCAAATATGTACAAACAAGAAAGCAAAAACTGAGCTAGTAATCCTAATTTATCACGGTATATCAGGTACAAAAATTTATAATGAAGAACATCATCACCCGTTTTAGCCTCCCACTAGGCTTCATTGTGATCATAGCACACAGTTCGACTACACGGCGTTCCTGGATTTTTGTGAGTTTCAAAATAGTGGTTCGCCTTGCGTCTGTGGCCTACCCCCAAGCAAATAGGCAGGCCGAGGCTATCAATAAACTCATCTTGCAGGGGCTGAAGAAGAGGGTAGACACGGCGAAAGAAAAGTGGGTCGATGAATTACCCAACATTCTGTGGGCGCATAGGACGTCATACAAAACCGCCACCAACAAAACACCCTACACACTAGTGTACGGAATGAAGGCGATACTGCTTGTAGAAGTCAACCTGCCAAGCTTAAGGGTATAACAACGGAAGAGAACAATGAGGCACTACACATGAGCCTGGACATGATAGAAGAACGGAGGGAAGATTCTAGCATCCGCCTCATGGCGGAGAAAGCTCAATTAGCCAAGCGGTACAACGCTCAACTTCGCCCTCATCACCTAGAGGAGGGTGACTGGGTGGTCTGGAAGGTTTTTCGACCAATCCCCCAGCAAGGCAAGCTGAATGCCAACTTGGAAGGGTCTTACAAGATTTGTGAAGTATTTGGCCCAAGCACCTTCAAGCTGTAACACCCTACTGGAGAACCCATACATAAGACCTGGAACGCCATGCACTTAAGGAAGTATGGCGCCAAAGAAGGAACAGAGGAATAGAAGAATCACGATGATGCTTTTTTAAAATTTCTGTCGTATTTATTTTGTAATACGCCGTACCGCACGCGTATACAAGGACAGAAGTAATATATATATACAAGTACGCCGGCTGTGGCGCCTATCTAAAAATACACATCTTAGCTACTAAAATATTTGACGCCTAGAGACCTCTCTCAGATCAGGCTTGATTACCTCAACGGAGTTCGGATTGCCCAGGGAGGAATCCAACTCTCGAACTGAGTTCGGATTCCCTAGAGCAGAATCCAACTCCAAAACTAAGTTTGGATTCCCTAGAATGAAATCTAGCTCCACAACAGAGTTTGGATTCCCATGGTGGAATCAAGGTCCGCAATAGAGTTTGGATTCTCCGGGGTGAAATCCAGCTCCGCAATAGAGTTTGGAATCCATGGGGCGGAATCCAGCTCCACAACAGAGTTCAAATTCCCTAGGGAAGAATCCAACTCAAGAGGGAGGAATGTGACAACAATTATGCAAAAGCTATAGATATGACAAAGACAAGTGAATACTCAACATCAAATAAAATAAAAACCCGATTAGGGGACGAATCGCCTATTACACGTCTAAGGTAAAAGAAGGTTACAATTGAAGGAGTCAAACGGTCTACCCTACTTTTTCCCACTGGATGATACCGCCTTGTCCGCCCTAGCTTTCCTTTTCAGCTCCTTATGACGTTGGCTTACTTCAGTAAAGGCCTCCGTCAATAGCTGGTCCAGCCGGGCCTTCAAAATTACTTGGGAGTCGGCAGACTCCTCATGGTATTCCTGCGCCATCAGCCGCTTGGATGCAAAGTAGAACATGAGGTCCTGGTCCAAAGGGAATTCAAGGTTGCCAATACGGAGCTCATGATGGACGGCAGCCAAAGTAAAACCAATTGAGAATTCCACCCGCTCACCCACCTCATTGGCCGTCTCTTCCTTGATAGCCTTGTCGGCCTCAGCCTTCAAAGTCCTCAGGGTGTCGTTAGCATTCGCCAGCACGATGGCCTTGTCCTCTAGGATCTTGGTCTTGTCCTCCAGACTCTTGGAGAGGTCATCCCGCTCAGTCTCCAAGGTTGCTACCTTGTCTACCAAAGCCCTCGTAGCAGACTAAACCTTGCTCAAGGCTAGCTGCTGCTCCCTCAGTTCCTTGGCCCGTTTCTCCTCCTCAGCCTGCAGATCCAACATGTGTTCAGTGGCCTGGTTAGCATGCACAAGGCAGAGTAAATCCAGTTCGTAAGAGGTAGTTACTAGAAGTCGGCCCGCCTCCTCGTCCATCAACTTCTTGGCCTTGGTGTATTTGGCCTTCCATTGCTGAGCGACGGCCTTGGCCTCCCACAACTCTGCCTCTACAGCATCAACGCTCTGAGGCTGCTCTGCCCTATGAGCCTGATCCACTGACAGTAGAGCACTGGCGATTCCCAAAAGTTGTGGAGGACATACTTGGATGAGATAGGTAATTAGTTAGTACAAAATTGAGTCCTACGGTGAAGTACGCGAAAGGCAACTTACCCGTGCGCCGATGGCCATCTTCTCCATGGCCAGCTTGCGAACGCCATCTTCGGATCGGGGATGGTTGATATCCCAATCTACGGCCAGCTGGAGAGTGGCCCTGGTTAGAATCTCGTTGCCGCCCATGGTTGGCTGCATGGGTGGGAGGTGGGCCGAGCTATACTTGCCCTTAGTATCCCGAGGCCAAGTAGGGTCAAACAAAGGTTGGGACCCACCCTCGGTCTTCTTTTTCTTATCATCCCCGCGGTGAGGGATGGATTTCTGCCGCATCCCACCCTCGGGCTTCTGGATGGGAGGACTTGAGGCTTGCTCTTTCTCGGTCCTTTTTGGGGCGCTCTTTCTCTAGGCGCTCCTCCTAGTCTCCACCCCGAGACCCTTCGGCTTTCCTCTGCCCCGAGTCAGCCTAGATATGCTCGGGCTAGGGCTAAGTGTCACCTGATCCTCCACATACCTTAGTGTTAATCAACGCCGCGAATATAGAGTTGTCTGCATCAAGAAAAGTAAGGCACAAAAACATTGTCAGTCAACACAATACAACAAAACATGTGTGGGCATATATAAACATCTACTATGGACATCTACATAAAGATCTATGCGCCCACTGCTCACCACCGTCAACAACCCATCATCTTAAGGTGTCGCACCCCTTCAGATTGTAGTTCCACAAGTTCACCAGGCGAAAACGCCCACGTCTTGTCCCTTGGGGCGGCTAGGGACGTTAAATCTCTCAATGGCCCCATATGACCACACTAGGCGAAGGCGTTTCAACCAGGGTGCATCCTCAACGGTGTCCACCTTGATGAAGAAGAAGCTATGCCACCACACGGAGTCGGCCTTGATTGTGTTGTACACTCTACTGCCTAAGAAAGCCTTCTGTTTGGTGAAGGTAATCCTATTTTGATTTATGGAGGTAGTGTATAAGTGGTGGAAGATGCGGGCGCTCGGATAGACACGCCTTTTGATGCAAGCCACCTTCAAGGTGGTGAGTGTAGCCCAGGCATGCGGCTGTAGGCACACAGAGATGCTCCCAGGAGGTCCAACACATCCAGCTCCTAGCCATATAGGGTGAAGCGCAACCCATACCACATCGCCTCAACCCATACGCCCACCCAGCTGAGAGGATAGTTCCCGATCGAGCAGAGGTGGGCGGGGTAGCGTATGAATACCATTGTGGCATGTCACACTCATTCAACATCCTCACCAGGGCGGGAGTCTTCACGTAGGGAAGGTAGCTTGGGTCGTATACTTGACAAAAGTCAGCTGGTTCGCTGCTAAGACGTGAACCGCTTGCAATTGTTGGTGGGAGCATCCTTCTTCTTTGATGTTCTAGTGAACCTTTTCTTCGCATGCTTCTGCAGTTACGCAAGAGTGGGGGTGGGTGGGGGATCGGCGTCTTCGGAGAGGGTGTATTCGTGGTCAAACTCCTTGAAGGGATTAAAGGAAATGTCTTCATCCTCCTTGTACGGCATGGGCGGCAACTCTGGAGCTTTACTCCCTTTCTTGCTGGGGAGATCATCCTCCGTCGACTCGCCCCCTAACTCTTGGTCGCTGTAACATCCACGCCCAACTGAACGGTTTGGAACTCGAGTTTGGATGGTTGAGACATTGGAAACAATGTCCTTGAGGCCCCATCAAAGTCTGGGACGTTCATAGTTGAGTCGGGTCGAAGATACAAGCGAGTACGTGAAAATTCGTCAAAGGTGGCAGATTACAAAACATGATCGTGTGTTATAAAACACACCATGTTGTTTACAAGAAACATGCCATGTGTTGTAAGAAACACGTCGTGTTTCTTGTGACTGCCATAAATAGCTGATTTTCACGGAAATTCACAATTTCTCCTCTTTCTCTTTCCCCGAAAATCCTTTTGACGAACTAAAAAGCCCCTTAGCTTCAATCCTTGATTTCGGGAGTTGTAGAGCTCCGATTGGTGATCCGTTTCTTGTTACGGGTTCATGATGATGAGAGGAAGAGATCGCACATCGTGGTTCTGGGTATTTCGGAGTAGGCTGGTGTCAGTGGAAGAAGGAAGAGCTACGCTTTTTGGGCTGTAGAGCTTGGCTGTTCGGGTTCTAGAAGTCGTTTAGAGCCTCGTCTTCTTGTCAGGTGAGGGTTTAGCGTACGATAGGTAGTATGGTCAGTGTGAGGAGTTGTAACTTTGACTTAGAAGAATGTAGGGCTTGGCATGAAATTGAAAGAGAGTAAAAGGGAAAACTGTACTGCAACTGATTGTGATGTGAATTGTGGTGATTGATGCTTGTTGTGTGGATGTTAATTGATGCATTGATTGATGATTGTGGGCTGTTGTGATGTGGTTGATTGGGTCAAAATGATTAACAATGATGATTAATGGATCAGACTTAGTAATGAGCGTAGGAGGGTCGGGATGTGATTCTGTAAACTATATCTATACCTGGTGCTGTCAGTTGTGGTTGCAGGAGGGTGGTCCTGCCAATGTGGAGTCGCCCTATAAATGATGAACAGGTGGATGGCCCTGCCAATGTGGGTTCGTCCTATGAAGGATGAACAGGAGGGTAACCCTAAGACTCACGACATGGCTATCCTTGTAGTTGCAGGTGGGGGTGGCCGATGAGCTAGCCGTTTACCCTTAAACTGTTTGTGTTATGTGGAATATTGAATGAAATGGATTATGTTGTAAATATGATATTGGATGAAATGATGTTATGTGTAGTTGGATGCAATGATGCTATGTGTTGTTGGATGACCTTATGTTATGAGTTGTTTGGGTGAAAGTGGTGCTATATGGGATGGGGGTTGATAAGGTGATAGTAATATAGAATTATGACAGAGAATTGGATAATGGAATTGGTACATGGAATTGGGTAGAGGAATTGGGACTTGGTTGCTTGTTTGAATTCGCATTGTTGATATGTGCAGGGATTGGATTGTGATATTTGGATTGTGGTTTGAAACTGGATTAGTGATGAAATTAATGATGGAATTGTTGATGGACTAGATGATTGGAATTGGATGGTATTGATGAGGAATTTGATGGATGGTAATGATGATGGAACTAATGGATGATTTTGGTCATTGGATTTAAGTGATGGATGTATGATTGTGATTAATGAATGATAGAACCGGTAGGAGACCACACTGCCCACCTGGAGATGTGTTGAGTTGTGTTCAGTTCACGTTTGAGTGAATCACTCTGGTTAGCTACTAGGGATTTACGTTGAGTCGGTCTATGTTGAGTGGATCACCTTGGTCAAGTATCAGGGATTATTGGTGAAGTTGGTCTACGTTGAGTAGATCACCTTGGGTTGTATTATCAGGGATTGTTGGCCGGCAGTGGTGGTGTGGAGCAACTCCTAGGCGCCTAATGAACTCACCTAGAGAAATTAATGAGATGTGTGTGTGTGATTTGTGTATGTGTGTGTGCATTGGATGTGAATGTGAGGTGTCTTGTGATGAGTTATGGACTATGTTGGATTGATCTATGAACTGAATGGTGTCGTTGTACTGAGCTGTGGGATTGATGTGAATAGTTTAGGAGTATGACGATGATATGAACTGTGAGCTGTTAATATGGAGAGATGCATAATAACTCACTTAGTAAATTGAAATGTGATCTATGATTGGGTGCCAGATGAATGTGTATGGTTGTTGTGTGACGATTGAGATGACGAGTTGACTTATGATGCTTCTAATATTGAACTGTATGTATGGTGTTTCTAATGTTGAACCGTATGTATGGATGTAATGTTGAACCGTATGAATGATGACCTTTGTTATATTGATGTTATTTGTGAATGATGAATGTTGAACTGAGTAACGCACCTATGTGATCACCTAGACTGTTTTAGGGAATTAAAATGTGGTATGGCTGTGTCTGGTTCCAATGTTGTTGTGTGTGCAGAGTTTGGGATCACTCTGTCAGGTTAGGTTCGGCACATAGTTAAACCTAGTGGGTTCACTCAATTTCATTAGGAAATTGATCCCCCCCCCCCTCAGTTTCTCTTTTCAGGTGTTCGGTTGAGTTCAGAGGAGTTGTAGTTTGGAGTTGTGAAGTGAAGATTAGTGGACTACTTGGAGTGACTATCGTTTTGGTTTTATGTTTCAGTTGACACTTTTGGGTTGGGAGATTTTGTAAACGTTGTTGAGGTTCAGGTTTCGGATTTTGATTTATCAGTTTTTCGGATTTTGAATTGTATTTAATGAAGGCCTTCGCTTGTTTTAGAACCTTTTAATAAGAGTTGTTTCCGTTTCCGCTGCCTTTTTACTCTTGTCTTTAAGTGTTGTATCTTCGAGTAATGCTCATACCGATTTGACCACAGGTGAACCAGGGTCGGTTTGGGATGGGTGTTACAGTCGCCCTCCTCTAACCACCCTGTAACCAAGGGCAGAGGGTGCTTTTGACCTTTGGCCTCGCGGCGCTGGAGGATGACGGAGAATAGGATGAGGTGGATGAAGAAGAAATGGGCGTGTTGGACGACTCTTTGGTGCCAAACCCTCTTCCCCTCTCATCATAGCCTCCTACAGTTGAAGAGTAAAGGGCACAAATTGGAAGAGGAGGAGGTATGAAAGCCAAAGGGCGGACCAACACTGGAGCACTGCCCGTTCTCGCACTCGGAGGACAAAGATGAGAGATGGACTCCTTACGCGTTTTGGGACGCCCTAGAATCTCCTCTAACAAACCAAAATCTATAGACGAAGAAGACGTACTCCCTAAAGAAATCTCACTCCACGGCGGAATTAAGAATAAAGAAAGGAAAAACAAGCCTAAAACACTAGGCGCAAAGAAAAAGTAAATGTGAAGGGATTAGCAACACCTACTTGGCTCGAAGGAGGAGGAAGACTCCACATCAGAAGGCAAGGTGTCAAGAAATTTAGGTGATGGTGGAAGAATGAAAGGCGGACAGGCAAACAGAGACACAAATATTAAGGTCGGGTGCTTTCGGGAAAGTTAAAGAAGAATAGAGTGAGGTACGAAAATAGTGAGAGTGAAGACCCTTTTTATACTAGTGACGTGGGCAGAGGAAGCATCACCAACAGAGAGGCAGGCCACGTGGCACCTGTTCGTTGGGCGAATGAAATTAGTATGCTGCACGTGCCTAGGAATGCGCAACTCGCACGCCCACCGAAAAAGAAGAGCAACCCCCCTATGAGCTGCCACCATCGTCTACCGGAGAGTCGTTGCCTCTGGGGAAAGGCAGAACGAGACACCGGAGAATCTCCAACACACTTGGGAGAAGCTCGTAGGGCGAACTCCCTTTTCCGAGTGGCGCCCTCGAGGTTATGCCTCCAACATTCAGGCTCCCGGGAGCCGCTCCTAGTACAACCCAGGAGTCCTGTAGTCTTAGGACCATACTAGAGGGGGAAGTTGATGGCCCCCCAGGACAGAACCGCTCTCGGGACCCCGAGCTAAGAACCACCCTCGCAACCAGAGCTACTCATAGTATCCCCTCGAGAGCCTTGCACTACCGAGACCATACTAGGGGGCAATTGATGGGCCCCCAGGAAAAAACCACCCTCGCAACCAGAGCTACTCATAGTATCGCCTCGAGAGCCTTGCACTCCCAAGACCATACTAGGGGGAAATTGATGGGCCCCCAGTACAAAACCTCCCTCGGGACCCAAGCAACGGACCACCCTAACCATGAGTTGATGGACAGACAAGAGGTCACACGTCAACCTAGTGGACTTGCCACCACCCCCACTAACCCTCTGTCAGGATATGGGCCCCGCTGCGGATGGCAACCTGCAAGGTCCACTAAGGACTTGCCACGTGGACCACCAAGCTACGTCGGTTGGACCCTATAAATATAGGCTCACTCATTGAGAAGAAGACAACACACATACTCGGGACCACATGCCTAATACTGCACGCTGCTACGTTACATGCTAATGGCTCCCACCCGGTACATCTGATGTGAACCGCCGCAACCGTGGGCAGACGACCCTAACCACCGCAAGTTGATGACGTGCAACGAGGTAGAACCGTCGGGAACCGGGGGCGGATGAGGACTTTGACCCGTTAGCTATATAACAGCTGGGAACTAAAAGTATCAAGTCGTAGATGCCACTTCAGAAGATGGAGGCTTCTAACGATAAGTCGATCCTTAAGCGATGCAACAACGAGCAAAGGCTTGAAGGGAAGAGAACATATGTTCAAACAGAGGTTTATTGATTTCAAAAGTTGTGTTCTACAAGGGTGGCCGGCGGCCTCCTTATATAGGTGAGGGAACAAGCTCTCCTCCCTAAAGACTACCTCCTAAATAATATTAAAATAAAGACTCCTAATCCTAATTAGGATCCTAAAATGTCTAAAAAATCCGACTAAAAAGGAATAAAACATAAAATAATAGTGGAAGTCTTTAATGTCGAATAAAAGACCGAATTAGGGCAAAAACCCTAATCCGGTGGCGATCAGCGGTTCTTGGGCCGGCTGGTCTTCGGTGGTGTGGGCCGGTTCTTTGGTGATGGCCTGGCGGCCTTTGCTCGGTCGGGCTTCGGCTGGCTTCAGTGGCGGCCCGGCGGGCTTTGCTCGGTCGGGCTTCGGCTGGTCGGCGGGCTTTGCTCGGTCGGCCTCCAGCTGGTCTTGGCCTTGATTCGAAGCTTTAGTATTCCTGCCCGGGCCTTCTTGAATCTCCAAGAGGGTGTAGCCTTTCTTCATGAATCGATCAGCATCTTCTTCATGCCCCTCTTTACTCCAGGAATCTATGTAGGCGTTTAGCTTTTCTCGGAAAGCCTTAGTCTGGCTTCTTGTGAAAGGAGGCTCAAGGCGGGTCCAGGGTTTGTTGGGCTCATCATCCCCCTCTTCTTGTGGAGGATTCATCCTTGAATCCTGTCCTACATGTTCAACATCGTAATAAGGGGTTAGATCAGCCATATTGACGGTTGCACTTACCCCGTAAGAGTTTGATAGGTTAAGGACGTAGGCGTTGTTGTTAATCCTCTGGAGGACTGTGTAAGGCCCATCTCCCCTGGGTAGTAGTTTGGACTTTCTCTGCTCCGGAAACCTATCTTTCCTGAAGTGTATCCACACCTGGTCTCCGGCTTCGAAAATTTTCTCCTTTCTTCCTCGGTTGGCATTGCGGAGGTACTGAGCAGTCCTTCTTTCAATATTGGCCTTGGCCTCCTCGTGGAGCTGCTTGACATAAGCTACCTTCTCTTGACCACCTGCATCTAGAAACTCATGGATAGGAAGTGGGGATAAGTCTAGCGGGGTCAGTGGATTAAAACCATAAACAAGTTCAAATGGGGAGTATTGAGTAGCTGAATGCACAGCTCGGTTATAGGCAAACTCTACGTGTGGTAGACATTCCTCCCATGTCCGGATGTTACTCTTAATGACTGCTCTAAGCATTTGAGCTAAGGATCGGTTTACAACTTTAGTCTGTCCATCAGTTTGGGGGTGGTATGTGGTGGAGAACATTAGTCGGGTGCCAAGCTTTGCCCATAAAGTCTTCCAGAAGTAGCTTAAGAACTTTGAATCCCTATCGGAGACTATAGTCTTCGGAACTCCATGCATTCTAACTACCTCCTTAAAGAATAGGTCAGCAATTTGAGATGCGTCATCAGTTTTATGGCAAGCAATGAAATGAGCCATCTTGGAGAACCTGCAACAACCACAAATATGGAGTCCTTCCCCTTTCGGGTCCTAGGTAGTCCCAGGACAAAGTCCATGGACAAGTCTACCCAAGGATGCTCAGGAATGGGCAAAGGGGTGTACAATCCTTGGGGCCGGAGTTTAGATTTAGCTCTCTGGCACTTGGAGCATTGAGATATGATCTTCTCGGCATCGTGTCTCATCTTGGGCCAATAAAAGTGCTCTTTGAGGGTGGCTACTGTTTTAGCTACACCAAAGTGTCCCATAAGACCTCCACCGTGGGCCTCTAGGGTTAGGACAGTCCTGCAAGAATGGTTAGGGAGACACAGTTTCGATCCTTTAAATAAGTAACCGTCTTGCTTGTAGAACTTACCAAATCCTCCTTGTTGGCAAGCTTCAAAGATACTCTTAAAATCAGGGTCAGTGGAATAAAGGTCTTTGATGTATTCAAACCCAATAAATTTAGTAGAGAGGACTGAGATTAAGGTGTACCTTCGGGAAAGGGCATCAGCCACAATGTTCTCCTTACCTTGCTTGTATTGAATGATGTAAGGAAATGATTCTATGAATTCTACCCACCTAGCATGCCGCTTGTTGAGCTTGTGCTGAGCCTTGAGGTACTTAAGTGATTCATGATCCGTGTGGATGATGAATTCTTTAGGCCATAGGTAGTGTTGCCAAGTCTTCAAAGCTCTTACCAGGGCATACAGCTCTTTGTCATAGGTCAGGTAGTTGAGAGTGGAACCACTGAGCTTTTCACTGAAGTAGGCGATGGACCTCTTGTCTTGCATGAGGACAGCTCATATTCCTACTCTGGAAGCATCACACTCGATCTCAAATGGTTTGGTGAAGTCGGGCAGCATGAGCAAAGGGGCCTCGGTAAGCCTCCTTTTGAGGGCTTCAAAGGCCTCTTGTTGTGGGGCTTCCCACTGGAAAGGAACATCCCTTTTTAGCACGGCTATGAGAGGGGCAGCAACGGTGCTGAAGTCCCTTACAAATCTTCGATAGAAACTTGCCAATCCATGGAAGCTCCTAACGTCAGTGATGTTTTGAGGCGTGGGCCAAGATTTGATGGCTTCGATTTTGTCTTCATCAACCATTATTCCTGCAGAGCTAACAACAAAGCCAAGAAAAATGAGGTGATCTGTGCAAAAGGTGCACTTGCTCATGTTGGCATAGAGGTGCTTCTTTCACAGGGTTTCTAAGACGACCTTGAGATGCTCTAAGTGATCTCCTAACTCTTTGGAGTAAATAAGAATATCATCAAAGTAGACCACTACAAATTTTCCTATGTAAGGTCTAAGGACTTGGTTCATTAATCTCATGAAGGTACTAGGTGCATTGGTTAAGCCGAATGGCATGACCATCCACTCATACAGTCCTAGCTTAGTTTTGAAAGCAGTTTTCCACTCATCACCTTCTTTCATTCGGATTTGGTGGTAGCCAGATTTAAGATCAATTTTAGAGAAGATGGTAGCACCATGTAGTTCATCTAGCATGTCATCTAACCTAGGAATAGGATGGTGATACTTAACTGTTATGTTGTTGATAGCACGGCAATCAACACACATCCTCCATGTGCCTTCCTTTTTGGGAACTAGGATGACTGGGACAGCACAAGGACTCATGCTTTCTCAGACATATCCCTTGTCCATCAACTTCTCTACTTGTGCTTGGATCTCCTTGGTCTCTTCTGGATTGGTACGATAGGCTGGCTTGTTTGGCAAGGAAGCTCCAGGCACCAAGTCGATCTGATGCTCAATGCCCCTGAGTGGGGGCAGTCCACTAGGAATTTCTTCGGGGAATACATCTTTAAACTCCTGTAAAAGTGAAGTAACAACACTAGGCAGAGAAGTATTAGGGTTAGAAATCAAACACTCCTTGTAACGGATGATCACTAGGGGTTTCCTAGAAACTAGGGTTTGTTTGATCTCACTTGGGGTGGCTAACAGGTTTTCTCTCCTATCATTCTCACTTTTTTGAGCTCTGGGACCTTTAAGGTCTTGTAATTCTGTTTTTACACTCATAGGGTCTCTCGTTTGTTCTCTCTTCTCTCTGTTCTTGAGCTCCCTCTCTTTCTTTTCTTTGATGACCTTTCGATCTAACTGGTCTTGGAGAATCTCAGTAGGTGACATTGGCCTTAGAGTGTACTTAGTATCCCCATGAATGAGGCTATACCAGTTGGTTCTTCCATCATGTGTGGAGTACTTGTCGAATTGCCAAGGTCTTCCTAACAAGATGTGGGCAGCTTCCATAGAGACCACATCGCATTAAATGTTATCTTTGTATCTCCCAATATAGAAGGGAACATGCGCTTGTCGGGTGACCCTCAATTCCCCACAGTTACTAAGCCAATGAAGTTTATAGGGTTTCGGGTGTTTTTGGGTTGGAAGGCCAAGTCCCTCAACCAATTCGTGGCTTACAGCATTAGTACAGCTTCCTCCATCAATCACCATACTACAAATTTTATTTTGAATCATGCACCTGGTATGAAAGAGGTTGTCTCGTTGTTCCCATCCTTCCTCCACAACTTGTGCGTTGAGGATTCGTCGGGATACAGCAGAGACTTGTCGGGCCGACTTTGGGGGTCGGGGGGCACTAGGGTTGTTCATGGGTGGGGGCCGAGGCCTAAGCCGTCCAGGGCTCGGGGATTGGGCGGCGGCTCGGGTCATGGACCGGGTGAGAACTCCGGTTCGGGCAGGTACTCGAGGTGCTCCGGGGTCGGGGATGGACTGGGCGGCGCCGGGGTCATGAAGCTCGTCGGGTGCGTCGGGGTTAGGTGGTGTCGGGGCGGAGTCGGTCAGGACGGGGCCCGGGTCTTGAGTCTCGTCGGGTCGGCGTTGGTCAGAACGGCGTCAGGGGTGGGCGGTCTGTCGGGTGGCATCGAGGTTGTGTGCTCAGGAGTCGGGGTTTGGGCGAGCGGCGTCGGGGTCGGGTGCTCGGGCGTCGGGATTGAGTGCTTGGGCGTCGGTGGTGGTCGAGCAGCAACAGTTGGGGTCAGGGCTGAGCGTTGGGGCGTCGGGGCCTGGTCGGGTAGCGCCGGGGCTGGGGCCGAGCGCTGGGGCACTGGGCCTGGTCGGGCACCGCCGCGGCTAGGGCCGAACGCTAGTGCGCCGGGGCCGGGCGCCGGGTGGTGCTAGCTTCTGCCTCCAATTGAGCTAAGGTGGCTTGCACCTGTTGCAGGACTCGGGAAGTCCTTCCCAATGCAGCTTCTAACTTGGCTAGTCTCTGATCTGTCATGGTTAGTCGGAACAAGTATCTGGCCTCACAAATCTCTCAAATTTTTTTCCTCACTCACTCTTGATTTTTCCTCTCGTGTTTTTAAAATATAATGGATGCACTCAAATAAAAGTAGAAGATAAACACTTCAGCTTCAAGCAGTTGCAAGTTTCTTCAAAGCTTTTGAGGATATACTTACCAACGTGTGGGTGTCGGGACTTGAACTTCTAAGATTTCCCTTGTGGCTAGGGCTTGGCGAGCTCTCCGTCTTGTCCTTGGGTTTCCTCCTCGGCGGTGGGTGATCTCGGTATTGGGGTCGGGCAACGAAAGCCAATCTTCTATCCCCTCTTCTTAGGATTGATCTTACTATTTCGGCAAGGGTGGCCTCTTTTTAGTTGGGTCTTTATATTTTCTTTTGACCTCTTTTCTTTTCTTTTTCTTGAACTCGACTTAGGGTTTTCTCGATGGTATGATGGCCACCAGTTTTTCTTTGCCTTACAACTTGAAAGAACTGAATACAGGAATTGAAACAATAGGGATTTTTTTTTCAAATCTATTTTCTAAAAACAGTAAAGGATATGAATCCAGGTGAACCTGGAGACTGGGATAGATTGTGGTCCGTGAGCTGAACCGTGCTCTGATACCAACTGATGTGAACCACCGCAACCGTGGGCAGACGACCCTAACCACCACAAGTTGATGACCGTGCAACGAGGTAGAACCGTCGGGAACCGGGGGCGGAGAGGACTTTGACCCGTCAGCTATATAACAGCTGGGAACCAGAAGTATCAAGTCGTAGACGCCACTTCAGAAGATGGATGCTTCTGACGATAAGTCGATCCTTAAGCGATGCAACAACGAGCAAAGGCTTGAAGGGAAGAGAACATATGTTCAAACACAGGTTTATTGATTTCAAAAGTTGTGCTCTACAAGGGTGGCCGGCGGCCTCCTTATATAGGTGAGGGAACAAGCTCTCCTCCCTAAAGACTACCTCCTAAATAATATTAAAATAAAGACTCCTAATCCTAATTAGGATCCTAAAACGTCTAAACAATCCGAGTAAAAAGGAATAAAACATAAAATAATAGTGGAAGTCTTTAATGTCGAATAAAAGACCGAATTAGGGCAAAAACCCTAATCCAGCGGCGATCGGCGGTTCTTGGGTCGGCTGGTCTTCGGTGGCGTGGGCCGGTTCTTTGGTGATGGCCCGGCGGCCTTTGCTCGCTCGGGCTTCGGCTGGCTTCGGTGGCGGCCCGACGGGCTTTGCTCGGTCGGGCTTCGGCTGGTCGGCGGGCTTTGCTCGGTCGGCCTCCGGCTGGTCTTGGCCTTGGTCCGAAGCTTTAGTATTCCTGCCCGGGCCTTCTTGAATCTCCAAGAGGGTGTAGCCTTTCTTCATGAATCGATCAGCATCTTCTTCATGCCTCTCTTTACTCCATGACTCTATGTAGGTGTTTAGCTTTTCTCGGAAGGCCTTAGTCTAGCTTCTTGTGAAAGGAGGCTCAGGGCGGGTCTAGGTTTTGTTGGGCTCATCAACATCTCAGTTACCCGCTCTTATACACGTTTACATTGCCCCTCGTTACTCCTACATTCACTAATCCCTTGATACCACCCTACAAGGTATCACTCGCCAGGAGATCAAGGATATCAAGGGCCCTCTCTCTCTGTTCAACCTCCAGTTGAACTAACTTATTGACCCACTAGTCCAACTGGGCGGATGAAAAGTAATTTCAAACCAATTTAACCTTATCCAAACTTCATTTATTCAGCTAGTTTGTTATCAATCTCAATATTCATAAACTTCATTCATATCCTAAAGGTTGCTTAGAGGTAAGTTGTGATGAAAATCCTAAGACGCTAAGTTCGAAACAATAACTTATTTAGAAATATATTATTCAAACATAGGAAATGTGAATTTTTAGGATGGAAAGTTTCATTATAAATAGAAAGCTCATACGTAGTCCACAAAATGTCCTGACAAGAAATAATTATGCGCACTTTCATCGTTTACTGGTATAGTGTGTCATCAAAATAATATATATTGCTACGAAATACCTAGTTGATACTCATTAATATATATTGAAAAATTTATGTACAAAAATATTTATTGTTTAAAGTTTAGTTCATGGGAATTTAAAGAGAATAAATGGGTGATATATAAAATATAACATAACATTTGTATATATACAATATATATGAACTATTGGTTAAATAAATTAGATATTATAGTTAACCATACTTACAATCATATTAGACAATATATCTAATAGATTTCACAAATAACCATATATGCACGATATCATCAATGCATCCATAAAAATATTGTCCTTTTCGCCCTTTAGTCATCTCAAATATACACAACTCACTTATCTCTATCATCACAAAAACTCTTCCTTATGAAGTTCCAAACTTAGACTATAAGGTGTTCATTGGTCATGAAGCTGCTGAAGTTGGTAGTGGCTCTTGGAATTGTTGGTACTCTTGATTTAAATGGTTATCCATCAAGATTTTTTTTAACAATTCCATGGAGATTGATCAATGAACCCATCCATTTATTACTGCAAATCCAATGGAGTCATTGCTGCCACCTTGGACGACATGGCCAAAACAATCTTGAATATTAGTATTGAGTGGTGGATATGATGGCTCGATCTCGCTCGTTGCAGAGATTTGAGTCGCCATATTTTAACTCGTCATAGATTGTTATGGTTGGAGATGGGAGAATGATAAACGTATTGCTTAAGATTAAACTTGAGAAAGAATAGAGCCTACTAAAGATCAAGATTATAGATGAAGAAGATGGATGAAAGAGAATCTTCAATCATGCTAAAAGGGATTTGGTTGGATCGAGATGAGGGTTGGTTGTCACTGAACTTTGAGCAAATAACCCGCCAGTCACTGAACTAAAAAAAATTTCCTAGCCATCACTAGACTTCAGCCTATTGTCCTAGCAGTCACTACCGTCAACGGACATCCAAAATTTCGTTAGTCTACTTATGTGGACATGCCAACAGGAAATCCATGTCATACCACTCAGTCTAGGTGTCATATTTTCACCCAATCAACCTAACTCATTGATGTGATCCTGGCCACCTTCCGGCCAACCCCGAGCCGAGAGCCTGAACAAGACCCTCTGGAGACATTCCAGAAGATGTGGCCGAAGCAGAATGAAGAAAGTCTGGCTAGAAGAAGCTGGCATCCGAAGATAGACCCCGGTACGAGCCCCGGACCGGGCCAAATACTAAAACTAAGCTTAAGGATAGAAGCCACGATCCCTGGACCAGCACCAGCCCTTGAAGACCTCCTGATAGCATTCCTGAACACTTGGCCGAAGCAGAACTCAAAGGGCCCGAACATATTTGAAGAAGGCCAAGAGTTAGATGTGTCATTGGGCCTGGATACCACAGAGGAGAACTTCTGGCCCATCCAACAATTGGCTCGTGCCTTTCATGAACTACCAGCAGCCCTGGATAGCTTAAAGACTCAGGAGCACCCTCCTACAAACGGATCCCAATTCGGAGGAGTATTGAAGAAGTTAGGGCTAAAGCAAGTCCTAGTGATGCATGGCCTGAGCATCACTAAATGGAGCCCGAATGCTGATCCGAGGAAGGCCAAGCCAGGAGCCACGATCAGGCCACCCCCTGAGCCTGATCCAAGAGGAGAGAAGAAAGGAGAATCCAACCCAGGAGAAGGGCCAAGAGGCCAACTCATGGTCAAGCAGCTTCGGGCCAACACTAAAGTCATAAGAGGCCAAATCCGGATTTCTGGACAGATTCCTAGCCTGGCAAGGATTGACGAATATGGGCTACTTGGAGATAGAATTTGGACTGAAGTCCAACACGAAAGTTGTAGCCCATGGAGTCTTCTAGGGGTCTGCCAAAGGGCTTAATTTTCAGAATTAATTTTATTAGGCCAAATATTCCAGAATCCGTTTAGCTATTTTTAGGATTTTCCAGCCTCCTTTTTAGGAGTTCTAGTTTAGGTAGGATTCTTTTCCCTTATAGGATTGGAATTAGAATTTTCCCTCTTTTTAGTCTAGGTTAGGATTAGTTAAAGTCCTCTTTAGGTTTTCTAATTAGGACTCTTTTTATTTCTTTATTTTATTATTATTTAGGAAGTAGTGTTTAGGGAGGAGAGCTTGTTCCCTCACCAATATAAGGAGGCCGCCGGCCACCTCTTGTACTCAGAACCCCCTTTTGATTAAATATATTTCAGAACTTATGTTCTTTTCCCTTCGAGTTAATGTGAGGAGCATTGCTTAAGGTTGACTTATCATCAAGAGCATCCATCTCTTGGCGTGGCGTCTTCCACTGGACACTTCTGGTTCCCAGCTGATATATAGCTGACGGGTCAAAGTACTCATCCGCCCCGGTTCCTGAAGGTTTCTACCTCGTTGCACGATCATCAACTTGCGGTGGTTAGGGTCGTCTGCCCACGGTTGTAGCGGTTCACATCAGTTGGTATCAGAGCACGGTTTAGCTCACAGACCACCCGGTTCCCGACGGTTTTACCTCGTTGCACGGTCTCAACTTGCGGTGTTTAAGGGTCGTCTGCCCACGGTTGCAGCGGTTCACATCACTCATGGAACCAATTCCATTATCCAATCGATTTGGAAACTCGATCTTGAAAATGATAGGTGGAATGGAAGGGCCCAAAATTCAAAGTGATCGAACTAGGAGGTTGTATTTGTACAGGAGGCTATTAGTAAAGTTGGCAAAGTATAGGGGGCAAAGTGATATTTTCCCTTAATAATTTAATCATAATATATTATTAATTAATATTTTAATGTTTATAAAGCTATTGTGGGAATAACTTTATAAGTTAGAGTGTTTTAAAAAAGTGATGTGGTATACTTGTTAAAATTTTATATTACAAGACCATTGGAGATGCTCTAATGATTGAGTGCTTGATGGCATGAAATTTTAAAATTATTATTTTAGTTGACGTGGTTGGCCGTAAGATATTGGATGGAAAATTGAATAAAAGTGGGCGGAATGTTGATCTCTTCCTAAATCAAACTTTAGTCATTGATGTGTTAAAGATGAAAGTTTAAGTGACTAATATGATAGATTGTCTTAACTTGAATGACAAAAAATGTTATTAAGCCAATTATAATTAGCTAGTAATGTGAGAGCATTGATTAGGAGTTGATATAAATTTTATTTTTTATTTAAAATTTACAGATAAGGTGAAAATTTAAGAGAATAGTTTTGTCCTATGTGATAAAAATAATTTGATGATCTCCCATAGAAAATTTTAGGTCAAATACACAAATCTGACCAAACCTTTCGAGTTTGTGTCAATTTTAGCCAATTCTTTTTTGATGACACTAAATAGGAAAACCTTTAATTTTTGTGTAAAAAATGGCCA